>OV702286.1:346893843-348143843 GCA_916181665.1 Avena sativa | reverse complement strand
TGATGTTTCCGAATCAATACATTTCTAGCATGTAAAATAAACATCTATCATGTACAAGGAATACATAATAACAACTTTATTATTGCCTCTCAGGGCATATTTCCTTCAGAATAATGCACTCCTTGGGATCCGGAGCACGTTCACCCAAGATGGGCAAGCCAATGGGAGTTGTGGTTTGCATAACATACAATGATCATGAATATAAAGCACATCAAACATTTGTCCAAATTACAGAATTGACAAAGTTTGAGGAAAGTTACCAAAGATGCTCGTCTTATCTTGCTTGCAAGTCTTCGCCAAGATGTCCTGCTCCTTCTGAACTGTCTTGTACATCTCAAGGTTCCTCTCATTCTGCTCTTTGGAAGCTTGGTTCTGTTCCTTGAGTTGTGCAATTTCGTTCTTCAGGCGCTCCATCTCGGCGTCAGTAGACTCTTGCAGCACCTTCATCGCCTCCTCATGGCCCTTGACAACATCAGCCAGGTCTTTATTCAATACTTTATTCTCATTGTCAAGCTCTTGAATATGCTTGGATTGCTCGATGATGCTCTTGGCTTTGGCAATGGCCTCTATAAGACGGAAAATGAAAATCACTATGAGAAGACAGTAGGAATGAACCCATGAGAATAAGTAAGGAGCTGTTAAAAGAAACAGACTCTGGCTATTTTTGATTTGTTGCTTCAGGAAGGCTGTTTTACCTTGTTCAAGGTCCAGTTCCTTCCACAAGGCAGCAAACCTCTCATTGGCGGTTATCCTCCGTCTATGCTCATTCTGCAAAAAGTAAACATGCTTAGTTTCTCTATAGCATATAGTTAGAACTATCTAGTTTCAACTACACGCTCAGGGGCTACAGTATAAGATTTTAATCAACTAGTGTTCTCTCTTTGAGTGTTTAGTCGGAATTATCATTCTAAACTAAGAAACTCGGGGGGCTACACAGACAAGTTCTACACTTAGTTCTTTTGGAGCACTCAGGCCAAACTTATCAATCTTTTGCCTAAGAGCTCGGGGTCTAAAGTTGAATACAATACAAAGTAAAAAAGAAGTGAAGTTTAAAAGACTTACAATGGCAATAACTTGAGATTGTTGGCCAGATTGGCATATGCAGTATGGAATATGTCGGCATTGTTATACATGAAATCTACCTGTGCAATAAGGTCATCCACGCAAAATGTCGGAGGAGTCGCGGCTAGAGGAGTTGTTGAAGCCGGAGGCATGGATGATGCCCTAGCCGCCTGCTGCGTTATCATAGCAGTTGATGGCTCAGAGGCTCCCGCCTTGTCTGTTGCCACAACTGCCTCCGCCTCCTCTCCTTCCATTACATGTTTCCCTTTTTCGATGGCATCCTTAGCTAGAGCTTCAGCCACTTTGGAGGAGGTACTCTCCTGCATTTCCTGACCGCTGGGAGCGATGTCCACCTCAACAGAGCCTGAGATATCAAAGATTGGATTGACATCTATCTCCATGGCAAAGATCTCAGGGATGACGGGGGACGAAGGCCCAACAGGAACAGAAGAGGGCTTGGCGATAGGAGTGGGGGGAGCAGCAGTGGGAGAGGGCTTGGTGGCCACATCCCTGGTCAACATATCACGAATGTTTTTTGACCCTACAACATCTCTAGAGGATCGCTTCAAGCTAACACCGGCTTTCCTCCTAAAACATACTAAGTATAAGTACAGGAGTTGAATAAGTTGCGAGCTAAAAGTACAAGTCGGATAATGAATATACTTACTCCACGGCAGGAGCCTTGGTAAGGGGAATGCCGGTGGATCTCTTCTTCTTCGCCTCTAAGGCAGCGGTGGATCGTCTGGAGACTCCACTCTCCGATTTCTTCTTCTTCTTGGCCTCGACAGCAGCGTCAGAGATGGATCTCTTCCGCTTTGGCGCTGCTGGAGTTGGCTGGTCCTTGGGGGTGTCATCATTGGACACCACCTGGGTATCCTTCAGCTTAGGATCATAGACCTGTGAGGCCATCTGATCTGCCGCCAAGGTCGCCAGCTGCAGGGTAAAAGGTGTGTTAGACTGATAACTTCAAGACGGGAAGACCTTAGAGTATATACATAACAAGCAACAAAGGAAATATAATCTACCTCTAGGAATGTGCCGCCTTCGAACATGTCATAGGTGACCTTGAAGCCACGCTTCCTGTCTTTCACCTTGATTATGTCCTTTAGCCAGAGCTTGATGGAGTCAGTGGAGAAGTTGTCCTGCGAGATATGCATAGGATCCTTCCGGCTCTTGGTGTACTTGCACATCAGCTCGGCGCGGTGCTGCAGAGGCTAGATCCGCCTAGTGAACCAGCACATGGCTAGGTCCAAGCCTATAAGACCTCCATCCACGAGCCATTCAATCCACCTTACGGCGCGGTTGGCCTCATCGTCAAACAGAAGGGAGGCTGGGGTCCTCCAGGCGGGCACTTTGGTGGCGGCTCCATCGACAAAGTCGGGATACGTCTCAAGATGGTCAGGTAGGAGGATATCTAGACCGTAGAAGTATGTGCGTTGCCAGTTCTTGCATGATTCATGCGGTACGATGTTAGGGATGCACCGGTTAGGACGGATCTTAAAGCTAATGGTTCCACAAGTACGCAATTCGTCTTTGGACTCTACAGACTCTCTCTTGATGATGAATAAGTATACAAATAGATCTAATCTAGGTTTGATTCCTGGATATACTTTGCACAAAGCTACAAAGTTGCTAAGGACGAGGATACTGTTAGGGGAGAGGTTGTGTGGAAGTACCCGGAAGTGTCGGAGGACATCCAGGAAGAAGTCGGAGACTGGAAGGCTTATGCCTCGTACCAGCTAGGCTTTGACGTACACCTTCTCTCCATCTTAGGGAGTAGGAGTCACCTCGCCGGCCGGCGCTGGCCGCTAGACCAAACCCTCCGCCGCGGGGAGATACCCCTCAGTGACAACTTCTTGCAAATCTTCGGTGGAGAGGTCAGAGCCCCTCCACACTCCCTTGTGGGAGTCATTTCCTCTTTAGCGTCTTCTGGCACCGCCCGTTCTTGGTCGTCCCCGGTGGTTTCCACCACGGCGGTGACAGGGACGACGACCCCCTCTGGTGGGACCGTCACTCCCTGAGATGGCTCCATTGTAGCCTCGGGAGTCGCCGCCGTCGAAAGGGTAGAGCTTTTGGAGGCCATTGTGCTGTTGGGAGTGAGTGGAGAAAGGGGAAGCTCTGGCTAGGGTTTTCCGAGGAGGAGCTCGAACAGGCACGTGGCTGGAGGAAGACAAAGACGAAGACGCAGGAGCGAATGCAGGTAAAAGAAAATAACTTAGCCACATTCAAAATATATAGACCTAGCATCAAGATTCGTGCAAAGGGATACAATGGATGGAGCATTGCCGACATGGAGACGAACGTGCATGGTAATTTTGCCATGTCCTCAGTCTTTATCGCTTTACCATTTCGAATTTCACACGCATAAAAACAGCTAATGATTAATTCCCTGCCTTCAGTGAGTTTCAAGGTAGCATAGGCTGTACCATACGTCGTCCTCCTGATAGTTGTAGTGGAGAGTCACGTCTGAAGATTCCATCGAAAGCAGAGATTGTCCGGCTCTGTAAATGAAGACTGATGGACTCTCTGGCTACATTGCAAAGCCGAAGAGGATTGCAGGGTTCTTTGGTAGACCTTTGAGATATTGCATGATGGATTGCCAGTATCACATAGACGGAGCATTCAAGATTATAAGGAAGACGACACAAGATCTCGAAGTCCTCCAGGGGCTACTGTTGGGGATATGCTAAATGGGTATCACCATAGCACGTCCTTAATCTGGCTAACCCGGGTGGCCCATAGTTGGTAGAATGGCCTATGGATTGCTGGGCAGCCTAGTTAGACGGATCCAGAAGGGAGGCCCATGCCGGATAAAGGAAGGCTACGCAGGAGTCACCGATGTGCTCGGATCCTTGGAGTGCAAGACACGAAAGACTAGTTCGTATTAGTGTAGGACTCTTTACCCTATCCGGTAAGGTCTTTCCCTGTAACCCTAGGTTTTGGTGCCTTTATAAACCGGACCTGTGGGAGCCTTTAGGTCACAACCTATCAGATTGCTACGTATAACGCGAAACACCTCGCACAGCGAACCTATCTCTATAACTCGGCGTATTGCCATTTAGTGATTTATAGCAGGAGTAGAGTTCTGCCACCGTTGTGGTTCTTGAACCTGGGTAAGCTGTGTTACCTCGTACCCGCCAACTCTCCGCCTTACCCCACATCTCTAAACATGCATTGTGAGGACCCCTCCATGGCGTACTCGTCGGCAATACCATGACAGAACCCGAGGAAAGCGACGAAAACATCGATTTCAGAATCAGGATGGCTGAGATCTACCCAGAACAGAACCCATGGGATTTCAGTGGCTTCCCAGATAGTGTCTCTTGCGGATCTAATAACGACAGCAACAACATGTACATGACGCATCATCAAGTATGCGTGATTATTAGCAAACCGACAACACCACCTGACTCCAACGGTAACCCGATCCTTGATCCCAATGATATTTTATCGGGTGATGATGCAGAAAACCAAGAAAACGATGGAGATCCACCCAACAATCGGGTCATACAAGGAAGAGAAGGAACGCATGCCGACAAATGGATAACTCTCCAGCTTTCAGCAGAAACATGGCAAAGAGCGAGGGACGCAGTCTCGGGTGTAGTCCCAATGACGGCGGAAGCCACATGCGAGGATTTGATGGCATACCAATATTTTCTCCATCACAAAAAGAGGGATCTGCTCAGGATGCAGAGACAACTTGACAAAAGAAAAATGTTAGCCGCCAAATCTAGCATGCGGCGGGCACAACTAAGCTCCACCCGCGGATCCGGCAGTGTAACCGGATGTGCACCACGGTGAGGAACCTCACGGCTCTAGTATATTCCAAAAGCCGAGAGAAACAAGCTGACTCGAGATCTGTACCTGTCCTTCATGTTAGTAGATCCGATAGGGCACATAAAAGAAAAAACAACGCAAGCCGCAATTGTTGCCGCCCTTACCTACCTACTCACAACTCAACCCACACTCGACGATCCCGGGCGGCTCTCCATCGCTCCACTTTCATGAACCTCGACATGGTGGGAGCATCCCTCGCACAGGGAGAACAAGGAAATTCAAGGTAACTCAATAAATCACCATACCACAATGCTCAGCATGTGGGACATACCCGATGATCACAGTCGCCACATCGGGTAAACTTTTAAAACCCCGAACCACGAGATGATGCAAGAAACGACATTACACAGCGCAGAGTAAATAGATCAAGTGAAGAGCATACCAGCCGATGATACTACGATGGTGAAAGCGAGGATGAGTACGAATTATGCGGGGCTAGTTGCTTTACCCAGCGGTTTCGCAAGACCCCAATACCTAAGGTCTTCAAGCTTCCTCACGATCGCCAAAAGTACGACTGTCTCCAAGAACCCAAAGCTTGGCTGGCAGATTACCTTGCAACCGTTAAACTTTAGGGTGGCTCCAAGGCTACCGCAATGCAAAGCTTGCAGTTACACCTAAGGAGCGCCGCCTGCTCGTGGCTCAGGCAGCTACCCGAAGAATCCATCAGTAGCTGCAATGACCTCAAAGATAAGTTCATCTGAAACTTTACATCCATATTCAAGCGACCCACATCATTGGAGTAGTTCTAGGCGTGCAAATAGAAATCTAGAGAACTGATACGAGCATTTATCCAATGGTGGAACATCATCAATAACTCAGCCAAAGCTATATCTAATGAAAGGGCAATTGACGCGTTCAACAACAACCTCTGCTGAAGAGAATTCATTGAAGAGATGGGGTGAGTCAAGCCCAAAACAATCTTGCAATTGATGGACATGGAAAATAGCTAGGGAGATGATGAAGACGCAGTAAATAACAAGTGAAGGCGCTCACCCGAGGAAGATCGGGACATGCGCAACAATGAAAGGAGAAGGCGCAACAATGATAGATACATCAGACTGAGCTATGTTGCGGTTAGTTTCTCATGAGAGGACAACTGAAGAAACGATGATCGTAACAGCAGGTACCACAGCAGCAAAGATGATGCTGGTGGAAGCCAGTCAGCACAATGGTACCAGCCAAGGTCTCGGGATCCCCCAATGTCTCCAATACAGATGTTGGAAGGACCTTGCAATATGCACTTCTACATCGACTCCGCGGGAAGGAGGCGATCGGACCGTCTTAGGAAGGACTGCTGCACTTTCCAAAAATGCAAGAGGTATGTAATGTGAAGGTATCCAAAGCAGCAAACCAAGGATATGCCACCACACCTGGAACCATAGCTCTTGGCACGCCACCACCACCAGTATAGCCGCCAGCAGGGCAGCCATAACCAGTAATAAACAGAAATCAAGAGGACGAGTATCCAAGGTCCAAGGGCACAATGTCAATGATTCAAAAAGGGTGCTCGTCCAACAGGATTAAGAAGCTGGTCACTTGGCAAGTCAACATGGCAGTAACGGTGCCACCACCTACACCCGAATCCATTGGTCGAAACAAGAAATTACATTCAGTAGGGCCGACCACCCACTTCGAGTCCCTCGACCGGGTCACTCGGCTCTGATAGTGGAAGCCCAAATTGGAGGATTTGACATGAGCAAGGTTTTTATGGATGCAGGAAGCAATATCAACTTAATATACACCAAAACCATATGGGCAATGACTTCTCCTTGTCAAATTTGGCCCCAAAGGACACATCCTTCCATGGCATAGTCCCTGGTAAAGCTGAAATTCCTATAGGTAAAATTTATCTTGACATTGTCTTTGGATGAAAAGAAAATTTTAGGCATGAGAATCTCGAGTTCAAAGTCATGGATTTCCCATCACAATATCACGCGATCCTGGGGCATCCAGCCTTTGCATGATTCATGGAAGTGCCGCATTATGCGATCTAGTAATGAAAATGCCAGCACCAAAAGGAATCATCACCGTAAAGGGCAGCTTCACCAGATTCGATAACTATGATTAAGAATTCAACAAAATCTCTAAATCTTTCGGGATGGAAGTACAATTTGAGCAACTAAAAATATCAACGGACACAGAACCTCTGGCAATGGCACGGGCCAAACCCAATCAAGCTTTCGACACAACAAAAGACACAAGCGAAGTCCGAATCAACCCTACAAACCCAAAAAAGACGACTTTTGTGGCTTCCAATCTTGGTCCCGCATAGGAAAGCACGCTTATCGAGTTCCTCCATGAGCACTAGGAGATTTTTGCATGGTTACCAGCTGACATGCCAGGAATCCCCAGGGAACTCGCTGAGCATGCACTTAACCTAAATCCCGAAGCCAAGCCGGTGAAGCAATCACTTCGCCATTTTGTAGAACCCAAACGAATGGCCATTGGAAAGGAACTCCATCGCCTAATGGATGCGAAATTCATCAAAGAAATGAATAAATAAGAGTGGGTCACTAATCTAGTATGTGTCCTGAAGAAAAACACAAAATAACTATGCATGTGATTGACTTCACCTTGTTGAACAACACTATCCAAAGGATCACTTTCCATTACCACGAATCGATCAAATAATCGATGCAACAGCAGGGTGAGAACGTCTTTACTTTCTAGATTCATACTGAGGGTATCACCAGATTCGAATGAAGGAGGAAGATCAATATAAAATAGCATTTATCATGCCTTATGGCCTATTATGCTACACAACAATGCCCTTCGGACGAAAAATGCGGGTGCCATGTATCAACGGATGATGCAAAATTGCCTTGGAAGTCAAATTGGAAAAAATGTACACATATATATCTACGACTTCATAGTCACGACAAAGAAAGGGTCAACCCTTATCGACGATCTTCAGGAAACATTCGATAACCTTGAAAAATATTATATTAAACTCAACCCTACAAAGTGCTCCTTCAGAATCCCTGCAGGTCAACTCCTTGGATACCTTGTATCAGCAAGAGGAATAGAGGCAAATCCCGAGAAAATACGGGGATTCCTCACGATGAAAAGGCCATCAAATATTCGTGGTGTACAACAATTAGCTAGAAGGGTCGCATTGCTTTGTCAATTTATCGCTCGCTTGGGCAAAAAAGCATTACCGTTCTACGTACTCATGAAGAAATCAGATACATTCAACTGGACGGATGAAGCTGAGCGAGCCTTCGAAAGCCTCAAGAAAACACTTTCGACATCCCCTATCGTCGTGTCACCAAGAGAAAAAGAACCACTTCTACTCTACAAGGTTGGCTACAAATCAGGTGGTAAGAAAAACCCATGGAGTCTAGAGGCCAGTTCATTTCCTAAGTGAGGTCCTCTCCCCATCCAAGCAAAGGTATCCGCACTACCAGAAGCTAGCATACGGGGTCTTAATGAGAGCACGTAGTCAATGAAGCACCTCTTTCCAACATACTCAACAATCCAGAAGCCACGGGACGTGTGTCTCTATGGGGAATCAAGTTATCCCCTCGAGATATCACGTATGAGAAGTGTAAAACAATCAAGTCTTGGGTTTTGCCCGACTTTATCACTGAGTGGGAAGAACTACAATGCACGGGTTCGCTAGAACTCTCTAGCGCCTAGACAATGTACTTCGATGGCTCCAAGAGAACAGAAGGAGCAGGAGCCGGAGTTATACTGGTGTCACCATAAGGCGATAAAATGCACTATGTACTTCGGATGAGCTTCACAAACGCGTCAAACAACGAAGCCGAATATGAAGCCCTGCTGCACGGCATGCGTATGGCCAAAGCCTGCAGTGCAACTCGCCTAAAATGTTTGGTGACTCAAACCTTGTCGCACAACAAGCAATGGACAAGTGTGACGCCGTCAGTGACAACATGATTGCTTATCGGGATATGTATAGTATCATGGAAGCCCAATTCGATGGATGCGAAGTATCACACATAGGAAGGGCAAGAAACGAGGACACTGACAATTTGGCAAACATCAGATCCCTCCGTTTACCTGTACCACCCAGAGTTTTTTGGGAAGAGATAATGGAACGGTCCATCAAAGCTAAAAGGGTCTCTCAGGTCATAGCACTAAAGATGCGCAAGAAGATCAAATCAAAAGGCGACTTAGGGGCTGCTCCCGCATCCGAAAGTGAAGTAGACGCCCTTGAATAAGAATTGGAACCCGACGAAGTCATGATAATAGAACCCATGTGGATGCAGCCATATGTGGCGTATATAATGAGAAGAGAACTACCCGAGGATGTAATTGAAGCACGGCGGATCATGCGTCGATCTAAAGCTTTTAGGATCATTAAGGTAGAGTTACATAAAAGGAGTATCTCGGGCATACTACAACGATGCGTCACACCCAAAGAAGGAAGGCTAATCCTCAAAGATATACATGAAGGGGTATGTGGCCATCATGCCCGCAGCCAATCAATTGCGGCTAAAGCTTTCTGGCCATGATTTTATTGACTTACAACAATATAGGATGTGAAGTACATCGTACGGACATGCGAAGCGTCCCAATGTTTCGTAACAAAATCCAATGCACCCTCCGTAGAACTAAACCCCATACCTCTCGCATGGCCATTTTCTCAGTGGGGGCTTGACATGGTGGGTAAACTCCACAAATCTTCGCCGGGAGGACAGGTGTTTCTGCTAGTAGTAGTCGACAAATTTACAAAGTGGATCGAAGCAATGCCCATCACAAGTCAAGATGGAATTTCGGCCGTAAACTTTATCAAGTCAATAGTGTTTAGATTTGGAGTGCCAAATAACATCATTACCGACAACGGAACTAATTGTACTTCAAATGACTTCAAAGAGTATTGCAAGGAGATGGGTATAAAAGTAAGCTACGCTTCAGTTGCCCACCCGCAAACCAACAGCCACGTAACCAATGACATCAAGAAAAGATTGTCGGCGCCACTTGATAGAGCTAAGGGAGCTTGGGTAGATGAGTTACTCTCCGTCCTATGGAGTCTACGTACAACCCCAAATAATGCAACACAAGAAACACCTATCTTTCTCACTACAAGAAAAGTTGGCTTTTACAACGGACGATTTTCGTGGTTAAAAAGTCTTCTACGACGGATGGCCTTCGGGGTAAAAGCCTCGTCACAAAAGAATCTACCACGATTTTTTTCCTGACCATGGCGGATTGCACCCTTCAGCCACGAAAACTTGTTCCGTTGTAGATCTGTTCGGCAGCCGCGTTGACTACTGACGTCATGCAAACTGCCACGTGGCAGCCGTTAGCGGCTGGTTACCGCCGTTAACGGTCATAGAAACCATGGCAGAAGCCAGGCCCAGCCAAGGCCTGCTAAATACTAACTGGGCCGACCCATTAGGAGAGCCCAACAAGAAGATGGCCCATTACTGTTTTGTCCTGCACTTTTTGAAATGGGCCCAAAGTTGCAGCCAGCAGCGGCCCGTGAACTTTTAGGCCCGATTCTGTTTCGGCCTACAAAAGGCCCATGTTGGTCCAACACTCTGCGACCCATTAGCAATCTGCGCCAAGTCGCTCTAGTACATTTAAGGCCCGCGGTCAGCCTATCACTGTTTATCGCAGCCCATCATGGGCCGCCTACTGACGACCCTTCTTTGAGATGGTCCGTTACTGTTCCGGCCTGTTACTATTCTAGCCTTCAACTGTTCCGGCCTTTAGCTATTCAGGCCCGCAAGCGGCCCTTTACTGTTCTAGTCTGGTAATTGTGTCGGCCTGTTACTGCCCTCGCCTGGAAATTTCTCGGGTCGTTACTGTTCAGGCTTGTCACTGTTCTGGCCTTTTACTGTTGCGACCCTTTACTGTTGAGGCTGGCTACTGTTTTGGCATGTTACTGTTCTGAGATTTTACGGTTTCTTGCCTATTACTGTGATGGGTTGTTTCTGCTCTGGCCTGCTACTATTACAGCCTGCTACGACCTGTTACTGTTACGGCCTGTAACTGTTATGGCCTATTACCACTTGCGGGTCGGCCCATTAAGTTTACGGCCTTTTATAGTTTCGGCCTTTTTGAAGCCCATGCCAATATCATAAAACGTGTATAATAATCCAACATTTTTTACTATCCATCGTCGGCTAAATACACGACGGGCCAATAACAAAGCACGGTACTATTCCCTAATTGACCTGCCTGGCGTAGTTACTATAACGACTACCGACATGTGTGTGTGGATGGCGTCAACTAAATGCCTACATGGCCTATGCGAGTTATCTAGATATTATACCACCTGCAAACTTCTTAAAATTATTACATATTATCAAGTCAATGGAAAGAAAAATCGGCATTTCAGTTGATAATCAAGTTGATAGCAGAGTCCTCAATTTGCTTTCTCAGTTGATCACCTTCATCTTCCTTTGAGTGTGACAGCTACATTGGAGAAGACATGATCTTGGAGCCTCCTCTTTGGTGGAGATAGCAATAATTGCAGTCTGAAACTAAGTAATAACAAGTTAATACATAAAACAAGATAAACTACTCATTTGACTGATATGACAGGAGCTATGATCCGGAGTTTACAATTGGTCAATGGTCCAATTATTGACCAACACATCAAACAAACATCACAAGCAAGTAGGCATTAAACAAGTGCGCCTACCGTGAAACAAGCAATAAAAAATGTGTGTGTGGCTTTGTAGCACCCCGGGTAAAACCACTACTAGAAAATCGCCTATCTTTATCTATGTGCAGCATCATGACATCAGCATGCATCTATTTGTCTAAAACTATTTGCGAAAAGCCTTATTTTTGGTTTCTACAAATACCCCGTCTCTTTATTCAAATACGAAACCCCGATCGATCCGGATCTGTTATTTGTCTAACAACTATTTACGAAAATATTTTTAAACTAAATCAATTAAATAAAATATTTTTGTATCGGGGGAGGCAGCCGCAGGTCAGGCCCAAAGGCCCAACCGGTTGGACCAAACCCTAAACCTACTAGTCCCTAGAAACCCTATCCATCTAACCTAGCCACACCAATCCCACCCGCCGCCGCCAGCACCCCACCCACGAGCCTGCGCCAGACCGACACAACCCGCACTCCACGCTCCTCCCGGTCAAACCCCAATCCATGTCCCACTCCTGGCCCACACCTATCGACCGCCCACCCCGCACCTGCCCCGTTTCCCGTCGCCTCCTCTCTCTCCCCCAAGAAACCCAATCCCGCAAGCCACCAAACCCGCCTCTCTGCTCGCATCCGCCGCCACGATTCCCCGTGCCTCCCGACCTCGCCGATTCCCCTCGTCGACCTGGTCGTAGCCTACCCGGCCCGCGCGGCCCCACGCTTGCACTCGGCCTCAAGCTCGAGCCTGACGTCTTGCTCTTCAGCGCCGCCGCCGCCCTGGATATCTCACCGTGCGCCTCCCTCTCTGGCGGCCGAGCAGGGCCAGCCTCCGCGCTCCTCTCCCTGGGCCGCTCTGCCTTTCCTTCGCGAGCCCCTGCAGCGCAGCGCCCCGAGTTCCTCGTCTTCCGGCAGTCGCCTCTGCCCGCTGGTTCGCCTCGCCGTGGCACCCCCGTGAGCGGCACCGCCCCTTCACCAACGTCGTCGGTGCCTCTCTGCCTCCTCTACGCTGCCGGCTTCGCCCGTCCTCGGCCACGGCTGAACCCGAGCTTCCTTGCCTGCCGACGCTGGTGACCCCTCCCTCGATCTCTTCTGCCCCTGTCCTCCGCGAACTCCCGGAACGCCCTATTCATCACCGACAACCAGCAGGGGCCGTGGTGCTCCGTTGTCGACTCCCTTCAGGACGTGCCCCTTCCCTCTCTGCCGGCCGTCATCGACCCAACGTCGTCGGCCACCTCGCCGTTCTGCGCCTTCCGAGACCAAGCTCGCCACCACTGGCCCACTTCATGTATGACGGCTGCCGCACCCGGACGCGCGCACGGTGCTCTGGAATCTGGGGGCATCCTGGTGTGATGTGAAGAGAGTTGATGGACAACCCCGATGGCAAGTCGTGTACCATGGTGGCGTTAGTGTACATGCATCCATATGTGTTTGTGCGATGCTCCCCAAAACACCCGAGTCCAATACAAGATCGACATCGGCAAACCAAGAGGGAACCCCAAGATCTTCGAGAGAAACTTCGACTTTAGATCCAAGTTCGCCGACCACCCAGGGAACCGGAATGCGAAGACCGAACCCGAATCCGTTGGACCCCTCTAGGTGAACATCAAGATCTTCGCCCCGATGTGTGACCCCCTTTATCCGAGCCCTATTTTATAATTGATATCTATATGAATTGTTGCATATTAAATTGTACATGCTTGCACTCATATCATGCGGTTTGGGGGTTTTTGCCGATTCCCCTAATAATTAAATATGGGGTCCATATGCGGACTTTTCTAGTCTTATATTGACCCCATTTAAATTTGTGTAGCGAACCGGTAACTTATCTTGCCCTGTTAATACAACATTTAAATTGCGGGGTATCTAGAACAACTATAACCATATACTTAATTGTCGGGACCCCGGTTCCGCTTAATGTGGCCTAGTTGCATCGCACCTTTGCCATGTCATACATCATACATGCATCATGCCCGATCTTTTAGCGTAGTATTAAATAGTGCATCCGGTGTTTCTTCTAGTGCTTTGCTTCTTCGCGGATTAGGCCGATGAGTTGATGCGAGTGTCGACCCGATCTTCGGATGAACCTTCGGCAATATTTTCCAGGCGAGCACCTCCCCCTTTCTACCTATCTTACTTTTATAGTATTTATTCCCCCCTGTTGATCTATTGCTATCTGTGTTGCGATGCTCTAGTTTTTGTACCCGTGATATCCCTTGCAGCCTTATATTGCCTTGGACACATCCTATTACCTGTTGATTGGTAGATAGTTGGACTTGCGCGTCGTAGTCGCTTGCTCAAGTGCTGTTGTGTGTCGTCAAGTACCACAGTTGTTGGAGTATTGCCGCATGTTTAATGTTGGAGATGATCATGGCTTTAATTATTGTTTAATAACTAAAATTGAAAGTAGGTAAATGCAGAGGCACCGGTGGGTAATAGACAATATTTGGTTTTTAACCGCTCACTGGTGTCCCGTAGGACCCCGAGTTCTTGACACCAGTTCCGAGATCGAGCGCGCTAACCACAGGTGGGGTGTGTGGGCAACCCCATCGATTTAGTACATAATTCCAAGTACTGTACTGGGGGCCACAAAGTAGTTTGGGGCTTTATTACTATCCTGTACTTATGCCATGCTTTACTTCTTTATTTAAGATTGTGCGTGGAGCACCTGTACTGTTTTGGACCGTGACACGTTTTCGCTGTATCGACAAGCCCAGTCACACTTTCGGGTTCCCAGTCGTTTACAGCCGTCGACACAAACCCTGAGTCCGTCTCGGAGACCGGCCGACTTCGTTACGGGTAGCTTGCTTTGGGTCTGGGAAACGTCGTGTCCGAAACCCCGTCGACATACCGTTGGGTGTATGTTTTGTGATCTTGTACCTACCTGATCTGACAACAAGGGTGTAGGTGCGTGTGGAAACTTTGGTGCACCCCTGCAGGGTTTAATCTTTTCGAGAAGCCGTGTCCGCGGTTATGGACGACTTGGAGCACAGTTCTCGATCATAGACAACTATAACTAAAGTTTACTGTTATAATTTGACTTGTATCCGATATGACTAGTAATCAGCTTCACAACAACGGAATGGCTAAATAAAAGTACCAACAACTGCTGGGTTTGGGATATCTCATGCTAATTGTATCTGACTAGTAAGTGTTGCAACTACAACGGAATGGTTAACTAAAAGTGCCCACTGCTTATTATATCAGGATGACTATCTATACCTGACTAGTAATTGATGCAACGATAACTGAATAAATAAAACTGCCAACGGTGTGAGTTCCTCGGTTGACTTCCTCGTTTGGTCTCGAGGGGGAAACACCAGGATGGGTATGTTTGGTGGTAGTATCAGGTTGGTTCCGAATAGGTCTTTCTTACCCCTCTCCGATAGCCGCTAGTTGTATCGAGTCTCTATAGGTTGTTTAGTGCGTGCTGCGCTGCCGCTCAGTCCACCATACCTATGTAGGCGAGGACCGCCGAATTCTAGTCTCGCCGTATACTGGCCTCAGTACTGACCGCTCTCTTTTTCCTTTGCCCTTTGTCGGCACCCCTTTTGTTTTTAGCAGGTTTTGAGATCGACGTCGTTAGCAGGGTTACCCTTCCGGCTTGGCCTGGGCAGGGTTATGGACGCCATTGGTTATTTTACAGGGCTCTTAGCTCAATTTGCATCTTGTCCGTACTCGGACGCTGTATCGTTTTCCAGGTGATTTGGATCTTTGTATTGTATATCTGTATTCTTGACTCATTGAGTCGCGGTTGTATATATATGTTTTGTGGGTTCCATCGAGGACTATTGTGTAATGATATTACTTCGTTTTCCACCCGCACGCAAGTGCCTGGTGGGCACCATTGAATCGTTTCTATGCGGGTTTGGCGGGAAGCGCTAAAACTTGCATAGGGTCGATTCCGAGGGTGTTACAGAGTGGTATCAGAGCTCAGCAGTTGCGATACCCCACAAGTCCAGCCTGTAGGATAACCTAGCTAACGGCCGAAGTAGAGTGTCAAAACTATTTTTGCAAAATCGGTTGGATAGTTCTGATTAGGTCTGATTTTACTCCTTACCCCTCTGCTGCTCTCCTCTCACCACTGCGTGTTTTGAATCCGCTCTCTTCTCTCTCTTCGAGTCCAGGATTTCTCGTGGTTGGGTTCCATCGTACCTTCAGGGTTTCGCTTCCTCCTTTGGTAACGGTGTTGCTACATCTGGTCTTCATGCTATACGAGGAATCCTTCGTCTGGTGGACTTCTCTTTGTTCCTTCTCGTGCCTTCCGGTGTTTTCCGACGCGATGACATCATCTACGTCAGATCTGATGAGAACCTCCATCCCTCCTTTGTTTCCGAACCTTGTTTTTCAAGATCTTCAGTCTGAATTCTGAGGGTTGGTTGCATAATCCGTATGTTCGTGTACAGAGTAATGCTTTGAGTGCGGGATGGAGTCGTGACCATACCACTACTCTTATCATTTGCTTTTGTATATTCAATGATGTATCGATGCAATTCTTACTCCTTCCATGGAAGTTAGAGCTGGCCTTACCTTTCACTTCATCCGTTGTTTATCCGGAGTGCTCTCTCGACGAACGAGAACAACGAGCCCTTGTTGGTGGTGTCACTGATTTCAAGATAAAGAAGGAACCCTTGCTAGTGGCGTCGCGAGGGTCTACATGAAGCGAGAAGATTCAGACCGCCGGCCTTCTTCCCCGTACTAGGAGGCGGATCTCGAGGGCGAGATCCATTGTTAGTGGTGTCGAATTGTAGCACCCCGGGTAAAACCACTACTACAAAATCGCCTATCTTTATCTATGTGCAGCATCATGACATCAACATGCATCTATTTGTCTGAAGCTATTTGCGAAAAGCCTTATTTTTGTTTTCTACAAATACCCCGTCTCTTTATTCAAATACGAAACCCCGATCGATTCGGATCTGTTATTTGTCTAACAACTATTTACGAAAATATTTTTAAACTAAATCAATTAAATAAAATATTTTTGTATCGGGGGAGGCAGCCGCAGGTCAGGCCCAAAGGCCCAACCGGTTGGACCAAACCCTAAACCTACTAGTCCCTAGAAACCCTAGCCATCTAACCTAGCCACACCAATCCCACCCGCCGCCGCCAGCACCCCACCCACGCGCCTGCGCCAGACCGACACAACCCGCACTCCACGCTCCTCCCGGTCAAACCCCGATCCATGTCCCACTCCTGGCCCACACCTATCGACCGCCCACCCCGCACCTGCCCCGTTTCCCGTCGCCTCCTCTCTCTCCCCCAAGAAACCCAATCCCGCAAGCCACCAATCCCGCCTCTCTGCTCGCATCCGCCGCCACGATTCCCCGTGCCTCCCGACCTCGCCGATTCCCCTCGTCGACCTGGTCGTAGCCTACCCGGCCCGCGCGGCCCTGCGCTTGCACTCGGCCTCAAGCTCGAGCCCGACGTCTTGCTCTTCAGCGCCGCCGCCGCCCTGGATACCTCACCGTGCGCCTCCCTCTCTGGCACTCCGAGCAGCGCCAACCTCCGCCCTCCTCTCCCTGGGCCGCTCTGCCTTTCCTTCGCGAGCCCCTGCAGCGCAGCGCCCCGAGTTCCTCGTCTTCCGGCAGTCGCCTGTGCCCGCTGGTTCGCCTCGCCGTGGCACCCCCGTGAGCGGCGCCGCCCCTTCACCAACGTCGTCGGTGCCTCTCTGCCTCCTCTACGCTGCCGGCTTCGCCCGTCCTCGGCCACGCCTGAACCCGAGCATCCTCGCCTGCCGATGCTGGTGACCCCTCCCTCGATCTCTTCTGCCCCTGTCCTCCGCGAACTCCCGAAACGCCCTATTCATCACCGACAACCAGCAGGGGCCGTGGTGCTCCGTTGTCGACTCCCTTCAGGCCGTGCCCCTTCCCTCTCTGCCGGCCGTCATCGACCCAACGTCGTCGGCCACCTCGCAGTTCTGCGCCTGCCGAGACCAAGCTCGCCACCACAGGCCCACTTCATGTATGACGGCTGCCGCACCCGGACGCGCACACGGTGCTCTGGAATCTGGGGGCATCCTGGTGTGATGTGAAGAGAGTTGATGGACAACCCCGATGGCAAGTCGTGTACCATGGTGGCGTTAGTGTACATGCATCCATATGTGTTTGTGCGATGCTCCCCAAAACACCCGAGTCCAATACAAGATCGACATCGGCAAACCAAGAGGGAACCCCAAGATCTTCGAGAGAAACTTCGACTTTAGATCCAAGTTCGCCGACCACCCAGGGAACCGGAATGCGAAGACCGAACCCGAATCCGTTGAACCCCTCTCGGTGAACATCAAGATCTTCGCCCCGATGTGTGACCCCCTTTATCCGAGCCCTATTTTATAATTGATATCTATATGAATTGTTGCATATTAAATTGTACATGCTTGCACTCATATCATGCGGTTTGGGGGTTTTTGCCGATTCCCCTAATAATTAAATATGGGGTCCATATGCGGACTTTTCTAGTCTTATATTGACCCCATTTAAATTTGTGTAGCGAACCGGTAACTTATCTTTCCCTGTTAATACAACATTTAAATTGCGGGGTATCTAGAACAACTATAACCATATACTTAATTGTCGGGACCCCGGTTCCGCTTAATGTGGCCTAGTTGCATCGCACCTTTGCCATGTCATACATCATACATGCATCATGCCCGATCTTTTGCCGTAGTATTAAATAGTGCATCCGGTGTTTCTTCTAGTGCTTTGATTCTTTGCGGATTAGGCCGATGAGTTGATGCGAGTGTCGACCCGATCTTAGGATGAACCTTCGGCAATATTTTCTAGGCGAGCACCTCCCCCTTTCTACCTATCTTACTTTTATAGTATTTATTCCCCCCTGTTGATCTATTGCTATCTGTGTTGCGATGCTCTAGTTTTCGTACCCGTGATATCCCTTGCAGCCTTATATTGCCTTGGACACATCCTATTACCTGTTGATTGGTAGATAGTTGGACTTGCGCGTCGTAGTCGCTTGCTCAAGTGCTGTTGCGTGTCGTCAAGTACCACAGTTGTTGGAGTATTGCCGCATGTTTAATGTTGGAGATGATCATGGCTTTAATTATTGTTTAATAACTAAAATTGAAAGTAGGTAAATGCACCGGTGGGTAATAGATAATATTTGGTTTTTAACCACTCACTGGTGTCCTGTAGGACCCCGAGTTCTTGACACCTGTTCCGAGATCGAGCGCGCTAACCACAGGTGGGGTGTGTGGGCACCCCCATCGATTTAGTACCTGATTCCAAGTACTGTACGGGGGGCCACAAAGTAGTTTGGGGCTTTATTACTATCCTGTACTTATGCCATGCTTTACTGCTTTATTTAAGATTGTGCGTGGAGCACCTGTACTGTTTAGGACCGTGACACGTTTTCGCTGTATCGACAAGCCCAGTCACACTTTCGGGTTCCCAGTCGTTTACAGCCGTCGACACAAACCCTGAGTCCGTCTCGGAGACCGGCCGACTTCGTTACGGGTAGCATGCTTTGGGTCTGGGAAACGTCGTGTCCGAAACCCCGTCGACATACCGTTGGGTGTATGTTTTGTGATCTTGTACCTACCTGATCTGACAACAAGGGTGTAGGTGCGTGTGGAAACTTTGGTGCACCCCTGCAGGGTTTAATCTTTTCGAGAAACCGTGTCCGCGGTTATGGACGACTTGGAGCACAGTTCTCGATCATAGACAACTATAACTAAAGTTTACTGTTATAATTTGACTTGTATCTGATATGACTAGTAATCAGCTTCACAACAACGGAATGGCTAAATAAAAGTACCAACAACTGCTGGGTTTGGGATATCTCATGCTAATTGTATCTGACTAGTAAGTGTTGCAACTACAACGGAATGGTTAACTAAAAGTGCCCACTGCTTATTATATCAGGATGACTATCTATACCTGACTAGTAATTGATGCAACGATAACTGAATAAATAAAACTGCCAACGGTGTGAGTTCCTCGGTTGACTTCCTCGTTTGGTCTCGAGGGGGAAACACCAGGATGGGTATGTTTGGTGGTAGTATCAGGTTGGTTCCGAATAGGTCTTTCTTACCCCTCTCCGATAGCCGCTAGTTGTATCGAGTCTCTATAGGTTGTTTAGTGTGTGCTGCGCTGCCGCTCAGTCCACCATACCTATGTAGGCGAGGACCGCCGAATTCTAGTCTCGCCGTGTACTGGCCTCAGTACTGACCGCTCTCTTTTTCCTTTGCCCTTTGTCGGCACCCCTTTTGTTTTTAGCAGGTTTTGAGATCGACGTCGTTAGCAGGGTTACCCTTCCGGCTTGGCCTGGGCAGGGTTATGGACGCCATTGGTTATTTTACAGGGCTCTTAGCTCAATTTGCATCTTGTCCGTACTCGGACGCTGTATCGTTTTCCAGGTGATTTGGATCTTTGTATTGTATATCTGTATTCTTGACTCATTGAGTCGCTGTTGTATATATATGTTTTGTGGGTTCCATCGAGGACTATTGTGTAATGATATTACTTCGTTTTCCACCCGCACGCAAGTGCCTGGTGGGCACCGTTGAATCGTTTCTATGCGGGTTTGGCGGGAAGCGCTAAAACTTGCATAGGGTCGATTCTGAGGGTGTTACAGAGTACTATATGTATGCAAGCATGTGGTAGTGCTTGCCTGGCAGCTCAGTTGAAGCGAGAGAAGGATCTGGGTAGTGCTCCTGGTTTTCTTGATATATCCCCTGCCCAGCGTCTATTCGAAGAAGAACCAAACAAACAAGGGCCAACATAAATAAAGTGCACAAGCATATGAATAAAATGCGACAAGCAAACAATCATGCCATGATGAATGATGCACAATTTGCATGGAAATAAAGACTAGCGGAGGTGTCTGGGAAGGTCGGGTGCTCACCGAGAGTGTGTCGGTGGTGGCGGAATGGCCTGGGACGCAGGGGATCGGCGACGATGCAGACAGACGGAGCTCTAGGGTTTGGCGTCGGTGGCGGCGAGCTCCCGTCGTCGAGGACCGTCCCTGCGTCACCTCACACCTTATCTAGCCCGCGCCCTCCTCCCCTTCAGCTCCCCTAGCCCTACCGCACCGGCTCGCAACCCCAGCGCGCACCCGCACGTCCCCGGATCGAATCCCCACCCCGCGTGGTCGATCACCGACCTGTCCGCGCGTTTAAAGAGAAGATCTACAGGGCCGTTGCCACTTTATAGTTAGCCCCCCTTTTTATCTCCCGCTCAACCCGCGCTCCTAGAGGTCCCACTAGTCAGCCGCCGTGGCCTTCTTCCAGAAAACCCCCCTGGCCTCTTTTAATCTTAACCCGCGCTCCAGCCCTAGCCCCACCTGTCAGTCGCTGCAGTCCCCACCCTTGACATGTGGCCTGTAGCCGCTGGGCCCGCTTGTCAACCGCGTGGGCTAGCCAGAGCCGCGGTAAGAAAAGGTTTTCTGCGCGCGTGGCCCCATTTCTGTTTGACCCCACCCGTCAGTGTCTAGGGCTAGGACAAGCTGAGTAAGAAAAGGATTTCTGTTTTCTGTTTTGATTTAAACCTTTTTCAAATTAATTTAAATTCAAATTCAAATCCGTTTTACAATAACTTTTGAAATATAACACCAAAGTAAACATATAATATATGTTTTGAGATCAGAAAAATGTGAGGAATTCAAATCTTCCATTCAAAATATTATTTGAGCACTTTAAATTTTCGAGTTGATTAAAATTACAATAAAATGCCCTTTTCCCTATTTAATTAATAACTTTTGTTTTATAACTCCGAATTTGACAAATAATATGTCTAAAATGATCAGCTCGACGAGACCTTTCTGTTTATGTATTCCATGTACTGAATTGCAGCATGCATCATATAAATATAAAGTTTACAGCAACTTATATGAGGTTAAAATGTGATTAAAACCCCATAAAATGTTTATTTCTTGTATTCCACACCTCACCCTTGCCATGCTACTTTATTGCCATGCAAATTGTGCATCATTCATCATGGCATGATTGTTTGCTTGACGCATTTTATTCATATGCTTGTGCACTCTATTTATGTTGGCCCTTGTTTGTTTGGTTCTTCTTCGAATAGACGCTGAGCAGGGGATATATCAAGAAACCCAGGAGCACTACCCAGATCCTTCTCTCGCTTCAACTGAGCTGCCAGGCAAGCACTACCACATGCTTGCATACATATAGTATCTATTGCCTCTATCTTATTCTTGCATCATTGAGTCGCGATTGCATTAAACTGAATCCCAAGTACTGCATAGCCTTTACTTTTAAACCCCACCGAAGCTTGTTCCTCCATCCAATGAGCCATTACTACAGGAGTTGTTTGAGCCATGCGGGTCGTAGAACAGCATGTGTAGGGTATGTGAGTGTCTGATGGATAACGAGGTACCTAAACAACTTAACCTGAGTAGTAATGGGATAACTAATGAAAGTGGCATCAGTGAGCAATATCTGCTATTTGGTTTTTCATGCTCACTTGTGTCCCATAGGACCCCGAGTACTTGATTCCTGTTCCTTGAATATTCGCGCTATCCACATCCGGGAGGCTTATGTACCCCCCTGAGCCAGAGCTTGATTCATTCTTATTTCTTGGGGCCACAATTAGTTTGGGGCTTTATTACTATCCTGTACTTATGCCATGCTTTACTGCTTTATTTAAGATTGTGCATGGAGCACCTGTACTGTTTAGGTCCGTGACACGTTTTCGCTGTATCGACAAGCCCAGTCACACTTTTGGGTTCCTAGTCGTTTACAGCCGTCCACACAAACCTTGAGTCCATCTCGGAGCCGGCCAGCTTCGTTGCGGGTAGCTTAATGGGGTGGCCCCCTGAAATATTTCTGAATCCTGTGATCGCTTTGTCGTGACTGCCTCGTTGGGTTTTGATTTGGTTTTTCCGAGGTTGATCGAGTGTGTGTTGCTATTTGTGTACCCCTGCAGGGTAAAACTTTCTGAAAGCCGTGTCCGCGGTTATGGACGACTTGGAGCTCAGTTTCTCGATCATAGACAAGTATAACTAAAGTACCGCTTTAATTTGACTAAGTATCTGACTAGTAAATAGTGCAACACTCATGGAATGGATAATAAAACTGCCAACGGATGGGGGGGGGGGTTGTTCGTCCGCTTCCTCGTCGGTAAGCGAGGAGGAGGATGGATCTGTTAGTATTACTGTTATAACTGTTGATTTTAATTCACGGACATCCGTCTATCTTTGGTTAGGCGGTGGGTTAGCGAGTATCTGTAGAATTGTTAGGGTTTATCTTTTGCTGCAATTGCGTCACCCCAGGTTGTGTTCCCTTTAGAGGCATAAAGACTTCCTGAGTACCCCTAGGGTCTCACACGATAAATTGTTTGATTCAGATGAACAGGTAAGCTCGCAAGATGGATACTGGGTGGAGGAGACGGACGATGTTGGCAACGATCATTCGGTGTAGAGATTCCGGGAACGGGGATCCGTGAGATCTGTGGGCGGGATGTGTTTATTTATGGGGCATCTTATGCCGATTTGCTTCTTATCCGTACTCGGATCTTGTTTTCCGCTTCCGCCTGATACTCTGATGTTTGATGTATGAGGAGATATCCTAAACTATTATATCTATCTAGGATATCTGGATCTTGCCGTATGGCGTTGCAATATTTCTATTTCTTTTAGATGGAATGGCTCTGAGGACTGTTGTATGGTGGCTTGCATACATACTCATTTGTGTATGTAGTTGATCCCTTCGCCTGCCGATTACGCCGCTCGTTCTTGTCCCGATGTTTGGAAATGGTTAGGACGGCCGAAAGGTCTACCTGTGAGTGGCATTTGGGCCCCACCGTACTATTTTAACCATTTCCGCTCATCCAGGCTTGTAAGTAAGAGCGTAATTCACCGAGGTAGACACAATTGGCAGGGGTACAACCCCCTGCCAAGTATAACGAGGAAGAGGACGAACAACCCCCCCATCCGTTGGCAGTTTTATTATCCATTCCATGAGCGTTGCACTAATTACTAGTCAGGTACTTAGTCAAATTAAAAGCGGTACTTTAGTTATACTTGTCTATGATCGAGAAACTGTGCTCCAAGTCGTCCATAACCGCGGACACGGCTTTCAGAAAGTTTTACCCTGCAGGGGTGCACAAATAGCAACACACACTCGATCAACCTCGGAAAAACCAAATCAAAACCCAACGAGGCAGTCACGACAAAGCGATCACAGGATTCAGAAATATTTCAGGGGGCCACCCCATTAAGCTACCCGCAACGAAGCTGGCCGGCTCCGAGACGGACTCAAGGTTTGTGTGGACGGCTGTAAACGACTAGGAACCCGAAAGTGTGACTGGGCTTGTCGATACAGCGAAAACGTGTCACGGACCTAAACAGTACAGGTGCTCCATGCACAATCTTAAATAAAGCAGTAAAGCATGGCATAAGTACAGGATAGTAATAAAGCCCCAAACTAATTGTGGCCCCAAGAAATAAGAATGAATCAAGCTCTGGCTCAGGGGGGTTCATAAGCCTCCCAGATGTGGATAGCGCGAATATTCAAGGAACATGAATCAAGTACTCGGGGTCCTACGGGACATAAGTGAGCATGAAAAACCAAATAGCAGATATTGCTCACCGATGCCACTTTCATTAGTTATCCCATTACTACTCAGGTTAAGTTGTTTAGGTACCTCGTTATCCATCAGACACTCACATACCCTACACATGCTGTTCTACGACCCGCATGGCTCAAACAACTCCTGTAGTAATGGCTCATGGGATGGAGGAACAAGCTTCGGTGGGGTTTGAAAGTAAAGGCTATGCAGTACTTGGGATTCAGTTTAATGCAATCGCGACTCAATGATGCAAGAATAAGATAGAGGCAATAGATACTATATGTATGCAAGCATGTGGTAGTGCTTTCCTGGCAGCTCAGTTGAAGCGAGGGATGGATCTGGGTAGTGCTCCTGGGTTTCTTGATATATCCCCTGCTCAGCGTCTATTCGAAGAAGAACCAAACAAACAAGGGCCAACATAAATAGAGTGCACAAGCATATGAATTAAAATGCGTGCCATGATGAATGATGCACAATTTGCATGGCAACAAAGTAGCATGGCATAGGTGAGGTGTGGAATACAAGAATAAAGCATTTTAGGGTGTTTTAAACACATTTTAACCTCAAATAAGTTGCTGTATGCTTTATATTTATATGATGCATGTTGCAATTCAGAACATGGAATGCATAAACAGAAAGGTCTCGTCGAGCTGATCAATTTAGACATATTATTTGTCAAATTTGGAGTTATCAAACAAAAGTTATTAATTAATTAAGGCAAAGGGCATTTTATTGTAATTTTAATCAACTTGAAATTTAAAGTGTTCAAAATATATTTTGAAGGGCATAATTGAATTCCTCACATTTTTCTGATTTCAAAACATATATTACATGTTTAATTTGGAATTGTATTTTAAAAGTTATTTAAAAACAGATTTGAATTTGAATTTAAAACAAATTGAAAAGATTTAAATTAAAACAGATAACAGAAATCCTTTTTGTACTCAGGCAGATCCAGCCACTGACGCTGACGGGTGGGCCTTGTGCTGACTCAGCAGTAGGTGGGGCGCAGCGGCTACGCGGGGCTTTTCCCACCGCAGGTGTGGCTAGCCCGCGAGACTGACAGATGGGGCCGGAGTACACGCGGACCCACACGTGGGCGCGCCAGCCGGGGCGTGACACGTGGCAGATCCAAGGGAGTGCGGGTTAAGTGCTCAAAACTGCGGGGGTGTTTCAGCAAAACGGATAGAGAGGCTGACGGTGGGGATCTGCGTACCACGGGTTGAGCAAAGAAAAAAAAGAGGGGCTATCTGCAAAAAGGACGCCCGCACTGTGGATCTTCTCCGCGTTGCTGGCGACCGATCGGTGCGCGGCGCGGGGCGGGGGATCGAACCCAGGTCACGGGCGTGCGCGCAGAGGGTGGTAGCCAGTGCGGATGGCTAACGGATGGTGGTAGGAGGGCGGAAGGGGCCTAGATGGGGTTCTGTGCGACGCGGGAGCGAGCAGACGCGGTGGCCGACGGAGCGCGCAGTCTGTTCGAAGAAACGAACGGCAGCACAAATCGACGACAGCGAGGCGGATCATGTCAGGGAGGGAGAGAGGCTCACCGCGGTTTGGTTGGTGGTGTTGGATCGGGCAGAGAGGTGGCCAATCGACGGCGTTGCTGGCGCACGGCGGGGCTAGGGTTTCGTCGACACGGCGGTGGTTCCGGTGGTTCCAGCCCTTCTCCTCCTTGATGGCGTGTACGAGGCGAAGCAGGGGAGCCGCGTGGTCTTCCTCGACACCCGTGATCGCCACGCCACCGGCTGGTAAGAGAAGGGGAGGTGGAGGCCGACGGTGAGGTCGTCGGGGTGCGAGAGAGATGGAGTAGCAGGCAGGTGGTGGGGAGGAGAAGGGCGAGGCCCTGGTAGATCTGGGCGTCGTCTGCAGAGAGGAGGAAGAGGGTAAAGCAGAGAGGGAGAGGGGAGGTGCCGTGGGGAAGTGGTTTAGGGAAAAAGGTGGCTCGGGTGCCACCTTTCCTTCTCCTCTTCACGTGCTCGAGCTGGAGCTCGTCTAGGGCAGGCAGGGCAGCTGGTAGGTGGGCCAGGGGAGGCAAGGCAGGCGGTCTCGGGCTGGTGGGGTCGCACGGCAGAGGGAGAGAGCTAGAGAGAGAGGCTCGGTATGGAGCTAGGGTTGGAGTAGGAGTAGTGGCTCGGGTTAGGGCTTGGGGTGGATGGTAGCTAGGTGGGGCCAGGGTGGCCAGGTGGGGCCTGCAAGGCAGAGAGAGGAGAGAGGCCGAGAGAGAGGGTATGTGGGTAGCTAGGGTTAGCTAGAGAGGGCATCGGGTTAGGGTTTGGTTTAGGGTTGGGGTAGATCATGGTGGTAGGGTTTAGAGATAGAAAAAGAGAGAGGGGGTAGAAGGAGATTAGGGTTTAGAAGAACTAGGCTAGGAGAGAAAAGAGAGAAAGAAAAGAATAAGCCTCATATGATCATGCATAAGAGTTTTAATTAAAAGAAAAAGATATGCGTGAGATAATGGGGTGATGGGATGGATGGAGATGGGTGTAGGGTTTTTAGCATGAACCAAACAAGATCAAGCATGAATAGGGATAGAGAGAGATATGGGGGATGATCCACTCAAAGATTCAAATAAAATCCAAAAGACTAGAATGTGGTGGTTCTTGCATGGCACATGCAAAATAATTAATGCCATGTTTATTCCTGTGAAAACAATTATATTAACATGGCATTATTCTTATGCATTCCCAAAAGTGGAATAAAGCCAAGCAAAAGAATTTGAAGGAATGCTCCATGTGGAGTAGAAGGGGATGACCATATTTGAATAAAAATGGGACTTGCTAGTGTGTATGGGCCACTAGGTATTTAGTAAGCCCAAAAATATCCCAACATGAGCATAAACCCCAAATCAACCCATATGGAAGCTAAAAAAAGGTTCCACTCACAAGGCATGCAAAGGTGGCCATGTGGCTCTCATAAACCAATAATGTGGAAACAATATGGTGCATATGTGAGAGCATGTGGGGATAGAATTAGATCCATCCCAACCCACATGAGCTAGAGGTAAAACCAAATGGTCGTTGTCAGTCTAGCAAATATTTTGGTAGCTATGTATACTAGGGAAAAACAAAACGCGAGAGTAGGACTGCTTCCACTTTTCTTCTTACCCACCCACCCACCCTTTTCTGGTAAGGAAGTGTAACGTTTTCAATCCTCTTCTTAAAATTCAAACTAAGATTCACGTGTTCTGGGGTCCGTAGTACCATAGGTTGTGTGTGTGTGTAATTCCTTGTCTATCTGTTGCATCCAACATGTTATCTTTAATCTGCCTTTGGTTATCAACTGTTGGTACATTCCATATCGACAGGCTTTTGCAAACCGACGCGATCTATCTGATTTGTTGTATACCGCCGCGATCTGTCCTACTCTTTGTTATCCGACGTTATCTTGTTTGGGGTGTTCGTTTCCGTAGTCACTAATCTTTAGGTTCATCTTGAGAAGAAGGTGTTGGGATATGTGTTCTACTTATTCATGTGCGGAGTAATGATTTGAGTGCGGGATGGAGTCGCGACCATACCACTACTTTTATCATTCGCTCTTGTATATTGAATTGGTAGAGTCACTAATCTTGATTCGTTAAGTGATTTTGCGCATCTATTGGTATTTTAATGCCAAAATTTGCGGAAAATTTTTCTTTGATAGTTGTGTACCACACTCCTTTTCAGTCGTGTGCGATATGCTTAATATCTTCTAGGTGCTTTGAACTTCGTTGATATTTTAATATCATCTTAGTAAATTCTATCCTTAAAGCTTGGTTAATTCCATCTTGGTACTATTTTGGATTATTATTATTCTCCATTATAGTACTGACTTGTGTTTTATATCAATCACATGATGGCACCACCACGCCGTTCTGAGGAGGACATACAACCTGAACTGGGGGCCGCGTTGTCAAGCATCGCCAATGCCTTGGCAGCAATGCAGCAGAACCAGCAGCGTTTTGAAGAAAGTGTCAGGAGGAATGAGTTTGTTCCGCTACCTCCACCTCCCAAGCGAGGATACATCAAAAGCTTCCTGAAGTTCAACCCACGTCAATTTGATGTGTCCGATCAACCACTTGATGCTGATGATTGGTTGCGTGAGATGTCAAGGTTACTGGCGACTGCTGATGTTCCTGAGCAAGAATGGGTAAAATGTGCCACTCACCTTCTGAAGGGAGATGCAGCTCTGTGGTGGGAGAATTACCTGAAGGCAAACTGCACTGGTTTTCAGCCTACTTGGGGACAGTTCACTGGAGCTTTCAAAGAGCAGTATCTGTCAGAAATTGTCATGGAGAGGATGAAGGAAGTGTTTCTCAACCTCAAGCAGGGCAATCACAATGTCAATACCTACATCAGAAACTTCATGAACCTTTCTCGTTATGGTGGCGATGAGATCTCTGATGACAAGAAGAAGCAAAAGAGGTTCCGGCAAGGGCTCAATGCATCGATTAAGTATGCAATCACACATGCAAGGCCGGCGTATTTTCTGGAACTTCAGCATACAGCTCTGCAGGAAGAAGCAAGTAGGCAAGTGTTTGAGGAGTCAAACAAACACCACCGTGATGCAGCAAGCTCTTCAGCTATGTCAACTCCTTCTAAGCGTCGTGTCTGGGTTCCTAACACCCCACCGTCGCTCCCGGCTCCACCAAGACCTTCAAGCTACGCGGCAAGGCCACCAAACTTCCTCACTGCTGCTCCCAGGGGCTACAACCACCACTACCCTAGAGCGCCTGGCGGAGTCCCTGGCTACGTTGCTCCACGTCCACCTGGTGCTTGTTACACTTGTGGAAACTCTGGGCATCAAAACTGGAACTGTCCGATGAAAAACAAAGCTCTTCCTCCACCACCTCCAAGACCTGCGGCAAGCTCTCCTTTGGTTCGTGCACCACCACCTCGGGCTCTCAACATCAACACCAAGCCCGGGTCTACTGTTGCTCGTGCCAACTGTGTCAACGCCGCTCAAGCTGAGCATGCACCTGGAGTTGTGATGGGTATGCTTTCCGTTAACTCAGTCCCTGCACGAGTTTTGTTTGATTCCGGTGCATCGCATTCTTTTGTTTCTCACAAGTTTGCAAATGAGAATGAGTTAGCTATGGATCCTCTCCTTAAGCGGTTAATGGTCCTTTCTCCTGGAGCAACAATGGCAGCTTCTAAAATCAGCCATGGCAATCAAATTGAGATTGGTGGCTCTTCGTTCTCGGCGTCCTTAATTATTCTGGGCAATTCTGACATTGATGTCATCTTGGGCATGGATTGGTTGACAGCAAATGCAGCTGTGATTGATTGTGATGAACGCTCGGTTTCTCTGAAAATTCCTGAAGGCCATATAGTCTATTCTCCAAGTCAGACTCCTGCTATCCAGCTTTTCTCTTTGGCGGCTCTGAATGATGATGCTATGGAAGCTATTCAGAGTGTTCCGGTGGTCTGTGAGTTCCCAGATGTCTTTCCTGAAGAGTTGCCAGGTATGCCTCCGGATCGTGAGGTTGAGTTTGTAATTGAGCTTGAACCTGGAACGGCTCCTATCTCCAAGCGGCCTTTTAAAATGGGTCCTGCTGAGTTGGCTGAACTCAAACGTCAACTTGATGAACAAGAGAAGTTGGGTTTCATTCAACACAGTACTTCTTCGTGGGGTAGCCCAACTATCTTTGTGAAGAAGCGAGACAAGACTGATAGACTTTGTGTTGACTATAGGGCTCTCAATGCTAAAACCATCAAGAATAAATATCCCCTTCCGCGGATTAATGATCTCTTCGATCAGCTAGCTGGAGCTGTGGTATTCTCTAAGCTTGACTTGAGAAGTGGTTATCACCAAATCAAGATTCGCAAGGAAGATGTTCCTAAAACAGCGTTCACCACCCGCTATGGCCTGTATGAGTACACGGTCATGTCTTTCGGTCTCACCAACGCACCTGCCACCTTCTCGAGGCTTATGAACTCGGTTTTCATGGAGTATCTTGATAAGTTCGTTGTGGTCTACCTGGATGACATCCTAGTCTATTCTAAGTCAAAGGAAGAACATGAAGAACACCTCCGGTGTGTCCTAAACAAGCTTCGTGAGAACCGCCTGTATGCAAAGTTCTCCAAATGTGAGTTTTGGCTGCCTCAAGTCACCTATCTTGGTCACGTCATCTCTGCCAAGGGCATTGCCGTCAACCCGGAAACTGTAAAGACAATTGTTGACTGGCTTCCTCCTGTAAATGTCAAAGAAGTCCGGAGCTTCCTTGGGTTGGCTAGTTATTGTCGTCGCTTTGTTCAGAACTTTTCGAAGATAGCGAAGCCTCTTACCGATCTCCTCAAGAAAGGCAAGAAATACCTTTGGACTCCTGCATGTCAAGCAAGCTTTGAAACACTCAAAGAGAAGCTCACTTCCACACCAGTCTTGGTTCCTCCAGATACATCCAAGCCTTTCCAGATCTTCTGCGACGCATCTTTGCAAGGATTGGGTGCGGTCCTTATGCAGGAAAAGCAAGTTGTTTCTTATGCCTCTCGACAGTTGAAGACGCATGAGATCAACTATCCTACACATGACCTCGAACTCGCAGCAGTTGTCTTTGCTTTGAAAGTATGGAGGCACTACTTGCTTGGCAACCGTTGTGAAATCTTTTCTGATCACAAGAGCTTGAAGTATATCTTCACTCAGCCTGATCTCAACCTTCGTCAGAGAAGGTGGATTGAAGCAATCAATGATTTCGATCTTACCATCAACTACACTCTGGGCAAAGCTAATGTCATGGCCGATGCGCTCAGCCGCAAAGCTTATGTCAGCAACCTCATGATGGAAGAACAACAACCTCTCTTGTGCGAGGAATTCCGTCAGCTCAACCTTGAAATTGTGGAACAAGGGTATCTTCTGAACCTTCTGGCAACCCCTCTCTTGGAAGAAAAGGTACGCTCTTTTCAACTTGGTGATCCGTACACCAAAAAGATCATCTCCAACCTTCAGCTTCCGAAGTATGAGTCCTTCCACGTCGATGACCAAGGCACGCTTTTCTTTGAACACCGGATGTTTGTTCCGAACTACCCGGGTTTGAGAGAGCAAGTTCTCAAGGAGGCGCATGATTCTGTTCTTTCTATCCACCCTGGCAGCACAAAGATGTACATGGACTTGAAAACACAATATTGGTGGCCGGGATTGAAACGATATTGTGCCAAGTATGTCTCGGAGTGTGATGTCTGCCGCAGAGTGAAAGCTGTCCATCAGAAACCTTCCGGTCTTCTTCAGCCATTGAAACCACCGGAATGGAAATGGGAGAAAGTAGAGATGGACTTCATCACTGGTTTTCCAAGGTCGCAGAAGGGCAACAATGCAATCTTTGTTGTCATTGACAGGCTTTCTAAAGTGGCTCACTTCTTTCCCGTCAAGGAAACAATTTCTGCAATCCACTTGGCTGAGCTCTATATCAACAGAGTTGTCTCTCTGTATGGGGTTCCGCTTGAGATCAGTTCAGACCGTGGAAGCATCTTCACTTCCAAGTTCTGGGAAAGTTTCCAAAATGCTTTGGGAACAAAATTGAACTTCAGCACAACTTACCACCCTCAGTCGCAAGGACAAGTTGAAAGGATCAATCAGATTCTGGAGGATATGCTCCGTGCTTGCGTCATCTCCTTTGGCATGAAGTGGGAGGAATGTCTTCCTTATGCTGAATTCTCTTACAACAACAGCTTCCAGAAAAGTCTAAAGATGGCACCATTTGAGGCTCTCTATGGTCGCAAATGCAGAACTCCGATTGGTTGGTCGGGTGCAGGAGAAAGAATATTGTTTGGCCCTGACATTGTAACTCAAGCGGAGGAGAAGGTTCACATTATTCTTGAAAATCTGAAGATTGCTCAAAGTCGCCAGAAGAGCAATTATGACAGAAAGCACACGGACATGGAGTATGTCCCTGGTGATCTCGTTTACCTTCGTGTCACTCCCATGAGAGGCACACACCGTTTTGGTATCAAAGGAAAGCTGGCTCCTAGATACATCGGTCCATTCAAAATTCGTGGAAGAAGAGGAGAAGTTGCTTATGCTCTTGAGCTCCCGGAAAAACTCAAGGTCCATGATGTTTTCCACATCTCTCAACTCAAGAAGTGCTTCAAGGATCCCGGCAGGACCGTGGACCATGAGCTTATCAATCTCCAAGAAGACCTGTCTTATCAAGAACACCCCACAAAAATCCTTGAAGTCGCAGAAAGAAGGACTCGCAACAAGTCCATCAAGTTCTGCAAGGTGCAGTGGTCGCACCATTCTGTTGATGAAGCCACTTGGGAACGTGAAGATGAGCTCCGTGCCAAGTTTCCTACCCTCTTTGTGTCTTCTTCTTCTTCCTAGAATCTCGGGGCGAGATTCCTGTTTAGTGGGGGAGAGTTGTAGCATCCCAATTGTCTAACAATTGTAATGCTACTTAGTTTAGTAATATAATGGCTACTTCATATGTATAATTGTTGCATCATAATTATATCATGCTCATGCCATCATGCCACCTTGCATTTGAGCACCATATTAAAACCCTTTTCTTTTGGTTCTTATCTCATATGCATTGTAAATTGTATTTGCCTCTTGATATTGTATTTGGTTATTGATATATTGTTTCAATGCCCAAGTTGAGTTGGGGGCATATCTTTTATTCCACTCCACCACCCTTTCTTTCACCACCTTATAATTCCACCATCCCATTATACATGAGCTTGTATTTTATTTTCTTTTGGTATTTAATCTAGCTCATGGGAGATAAGGTGGATCTACTTCTACAATTCTTTTGCTTGGCTTTCATTCCCCTTTTGGGAATGCATGAGAATAATGCCATGTTAATATTATTGTTTTCACAAGAATAAACATGGCATTAATTATTTTGCATGGGCCATGCAAGCACCACCACATTCTAGTCCTTTGGATTTTATATGAATTATTGAGTGAAGTATGTCTCTTGGAGCTCTCCCTTCTCTCTCAAATCTTTCACCTTGTTTGGTTTATTTCTTTTTGCCTAGTGCTCATCTAGTTTTTCTCACTTGTGTATGCCATGCAACCATCTCCATCTTTTGTCCTCTTTTGTTTTAACTTGATTTTTTTGAGTGAATCATCCATCTCCCTCTCTACCACTCCTTTGGCTTGATCTAGTTTGGTCTTGCTAAAAAGCCACCACCACACCTCTCTCTCTCTCTCTCTCTCTCTCTCTCTCTAATCCTCTCTTCTAACACCTAACACCTCATCTAAACCCTAAACCCCCTCTCTCTTTTTCTATCTCTAAACCCTACCACCACCATGATCTACCCTATCTAACCTCTCCTCTCACCATGCCGAGGTGTCCTCTCTCCCTGGCCCACACCTCAGCCACCCCTCTCTCTAACCCATCTACCCAAACCCTAACCCGAGCCTCCCCTCTAGCCAACCCTAGCTCACCCAAGCCTACCTCCTCTCTCTCTCTAGCTCTCTCCCTGCCACAACAGCCCCACCCGAGCCTACCCCTCCTTGGGCACTCCCTGGCCGGCTCGTAGCTCCACCCCACCTGACCTGCCCGAGCAAGCACGTGAGGAGGAGGGAAAAAGGTGGCACCGAGCCACCTTATCTACCCTCCATGCCACCGCTGCTCCTCCTCTCTCTCCCTCCTTTTCCTCCTTTCCCATGGCTTCTCTGCCTTCCCAGATCCGCCCAGCGCCCTGCCCTCCTCCCCTTCTTCTACACCGACGCCACCAACGGCCGACGCCGCCGCCGCCCGCACATCGTCGTCCACTCGCTCCTGTCGGCAAGCTCGACGTGGTGGTGATCGAGGAGACCGAGGACCTGTCCCTGCGTCGCCCCGTACCCGCCAGCGAGGAGGAGGAGGCCTGTACACCGCTGCACGCCGAGACGCCCGCCGAAAACCCTAGCTTCGCCTGGCCTCTGCTTCGTCGATGATCGATCGCTCCGCTGCCCGAACCACCACCGTCAACAGCCTCGCGGTGAGCCTCCCGTCTCCCCTGACACCTTCCGCCTCGCCGTACCGCCCTAGCGCCGCCGTTCTTTTCGTCGAACACCGTCGGTGCGTCGAGCTCGCTGTTGCCTGCAAGGTCCCTGTGCCGCCTGAGCCTTACCTAGCCGTGTTACCCTCTCCTGTCAACTACCCCTCCCTAGCCCAGCGGTGGCCTCCTCCGCGCGCGAGCCCCAGGTCCCCGGATCGAATCCCCCACGCGCCACGCCCTGCGTCGGTCGCGCACCGATCCATCCGCAGGCGCAGGGAAGATCCACAGTGGCCGCGAACCCCTTTTGCGCATAGCCCCCTCCTTTATCTCCCGCTCAACCCGCGCTCCTCGAGGCCCCACCTGTCCGTGCCTGTGACGTTTTTGCAAAAACACACCCGCAGTTTTGTACTCTTAACCCGCGCTCCAGCACGCTTCCCACCTGTCAGCCTCTGCCGGTTCACCCACTGGCACCTGGGCCCTAGCCAGCTGGCCCCACATGTCATTCATAGAGACTAGGTAAAGCCGCGGTGGAAAAAAACTTTTCTGTGCGCGTGTTGTCCCAGTCAGCAACTGGCCCACCCGTCAGCGACTGGGTCTGTAACTGGCTGAGTAACAAAAGGATTTTCTGTTTTTCTGTTTTAATTCAAACTTTTCAAATTTGATTTAAATTCAAATTCAATCTGTTTTAAATAACTTTTGAATTACAATTCCAAATTAAACATGTAATATATGTTTTGAAATCAGAAAAACGTGAGGAATTCAATTATGCCCTTCAAAATATATTTTGAACACTTTAAATTTCAAGTTGATTAAAATTACAATAAAATGCCCTTTGCCTTAATTAATTAATAACTTTTGTTTGATAACTCCAAATTTGACAAATAATATGTCTAAATTGATCAGCTCGACGAGACCTTTCCGTTTATGCATTCCATGTTATGAATTGCAGCATGCATCATATAAATATAAAGCATACAGCAACTTATTTGAGGTTAAAATGTGACTAAAACACCCTAAAATGCTTTATTCTTGTATTCCTCACCTCACCCATGCCATGCTACTTTATTGCCATGCAAATTGTGCATCATTTATCATGGCATGATTGTTTGCTTGTCGCATTTTAATTCATATGCTTGTGCACTCTATTTATGTTGGCCCTTGTTTGTTTGGTTCTTCTTCGAATAGACGCTGAGCAGGGGATATATCAAGAAACCCAGGAGCACTACCCAGATCCGTCCCTCGCTTCAACTGAGCTGCCAAGCAAGCACTACCACATGCTCGCATACATATAGTACCTATTGCCTCTATCTTATTCTTGCATCATGGAGTCGCGATTGCATTAAACTGAATCCCAAGTACTGCATAGCCTTTACTTTTAAACCCCACCGAAGCTTGTTCCTCCATCCCATGAGCCATTACTACAGGAGTTGTTTGAGCCATGCGGGTCGTAGAACAGCATGTGTAGGGTATGTGAGTGTCTGATGGATAACGAGGTACCTAAACAACTTAACCTGAGTAGTAATGGGATAACTAATGACAGTGGCACCGGTGAGCAATATCTGCTATTTGGTTTTTCATGCTCACTTGTGTCCCGTAGGACCCCGAGTACTTGATTCCTGTTCCTTGAATATTCGCGCTATCCACATCCGGGAGGGTTATGAACCCCCTGAGCCAGAGCTTGATTCATTCTTATTTCCTGGGGCCACAAAGTAGTTTGGGGCTTTATTACTATTCTGTACTTATGCCATGCTTTACTGCTTTATTTAAGATTGTGCGAGGAGCACCTGTACTGTTTAGGTAAGCGGAGTGTTTTCGCGGTATCGACAAGCCCAGTCACACTTTCGGGTTCCCAGTCGTTTACAGCCATTGACGCAAACCTTGAGTCCGTCTCGGAGCCGGCCAACTTCGTTGCGGGTAGCTTAATGGGGTGGCCCCCTGAAATATTTCTGAATCCTGTGATCGCTTTGTCGTGAATGCCTCATTGGGTTTTGATTTGGTTTTTCCGAGGTTGATCGAGTGTGTGTTGCTATTTGTGCACCCCTGCAGGGTAAAACTTTCTGAAAGCCGTGTCCGCGGTTATGGACGACTTGGAGCACAGTTTCTCGATCATAGACAAGTATAACTAAAGTACCGCTTTTAATTTGACTAAGTACCTGACTAGTAATTAGTGCAACGCTCACGGAATGGATAATAAAACTGCCAACGGATGGGGGGGGGGGTTGTTCGTCCGCTTCCTCGTTGGTAAGCGAGGAGGAGGATGGATCTGTTAATATTACTGTTATAACTGTTGTTATTAATTCACGGACATCCGTCTAGCTTTGGTTAGGCGGATGGTTAGCGAGTATCCCTAGAATTGTTAGGTATTATCTTTTGCTGCAATTGCGTCACCCCAGGTTGTGTCCCCTTTAGAGGCATAAAGACTTGCTGAGTACCCCTAGGGTCTCACACGATAAATTGTTTGATTCAGATGAACAGGTAAACTCGCAAGATGGATACTGGGTGGAGGAGACGGACGATGTGGGCAACGATCACTCGGTGTAGAGATTCCGGGAACGGGGATCCGTGAGATCTGTGGGCGGGATGTGTTTATTTATGGGGCATCTTATGCCGATTTGCTTCTTATCTGTACTCGGATCTTGTTTTCCGCTTCCGCCTGATACTCTGATGTTTGATGTATGAGGAGATATCCTAAACTATTATATCTATCTAGGATATTTGGATCTTGCCGTATGGCGTTGCAATATTTCTATTTCTTTTAGATGGAATGGCTCTGAGGACTGTTGTATGGTGGCTTGCATACATACTCATTTGTGTATGTAGTTGATCCCTTCGCCTGCCGATTACGCCGCTCGTTCTTGTCCCGATGTTTGGAAATGGTTAGGACGGCCGAAAGGTCTACCTGTGAGTGGCATTTGGGCCCCACCGTACTATTTTAACCATTTACGCTCATCCAGGCTTGTAACTAAGAGCGTAATTCACCGAGGTAGTTACAATTGACTAAGTACATGAATCAACACTTCGACCCTTTTTGCCAGATCAATTAACATACACCCATCGGTATGTCGGCGGGGCCTAAGTCATGACGTTTCCCAGACCCAAAGCAAGTACATGGGGGCCACCCCACTAAGCTACCCGCAACGAAGTTGGCCGGCTTCGGAACGGACCCAGGGTTTGCGTCAATGGTTGTAAACGACAGGGAACCCGAAAGTGTGACTGGGCTTGTCGATACCGCGAAAACACTCCGCAATCCTAAACAGTATAGGTGCTCCATGCACAATCGCCAACTTGTAACACCCCGTCCACTCCTGGGCCCGGGGGGTGTCACTCCTGGTAGCTTAATAGGATATGTAGACTGGCCCCACAGACCAACACTAGTCTTTTCTGCGCACTTTTTTCCTCACTCGTGTGCACCCGGTTACCCACTTCCCGGTCGGTCACCCATCCTAGAATTGCTCTAGGCCAAGCACGCTTAACCTTAGATTTCTTTTCGAATGAGCTTCCGGAAAGGAAGTTGCAACTTGTTGGTATGAGTATCCTATCAATCCTATTAAGCCATGTGCCTGGATCTCACATACACCCACCCTTTAGAAGATCGATGCCCTCATTGATCAAGCACACCCCAGGAACATTCCCTCTTGGCACGCGTCTGTGCGTCCAGTGCCGGCACATGTGCCATGCCGTGTCCACTCCGGGCCACACGCGCCATGCTCCACATGTCCCGCCACGGACCCGCACACACCCGTGTAATCGCAAGGGTCGGCTCTGATACCACTTGTAACACCCCGTCCACTCCTGGGCCCGAGGGGTGTCACTCCTGGTAGCTTAATAGGATATCTAGACTGGCCCCACAGACCAACACTAGTCTTTTCTGCGCACTTTTGTCCTCACTCGTGCGCACCCGGTTACCCACTTCCCGGTCGGTCACCCATCCTAGAATTGCTCTAGGCCAAGCACGCTTAACCTTAGAGTTCTTTTCGAATGAGCTTCCGGAAAGGAAGTTGCAACTTGTTGGTATGAGTATCCTATCAATCCTATTAAGCCATGTGCCTGGATCTCACAGGCTTAGAATTTCAGCAAAAATAAACTAGCCAGATCATTTCAACAAATATATATGGAAGCAGTTCTATACCCTAAAATGCAAGAGACGTTGGGTGACTCGGAATTTGCGCTGAGCCACAAAATGGCATGCCGTTACTGTCATAGCGAAGAATGAACCAGATAGAAATTATAACCGCATCATATGAGAACTTGTAGAGCAAGAATGCAAACCACGAATGAACTATATATTGTAGAGGATAGTTATGTCGTGTCTTAGGACAAACCAAACCCAGAACTAGATGCGAGATATAATGGCGTCGCTCGTGAACTTGTAGAACAGGACAAACAAGCATTAGAAAAGTATGCCTAGAATGAAATGAGCAACCAAACAAAGTGTTTCTTAAAATTTCAGCAAATATAAACAAGCGAGGTCATTTCAGCAAATATATATGGAAGAAGTGGCATCTCCTGGAACGCATAGAGTCGTTGGGTGACTCAGAATTTGCGGTGAGCTACACAATGGCATGTAGTTACTGTCATAGCTAAGAATCAACCAGATAGAAATTATAATGGCATCATAGGAGAACTTCTAGAGAAGGAATGCAAACCACGAGTGAACTACATAGTAGAGGACAGTTATGCCGTTGCTCAGGATGAACCAGCACCAGATAAGGAAGTAATGGCATCCCTTGTGAACCTGTAGAATAGGTTATGCAAACCAACATGTTCATTGTTCTATTTTGAGCTATATGCAAGAAAAAGGAAATAGTTAGTGATGCCGCTTTTGAAGAACCAGATGGCAAAAACAAAATTATAATTGAATTAGTAAGAAGAGTTTAAAAGACTACTACATGATATCAGAACGATGCCAAGGAGGAAATAATAGCAGGAACTGATCTCAGGACGAACCAGATAGGTTCAACAACTATAGAGCATGGAATCCACACTAATATTTTCTGCTGACTTCAGATTTTGCAAGAATTACATGGTAGTAGGCAATTGCTGTTGTATGGAGTAACTAATAACATGTGCATGACAAAATAACAGACATGTCCATGACTTGAAATTTCTAGAGCAGCGAATGCAAACCAACATGTCTAATGACCTTGTATGTACTAGCACGAAGAACATGCATGCCCACTGACTTGTATGTACGAGCACGATGATAAAAATGTAGTTCACTGTGACAGGCTTGAACCTACTATACTGCTGACAAAACAAAAACGGGTTGCAGATTTGGTTAACCTTGGTCGAAGAGGCATCTAAGCATCATCGATACCGTGCGTGTGACGTCCAAGTCACCAAGGGTGCTGCGGTTGCGGTGCCTGTTGGTGTCGGGGAAGCAGATCTTGGGCGGTCGATGCTAGCTTGAGCGCGGTGGACGAGAGCGTTGCTGAGGCAGATCTAGTGCAGTGAACGGTGACGACCGAGCAGCTGGTCTAGAGCGGTGGACATGGAACTCCTTGAACTAGATCACATCCGGTGTACACCGGTGAAGCGGATACGGTACGCTTGGGTAGATTTCGGCAGCCGAGAAGCAGAGCTTGGGCGGTCGATGACGCCATCAGTGTGGTGAATGACACGGCAACTTCGGTGCAGTGGTAGAGAGACCCGCTGAACCAGATCTGGTGGGTGAGGATCAGTGAAGCGGCTCCACGGCGGTGCACGAGACCGCAGCTCAAGCGGCTCCGGCTGCCGTGGAATTATCGTCGGCCGATGGACGTGGTGGTCCTGGAGGTGAGGGCGTAGGAGAGAGGGGGCTGGGATTTTTGTAAGGACCAGCGGGAAAATCTAGGCCGGACTAAGGAGGTGAACGAAACATAAATTACGACCGTGCCCCCAAGCTACCGACTTTAGCTTCCCCATAGGGCGTCAGAACAATGGGTAGAATGTGAATTTTGAAGTCAAAAGTTTTTGAAACTGAGCGACGGGAAATGCTTCAAGATCGGTGTGTGATTTTGCCACTTGATTGAGATTTTGAATTTGGCAACCGTCTATCTAATAATAATATAAAAATGGTACTGCCCTGGTGGGATATTTTACCTCAAAGTTTTTAAACTAAGGGGATGGAAATGCTTCAAAGTCAGTGTATGGTTTAGCCGCTCGATTGAGATTTTGAATTTGAGAAGCGCCCATCTAATAATAATACAAAAATGGTACTCTCCTGGTGGGAGACTTTGCCTCAAAGTTTTTGAAACGGAGGGGCGAGAAATGCTTCAAAGTCAGTGTGCGGTTTTGCCGCTCGATTGAGATTTTGAATTTGACTAGCGCCCATCTTCTGATAATAATACAATAATGATAGTCCCCTGGTGGGAGATTTTGCCTCAAAGTTTTTGAAACGGAGGGGCGGGAAATGCTTCAAAGTGGGTGTGCGGTTTTGCTGCTCGATTGAGATTTTGAATTTGGCTAGCATCCATCTAATAATAATAATATAAAAATGGTACTCCCTCGGTGGGAGATTTTGGCTCAAAGTTTTTGAAACGGTTAGGCGGGAAATGCTTCAAAGTTGGTGTGTGTGATTTTGCCGCTCGATTGAGATTTTGAATTTTGCTAGCGTCCATGTATTACTAGTAGTAGTAGTAAAAAAGGTAGTAGAACGTATGGCTATATGGTCAGGAATTCATGGCCGAGAGTCACATCAACTGATCATCCATATAACCAAACTTGAGGTACTCCTTGTGTTCGGTATTACTAGGCCGGAGTAGTACTAGATCGGGGAATTTACTTCACCTACTCGCTTTGTAGCTAGTTATTGTATGCAGTAGTAATCCTAAAATCCAGCCAATACATGTGGCCACCGCATCTAACTGAAAACATGCAAGCCAATGGATGTACTCCTGTTATAACAATGTGATCGGCCAGGAGCATTACACGACGTGGTGGTTCATATTTTACGGTCAACTAGAGGAGTAATTGAGAAAAACTAGGAGCATTAATTGGTCCTCAAGCCTAGCAATTGAGGCTGTAAAATAATTAAGAGGTATATACACCTTTAGTCCCATATCTTGCACCGCAAGAGCGTTTTAGTCCCACAGATTGAAAAATGAGCAATACTAGCCCCACAACTTATATCTCGAGAGCATTTTAGTCCAATTTAATTGAATTTCAGTGAATTTGACTTAATTTGTCCACAAATGACGTTGATTTTTTTAAATGACTTAACTTATCCACAAATGAGGTTATGATACTACTGCTACTAGTATCATCCTACACCTACACACTCGCGTGCTCCCAGGAGTCGTACACTGGTGTGCATGACCATTGTACCGTAATTAGTGCGTGTGCACATGCGCGTGCCCGTGCCAGTTTGATGAAACACGCTTGCGGTTGCTGTGCGCATGTCGTCATCTCGTTTCCACTCGATTCGCTTGGCTTTCCCAGGACTATGTTTAAATGTGTGTCTCTAGAACCGCTTCCTGTACCAGTCGATGCGACCGAGACCACACGAACACCATCATACATGGCCGGCAAGAAGCAGGAGGACTCGCCATGGGCTGGTCTCCCTGAGGGACTCGTCCAGAAGATAGGTGACATCTTCCTTTTGATGGACGACTTTGACTACTACACCACCTTTCGGGAAGTGTGCAGCGCTTGGCGCAGCTTCACGGAGGAGCGCTTTATGCCAGCCAACTGGATTGTTCTAGAGCAGCAGTTGTCATAGGAGTATCAGGTAGACAACGCCGCCATCACGTTGCTGAACATGAGAACTGGAGCCACCTTGAGTAGAAGATTAGCCGGGTTATTAGCATGTGCTTTCTTTATATTCATCTATATATATGCGATCCTTTTTTTGCATTCACATCCTATACTATCTGTTTTCAAGTTCTGTTTCTTCGTCCACTTGTTGCCTAGGGTTTTGCTCCATCCTGGTTTACCTTGATTGAATTTCAGTCTGTTTACCTTGACTAAATCTTTGTTTCTCCTCCCTCTCTCTTTGGAAGGTACTTTTATGTCGGTAGCACAACCGGCGGCCTCCTTGTGCTTGGACAGACGGTGCAGCCATACAAGACCCGGTTGTACAACCCCTTCTTGGGCGCTATCAAGCGCCCGAGGGTGGAGATACCGACCGAGCAGGTGGCTTCTGTCGCTGTGATGATGTTCCCTTTGTTAATGCTGTTTATATCAAACCATAAGAACACCACCATTCGGTGGGCGGATGAGAGCATGGAGGAAGGGAGTTTCCCGGTCTTTGGTGAAGGGTGGTACTCGTCGTATGACTTTGCGGAACTCCGGAGCATGACTTGTTACGCCGATGATGTTTTCGTTGCAGACAGATATGGGTCTATCCTCTCGACTATGTGTGATGATGCTCATGGAGCTATCGAGCTGCAGTGCTCTGCACGAACCCTGGAGATGCATCCCACCGTTACAGGCCCTGTTCCGGGCTGCCAGTTGCCAGAGAATCGTTTTTACCTCGTTGAGTTCGATGGGGAGTTGCTGTTTGTTGTGAGTGGACCGGTCTACGGCGGCAGGCTGGGTTGATACCCAGAACCGTTCCCTTCAGCCGATCAGAGGCATCGGAAGTCGTGCTCTCTTCGTTGCTGACAATCGGCGCGTCTGGGTCGACAGCACCAGGGTACCCACGGTGTAGGCCGACATCATATACTATGCGGACCTATCCGAGATTAGATCTTACAACTTTGAGGCTCTTTCGTGGGAAGAGGAGCCAAGGGTTGTATATGGGTATGGAGTAGGAGGATTTTGGATCAATGACCGTCCTTTCAAACTCGATCAATTGCTGGCAGAGTATTGCAGAATTGTCGAGCATTCTGAGCTGCAGATGGTGCCGCCTTATGGCGAGGATGGTACCACCCACTATGATTACTATGATGGCTATCCGTTAGATTGATGGATTGTGTCGGTCTGCTCCTGATGTGTTCTCTTCAGCTCAGCTCTTTATGTGTTCACTTTTTTGAGTGAACGTCTATGAATTTTGCAAGTTCTATGGTGCCCGTGTAATACAATGGATGTTCTCTCTGTTCTAGTAGATCGTGTGTTGTACCTCTGACAATTTAACTATTTGTTCATGTGTGTGTAGTAATTCTGATAAATGCTCAGTTAGTAACAATCCTTAAACAACTTACAACTGCGAATTATAGTAGATTATTACAATCCTCAGTAACTTAATAGTAATAAAATAAAGCATAAAAGTTGCATCAGAGTCCAGACAACTAAAAAACACCATAACTGGTGTTACAAAAAAGGTCTCTATGGAGCTTGCATTGCGAGAATGTAACAGTTGGCTTCCCATGAGAGTTGTAGATGAGATTATTAAGTATGTTCTGTGTCAAAGCTTGCCTATTTTTCAATTCATATAAATATTTGGGTGCTATGGTGATTATTGAATCTGTTTTGTTGGCTACTTTCTCAACAATATCACGGGCATCTTGGAGGGCATCCTCAAATAATCTTTCGGCTAGAAAAAGAGGATCAGTCGAAGCGGTTTTCCATGAGAAATAGGTATTGTCACTACTGCTGTGTGAAACAAAATCTAAACTTGGAGAAGCGGGTCTTTGTTCGGCATTCAGAGGGTCATTTGCAGCTTGAAACAAACACAAAACAAGTTATAAGAGCAATACCATGCAATCACACCACCATGAATTTTAAATGTGTCAATGTGGTAATATATAAGGAAGGAAGCAATTAACAGTGGTAGCTCATACATCTATTTCTTCTTGAATAATTGGACCAGTCAGTGCCATGCAGCGATGTGAGCATGTGCTTCTCTGTGAAACGACTGCTCTACTTGAACATGGCTGAGACCAAGACAAGACAAGTTACTTAAACAACAGACTTGGGAAACAAACTACAAGTTCATTTCGAATAACAATGCGAGCAATCAACCAAAGTACCTAATGCAGACTGCTCAAACTAGAATGTGCAGAACATGAATAAACGAATATGGAAACTAAGCCATTATGTTTCTCATATATAAACTAGCTAGGCACTACACAACGAAATCTGCCACTGATTTAATCATAGACAAAAAAGAGTAACTCAGCCAACAAAAACACATTAATTGTGAGCCTCGAATATGCTAGCTAGATAATTTCAGACAAACAATGAATCAAGAAATCATACATTGAATTATTCATGAATATCCAGATAATTTCAACGTATCGGCGTCTTGAGAACAGCAAACTGAACCATCAAGTGCCTCGTATTAAAATAGCTAGTTCATGTAACTATGATACACAATAGATACAAGAGTGAGATGAAGTGCAGAGAGTTCCTTATGATACATGTGTGGATCTTATTGCTAGTGTGGCCTTGTTCTTATTATCAGACAACTCAGATGCAATACACCCGACCTCTCCATATCTAGGAAATGGAACTAAGCACATGGAACAAAATCAGACCATAGTGGGGATAAAATGTTTGATGCTAATTTTTGGCAAAAAATATGGAGATAATAAAGACGAATGGTAAATTTAAGCAAACAAAAAATGTGGCAAGGACCAAACTTCGGGTGGGGGGCCTTACGGTAGGTGTTACATGAGATCTACGGTGGCTCGTGTGGACGGGCGGAGTATGTACTCCATTGTTGCTCCTCTGCATAAAGGTAAGGCCAACTGTAAATACAAACAGGTTCCAACATGATATACGTTGGCATGAAGTGAAACAAAAGTGATGGGGTCCCACCAGATTATAGCAGCCATTCACTCTATGATATTGTGTGCAAACTCAGGCTACTCCTTGCATAATAACAACAAAAAGTTTGAGCCGCAGGTTTCAGAGGGATCAAATCGACATTACATAATGGTCAAATAGTATGATGTGTGTAAACAAGTAATATAGGATAGCAGGACAATAGCACGATGGAAATACTATAGTTCGTAAATCGGCGAATGAGAGAGATATTATATAATCATATCTCATGTGGACAGGTACATCAGAGAATGAAAACAAATATGTTAAGTGACTAATAATTCACAAAGAAATAGTACAGTATATAAAAACAGTTCAATGCGTGGAGTTTAAGCGTAACCACAATGGGTTAATTTAGTACATAACAGGTGTATATCAAGTAAAGAACCTGTTAGTTAGGAAATTTAGCACGAATATAGTACATTCCTAACAAACAAATCACGCAGGGAGATCTGGTTTTACCTCTGTCGGGCAGCGTCTAGGCCTCCTCCGCATCCTCACGGGTCACGTCGAGGTCGCCGAAGGTGCTACACTCGTAGTGGGTGTCGACGACGGGGAAGAAGATCTTGGGTGGGCGAGGATACGAGTAGAACGCTGGACCACAGCATCCATGGAGCAGATCCTAGGTGTTCGATGATGTGCTCAGCGTGCCAAACAAGAGGGTTCGTTGAGCAGATTAGGTGTGGCGGGTACGTCGGCTAAAGTGCAGCGGGGATGTTCCGGCCGATGACGTATTCCTGGAGGAGAGAGGGGGGTAGGGTTTAGGTACTTCTAGCACTATACTGGGAAAATTACGAGTGAAGCACCCCACCCACCGAATTTAATAGGGGTCGAATGGGAATTTCGAAGTATCTGAAATTTTGGGGCACGAACTATGTCCAGATATGCGGGATATTTTACCGCTTTATTTTGGTCTTGAATTTGGTCATGGTCCATGTAATAATAGAAATTTGGTAGGCCACACCCCCTCTGTGTTCAGGAATCCAAGGCCGTACTCCCTCAATCCAACACCTCAACTCATCATCCATGGCCGTTCTCCCAATGCTTAGGATCTCAAAGAAGAATGGATATCAAACTTAGGAGTTTCAAAAAATTATGAGATAAATTACATCATGTTGGGAGGATGATGTTATACAATCATGCAAATTTGCAATTTGCAACTCATATTCATTTCATGGTCATCTTAGGAGCCATCTTATCAACAACTTTTTACATACATAGGTGATGCCCTAAGGTCATCCGCAATGTGTAAAAAGGCACACCTTAAGGCCTATGTGGAATCCGCTAATTAAGGTTCACCTTATACAATATGGAGAAAATAAAGTTATCTTTAAGCCTAAGGAGCAGCTCAAAAGCTTATGGGTTGCCCATAGAAAATAGAAAAATCATTTCCCCTCTCTCCTTATTTCTCATGTGATCGTTTCCAAAAGGGGTTCAAAATTTTCAAGATTCTAAATCTTAGCAAGAAGTTGAACCTATTGTTGAAACTCTCACTATTTTTTGATATATTAATTTTGACCCCTCGAAGGGTACCTCCAAAAGCTTTTTCTTAAAACTATCAAAGCAAATCCTACAATTTACTTGTAGTTTCAAATTTGACCTAATTCTGAGATATTGACATAAAGTCATTCAAATGTGCAGGGTTAGCTAGGAATCTTCAAAACCCATAAAACATGGGAATCGCAAGTATAACATGTTGTCGATCCACTATCTATGTCTGTCAACTTGGCTTCTGGCATCCACATAAAATATTCTTTGGACTTCTCTTTACGGAAAAGAACGACTAACACAGCTCGTGTTCACTCGGAAAATGTAGAATTGAATGTTCTTTCCTGGTAGTGGGACACTCACACCCATGACACTACTTACTACCAGAAAATGCACCCATCTACCTCTTAAATGAAATTTAATTCAAGAGCTATCTATCACGCTTACTTGTAGCTCAAGTTTGACCTAATTTCATTAAAATGTCAAGATGCAAAATCTTAGCAAGAAGTTGAACCTATCGTCAAAACTCTCGTTGTTTTCTGATATATTAATTGTGACCCCTCGATGGGTACCTCCAAATTAAAAGCTTTTTTGTAAAACTTTCAAAGCAAAACCTACAATTTACTTGTAGTTTCAAATTTGACCTAATTTCGATAAATCGACTTAAAGTACAGAGTTAGCTAGGAAGTTTGAAACTCATAAAACATGCGAATCGCAAGTACAACATGTTGTCGATCCACTATCTATGTCTATCAACTTGGCTTGTGGCATCCACATCCAATATTTTTTGGACTTATCTTTACGGTAAAGAATAACTTACCTTGCCCGTCTTCACTCGGAAAATGTAGAATTGAATGTTCTTTCCTGATAGTTGGAAACTCACACTGACGACATTGTTTACGACAACAAGATGCACCGATCTACTAATGACCCACAAGAATAGGGGTGTATCGCAGTATTTTTGATAAGTAGAGTGTCGAACCTAACAAGGACAGAAGGTGTTAACGACTGGCTTGGAGCAGGAATTCTCTGTAAATACTTAGCAAACGGATTTTTACGGGTTTTTGATAATGAAGGTAAATAAAGTGCGAGTAAATAAAAGACAATAATAATAAATGCAACAAGTGTCCCAATCCTTTCTTTAGCAAAGGACAAGCCGGTTGTATTACTTAAGATGACCAAACGTTGTCGAGGACACATGGGAATATCATCAAGTGCTTTCGCTTCATATAGTTGATTAATCTTCTTTAGTTTGATAAGTGTTGTGTGGGTGAACCTATGCTAATGTACCGAACTTCCTAGGACTAATACATAATTGTGATTAAACCCCTTGCAAGCATCCACAAGTATAAGAAAGTAATTAAGATAAAAACCTAACCACAGCTTTATACTCTGAGATCCTAACATCCCTTGTGCAAAGGTTTCCTAACGGGGGTTTAGGTTTCTGTCACTCTGGCAACCCCTATGATTAGTAGCCAAATACACAATGCATTCCCCTAGGCCCATAAAGGTGAAGTGTCATGTAGTCGATGTTCACATGACACCACTAGAAGAATAGCACCACAACTTAAATAACAAACTATTGAATCTTTCTCAATACAATTCCACTACTAACAACATGACTTCTCCCATGTCCTCAAGAACTAAACGATGTACTCACGAGACATCATATGGATCAAGATCAGAGATGATATAATGATAAGTAACAATCTAAACATAACAATAATTCAATGGTTCCACTCAATAGCATCAACTATAACAAGTAATCAACACCGGGAAAGTTTCCCCTAAGAACTATGCAAGATTCAACCCAATTGTTACAGCGGGATGGAGTGGTGATGATGGTGCTGATGGAGATGATGATGATTATCCCAATGAAGTCCAGCTTGATGGTGTAATTGATGGCGATGATCTCCCCTCTCCGAGATGGAATTTCCCCGGCAGATTTCTGCCTGCCAGAGAGCTCTTTCACTCTCTATAGTTTTCCGCCCCATAGAGGCGGCAAAATATTTCTATGGTCGCTGCCCGAGTCTTAGGGTTTCGTGGGGATAATATACGCCAAAGGGGAGATCCAGGAGTGGGCCAGGGTGGCCACACCATCTAGTGGCGCGACCAAGGGTGGCCCATGCCAGGGGGTGGTGTGGGCCCCCTGTGGCCCAACTCCGCTGCCCCTTCTGGCATCCTTCGTCTTCTGGAAAAATAGGATTTTCCATGTATTTTCCTGGATTTTCTGATCTTCACGAATTTCGCCTCCAAACAGCCTCCAAACGATTTTCCATGTATTTTCCCGGATTTTCCATCAGAATCCTGACAGCATCGGTCCATCCTCCAAAAGTCATCAACCATGCAAAAACAGATGAAATAACATAAGTATCATCTCTTAACATGAAATATATCAATGAATAACAGTAAATTATGATATAGAATAGTGATGCAAAATGGACGTATCAATTCCCCCCAAGCTTAGACTTCGCTTGTCCACAAGCGAAAACTAAGCTCAATAAACATGACCTCAGGTTTATGGAGTGAAGTGTCGATAAAAGAATATGGACAAGAAGCATCACATTCATCAATACACAAATCATAATAGAAGACAACTCACTATTATATAACTTAACTTGCAATAAGTAAATGAAACACAATAAAGATACATAAAGTAAATCATAATTGGTAATGGCAAACTTTCCTCTTGGTCAAAGAATAGTTAACAATTTGTAGGAGTTCAAACATAATGGGGTTTTCAATGATAGCTTTCAAAGTAATATTCTCCAAGATAAGAGAAGTGTGCAAAATAAAGAACATAAGAAACATGATTGAATAAATCATCATATGAATGAATGAAACACAACAACTCAAAATACTTGCTGAGGTAGACGGGAATAGGTTTACTGACTCAACTAAAAAGTAAAAGATAGGCCCTTTGCAAAGGGAAGCAGGGATTTCAAGTTTCATAAAGAGCTTCCAAAAATTATGGTACTTACTAGCTTTTAGCTCTCATTGCCCCTATCATAAGCATCTTGAGGTGGTTAAGGTTAAAGTGAACAAATATGAGGATATGCTTGACAAGTTATAAGTTGAAAATCTCATGCCCCGTACTTACGAGTACCAGACCTCATGCTATTCAACTTTAGTCACGAGTAAGTTCTTGTCATTATAAATACATGTGTATCATGGAGAACCGCCAATGGGGTACCCCTTGCCCGATGATACGGAAGCATTCCCATACCAAAATGACAAGGAAAGCAGACAATGAGCATCTCAGTGATCTTTTTATTTGCTATTTGCATAGGTGTTTATTAAGGATATTTCACAGATTGCTCATTATGGTTATGCTGCAAGTTACACCATGATTAGGCATGGCTTAGGCGAGCGGCCCAGGCATTTCTCTAACACACATACAAACTCCATGAGCTTACAAGCTCCCCTTTTATTTCACACCGCCGGGATCCATAAGCAAAAGAATCATGATATCAACTAAATAAGTGCAATGTTGAAAGCATTCCCCATGGTAACATGGTTGTGCTAACTGTCAACTTATAAAGCGCAAGCATATACGCAATATAGATGGGCACAATGGTTCAAGTTTATTAAGTGCAGGAAAGTAAAGTTTGCCATCAAGTTTGTGAGAGCTTTAATCACTAATTTTCACATAACAAGTTTAATTCGGAAGGTAGATAAAAACTTGAATTTACTTGGAATAGCAATAATGCTAATGGGTAGGTATGGTGGACTCAAATGGCATAGGTTTTGGTTTAAGGATTGGATGCATGAGAAGCATTCCCTCTTAGTACAGGTTTTTGGCTAGCAAGGCTGGGTAGCAAGCATAAGAATTGAAGGAAACAACCAAACATACAAGTGATAAAAACAAACATGCAATCTTCCTTGGAAGCACAAAAGATCTTAACTAGAGAATACTAAGCTTATGAGTAAATCAAGAAAGAAAGATGATGAAATTATATTCCTTTAAGAGTACTTTTTATCTTTTTCATTCAATTATCGTAATAGTGTTGCTAATGACCGAGCCAGGTTTACCAAAACCAACTACATTAACTCAATGATCCCAATGTGATAACAATACTAACAACAAGATCAATCATATAATAGTAATTGAAAACTAAAATAATATATGCAAGAGAGTAAATGATAGAACTTCTCATTAATATTCCATAACGACAACTCACACCAAGGGATACATAGATATCTAATGAGAGGGGGGACACTTCCATAATACAAACCATCCTACATGATAACTTCTCTATTCATGATATGAGTCTACTTAAAAAGTAAAAAGATAAAAGGTAGTGATATGATACCGCGACACTCCCCCAAGCTTGGAACAAACCAAGGGGATGCCAAAACCTGATGATGAATTACTCCTTCGGTGATGGTGGTGTTCTCTTGATCAAAGTGAGATAATCTTCCAGGATCTTGTGGAGCCTATTATTCTCTTCTTGCAGTATATTCACCTTTCTCCTCAGGACTCGGTACTTATCACAAAACTCATCAGTGGCCCGTAGAGCTTCCACCGCTGCAGGGCAGGAACTGAGGTTTAGAATTGGAGGTATCATCCCTTGTCCTTTCATGCCCGCCGACATGCCCTTCACTTCCTCCTTGATGCTCCGATCCATATCTTCGTGCCTAGCTGTGATCATTTCTTCTTCCACCCATCCTACAAAGGTTCTCTGTTCCAGGTCGCGATGGAGCTCGCGCCGGTGTCGCATCTCATAGTCCTACGAAAATGAACCATGAAACGACATCTGAACAAAAAAGATCGAAACGAAAACACAACGAGAACACGATATACGAACCTCGAGGGATCAGGGGGATTATATATTACAAATTTTTACAACAAAAGTAAAGTACTAGGAGAAAATGGGTCAGAGACGGACTCCGGGGCGACCACACGACATGGTGGCACGGCCAGGGGGTCTGCGCCACGGGGTGGTGTGAGCCACCCTGGCTCCGTTTCCGTCCCTCTTTTGCTTCGTTGCTTTCCTTCTTGGATAAAAACTGCAAAAATATAACTAGACAGATTTTTCACGGACCTTTTCTTACCAGAACTGTTACCTATTTGAAAATGGACTCTGTAGGTCTCTGAAGTTGGTCTTTGATAAAATTTTCCGTACTTACCATTTGAATAGCATCAATGTCTTCATTGTAAGAATCTCCAGAAATATAGTGCTTGAGTCTGTGACCATTCACCACTTGTGTAGTGTTATCTTTTAGGGAAGAAATTTTTATTGCACCTAAACGATACACCTCTTCAATAACAAATGGTCCTTCCCATTTTGAGAGCAGTTTTCCTGCAAAAAATCTGAGACGAGACCTATACAATAGAACCTTCTCACCAACATGGGACTCTCTCTTAAGAATTCTCCTGTCATGCCATTTTTTAGTTTTCTTTAAATAGTCTAGCATTTTCGTATGCTTCACTCCTCCACTCGTCTAAGAAACTTAAGTCAAATAATCTTTTCTCACCAGCAAGTTTGTAATCTCTATTAAGTTCTTTCACTGCCCAATAAGCTCTGTGTTCTAATTCTAAAGGAAGATGGCAAGCTTTCCCATAAACCATTTTGTAAGGAGACAACCCCATAGGATTTTTATAAGCAGTTCTATAAGCCCATAAAGCATCATTCAAATTTTTAGCCCAATTTTTCTAGATCTATTAATAGACTTTTGCAAGATGGATTTAATTTCTCTATTTGATAGTTCTACTTGCCCACTAGTTTGGGGATGATAAGCTGAAGCAATTCTATGATTAACATCGTATTTAGCAAGGGTCTTTCTGAAGCCACCATGAATGAAATGAGAGCCTCCATCAGTCATAAGATACCTAGGCACTCCAAACCTAGGAAAGATACTATCCTTAAGCATTTTTAAAGAGGTCTCACCATCAGCACTTTTCGTAGGTATGGCCTCTACCCACTTAGTAACATAATCAACATCAACAAGAATATGAGTATAACCTTTCGAAGGGGAAAAGGACCCATAAAGTCGAATCCCCAACAATCAAATGGTTCAATAACAAGAGAGTAATTCATAGGCATCTCATTGCGTATAGAAATATTACCAACTCGTTGACACTCATCACATGACAAGACAAATTTTCTTGCATATTTAAAAGGGTAGGCCAGTAAAAACCTGATTGTAGCACCTTTTGTGCGGTTCTATCTCCCGCATGATGTCCTCCATAGGTGCTACCATGACATTTCCGCAATATCTCCTTTTGTTCATGTCATGGAACACATCTTCGCATAATACCATCCACCCCCTCTTTATATAAATGTGGGTCATCCCAAATATAATGCCTTAAATCGTAAAAGAACTTCCTTCTTTGGTGGGCTGTGAAAGTTGGAGGCAAATACTTGGAGAAAATAAAGTTAGCATAATCAGCATACCAAGGGCTCCCTCGCGAGCTTACCCCTACTGCAGCCAACTATTCATTTGGGAAACTATCATTAACAAGCATAGGGTCAAAGAGATGTTTTCCAATCGAGATAAATTATCAGCAACAGGATTTTCAGCTCCTTTCCTATCTACAATATGTAGATCAAACTCTTTTAAAAGCAGCACCCATCTAATAAGCCTAGGCTTATCATCTTTCTTGGTCATAAGGTACTTAATAGCAGCATGATCAGTATGAATGGTAACTTTTGAATCAACAATATAAGGTCTAAACTTACCACAAGCAAAGACAACAGCTAAGAATTCTTTTTCAGTAGTAGCATAATTCTTTTGAGCAGCGTCAAGAGTCTTACTAGCATAATGGATAACATTTAAATTTTTATCTATTCGTTGCCCAAGAACAACACCTACAGCAAAATCACTAGCATCGCACATGATTTCAAAGGGTAAGTTCCAATCAGGTGGTTGGACAATAGGAGCAGTAGTTAAAGCCTTCTTTAGAGTTGCAAAAGCTTCCTTACAATCATCATCAAAAACAAAGGGTACATATTTTTGGAGAAGATTAGTGAGGGGTTTTGATATCTTAGAGAAATCTTTAATAAACCTTCTATAGAAACCATCATGACCAAGGATACTACAAATACCTTTGACGTCTCTTGGACAGGGCATTTTCTCAATTGCTTTAACTTTAACTCTGTTAACTTCAATGCCTCTTTCGGAAATTTTATGTCCAAGGACAATCCCTTCATTGACCATGAAGTGACATTTCGCCCAATTAAGAACAAGATTGGTTTCTTCACATCTCTGCAAAACTTTATGAAGGTTGTGTAGACAATTATCAAAAGAAGTTCCATAGACGAAAAAATCGTCCATGAATACTTCCACAATTTCCTCACAAAAATCATGAAAGATAGAAGACATGCATGTTTGAAAAGTAGCAGGAGCATTACACAAACCGAAAGGCATACGCCTATAAGCATAGGTTCCATAAGGGCACGTAAAAGTAGTTTTTTCTTGGTCTTGTTGTTTAACAGCAATTTGAGAAAACCTAGAGTATCCATCAAGAAAACAAAAATGGGTCTTTTTAGATAACCTTTCTAACATTTGATCTATAAAAGGCAGTGGGTAATGATCTTTCTTAGTAACTTTGTTAACCTTTCTGAAATCAATGCACATCCTATAACCTACTACTATTCTTTGGGGAATAAGCTCATCATTATCATTAGGCACAATAGTAATTCCCCCTTTCTCAGGGACACAATGAACATGGCTAACCCATTCACTATCAGCAATAGGATAAATAATACCAGCATCAAGGAGTTTTAATACCTCGTTTCTTACCACTTCCTTCATCTTAGGATTTAAACAACGTTGATGTTCCACCACTGTTTTTGCATCGGGTTCTATATTGATAGCGTGCTGACATATAGTAGGAGAAATCCCTTTTAAATCATCAAGTGTATAGCCCATAGCTCCTCGATGTTTCTTCAATACTTCCAATAATCTTGCCTCTTCCTTCCCTGAAAGTTTAGAACTAATAATAACAAGATATGTTTTTTTATCATCAATGTAAGCATATTTAAGATCGTCAGGTAAAGGCTTTAGATCGAAAACCGGATCCTTTTTAGGTGGCAGTGTGGTACCCAAATCTTCCACATGTAAGTTATGCTTAAGCATCTTAGGTTAACGACGGAGAATCTCATCAATCTCATTTCTTTCTTCCATGAAGATCACTTTCGTGGTCTTCCATAAATTGCTGCAAAGCATTGTTAGGAGCAAGAGAAATGGAAGCAAGTTGTTCAACTCTAAAATCCTCATTAGGAGTTTCATTTTCATAAGGGACTTTAACAAATTTCGAAAATATAAACTCTTAAGACTCCCCATCAAATTTAGTTAAAATTTTCTCCCTTTTATAGTCTATAATGGTTCCACACGTGTTCAAGAAGGGTCTACCAAAAAATGATAGGATAGGTTTTACTAGCAGCTGAACCAAGTACTAGAAAATCAGCGGAATATTTAATCTTACCACAAAGAACTTCCACATCTCTTACAATACCAATTGGAGAGATGGTCTCTCTATTTGCAAGGTGAATGAACACATCAATTTCTTCTAGTTCACAAGGACTAATTTCATGCATAATTTCTTTGTAAAGCTCGTAAGGAATAACACTTGAACTTGCACCAATATCACATAAACCATAATAGCAATGATCACCAATTCTAACAGAAAGCACAGGGACACTGGCCTTTTTAGTTCTATTAGGATGTGAGACAATATTAGAAGCATCCTCACAAAAGACAATATGTCCATCTTCTACAATTTTAGTGAAAATGTCTTTTACAATTGCTACTGCAGGTTCAATGTTTATTTGTTCATCAGGTTTTACAGCTCTCTTTATACTTTTATTAATTACACTAGTTATCATAGGATGCTCCTTTACCTTATCCGGGAAAGGCATTTTCTCGATATAAGGTTCAGGTAAGATGTGATCAATAGTGCAAAATTCAGTACTTCTAGCAGGAACACAATCAACAATATCTTTAGATGGTGCATGATACTTGTTCCATTCTTCTTTTGGAATCTCAATGTATGAGGCAAAAGCTTTAAGACAATTTGCAATAACTTGAGAATCAAGACCGTAATCATTACTAATATTTTGAAAGTCATCAGTTCCCATAAAAGATTTAATGCATTCATAATCACAATTTATACCTGACTTTCTTCCTTTATCGTTCTCCCTTGCTTCAGCATTGTCTTGAATACGGTCTAGAAGATCCCATTTAGGTCCTTCTTCCATGCGTGTAAATGATCCAGCGTAAGAAGTATCCAATAGATCCTTATCATGAAGAGAAAGCCTTGCATAAAAGTTATTGATAATAATATTGTGAGGGAGCTCATGAATGAAACATTTGAGCATTATAAACTTCAATCTCCCCCAAGCTTGAGCTGTACTCTCTCCATCAAGAGGCCAAAAGTTGTATATTTGATTCCGGTCTTTATGAATCTCGCTAGGAGGATAAAATTTTGAATAAAAGAGAGGTACTACTTCCTCCCATTTAAGAGCTTGACCATTCTTCAGCAACTTGTACCATTCTTCAGCTCTTCCTTTTACTGATAATGAGAATAACTTCTTCTTGACTTGATCTGTTGTAATACCTACACACTTGAACAACCCGCATAATTCGTGTATAAAGAGCAAATGATCACCGGGAGTGACAGTTCCATCTCCAAAATAGTAGTTGTCCATAACATGATCAATAATTCTTGTAGGTATCTTAAAAGTATCATTTTCAGCAGGTGTAGGTTCATTTACTACCTTAGTAGTGGTAGTAGCATTTTGAAATAAGAAACTAAGTGAATTATCCATATTGAAATAAAGTAACTAATAGAAATAAACAATACTCATAGTAGAAGTTTCCTTTACCAGTTCCACACTCCAATAGCGCTTCACTCCCTAGAAACGGTGATGTCTACGCACTTCTATTCTTGTAGATAGTTGTTGGGCCTCCAAGTGGAGAGGTTTGTAGAACAGCAGCAAGTTTCCCTTAAGTGGATCACCCAAAGTTTATCGAACTCAGGGAGGAAGTGGTCAAAGGTATCCCTCTCAAGCCACCCTGCAATCAAGATACAAGAAGTCTCTTGTGTCCCCAACACACCCAATACACTTGTCAGGTGTATAGGTGCACTAGTTCGGCAAAGAGATAGTGAAATACAAGTGGTATGGATAAAAGACAACGGTGCCAGAAAATAGCTTGATGGCGTGGAAGAGACTAAAGGCAAACTGAAATAAAGATGGAAGCAAGCAAACATGTAATAGATCTAGTTGCAAACGGTGTTTCAATGTTTAGAAACAAGTCCTAGGGATCATACTTTCACTAGTGAACACTCTCATATAAATATCTTCTCTTTATGATACTACTCTGAACTACTCTCCGGTTGGACACTCTAATCCATGGTAGGGCTATGACAACACACCTCAAAGTCCTCTTTCCCCATCTAGATAACCCCACACTGTCACCTTGAGCACTAGATGGTTCCAACAAATACCACAATTTCATAGAAACATCCAACTCCAAATATAACTCATAACAAGTATTTGTAATCTCTAGCCTAAGTGCCACCATGGTGTGCACGTTGTCACTTTCACACACATGGGGAGAGCAGAGATCTATTAAAGCACTTGAATAGCAAAGTAGATCTACTTGATTACAAATCTCATGATCACAATATGATCATGCATAGAGAGAGAGAGATGAACACATAGCTACCGGTAGAACCCTTAGCCTCGAGAGAGAACTACTCCCTCATCATTATGGGAATCAGCAACGACGATGGAGATGGTGGTGGAGATTGATGGAGATTGCTCCAGGGACACTTCCCCGTCCAGGTAGGGTGCCGGAATAGAGACTTTCTGTCCCCCGAATCTCCCCTTCGGTGACGGTGGCGCTGCGGAACTTTTCGTGGCTGGAGGCTGGATTCTTTAGGGCTTTCACATCAGAGGCTTATTATAGGCGAAATAGGCAAGGTCGGTTGGCGCCCGAGGGGCCCACCACCTGGTGGCGCGTCCAGGGGGACCCGCGCCACCCTATGGTGTGGCCTGCCCATGGCCCCTCTCCGTCTCATCTTCTAGCTATGTGAGTCTTCCGGTAAAATATCGACTTTGGCTTTGTGCTGTCCAATTCCGAGAATATTCATTTTCTGACTTTTCTGGAACCAAAAACAGCAGAAATCAGGCAACTGGCACTATGGCATATTGTTAATAGGTTAGCCCTAGAAAGTGTATAAAAATACTCCAAAGTATGGATAAAACATAACAAAGTAGATATAAAACAAGCATGGAACATCAAAAATTATAGATACGTTAGAAACATATCAACATCCCCAAGCTTAACTCCTGCTCGTCCTCGAGTAGGTAAGTGATAAAAAGAAAGAATAATTTTTGAGGTGACATGCACCATCATAATCTTGATCAAGGTATTTGTAGAACATTGATAGCCGGGATCATAGTACTTTAACTGTTGGGAGGATACCCCCGGATAGGGTCACGCCGGGGTATAGAGGCCGAGTTAGCCGAGGTTCGGCAAGGCCAAAGCGAATGCGGTCCGGGTCACCTCAAGGCAGGCCGAATCACGGGGTAACCCGGACGAGGGGGCGTCCGCCTAACTAAGTCTCAACCGACTTAAGAAGTAAGTCAGAAATGCCTATCTAACTTGTATGCAGGAACGGTTGTGGCCGGATCAGCTATGATCTGGGTCACATCTAGCTTCTAGGAGAAGGAAGGAATCTCGCTGGTCAAAAGAAGCCTCGGTACGCACTGCCTGAGCGAAGCAGACAAGGGCAGGACCACCGAGGCGTGGCCGACAAGGGTGACGACGCCCATGTCGGCTGACACGGGCGCCGCAGAGGCTCACGTAGCCTCTGCATGTGTGACGCGGGGGAAAAGCACCCTGGTCGGCTTACTACTTTGGGAGAAGGGGTTCTGTAGCTCCATGTATGCCCTAAGTGGAGACCTAGCTCCCCCTATATAAGGAGGGCTAGGGCCTCTGTAGAAGGGGTTCCACTATTCTGATTTGGTGAGGGTTTTAGGAGTGATCTGTGTGTGAGAGTAAGAGAGCTTCTTCTTCCTCCTCTCGCCAATACAGCTCTAGGAGCACTTGCAATCTTGGAAGCAAAGCGAATATAAACTTCTGTGTGGAGAATCACTTCACTATCCCTCCCTGGATTCCCCTAGCGTGTATTAGTCCCCACCTTTAGCCTATCCATGGCATCTGCCGTGACACCACCACGACAGTTGGCGCCCACCGTGGGGCTAGCGGCGCTAGCAGGGTTCAAGATCCGGACGGGAAATCTCATCGGCACCAGCGAACGCATCGTCTCCGGGCTCGTTCAGCGCTTTGGAGCGCTGGACTTCGTCAGCGACAACGCTGGCTGCTTCGGCACGTGCCCACTTCCGTGCAACGGCCTCTTCATCAAGTTGGGTGCGCACAAGGTCTGCGTAGCTGTGGATGCATCATGCGTTCATCCGCGGCACGTCGTCGAGGCAAGGGAGCCACCCCTTAGCGTGGTTCACGGGGCGCGTATCACTCGCTCCTCGGACCGTGCTGAGGTGATGATGACTACACCAGGTGCAGGCGCAAGCAAGGATCTAGCACCGGATCCGGAGGTAACACCTAAGGCATCGAGGAAAGGTAGAGGACCTCCACTAGAGAGGCCTGAAGATGTACTGAGAGAAGCTATGGATAGCTTGGAAAACCCGGTAGCAGCAGTGGTAGATCCGGCTCAGGCACAGGCCGAGCTAGAGGAAACTAGGCAGAAAATTCTAGAGGGAGCGAAAAAGATTGCTGCGGCTCAGCAGTCATTGAACATGACGCTGCGTGAGTACGCAAAGGCAAATAAAGTAGATACTGTAAAAGTGAAGGGGAGAAATCTCATGAGTGAAATGAACAAAGAGGGTGACACTCGGATTGAGGAGTCAGAAAACTGTTTGTCCGTGGGGCTGCCGAAGTACAGTACCCTGATGAAAAACCTCAGAGCAGCGGATGCAGCTACATCGGAGCTAGAGGGTCTGATGGGTGAAGCCCGTCAGAGACAGCAAGATCGGGTCAATGAGTTGGTTCGGATCGCGAACAGGCAAAATGAGGAACTGCTCAGGGCAAACCCGGAGAGTGCTGGGGCCTCCAAGATCATTCATTCGGCGGTGGGTAATCCAGAGAAATCCGCTGGAGCCACATCGTCTCCCCATGGTGGTCCTAGGAGAGAGGAGGTAGTAACCTCGGCCAGGAGAAACAAGCAGATTGTTCCGTATGACCCGACAAGGCCAGGAAAAGCAAAAAAGGTACAAAGAAACGACGATCGACAAAGTGTAAGCCGAGGTGAAGCTGGCCGAGGTAACCGTGACCAAGGCAATGCCAGTCAAGGAAACACTGTCAACGGCAATGCTGGACAGCGCAACTCTGCAGGACAACCGCAGCAGCGGAATATACCAAGGCAAGAGCAAAGTGTCAGCCAAGGTATGCAATAGAGAGATGCACCACGAGAGCGAGACCGGTATAATGATGGAGATTCGGAAATGGTAAATGCAGGATACCCGAGGCCGGACTATCATGTGATAGGGTCGAGATTGGGAAGCAGGGATTTGATGCCGGATGATGCCAGGTTGAAACTGGATCGACTGTATAGGTCGGAGCAGATTGAAAGTCAAGGTCCTCCGGGTCCTGCATGTTTTGGACCCCGGATCATGAAAGAGCCACCAGTACCTAACTTCTAGTTACCAAGAGGCACGAAGACGTATGACGACAACACTAAGCCGGAGGATTGGTTGATAAATTATGCTACGGCTGTGAAAATTGCTACATGTAACTTGCGATGGGCTATGAGATACGTACCCTAGATGTTGGAGGGGCCATCAAGGGTGTGGTTGAACAACTTGCCGCCCAGAAGTATTAACTGCTGGATCGATTTTGAGGAAATGTTCATCAGCAATTTCTCGAGTACGTATCAGAGGCCAAATAGGCCACAGACCCTAGCTATGTGCAAGCAAAGACCGAATGAGACGGACCGGGAGTTTTTGACCCGGTGGTGTACCGTGAGAAACTCGTGTGAGGGTGTGATAGAGTCACAGGCCATAGCATGGTTTGCGCAAGGATGCAGATATGCAAGCGAGCTGTGGCAAAAGTTGCAAAGGAAAATGCCTACTATGTTGGCAGAGATGATCCAGATTGCTGATTCGTATGCTTTGGGTGATCCGACTCAACCTAGGCTCGTGTCTAATGAATCGAATGAGGAGTACTACAAGAGAGACGGAGCCGGATCATCCCGGAGGAACGATTACAGAGGTAAAAGGAGAGATGATAGACTGGATCACCGGTACAGTTTGCAACAAGTTGCAGTTGTGAATCAAGATCAGCCAGGAACAGGGAGCAATCAGCGTCAGAAAACTGGAGGGCAGCAATGGACACCAAGGAATGATGGAAAGAAAACTTGGACACCAGAACAGAAGAAACAGTGGCAAGAAAAGAAGGACCATCCGAGATATACTTACGAATCAATGTTGGATCAGCCGTGTAAGTTTCACACGCCAAATCCGAGTAACCCAACAGGTCGTACCACGAGGCAATGTGAATGGATGCGTAAGATAGAACAAGGTGGTTCGAGGAATGCTCAGGCACCCCGGAATGATCAACCTCGGCAGGAGTTACCCCGGCAGCAATTGCTCTCCGGAGCAAACACGCAACAGCTACTGTTGCCTCCCCCTCCGCCGAGGCATGATAACCATGAGAGAAGGGATGCGGCGCATCAAGTAGAAAACCAGCATCAACCGGATCAGAGGTACCCCAGAAATGAGGGCAGAAATGAGTACAGGGAGCATCATTAGAGTTACTGTGTGTTTACCACCGAGGAAATAGATAGGAAGAGCTTGCAGCGCTGACATATGGAGGTCAATGCGGTAATGCCAGCAGTGACGAGGTATATGCCTTGATCGGACCAAGAAATTACTTGGAACATCAAAGATCATCCCAAGCTTATGCCGAGTCCTGGTTCGTATGCATTAGTGCTGGACCCGACATTCATTGAGCCTAACATCAATGTGAGGTTCTCCAAGGTACTGACTGACAATGGCAGTAGCATTAACATCATGTATGTGGATACAATGCGCAAGTTGGGTATCTCGGAGAACATGCTCTAGGCTACAAGGACAACTTTCCATGGTATTGTACCAGGAATTTCTTGTGAGCCCATAGGCAAAGTCCGGGTTGACGTGTTATTCGGCACGAGAGATAATTGCCGAACTAAGAATCTGGAGTTCGAAGTGGTGAACTTGGAAAGTGCGTATCACGGGTTACTCGGAAGACCAGCATTGAACAAGTTCATGGCAAGCTGCCACATCAGTTATCTGAAGATGAAGTTGCCCGGGCCAAATGGAGTGATTACCATTGCTGGAGATTTCCGACGTTCCATTGAGTGTGCCTCAGCCGGGTCTAACCAAGCCGAGTCACTCGTGATTGCGTAAGAGAAAAGAAAAATCCAAGAGGTGGTAGCATTAGCTCAGTCCGCGCAGCAGTATATGCCGGCGTTGAGTAACCCGCATGGTAGCCTTTCGTTCCAAGCCGCAAAGGATACTAAGAAAGTGCCTGTTGATGATATGTTCCCAGAGTGCACCATAACAATTGGTGTCGGGTTGATGATAAATAGGAAAGCGAGCTCGTCAACTTCCTCCGTGAGAATTGATTGGTCTACACAGGACTTGCAAGGTGTTCCGAGGGAGTTGGCCGAGCACTCTTTGAACGTGAGACCCGGAGCAAGGCCGATGAAGCAACCTCTCCGCCGCTTCACCGAGGATAGGAGAAAAGTCATTGGAGACGAGATAGCTCGGTTGCTAGCAGCAGGATTTATCATGGAAGTACTCTATACGGATTGGCTCTCTAATCCGGTGCTGGTGGAAAAGAAGAAGGATGACCCGAACGTGGCAGTAGTTTGGCGTATGTGTATCAATTACACGAACCTGAACAAGGCATGTCCAAAAGATCCATTTCCACTGCCAAGGATAGATCAGGTCATAGACTCAACCGCGGGATGTGAACTATTGTCATTCATTGATGCATATTCTGGTTTCCACCAGATACCTCTGAATCCGGATGATCAAATAAAGACCGCATTTATCACCCCGTATGGGGCTTATTGCTATCACACCATGCCGTTTGGTTTATGTAATGCAGGTGCAACATACCAAAGATGTATGCAAAAATGTTTGCACGACCAAATAGGTCAAAATGTACAAGTGTATGTGGATGATGTGGTTATCAAGACCAAGGAAAGCAAAACGCTCCTTGACGACATCAGGCAGACATTCGCAAACTTAAGAAGGTTCCGAATGAAGCTTAACCCGGAAAAATGTACCTTCGGTGTCTCGGCTGGAAAATTACTCGGATTTCTCGTCTCCAGCCGAGGTATCAAAGTTAATCCAACTAAGATCTGGGCCATTGAATGAATGGAGCTGCCGAAGTGTCTTAACGATGTCCAGAAGTTCACTGGGTGCCTGGCATCATTAAGTCGGTTTGTATGTCGGTTGGGAGAAAAGGCATTGCCTCTCTACCAACTCATGAAAAAGTCGGATAAGTTCGTTTGGACGCCATAGGCAGATGAAGCCTTTGCCCACTTAAAGAAGATGTTAGCCACTGCACCTGTGTTAGCCTCTCCACTATCAAAGGAGCCAATGTTCCTCTACATAGCCGCAACCAACCGAGTTGTAAGTGCAGTGATTGTGGTAGAGCGCGACGAAGAGGGTAAGTCGGTGCAGAGGCCAGTGTATTACTTGAGCGAGGTATTATCTGCCTCAAAGCAGAACTACCCACACTTTCAAAAGGTGGCATATGGTGTCTATATGGTAGCAAAGAAGTTAAAGCATTACTTTGAGGAGCACCCCATCAAAGTAATATGTGAAGCTCCCATATCCGAGATAATGGGTAACAAGGATGCAAGTGGTCGAATCGCAAAATGGGCAATCGAACTAGCTCCTTATGCGCCACAATATGACAGAAGAGAAGCAATCAAGTCTCAGACTGTGGCGGACTTTTTTGTGGACTGGGCCGAGGTACAATATGAACCACCGCCACTATACCCGAACTACTAGAGGATGCATTTTGACAGGTCAAAAACAAAAACCGGGCTAGGCGCCGGAGTTGTGCTTACCTAGCCAAAGAAGGATCAGCTGAAATATGTGCTGCAAATCCATTTCGCGGCATCGAACAATGTCGCTGAGTATGAAGCACTTGTGCATGGGCTCAAAGTGGCAAAAGAGATTGGGATACGTCGAATACTATGCTTTTGTGACTCGGATTTGGTAATACAGCAAGTGTCGGGGTTGTGGAACGCCCTGGATCCAAACATGGCTCTATACAAATTTCATGTGCAGAAGATATCTGGTTACTTTGAGGGGTGTGAATTTTACCATGTACCCCGGGTGGAAAATGAGGCTGCCGACATGCTGTCAAAGCTCAGATCAACCCGACAAGCAATTCCACCTGGTGTAGCATTGGAACACCTCAGAAAACCATCTATCAGGTCGTCCCCAGGAACTGACTCAATCTATGTCCCAGAAAATACGGAATCTGGAGCTGAGCCCATGGACATTGACATGGGAGGTGGTGCGCGAAACCCGGGGACTGCATCAGCAAACCCGGGGACTGCCTCAGCGAACCCGAGGACTGCCTTGCAGGACCCGGGGACTGCTCAGCGTGATCTGGTTGAAGTTATGCCGGTGGATCAGATGGAAATTGATGAGGATGTGTTCCCCGTGCGAGCATTACCATCTTGGGCACTACCTATATTTCAATTCTTGAAAGATGGAACATTACCCACTGAGGAGGTGTTATCCAGGCAAACTCAGAGGAGAGCAAAGGCATACATAATTATCAATTCCGAGCTGTACAAACGGAGTGTGACCAATGTCCTCCAGCGGTGCGTTGACCCGGAAGAAGGGCTTGACATCCTCCAAGATATACATCAAGGGGAGTGCGGGCATCATGCCTCGTCCCGAGCCTTGGTGGCAAAAGCGTTCCGGCATGGATTCTACTGGCCAAGTGCCTTAGAACAAGCAGAAGATCTGGTGAGAAAATGCAATGGTTGTCAGAGGTATGCTACCAAGACACATATGCCAATGTCGGAGCTCAAGACCATACGAATTACATGGCCATTTGCCGTATGGTGCTTGGATATGGTTGGCCCATTTAAACCAGCAAGGGGAAATATGACTCACATCTTGGTCATGGTGGATAAGTTTACAAAATGGATTGAAGTGAAGCCTATAAGAAAGTGTGATGGAGCTACGGCCGTAACATTTCTCAAAGACATTATCTTGAGATACGGTTATCCTCATAGTATCATAACTAATAATGGCACAAATTTTGCTGAAGGAGCATTTGCGCGATTCTGCCGGGATAAGAAGATCCGGCTGGACGTTGCCTCGGTAGCCCACCCCGCATCGAACGGACAGGTGGAAAGATCCAACGGATTAGTGTTATCCGGGATAAAACCCTGGCTCATTGAGCCACTGCAAAGATCAGTGGGGTACTGGATAGAAGAACTACCAGCGGTATTATGGAGCTTAAGAACAACTCCGAATCGATCAACAGGCTATACGCCATTTTTTCTGGTATATGGGGCAGAAGCTGTATTACCAGCCGACATAGAGCATGATTCGCCTAGAGTCACCCAATACACAGAAGCCGAAGTGCAAGAAGCCCGACAGAATGATGTTGATCTGCTGGAAGAAGCGAGAGAATTGGCATTGTCCAGGTCCGCCATATATCAGCAAAATCACCGATGCTATCATAGCCGGAAAGTAAGCCCCTGAGTCTTTCGGGAAGGCGATCTGGTGCTCTGGTTGGTACAACGTACTACTGGCATGCATAAATTATCCCCCCCATGGGAAGGGCCATTCATCGTGAGCAAGGCATTGCACAATGACTCTTATTATCTTATAGATGCAAAGCCACAGGAAAAGAACAAGGCGGACAGGTCCGGCGAGGAATCTAAGCGTCCATGGAATGTAGCTCTACTTCGTCCTTTTTACACTTAGCAAAGAAGTGTATGTATCCGAGTCTTCTCATGTGTCGGTATGTATGCCGGCAATGAGCTTATCAATGAAGTGTTGGCACCTCGAGCAGTAACTCGGGGACTGCCTCAATAATATTTGTTGTCTTTTGTGCGTTAGCTGGAATAAGTTGTTCTGCTTAACTCGGATTAGTAATGTGTGAGCACCAAGAACCCAACTCTTCGACTTGCTGCTGTTCAACAAGAATTGGCTTCATGGCAAGCAAGAGAACAAGTTTGGAATTGCGTAGCACATGAAAAACGACTAAGGAAAAGAACTTAATCGAGCCGACGTTTGTTTTTCGGACTAATCTTGTATTTACTTTCAAATTATTATGCTGAATTATTTTGAGCTAAGCCTAAAAGTTTCCAAGTATTGTTAAAACAATTTTTGAAGCTCGGATTCATAAGTCGTAAAACCGAATCAAGGTAGACACGAACCGAGCCAGAAGATTGGACGAACAAGAAAGTGAAACTCGGGGACTACACCCAAGTTAATCCGGCATACAAACTTAGTAGCAAAATATCACATGAGTACGGGATACAATTCCACCCGGCATACCGGGGATCTGATAAGTTTTCAAGTGTTTTTACTTAAGGAGCAGCAGGAGGAGGAAGTTCAGCGTCATCTTCGCCTTCTTCGACATCCGAGGCATCGTCCTCTCCATCATCGTCCGAACCATCTTCAACATTTTCGACCTCTTCGTCACCAGCGGCTTCCAGGAAGCTCGGACCCTCAGTCCATTCATGAATGGGAGCATATTCAATAAGGCTATGGGTGCAAGCCTGGCGCCGAGCTACCCATTCTGGGTCATTGGTCCACTTGGATCCGGTGCGTAGGCGCGTGAGGAGGCTGAGATCGATCTTCTCATACCATGTGAGTATGTGGTGAAGAACAGTCTCACCTGCAGCACGTCCAGCGGACTCTCTCCAAAGGTCGAGCTAGGTCTCGATCTCCGTCAACTTTCCAGCAAGGATTGTGATTCTCTCCGGAGTGTCCTCGCCAGGCCAGAACATGTTGAAGACTCGGATTGCAACGTCGAGGAGATCCTTGCCGTAGTTCTTGATGATTTCCACACGGGATGACAGGCTGACCAACAGGTCCTCCATGTCATAGGGAATGTCCTCACCATCAGGAGCGATGGGAGTACCCCTCTCTGGGCAGAAATTGGCAACAGCGGCGCTAGCAATGGGAGTACCCTCTGGAAATTTGCCTAAAAACGGAACAAGAGAAGCAAGTAATGAAAAGACATAAGAGATAACCCGGAGAAATATGCCGGAGAAGGAAAAGAAACTTACGTAAAATGTGGCTATGGATCCGGGTCAACTCATTGATGCAATTATCACGTCTTTGGTGGAGCTGCACCAGTTCAACGTTCACCGACTCGAGTTTGACGTCGGCCTCCTGGAGAAGTTCGCGATCCTTAGCAATTTGGAGATTGAGGCGCTCGCGCTCTTCGGTGTAGTCCTGGCCAGCCTTTTCATGCTCGGTTTGGTGCTGCGCCTTCATCTTCTTCATTTATGCCTTTAACTTGGCAATCTCGTCATTCTTGGTTTGGAGGAGGGCAAGCTCATCGTCTTTCTTTTTGAGCTCGGCCTGATGCTGCCCTGCTTGTTCGAGAAAATGCAGCATCATGTCAGGCACGAGCACACTATCTTCAAGAGATGCTGAAATAGCGTGTTGACCCGGCAGAGTCGAGGTATGAATGTTTGCAGCGCCAAGAAGAAAAGGAGATGGAAAGCAAAGCAGGGTCGGACAAAAGTAGCTTACCCTTAATGTGATCCAGAGTTTTCCTCATGAGCTTGTTCTCAGCCTCCACCCCAGCTGCGAAAACCGAATGACGGATTAGTTCTGCAGAAAAAGATGAAGGAAAACAGAAAAATGTGATGAAGGGAACTTACCCCTTTTCTCATGCTCAGCGAGATGTGCATTGTGCTTTGCGAGGAGCATCTTGTGGGTATCCAGGAGACGCTGGAACTCAGCACTCCGGTGGTTGGTGGTCACCTGAAAAAAGTACAAAAATTTGGCTTAAGCCTTGTGCATATTCGAAGTGTACAAGATCCGGGCCAAGTGGAACTTAACCCGGCTCTAGGTGTGTCCATATTCGAAGTGTACAAGATCCGGGCCAAGTGGAACTTAACCCGGCTCTAGGTGTGTGCATATTCGAAGTGTACAAGATCTAGGCCAAGTGGAACTTAACCCGGCTCTAGGTGTGTGCATATTCGAAGTGCACAAGATCCGGTCCAAGTGGAACTTAACCCAGCTCTAGGTGTGTGCATATTTGAAGTGTACAAGATCCGGGCCAAGTGGAACTTAACCCGGCTCTAAGTGTGTCCATATTCGAAGTTTACAAGATCCGGGCCAAGTGGAACTTAACCCGGCTCTAGGTGTATGCATATTCGAAGTGTACAAGATCCGGGCCAAGTGGAACTTAACCCGGCTCTAGGTGTGTGCATATTTGAAGTTGTAAGGGAGCTACGTTAGTTTTCTAAGGAGCATCCGACCGAGTAACAAGTTACTCCCCCGGAGGCTCAGGGACTAATGGTTATATCGCTAGTGCATGCTAAGGAAAAGGTGAAGTAACGTACCTCCATCATCCGGCCCGCGAGGTTAATCGCCTTAGCGGCTGTGTTCATCTAAGCAGCGAACTCGGCGGGACCGAATTTCTCAGGGAGATCGCCGTTATAGACGAACTCCGCCTTGTTCCAGTAGTTCATAAACTCGATCAAGGTCGGAGGATATCGCTCACCGCTGAGCGTGTGGGGCGCCACCAAGCCCTTCGCATGTGCCTCTCTCCTCTCAACCTAAGCAAGAGCCGGACTCGTGTGCAGAACAAGTTGCTGCGCACTAGTTGGCTTGGCAGGGGCGTCCTTTGGTGCTGGAGCCTTCTGGGCAAGCTTGGACGCAAGAGTGCGCTGTCCAGACCCGATGGACGCTACCCTGGTGACGTCAGGGGTTTTCTTGCCTTTGGCTTGCTGAGAGGAGGAAGTGGTTGCGGTAGATTTCGCCTTAGGAACTGCATGAGTACTTCCTCGCCGAGACTAAGAAGACTCGGACGAGGCGGAGGAGCTTGGCGCTGGTGCCCTTGTTGCTGGAGCTGGTGCTACTGCTGAAGTCTTTGCTGTCGGGGTTGGTGCTGGTGCTGGTGCAGAGGTAGTCTCGGTAGTTGCTGGTTGCGGCGGAGCCGAAGTGGTGGATGCCGCTGCCATGGCTGGGTCCGTCTCTCCTGCTCCGGGGTTGCCCCCCTCTTGACGAGGTGGGCTGGAACCCGGAGCAGCCGCAGAACCCTCTGGAATAGGGCTCAGCGGGCGTGACTCGTCGTCACGAGGGGGAGAAAGGCTAGGTCGGAGCGGTGAAGAGATGCTAGATCCGCTCTGGGGAACATCCTCCGTAGCACTGCCAAGTCAAATAATGTCATAAGAAAGACTAAAACAATGCAAGGAAGAATAAGTTGTAGAGGGAAAAGAGGCTTACGCATCCGAGGTCATGGGCTCCTTGGGTTTCCGAGCCCTTCGTGCTGGGACCTTGCCTGCTGGCTTGGAAGCAGTTTTCTCTCCGGACTTCTTTCGCCTTTTGGAGGGCTGAGAAGGTCCGGAGGAGGAACTTGATGTAGCTCCGCGCCTCTTCTTCGGCGCTGCCGGAACAGGTTCACCCGTGGCAAGGGGAGGGTCCTCGTGGATCTTCCCACCGGGGTTAGCTGATGCCGGAAAAGCATAAGAAAGGGGGACAGCGTCAATAGCTTCCATCACCTCAATATCCGAGTCATCCTCATTGTCGGGCCAATCTCTAATAGAAGAGAGTTTACCGGTGGGTCGCTTGGTCGTGTCGGACATTGGGAGGAACATCTCCTGGTCCGGTTCTTCCTCATCCGAGCTCTTCCGGTCGGGCGCCCACTTAAGGGTCGGATCGGTGCCGTCCTCGAGGGTCTGCTGAAGGAATTGCTAAGGAAAAGAATGAACAACTGAGTCAAAAATGCAACAATGACCGACATATAATTAGTCCGGAGTAAGTTTGCGCCACGAAGCTTACCACGGGAGGAAGCCTATCATGGCAATAATGCTCAATTCCCCATGTCCACTCAGCGGAGAAATCATTGTGGGTGGTGAAGAGAGCCTTAACCCGGCGATAGATCTCCGTGTTGCTCAGTTCGAAGGATGAGGTCCGGTTGGGGTCGCGGCCAAAGCTCATGTGACACACCTTGTGAGCGTTGCTGGAGGGGAGAGATTCGGTTGCGCACGAACGTGATCATAGCATCCTCGTTGCGCAATCCGAGCTTCTTCAGCTCCGCAAACCTCTTGTTGACCTGGTTGCCCAAGGCCGTGGGCTTCTTGGGGACGACGTCCCACAATTCCGCGTTAGGTGGACCCGGAGTATAGGGAAGCAGCCGGATTAAGTCTTCGGTGCCCGTATTCCGGACATAAAAGAAAGTCCGGGCCCATCCTTTATAGGAGTCCAGCCCGGTGACCCGAGGGAAAACGGAAAACCTCCGGGGTGAGATGGACGCAGCTCCGAATTGAGTGAGCTGCTTGTCCTCTGAATCAAGTTGGATGTTCGTGATGACATTGCGACGAAGGCCAAAAAACCGGATCCATAGCTCCTTCGTGGGCATAGTCCGGTGTAGCCTTCGATCATGGAGGCGAAGGCGGAAAGAGAGTTGATGGCGTTGGCAGGAAGGTGGTGCGGCTGGAGTTCATAAGTGCTAAGCCAATCCCAGAAGAAGTCACTGACCGGCAAACCGAACCCCCGCTGGAAGTGGGACAAGAACACGACGTACTCACCCGGATTGGGTGAGGGGGCCAGTTCGGCGGAGGCGAGGCGAGCGGCGATGCCGGCGGGGATGCGTCTGGTGCGGTAGAGCCAATCTAGGTCGTCTTGGCAGACCCAGGACCCGGCCCACGCACCACGGTCCGCCGCCCCGGTGTCCTCCTCCATCTCTTGCTCGGCGAAGACGAGCTCCTCCTCCGTCATCTGGTGCTCGCTTCCCTCGCTAGCACTAGCGGCGGCAGGGGGCAGAGGCCTAGACTGGCAGCGACCCGTGGTGAGGGAGGTGCGTAGCGGTGGCGGCGACGCAGAGGTGTGGGGAAGCAGTGCGGCGGCGCTGTTGCTTAGAAGAACTGGCGGCGGCGCGGTTGCGAGGAAGACAAAGAAGAAGAAGAGCAAAGGGCAGAGGGGCGCAGTAAGGAAAAAAACCCAAGGGACGCGCCCCTCCCCTATTTAACCACTCCCTCAAGGGGAAAGTGGGATCACGTCCTGCGAATATGCCACACGGTGTGGCCGTGTATAGCCCACCTCGGCCAATCAGCAGGGAGCCACACGGAAGGCCACAAGGTGGGGATGATCCCATGACGTGACGCGTTGATGCGGTAAACGAGGAGGCAGGCGTGACGTGACCCGCGCACAGTGATAACTGATGATTAGCCTCCACGTGGGTTGGCGTACGAGAGAAGGAAGCAAGACCCGGATAGGACCGTGGTAACCCGGCCAGCAAGTGAAAACTTGAAATGTGCAGAGGGAAAGTAAAACCATGAGATCCGAGTTGAAGTGGTAACCCAACCAACAAGTGAAAAGTTGGAATGGGCAAAGGGAAAGTAAAACCATGAGGTCCGAGTTAAGGTGGTAACCCGGCCAGCAAGTGAAAACTTGAAACGCGCCAAGGGAACATAAAACCATACGATCCGAGATAAGGAGGTAACTCGGAATTAGCATCCAAATCTCAAACATAATTGATCCTGATGTGGCCTTAGCAGCCAAGGCAGCTAAGACCGCATCAGCTTCGGGGACTAATGTTGGGGGGATACCCACGGGTAGGGTCACGCTGGGGTATAGAGGCCGAGTTAGCCGAGGTTCGGCAAGGCCAAAGCGAATGCGGGCCGGGTCACCTCAAGGCAGGCCGAATCATGGGGTAACCCGGACCAAGGGGCGTCCGCCTAACTAAGTCTCAACCGACTTAAGCAGTAAGTCGAAAATGCCTATCTAACTTGTATGCAGGAACGGGTGTGGCCGGATCAGCTATGATCCGGGTCACATCTAGCTTCTAGGAGAAGGAAGGAATCTCGCTGGTCAAAAGAAGCCTCGGTACGCACTGCCTGAGCGAAGCAGACAAGGGCAGGACCACAGAGGCATGGCCGACAAGGGTGACGACGCCCATGTCGGCTGACGCGGGCGCCGCAGAGGCTCACGTAGCCTCTGCATGTGTGACGCGGGGGAAAAGCACCCCGGTCGGCTTTCTACTTTGGGAGAAGGCATATTCTTAGGAATATGCCTCCACGTATGCCCTAAGTGGAGACCTAGCTCCCCCTATAAAAGGAGGGCTGGGGCCTCTATAGAAGGGGTTCCGCTATTCTGATTTGGTGAGGGTTTTAGGAGTGATCTGTGTGTGAGAGTAAGAGAGCTTCTTCTTCCTCCTCTCGCCAATACAGCTCTAGGAGCACTTGTAATCTTGGAAGCAAAGCGAATATAAACTTCTATGTGGAGAATCACTTCACTATCCCTCCCTGGATTCCCCTAGCGTGTATTAGTCCCCACCTTTAGCCTATCCATGGCATCTGCCGTGACACCACCACGACATTAACATAGCATGAAAGATATAGTTATAACAATAAGACATAGCAACTATGTTGTAACATGAAAAGGCACAAACAAAATATTCATGAATAACAATGCTTTGCAAGACATTTTTTTGTTTCACATAAAGAAAACATAATGAGAATGGTATTCAGCTTGTCCCCCATAGTGTAGCAAAACATAAATGCATAGGACACCTTCAAAGTTCATAAGGGTGACTAGATACAAATAGTTTAAGAATAAGCAATATCAAAGTTATGCATCAATCAACAAGTCTTGGGACAATGCACATTAAACTAAGAATGAACACTATGCTCTCTTAATAGGTCCATAAAGATAGAAGATGGAGACTCAACATAAAAGTAAAAGAAAGGCCTTCATAGAAGGAAGCAGCGATTCAGGTTTCATAAAGAGCTTCCAAAAATTATGGTACTTATTCGCTTTTAGCTCTCATTGCCCCTATCATAAGCATCTTGAAGTGATTAAGGTTAAAATGAACAAACTATGGAGTATATGCTTGACAAAGTATAAGTTGGCAATCTCATGTCCTTTGAATACGAGGGCCGCTCCTCATGCTACTCAAGTTTAGTTACCAGTAAGTTCTTGTCATAGTAAGTACATGTGTATCATAGAGAACCACCAACAGGGTACCCCTCGCACATGATACAGGAGCTATCCCATAATCAAAATGACAATGCAATCAGACAATGAGCATCTCAGCAATCTTCTTATTTACCATGGGAATATGGTGCTTTTTTCTCTCTTTCCTCTTTTCTCATATTTTTTTTTCTTTTTCTCAATCTCTATCTCTTTTTTTATAAGAAGAATGCTTCATAGATTGCTCACTATGGTGATGCTGCAAGTTTCCACCATGATTAGGCATGGCTTAGGCTAGTGGCCCAGGCATTTCACACCGACGACATCCATAAACAAAAGAGCATGATATCAACTGGGTACAATGTACAAGTGCAATGTTGAAAGCGTTCCCCATGACAACATGGTTCTACTAATTCCCAACGTATAAGTGCAAGCATATACAACATAGATGACACAATGGTTCAAGTTTATTAGGGGCAAGGAAATTAAAGTGTGCCATCAAGTTCGTGAGAGCTTTAATCACTAATTTTTACATAACAAGTTTAATTAATGAAGGTAGATAAAAACATGAATATACTTGGAATAGCAAATGCTAATAGGTAGGTATGGTGGACTCTTTGGAATAACTTGGTTTTATTTGGAGTTGGATGCATGAGTGGAACTCATACTTGGTATGGAGGCTAGCAAAATACTGGGAGATGCCAACTAAGAGAGAAATAATGGCCATAATAATGCAAAGCGACAAAACATCATTAATTAAAGCATAAAGTGATATTACAAGTTGAAAACTAAATGATCATAGAGGCTATGGTGACTTGGTATAGACTTAACATGTTGTGAGCATGCACCAAGTCAACCCAAATATAGCATTAAAGGAGAATACCACAATATTATGCTTTTATATACTAAAACAACACATGATTCTTTCAAGGCACATTAAGCAATCTAAATTGTTTATAACATGTCATGCTACAGCAATAATCACTAAGCATAAATCCAAAACAATATCAAGCATGACATGATAAAGTCTAGGCCATAGTTAAAACAAGCTCCTTTTTACCACTTAAGCATGAACTTTCCTACTCTTTTCCAATCCAAGTCAACTTTATTTGAAAACTAATGCACGAATGAGGGGGGCCAACCAATTTATTCAAGCAAACTAAGCAAACGAAGACTAAAAGCAAAAACAAAGATGCTCCAAGAACAACACAACAGTGCATGAAATAATAAAAACAAAGTGTCTAGAAAGACCTGAGATTTTTATTGATGAAGAAGGGGATGCCCAAGGCATCCCCAAGCTTTGACGCTTGTACTTCTTGAATATTTCCTGGGGTGACACGGGGTGGCATCCCCAAGCTTGAGGTTTTGTTCATTCTTCATCTCATTACATCATTCTTTCCCTACACCTGAAAATTTCCCTCATAGAAAACTTCACACAATCTTCATTAGCAACATTAGTGCATTCAAAAGATAATAAACCTTTTGGTTTTAGTTTTAAAAACAGAAAAACTTTCATTAAAACCACAAGCTACTATAGCAATTCCCTAAAAAAGCTCAATTCACCAAAAAGAACCCAAAAAGAAATCGATAAAGAGGCAAATGCAAATAATGGTAGGAATTTGTCAAAACAGACCAGCAGGTGAAAACCGATTTTTGCGAAGACCTTCTGTTGCTCAAATCGAAAAGTGTTGAACTAACGAAAGTTAGATAACAACTTGGGGGATTTATTTAGAAAATTACAGCTCAATCCGACATACGGAGATTTTTCGTGAATGTTTACAGTGAAGCACAAAAATCTGTTTCGGGACAGCAACTTTCCCAAGTGTTACTTCTCTCTCATTAGAGGTTATTCTTGGCACAAAAACCACACAAAAAGGATAAGGATAGGTTATTACTGAGGAAATAACTTCCAAGACTCAAGAAAACTATTGGGTTATCTCCCAAGAAGTACTTTTCTTTAACGCCTTTAAGTTAGGCATGATAGTTTGAGAAGATGCTCACATAAGAAATATGAATTGAAGTAAAAGAGAGCATCAAGAAGAAAATTCAAAGCACATTTAAGTCTAACCCACTTCTTATGCATAGGAATCTTGTAAAGAAACAAGTCATGAAAGCACAAAGAAACAAGCATAGGAAAGCAAAACAAGTGCAACTTCAAGACTTTCAACATAAAGAGGGGAAACATAATATTATTGAGATGCATAAAACCATGTTTCCCTCTCTCATAATAACTTTAAGTAGCATCATGTGTTGGGTCCGCAGCATAGAAAACAAAAATTTTCCTACGGTGTGAACTACACGCCAAGATCTATCTACTAGGTACGAAGCAACGGGTGGACATACACCCAACGAGAACTTACCCTCGTAGACAACGAGCTTTGTTAACGAGTAGGAACTCGTGGTTGATGTAGTCGTACACTTGCCGATCTCAAGATCGTGATGAAGTCCAGCAGGTCCGGCTCCAGCACGTCCATCAGATCCAGTTCCAGCATCACCAAGTCCAGCACCGCAAAGCAGCGGTGCATCCGTGATCGCACACACGTCCGGTACCCTGACGACCTCCGTCCCTCGCTCCAGCAAAGCAGCGGAAGAAGCAACTCATTTCCAGATAAATCCACCGGGAACATGTATCTCGCTAATCTGAGACCATGGGGGAATAATACTAGAGGGGAGAGAGATCCTTCACAAGGAGGTGTGTGTGAGAAGTGAGGAGGGGGTGGCCTTTTATAGGAGGAGGGGGGGTGCCCCTCCTTCATGGCCGGCGCATGGAGGAGGTGACTCTTCACCTCCTCCATTCATGTGGTGGTAACTCCCTCCACATAAATTTGCCCCTTCACATTCTCTTTTAAAGTCTCCACTTTAAATGCATTAAATTTCTCCAAATTTAATGCTCTCTCATTTAATAAAACTCTTTTATTATTTTTATTCAGAATTTTGTTAATTACTTTAATTAACAAACATTCATATAAAACCCCTGCAACATTTCAATATTACATGCAGAACCAATTTCAGCATTTTCACCCGAAACAGTTTCGGTGTCTATTGAAATAATTACAGCGCTTTCTTAAATCTTTATCTGAAATATATTTGCTCCAAATGGTGTCGGTATCCCTTAAGTGTTTCACCCTACGGTTCGCGAATAATGCAGACATGATCGAGACCCCTCTCAGATCAATAATCAGAAGCGGGACCTAGAGATCCATACTGACTCCTACATATTCAACGATGACTTCTGTGATCGTGAGAACCTTTAACGCTAGTAACTAAATCCCTTTGTCCCGCGATATATTACATGTCCGAGATTCGATCATCAGTATCTCCATACCTAGTTTGATCTCGTTACCGACATGCACTCTTTTCTCGTTCCCGTGATATAACATTATAGTGATCACATCACTTGCTTGCAAGCTATTTCAATGTGATATCACCGAGAGGGCCCAGAGTATATCTATCCGTCATCGGGATGGACAAATCCCACTCTTGATCCATGAGCCTCAACATAACACCTTCGTAGCACTGAACCCACCTTTATAGTCACCCTATTACGGTGTGACGTTTGATGTTATCAAGATACTCTTCCGGTGTTAGCAATTAACATGATCTCATGGTCTAAGGATAAAGATTACTTCGTATGATGTTATAGAAATATAAACATAATTACTTTGATCGTAATGCTATACTTCGGATGAATGTTCATCACATCATTCCACCAATGGTGTGACCTTGTTATTAACAACATCCAATGTCTATGATCAGGAAACCTTGATCATCTTGTTAATCAACAAGCTAGTCTATAAGAGAGGCATAACTAGGAATCCTTTTTGTTTATTAAACACACATGTATTAATGTTTCCGATCAATACAATTCTAGCATGTAAAATAAACATTTATCATAAACATGGAATAAGATAATAACCACTTTATTATTGCCTCTCGGGCATATTCCCTTCATCATGAATAAAATTAACAATATAACAATCACATGAAACATTCTTATCATGAGACACATGCATAAAAGAATTAATACTCCCCACATAAACATGGTCATTTTTATTAATTGTAGTGGGAGTAAATTCAACAAAATAGCTATCATTATTATTCTCATCACCATAATCATCAAATATAGGAGGCATATTGTAATAATAATTAATTTTCTCCTCAATAGTAGGTGGACTGAAAATATCATATTCATTATTGTAATCATCATATATTGGAGGTGTAGTATCATCATAAGCAATAGAATAATTATCTTCCAAAGTGTGTTCACTTGTAAACATATCATCATTGGAAGGAACATGGATAGCACTAATAGTACAACAATTATTAATATCATCATTTTCAGAATTGGTACCGAAGAGATTTTCAATATCAAAAGAAGTGTGCTTTTCCCAATCATGGTCACTACTATAGGAAACAGGCATAGGAACATCATCGAGTTCAGACTCATCAAAAACTATAATAGGAGCAACATGCTTAGGGGAAAATACCATTTCCTCTCTCCTTTTACTCTTACTTTTCTTCCTTTTCTTCTTCTCTTTAGGAGGGATAGGCTTGAAAGGAAGCTTCTCTATATAACCTGGTTTATTTTTAGAGATAATAGAAGAAACTTTGGAGGATTTCTCCTTTTCATTAATAAGATCAAAACACATATTAGTCCTGTCATATTTTGGTAAAATTTCATCTTTTATAACATTTTTTATGTAAGTATGTGTGTAACAATTATCAACACAATAAAGATGACAACCATGCAGGACGTTATTCATATCAAAAGCACTCATATCTACCAAATAAGATTTTCTTGATAATTCTTCACACCCCAAAAATAATGTAAGTTCATCATGCTGATTAGGAGTGATCATGTCATCAAAATACAAACTTGCAGTACTCATTGGATTAGAAGGGATATTATTATGGCCTGAGCATTGAAAATTTAAATGACCCGCTTCAAAGCAAAGTTCACAAATAAAAGGATAGAGGGCACAAACTTTTTTACCAAGATCATTTAGAGCCCTATACCACATTCTAGTTTTTTCATTCCTATGGGTGATATAATATTCTTCTTCAATTTGATTCTTCTCACAAGGTCTATGTATTCCACAAAATTAACATGCTTATAATAAATAGTACTTTTAGAGGTTTGACCATGTTTATTGCTATCATTAATAACAATTTCATTTTCCATGCAAGTGTATTTAAAAGGCTCATGATACATGTCCCATTTTTATTTAGGAGCATTAATATGAGAAGAAAAGGCTCTAAAACAATCAATAAGAATTTGAGGATCAAGCCCATATTTTGCATTAAGCTCTTGAAAATCAGCAGTTTGAGCGAAAGACTTAATGTAATCATACTCATAGTTTATACCTGGTTCTTTACCTTTGTCGTTATACCAATATTCGGTATTGCTTTGAATTGTCTCAAGAAGATCCCACTTAGCTTTGACCTCCTTACTTGTGAAGGATCCCTCTAAACAAGTATCTAGATAGTCCTTGTAATGTCCTAAAAGCCTTGCGTAGAAATTATTAATAACAATATTACTAGGGAGCTCATGAATGGGAAATTTGAGCATTAGTGACTTCAATCTCCCCCATGCTTGGGCAATAATTTCTCCATCATGTGGATGAAAATTATAAATGTAATTCCTATCTTTATTAATTTCATGAGGAGGATAAAATTTAGAGTAAAAGAGAGATTCAAGTTCCTTCCACTCCAAATGACGAGGATCATCTAGTAGCTCATACCACTCCCTTGCTTTGCCCTTGAGTGAAAAAGGGAATAGCTTCATCTTAACTTGGTTCATTGAAATACCTGCACACTTGAACAACTCGCATAATTCGTGTATAAAGAGTAAATGATCACCAGGATGGACAATTCCATCTCCAAAATAACAGTTATTCAAAACACGTTCAACATTTTTTATATGTATTTTAAAAGGGATGCTTTTAGTATGTGGATTTAAAATGTCACAAGTATCATTAGAATTACCACATATGGAAGATAAAGTATCATCAGAGAAAATTTTCTTCTTTAAAGCTGGGGAACAAAAAAGATCATTTTCATAAAAACTAACTTCCCCAAGCTTAGACGTTTCCATAGCATTAGTAACAAAGGTGTTCAAAAGATTCATACTAATAACGTTGCTATTAGCATGCAAAGAAAGTTCCATGGTATTTCTAATTTTCATTTCACACCATTCATGTTCTAACTTAGGAAAAATACTAAAAAGCTCTCTAATTTTGTTGTTGTTTTCCATTAAGCCTAACTAGTGAAAATAAAAACAAGAAGCAAAAGATATAATTGCAGAATCTAAAGGAAATAACTTTGAGCATTCACACACCAGCAACCGCACTAGAAGATAGCTTAGTAGCCAGAGGATGTGAGTACCTTTTACCTTACCTCCCCGGCAACGGCGCCAGAAAATAGCTTGATGTCTACGCACTTCTATTCTTGTAGACAGTTGTTGGGCCTCCAAGTGCAGAGGTTTGTAGAACAACAACAAGTTTCCCTTAAGTGGATCACCCAAGGTTTATCGAACTCAGGGAGGAAGTGGTCAAAGGTATCCCTCTCAAGCTACCCTGCAATCAAGATACAAGAAGTCTCTTGTGTCCCCAACACACCCAATACACTTGTCAGGTGTATAGGTGCACTAGTTCAGCGAAGAGATAGTGAATACAAGTGGTATGGACAAAAGACAACGGTGCGAGAAAATAGCTTGATGGCATGGAAGAGACTAAAGGCAAACTAAAATAAAGATGGAAGCAAGCAAAGATGTAATAGATCTAGTTGCAAATGGTCTTTCAATGTTTAGAAACAAGGCCTAGGGATCATACTTTCACTAGTGAACACTCTCATATAAATATCTTCTCTTTATGATACTACTCTAAACTACTCTTCGGTTGGACACTCTAATCCATGGTAGGGCTATAACAACACACCTCAAAGTCCGCTTTCCCAATCTAGATAAACCCACACTGTCACCTTGAGAACTAGATGGTTCCAAAAAACACAACAATTTCATAGAAACATCCAACTCCAAATATAACTCATAACAAGTATTTGTAATCTCTAGCCTAAGTGCCACCATGGTGTGCATGCTGTCACTTTCACACACATGGGGAGAGCAGAGATCTATTAAAGCACTTGAGTAGCAAAGTAGATCTACTTGATTACAAAGCTCATGATCACAATATGATCATGCATAGAGAGAGAAATGAAAACATGGCTATCGGTAGAACCCTTAGCCTCGAGAGAGAACTACTCCCTCATCATCATGGGAATCAACAACAACAATGGAGATGGTGGTGGAGATTGATGGAGATGGCTCCGGGGTCACTTCCCCGTCCCGACAGGGTGCCGGAACAAAGGCTTTCTGTCCCATGAATCTCCCCTTCGGTGGCGGCGGCACTGCGGAACTTTTCATGGCTAGAGGCTGGATTCTTTAGGGTTTTCGCATAGGAGGCTTCTTATAGGCGAAAGAGGAAAGGTCGGTGGGCGCCCGAGGGGCCCACACCACCTGGTGGCGCAGCAAGGGGGACCCGTGCCACCTTATGGTGTGGCCAGCCCCTGGCCCCTCTCTGTCTCGTCTTCTGGTTCTATGAGTCTTCCGGTGTAATATCGACTTTGGCTTTTGTCCCATCCAATTCCGAGAATATTCATTTTCTGACTTTTCTGGAACAAAAAATAGCAGAAAATAGGCAACTAGCACTATGGCATCTTGTTAATAGGTTAGACCCAGGAAAGTGTATAAAAATACTCCAAAGTATGGACAAAACATAAGAAAGTAGATATAAAATAAGCATGGAACATCAAAAATTATAGATACGTTAGCAACATATCAAACGGCACCAGAAAATAGTCTTGATGACCCACAAGTATAGGGGGTGTATCGTAGTATTTTTCATAAGTAAGAGTGTCAAACCCAACGAGGAGCAGAAGGTGTTGACGAGTGGCTTGGAGCAAGAATTCTCTGTAAATACTTAGCAAACGGAATTTTAGGGATTTTTGATAATGCAGGTGAATAAAGTGCGAGTAAATAAAATACAATAATAATAAATGCAGCAAGTGACCCAATCCTTTCTTTAGCAAAGGACAATCTGGTTGTATTACTTAAGATGACCAAACGTTCTCGAGGACACATGTGAATATCGTCAAGTGCTTTCGCTTCATATAGTTGATTAATCTTCTCTAGTTTGCTAAGTGTTGTGTGGGTGAACCTGTGCTAATGTACCGACCTTCCTAGGACTAATACATACTTGTTATTAAACCCCTTGCAAGCATCCGCAAGTACAAGAAAGTAGTTAAGATAAAAACCTAACTATAGCTTTAAACTCTGAGATCCTAACATCCCTTGTGCAAAGGTTTCCTGACGGGGGTTCAGGTTTCCGTCACTCTGGCAACCCCTATGATTAGTAGCCAAATACACAATGCATTCCTCTAGGCCCATAACGGTGAAGTTTCATGTAGTCGACGTTCACATGACACCACTAGAAGATTAACACCACAACTTAAATAACAAACTATTGAATCTTTCTCAATACAATTCCACTACTAACAACATGACTTCTCCCATGTCCTCAAGAACTAAAAGAACTACTCACAAGACATCATATGGATCAAGATCAGATATGATATAATGATAAGTAACAATCTGAACATAGCAATAATTCAATGGTTCCACTCAATAGCATCAACTACAACAAGTAATCAACACCGGGAAAGTTTCCCCTAAGAACTATGAAAGATTCAACCCAATTGTTACAGCGGTATGGAGTGGTGATGATGGTGCTGATGGAGATGATGATGATGATGATGATCCCAATGAAGTCTAGCTTGATGGTGGTGTTGATGGTGACGATCTCCCCTCACTGGGAAGGAATTTCCTCGGCAGATTTCTGCCTGCCGGAGAGGTCTTTCTCTCTCTGCAGTTTTCCGCCCCGCAGAGGCGGCGGAATCTTTCTGTGGTCGCTCCCTGAGTCTTAGGGTTTCGTGGGGATAATATACGCCAAAGGGGAGAGCCAGGAGTGGGCCAAGGTGGCCACACCACCTGGTGGCACGGCCAAGGGTGGCCCGCACCAGGGGGTGGTGTGTCCCCCCTGTGGCCCAACTCTGCTCCCCCTTCTGGCATCCTTCGTCTTCTAGAAAAATAGGATTTTCCATGTATTTTGCTGGATTTTCTAATCTCCACAAATTTCGCCTCCAAACAGCCCCTTTTCCATCAGAATCCTTACTGCAACGCTCCATCCTCCAAAAGTTATCAACCATGCAAAAACAGATGAAATAACATAAGTATCATCTCTTAACATGAAATATATCAATAAATAACAGTAAATTATGATATAGAATAGTGATGCAAAATGGACGTATCATCTACCTCTGAAAATACATTTAATTCAAGAGCAATCTATTGTGCTTATTTGTAGCTCAAGTTTGACCTAATTTTGTTAAATTGTCAAGATGCAAAGTCTTAGCAAGAAGTTGAACCTATCGTCAAAACTCTCGGTGTTTTATGATACTCCCTCTATCCAGAAATAATCGACGTGGGTTTGTCTAAATTCGAATGTATCTATACACTAAAATGTGTCTAGATACATTCGAATCTAGACGAAACCAAGTCAGTTATTTCTGGACAGAGGGATTATATTAATTGTGACCCCTCGATGGGTACCTCCAAAAGATTTTTCATAAAACTTTCAAAGCAACCTACAATTTACTTGTAGTTTCAAATTTGACCCAATTTCGATAAATCGACATAAAGTCATTTGGTCAAATGGGCAGAGTTAGCTAGGAAGTTAGAAAACTCATAAATAAAACATGGGAATCGTTGGTACAACATGTTGGTCCACTATATATGTCGGTAAACTTGCCTTTTGGCATTCAAATCCAATATTCTTTGGACATTTCTTTATGGAAAAGAACAACCTCGCTCGTCATCACTCAAAAAATTGAGAATAACCGAATGTTCTTCCTAATATAGTTGAAAAATCACACTGACGACACTATTTACTACAAGAAAATGCACCCATCTACCTCTCTGAAAAGTCATATCTTTCAACAGCAATCTATCGTGCTTACTTGTAGCTCAAGTTTGACCCAATTTCGTTAAATAGTGTCATGCGATGCAAAATCTTAGCAAGAAGTCAAACCTGTTGTCAAAACTCTCGGTTGTTTCTCATATATTGATTGTGACCCCCCTGATCGGTATGGTACCTCCAAAAGCTTTTTCATAAAACTTTCATAGCAACCTACAATTTAGTTATAGTTCAAGTTTGAACTAATTTCGATAAATCGGCATGTAGTCATTCAAGTGGGTAGAGTTAATTAGCCAGGGAGTTTGAAAACTCAAAACACATATGGGAATCATGAGTAAAACACGTTGGTCCACTTAATATGTCTAGAAGCTTGGCTTATGGCATTGAGATCCATATTCTTAGGGCTTTCTTTATGGAAAAGAACCATCTCGTCATCACTCGGAAAACTGATAATTTTATTTCTTGATAGTTGGAAAATCACACTAACGACATTGTTTACTATAATAAGATGCACCCATCTACCTCCGAAAATAAATATAATTCAAGAGCAATATCATGCTTACTTGTAGCTCAAGTTTGACCTAATTTTGTTAATCGACAAGAAGTCACTGAAGTGTGTGAAGTTAGCTAGGAAGCTTGAAAAATCCTAGTACTAAAAACTTAGGTATTACGTATAAGAAACAGTGGTCCAATTTGTGTGATAATTGGGGCGGTTGCATTTTCTTTTAACTGTGGTAGGTCTCGTAGGAGCGAGGTGCTTGAGAGTTAACACAGTCAGTGGAAGTACAAGTTACATCAAGGACCTCATAAAAATGAAAATTGCACCTAAGTCCATGCATTTAGCAGAAGGACCCTAAAACTGAGCAATGAAGTGTGTGTTTTGAGGTTTGCGCATACTAGTGTTCATCGTGCTAAAGACTATTAGTAGAATATTTGTAGATGCTAAGAATGGACAAGAAGATCCAACGATTAGCAATGATTGGATTTGCCGGTCTTGATACAACGGTCTATGTTCGAAGTTATCCATACACTATACAGTGGTATGGTACTGTAAGAGATAAGACAAGATAAGAAGTACTGCGAATGGCTGATCTTTTGAGTAACTTTCCCTCCCAATGTTTGGTAAGAAAGTGAAAATTTCCAAAACCGGAAAAGTTTGATTTTTTTGCCGCCAAGGACCAAAGTGGTTTCCTTCCTATGTACTCCTCGTCCCTACTCAACACCAACGCGGCTGCCGAACACACCAGAGACACATAGCCACCATACCAAGGCACACGTGCGCAACACCATGCTATGGACGAAGGATAGATCAGTCGAGCTGGTGCGCTAGGGGTAACAGGAGGAGAGAGGGAGGATGGACGGTGAGAGGCAGTGAAGGAGAGATAAAATACACAATTTGTTTTGCGTGCATAGGTCCTGAAATTTACTACTAGTAGAATGGCCGCAGGAGTACCTCGTGTTAGGAACCCATCATTACTTTCCTCTGACATCAAACCGCCTTGAACTCCTCTTCGCTGCTGCCCTCTTACCCTGCCTACATTTTACTCTCGCAGCATGTACAGCGCGTGGATAGAGGTGAGCACATGTCTACGCAAAGAAATGAGTACTAGTACTAGTGTACTACTAATATACTATTTGCTTTTTCTCTACTACTATAATTGAGAAGTTTTGAATTAGATCCATAACACCAATCTTGACCGTTGGGCTCTTAGATCCAATGGTTCAGAGCAGCTGGATTCGTGTTGAATAGTACCTAGAGAAAACTCCACCATGTTCTAGAACCATCATGTCACCACCCCCAAAATTTCATAGCACAATAGGTTGTATTCTCAATATGTGTAGATAGTTATTATTAATAGACTTAATTTATGCATTTTGGGGGTGGTGACATGATGGTTCTAGAACATGGTGGAGTTTGATCTAGGTCTGTAATATTCAACACGAATCCAGTTGCTCTGAACCATTGGATCTAAAAGCCCAACGGTCGGGATTGGTGTTATGGATCCAATTCAAAACTGCTCCACTATAGTATTAGAGAGAATACAGCCTACTGTGCTATGAAATTTTGGGGATGGTGGCATGATGGTTCTAGAACATGCATGGTGGAGTTTGCTCTAGGTACTATGCAACACGAATCTAGCTTCTCTGGACCATTGGATCTAACAACCTAACGGTCAGGATTGATGCTATGGATCCAATTCAAAACTGCTCCATTATAGTAGTAGAGATAGAGATATCTTACCACTATATAGTGTACGAATAACTTTGAATATTGACCGATGGGTCATGACTCGCGAATCCCAACATTTCCAACCGTTGGATCTTATTTTCCATTCTAGCATCTAGAAGATTCTATTAATAGTCTTCAACATAATGAATGCTATGCACAAACCTCAAAACACACTTCTCCATCATACTAGAATCTTCTCCCTCGTAGCTAATAATCGTTGACTTTTGCATGATCTAATCTGATTTTACCTTATCTTATCTTATCTTATCTTACCACTATATAGTGTACGAATAACTTTGAATGTTGACCGTTGGATTAAGATTCGCGAATCCCAGCATTTCTAGCCGTTGGATCTTCTTTTCCATTCTAGCATCTAGAAGATTCTATTGATAGTCTTCGGCATAATGAATGCTATGCACAAACCTCAAAACACACTTCTCCATCATACTAGAATCTTCTCCCTTTTTTCTCTAGACCATGTTATCAAAAATTTCATGTGTTAGGTAGCTAATAATCTTTGACTTCTACATGACATACAAAGTACAAGGACCAAATATACACCCATACTTTATAGATGTTGATCAAATTTATAATTTATTCTGCTTTACCAATTATAATTTTATATAGTGATGATATGTCATACATCTACTATGTGAGTCTCGCGTGCAAGGCACATGCAACTTACTAGTCGCTAATAAGGGCATGGACAATGTGTACAAAGCACACCTTAAGGCCTAGTATGTGGCATCCGCTAAGGTTCACCATATACATTATGGAGAAAATAAAGTTTGTATCTTTAAGCCTAATGTGCGCCTTAAGCTTGTGGGTTGCCCATATAGAATAGAAAAATCATTTCCCCTATCTCCCAATTTCATGTGATCGTTTTCAAAATTTTCATGAGGCAAAATCTTAGCTAGAAGTCGAACCACTCACCAAAACTCTCTATAGTTTCTAATATATTAATTAACCGCTCGATGGGTACCTCCAAAATCTTTTTTCATAAAACTTTGAAAGCAACCTATAATTTATTACTTGTAGTTCAAGTTTGACCTAATTTCATTAAATTCAAGAGCAATCTATCGCACTTAGTTGTAGCTCAAGTTTGACCTAATTTCATCAAACTGTCAAGATGCAAAATCTTAGCAAGAAGATGAACCTGTCATCAGAACTCTCTGTGGTTTCTGATAGTATATTAATTGACCCCCCGCCCCCTCTGATGGGTACCTCTAAGAGATTTTTGTAAAAGTTTCAAAGCAACCTACATAGTTTACTTATAGTAGTTCAAATTTTACCTATTAGATTTTTTCTTCTTTACCTATTATAATTTTATATATTGATGATATGCAAGATGTCTATTATCTGAGTCTCATGTGTAGGGCACGTGCAATTTACTAGTACTTATAGTTTCAAATTTGACCTAATTTCGATAAATTGACATAAAGTGATTCTAATGGGCAGAGTTAGCTGGGAAGTTTGAAAACTCATAAAACATGGGAATCGTTGGTACAACATGTTGGTCCAATATATATGTATGTAAACTTGGCTTGTGGCAATCGGATCCAATATTCTTCAGACTTTTCTTTAGGAAAATGAACAACCTCGCCCGTATTCTTCACTCGGAAAATGTAGAATTGAATGTTCTTTCTTGATAGTTGGAAACTCACACCAGATCTTGTTTACTACAATAAGATGCCCCGATGATCTACCTCTGAAAAGAGATTTAATTCAAGAGAAATCTATGGCGTTTACTTGTAGCTATCTCAAGTTTGACCTAATTTCGTTAAATTGTCAAGATGCAAAGTCTTACCAAGAAGTTAAACCTATCGTCGAAACTCTTGCTGGTTTCTAATATATTAATTTTGACCCCTCGATGGGTACCTCCAAAAGATTTTTCGTAAAACTATCAAAGCAAAACCTACAATTTACTTGTAGTTTCAAATTTGACCTAATTCCGAGATATCGACCTAAAGTCATTCAAATGGGCGCACTACAAGAAAAGTTTCCTTTCGCAATGAATTGGTCCGACGGTCATCATAGAAGGCGCGTCTTCCATGACAAAATTCTTGGCTCAGCCGTGGCCGATGGAAAAGTTTTTTTCTAGTTTCGCGGCCCTCTACTACGATGGATCTGCTAAAAACATGAAGGATGCTCGGCTGGCGCGTGGTAGAAGCAAGATTTTCGTTTCCTCGCGTGATGTTGACTCGCCGATGTCTTTGGAGGCATGTGGGTCCCGGACGTCAGTGTCTCTAGCAGACTATACTTTTCGGTCACACCTCCCTGATTTGAACTCGATAACATTGCTCGAGGCGCCTGCCGCTTAGTAAGGCTACTAGGTCCCACATGTCAGCCTCTCATTAGAAGGATTATGTGCATGATGGAATTTTTTCCTTCGCTCCTGCTACCCTGTTCCGAAGTTGATAGCGCTGCTCCATGCATCTACCATTTAATCAACCTCCTATGACCCACATGTCATCCTCTCATTAGAAGAAACGTGTGTATGATGGAATTTTTTCCTTCGCTGGCGCTACCCTGTTTTGAGTTGATAGCGCTGCTCGATGCATCTACCGTTTAACCAACCTCCTGAGCCCCACATGTGATCCTATCATTAGAAGAAACGTGTGTATGATGGATTTTTTTCCTTCGCTCACGCTACCCTGTTCCGAACTTGATAGCGCTATCAGATGCATCTACCATTTAATCACGATGTTGGGCCCCACATGTCATCCTCTCATTAGAAGAAACGTGTATATGATGGAAATTTTACCCTCTGTCACGCCTTCGTGTTCCGAACTTGATAGCGTTGCTCGCTTCTTCAGCCGTTTATACAGGCTGGTCGGCCCGACATGTCAGCCTCCTCTGGGCAGGATATGTGTGCATGCTAGACTTTTTTCTTCTCTCGCGCCTCCCCGTTTGGAACTTGGCAACGTTGCTCAATACAGCACCCGTATAATGTCTCCCTTCTAGGTCCACATGTCAGTCGCCTATGTAGAGGAAACGTGTGTATGTTGGACTTTTTTTTGGTCACGTCCGCCGGTTTGACCTTGGTAACGTTGTTCCATGCGGGAGGCATGTATGGTCTTGCTGCTGGGGCCCACGTGTCAACCTCTCTCGACAAGAAACGTGTTGATCTTGGTCTTCTTTTTTCTGATCGAGACTGTTGTACAAGTACTTTTTAAACGCGCTCGTTAAACTTGATCTCTTGTATGGTAAGGTTGATGGGCGCTAGCTGCAGGCAGGTGGGTCGGCCATGTCAGCCTCTCAGTACAAAAATATTGCTACAGATAAACTGCATGCCTTGCCACTACACAAGAAAATTGTTATTCTTTTATAAAATGTAAAAAATGTATACTAATATCATATATACCTTATTTATTTTTCTTCTTAAAAAATTGCTTTTCCATCTGCTACGCATGATTGCTAGCAGCTCAACTAAAAATGTTAAGTATAAATAATGTAGTAGGTAGTACTTAAAAACATGGATAGGCGGAGTTTTTTTAGGGGTGGGTGGACGGTGCCCAAAAAAGGCTGAATTGAAGAAAAATGGGCCAAGCAGGGATTGATGGGCTATTTTTCATGGGCTCTCACCCAATCTAACTGGGATATTTGCGCGGCCGAATGACCCAAAACATGGCCGAGTTAGAAGGTCTTGGGCTATAATGAGGCCGGATGGGCTAATTTCTTGGGCTCGATAGTTAAAATCCTAAGGTACGTGCTGGGGCTCGACCGGATTCGAAACAAAGCCGTCAACAAGGGAAAAAAGATATAAAATATGAGCGCATAGATCCCAGTCGCCTGAGAACTTGTTATGTTAAGGAGCTGACGTCACCCTACTAATTGTGCTAATACTCAGTTGTAACCTAGTAGTTACAACTCATTAAATTCCCAGTTACAAGCTGTTACAAGAAATGTGTAACCCTCACGTTGCACCAATCATGAGGTAAATCCAATGGCGAGAGAGGTGACTCTTGAGAACTGGCAAATCCGATAAAATATTCACACATATTTCTGTGAAAATTGTGGACAAACACCCCACGCCTACCAAAACTTTCCGCCGAGACACCAAACTTTCCTAAGCCCGCCCTCAATCGTGCGACTAGCCCCTGTCTCTTCAAATTTTGCGTCGTTCTTATGGGAGATGCACCGGATTAGAACCAGGCCTCAAACTTCTCCACGCCTTAAAAAAACTTCTCGATGCCTTTCTATCAATAGTGTTGGCCTACCACCATTGGCTGTGCCGTTCTTCACGAGACGCACCGGCCGACAGTCAGCTGGGCGATCCCCACGCTTCGTCTGCTAGATTCAGGCACTGGACATTCTTCTTGGCTTTGGTTTGTTCTCCACCTCTCCTAGAAATAGTTAAAGCTTGTGACCATCTAGATTTACAAGGTGCTTGCAGATTTGGGTAGGTATGTTCTTTAGGTAAATATATAGTAAAGCTCTGGAGAAGAGTTCGAAAACATCTTTAAAAGGACTTGGCAGAGATCCTGTGCAAGCTTTTGACCTAATATATTCCCCATCCTTCTTTGATACGATGGAGCATTTGGCTGTTGATGTACCTGACGCGGAAGTACTTAGAGGTACAGTACAGTATAGATGGATGTACCCTATAGAACGTCGACTTCGCCTTTCCAAGGAGGGGGAAGATATCCGTAGACAGTTCGATAACTGAGTGTTATGCAAAGATATCTTCACATATAAGACTGTAGAAAAGTTAGATATATTCAGATGTCTGACTTTGCTATGTTTTGTAGGTTCTTTGCAGAAATAAAAGTACCAGCAAATTTCGTTCCACCAATAAAAAGACCGGATGGACTAAGATGTAAGAATCTTGTAAGACGCTCAAATTGCACTATGAATTGTCTATGAATTGTTCAGATGGGGTAACCTCTTGTCTATTTTGTAACGCTAGATTTCAGAGCTTGAATTTCTGGTCCTTATCTGTGGTCATGATAGGAGTATAACAAAAGCTTCAGCTTGCATTTCCAACGGTGTTTGCCATAGCGTTGATGTACCTTCTGTGGAGAATGACGCGGCTAGAGGTTGTCCTAATGAACCTGCACTAGATTGCGTTTAGATTCAAAATCATGCACTTGACATTGTCGTCCCAAGGAAAAGAAGGTTGTGGATCTGGTAATAACGCCATCTGTAGAACAAGATACTGGAGGTGATGATTTATGAATTGCATGTCCCTCTCTATCAATGAAAATGGCATATCGTTTGCCTTGTTTCAAAAATAAATAAATATTTGCATGTCTCCTTGTGTTAGTCGATGCAAAGAAGATACTGTTTTCTGTTCAAGTCATGTGAACAAATATGTTTGTATGTAGAGACATAAATGTGGATTGGGTGACAAAATCAGCATAAAATTGCCAGATCAACAACACAAGCATAATGGCACTGCAAGAAAAGGAACATCACCATCTTTTCACCATGCTTGTGAAAAGGATACGAGCCAGGAACCACGCCCGCAAGTGGCAGAGGCCAATTCTCATGCAGATCAGCTAGCATTGGTTTATCATCAATAATACTACAGCATCCGAATATTATGATTACATACTAGGAGTAGTTCCAATTCCACACTATAGTTCAACAGGCAAAAGTGTAAGAAATGCATAAGGTAGCTCCATAATACAGGTTCCAGAGAAAAGCATACAAATCATAAGAAAGAAAGCTCCACATCACAGTTCACCACCTTCAGGTGCAACAGTTTCTACGGATTGTAAACCCAAATTACCGCCTCCTTCAGGTGGCACGATAATTTTAGGAGCGGGATCAGTAGCACCAACAGCAGTGCCAGCACCGGTAGCATGAGTCTCCACAATAGGCGAACTATCGAGCACCACAATGTCCTCTGAAGGCTCTTCACTATCAGCTCTAGTCGCACAAGTCTCCATGGATGGTAAAACCGATCCACCACCTCCATCATCTGGCACGACAATGGCAGGTGTAGTCTCATCAGTACCAGCTGCAGCTGCAACTGCATCAGGCTCCATAAAAGGTAAACAAGGAGGCGTCATAGGTATAGAGATTTGACATCGATTTTTTACTCCATCATCAGGAAATTGAGAGTTTTCTTCAACTTTGTGCTTCTTCGGTTACAAGATAAACAGAGATTACAGCGAAAGCATCTACGTGCAACGACAAGAACATATGTCATTCTATTGATTCACCTCTTGTCATCTGGGATAGCAGAAGTCACAGGATTGGAACCTATTTCATCGAGAATCCTCTTTTTCACTCCTTCCCCTATCTCCTTCTGCAGCAAGTTGTAATATTGATTACATGATGTTGATTGACAAATATATGCAAATGTTCAAAAGTTTGCGATGTCGAACTACCAACTTCGAACGGATCCCCACTGTTCTTAGTGATGGGATCTAGCCCAGAAAACAAGCTTCTATGGAATCCTAGTCTACAAAAAAAGGATGCATACCAGGGATAAGAACTACTCTACACATGACAATGCTGTGCAATCGACAATAAAAATTTAACCGCATCATCAACTCTATCATGTAAGTTCAGAGTGAATCTAGATACACTCGTTTCACATAAGCTAAAACATCTTATATAATGAAACGAAGGGAATAGGTACGAGTGTTCTAGTATTTCACAAACCGCCATTGTTGCCGTGGGACAGAGATGATGGATGCTCCACCGCCCTACAGAAGGTTGCCATGCTGATCTCACTGCCACAATATGGAGCGAGAGGCCAGGGGGAGGTAGTGGATGGGAAGAAGGGACTGAGTAAAAGAGGCTATGTGTGCGTGGGGGAGGCTAGTGAGGGAGTTAAATCCAGCTTGTCTCGGAAGGAACGCGCTACCACGTGCACCAGCATGTGCAAAACTCGCTCCCTCTCTCTCTCTCTCTTCTGCGGTAGCTACTGACAGTAGTACTCCAGCTAGCTTCATCGAGTTCTCTGGTACTCCTACTAGTAGACCTTTACTACTTTTTTACTACTACTAGGGTAGATAAGGAGTACGTGTTCAGAAGAAGAAAAAAATAGACTAGCACACCGTCATACAATATTGCCTTGTCAAATCACTGGTGATGCCATGATGAGCGACATGTTTTTTCTGGTAAACCTGGAAACATCGTGTTCCTTCCACCGCATGAAGATTTTGAGCGAAGTACTTACCAAAACGTCCAACTTAGGCTTACAGAACCCAAACTGCAGTGAAAAAGAAACAAAACTACGGACCTGCAAGGAGTAATACTAACAGTACTACTATTATACAACATTCTGGAAGAAATTATGTACAGAATAGTAGTAGTAGAGTACAACTGTACTCCTAATAAGGTTCTTTTACAAGCTTGGTGAAATATACATACTGGAGAAACTACCAAGTGTACAAAAGGGGTTTTTGGTCATACAGAGTATTTTACAAGCCGGACCAGGTGCGGAACTAAATGCTGAGTACCCGTACATCAGCTAAAAACCTGCCAAAAGAAAGAGTTCAATAGAAGGCCGAGACCAAATGAGCTATCCTTGAACAGGCTCATTCCACTCCAAGGCGTTTGAGAAGGTTGGGATGAACCAAAATGGACTCTCCGACCATGTCCAGCGAGTGTTGGTGTGGAAACCAATAGCTGCATCACCATTTAGACTGAAGCGGCAAATTTCTAGACGCGGCCTGTACTCGTAGCCAATTTCTTGGTGTGATGTGTAAACACAGTTCCTTCTCGTCAGATGTCCTGACGGATCATTTGCATCGCCTACTGCAATGATAAACGGATAGTTCAGACCAAGGAAAATACAATATGATCCAAGGTCAGTAACCGTTTTCCATCGGTTAGCTGCAGTTAACTGGCTTGTGTCCATCGAGAACACCATGCACTCAAACCCAGAAGGATAGGTGCGAACGGTGCGACCATAGTGAACAACACTAGTATCATCAGCAATTGCATTTCCTGAGACACCATACGTATAGACCAGAAGAAGTCTTGAACCACCAGCAGATCTTGCAAACCACCACCTACCAGGATCATTCTCCTCATCGTCCTCAACAAACCCATGTGTTAGGTACAACACATCGCGTGGCGACAGGATAAGGATAGGACCTTCAAAGGGAAAGGAAATGTAAAATGGAAATAATATTAATATTGATATGACATTGTAGAAGTTGATATACAATACTATTTTCCAAAATCTTGATTATACTTAAGATGTTTGATTGCGTAAAAAATGCCAACCTAGGGAGATGCTATGGAAATTCTAATTCTTTTCGAAATGGGGATATGGTATGGAAATTCTCCTAGAGACACGGTTTGATTCATGGGATCAAATAAAATAGGAAATAATCCTATAGGATCTTGAATGTAAAGTTCATAGGAAAAAAAGCAAGGTTGGATCCTACAAGATTTTGGTGTCTTATATACCAAAGGAAAACCAACAAGGATTATTTCTAGGAGGTTTAATATCTTATCTTATAATAATATTACCACTATGTAGTGTATGAATAACTTTGAATATTCACTATTGGATCAGGACTTGCGAATCCCAACGTTGCCAGTAGTTGGATCTTCTTTTCCATTCTAGCATCTACTTGAAGATTCTATTGATAGACTTTAGCATAATGAACACTATGCACAATCCTCAAAACACACTTTTCCATCATTCTAGAATCTTCTTCATTTCTCAAGACCATGTTAACAAAATTTACAAGTACTAGTACCTAATAAACATCGACTTCTACATGATAGAAAATACAAGAACTAAATATGCGCCCATACTTTATAGATGTCGATCAAATTTCTAATTTTTTGAGCTTTACCTAGTATTATAATTCTATATAGTTATGATATGTCATATGTCTAGTATCTAAGTCTCACGTAAATACTACTAGTAGATACCATATTTTCCATGGATGTACTAGTACCAGGAGACAAGGCAATACTATCAGTAGAACTCAATCCTATAAATCAAATTACTTATATGTAAGAAAACTTAGTAAGGATTGCATTCCTCTGAAATTCCAAGGGAATTCATATGAATCAAAGAGGCTAAAATTCCTATAAAATTCCTACTAACCAAAGAAACTTTAGAAAAAATAACTTACATTGATTCAGGAATAATATCTGGGTCTCACATAAGTACTTACTACTACATAGTAGATACCATAGTTTCCATGGGATGTACTAGGTAATGAAGCAATACTATCAGCAGAACTCAATCATATGAAACAAACTACTTATATGTAAGAAAACCTCCTAAAGATTGCATTCCTCTAAAATTCCTAGGGAATTCCTTCGAATTAAAAAAACTAAAATTTTAATGGAATTCCTACTAACCAATGAAAGTTCAGAAAAATAGCTTGCATCAATTCAGGAACAAAGCTAATAAAATACGTAGGGAGGAGAATTTACCAAGTTCCAGAGACTTCCATGCATAAACACAGCCGTTCTCGGTCACGGCGAACACACGATCGTGTTGGATAATAGCATCGCAATATCTGAAGTAACCCTGGAACTCGTTCACACAAACTGACCATGACTATCATTCCTGTTGATGACATCAATCGTGAATTCGAAAATGGCGACTAGAGAGAAATCTTTGTATCCCCCAGCAGCTGTTGGAACTTGGCAAATGACTATCTTCTGCAGTTTTGTACGTCGACCTTCATCAGCATCATCCTGAAATGTAAGTGTAGAACCTTCGGTCGGTTCAAACCCCGACACTTGCGGAATAACAATCTTGCGATGAGTGTACATGTTGACAAGGTCCCACATGAAATCGAGCCCAACTGTGATGATCCAATCTCCATTGCCTCATGCTCGCTGCTCATCAAAACCATTTGGCATCACAGTATCGGAGGAGAACCTATCCAGCAGCGTTAGCTTGCACGGGCTGCCCGCCACTTCGAAGCAGTCTTTGGATTCCCACGGTCTCACCGCCGAGTGAGAATGAAGAACACATGGGAGGCCAAACAGATAAGAAGAAGGCGTAGTTCCGCTCTCTTTTGCTAATTGAAGAATATGTTTGGACGAACCGATGAGGCTCGTGGAGGTGGTGGAGTCACAATGGTTGATGAGTACCTGAAGAGGGCCTTCAGTGAACACCTTCTGAAACTGTTGAGGATCTTTACAGACCTTGCTCGATCTCACCATGAAAGGAGGCTGCGGATGGTGTTTTGGGGGATTTCTTTGGGGTGGGATGGGGTGGGGGAGGGAGGGAATATCGTTGGCATGAGCTGGCAGCCGGGGTGCGATGGAGAAGACAAAGGCGGATGGTGCGTTACTCTACTACTAGTAGTACTGCAGAAGGTGGGTGAGTGGGGGGGGGGGGCTCCAATTGGGGCTAGTTGCACAAACCTCCAACAATTAGAGCCGTAGTTGCGAAGAGCTCCAACTGCTGAGCCCCAGGTATGTAAGAAATAATGCTAAGAGGGCTAATCGAGGATTTTGTGTTATGTGCAACATTTGTACCCAAAAGTACTTGTAGTACAGTAGTTTCTTGCAACTAGACTATCCTGATTATCTGGAGTTCCTTGCAATTTCGAATCCAATTGTTGGAGGTTTGTGCAATTTCCATCCTCATTGTGTTCCGAGGAAGCTCTATGACCCTATGTTCAAACAAAAAAAAGATCGAAGACAAACAAAAAAAAGAAAGACCATCTCTCAGGGCTCGTTTGATTTGCAGGATTCTCAAAACATAAGAAGAGGAAACTACATGAATTTGGATCAAGTATGTGTTTGAATCACAAGGAAAGCAAAGGAATACTTTGAAGGAATACCAATTCCCGTGTTTTTCCTATTCCTATATTTTTCCTATCCTGTGTTCCAAACTGGACATAATTCCTACATATTGGAATCCTATGAATCAAACAAAACAGTGTAGGACTATTTCCTAAGGGACAAGATCCTTCACAAAAACATTGAATTTTCTTTGAATCAAATAAGGAACAAAAAAGGTTTTCTCTCTCAGGAAAAAAAGGAACTCCACCTCTTGGAGAAAAAAAAGGAACTCCACCTCTTGGAGAAAAAAAGGAACTCCACCTCTTGGACAATTCATTTTGACGAGAGTAGCTAGTACTAAAGTCTATGTCTAGTACTAGCTATAGGGCCCAACCGTAGCATGTTATTTATAAGTAGTACTAATTAGTACAGTACAGTATCAGTCTTTGCAGGGGCCTAGAAGGAAACAAAATAAAGCTCTGCGAGTAATAGATGGCCATAGCAATTTCCAAGATACACAATCTTTTGCTTGTTCATTTTGATCTGGGCGACAGCCGGAGGATAGAGGAGTACTAGCTGCTTCGTGTCTTGAGCCATCGAGCTGGAGTAGAAATTTGGATATCTAAAAACCTGAATTGTCCTGTCAAACCAATGCTCGTTGCATGCAACTTGACCAAACAGACTTACTGTACTACTTTACTATGTCCGAAAAACTAGGGAGTACAAGAAGTACTAGTACACTAATATTACACAGAGAGTTTTTTTTGAACGGACACAGAGAGTTCCACATTAACCTTGTAGAGCCAAAAGCAGAAGTTGTGCCAATATAGTACTATAGTAGTCACGTCCAGGTTGCCTTACAGGAAAAAATAGTACGATGAGCAACAAGATCTATCTATTTTTGTACTCCTATTTTCGTATACTAGTAGTACTACTACGTACTCAGAAACGACACGAGCGTGTGCTCCACTAGTGCGCCTCCGCACGTAGGGTAATCTAGTACGGAGTAGATCGCCACCGCATTGTCTGTGATTATTATGCATTGGTCCATGCTGTAGTCGTGGGCACGTGTCGTAGCAGTAAAAAAATTGTGAAAAATAGATTACTCATAAATAATTACTCCCTTCATCCTAAAATAGTAGTTACTGACTTAGCTTTGTCTAGATACATATGTATTTTGACGCATTTTATTACTTAGATGCTCCCTCATTTCCAAATTAGAAAGCATACTAGGTTTTGTTGAAGTCAATATTTATAAAGTTTGACCAACTGTATGTACAAACATACTAACTTACATATTGTCAAACGCATATAATATGAAAACATGGTTCGTGATGATTCTGATAACATTGAGTTGATGTCGTAGATGTCCATATTATTTTCTAGATATTTAGGCTAAATTCTAGGACAGCCTATCCTGCATGCTGGACCCACGTCGATGCGTCGTTCACACGAGCGCAATTTCAACAACAATCTTGGTTCAAGACTTAAATTAAGTCGAATTGACAAGTTTGGGCATAAAATTCCGTAATCACTGAGTTAGATGACTAAAATTGAAGCACCGTAAGAATGGTTAGTGTGTTTATCTCTGGTCCATGTCATAGAAGTGAAAAATTACATAAAAGTCGTACTAAACCCCTAAATAGTCCATAATAACATTAGCAACAAACTTAGTTTACATCCAAAATGCATCCTTCCTAGTACCAAAAGAAAACCTACATGCGACTACTACTAGTAAAATGGAGTAGTAAAATAGTACTACTAGCAGTACTATTTATCTGCTAATACACCATTACAGTCTTAATCATCATCCATAGTTTAAGATCATTTTTCCTATCGATGCAACTCCAGAAAGATACATGGGTGGACTGTCCAACCTTTATCAGGAACCGCGACGGCACCTCGAGGTACGTCCTGAGCTTGTCAGACGGGAGGTTGGCCGACGACAAGCTGCTCATCAACTCGATTACCGCATTAAGGCTCTCGACCATCGACAAGTCCATCAACCCCGGCGGGTTAGGCGCACATAGTTTCACCGTGTACCACGACCACAAGCACCTATCCTGCCTGATGCACACCAAGGACACGACGGCGGCCGGGCCGAGCGCGCTGATGGTCAGGCCGAACACGGCACCATCATCCCCACAGAGGAAGCACGTGAATCCCCTCGTGCTTGTTGGTGTTGGAGTCGGGATGAGGCAAAAGAAGGCGCTGCCATAGATGGCCCTGGTTACTATGACCCCGTGGGCCTCCTTCATGTGGGGAAGGAGTCCTGCCGGCGAGGCAATGAAATCACAGGAGGAATCAATGCAGGAGCACGGTCCGTGCGAGCACGTGATCTTGTGCTCATCGAGCTTGTCGAAGGCAACCAAGATAAAGCAGCCGTCATAGGGGCACTCAATCATCGCCTCAAACTGGACGACATCCATAGCAGCCGGCTCATGGTCGAATCCGCCGACGCGGTACACAAACTTGTGGGAGTGGTTATAGATGGAAGATCGGCTCGCCGACGTAGTGCCCGCCGGCCAGAAACCCGGGTTGGGTGGGTATACTGAAGAGTATACTGATTGAGTTTTATACTGTACTATTACAATTGTACAGGAATACGCTAGGCATGGGTGCACCGGCGGCAGCTGCACTTGGCCACTTTTTTCTTAGACAGTGTCCCACATGCTGTACATGATTCGTCAAAACAAAAAGGCTGCAGAAAGTTGACAGGTGAATAATAAAGCAGGTGTCACCCTATACTATACAGACAGAGGGAGAGACCGAGGCAAGAAGATCCAAGCGAGTGAGAGGCAAGAAGATCTACTCCTGGAGAGAGACGAAAAGCCTGTGGCCTGCTGCAGGGTGTACAGTGCTGTAGGGGAGAGACCGAGGACTGCATGCATGTCTTCGACACCAACCTGTAATTAACTATTTTGGTCTTATCAAATTTAAATGGTAATAGTAGTAGTACTACATCTTACAACAAATTAGACAAACTAGTACTGCATTTATTAGTGGTACTTTTTTTTGTGAAATTATAATTAGTAGTAGTACTTAGATATGTGAAAAACCAATCCAAGTTACTACTCTAGTAGAGAGTACGATCACTCTGTTTTATGGATTCTTGTTTACTATACATACTAGTAGTAAAAGCTAGAATGTAGATTGTTTGACAACAAATTTTGGCTCTACAATATCTAGCATATGCGTAAACCTCAAAGGACACTTCATTGCTTAGTTTCAGGGATCTTGTGCTAAATACATGGACTTGGATGTAATTTTCATTTTTATGAGGTCCTTGATGTAACTTGTACTTCCACCGACCGCGTGTTAACTAATAAAGCACCTCGCTCCTACGGGACCTACCACAATTAAAAAATAATTACACTGGCCCGATTATCAGACAAATTGGAACATGGTTTCTTATAGTTGCAAAATTTTAAGAAATAGGATGTTTCAAGCTTCCCAACTAACATTGCACACTTTAGTGACTTTTTGCCGACTTAATGAAATTAGGTCAAACATTTGATACATAAGTAAGGGCAATTGATTGCTATTGAATTAAATGTATTTTTAGAGGTAGATGGGTGATGTAGTAAACAATGTCGTCGGTGTTAGTTTCCAACTATCACGAAAGAACATTTAATTCTCAATTTTTCGAGTGATGACGAGATTGTTCTTTTACGTAAAGAAACTCCGAAGAATATGGATCTGAATACCAGAAGACAAGTTTTCAGACATAAAGAGTGGACCAACATGTTGTGCTGACAATACCCATGTTTTATGAGCTTTCAAACTTCCAAACTAACTCCGCCAACTTGAATAACTTTTATGCCAATTATTTATCGAATTTAGGTCAACTACAAGTAAATTGTAGGTTGCTTTGAAAGTTTTATGAAAACTCTTCTGGAGGTACCTATTCAGGGGACAATTAATATATCATAAACCACAGAGAGTTTTGATGACACATTCAACTTCATGGTAAGATTTTGCATCTTGACAGTTTAAGAAAATTAGGTTAAACTTGAGCTACAAGTAAGCGCGAAAGATCGCTCTTGAATTAAATGTTTGTCGATATTTGAATGACTTCCTAGGTAACTCTACCCATTTGAATGACTTTATGTCGATTTATCGAAATTAGGTCAAATTTGAAACTACAAGTAAATTGTAGGTTGCTTTGAAAGTTCTACAAAAATGCTTTTGGGGGGCACCCATCAAGGGGTCACAATCAATATGTCAGAAACCACCGAGAGTTTTGACGATAGTTTCAACTTTTTGCTAAGATTTTGCATCTTGACTATTTAACGAAATTAGGTCAAACTTGAGCTACAAGCAAGTAAGCACGATAGATTTCTCTTGAATTAAATGTCTTTTCTAGGATATATGGGTGCATCTTCTTGTAGTAAACAATGCTGTTAGTGTGAATTTCCAACTATTGGGAAAGAACATTCTCAATTTTTTGAGTGATATCGAGATTATTCTCTCCTATAAAGGAAGTCCGAAGAATAAGGATCTAAATGCCACAAGCCAAGTTTTCACACATATATAGTGGACCAACATATTGTACTTATGATTTCCCTTGTTTTCTGAGTTCTCAAACTTCCTATAGCTTATCGCTCTGCCCACTTGAATGACTTTATATGTCGATTAATCAAAATTAGGTCAAATTTGAACTATATACTACAAGTTTTGTAGGTTGCTATGAAAGTTATACGAAAAAGCTTTTGGAGGTACCCATTAGGGGTTCACAATCAATATATGAGAAACAACCGAGAGTTTTGACAACTGGTTTGACTTTATGCTAAGATTTTGCATCATGACACTATTTAACGAAATTGGGTCAAACTTGAGATACAAAGTAAGCACGATAGATTGCTCTTGAAATATATGACTTTTCAGAGGTAGATGGGTGTATTTTACTGTAGCTAATAATGTTGTCAGTGTGATTTTCCAACTATCAGGAAAGAACATTCAATTCTCAATTTTTTGAGTGATGACGAGCGAGGTTGTTCTTTTCCGTACGGAAATTTCCGAAGAATATTGGATCTGAAAGCCAGAAGCCAAGTTTACCGACATATATAGTGGACCAACATGTTGTACCAATGATTCCCATGTTTTATGAGTTTTCAAACTTCCAAGCTAACTCTGCCCATTTGGCAGAATGACTTTATGTCGATTTATAAAAATTAGGTCAAATTTGAAACTTCAAGTACATTATAGGTTGCTTTGGTAGTTTTACAAAAAAAAAATTTGGAGGTACCCGTCGACGGGTCACAATTTATATATCATACAACACCGAGAGTTTTGACGATAGGATGTTCTTGCTAAGATTTTGCATCTTGACAATTTAACGAAATTAGGTCAAACCTGATCTACAAGTAATTAAGCGCGATATATTGCTCTTGAAATTAAATGTATTCTCGGAGGTAGATCGGTGTATCTTGTTGTAGTAAACAATGTCATCAATGTGAGTTTCCAACTATCAGGAAAGAACATTCAATTCTACATTTTACAAGTGAAGATGAGCGAGGTTGTTCTTACTCGTAAGAAGTTCGGAGAATATTGGATGTGAATGCCACGCCAAGTTTACAGACATATATAGTGTACTGACATGTTGTACCAACGATTCCCATGTTTTATTTATGAGTTTTCAAACTTCCTAGCTAACTCTGCCCATTTGACCGAATGACTATATGTCGATTTATCAAAATTAGGTCAAATTTTAAACTACAAGTAAATTGTAGGTTTCTTTTAAAATTTTACGAAAAATCTTTTGGAGGTACCCATAGAGGTGTCACAATTAATATATCTGAAAACAAAGAGAGTTTTGACGATATGTTCAACTTCTTGCTAAGATTTTGCATCTTGACAATTTAACGAAATTAGGTTAAACCTGATCTACAAGTAATTAAGCGCGATAGATTGCTCTTGAATTTAAATGTATTTTCAGTAGTAGATGGGTGTATCTTGTTGTAGTAAACAATGCCATCAATGTGAGTATCCAACTATCAGGAAAGAACATTCAATTCTACATTTTCCAAGTGAAGACGAGCGAGGTTGTTCTTTTTCTTAAGAAGTCCGGAGAATATTGGATGTGAATGCCACGGCAAGTTTACATACATATATAGTGGACCAACATGTTGTACCAACTATTCCCATGTTTTATGTATGAGTTTTCAAACTTCCTAGCTAACTCTGCCCATTTGACCGAATGACTATATGTCGATTTATCAAAATTAGGTCAAATTTGAAACTACCAGTAAATTGTAGGTTGCTTTGAAAGTTTTAAGAAAAATCTTTTGGCGGTACCCATCGAGGGGTCACAATTAATATATCTAAAAACAATGAGAGTTTTGACAATAGGTTCAACTTCTTGCTAAGATTTTGCATCTTGACAATTTAACAAAATTAGGTCAAACCTTATCTACAAGTAATTAAGCGTGATAAATTGCTCTTGAAATTAAATGTATTTTCAGAGGTAGATCGGTGTATCTTGTTGTAGTAAACAATGTCGTCAATGTGACTTTCCAACTATTAGGAAAGAACATTCAATTCTACATTTTCCAAGTGAAGACGAGCGAGGTTCTTCTTTTTCGGAAGAAGTCTGGAGAATATTGGATGTGAATGCCACGACAAGTTTACATACATATATAGTGGACCAACATGTTGTACCAACGATTCCCATGTTTTATGTATGAGTTTTCAAACTTCCTAGCTAACTCTGCCCATTTGACCGAATGATTATATGTCGATTTATCAAAATTAGGTCAAATTTGAAACTACAAGTAAATTGTAGGTTGCTTTGAAAGTTTTAAGAAAAATCTTTTGGCAGTACCCATCGAGGGGTCACAATTAATATATCTGAAAACAACGAGAGTTTTGACAATAGGTTCAACTTCTTGCTAAGATTTTGCATCTTGACAATTTAACGAAATTAATTAGGTCAAACTTGAGCTACAAGTAAGCGCGATAGATATCTCTTGAATTAAATGTCATTTCAGAGGTAGATGGGTGCATTTTCTAGTAGTAAGCAGTGCCGTGGGTGTGAGTGTCCAACTACCAGGAAAGAATATTGAATTCTACGTTTTTCGGGTGAAGACGAACGAGGTACCCATCGAGCCAAAAGAGAGTTCTAACGACAGGTTCATATTTTTGGTAAGATTTTGCGTCTTGACAGTTTAATGAAATTAGGTCAAACTTGAGCTACAACTAAGTGCGATAGATTTCTCTTGAATTTAATGAAATTATGTCAAACTTGAATTAGATGTTATAAATTGTATGTTGCTTTGAAAGTTTTATGAAAAAAGCTTTTGGAGGTACCCATCGAGCGGTTAATTAATATATCATAAACCACAGAGAGTTTTGACGAGTGGTTCGACTTCTAGCTCAGATTTCACATCATGAAAATTTTGATCACCTTTTGAAAATGATCACATGAAATAGGGAGAGAGGGGAAATGATATTTCTATTCTCTATGGGCAACCCACAAGCTTGAGGTGCACCTTAGGCTTAAAGATAACTTTATTTTTTCCACTATGTATAAGGTGAACCTTAGCGGATGCCACATAGTAGGCCATTTTTTTTGAACGGGTAGTAGGCCATATTAAGGTGTGCTTTTTTACACAATGAGGGAGTAGTATATTTCTTTGCTTAGACATATGGTCATCTCTGTCCACGCGCTGCACATGTTGAGAGAATAAAACGTTGGCAGGGGAAGAGGGCAGCAGCAAAGAGAAGTTGAAGGCGGTTCCATGTCAGAGCAAAGTTATGATGGGTTTCTGACACGAGGTACTCCTGCAGCCTTATAGTGTACAACACTATGCTAGTACTAGTAAATTTCAGGACCTATGGACGCAAAACAAATTGTGTGTATTCTCTCTCCTTCACTGCCTCTCACCATCCATCCTCCCTCTCTCCTACCCTTTCCCCTCGCGCACCGGCCCGACTGATCTCTCCCTCGTCCATAGTGTGGTGCTGCGCACATGTGCCTTGATACGACGGCTCTGTGTCTCTAGGGTGTTCGGCAGCCGTGTTGGTGTGGAGTAGGGACGAGGATTACATAGGAAGGAAACCACTTTGGTGCTTGGCGGCAAAAAATTCAATCTTTTCCGGTTTTCGAAATTTTCACTTGCTTCCCAAACATTGGGAGGGAAGGTTACTCAAAAGATCAGCTATTCGCAGTACTTCTTATCTTATCTTTATCTTGTCTTATCTCTTATTATACCATACCATACCACTATATAGTGTACGGATAACTTCGAACACTAACCGTTGGATCAAGATCGGCAAATCCAAACATTGCTAACCGTTGGATCTTCTTTTCCATTCTTAGCATCTACAAAGATTCTACTGATAGTCTTTAGCATGATGAACGCTAGTATGCGCAAACCTCAAAACACACACTTCATTGCTCAGTTTTAGTGTCCTTGTGCTAAATGCATGGACTTGGGTGCAATTTTCAATTTTATGAGGTCCTTGATGTAACTTGTACTTCCATTGACCGTGTAAACTCTCAAACACCTCGCTCCTACGAGACCTACCACGGTTAAAACAAAATGCAACCGCCCCAATTATCAAAAAAACTGGACCACATTTTCTTATACGTAATACCCATATTTTTAGTACTAGGATTTTTTAAGCTTCCTAGCTAACTTCACACACTTTAGTGACTTCTTGTCGATTAACGAAATGAGGTCAAACTTGAGCTACAAGTAAGCACGATAGATTGATCTTAAATTACATGTATTTTCGGAGGTAGATTGCCTGATGCATCTTCTTGTAGTAAACAATGTTGTCAGAGTGAGTTTCCAACTATCAGGAAATAAAATTCTTAGTTTTCCAAGGGATGACGAGATGGTTCTTTTCCGTAAAAAAAGCTCGAAGCAGAATATGGATCTCAATGCCATAAGCCAAGCTTCTAGACATATTAAGTGGACCAACATGTTTTACTTATGATTCCCATATGTTTTTTGAGTTTTCAAACTCCCTAGCTACTCAACTCCGCCCACTTGAATGACTACATGTCGATTTATCGAAATTAGGTCAAACTTGAACTATAACTAAATTGTAGGTTGCTCTGAAAGTTTTATGAAAAAGCTTTTGGAGGTACCGTACCGATTAGGAGGGGTGTCACAATCAATATATGAGAAAAAACCGAGAGTTTTGACAACTGGTTTGACTTCTTGCTAAGATTTTGCATCGCATGACACTATTTAACGAAATTGGGTCAAACTTGAGATACAAGTAAGTGTGATAGATTTCTCTTGAAATATATGACTTTTCAGAGAGGTAGACGGGTGCATTTTCTTGTAGTAAACAGTGTCGTCAGTACGATATGATTTTCGAACTATATCAGGAAAGAAGATTCAATTATTCTCAATTTTTTGAGTGATGACGAGCGAGGTTGTTCTTTTCCGTAAAGAAATGTCCAAATAATAATATTGGATCTGAATGGCACAACCCAAGTTTACCAACATATATAGTGGACCAACATGATGTACCAACAATTCCCATGTTTTATTTATGAGTTTTCAAGCTTCCTAGCTGACTCTGCCCATTTGACCGGATGACTTCATGTCAATTTATCAAAATTAGGTCAAATTTGAAACTACAAGTAAATTGTAGGTTGCTTTGAAAGTTTTACGAAAAATCTTTTGGAGGTACCCATCGAGGAGTCACAATTAATATATCATAAAACACCGAGAGTTTTGACGATATGTTCAACTTCTTGCTAAGATTTTGCATCTTGACAATTTAACGAAATTTGGTCAAACTTGAGCTACAAGTAAGCGCGATAGATTGCTCTTGAATTAAATGTATTTTCGGAGGTAGATCAATGCATGTTCTTGTATTAAACAATGTCGTCAGTGTGAGTTTCCAACTATCAGGAAAGAACATTCAATTCTACATTTCTGAGTGAAGACGAGTGACACTACTAGTTGTTATTTTTCGTAAAGAGAAGTCCAAAAAATATTGGATGTGGATGCCACAAGCCAAGTTGACAGACATATATAGTCGATCGACAACATGTTGTACTTGCGATTCCCATGTTTTACGAGCTTTCAAACTTCCTAGCTAACTCTGCCCATTTTAATGACTTTAAGTCGATTTATCGAAATTAGGTCACATTTGAAACTACAAGTAAATTGTAGGTTTTGCTTTTTAACTTTTATGAAAAAGCTTTTAATTTGGAGGTACCCATCGAGGGGTCACAATTAATATATCTAAAAACAACAAGAGTTTTGACAATAGGTTCAAGTTCCTACTAAGATTTTGCAGCTTGACAATTTAACAAAATTAATTAGGTCAAACTTGAGCTACAAGTAAGCGCGATAGATAGCTCTTGAATTAAATGTTATTTTAGAGGTAGATGGGTGCATTTTCTAGTAGTAAGCACTGCTATGGGTGTGAGTGTCCAACTACCAGGAAAGAACATTGAATTCTACGTTTTCCTAGTGAAGACGAACGAGGTTAGTTGTTCTTTTCCGTAAAGAAAAGTCCAAAGAATATTGGATGTGGATGCCACAAGCCAAGTTGACAGACATATATTAGAAACCCTATTCAGCACCCAGGGTGCAGAATAGTTATTTTGCACCCCACATATTTTTATGTTCTCATATTTAAAAATTTATGTTTTGTATACTAATAATTATGTTCATATTTATCAGAAATGCAAAAATATCGACATAAAAATACAATTTATGAGTCATTTTAGTGTAAAAAACATAGAAAATACGCATTTCACGTCGTATTTTTATGCAGTATATAAACAACTTTTTTACGACATGTTTAAATTTTTTTATGTTCTTCTTGACTTCCGAGGTAAGAAAAAATTTACGTGACAGAAAAATTATATACGGTTTGAAAGATAGAGGGTATTCTACACCCCGGGTGTCGAATAGCGTGACTCTATATATATATAGTGGATCGACAATATGTTGTACTTGCGATTCCCATGTTTTATGGGTTTTGAAGCTTCCTATAGCTAACCCCACACATTTGAATAACTTTATGTCGATATCTCGGAATTAGGTCAAATTTGAAACTACAAGTAAATTATAGGTTTTGCTTTGATAGATTTATGAAAAAGCTTTTGGACGTACCCATCAAGGTCAAACTTGCAAAACAAGGAATAAGTTGATAATGGCAAACTTGCAAAACAAGGAATAAGTTGATAATGGCAAATTAGGTCAAACTTGCAATAAGTAAAGGAAACACAATAAACATACATAAAGTGAATCATAGTTGGTAATGTCAAACTTAGCTCTTGGTCGAAGAATAGTTGATAATTTGCTAGAGTTCACAAATAACTGGTTTTCAATGATAGCTTTCAAAGTAGTAAACACCAAGATAAGAGCAATGTGGAAAACAAGGAACATAAGAAACATGATTGAATAAATCGTCATATGAATGAATGAAACACAACAATTCAAAATACTTGGTGAGATAGAGAGGAATGGGTTTCTAACTCAACTAAAAAGTAAAAGAAAGGCCCTTCGCAGAGGGAAGCAGGGATTGCAAGTTTCATAGAGCTCCCAAAAATTATGATACTTATTAGCTCTCTCCTCTCATTGCCCCTATCATAGGCATCTTTAGGTGGTTAAGGTTAAAGTGATCAAATATGAGGATATGCTTGACAAGTTGTAAATTGAGAATCTCATGTCCCTTGAATACGAGGGTCGCTCCTCATGCTACTCAAGTTTAGTCACCGATAAGTGATTGTCATCGTAAGCACATGTGTATCATGGAGAACCACCAACAAGGTACCCCTTGCCCGATGATACGGAAGAATCCCCATATCAAAATGACAAGGCAAGCAGACAACGAGCATCTCAGCAATCTTCTTATTTACCATGGGAATATGGTGCTTTTTTCTCTCTTTCCTCTTTTATCATCTTTTTTTTCTCTTTTTTCTCAATATCTATCTCTTTTTTTATAAGTAGAATGCTTCATAGATGCTTGTTATGGTTACACTGCAGGTTTCCACCATGACAGCATGGATTAGACCGGTGGCCTAGGCATTTCTCTAACACACATGCATAACTCCATGGACTTACAAGCTCCCCTTTCATTTCACATCGACGACATCCATAGAAAAAGAACATGATATCAACTAGGTACAAAGTACCAGTGCAATGTTGAAAGCGTTCCCCATGACAGCATGGTTCTGCTAATTCACAACTCACAAAGGGCAAGCATATACGCAGCATAGATGGGCACAGTGGTTCAAATTTATTAATTGCGAGAAAGTAAAGTGTGCCATCAAGTTCGTGAGAGCTTTAATCACTAATTTTCACATAACAAGTTTAATTTGGAAGGTAGATAAAAACAAGAATTTACTTGGAATAGCAATAATGCTAATGGGTAGGTATGGTGGACTCAAATGGCGTGGGTTTTGGTTTAAAGGAGTGGATGCACGAGAAGAATTCCCTCTCAGTATAGGTTTTTGGCTAGCAAGGCTGGGTAGCAAGTACAAGAGTTGAAGGAAACAAACAACATACAAGTGATAAAGACAAACATGCAATCTTCCTTGGAAGCACAAAAGATCTTAACTAGAGAATACTAAACTTATGAGCAAATAAAGAAAGAAAGATGATGAAATTAATTTTCTTTAGAGTACTTTTATCTTTTTCATTCAACTCTCAAAAATAGTGTTGCTACTGACCGAGCCAGGTTTGCCAAAACCAACTAAATTAACTCAATGATCCCAAAGTAATACCAATACTAACAACAAGATCAATCATATAACCACGAATTGAAAACTAATATAAGATATGCAAAAGAGTAAATGATAGAACTTCTCATTAATATTCCATAATGGCAACTCACACCAAGGGATACGTATCTAACGAGAGAGGGAAAACTTCCATAATGCAAACCATCCTACATGATAATTTCTCTATTCATGATATGACTCTACTAAAAAGGTAAAAAGATAGAAGATAGTGATATGATACCGCGGCACTCCCCCAAGCTTGGAACAAACCAAGGGGATGCCAAACCTAATGAAGAATTACTCCTTTGGTGGTGGTGGTGTTCTTTCGATGAGCTCTTTGATCAGTTTCCCCAAGTCCTCAATCTCAAAGGTGAGATTCCGAATAAGCTGCGAGTTTTGCTCAATGCGGCTCATGATCATGTCGGGTTGCGAATTCTTGCTCTTGTGATTCTTTCCCCACTCTTCGTCCTTGAAGTCTTCTTTTCCTACATGGCTAGAATGAGGCAAATCCCAATTGGATGGTAATTTCTCCTTGGGCATATTCTGGTATTGATGCTCATGGATAAGGGTATGGAAAGGATTCTTGGCGCGTGGGGGAAGTGACTAGGGATCTGAACGGTGATGAGGAGGCTTCCCTCCAATTGACATAGTCCTGGCAGGGTTTGCCACCACTCCAATGCTTGCAATGGTAGTGCCGGTGTGATTTTCCTCCTCTTCATCTTCACTCTTGATCTCCTTCTCCTGCCCGGGGTCTTGGAGATCCTCCTCCATAGGCTCCTTCCCTTTATCCTTGGCAGACACCATTGTGCTTCTAAGCTTTCAAAAATAGTTTCTGGCAGAAACAGATCGAACCGAAAACATGACGAGAACACAATATATGAACCTCGGGAGATCCGGGGGATTATATATTACGAAGTTTCACACCAAAAGGAAGGTACTGGGAGAAAACGAGTCGGAGACGGAGTCCGGAGTGGCCACACCACCTGGTGGCGTGGCCAGGGGTGGGCCCGTGCCACAGGGTGGTGTGAGCCACCCTGGCTCCGTTTCCGTCCTTCTTTCACTTCATAACTTTCCTTATTGGATAAAAACTGCAAAAATATAGTTGGATAGTATTTTCGCGGAACTTTTCTTATCAGAACTGTTACCTATTTGAAAACAGACTCTACAGGTCTCTGAATTTGGTATCTAGTAGATTCTTCCGGAGTAACCACTTGAATAACATCAATATCTTCATCTTCATACACTTATTGCTTGAGTCATGAAACCTTTCACTTTCTCATTGCACCATTTTCTCCACTAACCTGGAAATTTCTTTCACACAGAACTTCACACAGTTCTCATTAGCAACATTAGTATAAGTGAAGTGATAAAACCTTTTGAGTTCAACTTCACTGAAAACCATCAAAACATAAGCTACTGTATCAACTCCTTCTGAAAACCCAAAAATAATTCAAAAAGGAAATCGAATAAAGAAGCAAATGCAAGAGTGGCAAAATCTGTCAAAACATACCAGCAGGTAAATATCAATTTTTTCAAAAATCTTCCATTTCTCAAATCAAAAAGTGCAAAACTAAAGAAAGTTAAATAACAACCTGGGGTAGAAGCACAAAAAATTACAGATCAATCCTACATACAGAGATCTCTCATGAATGTTTACAGTGAGGCACAAAAATCTGTTTCGGGACAACAACTTCCCCAAATATTACTTCTCTCTCATTAGAGGTTGATCTTGACACAAAAAACCAAAAAAAAGGATAAGGAGAGGTTATTACCGAATTAGTAACTTCCAAGACTCAAAGAAACAAAAACAAACTGAAAGCAAAAATAAACTGGGTTGTCTCCCAAAAAGCTCTTTCTTTATAGCCATTAAGATGGGCATGATAATTTTGAAGATGCTCACATAGGAATATGAATTGAAGTGAAAGAGAGCATTCAGAAGAAAAAGTACACATGTTTGAGTCTAACCCACTTCCTATGCAAGGGAATTTTGTAAACAAACAAGTTGTTGAAACCAGAGGCTACTAGCATAGGAAGGCAAAAGAAGTGTAACATAAAAACTTTCAACATAAAACGAGGAAACAAGATATTATTGAGATATATAAGAACACTTTTCCCTCTCTCATAGTAACTTTTGTATCATGCAGAAACTTAACAATATAACTATCATAAGGACCATCGTAACAATGATCACGTATTCTAACAGAAAACACAGGAATACTATCTCTCATAACACTACTTTGTGAAACAATATTAGAGGTATACTTACAAAGGATAGTGTGTCCCTCTTCTACATATTTAGTAATAAAGTCTTTCACATTTGCTATAATAGGTTCATCAACCATTTGTTTACCAGGTTCAATAGCTTTATTTGTACTTTCATTAACCATACTAGCTATCATAGAATGTTCCTTTATCTTAATTGGGAAAGGCATTTTCTCAATGTAAGGTTCAGGTAAAACATGATTAGCAGTATAAACTTCAGTATTTCTTGCAGGAACACTCTTAGCAATATCTTTATAAGGTTCATGATACTTATTCCACTTATTTTTAGGCACTTCAATGTAGGAAGCAAAAGCCTTAAAATAAGAAGCAATAGCTTGAGAGTCTAGACCATAAGCATTTTTAATGTTTTGAAAGTCATCAGTTCCCATAAAAGATTCAGTGCATTCATAATCATAATTTATACCTGACTTTCTACCTTTGTCATTCTCCCAAGCTTTAGCATTGTCTTGAATACGGTCCAAAAGATCCCATTTAGCTTCTTCTTCCATGCGAGTGAATGATCCAGCATAAGAAGCATCCCATAAATCCTTATCATGAAGAGAAAGCCTTGCATAAAAGTTATTGATAATAATATTGTTGGGGAGCTCATGAATGGGACATTTGAGCATTAGTAACTTCAATCTCCCCCAAGCTTGAGCTGTACTCTCTCTGTCAAGAGGCCAAAAGTTGTATATTTGATTCCGATCTTTATGAATCTCACTAGGAGGATAAAACTTTGAATAAAAGAGAGGTACTATTTCCTCCCATTCAAGAGCTTGACCATTCTTCAACAGCTTATACCATTCCTTAGCTCTTCCTTTCAGCGATAATGAGAATAACTTCTTCTTAACTTGATTTGTAGTAATTCCTGTACACTTGAACAACCCACATAATTCATGTATAAAAAGCAAATGATCACCGGGATGGAAAATTCCATCCCCAACATAGTAGTTATCCATAACACGATCAACAATTCTTGTTGGTATTTTAAAAGCATCATTCTCAGCAGGTGGTGGTTCATCTACTCCCTTAGCAGTGGTAGTAGCATTACCAAATAAGAAACTCAACGAATTATCCATAACGAAAATAAAGCAACTAGTAGAAGTAAACAATACTCAAACACTACTAGGAAACAACACTTCTGTGGCGCATGAAAATACATCTTCTGTGGCGCATATCCTAGTCGCCACTGTTATCTCGCCACTGATATCTGCTTCCTGTGGCACATATGGATATGCGCCATAGAAGTTCCAGACTTCTGTGGCGCATTTCTTCATATGCGCCACAGGAAGAACTTCTGTGGCGCATTTACGTGTATGTGCCACAGAAATGCCATGCGCCACTGATTGTGTAACACATATTCAAAGTAAAATACTTTCCTGGTGTATAATCAGGTATTTATACAGTATTTATCCAGATGAGTATAAAATACATTGCACATGTAGTAGATGCATGAAAACCGACATATATATAATACAAACACTTAGAGCCCGATCGAGATACATATATAGTGTCAAGTGCCAAATTTTTTTACAAGCGCCGAATACAAATTTCATATCATGTCACATTACAAATATGAAGTGGCCACCGCCGCCTACACTAGGATCAAATAGAATACAGCTGTGATAATGGTGAGTAAGCGCATTAGGCCGACCAATATCTTCATCCGGTTCTTCTTCCATAAGTGGTTCCTCCACTTGGCTATCGCCTCCTCTCTAGTCGCGTATCCTTTGTAGATGTTGCCGCTGAACTTGTTCACTTGTTTGTGGCAAGCCTCCCACTCCTCGTAGACTCCTGGAACCCTACCCATGTACACCACATACCACCTCGTCGCCATCTCTATAGACGACAAGGCATATTAGTAAAAATACAACGAAAAGAATGAATAAAGGGTTCACATCTATATATATATGTTCACAGAATATAAAACAAAGGATCCATAAACCTAAAAGTTTGATCATCATAGAAGCAATAAGTTCAACGACAACACGACCACAAGGTAGTTTAAGTCTAACAACAATGACCATTTCAACCACGAGATAGTAAAGTTTATGACACACACACACACTAATACAGCAGGCGTCCATCAAGAATATACAGACTGGATCATGCTAGAGTCACACATCGATCATGATAAAGACTTCCTCTTCTCGTTCAGCTTCGGGAACGGTAGATAGCCCTCTTTCGTCATCCACGTCCTTGTGTCACCCTGCTTACGGAGGCGTTCTTTGATCTCCCTCTTACTCAACCCTCTGGCTTGTTGTAGGGCACCGCCCCTTGTGTTGACATCTTCAATGATGATTTGCGACAACTTCATCTGAATGCGATGGAATTCTTCTCTAAGATCAGCATCGTCGATTTTCACCAAAGTTTCGGCCCATCCTCGGAGACTAGATGGCAGCGTTAGGTTATGGCAATCCCGAACATAGCCTTTAAGGTGATGGAGGATGTAGAAGGCCTCCTTGGCACCAGTAGTCGACTGCTTGACGCAGGGGAAGTCGAGCACATGCTTGAACACGTGTTTGCCATCCTTGATACATTCCCCCTTATCTACGAAGGTGCATCCCTTCTTGGTGTAGCCCTCGAGAGCCTCATTGAGAACACCCCTTATTCTTGTGTAGTCTTTCTTCTTTGTCAAACTCTCCGAGTCAAAATACGTGGCTAGCGAATACCTCGGGGCAAGGACGATGAGTGTGCAGTATTTGTCTCTGCGTAATACAATTGGAACGGAATGTTGGAAAAAGAGCAAAGGAAGAAATCTATAAGAAATGGATAAGTTACTGTGGCGATGAGCGAGTGTGTGTACTTACTCAGGAAAGAAAGGCAAAAGTAGTGTGCCCTTCCTCTTGTTGTCCACCATGAACTTCTTGAGGTACGCCGTTGCCTTGGTCCGTGTCTCTGATCCTTCGACCAACTGGCGATGTAGTAGGGATCCACTATCGCGATTTCCGGGGTACTTTCTCTCTTGATCGTGAGCGCCAGATTGAGCGCGTATAGGCGGACCAAGTTATAGTCCAGCCGTTTCGTGAGAAACAACTTGAATATGTCCTCGAACGCTATGAAGAATATATCCGCGGAGGGGTTCATCGACGAAGCCCACGTCCAATGGCACCTTGGCCGTGAAAACCGGGTAATTTGGATCTTCGTCTTTAAAAAGGAGGGCCTCTAGTGTCTTGACACCCTCGTGCAAAGTTAACATAGCTCCAACCACAATGTGGATCATATCCGGAGTCAATATCGGATCACCAGCTACATGCACTCGGGGCAAGCCAAAATGTGTGGATGGTGCGACGACGGTGTCCTGACCCCGGATCCTCTTCGGAAGAGGCTTGCTCGCACCCTTCTTATTATTATTACCTCTCTTCCTGTAGTGCTTCTTCTTCACAATCGTGTCAGCCACTGCCATCTGCTCATCAGTCGCCTTTGAGAGTGTGTTGGGGCTGAAAACTAATCCCAGTTTCTCTTGTGGTGGATCGGCGGCCGGAGGCGTCTCTTGAGAAAGACCATGGAAGACCAGGCGCTGCGTGCATGTATTGGGCCGACAAGCTTGATGGTCGTCGCGAGCTTCGAAGGGTTCTTCATCCATAGAAGGCATATACAATCCTTTGGCGGCGCCGATGTTGATGAAGTCGTCAACGTTGACCAATTCATCATCATCTTCATGGGTGCCATCATGTGGTGGTGGTAGCGGGGGCGACGGCGGTTGCGGCACAACGTCTTTGCCATGTGGCAGTGCACACGGTGCCAAGAGTTGATGGTGATGGCTGGTGGTGGCGACGATGGCGGCGACTGGCTTCCGAGGTGCTGGCCGGGCGATCGGTCGAGAGGTGGCGCCGGTGCTCCCCCTGCAAAACGAATCTGGGTCTTAGGCCATGTCAAGGGCCAGTTGTAGCATTCCCCAAGGGTCTTGTGTTCGTCGGCTCCCTGAGGTTGAAAGGGGGGTCCATGTCATCGCACCCTGGCAACACCCGAGCCAACCTGACCCTCATCACATCATCATCCATTGGATTGTTGTGCATCGTGCGGCTCTCCGGTTGTATAAGAGTGCCCTTGGCAACATCCTTCAACTCACCGCCGACATCTTTAAGCAGGAGTACGCAAGAAGTGTCCTGAGGCAAAAACATGTTATTGGGCGTCATGAGATGGCAGCAGTCATGCATCAAACGCATAAAGGAGATGATGTGCACTAACTAATTAGTTACCTTGGTGATGGCGTGGATCTCGGCTAATGTAGAGACACGACCGATGCCGGCGGCCGGCCTATCATCATCTGCAATCTCCCGCTCGGGTGCCTCACGAAGCACCACCGCCGTCGGCTGCGCCTTATTGGTATCTTTGGCGGGAGGGGGCGTCGGTGTGACCAAAACGAGCGGCTGCGTCCCGACGTTGACGGCCGGCAGGGTCACCAGGTCTAGCGACACGAGTTTCTGCCGCTTAAGCTGGGCAGATGTATCGGCCCCTGTCGACCTCCCGCATTCCAAGCAGTAAGCCCCTCGAAAAAATCAGGGGGGATCATCAAGCGGAGCTTCTCTTCCACTAACTTGTCCACCGTTTTCTTGTCCACCGCCTTCTCCTCCAGTGTTTGCACCTTCATCTTCAGCTCTGCAACAGCGGCTTTATCCTGGTTCTTCCTCTCCCTTCTTTTCTTGGCGTCCTCTTTGTAGTACTCCTTGAACTTCATGCTCGTACCGAAGCCGGACACACGGCCAGCTGAGGACGGTGGCAACCCTTGTCCCTCTTCTTGTAAGCATTGGTCGCCCTGTTGAAAACCGTGTCCCACGGCTCCGTCGAATCCTGGGACGACTCTGTGGCAGTAGCGTTCAGTTCATCCACCTGCAGAGACAAGGAAAGGTGAACCCATTTAGATTCTTGACTTCATTATATTAATTAGAACGCAATAGACTTGAGATCAGCGATAAATTCCTTACCAGCTTCTTCTCGAATTCCTTCACCTCCGGATCGTCGGTGATGAACTCCCCTGTTTCCTTGTCCAGGTAGTAGTGGGCCCGAACAAATTGCCTAAGCTGCAAGTCCGTGATTTTAAGCCAAGGGTTGTCTTTACCAAGGCGTTCAAGCTCAGCGTCCTCCTTGTCCCAAATGGCCTATTTCCCCCTGTAACCGCCGCTTCCAAGGTGGTGGTTACCTATGTTCTGTTCCTGCATACTCCTTCCCCATTGAGTCCATTTTATAGCGTCAGCGGTAGCTATATTCGCCTTGAATATCCTAAACTCCTCTTCGTCGAGCATCGGATTTTTCTTACGAATAACCTCCCACCTTTCACCTTTGTCAATGCTATTCTTCACCCGGGTTTTCCAGCTGCTCAAGGTGTTGCTCATCTTCGTGAGGGCTAGTTTGTTCACCGGGTTCTTTCTCTCGAGGTTTCTAACCCGCTCTAGGAATCTGTATCGCTTGTGAAGCTTCTTAAGGAGGTTATCAACCAAAGCTGCATTGTCAGCATGTCTGATGTACTTCATGTTGATCAACATGCTTTCCCGGACGATGCACCCGAGTTGCAGGCCGTACCCTTTAGCAATCGCCTCTGGCGCAATGGGTTGGCCACTTTCTGTGACCTTAGTGAACTCATCGCAGATGGTGGCGAGCACTGGCACCTTCCGCTCCTTCTGTTCCTTCTTCTTCTTCTTCTGAGAAGTGTCCGGGTTGCTGCTACCGCCATCCGTGCGCTCGCCGCCATCGGTGCGGGCACCGCCATCGGTGGTGTCATCCTCTTTGCCGCCGCCTTCACTAGTTCCATCATAGTCGTCTTCGTCCCCCTCGTAATCAGGATCTCCGCCCTCATTGGCCCCAGCAGCTCTAGCGATGGTCGCCTCCTCCTCCGGTGGTGGTGTCATCCTCATCGCCTCCTCCTCCTCCTGTTGGGACCCCCGCCAGAATGACTGATTGGCCTATCTAGCTTGTTCTTCGACGCTGATCATGTGCTTAGAAGGGCTAGACTCCTTGTTGTCCGACATGTTTGCACTACTCTATTCAAAAGAGGCAAAAAGTTAGCACAAATCTCGGCCGAAAAATTCGGCATGACCTTTGCTAATTTTTTGACCTAGGAGTGCCCATTTCTCAACCGAAACGGAAGTGAATCGACACTTTGGGAGAAATGGGCAACTCAAATGAAATCCCTGCAAGACAAAACACCCCATCCCCATATTGACAGCCCCATCCCCATTGACGACCCAAATCATCAATTTGCTACTAGCACTAGTAGCACATATTGTAGGGGTTCCGCACATGAAAACAATAAAATTTTACTCTACGCCCCTGAACCCCTAAAGCTGCCAGGACCTATCTATTAGTAATACAGTAACGGGAGGGGATTTTCGCGAACTTACCCTCGAAGACCGAAAAGCGTTGTCAACGCTCAGAAGAGCGTGGTTGATGTAGACGAGCCGAAGCCGACCTCAAGGTCGTGATGAAGTCCTTGCGCTCCTTCTGGCTCCAACAACTTGAGTGCCTCAAGTGTGACACCTCGTGGGAGTTACACACATCCGGTGCCTAACGATGACTCCCGCTTCCCCGATCCAGTGGCAGTTGCGGAAGTAGAGCTCCCGGATCCGAATCACGCAGCGCGACGGCGCTCCGCGGTGAAGATGTCTCTTGCTCGCGCAGTCCAGACTTGGGACCACGGTCACGAGAGAGAGGGGGAGAGAGAAAATATCAATTGGTGGTCCTCCCAAAAGTGGGGAGACCTTTATTGATTATTGGGTGTCTTTTCTAGGCCAATATACCCCACTTTATATAGGGGGAGGGGACGTACTACCTCCCCTCAAGTCTTGGGGTGGGACTAAAGGAGAGGAGGGGGTGAGGAGGTGGCCGCCGACCACTAGTGGGCCCCGCGGGGGGGCTAGGCCTAGCCGGCCTCCCCCTTGCCCCTTCTCCCCTTTCTCCTTTTCCCTAATGGGCCTTCTCCCTCCGGATATTGGCCCATTAAGCCTTTTGACCTTTTAATTTATTTTCTCTTTATTAAATAATAATCAATAAATGATTAAATCAATATTTAACATTCATTCACATATTATTCAATCTTCGTGGCCATGGAACACCTTCCACCTCCACTCCGGGCATCCTCTGGACTTACCGAAACCCTTCCGGTTTTCTCCCTTCTTTTCTTCAGTGATTCTACCAATCCCATAAACACTCTCTAAGCATCATCAAGCCCTTAAGCATGATACCCTACGGTTCGGGAACACTCCAGACATGGTCGGGACACTCTCGCACCAATGATCAACAGAGGGACCTGGATGGCCATGTGACCCCTGTGCGTTCCACGAAGATCTTTTGTCGTTTGAACCGGGACAGTTGTCTCTTATTCCCTTTGTCATTCGATACTTGCATTGCCCAAGACCTGATCAATGACATCTTCATGTCGAGTCAATCTCGTTACTGAACAATGCTATTTGACTCGTTCCAACAAGTGATATCCCCGTGATCTAATCACACGCTGCGCACCTATTGGATATAACCTCTCCGAGTGGGCCCTTGAGTATCTTTCCGTCACATGGACGGACAAATCCCGCTCTTGACATATATTGCCTCTACGGTTTCCTATGAATACCTGAACACACCTTTATAACCACCGTATTACCAGATGGCGTTTGATGCTATCTAAGCATTCTTGGGAGACAGTGATTGATATAGCCTCACGGTCTAAGGAATAGTCTACGAGGATCCTTTTCTAATCATCGTAACTTGAACTTCGTGACATGATCGAATCACGATGTTTAGGTTGGGTATTGGTTCATCATCTCATTCTCAGAATGAGATGACCTCATTTCCAACTGGCATAAATGCCACATGATCAGGAAACATGATCATCTGTTGACCAATGAACCAGTGACTAGAGTTTCACTTGGAACCCCTGGTTGTTTGTATATCACACGTGTATTGATGTTTCCACTTAACATAGTTATAGCATGATACAAAACTTAATCATAAACTATATGAAATATGATAGTAGTCCTTACTACTATTTGTCTCTAGGGCATATTTCCAACAGTCTCCCACTTGCACTAGAGTACAAATACACTAGCTGCATTTGTTCTTAATTATTGGCACCATATAGCTGGTACCTAGAACATGCTTGCTCATGGAAGAGGTTGAGTCTTGGTTCTGTACTTTATAGTCCCAGATCCTTTGCAACTTACTAATGTCACTTTGATTGACATTAATATCCTATTATCACATGACAGCGTCTGTGCGTATGCATCGTTGCTATGGCAGCAGAACGAGGCCTGATTCCAGGAGCCCTAAGTGACGTTAGATCAACCTCGAGGGCTTTCTCATGGGCACTGTGCCCTGGGACACATCATTCTACGTTAAAAGCGAATTATCCCCGCCATAACATTATACAACACTTTAGATGGTACCTTTATCTATTATTATAAATGTATTCATCGAAACACTAGTGCACTCCGTGCAACTTTCGATGTTTTGTTCACCTTGCTTCCTATTTGATTTTAATTGGTATCTACAGGAGTTTCCAACATATTCCCTTATAACATAACTCTTTATGCTTTAAGATATGTCATCCTTTATGGATTTGGAAAATATAACCACAGTTCTCTAATAGACAGTGCGGACAAACTTAGCTCTATGTTCTATGATTCGGATTTAATCACCTTCAAACGTTTCTTATTTGGATCACATATTATGTTAAGTTATCATCATGGTTTACTAAGATAGAACCTATGTCTTAACATAGTGAATGATGATCATCCTATTCTTTCTTTCAACCATTGATGTTTAAACTTAATGTTATTCCTAATTTTTAGTTATTAAGGACTGATTCCTCAATTAACTTCTATTTTGAGACACTTTTTAGAATCCTTTAAGGAATACTACATAATATCATAATACACCTATTATCAACTTCTACATCTTACAAATCATTATTTATAAGTATTTGTGCCTTTCATCCTTAACTTATTTAAGAACTACTCCTATAATCTCCCACTCAAACTATGTTGCTAACATATTTAGGTATGAGTCAGTACTCTTACTCAAACTATGTTCCTACATATTTGAATTTGAGTCTTATGTTGCTCCCACTTAAAAATATGTCAATCACATATTGTTTCAGGAAGACTTCCATAGCTCCCACTCAATTTTATGCAAATTACATATCCACTCACTATTTTGAACAATTTCAAAATTCTTTGATCAATTATCAAACTTGGAGATTTATTATGAGATACCAATACTTTACTAGTTTTAAATCCACTAGAAATCCAGCACACATGAATCAAATTCATTTGAATTTGTCCAATACTTGACAAATTGTGCTTTTGTCATTCACCCCCTTTTCCTACTATGTCTTTGCAGTCGTTTGGGAAAATTCCAAGTAACTCCTTTACTTGTGAGATTCAGCAACGAATCGCTTACTAGTCTCAAGGGAATTTTGCTATTAGGATTTCTCATAATTCTAGTTTACCATCATTTCCTTTGTAGTTCGCAGGTATGTCATATTCCAAAAATTATGACAAGTGATTCACAAATGTTTCCATAGAAGATATGGATTTACATTTTGAATCCTACTTTATCTAGTGAAAAACAATAGTGGAGGGAAAACACAATGATCAAAATCATTGGTTCTTTCCTTCTGTGAAGAGAATTGATCAGGAATGTTGTCCGTTGCGCTTCTCAATACACCGATGCAGGGTTTTGAATCCTCATCGTGTTTTACACTAATTTCCATTTGCTCCATAATTGAGAAATATCACTGAAGTGAGCTTTCTCAAGAATGTACCAAAATCCAAGCAATACGAATCTTGCTTTCCTTTTGGTTTGAGCTATGGGTTTCGTATTCAAAGTTTCCAATGAATACTCTACAAGGACTTATTCACTATTGTTTTGGTTATATCGAATAACCCCAAAACTTTCACGAATTCAAATGGTTTACTAATTCTAATTGAGTGCTAACTATTTCTAAGCTAATGGTCTCTACATATACTCTACAATGATTTATTTGGTGCCTTCTATTCAACCCATTTGATATCTAATATCATATTGTGATGCTTTGTATTTTGACGTTTCAAAACACTTTGCATTTCACAATGTCTTTTATGCCATTCTTATAAATTTGAACTCCATTACTATTGATCAAATCATAGTAATTGGATTCTCTTTTATATTTATACCCTTTGTTGATGAAACACTTTGATCAAATCAAATAGTTTCATATTCATGTTTCCTTTGGTAAACTTACTTTACACATTTAAACAATCATTTAATGATAATTGCCATTTTCGTGAAAACATAATACATCGGATATGTATTAACTTTTAACAATTCATTAAACACTTTGTATTCAAGTAATACACGGTGTTCAAGTTATTTTGCCGAACTTAGGCATGATTTATATGTGAAAAGAAATCAAATGACTTTCACATATTATCATTATAACTTTGAATTTAAACAATGGTTTCATTCATTAATGAATATATCATTAAGTTGGGTATTTTAAACAAGGCATTTTAATGTTTTACAAATGTTCATGCATTATGAATCAGTTTCAAACAACAAGGATAATTTACCAGTAATGAAACAAGATATGAACACGAATAGAAATCATTCATAAAAGTGGAACAACTGTTTGTTACAAACTGATATGAATAACCATCTCACGAAGTATGAGACACACTAAATAAGTTCACAATCTCTTGATTACAAAAAATCATCCTAAAACATAAACTAAGTGATAAATGTTGAGGGAGAGTGTCGTAGGCCATCATCATCATGCTCGCCATCAACACGCAACGTCACCTCCTCTCCAACAAGCACCTCTATGCAGAAGGACCTGTTTTCACCAAAACAGAACAAGTATCAGATATACTTAACCTTTGTCGTTGACGACCTGAGCGACATCTGGTTCAAACAACACATTCCTGAGATGTGTCATGAACCGGTGGAACTCCATTGTTTCCGTATCGCCCCTCATCACGCAAGTCCTTACTTGTGCTTGGTAGCTTGGTGGCAGCAACCGCAGCACAGCAGCATTTGCGAAAGAGCCTGTAATCCAGACGTCCAAGAAGTATGCTGGCCTCATGTACACATCATGCATGTGCTATAAGTGGTTGTCCAGTGATGAGTTCTCCTCCATCTTAATGGCGAGGAAGTCTCCCATTAACTCATGCTCCCAGATGCGTGTCTGATCCACGAAATGTGTCCTAAGCTGTATCATCACCGAACGAGGGTTGACATCACCCACGAAAGGCCACAGCTCGTCCACCATTCCGAAACGCATCACAACTGAAATATAGGAGGCCATCTCGCGACGGAGATAGCGGTCTTGGTCTGTGGATGGATCCAGATCCATCCCGTCGAGTATGTAGTCGACCATGTCGTTCTCGCTAAGGAGAACATGGAGACTAGCAACCCAAGTGGAGAAGTTCGATCCATCTAATCTGAGCTTCTCTCCTTCTAACCATTTAGTTGTCAACATGAAAGAACCCATCTACATTTATAATTGCAAAATGAAATTTAGACTAAGTTTATAATTAAATGAGTTAATAATAACTCCACTCAGAAACACCTATCCCCAGTGAGGGTTCCTAGTGATAACATGACCCCTATCAGCCACATCTCCCCCGATCGTCACGGCCATCAATGTGGGTTCAAGGGTGGACGCTAAACGTCGGTCACATCATTCATGCGACTCGTGCTCGATCTTTCGACCATCCGCGTTCCGAGGCCACGCTTCTCTAGCGTGCTAGGCTCGCCAACTCAACCTTAGTGTATTCTCTATGCAACATAGCTTACAGCCACTGTATGTGAACGTAGATATGTATGACACCCAGGCCTGTCACCCTGGATCGCCTCATACCGAAGAACTTTCTTGGTGGTGCACACTAAGGGGGAACACAATCATTAGTTATTTTAACAGGGATCTCTTATTAGGCTACCGTCGACTATCTAATACTAGCACACAATAAGACATACACACAATAACATTGAATGTAAATGCTATGTGATATGGTCCTTCATGTCGTGATCTCCATCCGCCGTTACCGGGTTCCGGCGCCAGGGTCCCGACGCCGTAGACATTAGGGTACCAGTGTCATTCCGGCGTGGTAGTTTGTCATTACTGTGACTATCTACTACTATGCAACAAAAGGTAATTACTTTACCTTTGCCACAACCATATCACAAAGCAACGCCCGCTGCAAAACAAAGTTAGACGCTTCTAGTTTATCTTTGCATGTTTTACATGGCTGAATGGGCTTTCGCACAAGAACCGTTCTTACCTACGAACTTTCAGCACAACGCTGATCAAGTAGTTGTCTCTACTACACCCCTTTCGAGGCCCTCCGTTGCAAATGGTATACCAACTAATGCGAGAGAGACAGACACCCCCCTAAGCCACTTTATACGGTACAAGCCGTATGTCAAGCATGGACCAGTCTCGCGAATGAACACGTAAAGTCGGTTGGGGGCCGCTTCATCAAGCATTACTGCGGTATACACAAGTACACGTAGGAGGATAACAACTAAAAGATTAACGCCCACACGCTACATCTCGTGTGTTCTACCCGTACTAGCATTACTACGCATAGATCTAGCTCTGATACCACTTTAGGGGTTCCGCGCATGAAAACAATAATTTTTTTACTCTACACCCCTGAACCCCTGAAGCTGGTAGGACCTATCTATTAGTACTACAGTAACGGGAGGGGATTTTCACGAACTTACCCTTGAAGACCGAAAAGCGCTGTCAACGCTCAGGAGAGCGTGGTTGATGTAGACGAGCCGAAGCCGACCTCAAGGTCGTGATGAAGTCCTTGCGCTCCTTCTGGCTCCAACGACTTGAGTGCCTCAAGTGTGACACCTCGTGGGAGTTACACATGTCCGGTGCCTGACGATGACTCCCGCTTCCCCGATCCAGCAGCAGTTGCGGAAGTATAGATCTCGGATCTGAATCCCGCAGCGCGACGACGCTCCACGGTGAAGATGTCTCTCGCTCGCGCAGTCCAAACTTGGGACCACGGTCACGAGAGAGACAGGGGGAGAGAGAAAATATCAATTGGAGGTCCTCCCAAAAGTGGGGAGACCTTTATTGATTATTGGGTGTCTTTTCTAGGCCAATATACCCACTTTATATAGGGGGAGGGGAGGTACTACCTCCCCTCAAGTCCCGGGGTGGGACTAAAGGAGAGGAGGGGGTGAGGAGGTGGCCGCCGGCCACTAGTGGGCCCCACGGGGGGGCTAGGCCCAGTCGGCCTCCCCCTTGCCCCTTCTCCCCTTTCTCCTTTTCCCTAATGGGCCTTCTCCCTCCAGATATTGGCCCATTAAGCCTTTTGACCTTTTAATTTATTTTCTCTTTATTAAATAATTATGAATAAGTGATTAAATCAATATTTAACATTCATTCACATAATATTCAATCTCCGTGGCCATGGAACACCTTCCACCTCCACTCCGGACATCCTCTGGACTTACCGAAACCCTTCCGGTTTTCTCCCTTCTTTTCTTCAGTGATTCTACCAATCCCATAAACACTCTCTAAGCATCATCAAGCCCTTAAGCGTGATACCCTACGGTTCGGGAACACTCCAGACATGGTCAGAACACTCCCGCACTAATGATCAACATAGGGACCTGGATGGCCATGTGACCCCTGTGCGTTCCACGAAGATCTTTCGTCGTTTGAATTGGGACAGTTGTGTCTTATTCGCTTTGTCATTCGATACTTGCATTGCCCGAGACCTGATCAATGACATCTTCATGTCGAGTTCAATATCGTTACTGAACAATGCTATTTGACTCGTTCTGACAAGTGATATCCCCGTGATCTAATCACACGCTGCACAACTATTGGATATAACCTCTTCGAGTGGGCCCTTGAGTATCTTTCTGTCACATGGACGAACAAATCCCGCTCTTGACATATATTGCCTCTACGGTTTCCTCTGAATACCTGAACACACCTTTATAACCACCATATTACCAGATGGCGTTTGATGCTATCTAAGCATTCTCGGGAGACAGTGATTGATATAGCCTCACGATCTAAGGAATAGTCTACGAGGATCCTTTTCTAATCATCGTAACTTGAACTTCGTGACATGATCGAATCACGATGTTTAGGTTGGGTATTGGTTCATCATCTCATTCTTAGAATGAGATGACCTCATTTCCAACTGGCATAAATACCACATGATCAGGAAACATGATCATCTGTTGACTAATGAACCAGTGACTAGAGTTTCACTTGGAACCCCTGGTTGTTTGTATATCACACGTGTATTGATGTTTCCACTCAACACAGTTATAGCATGATACAAAACTTAATCATAAACTATATGAAATATGATAATAGTCCTTACTACTATTTGTCTCTAGGGCATATTTCCAACACATATATGACAACACCATATATGACAACACCATTTCTTATGACAACACCATATATGACATCACCATTTCTTATGATAGCACCATTTCTTATGACAGCACAAATATGTAGGATTGTGATCACTTTGGTGCTACAAATTTCTTATGATAACACCATATCTTATGACAGCACCATTTCTTATGACAGCACATTTCTTATGACAGCACCATATCTATATACTACAAATTGGTAAACATGTTAACTAAAAAGGAAAGCTCCCAAAAGGAAATACATGTTCACCCTGTCACATATAGAACTCTAGAATGCACAAAGAAATGGGCAAATAATTGTAACCACAGGATTACACGCTCCCTTTCACACGCTGGTTCATCGGACTTGAAGGTACATGTACTCCATCTTCGCATCTACTTGTTTGCACTTCTCTAGTTCAGATAAACAATAATGATGCAGCAGCAATTCTGTACGTAGTTTTTTCTTTCTTTTTTGATGGAAATTCTGTACTAGTTAAGCATGTTCAGAATCCCTCGTGTGATCTGCTATCGTGTTTGCATATAAAGTAGAGGGCTTAGCCTTTACAAACAATGGCCTCACATATCCAACATGAAGTCCTGAACCTCTGAATAATAGAACTCAAGTGCATGTATTTCCCTCACAGATGTATGCAGAGCCAATTGTAAGTTGATGGATTTAATCATAGTTGTCTCGCTCACATTTCTGCATCAGTGGTTTAAGAACACCTTAATAATAGTTCCACTATGAAGGAGACTTGCTTGATTAAGCCACACATCATTGCACCTGGCTGCTGCAATTCAGAGTCACTAAATTTAACCCCCCAAAACATTTGAATTTGCATATTTGAAGGTGCAAGTGTTTCATCCCTTGCTGCTTAAACGAGGTAAGCTGCTAATTTTATCTTGGGAGAAAAACTAACTAACTAGAAAGCAAGATGATATAATATTACAATTGGTTTACTGAAAATGCTTTCCTTTCCAGATTATTCTGCATCTATAGCTTGAACAAGCTTTCAAACATCCATTGATCGAGGAAACAAATATGATCTAAACTAAGACTGGCTATGTAAATTAGATATCGCCATCTCGGTCTATTGAAATTCTTAATGAAAATAGAGAACGAAAGGGGAAGAGCATCAGAGGGGGGTGGAGGTGGGGGGGACGAACCGTGGGGGTGGGGGGTGGAAGGTGGGGGACGAACTTGCTGTGGTGGTTGACGACGACGAGGGTTTGCAGGGTCCGGCGCGGCGGCTCCTCCTCCACGGGTTCGTCGGGCGGCTCCTCCTCCACTGGTTCGCCGGGCGGCGCGGCGGTGGCGGCTCTGGCAGCAAGGGCTAGCGCGGCGGTGGCAGCTCTCGCAGCAAGGTCTAGGTATAGGGCTAGCGCTCGGCGGTGAATGAATGGGGAGAAGGGGAATGAAGGCCGAACCGTTTATTTCGCTAAGTCCACAGTTTCTGTGGCGCATTTCAGCAATATGCGCCACAACTTCTGTGGCGCATATTGCCGAAATGCGCCACAGAACCTGTGGACCTAGTACAAAACGCGGCGCACGTGGTAGTATGACAAGATCACACACTTGCCTTAGTGGTCTCTGCTGCTTGCTTGTGACATTCTAAACCTGGGGCAGCCAGGTTCGAATCCTGGCTGTCTCAAAATTTTTATTTTTTTAAAATATATTTTTAATTATAGATCTGTTTAAAATAAAGCAAGAACATATACAAACATTCATATTTATTCAAAATAACTCTCTCCCCGAACATATACAATCATGTAATGTGTTTTTAATTATATATGTCTAAAATAAAGCAAGAACATATACAAACATTCATATTTATTCAAAAAACTCTCTCTCCGAACATATACAATCATGTGATGTTGTCGAGCTAGTGTCTCTTCACAATCTTCTTGCCCCTTTTCGCCGTGGTTGAATACTTCATCCCGTGCACTTTGAGATTTCTTCTTGTGAATGGACAACCTTTAGTAGGCAGTGTGGTCTTCCTTCTTACTTTAGTAGTAGTAGGCATGTCGAAGTACTTGTCGAATTCCTCTTCGATCTTTGGGTCGCCGTTGTTGTCGAAGTTTTTCTCGTTGGCGGCTCCTTCCATTCCGATGATGCTCCTCTTGCCCCACCTAACTACAACACGGTTGGGCTTTGACGGGTCGGTAATAAAAAAGCATTGATCAACTTGGCTAGCGAGTACCCAAGGCTCATTTTTTGTAGAGGCGTTCTTCGTTGATTTGGCATCTGGTATGACCATTGTGGTGAAATAGGGGACTTCTTTTTCCATGTTCTTGGCCCATCTAACACGGAACATTGGTACGATCTCTCCACAGTAGTCGAGCTCCCATATCTTCCCGATCCTTCCGTGGAATCTTTCCATCACAGTAGTCTCGTCATCAGCAAAGGATAACATACTTACTCCTGAGTTTTGATATTCACTATTCTTGTCCTTTTCCTCGGTGTAGAATCTGTAACCATTTATGTCGTATGACTGATAGGTCCTTAGGTTGTGCCTTGGGCCCTGCAACAAGGAGAATATGAGTTTTTGATCTTCCGTAGAAGGCGTCTATGGGGGATTGTCTAGTTGCCTTTTCTTGAACCAACCCGTGAAGCTGGAGTTGTGCTCTCTGGTTATGTCTCCCTTCTTCCTCGGCCGGCCCTGGTCGACGTACTCCTACTCGATTAAGCTTCTGTGCTCTTCGACCCAAGGGCCGACCACTTCAATGTGTTGTAGCGTGACTCGGTGTGCCCTTTCAAAATCAGTGCGTCGACCATCAATGCCGACATGTAGTGAGCGGCAGCCCTCGCGGTGACCATATCCACCGAGCCTGCCGAGGTGCTTCTTTGTGGGTATTCCAACATCCTCGTTCTTGGTGGTTAGATAATTTTGGCAGAAGGAGATGCACTCGTAGATCAGAAAGCCCTTGGCTATGCTTCCATATGGAAGAGACCTGTTGCGAACGAATCCTTTGATGACACCGTTTAGCCTTTCAAACGGGGTCATGTTGTGCAGGAATGTCGGCCCGAGCTGGATGATGTCGTCTACGACATGTACAAGCAGATGCACCATGATGTCGAAGAATGGTGGCGGGAAGTAAATCTCAAGATCGCATAGTATCATCACGATCTCTTCCTGTAGCCTGTCGAGCTTCTTCACACTGATCGACTTCCTAGATATGACATCGAAAAAGTTATACATGCCAAACAACGTCTCACGGACATGCTCATCCATTATCCCATGGATCGCAACAGGGAGTATCTGCGCCATCAGCACGTGACAGTCATGAGACTTCATATCGCTGAACGTCTTCTTTGCCACGTCCAGATATCTGCTTATCTTCCCCGAGTAACCGTGAGGAACTTTCACTCCTAAGAGGCACCTGAAAAACTGCTCGAGCTCCTCCAGACTCAGAGTGAAGCAGGCAGCGCGAAGCACCACCTCTTTCTTCTTAACTCTTTTGCGGCGACCTTGAGTCCCTTCCGTCTGATCATCATCATCATCACTATCAGGGTACTGAAGATCTTTCTTTATGCCAAGGAATTTAAGGTACTTTCTTGCTTTCGGCCCATCCTTGGTCCTGTCCGGCATGTTCAGTAGAGTGCCAAGAAGACTCTCGGTAACGCTCTTCGTGATGTGCATTACATCGAGGCTATGGGGAGTGTGAAGGACCTTCCAATACTGCAGGTCCCAGAAAACAGACCATGCTTTCCATACACCCAACAACGGCTTTGTCCTCGGTCGTTTTTTCCAAGAGCAGGGCAATCTACCCAATTATTCAAAAGCTCCTCGATTTCTTCGCCGCTCCTCGGATGCGGGGCTCTTTCGAGACCGTCCTTACCATTGACCATGTCACCACTTTTTCTCCACGGGTGATCCATGCGGAGCCACTTTCGAGTACCTTGGAACATGGTTTTTGAAGACCCGGGATCCCTTGGTAGCTGGAGATGCGGTGTCTCATCCATGCACTTGATGCATGCATTGTGTCCGTGGTTCACCTATGCCGATACATATGCATAACCAGGATAGTCCTGCACGGTCATGAGCAACACGGCTCTCAGATGGAAATATTCTTTAGTGTAGGCGTCCCACGTACGGGCTGGCGTCTCCCACAAGCTGGCTAACTCCTCTCTCAATAGCCCGAGATACAGATGCATATCGATACCTGGTTGTTTCGGCCCCTGAATAAGAAAGCTCATGTGTACATACCTTTGCTTCGTGCATAGCCACGGGGGGAGTTGCACGGCCATACAAACACGGGCCAGGTGCTATGCATGCTACTCTGGTTTCCAAAAGGATTGAGTCCATCGGTGCTCATACCTAGCCTGACGTTCCTTGCATCACCCCCGAACTCTTCGAACTCGATGTCTAATGCATTCCACTGGCTAGCGTCTGAAGGGTGTGTCAGGATCTTGCCCTTCTCTAGATCATCTTCGGGTTTCTCTCTTTCCGCGTGCCATTGCATGAGCTTTACTTCTTTAGGATCTACGAAATATCGCTCCAGACGGGGGGTGATAGGAAAGTACCATACCACTTTTCGAGGAACTTTCTTGTTCCCTCTCTTGTACCGTCCTTGGCCACACACCAGACATGTGGTTCTATCCGCCTACTCGTTCCGATAAAGTGCGCAATCATTGATGCATGCGTGGTATTTAATGTGTGGTAGGTCAAGAGGGCACATGATTTTCTTGGCCTCCTCGATACTTGTTAGCAATGTGTTCCCCTTAGGAAGTCGGTCGTGCCAGTATTCCATGTTCGCGTTGAAGCTCACATCGGTCCATTTGTGTTTGGCCTTCATCTCCAGAGCCTTGAGAATTACACTCAAACGTGTATCCTCGGGGCGACACCCAGGATACAATGGAGTCATCCCGTCTACCTCCATTTGGGCCAGCTTGGCTTTCTCTCTGGCTGCAGCTTTGTCGTTACTCATCTCCTTGAGGAGCAGTTCTTGAACATGAGGGTCCTGCAAGACCGAAGTTAGCAGCGTCTGTGTGTTCGCGTCTTCTCCTTCTTCATGATCATGATCATGCCCGTCGCCATCTCCTTCTCCATGCTGATCATGCCCGCCGGCATCTCCTTCGTCATGATGATCAAGCCCGCTGGCATCTCCTTCGTCATGATGATCATGCCCGGTAGACTCTTCGTCTTCCCGCCCGCCCACGTCTTCGTGACCACCACTATGTCCTACCGGCGCCTCATTGAGGTCGCGCATGAAACCGCACCTGAGCAGGTGACCCTCCAATTGTCCAGATTCAGGGTCGATCCAGCGCTGCAGTTTGCATGTTCGACATGGACATATTATCATGGTCTTGTTGTTCAGAATCATGTCCTCCTTCGCGCCTTTCTTGTACCTAGCAATTCAACCTTCGCTCATCGTGAGGACCATGGTTGCCTGAGCGGTCAAAACAGAGAGTATAGGTGAGAACCACACCATATGAACACACACATGCATGAATGCTAGCCGGAAAAAATTCGGCATGACCTTTCCTAAAATTAGGACATATGGGTAGTGCAAAAATTGGCCGAAATGGAAATGAATCAACATTTCGGCAAACATCCATGCAACCACACCGGCCGGGCCCGACAACAACAAGCAAGCAACAAAAAACTTCCTCCCATTGCAAACATTCATGCACCACACAAGCATCGTCTCGCCATGGATCGCACACACACACCGCCCACGCGACAAGCTTCTCCTACATGTTCATGGCCAAGTACTCACCTAGTAGACACAATAATAGCGAGACGAGACCGCGCGATGAGAGAGTGTGGACAAATAGATCTACAATGCAAGTTGGTGGAGAGGAAATTAGTAAACAAATAGAGATGTGAGAGAGAAAAGTAAGGGACTTTTAGATCTAGAAGTTGGAGCGAAGCTTCCACTTACCAATCTATGGATTAAAGTAGGTTTAGTTACAAGAAAATGGAGAAACTATGGGCAAGATGGGGTGTGAGGGAGGAGGAAGACGAGTTGGGAGGAGGTAGAGATGTGAAATGGGTGGTGGTGGATAGATAGATAAGAAAGTTAGCTTTTGTCACCTTTTTAACATAGATCTGGACGCCCTCATCTGTGGAGCATATGGAGGAAATGCACCACAGATGCTGAAACTTCTGTGGCGCATAAGTCCATATGCGCCACAGAAGTGGGTGAATTAGATTCCCTCTATGGGGCCCACCTCCAAGTTCTGTGGCGCATGTTGGGATATGCGCCACAGAAGTGCAACACATTTGTGGCGCATATCAGAACATGCGCCACAGATCTTGGGTGAATTAGATTCCGTGGTGGGGCCCCCCTCCATGTTCTGTGGCGCATAAGAAAATATGCGCCACAGAAGAGGCAACTTATGTGGCGCATATCTCAGAATGCGCCATAGAACTTGGATCAACCCACCCCGGCTGGCGGGTCCCACCAATCTTCTGTGGCGCATACTCTGGAGAATGCGCCAGAGAACTTCCAATCTTCTATGGCGCATGTTTTCTGGTGCGCCACTGATGTTTTCCTGTGGCGCATGGTTTCGCATATGCGCCACTGAACATCTTGTCTATCTATAGGCTGTTTCCTAGTAGTGAAAGTAGAAGTTTCCTTTACCAGTTCCACTCTCCAATAGCGCTTCACTCCTCGGCAACGGCGCCAGAAAATAGTCTTAATGACCCACAAGTATATGGGGTGTATCACGGTATTTTCTATAAGTAAGAGTGTCGAACCCAACGAGGAGCAGAAGGTGCTGGCTAGTGGTATGGATCAGGAATTCTCTGCAAATACTTAGCAAACGGATTTTTAGGTTTTTTTTGATAAAGCAAGTAAATAAAGTACGAGTAAACAAAAGATAATAAGAATAAATGCAGCAAGTGGCCCAATCCTTTATTCAGCAAAGGACAAGCCGATTGTATTACTTAAGATGACCAAACATTCTCACGGACACATGGGAAGACTGTCAAGTGCTTTCGCTTCATATAGTTGGTTAATCTTCTTTAGCTTGCTAAGTGTTGTGTGGGTGAACCTGTGCTAATGTACCGACCTTCCTAGGACTAATACATACTTGTGATTATACACCTTGCAAACATCCGTAAGTACAAGAAAGTAATTAAGGTAGAAACCTAACCACAACTTTAAACTCTAAGACCCTTACGTACCTTGTGCAATGGTTTCCTAACAGGGGTTCAGGTTTCTGTCACTCCGGCAACCCCTACGATTAGTAGCGAAATACATAATGCATTAACCTAGGCCCATATAGGTGAAGTGTCATGTAGTCGATGTTCACATGACACCACTAGAAGAAGTACACCACAACTTAAATATCAAACTATTGAATCTTTCTCAACGCAATTCCACTACTAACAACATGACTTCTCCCATGTCCTCAAGAACAAAACGAACTAGTCACAAGACATCATATGGATCATGATCAGAGATGGAATAATGATGTATAACAATCTGAACATAAACAATAATTCAATGGTTCACTCAATAGCATCAACTACAAAGAGTAATCAACACCGGGAAAGTTTCCCCTAAGAAGTAATGCAAGATTCAACTCAATTGTTACAGCAATATGGAGATGGTGATGAGGGTGTTGATGGTGATGATGGTGGTGGTGATGATGATGATCCCGATGAAGTCCAGCTTGATGGTGGTGTTGATGGCGACGATCTCCCCTCTCCGGGAAGGAATTCCCCCGGCAGAAATCTGTCTGCCGGAGAGATCTTTCTCTCTCGGTGTTTTCTGCCCCGCAGAGGCGGCATAATCTTTCTGTGGTTGCTCCCCGAGTATTAGGGTTTTGGGAGGATTATATACGCCAGAGGGGAGAGCCAGAGGTGGGCCAGGGCGGCCACACCACTTGGTGGCACGACCTAGGGTGGCCCGCACCAGGGGGTGGTGTGGGCCCCCTGTGGCCCATCTCCAGTCCTCCTTCTGGCTACCTTCGTCTTCTGAAAAAATAAGATTTTCCGTATATTTTCCCGGATTTTCTGATCTTCACGAATTTTGCCTCCAAACAACAACTTTTCCATCAGAATCCTGACTACAGCGGTCCATGCTCCAAAAGTCATCAACCATGCAAAAATAGATGAAATTACATAAGTATCACCCCTTAATATGAAATATATCAATGAATAACAGTAAATTATGATATAAAATAGTGATGCAAAATGGACGTATCATGGTGCTGCGCACGTGTGCCTTGGTACGGCGGCTCTATGTCTCTGGCGTGTTCGGCAACCGCGCGTTGGTGTGGAGTAGGGACGAGGAGTACATAGGAAGGAAACCACTTTGGTCCTTGGCGGCAAAAAAATCAAACTTTTCCGGTTTTCAAAATTTTCACTTACTTCCCAAACATCGGGAGGGAAGGTTATCCAAAAGATCGTCCATTCACAGTACTTCTTATCTTATCTTTATCTTGTCTTATCTCTTACAATACCATACCATACCACTTTATAGTGTACGGATAACTTCGAACACTGACTGTTGGATCAAGACCATCAAATCCAAACATTGCTAACCGTTGGATCTTCTTTTCCATTCTTAGCATCTATAAAGATTCTACTAATAGTCTTTAGCACGACGAACGCTAGTATGTGCAAACCTCAAAACACACACTTCATTGCTCAGTTTCAGGGTCCTTGTGCTAAATGCATGCACTTGGGTGCAATTTTCATTTTTATGAGGTCCTTGATGTAACTTGTACTTCCACCGACCGTGTTAACTCTCAAGCACCTCTCTCCTACGAGACCTACCACGGTTAAAACAAAATGCAACCGCCCCAATTATCAAACAAACTAGACCATAGTTTCTTATACGTAATACCCAAGTTTTTAGTACTAGAATTTTTCAAGCTTCCTAGCTAACTTCGCACACTTCAGTGACTTCTTGTCGATTAACGAAATTAGGTCAAACTTGAGCTACAAGTAAGCGCGATAGATTTATCTTGAATTAAATGTATTTTCAGAGGTAGATGGGTGCATCTTCTTGTAGTAAACAATGTCATCAGTGTGAGTTTCCAACTATCAAGAAATAAAATTCTTAGTTTTCCGAGTGATGATGAGATGGTTCTTTTCCATAAAGAAAGCTCGAAGCAGAATATGGATGTCAATGCCATAAGCCAAGCTTCTAGACATATTAAGTGGACCAACGTGTTTTACTTATGATTCCCATATGTTTTTTGAGTTTTCAAACTCCATAGCTAATTAACTCCAACCACTTGAATGACTACATGTCAATTTATCGAAATTAGGTTAAACTTGAACTATAACTAAATTGTAGGTTGCTCTAAAAGTTTTACAAAAAAGCTTTTAGAGGTACCATACCGATTGGGAGGGGTGTCACAATCAATATATGAGAAAAAACCGAGAGTTTTGACAACTGGTTTGACTTCTTGCTAAGATTTTGCATCGCATGACACTATTTAACGAAATTGGGTCAAACTTGAGCTACAAGTAAGCGCGATAGATTGCTGTTGAAATATATGACTTTTCAGAGAGGTAGATGGGTGCATTTTCTTGTAGTAAAAAGTGTCGTCGGTACGGTGTAATTTTCGAACTATATCAGGAAAGAGGATTCAATTATTCTCAATTTTTCGAGTGATGACGAGCGAGGTTGTTCTTTTCCGTAAAGAAATGTCCGAAGAATAATATTGGATCTGAAAGCCAGAAGCCAAGTTTATCGACATATATAGTGGACCAACATGTTGTACCAATGATTCCCATGTTTTATTTATGAGTTTTCAAGCTTCCTAGCTAACTCTGCCCATTTGATCGGATGACTTCATGTCAATTTATCGAAATTAGGTCAAATTTGAAACTACAAGTAAATTGTAGGTTGCTTTAAAAGTTTTACGAAAAATCTTTTGGAGGTACCCATCGAGGGGTCACAATTAATATATCATAAAACACCAAGAGTTTTGACGATATGTTCAACTTCTTGCTAAGATTTTGCACCTTGACAATTTAACGAAATTAGGTCAAACTTGAGCTACAAGTAAGCGTGATAGATTGCTCTTGAATTAAATGCATTTTCAGAGGTAGATTGGTGCATCTTGTTGTAGTAAACAATGTCGTTAGTGTGAGTTTCCAACTATCAGGAAAGAACATTCAATTCTACATTTTCCGAGTGAAGACGAGCGAGGTTAATTGTTCTTAACCGTAAAGAGAAGTCCAAAGAATATTGGATGTGGATGCCACAAGCCAAGTTGATAGACATATATAGTCGATCGACAACATGTTGTACTTGCGATTCCCATGTTTTATGAGCTTTCAAACTTCCTAGCTAACTCTGCCCATTTTAATGACTTTAAGTCGATTTATCAAAATTAGGTCAAATTTGAAACTACAAGTAAATTGTAGGTTTTGCTTTTTTAACTTTTATGAAAAAGCTTTTAATTTGGATGTACCCATCGAGGGGTCACAATTAATATACCTGAAAACAACAAGAGTTTTGACGATAGGTTCAACTTCCTGCTAAGATTTTGCATCTAGACAATTTAACAAAATTAATTAGGTCAAACTTGAGCTACAAGTAAGCGCGATAGATAGCTCTTGAATTAAATGTCATTTTAGAGGTAGATGGGTGCATTTTCTCGTAGTAAGTAGTGCCGTGGGTGTGAGTGTCCAACTACTAGGAAAAACATTGAATTCTATGTTTTCCGAGTGAAGACGAACGAGGTTAGATCTTTTCCGTAAAGAAAAGTCCAAAGAATATTGGATGTGGATGCCACAAGCCAAGTTGAGAGACATATATATATAGTGCATCTTCTTGTAGTAAACAGTGTCGTCGGTGTGAGTTTCCAACTATCAAGAAAGAACATTCAATTCTACATTTTCCGAGTGAAGAATACGAGCGAGGTTGTTCTTTTTCCTAAAGAAAAGTCCGAAGAATATTAGATCTGAATGCCACAAGCCAAGTTTACATACATATATATTGGACCAACATGTTGTACCAACGATTCCATGTTTCATGAGTTTTCAAACTTCCCAGCTAACTGTGCTCATTAGAATGATTTTATGTCGATTTATCGAAATTAGGTCAAATTTGAAACTACAAGTACTAGTAAATTGCATGTGCCCTGCATGTGAGACTCGGATAATAGACATCTGGCATATCATCACTATAAAAAATTATAATAGGCAAAGCGGAAAAAATATAATAGGTAAAATTTGAACTACTACAAGTAAACCGTGTAGGTTGCTTTGAAAGTTTTACAGAAAAGCTCTTAGAGGTACCCATCGGAGGGGGCGCACAGGGGGGGGGGCAATTAATATACTATCAGGAACCAAAAGAGAGTTCTGACGATAGGTTCATCTTCTTGCTAAGATTTTGCGTCTTGACAATTTAATGAAATTAGGTCAAACTTGACCTACAACTAAGTGCGATAGATTGCTCTTGAATTTAATGAAATTATGTCAAACTCGAACTACAAGTAATAAATTGTAGGTTGCGTTGAAAGTTTTATGAAAAAAGCTTTTGGGGGTACCCATCAAGCTGTTAATTAATATATCAGAAACCACAAAGAGTTTTGACGAGTGGTTCGACTTCTAGCTAAGACTTTGCATCATGAAAATTTTGAACACCTTTTGAAAACAATCCCGCGCATCCGGACATAGTTCGTGCCCCAAAATTTCAGATACTTTGAAATTCCCATTCGACCCCTATTAAATTTGGTAGGTGGGGGGCTTCACTCGTAAATTTCCTAGTATAGTGCTAGCAATACCTAAACCCAACCCCCTCCCCCTCTCTCTCTCCTCCAGGAATACGTCACCGGCTGAAACATCCCCGATGCACTTTAGCCAGCGTACCAGCACACCTGATCTGCTCAACGAACCCTCTTGTTCGGCGCGCTGATCACATCATCGACCGCCTAGGATCTGCTCCATGGACGCCATGGTCCAGCGTTCTGCTCGTATCCTCGCCCGCCCAAGATCTTCTTCCCCATCATCGACACCCACTACGACCATAACACCTTCGGCGACCTCGACGTGACCCGTGAGGATGCGGAGGAGGCCTAGACGCCGCCTCGACCAAGGTAAAACCAGATCTCCCTGGGCGATTTGTTTGTTGGCAATGTACTATATTCGTGCTAAATTTCCTAACTAACAGGTTCTTTACTTGATATACACCTGTTATGTACTCCCTCTGTTTCAAAATATAAGATACTTTAGCTTTGTGAAAGAAGTGTATCCAGACTCATTTTAGTGTGTAGGTTCACTCCAAACCTAGATGAACCTACACACTAAAAGAGGTCTAGATGCACTCTTTTCACAAAGCTAAAATATCTTATATTTTGAAATGAAAGGAGTACTAAATTAACCCGTTGTGGTTACGCTTAAACTCCACGCATTGAACTGTTTTTATGTACTGTACTATTTCTTTGTGAATTATTAGTCACTTAACATATTTGTTTACATTCTCTGCTGTACCTATCCACATGAGATATGATTATATAATATCTCTCTCATTCACCAATTTACGAACTATAGTTTTTCCATCGTGCTATTGTCCTGCTATCCTATACTACATGTTTACACACGTCATACTTTTTAACCATTATGTACTATCGATTTGATCCCTCTTAACCTGCGGCTCAAACTATTTGCTGTTATTGTGCAAGGACCATCCTCAGTTTGCACACAATATCATAGAGTGAATGGCTCCTATAATCTCGTAAGACCCCATCAGTTTTGTTTCACTTCATGCCAACATATATCATGTTGGAAACTGTTTGTATTTATAGTTTGCCTTACCTTTATGCAGAGGAGAAACAATGAAGTACAAACTCCGCCTGTCCACACGAGCTTCCGTAGATCTTGTGTAACACCTACCGTAAGGCCCCCCACCCGAAGTTTAGTCCTTGCCACATTTTTTGTTTGCTTAAATTTACCATTTGTCTTTCTTGTTTTCATATTTTTTGCCAAAAATTAGCGTCAAACATTTTAGCCCCACTATGGTCTGCTTTTGTTCCATGTGCTTAGTTCAATTTCCTAGATATGGAGAGGCCGGGTGTATTGCATCTGAGTTGTCTGGTAATAAGAATAAGGCCACACTAGCGATAAGATCCACACATGTATCATAAGGAACTCTGTGCAGTTCATCTCACTCTTGTATCTACTATGTATCATAGTTAAATGAACTGGCTATTTTAATATGAGGCACTTGATGGTTCAATTTGTTGTTGTCAGGCCGCCGAAGCGTTGAAATTATCTGGCTATTCATGAATAATTCAATCTATGATTGCTTGTTTCATTGTTTTTCTGAAATTATCTAGCTAGCATATTCGAGGCTCACAATTGATGTGTTTTTATTGGCTGAGTTACTCTTTTTTTGTCTATGATTAAATCAGTGGCAGATTTTGTTGTGTAGTTCCTGGCTAGTTTATATATGAGAAACATAATGGCTTAGTTTTAATATTCGTTTTATTCATGTTCTGCACATTCTAGTTTGAGCAGTCTGCATCATGTACTTTGGTTGATTGCTCGCATTGTTATTCAAAATGAACTTGTAGTTTGTTTCCCAAGTCTGTTGTTTAAGTAACTTGTTTTGTCTTGGTCTCAGCCATCTTCAAGTAGAGCAGTCATTGCACAGAGCACCACATGCTCGCATCGCTCCATGGCGCCAGCTGGTCCACTTATTCAAGAAGAAATAGATGTATGAGCCACCACTGTTAATTGCTTCCTTATATATTACCGCATTGATGCATTTAAAATTCATGGTGGTGTGATTGCATGGTAATGCTGTTATAACTTGTTTTGTGTTTGTTTCAGGCTGCAAATGACCCTCTGAATGCCGAACAAAGACCCGCTTCTCCAAGTTTAGATTTTGTTTCACACAGCAGTAGTGACAATACGTATTGCTCATGGCACACCACTTCGACTGATCCTCGTTTTTCAGCCGAAAGATTATTTGAGGATGCCCTCCAAGATGCCCGTGATATTGTTGAGCAAGAAGCCAACAAAACAGATTCAGTAATCACCATAGCACCCAAAGACTTATATGAATTGAAAAACATGCAAGCCTTAATGCAAAACATACTTAATAATCTCATCTGCAGCTCTCATGGGAAGCCGGTTGTTACATGTCTCGGGATGCAAGCTCCATAGAGACCTTTTCTATAACACGAGTTATGGTGTTTTTTTAGTTGTCTGGACTCTGCTACAACTTTTATGCTTCATTTTATTACTATCAAGTTTACTGAGGATTATAATAATCTATTGTAATTTGTAGTTGTAAGTTGTTTGAGGATTGTTGCAAACTGAGCGTCTATCAGAATTAGTACACACACATGAAAAAATAGTGAAATTGAAAGAGGTACAACACACGATCTACCAGAACAGGGAGAACGTCCATTATATTACACAGGCACCATAGAACTTGCAAATTTCATAGACGTTCACTCAACAAAGTGAACACATAAAGAGCAGACCTAAAGATAATACATCAGGAGCAGACCCACACAATCCATCAATCTAATGGATAGCCATCGTAGTAATCCTAGTGGGTGGTACCATCCTCGTGATATGGCGGCACCATCTGTAGCTCAGAATGCTCCACAATTCTGCAATACTCCGCCAGCAATCAATCAAGTTCGAAAGGACTAATCTTCCTCCTCCATACCCATATACAACGCTTGGCTCCTCTTCCCACGCAAGAGCCTCAAAGTTGTAAGATCTAATCTCGGATAGATCTGCATAGTATATGCTGCCAGCCTGCACCGTGGGTACCCTGGTGCTATCGATGTCGATTCTCAACAACGAAGAGAGCACGACCTCCGATGCCTCTGACCGGCTGAAGGACATGGTTCTGGGTATCAACCCGGTAAACAACTGGCCTATCACCGTAGACCGGTCCACTCAAAACGAACAACAACTCCCCGTCAGACTCGATGAACTGGGAATTGGCAGCCCCGAACAGGGCCTTCAACGGTGGGATGCATCTCCAAGGTTCATGCGGAGCGCTGCAACTACACATCTCCATGAGAAGCATCACACATAGTCGAGAGGACAGACCCGTATCTGTCTATGACAAAAATATCACTGGTGTAAGAGGTCATGCTCCGGAGTTCCACGAAGTCATACGGCAAGTACCACCCTTCACCAAAGGCCGGGCGACTCCCTTCCTCTGTGATCTCATCTGCCCACCAAATGGCGGTGTTCTGATTGTTTGATGTAAACACCATCAACGACGGGAACATCGTCACAATGACAGAAGCCACCCGCTCGGTCGGTATCTCCGCCCTCAGGCACTTGAAAGCACCCGAGAAGGGGTTGTACAACCGGTTCTTGTATGGCTGCACCCTCTGTCCAAGCACAAGGAGGCCGCTGGTTGTGCTACCGACATAAAAGTACCTTCAGGAGATAGAGGGAGGAGAAACAGCGATTCAGTCAAGGTAAACAAAGTGAAATTCAATCAAGGTAAACCATCGATCAAAACCCTGGGCAACAAGTGGACGAAGAAATAGAACTTGAAAAACAGATAGTATAGGATGTGAATGCAAAAAATGGATCACATATATACAGATGAATATAAAGAAAGCACCTGCAAATAACCCGACTAATCTTCTTCTCAAGGTGGCGGGCAGTTCTCACATTCAGCAACGTGATCGCGGTGTCTTCTACCCGATACTCCTCCGACAACTGGTGCTCTAGAACAATCCAGTTGGCTGGCATAAAGCGCTCCTCCATGAAGCCGTGCCAGGCACTGCAGACTGCCCGAAAGGTGGCGTAGTAGTCGAAGTCGTCCGTCGAAAGGAAGATGTCACCTATCTTCTGGACGAGTCCCTCAGGGAGACCAGCCCATGGCGAGTCCTCTTGCTTCTTGCCGGCCATGGATGATGGTGTTCGTGTGGTCTCGGTCCCACTGACTGGCACAAGAAGAGGTTCCAGAGACACACATTTAAACAAAGGCCTGGGAAAGCCAAGCGAATCGTGTGGAAACGATACGACGGCATGCACATAGCAACCGCAAGCACGTTTCATCAAACTGGCACAGGCACGTGCATACGCAAGCGCACTAATTACAGTACAACGGTCGTGCGCACACCAGCTTTACGACTCCTAGGAGCAGGCGAGTTTATAGGTGTAGGATGATACTAGTAGTAGTAGTAGTATCATAACCTCAGTGTATTTAATTATCCCAAAATCTAAGAAGAAAACCTGCGCTCCCTGGTCCTCAGGGCACACGCAAACGTAGGGCATTTTCCATTTTTTAATTTGTCTTTTTGGGTGTGCCCTTGGATGCTCCCCATGTGGCCGGATGGGGTGTATGATCCGTGGAGCTAAAAACCTCATGTTCTCTCAATAACACGGTTGTTAATTATTGAGGTATATATGTTTTTAGTCCCACAACTTGCACCACAGGAGCGTTTTAGTCCCACATCTTGCAAAGTGAGAAACACTACCCCACAACTTGTAACCAGGAACATTTTAGTCCAATTCATTCAAATTTCTGTGATTTTGTCCGAATTCGTCGTAACTAATTCTAGAAGTGACATGTGGCATCATATTTTTTGCAAAATGACCCCTGTGTATTTTCTGCCTGCCAGTTGTGACCTTGGTACGACTTGATAGGAGGATCTGAATAAGAAAACAAATTAGAAAAACTAACAATTCATTGTAGGGTATCGAACTAATTACCTGTGCTACTGAAGAAATCAACCTTGCCACTACAACATGCACACAAAAGTGATTAACTGAAGAGCGCTCTGGCTGATGTGTTTTTTATTTTGGATATTCAAAAATATGTGTTCCGGGGTACAATAACAATTCAACTTTATTCCTTTTCATTTTTCCGAATAAGAAAAAACTCAAGTTTATTCTAGACACTGCAGCTAGCTACTAGGTTAACGACAAAGGTATACAATTGATATTATGGACCGTGCCAACATAGACATGAGCATTTTTTGCGTTTGTATGTGCTTTTTATTGTATAAATAATTACTTCCCCCAAGTACTCCTCGTCTAGCATAATTACGTCCTCTCAAGTACTCCTCGTCTCACATGAGTAGTCATGGGCATCTACCGGCATAGTGGCTTGTGGGTGTCTGTGTGTGTGTCGTCGTACAAAAGTGTTAAGTTTGAATCCATTCTCCTCTTAGAGATTTAACTATTTTATTTGTATGTCTACTAATAGGTGGCACACTTATCAGTCTGCATAGGGACACAAATGACATAAAAAATATAGAGGGGTCATTTTAAAAAAATCAACGTCATTTGTGGACAAATTATTTCATATTCACTGAAATTCCATTATATTGGACTAGAATGCTCACGAGATATAAGTTGAGGGACTAGTATTGCTCATTTTTCAATATGTGGGACTAAAACGCTCTCGCGGTGCAAGATGTGGGACTAAAGGTATATGTATTGTACCTCTTAATTATTTTACAGCCTCAATTGCTAGGCCAAAGGACCAATTAATGCTCCTAGTTTTGCTCAATTACTCCTCTAGTTGGCCGTAAAATATGAACCACCACGTCGTGTAATGCTCCTGGCCGATCATGTTGTTAAAACGGGAGTGCATCCATTGGCTTACATGTTTTCAATTAGATGCCGTGGCCACGAGCATTGCCTGGATTTTAGGATTACTACTGCATGCAATAACTAGCTATAAAGCGAGTAGGTGAAGTTAATTCTCCGAACTAGTACTACTCCGGCCTAGTAGTAATACCAAACACCGGGAGTACCTCAAGTGTGGTTATATGGATGATCAGTTGATGTGACTCTCGGCCTTGAATTTCTGACCATATAGCCATATGTTTTACCACCTTGTTTTACTACTACTACTACTACTACATGGACGCTAGCAAAATTCAAAATCTCAATCGAGCGGCAAAATCACACACTGACTTCGAAGTATTTCCTGCCTAACCGTTTCAAAAACTTTGAGCCAAAATCTCCCACCTAGGGAGTACCATTTTTATATTATTATTATTATCCGATGGGCGTTTGTCAAATTCAAAATCTCAATCGAGCGGCAAAACCGCACACCTACTTTGAAGCATTTACCGCCCCTCTGTTTCAAAAACTTTGAGGCAAAATCTCCCACCGGGGCTGTACCATTTTTGTATTATTATCAGATGGGCGCTTGTCAAATCAAAATCTGAATCGAGTGGCTAAACCATACACTGACTTTGAAGCATTTCCTGCCCCTCAGTTTCAAAAACTTTGAGGCAAAATATCCCACCGGGGCAGTACCATTTTTATATTATTATTAGATGGACGGTAGCCAAATTCAATATCTCAATCAAGCGGCAAAATCACACACCGATCTTGAAGCATTTCCCGCCCCTCAGTTTCAAAAACTTTTGACTTCAAAATTCTGATTCTACACTTTGTTCTGACGCCCTATGGGCAAGATAAAGTAGGTAGCTTGGGGGCACGATCATAATTTATATTTCTGTTCACCTCCTTACTCCGGATTCGCCCAAATTTTCCCACTGGTCCTTCCAAAAATCCTAGCCCCTCTCTCCCATGCCCTCACCTCCATGACCACGACGCGCACCGGCCGGCGGAAATTCCACGGCGGCCGGACCCGCTTGAGCAGTGGTCTCATGCACCACCGTGGAGCCGCTTCACTGATGCTCACCCACCGGATCTGGTTCACCAGGTCTCTCTGCCATTGCGCCAGAGCTGCGGTGTCATTTACTACGCCGATGGCATCATCGAGCGCCGAAGCTCTCCTTCCCGGCCGCCAAAAGCTACCCAACCGTACCGGATCCGCTTCACCGGTGTACACCGGACGTGATCTAGTTCCGGGAGTTCCATGTCCACCGCTCTAGACCAGCTGCTCTGCCGTCGCTTTTCACTGCACTGGATCTGCCTCAGCGACGCTCTCGTTCACCGTGCTCAAGCGGCATCAACCATCCAAGATCTGCTTCCCTGACACCAACAGTCACCGCAACCGCAGCACCCTCGGTGACCTGTACGTCACCCGCACGGTACCTATGATGCTTAGATGCCTCTCTGACCAAGGTTAACCAAATCTGCAACCTGTTTTTGTTTTGTCAGCAGTATAGCAGGTTCAAGCCTGTCGCAGTGAACTGCATTTTTGTCATCGTGCTCGTACATACAAGTCAGTGGGCATGCCTGTTCTTCGTGCTAGTACATATAAGGTCATTAGACATGTTGGTTTGCATGCGCTGCTCTACAAATTTCAAGTCATGGACATGTCTGTTATTTTGTCATACACATGTTCTTAGCTACTCCATACAACAGTAATTGCCTGCTACCTTGTAATTCTTGCAAAATCTGAAGTCAACGAAAAATATTAGTGTGGATTCCCTGCTCTACAGTTGCTGAATCTATATGTTTCGTCCTGAGATTAGTTCCTACTATTATTTCCTCCTTGGCATCATTCTGCTATCCTGTAGTAGCCGTTTAAACTCTTCGTACTAATTCGATTATAATTTTGTTGTTGCCATCTGCTTCTTCAAAAGTTGTATCACTAACTATTTCTTTTTTCTTGCATATAGCTCAAAATGGAACAATGAACATGTTGGTTTGCATAGCATATTCTACAGGTTCACAAGGGATGCCATTAATTCCATAACTGGTGCTTGTTCGTCCTGACAACAGCATAACTGTCCTCTACTATGTAGTTCACTCGTGGTTTGCATTCCTTCTCTAGACATTCTCTTATGATGCCATTATAATTTCTATCTGCTTGATTCTTAGCTATGACAGCAACTACATGCCATTGTATAGCTCACCGCAAATTCTGAGTCACCCAACAACTATGCATTCCAGGAGATGCCACTCCTTCCATATATATATTTGCTGAAATGACCTCGCCTGTTTATATTTGCTGAAATTCTAAGAAACACTTTGTTTGATTGCTCATTTCATTCTAGGCACACTTGTCTAATGCTTGTTTGTCCTGCTCTATAGGTTCACGAGCGAGACCATTATATCTTGCATCTGGTTCTGGGTCTGGTTCATTCTAATTCATGACATAACTATCCTCTACAATATATAGTTCATTCGTGGTTTGCATTCTTGCTCTACAAGTTCTCGTATGATGCGGTTATAATTTCTATCTGGTTCATTCTTCGCTATGACAGTAACTGCATGCCATTTTGTGTCTCAGCGCAAATTCTGAGTCACCCGATGACGAGGGTTTAACTCATTAATGCCCATTGTTATGGACTTGGGTTTTGGAGAAGGAGGGAGCGCTGGAGACATCTATCAGCTAGCAAACAAGCACACAGGGGACTCAAAGATTTACCCAGGTTCAGGCCTCATAGAGGTCCCTACTCCTGCTTGTCTGCTCGTGGAATTATCAAAGGAATCGAAGATTACAATGGTGCGCAGATGCAATCTGGCGAGGGTTGTGGAAACTAGGGTTGCGTGTGTCCTTCTTGCCGCCCCCTCCTAGCCTTTATATAGATAGGCTAGGTCTCAGGTAGCAGGTCGAGTCGGTTACAAGTTAGGGTTTTCCCCTTTGAACTTTCTATCTCTAGCTTCTTCTTGTCCTTCAAGCAATCGAGAGTCCATAGGTTACTCGAGTTCTTCATTTGGGCCTTGGCGACACCGTGGGCCTTTATGTATTCAGGCCGTATATACCAAGCTTGAGTACCTGTAGGGTATACCCATGTCAGTAGCCCCCGAGTGTCCAGTGGAATCATAGATTCAACTGGAGACTTTATGAAGCCTTTCGAGTACATGACTGAGTACATTTTTCGACTGCTCTGTTTATGTCATAGGGATTGTTGATGTGCGTGCCTGATTTTAACCGATGTATCGGTATCAGTTAACAACCTTAGGGTAAAACAATGCCACCTACTCAAACTCGAGTCCCTAGACTCGAATCCGGAAAAGTGCTAGTGTAATTCGACTCAAGCCGCGGAGGTCTTACAGGAGTCGAATTCCAGTATATGGGTGTGAGCACTCGACGCGTCCGTCAAGGCATGTTCATCGTACCTGCAGGCACGGATATATTTTTGGTAGTGTGCAACATAATGCGTTGCCAGGCCTTATTCAGGTCTTATCATCATGCTATAAGCGCGGCATCCGAATTTTATCATCGCGGAGACGATTCGGGTGACCCAGGAGACACGGTCTCTTTGTAGGGAAAAACTATAAGGCGGTGTCGCCATAAACTTCGAGTGTGGATGTTATCAACACACAGTACTTTGTACAAATAATCATAGGGTGAACGACCAGCGCTCCCTATGGGAGTAGCCCTCGAGTGCCTGGTTGAGTCGGCGACTCAGGCAGGGACTAAAGAACTTTTGCAACTGTTGTCGTCTTTTATTTGCTTGTTTCAGTCGAATTTGCTTCTGGCGCTCCCTATGGGAGTAACCCATGTCCATAGTCGAACCGTGCTTCGAGTGATTAGGTTTTGCTTTGATTGTTCATGTTCTTGTAAAAGAAGAAGAAAAATCATAGGGTGCGCGACCAACGCTCCCTATGGGAGTAGCCCCCGAGTGCTTGGTGGAGTCGAAGACTCGAGCAAGGACTAAAGTAGTCGAAATCTTCTGCTGCATAGTTTTTGATGACGTTAGTGCTGACGATTTCATGACCTCAGTTGCCCGCGTGAGCGAGTTTGACGGGACGTGACGAGTGGTGGGTCTAACTCCCTTACTCTGATTTGACTGGGCATGCGTAATCTTTATTTTAACCGTGCCTCCTCGATTTCCGTGCGTAATGGGAGTAGTGGGGGGCCGGTTCGCGTTTCAGCTCCTCCACATGTCGAGCACGATGAACGCCATGCGTCCAATAGGGTTTTTCTGAGACGTTGGATTGCATCTTCTAGGGGTTAAGTAGTGACGCTGCGACGGTAAATTTCACATCTGCTTTTATTCATCCTTTGCCTTTATTGCCATTGCCGCTGCTCCTATGCTTTCTCTGCGATCTTTTCCCTCCGCAGCGTTGGCCTAGCTCCGCACATTTCCCAGCTACTTCCTCCGGTCGCATCGCTGCCGCGTAATGGGTAAGAAGAAAGGAGGTGTTGCGGCCGATTCCACTGTTGCCGCTGCTACGATGAAGAAGAAGGGCTGCTCCGCCGCTGCGGGCACCAGCACCGCCGCCGGCGGGAAGAAGAAGGCACGGGCACCCGCATCACGAATGGCACGTGGCGTCCATCTGTCATCAAGTCCTCGGATCTTCGTCTTCTTCGCCAAGACGGAGTGTTGTCCGCTACAGTCGCCAACGCGAGCGTCCCCGGCGGCGAGGTAATCCCCTCTCCTCCTGCCGGTTTTCGAGTGATGTTCCTAGCGTTTATCATTTGCGGCCTCTCTTTGCCCCTGCATCCTTTCTTCAGGGGCCTTCTTTGTTTTTATGGGCTCTAGCTCCATCAGCTGTCCCCCAATTCCATCCTCCACGTAGCTTGCTACATCACTCTTTGCGAATGCTGGCCCGGAATCGAGCCGCATTTCAGCCTCTTCAAGCGTCCCTTCAAGTTGAAGCGTCAATCGGCGTCTGGCTCCGTAGTCTATGATGTAGGCGGCTGCGGAATCCACGTCGATCCATCCGCCACATACTTCGACATCAAGCTGGCGATGTCCGTCCAAGGGTGGAGGGACAAGTGGTTCTACGTCCGCGACGAGAAAGCTGACGGAGAACACTTTGGACTCGCACCCTTCGACCCCGCGATGTCGTGCCAGAGGAGGTGCTCCTGGAAGAATGTGGTCATGCCTGGCAAATCCGCGGAGACAGATGTGCTGTACGAGCGTGTCTGCGACCTCGAGAGTCGCATAGGCAAAGAGGAGGGAGGCTGCGCCCTTATTCGCACGTGGCTGCGCCGTCGCGTCCAGCCCCTACGTGCCAGAGTTCACCCCATGTTTCAGTGGGCTGGTGCTGACGATGTCACTCGCGTGTCTGCTGATGGCGTGTCCGCGAGTGAGGTAGACAAAAGGGTTCGACTGGTCACCAAGTATACCATCAAGGATGTGCTTGTAGCATCCCAATTGTCTAACAATTGCAATGCTACTAGCCTAGTCTATATAATGCTACTTCCTACATATAATTAGTTGCATCATCATTATATCATGCTCATGTCATCATGCCACATTGCATTTGAGCATCATATAAAACCCCTTTTATTTTTGGTTCTTCTCTCATATGCATTTGTATCACATGTATTTGCCTCTTGATATATTGTATTTGCTTCTTGATAAATTGTTTGATGCCCAAGTTGAGTTGGGGGCATATCTTTTATCTATTCCACCACCTTTGTCACCTTCCTTTATCTCCACCACCTTTCTTTGTCACCACCTTATAATTCCACCATCCAAACTATATGTGGGCATTTGCACTTCTTTTGGTTCTTTTCTAGCTTCTACTTCTACTTCTACTTCCACATGCTCCCATATATGCATCATGTTGTTTTCACAATATTGATATGTGGAGAGACACATGGCCACCTTTTCTTGCCATGTGAGTAGAATCTTTCATGCCTCTCTCATATGGTTTCTAGTTGGATATATACGCAAATGTGAACATATATGAGGTCATATAGTCATCTAGTGGGATACACACACTAGCAAGTCCATTTTATTCAAATATGCCTATTATTCATACTTTCCATGTGAGCTTGAGCTTGCCATCTTGGTAGGGTCGTAATTCAAACACTTGAATGCATGTAAGAATCATAGGGCCACATTGCATTATAGTTGTTTTTACAAATATTATGGTGGCCTTAATGTCATGCATGGCCCATGCAAGCTACTCTTCACCTTCTCTTTTTCTTGGGTTTTTGGGATGGCCATTTGATGGTTTGAAATCCAAACTAGTTTTTCCACCATTTAGATGCCAACCTTGGGTTGTTCCTCCTATTGCTCTTGTTTCTTAAACCCTTGGATCAAGTATGCTTGGCTTGTTGAACTAAGCAAGTCAAAATTATTTGAATCTAACCCTAATCTCTCTCTCTCTCCACTCCTACCCGTGGCCACCACATGTGCATGTGCCATGTGAGTCTCTCCCTCCCATATCTTTCTCCTTTTGGCAAAAACTTCATCCACCCTCCCATCTTTTCCTTGTCCCTCATGCAAACCAGAACCACCACCACATCTACCTGCCCTACCCTGGTCCCCTCTTCCCGCTACCTAGCTAAAGCAAAAAGGAGAGAGAACCCCTCCCGAGTCCACCCTCCTCCTCTACCTTGCAAAAGTGGACAACCCCCATGTGCTTCCTCCCTCCCTCTCCTCACCTAACCAGCCACCTAGAGCAGCCTCAGATCGAGATCTGAATGCCCCAGACCCATCTCCATCCTCTCTTCCTTCCTCCTTTCCCAAGCCATTGCCATGGCACCATACCCTCTAACCCTAGCTGTCTACCTGCTGTCCCCGTCGACCTGGCGACCCCCAAGGCGAACCCGCGGTACCAGGACATTCCCTTGCTACCTCACCGTCGCCCTGGACCTACAGCCGTGCCTAGACCTCGCCGGATCATCGTCGTCGCCACCATGTCCGTGAGGAAGCCGATGAAGCCAGCCGCGAGCCTCGCCAAGGATCACGTCCACCTCGAGCCGTCTTTCTACACCTATCGGTCGCTAGTGAGGTCCTCAACCCTCTTGACATGGACTCTCCCTCTCTCTCGCTTTGTGTCGCTGCTGTGGGTCACCGAACACCCTGTGCGCCGCCGACATCGCCGTGGAGTCCTCTGCTAACAGTTCGTCGCTGTGGTTCTGGCCAAACCTTCGCCGCAAGCGTGCCTCGAGTATAGTAAGTCCTAGCCCGAGTTTTTGACACCCCGGCGTAGCCCTGTCCATCCTCTTTCCAGCGAGCCCACCCACACCTGTTCCGGTTCACCACCACCGCCGCCAGCGTCGACACAAGTCACTGTCGCGGTTCGGTTCTGTCAGACAGATCGTCCTCTGTGGACAACCTTTTCTTTGTTAGTTAGTAGCGGCAAAGTTCGCTTCTTGTTGCGCGATCATCCACTTTGGACACCAACCGATGACCGGCCCAGTGGTAGCACCCCGTGCTGTTCTCCTCCCAAAGGAAAGTTCGCGGGTTCGAACCCCGGGTCGCCTCTTTCTTTTTCTCACACCTTGACACCACGGCCCCACCAGTCAGCCTCGTCTCTGCCACATCACCAGTGCTTTCCAGTCAGCTTCTCCCTGTCCCACACGTCAGTGGGTGTATCTAGGTTTTCCTCGGTATAAATGTCTGTGAACTTTTCTGTTAACAAAATATAATTCCAAATTTGTTTAATATGTTTTAATTTCCAAAATCTAATAAATTTTTATTGATAAATCCAAATAACACAAATAATATATGTTTTTGAATCAGAAAAATTTGAGGAATTCAAATCTGCCATCCAAATTAATGTTTGACTAATTTAATTTTTTCGAAATTGTTTAATTGCAATAAAAATGCCTTTTCTCAATTAATTAATAACTTTAATTCTATAACTCCAAATTTGACAAATAATATGTCTAGATCGATCAGCGCGACGAGCACGTTCTAACTACGCATTCCTTGATATGAATTGTAGCATGCATCATATAAATATTAAGTGTACAGCAATGTTTATGGGAGCAAAACATGACTAAAAACTTAATAAAATGATTTATTCTTGTCCCCACACCTTACCCTTGCCATGCTACATTATTGCCATGTAAATTATGCATCATTCATCATGGCATGCTTGGTTGCTTGTGGCATTTTATTTATATGCTTGTGCACTTTATTTATGTTGGCCCTTGTTTGTTTGGTTCTTCTTTCGAATAGACGCCGAGCAGGGGAATTATCAGGAATCCCAGGAGTACAACCCAGATCCATCCCTCGCTTCAACTGAGCTGCCAGGCAAGCACTACGACATGCTTGCATACATATAGTACCTATTGCCTCTATCTTATTCTTGCATCATTGAGTCGCGAATGCATTAAATTGAATCCCAAGTACTGCATAGCCTTTACTTTTAAACCCCACCGAAGCTTGTTCCTCCATCCTATGAGCCATTACTACAGGAGTTGTTTGAGCCATGCGAGTCGTAGTTCAGCATGTGTAGGGTATGTGAGTGTCTGATGGATAACGAGGTACCTAAAAAACTTAACTTGAGTAGTAATGGGATAACTAATGAAAGAGGCATCGGTGAGAAATATCTGTTATTTGGTTTTTCATGCTCACTTGTGTCCCGTAGGACCCCGAGTACTTGATTCCTGTTCCTTGACTATTCGCACTATCCACATCCGGGAGGCCTTATGGACCCCCTGAGCCAGAGCTTGATTCATTTCTATTTCTTGGGGCCACAAACTAGTTTGGGGTTTTATTTACTATCCTGTACTTATGCCATGTTACCGTTTTATTAAGATTGTGCGTGGAGCACCTGTACTGTTTTGGATGCGGAGTGTTTTCGCGGTATCGACAAGCCCAGTCACATTTTCGGGTTCCTAGTCATTTACAACCATTGACGCAAACCTTGGGTCCGTCTTGGAGTCGGCCAACTTTGTTGCGGGTAGCTTAATGGGGTGACCCCCTGAAATATTTTATGAATCCTATGATCGCTTTGTCGTGAATGCCTCGTTGGGTTTTGAGTTGGTTTTCCCGAGGTTGATCGAGTGTGTGTTGCTATTGGTGCACCCCTCCAGGGTAAATCTTTCTGAAAGCCGTGTCTGCGGTTATGGATGACTTGGAGCACAGTTTCTCAATCATAGACAAGCATAACTAAAGTACCGCTTTTAATTTGACTAAATATCTGACTAGTAATTAGTGCAATACTCACGGAATGGTTAATAAAACTGCCAACGGATGGGTTGTTCGTCCGCTTTCTCGTTGGTAAGCGAGAAGGAGGATGGATCTGTTACTTTATACTGTTATAACTGTTGTTTCTAATTAACGGACATCCGCCTATCATTGGTTAGGCGGATGGTTTGCGAGTATCTATATACTTGTTAGTTATTCTATTTTGCTACAATTGCGTCACCCCAGGTTTATGTCCCCTTTAGAGGCATAAAGACTTGCTGAGTACCCCTAGGGTCTCACACGATAAATTGTTTGATTCAGATGAACAGGTGTTTTCGCAAGATGGATACTGGGTGGAGGAGACAGATGATGTTGGTAACGATCACGCGGTGTAGAGATTCCGGGGATGGGGATCCGTGAGATCTGTGGGTGGGATGTGCTTAGTTATGTGGCATCTTATGCCGATTTTCTTCTTATCCGTACTCGGATCTTGTTGCCCGCTTCCGCTTGATACTCTATTGATTGATGTATGAGGAGCTATCCTACATTATTATCTCTATCTAGGATATTTGGATCTTGCCGTATGGCGTAGCAATATTTCTATTTCTTTTAGATGGTATGGCTCTGAGAACTGTTGTAAGGTAGCTTGCATACATACTCACTTGTGTATGTATTTGATCTCTTTGCCTGTTGCCTACGCCGCTCGCTCTTGTCCCGATGTTCTTGGAAGTGGTTAGGGTGGCCGACGGGCCTACACGTGGGTGGCCCTAGGCCCCCGCTGTACTTTCTTAACCACTTTTGGTTCATCCAGGCTTGAACCTAGAGCGTAGGGTCCGAGGTTGTTACAGTGCTCCCCAGTGAACCAGTCGTTCCTCCGTTCGATGCTACTATCCCTCCTCCTGAGGTATAGTTGTGCTACATAGTAGCTTAGTTTGTTGATTTCCTCTTTGCTATTTCTTTGCTTTGTGCTAAATTATGGTCTGTATGCAGGATTGGGCGGTGTCACCCTGTATGCCCCCTCTTCCTAAGGGGTTATCCCTCGCGAAGCCTTGGAAGAGGACGAGTCGGAGTCGACCGTCCCATCTGATGTGGAGGAGGAAGCCCCCAAGTCAGGTAGTCCGAATACTCGCAAGCGTTCGCGCAACAAGGATTCCGATGTGTCGTCTCCTTCGACTCAGGAAGGTGTTGGCGTTGGTGCGGAGTCGCCGATCCCTGCCATTCCTGTGAGTGTCGTGGCGCCATCTTCTCGCAAGAAGATGCGACTGCCAAAGGAGTCCTCATCAGAGTCGGGGGAGCCAACTTTTGACTTTGATAAGTTTGATTGGTAAGTTTTCTAGTTGCCTTTTTTGGTTGTTCTCTGGATTTTCCTTTTCTTGATGTTGCTTTTGTCTTGCAGCCAGCAGGCGTCGTCATCTTCTGGCGACATCCAATTTTTGGAAGAATCGGGATTCGCAACCTCAAGGGCCAAGAAAGAGGTCGAGCGTGCTCCTTCTCCTCCATTGGCAGCCCACTCCGGGCACAACTCTTCTAGCTCTCCGCATGATGGGGAGCATCGGATGGTTGCCTAGATGACTGCACACCAATCGACTTTGGAGTCATTGGAGGATCATGTAAGTGTAGGACTTCTTCTTTTGATGTTACAGTCAATGTTATCTATGGCTTCTGCTGATCCTTTGTTGTTTTTCCTTTTGCGATAGCTCCTTGTGAAGGAAGCCGCTCACTTGGCGGAGCAGATGCTTGCGATGGGCCACCAGCATGCAATGCTGGAGACGCGCCATCGCGTGGTAGAAAGTAAGTGCTTTTCACTTATCCTTCTTTTGCATCATTTTTATGTAGTCGACTGATAGTCAGTCCCTTTTGTTTTGTAGCTGAACATAATGCCCTTCTGCGCAACGCCGCCACCATGGAGAAGACACTTGTCGCGGCTGTGAAGGGCCACGATGAGGCAATCGTGGCGCGTGACGAGGCACAAAGGCGCGAAGAGGATCTACGTGCCTCCATCGCAGCCATAGAGAAGTTATTCGAAGAACAGCTTTTCTCGATTGCCAAGGCCCTCTCAGGTACCTTGCTTGGATATCAATATCGTTCTCTGTTCGATTTTTGCCATTAGCGCTGATTTTCATGTCCATGTGTGGGTTTATGTACAGATGCTGGAGATTTGAGTTTCGACCCTCAGGCCCTCCGCCGTGGCGATGCCTTGGCGGGTGCGCTTTTAGCAGTCGAGAACCGCAACGCTGCCATTCAAGATATGCTCTCCAAGGGCAAGGGCGTGCTCAGTCACCTCTAGGAGGAGTTGATGCCCAAGGCTGAGCTAAGCGAGAACATGGATGAGCTGGTGGAGTCTCTCGCCGGGGGTGTTCCTGCAAGCTTCAAGAACTTGCACCGTGCGGCTGGCGCGTCAATGTCACTCGCCATGGTGCAGGCCCACGGAGTCGAAGTTGATCCTGCAGCGGTTTCGAGGGCGATGCCCGTTAGCACGGACAGCCAGCAGGTAGTCTTTGCTCCCTTCGCGACTACCTGTGGCAAATATGGGCCGCAGCTAATTAACACAGTTGCGAAGTACTCTGAGGAGCTGCAGCGAGCCAAGAAGGCAGCAAAGGCTACGGCATCAGGGGCTAGCGGAAAGTCAGTGGCATCTGATACCGCCACGGACTCGATGAGGCCCCCGAAGTCGTCTAAGTCGAAGAAGCCAGTCGCTCCTCAGTAGCTCTGTAATAGTTGATTAGTTTATGTCTTTTGTCAAGGACATGCCTTTGGCGAGTGTATCTGCTGATACTTTTGCCAATCTTGAATGCACTCGAATCTTTTGTCTGTGTGTCGATTTGATCTTCTTATTGCTTCTTGCTTGGCTTGTGGTAGGGTGCATCAAGTGATCCTTTGAGGGAACCTCAAGATTCGCTGCCCCTTGATGATACTTTGGCAGCACCGTGCTCCAGGGTGGATGAGCTGTCGCTGCTTTCGTGACTGCGTGATCGCGTGAAGCATTTGGAGCGTGAATTGCCCGTGCTCCGCGGTAACGCGGATGTATGGAAGTCAAAGGCAGAGAAGGCCACCGCCCGAGAACAGTATCCGCTGGGGGAGATGACGTAGCTGGGCGACCAATTTAAGTGTTAGTTTGCTTACTCTTATCTTTTCCTTGTAGTCACTCGCAATGGTGTGCTGTCCTTATGCTTCCGTTGTTGCTTTGTATAGTTGTCAGCGCGCGCCATCCAGAGGATGAGAAGGATAGGATTGCTATTCGCATGCATGATCTAACCCAAGAGCAACTTCAGGAGAGTGGATACTTCTGGGTGGATCATGATCTGCGATTGCGCTGGCGACCCTGCAGGATCGTGCGTCATGAGTGCTGCACTTTCTGAAGAAGTCGCAGTCATGCTTGAAGAACATTTATCGGACGATGTTTCCGTTGGATGTTGCTCCATCGAGCCTGCTGGCCCTCCTTGCCAAGTTCCAAGACCTGGCTGCGGTTCACGAGTGTGTAAGGCAATAGTTGGTGGCTGGTGCCAAGGCCGCTCTGTCGCTGGTACGACTGCAAAGGCCTGATGTAGACGTTGTGACAATTGCGGCTGGGCCACCTGCGCCACCAGCGGGTTCTGCTTGGAATATGGTGCCGCATTACCAGGCGGTGGATCGCCCAGCAGAGGAGATTGTCGACTTCTTCGAGGAACAAACCAACGTTTTCTTGTTGCAGTAGTGGTTTAGTTTTTATCCTGCACATAAATGTATCGGTGTTGTAAAGTTCGTATGTGATGATGTGCATAACTTATTGTCGATGATGTATAAAAGAGCTTGTTTTTAGCATGTATGTTTTGCGAGTGCGATGCACTATGCGATTCCTTTTCATTAGCCTGGCAATGCGCTTATCTCAGTCCCTTTTCAACCTGTCAGATGCGTTGCAACTAGGTTGTTGTGTGTCAAGGGTTTCGATTGATGTGCCAGCTACTGAGGAATATCGCGTTTTAGTTCGTAGAACAGATGTGTATAGGGTGGCGCAGCCCCCGAGTGGATAAGTTGCGAAAGAATAAAGGAGAACACAGAGTTTTGGGGCACTTAGCTTTATTTATTCGCGAGACAGTACGAAGTACAATGTGTGGCTAAGTAGCCTTGGCTGAGTGCCTTATTTGCAATGTAAAAGTAGAAACGACTAAGGGTAGAAGCGTCGCAGCTGCGCGACGTTCCATGGGTTGGAGTATACGACTCCTGTCTCTAAATCTTGAAGGCGATAGGCGCCACCTGGGATTACTTCTGTAATCACGTATGGTCCCTCCCAGGGGGACTCGAGCTTGAGATGTCCTTGCTGCTTCAGTCACAGGACTAGGTCGCCTTCGACGAAGGATCTGGGGCGTAGCCTCCTACTGTGGTAGTTGCGCAGGTTCTGCTGGTAGATCGTTGATCTTTTGGCGGTGATTTCCCTTGCCTTGTCAAGGAGGTCGACGGAGTCTTCGAGTGCAAGGGATGACTCCTGCTCGCTGTAAGCAACCACACGCGGCGCCTTGTACCGTACCTCGGTGGGTAGCACCGCTTCGGCCCTGTGCACCATAAAGAATGGGGTGTAGCCCGTAGCACTGTTTGGAGTTGTGCGTAGGCTCTAGAGTACTGATTGCAGTTCGTCTGGCCAGCAACCCGCGGCTTGTTCGAGTGGCCGGAGGAGTCGCTTCTTGATGCCGCCGCAGACGATCCCGTTCGCCTTTTCAACCTGACCGTTGGTCTGTGGATGTGCTACTGAGGCGTAGCTGATGTTGATTCCCAGATTCTCACAGAATTCTTGGAACTCCTTGGATGTGAAGTTTGTTCCATTGTCTGTGATGATGCTGTGTGGAACTCCGAAGCAGAAGACGATGGACTCAAAGAACTTGACTGCGTTATGCCCTGATTGATTGGTCACTGGCATGGCCTCTATCCACTTGGTGAACTTGTCGACTGCCACCAGGAGGTAGACGTAACCTGCTCGAGAAGACTTGGGGAGCTTGCCGACCATGTCGAGTCCCCATTGCACGAAGGGCCAGGCCAATGGGATTGGCCGGAGCTCTGTGCCAGGTGCGTGCGGCTTGTCCGCGAATCGTTGACATGCGTTGCATTTCTAGACGATGTCATTGGCGTCGCGCATGGTCGTAGGCCATAGAACCCAGCCCGTAGAGCTTTGGCCACGAGGGCGCGACTGCCAGCATGGTGTCCGCAGGTTCCGTCATGGATGTCGAGGAGAACAAATCTTCCATCAGCCATGGAGACGCATCGCTGGAGTACTCCTGTGATGCTACGCTTGTATAGTTCGCCGTTGATAACAGCGAATGCCTTGGATCGCCGCGCGATGTGCCATGCATCATTCGGATCATCCGGTAGCTTTTTGCTGAGGAGGTACGTGATGTACGGCTGAGTCCAGGATGATTCGATCATCATGACGCTCATTGGTCCTTCGAGTCCTCTATCCAGCTCCAGGTCGTCGAGTGCCATTGGCTCGTTGGGTGGCGTAGCCCCCGAGTCTGTTGCTGCGCTTGTTTTCTTCTCTACTGCCTTTGGCTTGATGGAGCATTCACAAATGCGCTCGAGAAATACTCCAGGTGGTATGGGGGCGTAGGTAGATCCTATGTTTGCGAGTGTGTCCGCCTCTTCATTGCTTTCGCGGCCTACGTGCCGCAGCTCACAGCCGTCGAAGTCCCCTTCGAGTGTGTCGTAGAGGATCATGTTGTCGTTCAGTGCGTCGCACTCATGCATTGTTTGGTTGACGACCAACTTGGAGTCGCCGTATATAATGATCCTTTTGGCGCCGCAGGCTTTTGCCATCCTCAACCCGTGTAGCAGGACCTCATATTCAGCTTCGTTGTTGGAGGCGGTGAACTGCATTCGCAGGATGTACTTCAACTTGTCCCCTTGAGGCGATGTCAGTATGACACCTGCACTTGCTCCGTCCTTCCGCTTGGATCCATCAAAGTGCATTGTCCAGAGGTAGGACATATCTGGTTTGTCAGGGAGCTGGTTCTCCATCCAGTGCACGAGGAAGTCAGGAAGAACTTGTGACTTGACTGTGTCGCGCTTTTCGTATGTAATGTCTCGTGGAGACAATTCTATTCCCCAAAGCGCGACTCGTCCCGTGGCGTCAGGGTTATTTAGGATATGCCCCAACGGGGGGCATTGACCACCACGATTGGGTGTTCCTGGAAGTAATGGTGCAGTCGCCCGGCGGTCATGAAGACGCCGTACGCCAGCTTCTGGTAGTGCGGGTACCGCTGTTTTATTGGCGTGAGGACCTCGCTGAGGTAGTATACTGGGCGTTGTACCCCATGGACCTTGTTTTCCTCGGCTCGCTCGACGACAAGCACTGTGCTGACCACCTAGTTGGTGGCAGAGATATATAGCAACAGCGGTTCCCTTTCTCGTGGGGTCACTAGTACTGGCGAGGTGGATAACAGGCGCTTGAGGTTTTTGAATGCGTCATGCGCTTCGTTAGTCCATTCGAACTTTTCAGCTTTGCGGAGGAGTTGGTAGAAGGGCAGTGCCTTTTCACCCATCCGACTGATGAATCGACTGAGGGTCGTGATTCGCCCAGCCAGCTGCTGGACGCCCCTTATGTTTTTCGGCTTCTCCATGGCCAGTATGGCTTTTATTTTCTTCGGGTTTGCGTCGATTCCTCTCGTGGAGATGAGATACCCGAGTATTTGCCCAGATGGGATGCCAAAGGCGCATTTGTCTGTATTGAGCTTGATCCGGTAGCAGTTGAGGTTAGCGAAGGTTTCGCGCAAATCATCGATTAGGGAGGCTTCCTCCTTGGTTTTGATTACTATGCCGTCGACATAGACTTGAATGTTGCGACCAAGTTGGTCCTTGAGGCAAGCCTGCATGCACCGCTGGTAGGTGGCTCCTGTGCTTTTTAGCCCGAAGGGCATTGTGTTGTAGCAGAACACACCGAAGGGCGTTGTAAACGCTGTTTTTTCTTGATCTTCCTCCTTCATTCGAATCTGATTATAGCCTGATTAGGCGTCGAGGAAGCAGAGGCGCTCACATCCCACGGTGGAGTCGATGATCTGGTCGATTCGCGGTAGCGGGAAGTGATCCTTTGGACAGTGCTTATTCAGAGAGGTGAAGTTCGCGCACATCCGTAGGATATCCATGTCGTTTTTTGGTACTAGCACCGTGTTGGCGAGCCAAGTGCTTTCCTTGATCTCGTGTATGAATTTGGTGTCGAGGAGTTTGTTGATCTCCATTCCAGCTGCCTTTGCGTGTGGCTCAGATAATCGCCGGATTGTTTGCTTGACTGGCCTTGCGTCTGGGTTGATGTTGAGTGCGTGCTCGGCGAATTCCCTGGGAACTCCTGGCATTTTCGCTGGACACCAGGCAAAGATTTCCCAGTGCTCATGGAGGAATTCGACGAGCGCGAGTTCCTATGCGGGACTCAAGTTGTTGGTGATGAGGGACGTTTTGGCGGGATCCGATGGGTGGACCTGCACTTTCTTTGTGTGCACTGATGAGTCGAAAGATAGATCACGCGAGCTTGGCCGGCTTAGGGGAGGCAGACTATTGTCTGTCGACTCCTTTAGTCTCGCGAGTTCTTCCTGCATGCCAAAGGACTGGGAAATTCTGTTGAATTCCCTATCGCAACTGTCGGACCTCTCGAAGCTCCCATTGACTGTGATGACGCCATTGGGACCTAGAATTTTCATCTGCAGGTAGGCGTAGTGTGGTACTTCCATGAACCTAGCGAACGCGACACGTCCGAGGATGCAGTGGTACTGTGAGGGCCAGTCGACGACCTCAAAGTCGATGCGCTTGCGCCGAATGTTTTTCGGCATACCGAAGACGACATCGAGGTTGATTTTGCCCAGGGGATATACGCCTTTTCCTGGGACGATGCCGTGGAATGTTGTGTCCAAGGCCTCTAGGCAAGTCAGAGGGATCCTCATTGCTCGAAAGGTACTCGCGAATATAAGGTTAATGCCTCTTCCGCCGTCCATGAAGATGCGGCTCATGTCGAAGCCTCCGATTTGTGCCTCGAGTATGATGGGGCAATGGCCTAGATGAGGTACTTGAGGCGGATGATCGCGTTTGTCGAAGGTGATGCAGGACTCGCTTCCGCTAAGGTACTTAGTGGTAGATGGTGGCGAGTTTGTGGCCAAGTTGACTTGGCGAGTGATGGCCTTCTGCACCCTATTGGAGGGGCGTCCTTTTGGATCATCATGGTACCCATGGCCCGTGGGTAGGGTTCGCCTCCCTGGTGCTGGTTCGGCGCAGCTGTGTTCGGTGGCATTCCAGGTGGCGGTGGCGGAGCGCCATGTGCTACGGCGCCTGGAGACGCTCCGTAGCCTCTTTCGACTGTGTTGCGATTCATCCGAACCAATCCCTCATGTAGTTTGAGGAACTCGCGGCAATCCTTGAGGAGGTGGCTAGAATTCTTCTTTCCATCATGCTTGTCGATGTAGAAGTGCACCGTGCATGGCCCGGACAATTTGTCTTCAATGGATGTCGCGGGTGCCTCATCACGATTGCGGCGTTGCCACACTTGCGTGGTTTTCCCGGAGTCGCGGTATCCACCGCTGCGGTAGTCGCTGTTGCGGTTGTCATCGTGTCTGTCGACGTAGCCAACTGCGACCATGTTGACGTCGTCGTGATCATCGTAGATGCGCATGCGACATTTGCCTCGGCGGTCGCGTCTGCGCTCGAGTTCTGCCTCCTCGTCGGAGTGAGCGCGATTTTTCACCGAATCTTCTCCATCGGCCCATCGATTCGCGATTTCCATCAGGTGGTCGATGGTCTTGGGCTTTGAGCGACCGAACTCCTCCCTGAGCTCTATGCATCGGACACCGCTGTTGAATGCGTCAATCGCGCGATCCTCCAAGATGTTCTCTGTGGAGTTCTTGATGATGGACCACCTTTGGATGTAGGAGCGTAGCGATTCGCCCAATCTTTGCTGGCAGCATCTCAGCTCTTCGATTGATGCAGGCCGCTTGTACGTGCCTTTGAGGTTGCGCACGAAGCTGTAAACCAGCTCATCCCAACTGTGAATGGATCCGCGTGGGAGGTTGTTGAGCCATGCTCGGGCGGCGCCTTGCAGCTGTAGCTGTAAGCATTGCATGGCCGTGCTTCGACTGCCGCCGTGGAGCCTGACGGAGGAGATGTGGTCCTCCAGCCAGATCTTCGGGTCCGGTAGGCCGTCAAACTTCGGGTTCTCCGACGGGAGTTTGAACCCTTTGGGCATTCGCTTTTGTCTGATGGACCTACTAAAGCATCTAGCGCCGCAGAGCTCCACATCTTCCTCTTCCGAGTCAGTCGACCGGGCACGTCGCTCCCTTGATTTGTCGATCTTGCGCTACGTGAGGTCATCGCATGCATCATAGTCATGGTCATGTCGCCGTGAGCGGCAGCATCGAGACAGGTCATGATTGTCGTCGCTGGATGAGGGCGAGGAGTAGCGCTTTACTAGCGTTTTGCCTTTTTTCGGCTCTGGTGTTGGCTCCTTATCGAGAGCAACCTCAATTAGTCCCAAGCCCGCGATCGTTGATCGGTGCATGGAGGCTCGGGGATCTCCAACTGGTGGCTGGTTGTTGAGGAGGTAAATGGTGGCTGCTGTCACCGTGGCCTGCGGCGTCTTTGGGACCATGTTGCCACGTGTATCGACTGTCATAGAGCTGAAGTCGAGGACCTTTGCAGCTTCTATGCATTCTTGCTCAGTGAGATGGGCCATCCGAGACCGCCTCTTGTTTGCGAGGTACTCGTTGCCCTTTGAGGAGGATCCTCCGGGAGAGGAGAGCCTAGCACGTCGAAGGCTCGACTCGTCCGCCGCCTTTTTACGCGCCTCGAGTTGCGCGATAGTTTGCACTTGGCGCTTAAATTCTTCCTTCAGGAGCCAGTGGTAGCCCATTAGCAGTTCTTGTGGAGATCCGAAGGGTAGAGGGTTGCCTCATAAGGCCTCGCGACAGCGAGCCCACTCCTGCTCGTTGAGGTTTGCTCGTTTGTTATGGTTGGAGGCTCGATTGCTCCTCCATTGTTGATGGGGGTGCGATTGCCACCGTTGCCACCGTTGCCGCCATTGCCGCCGTTGCCATCGAGAGGTGGGTCGGTTTTGTTACCGCGATTCCCCATGTTGTCGCGGTTGGCGGAGGTGTCGCCTGCGTTGATGACGGTGCACATGAAGTGATTGGGGAAGCTGCTGCTCCCGCAGCTCTCAAATCCGGAGCCATAGGCTCCATCTTCACTTGCCAGATCGCTCAGATCGTAGTCGCGACTGCTATCGCTGACTGTGTTCTTAACTATTGTCAGGGCGTTGAGCTCACTGAGGGTGCCGATCGATGGAGGGAACCATGATGCTGGGGCAATCGACGACACCGTCGGCTGGTCAGGCATGTGGAGCGTGCCCATCTGACCAACTTGGAAGCAGAAGCTCCCTATTGCCAGGCTGATTCTGTCGCCCACGGACTCGAAAGCCGGGTGAGTGGCCGGCATGTGGACTGTGAAGTCGAACGCGTCGAAGAGCTGGCGAATCTCCGCTGTGGCGGAGTTGTAGATCGCGGTTGATGGGGCCGAAGAAGCCGCAACATCAGCCCTCGCAATTCCCACAGACGGCGCCAATTGACGAGGGTTTAACTCATCAATGCCCATTGTTATGGACTTGGGTTTTGGAGAAGGAGGGAGCGCTGGAGACATCTATCGGCTAGCAAACAAGCACATAGGGGACTCGAAGATTTACCCAGGTTCAGGCCTCGTAGAGGTCCCTACTCCTGCTTGTCTGCTCCTGGAATTATCAAAGGAATCGAAGATTACAATGGTGCGCAGATGCAATCTGGCGAGGGTTGTGGAAACTAGGGTTGCATGTGTCCTCCTCGCCGCCCTCCTAGCCTTTATATAGATAGGCTAGGTCTCGGGTAGCAGGTCGAGTCGGTTACAAGTTAGGGTTTTCCCATTTGAACTTTCTATCTCTAGCCTTTTCTTGTCCTTCAAGCAATCGAGAGTCCATAGGTTACTCGAGTTCTTCATTTGGGCCTTGGCGACACCGTGGGCCTTTATGTATTCAGGCCGTATATACCAAGCTCGAGTACCTGTAGGGTATACCCATGTCACCCAATGTCTCTTGCATTTTAGGGTATAGAACTGCTTCCATATATTTTGGTTGAAATTCTAAGCCACACGCACACATTTTTTGATTGCTCGTTTCAGGTGAGCACACTTGTTTAATGCATGCTTGCTTGTCTTGTTTGTTTGACGTATTGGTCAATAATTGAACCATTGACCAGTTGTAAACTCCAGATCATAGCTCCTGTCATATCAGTCAAATGAGTAGTTTGTCTTGTTTGATGTATTAACTTGTTATTACTTAGTTTCAGGGTGCAATTATTGCTATTGTCACCAAAGAGGGGGCTGCAAGATCATGTCTCCTCCAATGTAGCTGTCACAGTCAAAGGAAGATGCTGGTGATCAATTGACAACTCTGCTATCAACTTGATTGTCAACTGAAATGCCGATTTTTCTTTCCCTTGATTTGATAATATGTAATAATTTTAAGAAGTTTGCAGCTGATGTAATATCTAGATAACTCGCGTAGGCCATGTATGCGTTTAGTTGACGCCGTCCACATATGCGTTAGTCATTACGGTAACTACACCAGGCAGGTCGATTAGGCAACAATACCGTGCTTTGTTATTGGCCCATCATGTATTCGGCCGACGATGAACAGTAAAAAATGTTGGATTATATAAACGTTTTATGATATTGTTATGGGCTTCAGAAAGGACGAAACTGTAAAAGGCCATAAACATAATGGGCCGACCTACAAGTTGTAACTGGACATAACAGTAACAGGCCGTAAGAGTAACATGTCATAACTGTAATAGGCCATAACAGTAATAGGCCTTAACAATAGCAGGCCATAACAGAAACAGCCCATCACTATAACAGGCAAGAAACCGTGAAATCTTAGAACAGTAACAGGCCAAAATAGTAGCCAGCCGCAACAGTAATGGGCCGCAATAGTGAAAGGTCAGAATAGTGACAAGCCAGAACAGTAACGACCCGAGAAATTTGCAGGCTATGGCAGTAATAGGCCGACACATTTACCAGACTAGAACAGTAAAGGGCCGCTTGTGGGCCTGAACAGGTAAAGCCCGGAACTGTGAAAGGCCAAGACTGTAATAGGCCCGAACAGTAATGGGCCATCTCAAACAAGGGTCGTCAGTAGGCCGCCCACGATGGGCTGCGATAAACAGTGATGGGTCGCCCGCAGGCCTTAAATGTATAGGAGCGACTTGGCGCGGGCTGCTAATTGGCCGCAGAGTGTTGGACCATCATGGGCCTTCTTTACGCCAAAATAGTATTGGGCCTGAAAGTTCGTGGGCCACTACCGACTGCAAATTTGGGCCCATTTCAAACAGTACATGACAAAACAGTAACATGCCATCTTCTTATTGGGCTCCCTTAATGGGCCGGCCTAGTTAGAATTTAGCAGGCCTTGGTTGGGTCTGGCTTCTGCAACAGTTTCTATGGCCATTAACGGCAGTAACTGAACGCTAACGGTGGCTGCCACGTGGCAGTTTGCATGACGTCAGCAGTCAACGCGGCTGGCGAACAGATCTACGACGGAACACGTTTTCGTGGCTGAAGGATGCGATCCGCCACGGTCAGGAAAAAAACCGTGGTAGATTCTTTTATGACGGGGATTTTACCACGATGGCCATCCATCGTAGAAGACTTTTTAGCCACGAAAAAGGGCCTTCAACCACGAAAATCGTCCGTTGTAAAAGCCAACTTTTCTTGTAGTGGCGGGGTTTGCTAGGAAGCTTGAAAACTCATAAAACATGGGAATCGCAAGTACAACATGTTGTTGATCCACTATATATGTCTATCAACTTGGCTTGTGGCATCCACATCCAATATTCTTTGGACTTCTCTTTATGGAAAAAACAACTAACCTCGCTCGTCTTCACTCGGAAAATGTAGAATTGAATGTTCTTTCCTGGTAGTTGGACACTCACACCCACGACACTGCTTACTACAAGAAAATGCACCCATCTACCTCTGAAAATACATTTAATTCAAGAGAAATCTATCGCGCTTACTTGTAGCTCAAGTTTGACCTAATTTTGTTAAATTTTCAAGATGCAAAATCTTAGCAAGAAGTTGAACCTATCATCAAAACTCTCGGTGTTTTATGATATATTAATTGTGACTCCTCGATGGGTACCTCCAAAATATTTTTTGTAAAACTTTCAAAGCAACCTACAATTTACTTGTAGTTTCAAATTTGACCTAATTTCGATAAATCGACATAAAGTCATTCGGTCAAATGGGCAGACTTAGCTAGGAAGTTTGAAAACTCATAAATAAAACATGGGAATCGTTGGTACAACATGTTGATGAAGGGTTTCGCAGCATAGTAAATCAAAATTTTCTACGGAAGTGAATAGAGGGAAAGCCAAGATCTAATCTAGGAGATGCAAACAACGAGAGAGATTGGATTAGATCTTCATACCCTTGAAGATTCACGCAGCGGAACGTTCGTCGGAACATGGGTGATGTAGTCGTACTCGCTTCTCCTCCTCGCGATCCGATCCGATCTAGCACCACAAGTGGCGGTGCCTCCATGAGATGCACACGTGCAGCACCTCGACGTCTCCTCCTTCCTCGGACCAGCAAGTAGGGTGGAGAGATAGATTGGATCTACAACGCGACGGCGCGGTGTATATGGTGGAGAATTTCTGCAGCAGGGCTTCGCCTACAAACAGTCGGGAGGGAGAGAGGAGGGCAGCAGGGTAACTAGGGTTTGGAGGAAGGTGTGTCTTAGGGGGGAGGGGGCGCACCAGCCCTCTATATATAGAGGGGGGTGCGGCCAGCCCTTGCCCATCCTCCAAGCCTATCTCTAGTTTAAACGATTTAAACTCTCCCTTATCTAGAAATCCTATCTCTAGTTTAAACGAGTTTAGTAGCAGCATCGTCCGAAGCTTCATGATCCTTGTCATTAGCTTCCTCTATTGTTGGTGTAGGCGGCACTGGAACAATTTCAGGTGCTACGCTACTCTCCAATTCAAGAGAAGGTTCAATAACCTCGTCTAGCTCTACTTTCCTCCCACTCACTTCTTTCGAGAGAAACTCCTTCTCAAGATCAAGAAAGGAACCGTTCTTTGCGACAAACACTTTGCCTTCAGTTCTGTGATAGAAGGTATACCCAATAGTTTCCTTAGGGTATCCTATGAAGACGCATTTCTCCGCTTTGGGTTCGAGCTTGTCCAGCATCAACTTCTTGACGTAAGCTTCGCATCCCCAAACTTTAAGAAACGACAACTTAGGTTTAGCACCAAACCACAGTTCATACGGTGTCGTCTCAACGGATTTAGATGGAGCCCTATTTAAAGTGAATACAGCGGTTTCTAATGCATAACCCCAAAATGATAACGACAAATCAGTAAGAGACATCATCGATCGGACCATATCTAATAGGGTTCGATTCCGGCGTTCAGACACACCATTGCGCTGTGGTGTTCCGGGTGGCGTGAGTTGTGAAACGATTCCACTTGCTTTGAGATGCGTGAGAAAATCATAACTCAAATATTCGCCCCCACGATCGGATCGTAGAAACTTAATCTTTCTGTTACGATGGTTCTCCACTTCATTCTGAAATTCTTTGAACTTTTCAAACGTTTTAGATTTATGTTTCATTAAATAGATATACCCATATCTACTTAAGTCATCGGTAAAAGTGAGAAAATAGCGATATCCACCGCGCGTCGAAACACTCATCGGTCCGCATACATCGGTATGTACGATTTCCAACAAGTCCGTTGCTCGCTCCATCATACCGGAGAACAGGGTTTTGATCATCTTGCCCATGAGGCATGGTTCGCATGTGTCAAATGATTCAAAATCAAGAGACTCCAAAAGTCCATCAGAATGGAGTTTCTTCATGCGCTTTACACCAATATGACCTAGACGACAGTGCCACAAATAAGTAGTATTATCACTATCTACTTTGCATCTCTTAGCCTCAATGTTATGGATGTGTGTTTCATCCCTTTCGAGATTTAGAAGAAATAAACCATTCACAAGAGGTGCATGACCATAAAAGATGCTACTCATATAAATAGAACAACCATTATTCTCCGATTTAAATGAATAACCGTCTTGCAATAAACACGATCCAGAAATAATGTTCATGCTCAACGCAGGCACATAATAACATTTATTAAGGTTTAAAACTAATCTCGAAGGTAAAACTAAGGAGAGCGTGCCGACGGCCATCACATCAACTCTTGATCCGTTGCCAACGCGCATCGTCACCTCATCCCTCGCAAGCCGTCGTCTATTCCGTAGATCCTGTTTCGAGTTACAAATATTAGCAACTGAATCAGTATCAAATACCCAGGCACTACAACGAGGGCTAGTAAGGAAAACATCAATAACATGTATATCAAATATACCTTTGATGGTGCCAGCCTTCTTGTCCGCTAAGTACTTCGGACAGTTGCGCTTCCAGTGACCCTTGTCCTTGCAATAGAAGCACTCAGTGTCCGGCTTAGGACCAGACTTGAGCTTCTTCTCAACAGGGGCAACGCGCTTGCCGCCGCTTTTCTTGAAGGGCTTCTTTGCACCTTTACCTTTCTTAAAGGAGTGATTGTTGACCATCAACACATGATTATCCTTTTTGATGTCCACCTCCGCAGCCTTCAGCTTTGCGAAGAGCTCGGTGATCGTATCAGTGGAACCAATCTGATTGTGAGTCACTACAAAACTTTTGTAGCTGGGAGGGAGTGATTGCAGAACCCTGTCAATCTTGAGCTCCTCTGGAATCTTGCAATCCAGTTGCTCAAGGCGTTGAGTGTAGCCCGACATCTTAATGGCGTGCTCACTAACGGAACTCCCTTCCTCCATCTTGCAGTTAAAGAACTTCTCAGAGATCTCATATCTCTCAGAACGGGCCTGAGTCTGAAACATGGTTTTCAGCTCCTCGAGAATCTCAAAGGGCCCGGGATAGTTTTCAAAACGATTTTGAAGTTCCGGTTCCATAGCAAACAACATGTAATCACACCATAATCATCTTTGCGCGACTGATAGACAGCTTTCTCATCAGCCGGCGCAGTTGCAGCAGGGGGTTACCTAACGCTTTCTCAAGGACATAGTCCTTTTGACCGCCAGAGAGAATGATTCTCAGATTGCGGAACCAGTTGGTGAAGTTAGACCCATTGTTCTTAAGCTTTTCTTTCTCAGCAAAAACGTTGAAGTTGAAGTTGGACTTGGCCATGTGATCTACAGTATTTGCAAGTACAATTTAGACTATGTTCATGATAAATAGTTCAACTTAATCAAATTACTAGATGAACTCCCACTAAATTCAACATCCCTCAAGTTGTTTAGTGAACACGATCCAAATTCACCACACCTAATCCGATCTTCACGAGAAGAGATGTGGCTTCAATGGTGGACAACGAAGTGTCGATCATATCATTCATATGACTCATGCTTAACCTTTCGGTTCATGTGTTCCGAGGCCATGTCTGTACATGCTAGGCTCGTCAAGTTAGACCCAAGTATTTCCGCGTGTGCAAAACTGGCTTGCACCCGTTGTATGTGAGCGTAGAGTCTATAGCATCCGATCATCACGTGATGCTTGGACACGACGAACTTTCACAACGGTGCATACATGGGGAGAACACAATTTTATCTTGATCTTTAAGTGAGGAATCATCTTATAATTCTACCGTCGCGATCTAAGCATAATAAGATACATAAAAGGATAAACATCACATGCATATAACTTTATGTGACATGGTATAGCCAATCTTCGCGCAATGATCTCCATCTTGTGCGTTCCGGCATGATCTCCATCACTCCACCATGATTGCCTCCACCACGAATAGCAACTACAACTATTGCTAACTACTTAGCGATAAAGTAAAGCTATTACATGGCGTATAAGAAGTTGACTCGCAGGTCATACACAATTATAAAGACAACCATATGGCTCCTGCCGGTTGTGTACTCATCGACATGCAAGTCGTGAAACATTACAAAACATGATCATCGCATACAATATACACATCACATCTTGGGCCATACCATATCACAGAAAACACTCCCTGCAAAAACAAGTTAGACGCCTCTACTTTGTTGTTGCATGTTTTACATGGCTTATGGGAGTAGATGCTAAGAACGATTCTTACCTACGGAAAGCCACAACGGTGATATTATGGTTGCCAAACTCCGGTGTTAATCCCATGACAACTATAGTGAGAGAAACTGACATCCACCAGCCGCATGTATGGTACAAGCCACACGTCAAGTGCGGAGCCGGTCTCGCGAACGACGTCGCGTAAGGTTGGCCTGGACCGCTTCAATCTCACTATCCCGCGTCATAAGAAGAACACAAACAAGAGGCTTGCAACAGAAAACATCAACGCCCGCAACAACCATGTTGCGTTCTACTCGTGAAACACATCTACGCATAGATCTAGCTCTGATACCACTGAAGGGTTTTGCAGCATAGTAAATCAAAATTTTCTACGGAAGCGAACAGAGGGAAAGCCAAGATCTAATCTAGGAGATGCAAACAATGAGAGAGATTGGATTAGATCTTCATACCCTTGAAGATTCGCGCAGCGGAACGTTCGTCGGAACGTGGGTGATGTAGTCGTACTCGCTTCTCCTCCTCGCGATCCGATCCGATCTAGCACCACAAGTGGCGGTGCCTCCGTGAGATGCACACGTGCAGCACCTCGACGTCTCCTCCTTCCTCGGACCAGCAAGTAGGGTGGAGAGATAGATTGGATCTACAACGCGACGGCGCGGTGTATATGGTGGAGAATTTCTGCAGCAGGGCTTCGCCTACAAACAGTCGGGAGGGAGAGAGGTCTGCAGCAGGGCTTCGCCTACAAACAGTCGGGAGGGAGAGAGGAGGGCAGCAGGGTAACTAGGGTTTGGAGGAAGGTGTGTCTTAGGGGGGAGGGGGCGCACCAGCCCTATATATATAGAGGGGGGTGCGGCCAGCCCTTGCCCATCCTCCAAGCCTATCTCTAGTTTAAACGATTTAAACTCTCCCTTATCTAGAAATCCTATCTCTAGTTTAAACGAGTTCAAACTTATCTAGGATCGGCTGGGCCCTATGGGGCCTTGTGCCCCTGGCCCAATGCGGCCAGGACACTCCCTCATAGGCCCATGCCCCCTCCGGGAAGGCGGGACCACGTTGGCCCCCTTCCGGAAGGTTCTAGAAGCTTCCGGTACAATACCGATTAACCCGGAACAATTCCGAACTCCAAAAACTGCACTGCCTTATATGAATCTTATTCTCCGGACCATTCCGGAACCTCTCGTGATATCCCGGATCCCATCCGAGACTCCGAACAAAAACTCATAAACCAATTATCCAATCTATCCTAGCGTCGAGACACGTTAAGTGTGTGACCCTGCGGGTTCGAGAGTATGCAGACATGATCTTCTATCAATAATCAACAGCAGGGTCTGGGCACCCATATTGACTCCCACACATTCATCGATGATCATATCGGATGAACCACGATGCCAGGATTCAATCAATCCCATATATATATTCCCTTTGTCTCGCGATATTTTACTTGCCCGAGATTCGATCGTCGGTACCGTCATACCTAGTTCAATCTCGTTCACAGCAAGTACTTTACTTGTTCCGTAATCCGATATCACTTTGTGATTAACTCCTTAACCACATGCTTGAAAGCGGTGTTGATATCGATTACCGAGTGGGCCCGAAGTATATCTCTCCGACTTGGGAGGGACAAATCCCATCTCGATACATACAACCCAACAGATACTTTCCGATCACCTGAGAGACACCTTTATGATCACCCTCTCATAGGATGACGTTTGATGACCTCAAAGCTTTCTTCCGATACCAGGGAGTTGTATTATCTCATGGTCTAAGGAATACAATATTTGACATAGGAAAAGCTTCGCAAAGATGAACACAATGATACTATCTAATTGCTTCGCTTAGTTTGGTTATGTCCACCATATCATTCTCCAATGATATGATCTCATTATCAATTGACAACTCATGTCTATGGTTAGGAAACCTTAACCATCATTGATCAATGAGCTAGTCCATAGAGGCGTACTAGGGACATGGTGTTGTTCACAAACCACACAAGTATTAATGTTTCCGCTTAATACAATTCTAGCATGGAATATAAACTTTATCATGAACAAGAATTATAATAATAACATCTTTATTATTGCCTCTAGGGCATAATTCCAACAGTTGATCCACTATATATGTCAGTAAACTTGGCTTCTGGCATTCAGATCCAATATTCTTCGGACATTTCTTTACGGAAAAGAACAAGCTCGCTCATCATCACTTAGAAAATTGAGAATAATATAATGTTCTTTCCTGACATAGTTGGAAAATCACACCGACAACACTGTTTACTACAAGAAAATGCACCCATCTACCTCTCTGAAAAGTCATATATTTCAACAGCAATCTATCGCGCTTACTTGTAGCTCAAGTTTGACCCAATTTCATTAAATAGTGTCATGCGATGCAAAACCTTAGAAAGAAGTCAAACCTATTGTCAAAACTCTCGGTTGTTTCTCATATATTGATTGTGACCCCCCGATCGGTATGGTTCCTCCAAAAGCTTTTTCGTATAACTTTCAGAGTGACCTACAATTTAGTTTTTGACATGGGCATACCTTACAAGTACTCGAGCTTGGCATACATGGTCCAGCATTGAAGAAGCCCAAGACGTTGTTGAGGCCCAGCTAAGGTCCAGGTGACCCGGAGACTCCGACTGCTTATAGCATACGACATATTAAAGATAGAAGTTCAAAGGGAGAACCCTAACTTGTAACCGACTCGGCTGCTATCCTGGGACCTAGCCTATCTATATAAAGGCTAGGAGGGGTAGAGAGGAGGACAATCACAACCCTAGTTTCCACACCATCGTCAGATTGCATCTGCGCACCCCTTGTCACTTTCGACTCCCTCGATAATTCCAAGAGCAGACAAGCAGGAGTAGGGTCCTCTACAAGGCCTGAACCCGGGTAAACCTTGCATCCCTGTGTGCTTGTTTGTTAGCCGATTGATGCCTCCAGCGCTCCCCATTTCCTTGAACCTAAGTCCATCTGCGAGGTATTGATGAGTTAACCCCTTGTCAATTGGCGTCGTTTGTGGGAATCGGAAGTGCTGATGTTGCGGCTTCCTCGGCCCCATCAACTGTGATCTACAACTCTGCAATAGTGGAGATTCACCTCTTCTTCGGTGCCTTCGACTTGACCGTCTACACGCCAGCCACTTGCCCAAATTTTGAGTCCGTGGGCGATGGGATCGGCCTGGAGATCGGGAGCTTACGCTTCCAAGTTGGTCAGCTGGGCACGCTTTGCCTTCCTGATCAGCCGATGGTCCCCGTGATGGCTCCAACATCGTGGTTTCCACCGACGATCGGCACCCTAAGCAAACTCAACGCCCCGACAATAGTCGGGAACACAGACAGTGATAGCATCCGCGAGTTCGATCTGGGCGATCTGGCCACGGAGGATGGAGCCTATGGCTCTGGATCTGAAAGCTACGGAAGCAACAGCTTCCCCAAACACTACATGTGCACCGTTGTCAACATAGGCAACAACGGCGGCAATCGTGACAACACCGGGGTGGTCCCTCCAACAAAGCACCCACCAACAACAGGCCAGAAAATCATCCGCACCTTACTTCGAACGAACACACCCAGGAGCGCGTGCTGATCAAGCTCAACGATGATGAGTGGGCTCACTGCCGAGAGGCCTTACGGGGGAACCCCCTGCCACCAAACTCATCGCAAGACATGCTGATGGGTTATCACTAGCTGCTCAAGGAAGAATTGAAGCGCCAGCAGCAAGTAATCGCCTAGCTCGAGGCGTGCAGTAAGGCGGTGGATGAGTCGAGCCTTCGGCGAGCTTAACTCTCCTCCATGGGAGGATCCTCCTCCAAGGGCAACGATCATATAACTGCCAAGGTACGCTCTTGATTGGCTCACCTCACCGATAAGGAGTGAGAAGAAGCTGCATGAGTCCTCGACTTCTCATCTATAGTGGTGGATACACGGGGCATTGTGCTCCCAAAAACGCCCCAAGCCATGGTGACTGCGGCCACCATGTACATGCTCAACAACCAGCCACTGGCTGGGGACCCGCGGGTCGCCATGCACCGATCTACGATCGCAGGCTTGGGGCTAGTCGAAGCCTCCCTCATCAAGGATCCAGCATCGGAGCCGAAGAAAAACAAGGCTCTGGCCAAACGCTACTCTTCTCCCTCCTCCAGCAATGACAGCCACGATTTGTCGTGACGACGCCGCTCATGGCGGCATGACTATGACTATGACACACGTGATGACATCACGCAGCGCATGGTCGACAGGATGCACGCGAGGCATGCTCGTTCAACTGACTCGGAAGATGATGGGATAGAGCTCTGCGGTGCCAGCTGCTTCAGCAGAGCCATCCGACACAAGCGAATGCCAAAGGGGTTCAAGCTCCCATGAAAGAACCTGAAATTCGATGGCCTGTAGGACCCGAAGATCTGGCTCGATGATCAAATTTCCTCCGCCAACTCCACGGCGGAACCACGAGCATGGCAATGCAATGCCTCCAGCTACAACTGCAAGGCGCCGCTCGTGCGTGGCTCAATAAACTCCCGCGTGGATCGATTCGTAGCTGGGAAGAGCTAGTCTATAGCTTCGTGCGAAATTTCAATGGAACTTACAAAAGGCCCGCATCAATCAAAGAATTGAGAGGCTGCTACCAGAAAACTGGAGAGTCGTTGTGCTCATACATCCAGAGATGGTCCATCATCAAAAACTCTGCAGAAGACATCTCTGAAGATCGTGCAATCGACGCGTTCAACGGCGGCGTGCGCTGTAGAGAGCTCAAGGAGGAACTAGGCCGTTCGAAGCCCAAAATAATCGACCACCTGATGGAGATCGCGAATAGATGGGCCGATGGAGAGGAATCGGTAAAAAACCGTGTCCACTCTGACGATGACGATGACCTCGGCCACAGACGCGACCACCAAAGAAAACATCGAATGCGCGGTTGCGAGGACGTCGACATGTTCGCGGCTGGCTACGCTAATAAACGCAACGACAACAACCGCAATAGCGGATACATCAACAAGCATGCTGGCAAGAAAAAATCCACCCACCTTCTAAAGGATTGCCGCGAGTTCCTCAAGCTCCATGAAGGCTTAACCCAGATGAATCACGACGTGATAAACCAAGGCTATGGAGCTGCTCCGGGCGCTGTGGCTCATGGAGCACCACCACCACCACCTGCGGCTGCACCAGTGCAAAATCACGGAGGCGAGCCATACCCACGAGTGCTGGGAAACATGGGGATGATCCAAAAGGGACGCCCCTCAAATCGGGTGCAAAAATCAATCACTTGCCAAGTCAATTTGGTGATGAACTCTCCGCCCTCCACCACTGAGTACCTCAGTGGAAGCGAGTCCTGCATTACCTTCGACAAACACGATCATCCAAATCAAGTACCTCGGCCAGGCCACTGTCCCCTGGTGCTCGAGGAACAAATCGGAGGCTTCGAGATGAGTCGCGTCTTCATGGACGGTGAAAGAGGAATCAACCTCATGTTCACAAGTACCTTGCGCGGCATGCGAATTCCTCTAACATGTCTAGAAGCTTCAGACACAACATTCCACGACATTGTCCCAGGGAAGGGCGTATACCCCATAGGCAAGATAAGTCTGGACGTCATCTTCGGAACGCCAGCAAACTTCCGGCGAGAATGCATCGAATTCGAAGTCGTCGACTGGCCCTCGCAGTACCACTACATCTTCGGACGCGTCACGTTCGCGAGGTTCATGGCGGTACCACACTACTCCTACCTACAGATGAAGATGCTGGGCCCAAATGGCATTATTACAGTCAATGGAAGCTTCGAAAGGTCTGACAGCTGCGATAGGGAATTCAACAGAATCTCCTAGTCTTTCGGCATGCAAGAGGAGCTGGTGAGATTGAAGGAGTCGACAAACAACAGTCTACCACCTCTAAGCAAGCCAAGCTCACCTGACCAATACTTCAACACCTGGATCCACACCAAGGCGGTCCAGGTCCACCCAATGGACCCGACCAAGACGAACCTCATCGCCAACAACTTGAGTCCCGCATAGGAACTCGCACTCGTCGAATTCCTCCGTGAGTGCTGGGAAATCTTCGCCTGGTGTCCAGCGGACATGCCAGAAGTTCCCAGGGAATTCGCAAAGCACTCAATCAATGTAAACCCTGAAGCAAGGCTGGTCAAGCAGACAATACGGCGACTGTCTGAACCAAGGGAAAAAACGGTCGGTATGGAAGTCAACAGACTCCTCGATGCTAACTTCATACGCGAGATCAAGGAAAGCACCTGGGTAGCAAACCCCGTGCTTGTTCCTAAAAAAGACATGGATATCCTGCGGATGTGCGTGGACTTCACCTCCTTAAACAAGCATTGCCCGAAGGATCACTTCTGGCTGCCACGGATTGACCAGATAATCGACTCCACCGCGGGATGCGAGCGCCTCTACTTCCTTGACACCTACTCAGGATATCACCAGATTCGAATGAAGGAGGATTACCAGGAGAAAACGGCGTTCATCACGCCCTTTGGTGTCTTCTGCTACACGACAATGCCCTTCGGGCTGAAAATGCAGGGGCCATCTACCAACGATGTATGCAGACTTGCCTTAAGGGCCAGCTGGGCCGCAACATTCAAGTCTACGTCAACGACATCATCGTAAAAACCAAGGAGGAAGTCTCTCTACTCGATGATTTCCATGAAACCTTCGACAACCTCGACCGCTACCAGATCAAGATCAATCCGGACAAATGCGCCTTCAGTGTACCATCTGGGCAATTACTCGGGTACCCCATCTCTGCAAGGGGGATCGAGGCCAACTCGAAGAAAATAAAGGCTATACTAGCCATGGAGAAGGCAAAGAACATAAAAGGCGTCCAACAGCTAGCTAGACGAATTGCGGCGCTCGGTCGATTCATCAGTCGAATGGGTGAAAAGGCATTGCCCTTCTACCAACTCCTCCGCAAGGCTGACAAATTCGAGTGGACAGATGAAGCACAAGAGGCATTTGAGGACCTCAAGCGTCTCCTATCTACCTCGCCGGTGTTGGTGACACCCCAAGAAAAAGAGCCGCTATTATTATACATCTTCGCCACCAACTAGGTGGTTAGCACTATACTCGTGGTGGAACGAGCCGAAGAAAATAAAGTCCACGGGGTACAGCGCCCATCTACTACCTCAGTGAGGTGCTCACACCGACAAAGCAGCGGTACCCGCATTATCAGAAGCTAGCGTACGGTGTCTTCATGGCAGCTAGGCGACTGCGGCACTACTTCCAGGAGTATCCAATAATCATGGTGAATGACGCCCAGCTAGGGCACATCCTCAACAACCCCGACGCCACCGGGCGAGTCACGCTTTGGCGGATAGAACTATCTCCATGATACATCACCTATGAGAAGCGAGACACAATCAAGTCGCAAGTACTCCCGGACTTCCTCGTGCACTGGATAGAAAACCAGCTCCCTGACAAGCCAGACATGTCCTATCTATGGACCATGCACTTCGATGGATCCAAACATAAAGAGGGAGCTCGTGCAGGTGTCATACTGACATCACCACATGGCGACAAGATGAAATATGTTCTTCGAATGCAGTTCATAGCCTCCAACAACGAAGCTGAATACGAAGCCCTACTCCACGGGATGTGGATGGCAAAAGCTTGTGGCGCAAAGCGACTCGTCAGCTAAGGCGACTCCAGACTAGTGGCGAGTCAAACCATGAATCAATTGATGCTCTAAGCAACAACATGATCGCCTACTCCGACCTCTATGACGCACTCGAAGGAGACTTCGACGACTGCGAACTGCGGCACATCGGCTGCGAGAGCAACGAGGAAGCAAATATACTCGCCAACATCGGCTCCACTTGTGCCCTAGTGCCACCTGGAGTATTTTTAGAGCACATCTGCGAGAGCTCCATCAAGCCAAAGGCTCCAGATCTTAAAGCCAGCATGTCAAAAGACTCGGGGGCTATGCCACCCAACGAGCCAAAGGCACTCGAGGACATGGATACAGATACGGGACTCAAAGGCCCAATGGAGGTCATGATGATCGAGCCATCCTAGACATAACTATACATCACATACTTGCTCAGCAAAAGGTTGCCAGATGACTCGACAGATGCGCGTCATATAGCGTGACGATCCAAGGCATTCGCCCTCATTAACGATGAACTGTACAACCGTAGCATCACAGGAGTCCTTCAGCGATGTGTCTCCAATAGGGACGGAAGATCCATCCTCCTCGACAAACATGAAGGCACTTGTGGCCATCATGCTGGTAGTCATGCCCTCGTCACCAAAGCTCTGTAAGATGGATTCTACTGGCCAACGGCAATGCGTGACGCTAAGGACATCATCTAGCGATGCAACGCTTGCCAACGATTCACGGATAAACCGCACGCACCTGGCGCAGAACTTAGGCCAATACCCGTGGTCTGGCCCTTCGTGCAATGGGGACTCAACATGGTCGGCAAGCTGCACAAATCTTCGCCTGGAGGATATGTCTACCTCCTTGTCACAGTCGACAAATTCACGAAATGGATCAAGGCCATGCCGGTAACAAATCAATCAGGGGCAGCAGCCATAAAATTCTTCGAATCCATTGTTTTTCGGTTCGGTGTGCCACATAGCATCATCACAGACAATGGGATGAACTTCACCTCCAAAGAGTTCCAGGATTTCTGCGAAAACCTGGGAATCAACATGCCTCGGTGGCACATCCCCAGACCAACCGTCAAGTCAAAAATGCCAACGACCTCGTCTACGGTGGGATCAAGAAAAGGCTCCTCCGGCCACTCGAAAGAGCTGCTGGGTGCTGGCCCGAGGAGCTACAGTCAGTGCTATGGAGCTTGCGCACAACTCCAAATAGCGCTACAGGCTATACTCCGTTCTTCATGGTACACGGCGCCAAGGCGGTACTACCCGCAGAGGTGCGCTACAAAGCCCCACGGGTAGTAGCATACAGCAAGTCATAATCAACACTCGCACTCGAAGACTCCGTTGACCTCCTTGACGAAGCATGCGAGATCGCAGCGGAAATATCCACGATCTACCAGCAGAACTTCCGCAACTACCACAGCAGAAGGCTGCACGCCAGGTCCTTCGTCGAAGGAGACCTGGTCCTACGACTAAAGAAACAAGGGTACCTCAAGCTCAAGTCCCCTTGGGAGGGACCTTATGTGATTACCAAAGTAATCCCAGGTGGCGCCTACCGCCTTAAAGACGTAGAAAGCGGAGTCACATACTCCAACCCTTGGAACATCGCGTAGCTGCATCGCTTCTACCCCTAGATGTTTTTACTTTGCAAATAAGGCTATTCAGCGAGGCTACTTAGCCATACATTGTACCTCATGATATTCTGCGAATAAATAAAGCTAGGTGCCCCAAACTTTGTGTCTTTATTTTTACTTGCAATTACATTGCTCGGGCGCTACGCCACCCTCTCAACCTTGTTACACGAATACCACAGTATCCCGAGTAGCTGACGCACTATCAATCGAACCCTTGGTAAAATCAACCCAACTGCAACGCACCTGACAGGTTGACAAGGTGCTGAGATGAATATCCGTCAGGCTAATGAAAAGGAACTGTAGAGCACAAAACACTCTAAAAATACATAAGCTAGCAAGCTATTACATATAAACGGGTAACAAGACACCCGGCACTCTTATATGAACTATTACAACACATATGCGTCTATGTATAAGGTCACGCTACTGACGTAAAAGGAGAACATTTGTACGCTCTTCGAAGAAATCAATGATATCTTCAGCTAACTGATCAACCGCTCGATAACGTGGCACCATGCTCCATGCCATCCCCTCTGGCGCGGGTGGCGGTCCAGCGGCAACAACTACGAAATCCATATCAGGTCAATGCAGGCGAACAAGCGCCAATACAGCCTTTGCACCCGCGACCAACTGCTGGCGCATGCACTCACGGACCACGCTGATATCCTAGAACCTCATGAGCAAAGCTAGCAAGCTTGAAGGCACCGCATCCAGGGGGAACATTGCCTGAAAAATATGCTTGAGGCATGACTGCGCTTTCATCAAATAAAGCAGCACCCGTGATGCACGGTCCTGCAACGTCGCCAACGCAACTGTGCAATCATGATCAACCCAGAAATACCCACTAGCTTCCATCTTCTCCTGAGTCAAGTCATTCAGTCGAATGGCAACTCGATCCCTCTCATCCTGTGGGTGACGAGCGCTAACAACTACAAGAAGCAGGGCAAAGCATAAGGACAAAACACCACCGCGAATGGCTAAGAAATGATAAGAGGCTAGATAACTAACAATTAAATTGCTCATTCAATTGAGCCACTGATACATTCGATCCAGATTACAAATGTAGTATAGCTCTTTTTCCCTAATAGACCTAGGTTATCGAATCCGCGGGAAGCGAATGCGTAGTGAAGTTACTTTAACGGATCTTCGGGAGTTTTAGAATTCCTTTTGTGTTTTTACCGGACCAGTAGCTTGCGTCTTTTTGTTGTTGTCGATGATGGAGAGAGAGGGCCTAGGGCATTCGGTTTCACCTGTAGCTGTGCAAAAACATTTGATGGAAATAAAAGATAGAAATAAAGTATGCATGTACTTGTTAGAACAAGATAAATTATATGTGGGCAGTGCATCCATAATTGTTATTGCCTCCGCAACCGCTTATAGCAATAACCTACTAGTCTCATCCATAGAAGAAAGAGAACTAATGATATGCATAGTGATGTCACCGTTAATCCCAAGCAAATCCCTCACATACAGCCATACTACCCCTCCTGTCACTGGGGTTCCCAACCTGCAGATCAGTCATCACTCATACTCCCTATACCTGGCTCAACCCTCGGGGTCTTGGGTACCTAACAAGTCCTTGGATTGAGGCAAGAGAGGATAAAATAATCATCATGTCATACAAACTAATACACAATCCCATCTATGATAAATAACATGCACAATTTCTACATGGCTAGGCCAAAGCCCTTAGCCCAAGGAGAATTACTCACACATAGAGATGATATCAACAATCACAGACATTGTAATGAAAATCATAAGATTGATAGCAATAGGCTTACAATGTCGCCAATCAGAGAAGAGATCTACTATTACAAGTCGTGGAAGATGGCTATGGAGATGGAGAAGGGTTTGGAGATATGAGGCGGCTTTTTGGCAGAGTCTGGCTTCTTCGGGGCAAGGTGAGTGTTTTTTCCCATCGCCTGAGTCTTCTTTATATAGGGGTCCCTTCACGAAAGTTGTTCTGTTTGACCTAACGGTGGCGGCACCAACTATACGACTGGAGCTATACGGTTGGAATTTTTGCTCCGGTCGTATAGTTGGTTGTTACGGCGTCTGCCTTTGTTGAACGGCTCCTAGTTTCTTCTGTTTGTTGAAAATCTCGTATCTTTGACTTTAATGTAGTGACTCCCTCCTTTAAACGACATTATCTGCACAGGAAAAATACAAGAACAAAGGATTGCATACCCCTCTGAATATTAGCATTAGTGGCAGGGATTAGCGAGATATTTCATAAAAAATGTGATTAATATCCAGTTTAAATGTGGACGCAGATGGCTATATTTCAGAGCCATCAACCTCCCCAAGCTTAAACTTGATCGTCCCAAGCAAGAAAACCAAAATCAAAAAGGAACTCACCATTTAAACTGAAATAACGAGATGGTGATCTTACTCATGATTAATAGTCTCATGTTTCCTACACTTCATAAATCTAAAAAACTTCAGCACAAATAGAGTAATGGCAAGCATATCATACGGGTTTCATGCATCCTTATAGCGCAGCAAAATTATTGTAAACATGGATGATTCAAATGAGTAAATTTTATTCCATGTCAAGTAATCAACTCATAGGCTTGCCTTTGAACAGTAAAGTATAATCATGTAAATTAAGAGTGTGAGAGTTGTCATGAAAAGCATATATACTAGAGTGTCTCAATTCTCCCACATCAATGAATCAAGACTTTGCAAGCACTACTTTTCTATTCGTTTCCCTTCAAGCAATTTTAGTTTTTAAGTAATTGAGATCATGCCAAAGATTTTTATTAGTTTATCGGGTTGTGATGGACACTCGTGGCATCACTAAGGTTTTTGTTCTTTTTGCATAATGATCACTCATAATAGCCAGAGGAGTGATTCCATCATGATTATAGCTACCCGGGAGTGCCAAGAATCTTACCCACTATAGCGTTGCTGCTACAAGTGTTTAATCAACTCATAGCCGAAATCTAGGAGTTTCCTCCATGAAGATTGTTCATAGGCCAGCGGAGTTGTTGGCATCCCATGAAGTTTGACATGCGTAAAGCTATATCATTCTTATGATTAACAAGTCAAACTTTGACATGCTCAGAAAAACCGCTAAACATTAATTCAATCGAACAAATCCTTTCAAAGAGAGCTATCAAGTCAATCAACATTTTTAGTGGTGTCGAGTGTCTCTAGAAATAAACCTTCAAGACTAAGCACTACAACACCCAAGCCTTCAATTGTGAGACCTTTTCTTATTACAATTGTTTAGCAATTTTTAGGCAAGACTCGGTTAATTATGAGAGATGGAACAAAATGAGCCCAATTAAATACCCATGCAAACGAAAATCTTACTTTGATACAAAGACTTACTCCACCAATATAATATCTCAACATTTACTACTAACTAGCATGAGTTTATCAAACTTCAAAAGTGAGGAGTCATAAGGCATATCTCTCATGTTTGGTTCCACTTCTCTCTTCCTTTTTTATTTGTTTCTTGGAAACTCGAAGTCGATCACTCTCCTGCAAATATATGAAGACCTCGAGGCAGAAAGAAAAGAAAGAGGGAAATAAAGAAAAATGGAGAAATCTTTTTGTGATTTTCAAGAGAGGGAATATAAAGAATAAAAAATTGGTGGCAAAGCTCGGCTAGAAAATTTCGAAAGCAAAATAAAAAGAACTAAAGATAAAGTGTTGGGGAAACCAACACGAGTTCTTATAAACTTAAATAAAAACATAACCTCGAAATAAATAAAAGCAAATGAACGCCAAATAAAGATACATGAGGAAACTTCCCCAAGCTTAGGCTTTTGTAAGACCTTCAAATCATTGTGGTGGCGGGAAAAAGTCGTTACTCTAGTTTGCAAATTGAGTTGAGAGGTTACTTGTTGATTCTTGGAGGTTCGAAGAGAGGTTGTGCATCCTCTCCATAGTCCCTCCAAGTCCTTGGAAATCTTGGTATGTGGCGAACCAGGTTTGTGGCTGCTCCTCTTGGTGAGGAACTTCTTGCTCCTCCTCTTGGCCCTCATCCTCTTCAGGAATTTCTTCCTCGGGTTGGTGTTGCTCAACCTGCAAATCATATAGCAAACGTCCTTCCTCAATAGAGAAAAGACCATTAGGAAAAGGAGTGGGGTAGATACGCCTAGCTCCAAAAATATGCAGGTAATAAGCACCACCTCTCCTAGTGAGCATTCCACATGCCCTTAAGGTGGAGAAACCTACATGTGTCTCACCTAGTATAGGTTACAACTCACCTAGATCGATGTCTAGGGCAGTGGCAAGCACGATGATGACGCCTCCTCCTGTGATTGGCCCTTGGCTTTGGGAGGCTTGGTTCTCCAGGTAGTGCACAAGGATGGAGCCCAAGTTGAGTGACAGGTTGCAGTTGATGTAAGCAGCCTTTGCAAGGACTAAGATCTCCTCCTCGTTGAGCCTCGTGAAATCATTACGTGCTTGCAAGGTGTTAGCAATAACATAGAACAAATAGCTAATTGGAGGATGTTGAATATTCTTCCCCTTGTTCACTCTACTAGTGAAGCTCATTCCATTATTGATCGGGGGAAGGAATTAAGCTAGTAAAGGATGCGCGTAAAGCATGAACATCATTGTTTGGAAAATTAAAGCATGTGCACCATTCATCTAATGTTAAAGTGTAGTTTTTGTTCATCAAACGGAAAGAAGTAGTATCCTCTCCTTGCCATAGTTTAATGGTGCTTTGCAACAAACTTAGGAATCCAATAGTTAAGCGGCGATAAGTAGGTACATCATTATACACAAAGTTTTGCAGGCCAGCTCTATTGCAAAGTAAATTAATGTCATCGGAAATACCAAGTTGGTTCAATATAATGGGGCAAGCCCACTTGGTGGCCTTCACTTCGCGGTTCTTGATCTTGTTGAAGCATTCACGATGGGCCTCATCCCTGAACCGTATCCCCATGTGTTCCTAGATGATCGCCCGAGAAGCACTAGCGGTGGCTCGAGCACGAGTTTGGATCCTTGTGTTCATCTTCTAAAACATTGAAGAAAGGCAAAAATAAAACTTTTTGATCCAACAACAGCAAGTATAATATATTCCTCATCTAAACACACTAAAGAATCTCCTCAAGATAATAATCTAGGCAAGAAAATCATGGCAATTGGTTCATAGTAGGTTTCACCCTAGATTTGATAATGACAATAGATCGAAGATGAATTTGCAAAAAGTAATTGGAGGATCGGAGGAGAAACATACCGTAGATCACTTGTGTGTGAGGAAATCGAATGAAATTGAGTAGAGATGAAGATACCTTGAGGTTTTGAGAGAGTTTGGAGGTAGAAGAGAGAAAAAGAATTGAAGTTTTGGAGTTGGGAGTACCTTCCCTTGTGATTTTGTGGTCAGACGCAACTATACGGGTGGAAAATGCGTTCCGTCCATATAGTTCGTGTTCTGTCAAAATATTAGGGCTTCCTCCTGGCGGCGCAGCTATACGGGCGCAACTATATGGGTGGAACAAAATGTTTTGGCTGTATAGCCATATAGTTGGTCGTTAAACTTTCTATCTCTGCGAAAGAAAATTTGCAAAGGCATAGATATCTATACGACCGCAACTATACGGACGGAATTTTTTATTCTCGCCGTATAGTTGGTCGTTAAACTCCCAGTATATATGAAAAGAAATTGTATAGAGGCATTGATATCTATACAACCGGAATTTTTATCCCACTTTGTAGTTGGTCGTTAAACCCTCAGTACATATTGTAGAAAAAATTTCGATGGTAAAGATAACTATACGACCGGAACTATATGGCTGGAATTTTTATTCCTGTCGTATAGTTGGTCATTAAACTATCTGTGTGCATCAAAAAAAATTTGTTTCTTCGTAAACTATTTCTTTTCCTATAACTTAGCGATATACCTTGTTTTTGACAGAAAATTGATAATAAAAATTGTCGACCAACAATAGCATGAATAATGTAGAATTTTAAGTACTACCGAATTTCTTCTCCTCAAATGGAGTTTTCTAGCACTCTTTATTAAACAAAAACTTAAACTAAAACTAAAAACTTAACTCAAACCTTTATTTAACATGGTTTACCTCCCATGGAGCGCTCTTTTATGGTCAATAGCTTGACCTTTGATGATACTCACTTGGGCCAGATGAGTGGAGCACCCACTATAAAGTAATGTTTGGCTTTCTTCTTCCTAGGGAAATGAATAACAAAAGGATACCGTGAAGCCAATTGCAACTTCACGTTCCCTTCATGAAGGTTAATTAAAGCCTTTATAGTTCTCAAGAAAGGACGGCCTAGTATTATAGGAGCAACACTATCTTTAGGTATGTCAACAATAACAAAATCAATAAGAGCAGGACAACCTTTGATATAAACTAAAGTGTTCTCCTTAATCCCTATAGCTTGTTTGTAGGTAGAATCTGCTAGATGCAATTTTAATTCCGTAATTTCAAAGGAGCAAAGATTTAACTTGTTAAAAAGACTCTTTGGAATTGTTGAGACGCTTGCACCTAGATCACAAAGTGCAGCTATCTCATTGGTTCCAATATTTATCTTAATAGTAGGCTCAAATATGTCATCTAGTTTAACCGGCAACTTTTCAGCGATTTTCTTGTATTCCTCTTCAAGATCGTGTACCTTAATTGCTACTTGATCAACAAAGTGTTGATACATGGCTTCATCATTACCTTCACTTACCGGAATTTTGATGTTGATCCTCTTTACGAGATCTTTGATAGTGTAGATTGGTGAAGGGGCACTACTATAATCAAGTTCTTTAGGCTCCTCCCTTTGGATCCTCATCATTTTGAGTTCTTCATCAGGATTGGGCTCAGCTTTACCTGCAAATTTAGCTAGAGTGAGAGTTTGACTCTCGGTTATCTTACCTAGTTGTGCCTCAACGATCCTTGTTCTTTCTTGAAGGGCCTGCAAATCATTTCTCAAACTAACAGCTTGGTTAGATAATTTATCAAGCATAGCATCATGGTTCTCCGTAATTTTGACTAGAATATTATTTTTCTCATTTTGTGAGTCTATAAAAGACTTAAGCGTTTCTTAGAGACTACCATTACTAGTTCCCATATTATTATTAGAGTTACTTGTAGGACTAGCATAATGTTTCTGAAAGTTAGGATTGTAACTCTTCTTCCAAGCAGGATTGTAATCATTACGAGCTACAAAGTCTATTTCTTCTATGTTTGTTTCGGGGGTGGCTCTTACCCGAGTTTCCTTACCTTTTACGGCTAGTATGAGCTCATACAACTTAGCATTGAGATCTTCGTTCTCTTGTGGTGAGACAGAGTTCACCTTCTTCGTGTTTGATCTTTCCACATGCCATTAGGCATGTTCCTCCAGCTACAGTATCAAGCATAGACTTAGACACATGATTAAGAGCATTATAAAATAAATGGAGGATTAACCAATATTCCATCCCATGACTAGGACAGTTTCTTAGGCATTCTTTCATCCTATCCCATGCAAGAGCTAGTGGCTCATGCCCTTCCTGTATAAAACCAATAATATTAGATCGAAGTTGCATAGTCTTTGTAGGTGGGAAAAATTTAGTCATAAATAAAGAAGTACATCCCACCCATGATGTAATAGTATTTTTAGGCAAATATAGCAACCATTCTTTAGCTCTCCCTCTTAGGGAGAAAGGAAATAGACGTAATGTGACCGCATAAGGTCAACGTCTTTTATACGCATCATATCACATATTTCAGTGAAAGTATTTAAGTGCATACCTGCATCTTCAACATCGGAGTCTCCGAATTGATTCTGTTGAACCAAACTTAAGTAATGGGGCTTAATTTCAAAGTTATCAGCAGCAATTGCTGGCTGAGTAATAGGAGTACGCAAATAATCATTATTGGGAGTAGCAAACTCCCCAAGCTTCTTTTCAGCCATACTTCCTATGTTTTTGGGTTTTCTTAGATTAAAAATTATAACAGTATAAACAAGAATTTAAAGACTAGCTAATTTTTTTGGTTTATCAAATAAAGACTGAAAGCAAACTAACAAAATTAAAAAGAAGAAATAAAACTAACCAGGTTCCTAACAACCTCACCAGGGTAGCTATTGCTTCCCCGGCAACAGCGCCAAAAAAGGGTTGATACCTTCCATTCAGATTACAGATGTAGTATAGCTCTTTTCCCTAGTAGACCTAGGTTATCGAATCCATAGGAAGCGAATGCATAATGAAGTTACTTTAACAGACCTTCGGGAGTTTTAGAATTCCTTTTGTGTTTTTACCTGACCAGTAGCTTGTGTCTTTTTGTTGTTGTCAATGATGGAGAGAGACGCCCTAGGGCGTTCGGTTTCACCAGTAGCTGTGCAAAAACATCTAATGGAAATAAAAGATAGAAATAAAGTATGCATGTACTTGTTAGAGCAAGATAAATTATATGTGGGCAGTGCATCCATAATTGCTATTGCCTCCGCAACCGCTTATAGAAATAACCTACTAGTCTCAGCCATAGAAGAAAGAGAACTAATGATATGCATAGTGATGTCACCGTTAATTCCAAGCAAATCTCTCACATACAGCCATACTACCTCTTCTATCACTGGGGTTCCCAACCTGCAGATCAGTCATCACTCATACTCCCTATACCTGGCTCAACCCTCGGGGTCAAAGCAACCTACAATGTACTTGTAGTTTCAAATTTGACCTAATTTCAATAAATCAACATAAAGTCATTCGGTCAAACGGGCAGAGTTAGCTAGGAAGTTTGAAAACTCATAAATAAAACATCGGAATCGTTGGTACAACATGTTAGTCCACTATATACGTCGGTAAACTTGGCTTCTGGCATTCAAATCCAATATTCTTCGGACATTTCTTTACGGAAAAGAACAACGACCTCGCTCGTCATCACTCGGAAAATTGAGAATTGAATGTTCTTTCCTGATAATTCAACAATCACACCGTTGACACTGTTTACTACAAGGAAATGCACCCATCTACCTCTGGAAATTCATATATTTCAAGAGCAATCTATTGCACTTACTTTGTAGCTCAAGTTTGACCCAATTTTGTTAAATAGTGTCATGATGCCAAATCTTAGCATAAAGTCAAACATGTTGTCAAAACTCTCGGTTGTTTCTCATATATTGATTGTGACCCCTCGGTGGGTACCGCCAAAATCTTTTTCGTAAAAATTCCAGAGCAACCTACAATTTACTTGTAGTATATAGTTCAAATTTGACCTAATTTTGATTAATCGACATAAAGTCATTCAAGTGGGAAGAGCGATAAGCTATAGGAAGTTTGAGAACTCATAAAACATGGGAAATCGTAAGTATAATATGTTGGTCCACTATATATGTGTGAAAACTTGGCTTGTGGCATTCAGATCCATATTCTTCGGACTTCCTTTATAGGAGAGAATAATCTCGACATCACTCGAAAAATTGAGAATGTTCTTTCCTGACTGTTGGAAACTCACACTGATAGCATTATTTACTACAAGAAGATGCACCCATCTACCCTTGAAAAGACATTTAATTCAAGAGAAATCTATCGCACTTACTTTCTTGTAGCTCAAGTTTGACCTAATTTCATTAAATTGTCAGGATGCAAAATCTTAGCAAGACGTTGAAACTATCGTCAAAACACTCGGTGGTTTCTAACATATTGATTGTGACCCCTCGATGGGTACCCCCAAAAGCTTTTTCGTAGAACTTTCAAAGCAACCTACAATTTACTTGTAGTTCAAATTTGAGCTAAATTCGATAAATAGTTGGCATAAAGTCATTCAAGTTGGTAGAGTTATCTTGGAAGTTTGAAAGCTCATAAAATATGGGTATCATCAGTACAACATGTTGGTCCACTCTTTATGTCTGAAAACTTGTCTTGTGGTATTCAGATCCATATTCTTTGGAGTTTCTTTACGTAAAAGAACAATCTCGTCATCACTCGAAAAATTGAGAATTAAATGTTCTTACATGATAGTTGGAAAGTAACACCGACGACATTGTTTACTACATGAAGATGCACCCATCTACCTCTAAAAATACATTTAATTCAATAGCAATCGATTGCCCTTACTTGTGTAGCAAATATTTGACCTAATTTCGTTAAATCGACAAAAAGTCACTAAAGTGTGCGAAGTTAGCTGGGAAGCTTGAAACATCCTATTTCTAAAAACTTTGGAATTATAAGAAACCATGTTCCACTTTGTCTCATAATCGGAGCAGTGTAATTATTTTTTAATTGTGGTAGGTCCCGTAGGAGCGAGGTGCTTTAGTTAACACGCGGTCGGTGGAAGTACAAGTTACATCAAGGACCTCATAAAAATAAAAATTACATCCAAGTCCATGCATCTAGCACAAGATCCCTGAAACTAAGAAATGAAGGTCACTACAAGAAAAGTTGGCTTTTACAACGGATGATTTTCATGGTTGAAGGCCCATTTTTCGTGGCTAAAAAGTCTTCTACGACGGATGCCCATCGTGGGAAAGCCCCGTCACAAAAGAACCTACCACGGTTTTTTTTATGATCGTGGCAGATCGCACCCTTCAGCCACGAATACTTGTTTCGTCACAGATCTATTCGCCAGCCGTGTTGACTGCTGACGTCATGCAAAATGCCACATGGCAAACACCGTTAACGCCCAGTTACCGTCGTTAACAGCCACGGAAATCGTGGTAGAAGCCATGCCCATCCAAGGCCTGCTAATAATTAAGTGGGCCAGCCCATTAGGAGAGCCCAATAAGATTATGGCCCGTTACTGTTTCGTCCATCACTACTTGAAATGGGCCCAAAAGATGCGACTAGCAGCAGCTCGCGAATGTCAAGCCCGTTACTGTTTTGGCCTACAGAAGCCGACATTGTTCGAATACTGTGTGGCCCGTTAACAACATGCGTCAAGTAGGCCCGATACTGTTAAGGGCCATGATGAGCCCGTCACTGTTTGCATAGCTCGTCCTGGTCCGCCTACGAACGACCCACTTTTGAGAAGGTCCGATACTTTTTTGCCCTTTTACTATTCTGGCTCGTTACTTTTCTGGCCGTCTACTATTCATGTCCATTACTGTTGTGGTCCTTTACTGTTCTGTCCCGTTACTTTGCTGGTTGCCGCTGTTCTGGCCTGCTACTGTTTAGGTCTGTTTCTGTTCTGTCATATTACTTTTCTGGTCTATTACTATTCTGGCCGGTTACTGTGTTGGGTTACCACTGTTCTGGCCTGCTGGTGTTTTGGCATGTTTCTGTTTTAGCCTGTTACTGTTTTTCCTATTACTGTTTTAGATTTTTACTATTTTGGCCTGTTACTGTTTTGGCCTATTACTATTTTGTCCTGTTACTGTTTTGGCATGTTACTGTTCTATCTAGTTACTGTTACTATTTCGGTCTTTTTGAAGCCCATGCAAATATCATAAAAGGAGTATAATTAGCGAGCATCTTTTACTGTTCATGGAAGGCGCAATACAAGAAGGGCAAATAACAAAACCCTATATAGTTACCTAATCGACCTGGCTAGCGCAGTTATGGTACTGCCATGCATGGATGGCGTCAACTAAATGCCTAAATGGCCTATGCGAGTTATCTAGATATTACATCAGCTGCAAACTTCTTAAAAATATTACATAATATGAACAAAAGGAAAATAAAATTCAGCATTTTAGTTGCAAATCAAGTTGATAGCAGAATTCTCAATTTGCTTTCTTAATCCATCAACTGCATCTCCCTTTGAGTGTGATAGCTACATTGGAAAACCACCTTGAGACATGATCTTGAAGCCCCCTCTTTGGTGGCGATAGCAATAATTGCAGTCTGAAACTAAGTAATAACAAGTTAATACAGCAAACAAGACAAACTACTCATATCTAAGAATGAACCAGATAGGAATTATAACTGCATAATACGAACTTGTAGAGCAGGAATGCAAACCATGAATGAACTATATAGTAGAGGATAGTTATGTCGTTGCCTAGGATGAACCAGAACCAGATACGAGATAGAATGGTGTGGCTTGTGAACCTATAGAACATGACAAACAAACATTACACCAGTATGCCAACAATGAAATGAGCAATCAAACAAAGTGTTTCTTAGAATTTCAGTATAAACTAGCCAGGTCATTTCAGCAAATATATATGGAAGCAGTGGTATCTCCTGGAATGCAACAGATGTTGGGTGACTCGGAATTTTTGGTGAGCTACACAATGGCATGTAGTTACTGTCGTAGCTAAAAATGAACCACATAGAAATTATAACCGCAGCATACCAGAACTTGTCGAGCAAGAACGGAAAACACGAATGAACTATATAGGAAAGAATAATTATGCCGTTGATTAGGACGAACCAACACCAGATACATAAAATATATAATGGCATCTTTGGTGGACCTGTAGGCTGTGCAAACCAACATGTTCAGTGTTGCCTTTTTGAGCTTTACGCAAAGAAAAAGAAACTAGTTAGTGTTGCAGCTTTTGATGAACCAGATAACAACAACAAAATTATAATCAAACTAGTTTTAACGGGTACTATAGGATAACCAGATAGAGTCAGTAATTTAACGGGTACTAGTTTTAACTATAGTTTTAACGGGTACTAGTTTTAACAGGGAGGAAATAATAGCAGGAACTTAGCTCAAGAATAACTAGATAGAGTCAGTAATTGTGGAGCAGTGAATCCACACTAATATTTTCCACTGACATTACATTTTGCAAGAACTACACAATAGCAGGCAATTACTAGTGTATGGAGCAGCTAAGATAAGAACATGTGCATGACAATATAACAGACATGTGCATGACTTGAAATTTGTAGAGCAGCAAATGCAAACCAACATGTCTAATGACCTTGTATGTACTAGCACAAAGAATAGGCATGCCCAGTGACTTGTATGTACTAGCCCGATTACAAAAATGTAGTTCACTGTGACAGGCTTGAACCTGCTATACCACTGACAAAACAAAAACGGGTTAGATATTTGGTTACCTTGGTCGGAGAGGCGTATAAGCATCATCCGTACCGTGCGAGTGACGTCCAGGTCACCGAGGGTGCTGCGGTTTGCGGTGGCTGTTGGCATCGGGGAAGCAGATCTTGGGCGGTTAATGCCTATGTAGTCAACGGCGACGATCGTGTAGCTGGTCTAGAGCAGTGGACATGGAACTTGTTGAACAAGATCCCATCTGGTGGACAATGGTGAAGCTGCTCCGGTGCGGTTGGGTAGCTTTCAGAAGTGGGGAAGCAGAGCATAGGCGGTCAACGATGCCATAGGCACGGTCGGCGAGACCATAACTCTGGTGGAGTGGCAGAGAGACCCGGTGAACTAGATCCGATGGGGTGGGCATCGATGAAGCGGCTCCGACAGCCGTGGAATTGCCGCCAGGCGGTGCGCGCGATGGTCGTGGAGGTGAGGGCGTGGGAGAGAAGCCTGGGATTTTGGGAGGGCCAGTTGGAAAAACTGCGCGAGTCGGGACTATGGAGGTGAATAGAAAAATAATTACAATCGTGCCCCCAAGCTACTAACTTTAGCGTTCCCATAGGGTGTCTGAACAATGGGTAGAATGGGAATTTTAAAGTCAAATGTTTTTGAAACGGAGGGGCGCGAAATGCTTCAAAGTCATTGTGTTATTTTGCCGCTCGACAGAGATTTTGAATTTGGCTACCGGCCAAATAATAATAATAGAAAAGTCGTACTCCCTAGTGGGAGATTTTGCCTCAAAGTTTTTGAAATAGTGGGGTAGGAAATGCTTCAAAGTCGGTGTTTCATTTTGCCGCTCGACAGAGATTTTGAATTTGGCTACCGGCCAAATAATAATTAATAGAAAAGTGGTACTCCCCGGTGGGAGATTTGGCCTCAAAGTTTTTGAAACAGTGGGGCCAGAAATGCTTCAAATTCGGTTTTTGATTTTGCCGCTCGACAAAGATTTTGAATTTAACTACCGGCCAAATAATAATTAATAGAAAAGTGGTACTCCCCGGTGGGGGATTTGGCCTCAATGTTTTTGAAACAGTGGGGCTAGAAATGCTTCTAAGTCGGTTTTTGATTTTGTCGCTCGACAAAGATTTTGAATTTGACTACCGGCCAAATAATAATTAATAGAAAAGTGGTACTCCCCGGTAGGAGATTTGGCCTCAAAGTTTTTGAAACGATGGGGCAAGAAATGCTTCAAAGTTGGTGTTTGATTTTGCCGCTCGACGGAGATTTTGAATTTGGCTACTAGCCAAATAATAATAATAGAAAAATGCTACTCCCCGGTGGGAGATTTGGCCTCAAAGTATTTTCAATAATGGGGTGGGAAATGCTTCAAAGTCGGTTTTTGATTTTGCTGCTCGACAGAGATTTTGAATTTGACCATCGGCCAAATAATAATTAATAGAAAAGTGGTACTCCTAGGTGGGAGATTTGGCCTCAAAGTTTTTGAAACGGTGGGGCAGGAAATGCTTCAAAGTCGGTGTTTGATTTTGCCGCTCGACAGAGATTTTGAATTTGGCTACCGGCCAAATAATAATAATAGAAAAATGGTACTCCCCGGTGGGAGACTTGGCCTCAAAGTTTTTGAAACGATGGGTGGGAAATGCTTCAAAGTCGGTTTTTTATTTTGCAGCTCGACAGAGATTTTGAATTTGACTACCAGCCAAATAATAATTAATAGAAAAGTGGTACTCCCCGGTGGGAGATTTGGCCTCAAAGTTTTTGAAACAATGGGGCGGGAAATGCTTCAAAGTCGGTGTTTGATTTTGCCGCTCGATAGAGATTTTGAATTTGGCTACCAGCCAAATAATAACAATAGAAAAATGGTACTCCTCGGTGGGAGATTTGGCCTGAAAGTTTTTGAAACGATGGGGCGGTAATTGCTTCAAAGTCGGTTTTTTATTTTGCCGCTCGACAGAGATTTTGAATTTGGTTACCGGCCAAATAATAATTAATAGAAAAATAGTACTCCTCGGTGGGATATTTGGCCTCAAAGTTTTTGAAACAGTGGGGCGGTAAATTCTTCAAAGTCGGTTTTTGATTTTTCCGCTCAATAGAGATTTTGAATTTGGCTACCGGCCAAATAATAATAATAGAAAAATGGTACTCCCAGTGGGAGATTTGGCATCAAAGTTTTTGAAACGGTGGGGCGGGAAATGCTTCAAAGTCAGGTTTTTTATTTTGCCGCTCGAAAGAGATTTCGAATTTGGCTACTGGCCAAATAATAATAATAGAAAAAGGTACTCCTCGATGGGAGATTTGGCCTCAAAGTTTTTGAAACTGTGGGGAGGTAAATGCTTCAAGGTCAGTTTTTTATTTTGCCGCTCGACAGAGATTTTAAATTTGACTACCGGCCCAATAATAATTAATAGAAAAGTGGTACTCCTCGGTGGGAGATTTGGCCTCAAAGTTTTTGAAATGGTGGGGCGGGAAATGCTTCAAAGTCGGTGTTTGATTTTGCCGCTCGATAGATATTTTGAATTTGGCTACCAGCCAAATAATAATAATAGAAAAATGGTACTCCGCGGTGGGAGATTTGGCCGCAAAGTTTTTGAAACGGTGGGGCGGGAAATGCTTCAAAGTTGTTTTTTTATTTTGCCGCTCGATAGAGATTTTGAATTTGACTACCGGCCAAATAATAATTAATAGAAAAGTGGTACTCCCCGATGGGAGGTTTAGCCTCAAAGTTTTGAATTGTTGGGGTGGGAAATGCTTCAAAGTCAGTTTTTGATTTTTTCCGCTCGACAGAGATTTTGAATTTGGGTACTGGCCAAATAATAATAAAAGAAAAATGGTACTCCCCGGTGCGAGATTTTGCCACAAACTTTTTGAAATGGTGGGGCGGGAAATGCTTCAAGGTTGGTGTGTGATTTTTCCGCTCGATTGAGATTTTGAATTTGGCTACCGGCCAAATTGTTGGGTCCGCAGCATAGAAAACAAAAAATTTCCTACGGTGTGAACTACACACCAAGATCTATCTACTAGGTACAAAGCAAACTGGTGGACATACATCCATAGAGAACTTACCCTCGAAGAAAATGAGCTTTGTTAACGAGTAGGAACTCGTGGTTGATGTAGTCGTACACTTGCCGATCTCAAGATCGTGAGCAAGTCCGAGCGCCGCAACTCAGCAGCGCATCCACACTCGCACACACGTTCAAGCCACCGGACAACCTCCACCTCCTCGCTCCAGTGATCCAGCGGAAGCAGCAACTCCTTCTAGACGAAATGCCACCGGGAACATGTATCTCGCTAATCCGAGACCATGGGGGAATAATTCTAGAGGGGGAGAGAGATCCTTCACAAGGAGGTGTGAGGATGAAGGAGAGAATGGGTGGCCTTTTATAGGAGGAGGGGGTGCCCCCTCTCTCCATGGCCAGCGCATGGGGGGGTGACCCCTCACCTCCCCCATTCATGTGGTGGTAACTCCTCCACATTAAAATGCCTCTTCACATTCCCTTTTAAAGTCTCCACTTTAAATGCATTAAGTTTCTCCAAATTTAATGCTCTCTCATTTAATAAAACTCTTTTATTAAATTTATTCAGAGTTTTGTTAATTACTTTAATTAACAAACATTCACATATAGCCCCTTGCAATATTTGAATATCACATGCAGAACCACCTTCTGCAATTTCACACGAAACAATTTCCGGTTTCTATTGAAACAATTCCTGCGCTTTGCAATTCTTTCGTCTGAAACATATGTGCTCCAAAATGGTGTCCGGTAACTCTTAAGTGTGCCACCCTACGGTTCGCGAATAATGCAGACATGATCGAGACCCTTCTCCGATCAATAATCAGCAGCGGGACCTAGAGATCCGTACTGACTCCTACACATTCAACGATGACTCCTGTGATCGTGAGAACCTTTAACGCTTGTAACTAAATCCCTTTGTCTCTCGATATATTACATGTCCGAGATTCGATCATCGGTATCTCCATACCTAGTTTGATCTCGTTACCGACATGCACTCTTTTCTCGTTCCCGTGATATAACATTCTAGTGATCACATCACTTGCTTGCAAGCTATCCTGATGTGATATCACCGAGAGGGCCCAGAGTATATCTATCCGTCATCTGGATTGACAAATTCCACACTTGATCCATGAGCCTCAACATAACACCTTCGTAGCACTAAACCCATCTTTATAGTCACCCTGTTATGGTGTGACGTTTGATGTTATCAAGATACTCTTCCGGTGTTAGCAATTAACATGATCTCATGGTCTAAGGATAAAGATTACTTCGTATGATGTTATAGCAATATAAACACAATGACTTGATCGTAATGCTATACTTCGGATGAATGTTCATCACATCATTCCACCAATGGTGTGACCTTGTTATTAACAACATCCAATGTCCATGATCAGGAAACCTTGATCATCCTGTTAATCAACAAGCTAGTCTATAAGAGAGGCATGACTAGGAACCCTTTTTGTTTATTAAACACACATGTATTGATGTTTCCTATCAATACAATTATACATGTAAAATAAACATCTATCATATACAAGGAATACATAATAACAACTTTATTATTGCCTCTCAGGGCATATTTCCTTCAGTCTCCCACTTGCACTAGAGACAATAATCTAGTTCACATAGTGATAAATCTAACACCCATGGAGTTCTGGTGTTGATCATGTTTTTCCCTAGGGAGTACTTTAGTCAACGGATCTGCTACATTCAGGTCCGTGTGCACTTTACAAATCTTTATATCTCCATCCTTGACATGCTCGCGGATGGAGTGAAACCGGCGCTTAATATGGTTGGAATTCTTGTGAGACCTTGGTTCCTTTGCGTTGGCTATGGCTCCATTGTTGTCACAATAGATCACCATCGGGTCCAACGCACTGGAACCACACCCAGTTCCATTATGAACTCCTTCATCCAAACCGCTTCCTGCGCTACTTCTGAAGCAACAACATATTCCGCCTCCGTTGTTGATCCAGCCACCACAGGTTGTTTGGAGCTCCTCCAACTAACTGCTACTCCGTTCAAGAGACATACGTATCCAGATTGAGACTTAGAGTCATCCGGATCAGTGTCAAAGCTAGCATCGACATAACACTTAGCGACTAGCTCTTCTTCACCTCCGTATACAAGAAACATATACTTAGTTCTTCTCAAGTACTTAAGGATATTCTTGACCGCTATCCAGTGTTCCGAACCTGGATCAGATTGGTACCTACTAGTCAAACTAATAGCATGTGCCACATCCGGTCTTGTACATAGCATGGCATACATTATAGAGCCTATGGCTGAGGCATAGGGGATCTTATCCATTATCTCTCTTTCTTCCGCCGTAGCCGGACTTTGAGTCTTACTCAATGTCTTGCCTTGAAACATAGGTAAGAACCCCTTCTTACTTCCGTCCATATTATACTTCTTTAATATCTTATCAAGGTATGTACTCTGCGATAGCCCAATTAGGTGTCTTGATCTATCTCCATAGATTTTAATGCCTAATATATATGAAGCTTCACCAAGGTCCTTCATCGAAATTTTGCTGTTTAGATAACTTTTAACACTGTTTAAAAGATCTAAATCATTTCCAATCAATAATATGTCATCCACATATAATATCAGAAATGCCACATTGATCCCACTCACTTTCTTGTAAATACAAGCCTCTCCATAAGTTTGGACAAATCCAAACTCTTTGATCACCTCATCAAAGCGGAGATTCCAACTTCGTGATGCTTGCTTCAGTCCATAGATGGATCGCTGAAGTTTGCACACCTTATTAGCATCCTTAGGATCGACAAAACCCTTAGGTTGTATCATATACAACTCTTATTCAATCTTACCATTGAGGAATGCAGTTTTGACATCCATCTGCCATATTTCATAATCGAAATATGCAGCAATTGCTAACATAATCCTAACCGACTTAAGCATCGCTACGGGAGAGAATGTCTCATCATAGTTAACTCCTTGAATTTGTCGAAACCCCTTTGCGACAAGTCGAGCCTTATAGATGGTCACATTACCATCAGCATCAGTTTTCCTTTTGAAAATCCATTTATTCTCAACGGCCTTTCGGTCGTGAGGTAAGTCCACCAAGGTCCAAACCTGGTTTTCGTACATGGATTCCATCTCGAATTTCATGGCTTCTAGCCATTTGTTGGAATCCGGGCTCATCATCGCTTCTTCATACGTCGCAGGGTCATCCATTTCATCAACCATGAAATTCACAACAGGATTGCCATACAGTTCAGGAGCTGCACGTGTCCTGCTTGACCTGCAAGGTTCGGTAGTGTCCTCTTTCGGAGTTTCATGATCAATATCATTAGCTCTCTCTTCATTAGGTGAAGTCAACTCCGAAACAACTTCTGGAGCTGCGCTACTCGCCATTTCATGAAGAGAAGGTTCAATAACCTCTTCGAGTTCTACCTTCCGACTACTCACACCTTTCACGAGAAACTCCTTCTCAAGAAAGGATCCATTCTTGGCAACAAAGACCTTGCCCTCGGATCTGTGATAGAAGGTATACCCAATCGTTTCCTTAGGGTATCCTATGAAGACGCATTTTTCCGCTTTGGGTTCGAGTTTATCCAGTTGAAGTTTCTTCACATAAACATCGCATCCCCAAACTTTAAGAAATGACAGCTTAGGTTTGTTTCCAAACCATAATTCATACGGTGTCTTTTCAACGGATTTAGATGGTGCCCGATTTAAAGTGAATGCAGCTGTTTCCAGTGCATAACCCCAAAATGACAGTGGCAAGTCAGTCAGAGACATCATAGATCGAACCATATCCAATAAAGTACGATTACGACGTTTTGGCACACCATTACGTTGTGGTGTTCCGGCAGGCGTGAGTTGTGAAACTATTCCACAGTCTTTCATATGTGTGCTAAACTCGTAACTAAGATACTCTCCTCCACGGTCGGACCGCAGAAATTTGATCTTTCTGTTATGATGATTTTCCACTTCATTCTGAAATTCTTTGAACTTTTCAAAAGTTTCAGACTTGTGTTTCATCAAATAGATATACCCATATCTACTCAAATCATCCGTGAAAGTAACAAAATAACGATATCCACCTCGCGCCGACACACTCATTGGTCCACACACATCAGTATGTATGATTTCCAATAGATCTGTCGCCCGTTCCATTGAACCGGAAAATGGCATTCTAGTCATCTTGCCCATAAGGCATGGCTCACATGTATCAAATGATTCAAACTCAAGTGATTCCAAAAGTCCATATGAATGGAGCTTCTTCATGCGTTTAACGCCAATATGACCTAGACGGCAGTGCCACATATATATAGATATATCATTATCAAGTTTAATCCTTTTAGCATCAACATTATGAATATGCGTAATACTACTATCGAGATCCAACAGAAACAAACCATTCAACATAGGTGCATGACCATAAAAGATATTATTCATATAAATCGAACAACCATTGTTTTTAGACTTAAATGAATAACCACTTTGCATCAAACATGATCCGGATACAATGTTCATGCTCAGTGCAGGCACCAAATAACAATTATTTAGGTTTATAACTAATCCCGATGGCATATGGAGAGGCAGCGTTCCGACGGCGATCACATCAACTCTTGATCCATTGCCGACCCGCATCGTGACCTCACCCCTTGCTAGTTGTCGCTTGTTTCGCAGCCCCTGAACCGAGTTACATATATTAGCAACCGATCCCGTATCAAATACCCAGGTGCTACTGCGAGTACTAGTCAAGTACACATCAATAACATGTATATCACATATACCTTTGTTTGCCTTGCCGGACTTCTTGTCTGCCAAATACTTGGGGCAGTTGCGCTTCCAATGGCCAGTCCCCTTGCAATAGTAGCACTCAGTGTCAGACTTAGGGCCAGCTCGGGGTTTCTTTTCAGGCGTGGCAACAGACTTGCCACCCTTCTTTCCCTTGTGCTTGCCTTTCTTGTCCTTCTTGAAACCGGTGGTCCTATTGATCATCAACACTTGATGTTCTTTCCTGATCTCCACTTCTGCAGTCTTAAGCATTGACAGAAGCTCAGGAAGAGACTTCTTCATGCCCTGCATATTATAGTTCATCACGAAGCTCTTGTAGCTAGGTGACAGAGATTGGAGAACACGATGTATGCCTAAGTCAATGGGAATCGTTATTCCCAAGGACACAAGCTTATCGGCGTACCCAGACATTTTGAGTACGTGCTCACTAACGGAGCTGTTTTCCTCCATCATGCAGCTAAAGAACTTTTCTGTAGCATTATAACTCTCTACGGCAGCATGGGTATCAAAAATCATTTTCAATTCTCCCATGGTATCAAAGGCATTGCCATTTTCGAAACGCTTTCGAAGTTCTGGCTCTAGCCCATACAATATGCCGCAATGAACTAAGTTGTGGTCCTCCTGACAAGTTATATAGACGTTCTTTTCCTCGTCAGGGGCATCAGGAGCTGGTGGGGGGCCTAGCGGTGCATCTAGCACATATTGCTTTTGTGCATCAGTGAGGAGAATCGTCAAATTCATAACTCAGTTGGTGAAGTTGCTACCATTCGCAGCAAGTTTCTCTTTCTCCATGAACACATTGAAATTAAAAGCAGGTGGTGCCATCTACAACAGAATTTGTAAAGTATATTTAGACTAATTTTATGATAGATTGAGTTCGACTAATCAAAATTACTAATGAACTCCCACTCAGAAACGACATCCCTCGTGTCCTTTTGGTGATTACATGAACCAAATCCACTACACCAAGTCCGATCATCATGTGAGTCGGTGTAGCTTCAAAGGTGAGCATCTATATGGGCATCATATCAACTATATGACTCATGCTTAACCTTTCGGTCCGTGTTCCGAGGCCATGTCTGTACATGCTAGGCTCGTCAAGTAAGAACCTTAGTATTTGCGTGTGTAAAACTGTCTTACACCCGTTGTATGAAAGCGTAGAGTTGAAAACACCCGATCATCACGTGATGCCTCAAAACACGATCCACAAAACGGTGCATACTTAAGGAAGAACACATTTTATCTTGATATCTAAATGAGGGATCATCTTATAATGCTACCAAACGCGCCAAACTAGCAGTATAAGATGCTAACATCTAATGTGTGAAGTGAGATGATATGGTCCATGCATTTGATCTCTATCATTTGCATCGTGGTATGATCTCTATCATTCCTTTGTGTGTAAGGCCAAGGTCTATGGAACTTACACGTTAAGTGAGTTGTAAGAGTATCTATCATACATCTACTTACAACAATACCATATCAAAACACTAGCCCAGCAACGATCTAAACTAGACGCCTCTAATTTATCAATTGCAAGTTTTACGTGGCTTAGGGCTTTCGGAGATAGAACCTGTCTAACCTACGAACATGAACCACAACGAGGATAACCAAGTTATTAGCAACTCGTTGTAAATCAGATATTGACTATAGTAGGAGAGACAGACACCCGCCAGCCACTTATGCAAAACAAGTTGCATGTCAGTCGTGGAACCGGTCTCATGTACGATGACTTGTAAGGTTGGTCTGGGCCGCTTCATCCCACTATGCCACCAATATCCAAAGTACATAGAAGATGCAATAACAGGATCATCATCGCCCACATATAAACATATGTGTACTACCCGTGCAAAGCACCTACGCATAGATCAGGCTCTAATACCACTGTTGGGTCCGCAGCATAGAAAACAAAAAATTTCCTACGGTGTGAACTACACGCCAAGATCTATCTACTAGGTACAAAGCAAACGGCTGGAAATACATCCATAGAGAACTTACCCTGAAGACAACGAGCTTTGTTAACGAGTAGGAACTCGTGGTTGATGTAGTCGTACACTTGCCGATCTTAAGATCGTGAGGAACTCCGAGCGCCGCAACTTAGCAGCGCATCCACACTCGCACACACGTTCAAGCCACCGGACAACCTCCACCTCCTCGCTCCAGCGATCCAGCGGAAGCAGCAACTCCTTCCAGACGAAATGCCACCGGGAACATGTATCTCGCTAATCCGAGACCATGGGGGAATAATTCTAGAGGGGGAGAGAGATCCTTCACAAGGAGGTGTGAGGATGAAGGAGAGAATGGGTGGCCTTTTATAGGAGGAGGGGGTGCCCCCTCTCTCCATGGCCGGCGCATGGGGGGTGACCCTTCACCTCCCCCATTCATGTGGTGGTAACTCCTCCACATTAAAATGCCTCTTCACATTCCCTTTTAAAGTCTCCACTTTAAATGCATTAAGTTTATCCAAATTTAATGCTCTCTCATTTAATAAAACTCTTTTATTAAATTTATTCAGAATTTTGTTAATTACTTTAATTAACAAACATTCACATATAGCCCCTTGCAATATTTGAATATCACATGCAGAACCACCTTCTGCAATTTCACCCGAAACAATTTCCGGTTTCTATTGAAACAATTCCTGCGCTTTGCAATTCTTTCGTCTGAAACATATGTGCTCCAAAATGGTGTCCGGTAACTCTTAAGTGTGCCACCCTACGGTTCGCGAATAATGCAGACATGATCGAGACCCTTCTCCGATCAATAATCAGCAGCGGGATCTGGAGATCCGTACTGACTCCTACACATTCAACGATGACTCCTCTGATCGTGAGAACCTTTAATGCTTGTAACTAAATCACTTTGTCTCTCGATATATTACATGTCCGAGATTCGATCATCGGTATCTCCATACCTAGTTTGATCTCGTTACTGACATGCACTCTTTTCTTGTTCCCGTGATATAACATTCTAGTGATCACATCACTTGCTTGCAAGCTATCCTGATGTGATATCACCGAGAGGGCCCAGAGTATATCTATCCGTCATCTGGATTGACAAATTCCACTCTTGATCCATGAGCCTCAATATAACACCTTCGTAGAACTGAACCCATCTTTATAGTCACCCTGTTATGGTGTGACGTTTGATGTTATCAAGATACTCTTCCGGTGTTAGCAATTAACATGATCTCATGGTCTAAGGATAAAGATTACTTCGTATGATGTTATAGCAATATAAACACAATGACTTGATCATAATGCTATACTTCGGATGAATGTTCATCACATCATTCCACCAATGGTGTGACCTTGTTATTAACAACATCCAATGTCCATGATCAGGAAACCTTGATCATCCTGTTAATCAACAAGCTAGTCTATAAGAGAGGCATGACTAGGAACCCTTTTTGTTTATTAAAAACACATGTATTGATGTTTCCTATCAATACAATTATAGCATGTAAAATAAACATCTATCATATACAAGGAATACATAATAACAACTTTATTATTGCCTCTCAGGGCATATTTCCTTCACAAATAATAATAGAAAAAAGTTAGTAGACTGTACGCTATCTGTCTAGGAATTCAAGTCCTAGACTCACATCAACTAATCATCCATGAGCATAATAATTGTGCAGATTGATATTTTGAATTTGGCTAGCGTCCAAGCAATATTTGGATAAGAGGTGTACTCCGTATTCGGGAATTGAAGGCTGAGAGTGACATTAACTTATCATCCGTAATGAAAATTGGATAACTCTCATTCAAATAGGGTTAGCTGCAGGTTTTGCCGCTCGACTGAGATTTTTTAATTTCATTAATGGTACTCCTTCTGTATGAATTTAAGGCTGATTCACATCAACTGATCATCAAAATACTGACCATATTGGCAAAGAAATTTGTTACATAATCTCCAATTCAAACAGGGTAGGCGGTAGGATTTGTCGATGGACTAAGATTTTGAATTTAGTGGTTGTCCAAAGAAGAAAAAACCTTTGTGAGGTTCATGAATCCAAGGCTGAGAGAGTGAGGTTGGAGCACAGGATTTTTGTGCATCGAGCATATGGTAAAAAGATAAAGGCATGATGCGAAACAAATACTCCCTCCGTTTCTGTTACATGGCCCCAAACACAACCCGAGCTCTGTAGCAGGAACCATTTCACAGGACCATTGTACTCACCTGTCATTGTCAGGGTTCATCTTCAATTTACAAGAGTCTCTTCATCTATGGGCTCTCGAGAATTCTGCTGATCTCGTAACATCTTCAACTCCGCATCACTTGCTAATGCTTTCTGTCTCGTATCATCGATTGCTCGTCTATGCACTTCCTATTCAGTCCGTAGTGCTACAATTTCTTCCTGACTAGACAAATACGGCGACTTGGACTTGCACTTGCACTGCGACAACCCAACATTACGCAGGAACGTGCTTTTACGATGACCTACAGCTTTTAGTACCATTTTAAATGTTTCTAGACATTCTTCTTGGGTTTGTTCCAGACCATCTTTCCCAGGTTTTGCCATCTCCTCATTCAATTTAATCTGTAAGGTTATCAGTTGGTAGACATGGGTGAGAGAAGAAAAGCTAATACAAAGAAACATGCAGGTAACACATTCAACCTGTCTATGAACAAATCTTACAAGTTGGCATAGCTGATTACGCATCAGATATATTGTAGTAAAAGTATAGCTATCTGATCATACTGATAAGAATTTTATCACTAGATCACAATAACAGGACTATGCCAACATGGCATCTGTCTATTTCTTCATCACCGGGTGCATGATATACATAAGACAACTCTTTGTACAACTGAAAACTGAAACTCACACTAGTTGGAAATCATCTACTTAAATTAAAAAGAAAACTGGGCAGCAGTTCAGGTAGTGTTGCACATCTAACTATACATATAAATCAGTGAGGGTGTGTCATCACAAAATATCAATCGAACAGAAGATTTACAATAACACTCTCAGCGGAGGGATTGAGCCCTTCTTTTTTGCTCGTCTGGCATGCCTAGAATTTTTGCTACAGACTTACCGCACCTTTCTGCAAAGTGGGCGGAACAAATTATCAAAATATAAGAAGCACAAAGTCTGTAGAAGATTAAAAACTAATTATTCTTACTATTGTGCTCAGGTGTCCAACCAATGCACGAGATCTAGTTCGGTTTGTTAAGCATTGTGCGACATGGTTTCTCTTGTTTTTTCAGCGTTCATCTGCAAAAGGAGACTAGTGATACAGATGTGCACATAGGAATTTCGAATGTGATATGGTATCAGTCTTCACAAACCATACCGAAATATTTGGATCAAACCAGTGGTCGAGAAGATCTATCAAGTATTGGACAGTCATAGTATGTTCCATAGGAGTCGTTCTTTGAATATCCTTGCTTGCCTTACCATCAAAGTATTTACTATTTAGCCTATGGCGCTACTGGCGCAAAGAACATGAGAACATGTCCATGAGAACATACTCTACAACCTCATTATCCTGATCGAAGTTGAATTTTGTCTGTTGGCAAGAATGGAATATTTGATGTGTTATGTGACTTAGAATAGAACCAAGAGCAAGCTTGAATGCATGGGACAGAGCACCATGACTTACATGTAACTTCTGCAGTAATGAATTGTAATGGTTAGGGGTCTGTTGGTGGAGCTTGAACAATGCGAAGACGGGAATATCATTCCTAACAAAAACACCTATTTGGGATGCTAGAAAAGCAGATTCTTCTAGATCTTATGGCCTTCGCTTGTTAGGTATAATAGAATTGATGCAATATCTAGATTGCGTTCTAGAAATTTTAGCTTCACGCTTTTTTCCTGCTGTTGGCCCCCTTTTCTTAAACCGTGTAACTACCAATTCAACCGTTACATCAAGCTTGCACGATATATATAAGGAAGCATGCATCAAAAATCCTTAGAATGCATACCTTATTTAGCGACGGGTTGATCAACAGGTTGGTGATCATCGCTATCTTGTTGGTGTTGTGCCAGTAGTGTTAGGAAAGTAGAGGTCAAAACTGGTTCGGCTATCAATTGTTGTTGGGTATCTTGATTGGCAATTGGTGATTGTGGAATGTGTGGGATAGTATTTGCTGCGTCTACTACTATTGGAACCTGTGGTGTGCTGCCAAGACGACACTTTTTAGCCGTATGTGAGTTTCCTGATTTTCGTTTATTGTATTTCACGGCGTGTGTTTGTGTTCCACCGGTAGAATTAGCAGGACAACTTGTCGACGCTTCGCGTTTGGTACCTGAACGTGTCTTACATGAACCAGCTGATTCCTGACACACATAAACAATACTTCAATCTGTTATAGTTCTATATGTAATGAGACGCAGATGGAATAGAAGAATAGTAAGGCAAAATGTGCTCTATATATATGATGCATGAACTAGGCAGAGGGCATTGCAAAATATTTGGTGGGATTGAAATACAAAACATGGAAAATGCAACAAATATCACAATTAAAAAATAGAGCAAGCACCTTGGGGGGTGGAGAAGCTGGTGGACTAGCAGGGAGGTCCTCGATGGGTCAAACTTCCTTAGTCTGGTCTCCCTATAAATATTGTTCATCAACAGAAACTAATTCTGAATCAGACACTTGCCGATCATAGTTTTTCTCCCTGCCGGTACCTGGAAGGGTCTTAGCTGAACCAGCTGATTCCTGACACACATAAGCGATACATTAATCTATCAAAGTCCTATGTAAAATAAGACACCGATAGAATAGAAGAATAGTAAGGCAAGATATGCTGAACATATATGATGAATGAACTAAGCAGATGGCATTGCACAACATTTGGTGGGAATTGAGGTACGAAACATGGAAGATGAAACAAATATCACAATGACAAGACAGAGCAAGCACCTTGGATAGTGGACAAGCAGGCAAATTAGAGAGGGGTTCTCGATCGGTCCATCTTCCTGAGTCAGGTCTCCCTCGGGGTTTTGTTGATCTTGAGGATAAAATTCTGCATCAGAATCCTGGACTTCATGATTGGTGGTGGTAGCTACGAAAGATCTAACTCTCTGCGGGCCGAGCAACCTTGCATATTAGGAATTCTTTAATAATCTATCTTCCCTAATCTTCGGTTCTTCCTCATCAGTCAGACACAAATCACCTTACATGTATCAGCAAAAATATATCTTATGAGCTTTAAGAGCGAGGTGTGTGTAGAAGAGCAAGTTAGTACAGTGCTAGCAAGCAATTGAAAGCTCTAAAGGAACAATGACAGACATATGCATATACGATGCCTCGACAAGAAATGTCGGAGTACAAGATAAAAAACTCAGTGCGAGAATGCAGTGAAATAAGCGATGAACTACTTTTAGACATCAAATGTGTAAAGATCATATGAAGTGTATCGTGGCAACCTTTGTGACCGCGATTACGCGATTTCCTTCCCATGCCTTTTCCGGACTTATGGTGAGCTATGACCTCACCGTTTTCCCTTGAGCGGATTTCCCTCCCCATCTCTCTAGCGTCATGGACAAGGTCGAGGAAGTAGATCCGGTGTCGTGGATTCGGGGAAGTGGATCCAACTAAGCTGCGATGGCATTGCTGAGCCGGCTCCGGTGCCATGGACCTCATGTACAGAGGAGATGATCTGGTGTGGGCCAGCGTCAGGAGCTAGTAAAACGTCTTCGGTCACTATGGTGGCATGCCGGGGGAGAGGCTGTGAAGGAGAGATGGGACGGAAGGAGCACGACCGTGGTTGTGCAAGGTGATCTCGAGGGATTCATCCCAAAGGGCGCGGGTGGTACTAGTATGTTTGAAACTTTAAATTGTGTGGCACGTGGGAGTTTACAAGAGAAACCATTTTGAGGAATGGCCTTTGGCGCATTGTTTCTGGACCGAAGGGCGAGATGAAAATTTCTTACCGTTTGAATATTGGACGCAGGAGCCCATTGCAGCGGGTGTTTCTGGCGCACTGCTTGGTGGAAGTGGTGATTTCGGCTTGTTGTTTGTATCTCAGTTGACTTTTTTGTACTCGATCTACTACTGCAGTCTAAAAGTTTGACTTTAGGGCTAGACAAGTATATAGTGCACAAATTTATTCATGATAATGGGCACATGGACATGGTCATTCTCGAACTATCTTTCATGGTAATGTGTTAATTTTTGGCAAAATGTGTGTCTACAGATCTAAACGAAAGTGCAAAATAAGATTTCAAGTTTATCACGGGAAAATGTTGTTTTTCCATTTTTCGAATGGCTAGAACGAGACCGGGATACATTATCCAGATGCAGCAAGTAGGTACCGTTTCATACGGCGTGCCAAAGAAAATATCAGGCTGACAACACAAGGAAAGTCATCCTCATTATTCGAAATAACAATCTATTCGCATGGCGGCTCTTTCATCACCCTTCGTAAATCATCTGCCTGCAAAGATGCACGGAGAATCTCTGCTCGTTCTTTCACCTGTTCCAAAACTGTCATGTTGATCTCATTGAAATCTGCATCAGCCGAATTGGGAGCACGCTTTTCAGTGACTAACTTCTAAAGATCAGCAGCAGCATTAAAGCCATCTTCAATAGTAGATATCCATCCTCAGTTAAATTCTCTGATCCGCCGAGTGGCTGTGTCCAAATCCTTTTGGAGAAGCCTAATCTTAGATTCGGGCTTGCACCATACTTTGGTTTGGTTCGTAGAAATGGCAGTATCACTGGCACACTGAATATCTGTGCTGTGAACCTCCTTGATAGGGACATGATCATGCACTTGCTTCTGCAAATTGCAATGCAGCAAATCAATCAGTAAATAACACAAGCAGGATGCAACAAATAGCCATGTTTAGGATACTTGACCAGGCCATGTTTCTGTACCAGTTGTGTTGTGCCGAGCGGGGCTAGATCCGCATGTCCAAAACTCTTTAGGAGTCGTTGGCATCGATTATCTATGAACTCATTCGGTAGTACATCATCTTCCAAGCCTTACAAAAAATATATACTAGTATGACAATACAGGGCAAGCAAAGGCTGAACTACTCTCGAAAATAAAATGCATAATGACAGCGCGCATATATGAAAAATGGAGGCAAACCATTGTCCGGGGAGGATTGTTGGGGGTTATTGATACGTCCAAAACGTATCTACTTTCCCGAACACTTTTGCTATTGTTTTTCCTCTAAACTTGTGTGATTTGGATACAATTAACACGAACTGATGATGTTTTTAGCAGAATTACCTTGGTGTCTAGTTTTTGTGCAGAAAATCAACTATTAGGAAAAATCCCGAAAAATATGCCAAAAATCCTATTTCACCAGAAGATTCATGGAGCCAAAAGACGAGACGAAGGAGGGCAACAAGGGGCCCACACCACCTGGTCGCACGGGCGAGTCCAGGCCGCACCTGGGGGTGGTGTGGCTGCCTCGATCACCCCCTCGGTCTTACTCTTCGCCTATAAGTTGTCTCTTGATCTAAAAACCAAGGGGGGTTCAATGATTTTCCAGAAAGAATTCCGCTGCGCTGCCACCACCAGATTCCGTGAATTGGAACCAGAAAATCCGTTTCGGCACCCTGTCGGGACGGGGAATTGGAGGAGATCAACGCCATCATCATCACCATCGCTTCTCCATCGACCATGCATGTTTCCCCATCTATGAGTGAGTAATCCCCCGCTGTAGGCTATGGGGATGGTAGGGATTGGATGAGATCGTTCATGTAATGGCATCAGATTGTTAGGGCATGGTGCCTAGTATCTATTATTAGTGCTTTTTGACTTTGTTGCAACTTGTTATGCTTAATTCTTGTCACTAAGGCCCGAGTGCCATGATTTCAGATCTGAACATGTTATTGATTCATTATGATAGTATTGTTTATCGTGTTACCTGCAAGTTGTATACACATATTGTTGTCGGTAATCAGAGGCCCCAAAGTGACAGCAATCGGGATAACCGGAGGGAATGGCTTTGATGTGAGGGTCACATGTGTTCATGGAGTGTTAATGCTTTTCTCTGGTGCTCTATTAAAAGGAGCACCTTAATTGCTAGTAGTTCCCTTGAGGCCCCGCTGCAAACGGGATGGCAGGACAAAAGATGTTGTGCAAGTTCTCACTGCGAGCACGTATGACTATATATGGAACCCACGCCTATGATTATTTAGTACTTGGATGCTTTATCTTATTTATCTGCAAATGCCCTATGTTTTGATTGCCATATGAATTGTCTTGTCCTTGCAACGCCCGTTCATCCATCCCTATGCCTACCGCGCTTTAATCCTACTGTTTACTGCAATCGTTACTACTGTCTTTACTTTTACTACTGCTATTACTTTTGCTATTGCTATTACAAAACTGTTGCTACTGATAAACTGTTCTGAGCAATATTGTTTCCAGGTGCAGCTGAATTGACAACTCAGTTGTTAAGGCTTATAAATATTCTTTGGCTCCCCTTGTGTCGAATCAATAAATTGTCTTTCACTTCCCTCAAAAATACTGCGATACACCCCCTATATTTGTGGGTCATCAAGACTATTTTCTGGCGCTGTTGCCCGGGAGCATTGCTTTATTTATTAAGTTCACTTGGAATCACTATTGCTGTCTGCCATCCATCCATCATGGGTAAGTCTCGTGATGTCAAGGTTCCTATTTTACCATCCACTACAAGGAGAGGTACGGTTCTGAACACCTCTGTTGCTCTTGATTCACCATCTGTTACGAGTAAGTTCCTTACACCACCACATACACATGCTACACATACTGCTACTACTGCTGAATCTAAAACTTCTGATACTTATGATGCTGCCTCTACTGTGCTTGATAAGAGTGGTTCATTAGGTCCTTTCCTAGATGCTACGATTGCTAGAACTATAGCTGGAAATACTGAAAGTCCTAATGAAGACACTACTACACCTGTCAGTTCACCTGAGTCTAGAGAGAGCTATGATATTGAGGACGATTATATAGAGATGACCAATGAATTTATTAAAGAATGTCAAAACACCCATGATAGGAGTGCTATTAAGAGTCTCCTTGAGAGGCGTACTATAAAATCCAAATTGTCTCCTAATGCTAAGTTTGCTGCATCTCCCATAAACATTAAAGATAAGGATTATGATTTCTCTCTTGATTTATCTTACATAACTATTATTGAGAAAGAACCTTTTTGTGGGACTAAGAATGAAAGTGCGGTAGCACATATGACTGAGCTTTCTACCATGCGTGGCTTGTTTTCTGATGATATTAAGATGCGCACCTACTTTGTTGCTAAAATTTTCCCTCTTTCACTAAAAGTAGAAGCTAAAACTTGGTTTAATAATTTACCTCCTAGATCTATTGATAGCCCTGATTGCTTGATTAGTACTTTCCTTCAGAAGTATTTTCTGAAGGGGATCGCAGCAGAAAACAAAAAATTTCCTATGATGTAACCCCAAAACTACCTAGGATCTATCTATGTAGTAATGCGGTAATGACCAATGCGTATAGAATGCATACCCTTATAGACCGTATGCGGTTAATGTTCCGCGGGGAACGTGGTTGATGTAGTCGTACTCGTAGCTGACCTCAAGGTCGCAAAGCTCCTCGCAGGTCACCCCTTGCTCCTTCTTCATCTTCATCGTGCAGTAGCTCCGGCTCACGACATTTAAGCACCCCAAGTGTTGCGCCTCAGTCTTCGTACATATCCGGTGCATGATGAGACCTCCGGCTCCCCGATCCCGCCAGGAGTGCGGAAGTTGATATCCGACTAGGAATCCCTGCAGCGCAACGGCATACTGTAGGTGTGCCTCGATCGCACAGCCTAGACTTGGGGCCATGGTAACAAGGTATAGAGAGAGAGAGGGAAGGAGGAAGTCAACCAAAGGACTTCTCCAAATATTGGGTGTTTAATCCCACCCATGGGCACCCCTTTATATAGGGGGAGGGGGTGTGCCCTCCCCTTTGAGTTTCCCATGTGGGACTATTCAAGGGAGAAGGGGGAGGCGCATGGGCCTCATGGGTCAGCCGGCCAGGGGTGGGCCCCACTCCGCGCACAACCCTAGGCTGGCCAGGTGGGCCCCCTTGAGGCGCCTGGGCCTTGGCCCTTTGGCCCTTGGCCCTTCCCTCCTTCGGTTTTCCCTCATGGGCCCTTTTTCCCTAGGAAGTTTGGCCCATTAGTGGAATACCCCTTCAAATTAGATTTTAATATTATATTTAATATTAATTACATTAATTAATATGTAAATACATATTACAAAATCCTTCTTGACCCGAAACACCTTTCGGTTCCCTTTCGATTTGCTCCGAACGACTTCAGATCTTTCCCGGAATGATTCTGGTCCTTTATTCCTTCTCCGAACAGCTTTGGATTTCTCTATGGAACGATTCCGGATTTCTCTTTCTCTACTATGATTCCATCTTATGAATGATCGCTCTCTTCGTACCCTTAAGTGTATCCTCTCATGGCTCGAGAATTCCCTAGACATGATCTGTATCAATGATCAACAGAGGGACCAGGGATATCCATGTGACCCCTATGTATTCCTGATGACAATGTCGTTTGAACCGCTAAATGTAGCATCCAATTCCTTTTGTTTCTCGATACGACTTGTCCGAGATCCGATCATTGGTATCCCATACCTTGTTCAATCTCGTTCATAACAAGTTTTGTTTTCTTGTTACCGTGATATTACATCCCCATGACCGAGTCACATGTTGCAACATTTATGGATGTAATCTTACCAAGCCAGCCGTATGTATCTTTACCCGTCATGTGGGTGAACAAATCCCGGTCTTGCAATCACATGTCATCTACTGTTCCTTCGGAATACACAACGTACACCTTTATAACCACTGTATTACCAAGTGGCGCTTGATGCAGTCTAAGCAGCCTCGGGAAACAGTGAGTAATATGAGCTCACGGTCAAAGGAAAAGGAGTCTAGGTATAGTTGTTGCAACAATGAACTATATGACTTGATCATGTTGCAATCCTTCGAGGAATGTCCAATCACATCATTTTCTAATGATATGATCCCGTTGTCAGTCAGCATAAATGCCCATGATCTTGAAACCTAGATCATCCTCATGACCAACGAACTAGTATGAATAGAGGCTACTAGGGACTTTGTTGTTTCATACCACACCTATACCAATGTTTATAATTGGCACAGTTCTAGCACAATATGAAACTATTATAAACTAATTGAGATATGACAATAAAAACCTATTTATTATTTGCCTCTAGGGCATATCTCCTTCATTTTCCTCCTAGTGCTAGACATGCTATTTTGCAGGAACTTTTTGATTTTAAACAGGGAGAAAAAGAGATATTGCCTGAATCATGGGCAAGGTTTTGTGCTTTGATCCATGCACAGGTTAGATGTCCATTACATAAGAATGAGCTTCTTGACATATTTTATAATGGACTAACTGAAGAATCTAGGACATACCTGGATAGTTGTGCTGATTGTGTTTTCAGGAATAGGACTCCCAAGGAAGTTGAGGAATTACTGGCTAAAATAAGCAAGAATTATGAAGATTGGACTCCTCCTGAACCAGCTATACCTGAGACAACTATACCTGAACCAACTATCCCTGCACCTATACCAACATCAAAGAAGAGGGGAGTTATCGAACTAAATGATGAAGTGATGAAGGAAGCTAAGAAATGTCTTAAGGAGAAGGGAATTAAAGTTGTAAACGTCAAGAATTTAACTCCTATAGAAGAATTATGTAAGCCAATATCCCACTCATCCACTATTGAGGTACACTCTCTCTAACATTTTGATGAAGGTGATATTCCTTACTCCAAACCTCCTGATCAATGCTTAGAAGAATTTGATGTTTTTATTGTTAATCAGGATAATTTCAATAAAAGGGTGCAAAATCATATAAATGGAAAACTCTAAAGCTATTGTTGAGTTAAAATATATTGTGGAAAGAACCTCTAATGATGTTAAAATGCTTGTTAAACATTTAAAAATGGTTCAAACTCAAATTGATCAGCTTATTAAGGTACAAAAAGACTTGCTAGTTAATGGTGCTAAAGAAAAGCATGCTTATGAAATTAGAACTAGAAGTGGTGCTGCCACCCAGGATCCTCTATATCCTGAGGGGCATCCTAAAAGAATTGAGCAGGATTGCTGAAAATAGTGGTACTAATCCTAAGAAAATAAAAAAGAAACATAAAACTATTGTAGAACCTTCTAAACCTGCTAAAGGTCCTAATAGTATATCTGTCTCTGATGCTGAAAATGAAAGTGGTAATGAAGAAAATGATGCTCCTGATAAAGAAAAAGTTGAAGAAGATCCTAAAAGGCACACTAAGAATACTAAATACACTAAAGAAGATTTTGTTGCTAAGAAAGATGGTAGTGAAAGAGAGCCTTGGGTCCAAAAACCTATACCTTTCCCTGATAAGGAACACAAGTCAAAGGAAGATGAACACTATAACAAGTTTTGTGAGTGGATGAAACCTTTATTCTTGCAAATTCCTTTGACTGATGCTATTAAATTACCTCCTTATTCAAAGTATATGAAGGATATTGTTTCAAATAAAAGGAAGATCCCTAATGAAGAAATTTCTACTTTGCTTGCTAATTATTCCTTTAATGGTAAGGTTCCAAAGAAACTTGGAGACCCAGGGATTTCAACTATTCCATGCTCTATTAAAAATAGTTATGTTAGAAATGCTTTGTGTGATTTGGGAGCAGGAGTTAGTGTTATGCCTTTTTCTCTCTATAAGAGACTTCAGTTGAAAAAACTAATACCAACTGATATATCTTTGCAAATGGCTGATAAATCTACTACTATTCCTGTTGGTATATGTGAGGATGTACCTGTTCAAGTGGATCATAATTGCTTGATATTAACTGATTTTGTTGTGCTTGAAATGCCTGAAGATGATAATATGTCTATTATTCTTGGGAGACCTTTTCTTAATACTGCAGGAGCTATTATTAATTGAATCAAGGAAAGGTGACTTTTAATGTTAATGACAAGGAGAATATTGTCTATTTCCCCAAGAAGATTGATAGGACTTATGGCTTAAATTCAATTGAACATGTTGAGGGCATCCAAGTTGGAGAAATATATTATCGCATACCACGAGAAAAATATGAAACTATTATGATTGGGACCATTGCTATCAAGGTTGAGGTAACATAATCATTAGTGGAATACAAACTTTTGTTTCATATAAAATTGCTTTGGTAACAAGACCTGATCAACCTTGTTAACAAAGGGAGTCTAATGAACAAAACAATGTTTTCACCATGATTATCTTTGCTTACTTTTATTTTATCCATTTTAGTTTTTGCTTTCGCTTAGTTTACTTTTCTGTTGTTAGTTGCTTGCATATTAGAGTGTCTTAGAACTTCTGAAGTTTTAGTTTTGTTTTTCTTTTGCATCTTTCCGAAAAGATCTTTCTGTTAAAAAATCATTCATCTATACCTGAAAATTGCTCAAAAATAAAGTGTCTCGAAAAATTCCAGAAAATTCATATTAAATTTTTACATGAAAAAAGGGGCAGAGAAGTGCCTAGAGAGTAGTAGTGGGGCCCACCGGGCAGGCACACCACCTGGTGGCACGGCCAGCCCAGGGGCGCGCCTGGCCATGTGGTGGGCCACCCCTAGCCCTCCACTCACTCTCTCACTTCCCACTGCCCTCTCTCTCCCGATAAAACATCAGTTCATTGCTAGAAATCGTGTTCTTGCTGTTCTTATCCATGATTTTTCGATATCCTTGCTCAGCCCATCTTTGCTGCTGAAATTTGGAGCATTTGTTCTCCGGTATGTGACTCCTCTGGTTATTCAAGTAGATTTGTGTTTAGAGGTTTATATCTTGAGTATTTTGCTGCTATAGGTGGCAGGTTATGAGAGCTTGTAATCTTGTTCAATGCTTAGAAATATTGTTTTGATGCATGTTTAGGCCTCTTACAAGTCCCTATGAGTAGTTCCCTCCATTATGTATTCACTTTGCAATCACTTGTATAATGGATGTTTAAATTTCAGAATATCAAAGATGAGCAACCACACATTTGGAGAAATATTTGAGAGGGACACACCTAGGAGGTCAAGTCCCTCAAGATCAGCCTCTCAGTTTAGGCCTTCATACAATGAAGATCTTATTGCACCACGCTTTGGCAATGAAGGAGATGCTCACCCATCTACCTTCCCTTGTTTTACCTTTTTGCAAGCTACAGGGATCCTCAATTATTTCTTACTACTGGTTCAGAGGGTTGGCCTGACCATGTACATGGAAGATGAGAGTGAGGAATATTCCGTGCTCACCAAAACTTTTGTTGAGAGTTTCGTTTTCACTAACACCCCTTATTAGTCAACTGTTTCTTTCAAAATTTATAATCAGCCTATTACCATGTCATTGGAAAGATTTTGTAGCATTATAGGTATCGGCATGACTAGGACAGTGAAGAAGATCCAAGGTCGACCCGCTGACTTGCTGGAGCTCTATCGAAGTGTGACAAATGACGATGACATCGTAGCTCAGCGCGGGAAGATAAGGAACATCCAACTCCCACCTCTTAGATATTTTGCTTATTATCTTTCCACTAGCATTCTTGGTAGGGAGAACACTAGTAATATCTCTAATTATCATTTAGCCTTCCTCATTGCTGCACTTAATAATGATACCAAGTACAATCTTGGCTCTCTCATTGCTCGCCGCCTAGCTGCTAGGGGACCTATTTATGGGGGCATTATTGCCTCACGTATGGTTGTTGCATTAGAACTTTTTATGGATCCTAATGACACTGTATTGGCACCACAAAGGCTTGATCTTGCTGCCATGAAAACGCATCACTTCGTCACCACTGACTCTGATATGGACAGTTTAGTATACAGGATGTTGTTTACTGATGGAGACGAGAGGGAAATTCCTTTGCCAAAATCCACTTTGTTCAGTATTCACAGGAGGCCATGGTGGCGTTCTAAGGAGGAGGTGGATGAGCATCTCCGCTTGCTTAGGTTTCCACAGGCAGCAACAGGAGGATATGCCTTCTTACGACTACTTTGCGCACTACGGTGGGGCGTCCTCGAGCTCGTATCAGGACGAGGCCACCTCCTCGCCGTACTACGGAGGCCCTCCATCTTGGCCAGCCTAGGATTGATACCCACGTAGGCCAAAAGCCTAAGCTTGGGGGGAGGTACACCGACATCATGCTCATCTACATATCATGTTTAGTCGGTACTTTGTATATCCATGCTTCGTTCTCTTTTTAGTTTTCGTTCTTTCTTTACTTTATCTTTCTAAAACACAAAAAGACCAAAAATATTTTCTTTGTTTCTCTTTGTTTGCTTCTTTTTTCCTTGGCTTGCTTCTTCCGTTTGGCTTTGTATTAATTATTCGAAAAACCCAAAAAGTTTTTGCTTTACTTGTTTTTCCTTTTTGGTTCTTGCCTTTAAATCAAAAACCCAAAAATATTTGTTGTTCTTCTTTGGTTTTGTGAAGTTTGGTGCAGGGTTCAGCAGTCCTCAGTGGAATTTGGTTTCATGTTATTATTCAAGCCACACAAGTGAAGGGAAATAATGAGGATTAATGACAACTTGAGGTGTGGTAAGAGACTGGCAACAAACTCTATTTGTTTTCATTTTTGTACATATACTCATCATTGTGGGCATGCTTAGTCTGTTCATGTAGGGCGTATGTTATTTATGGATGCTTAGTAGATCTTGTTTCTTACGATTAGCTCTAGCTTGCCAATAGTTTGTAGCATTTCATATGAATGTTTGCTTGCATTGCTCTATTCATAACTTGGTATGACACTATTGTATCCTCCTCTAAATGTTTCACTTGAATTGACTTGGCACATGCTCATGCATGCATATGACTGAAACAATAATCAGTTAAGCCTCGATGAATTATTTTGCCTCAGGGGTCTTAAATCACTTTGATGCCATGATTAGTCGTGTTTTGTTGAAAGCATGATTATGACAGTTATTGCTCTCTCGTTTGTCGCTACCTTACTATTGCTAGCCTTCACTTCCACTGAGTATGAGCTCTACTCGTGTTTCTAATTCCCCAAAACCAATATTGCCAAAAGTGTCCACCATACCTACCTATTAGCATCATTTTCTTTTCCGTGCATATTCAGTATGCCTTGTTTTCTTCCGAATAAAATGTTTGCTTGTTATGAGAAAGTTAGTTAGTAAAGCTCTCACGAACTTGATGGCACACTTTATTTCTTGCACTTAATAAACCTGAACCATTGTGACTGTCCATGAAAGTTATATGCTTGCAAATTATATGCTAGGGATTAGCAGAACCGTGCTGTCACGGAGAACACTTTCAACACCTGTAAATATATACCTAGTTGATATCATGCTCTTTTGTTTACGAATTTCGTCGGTGTGAAATAAAAGGGGAGCTTGTAAGTCCATGGAGTTATGTATGTGTGTTAGAGAAACGCCTGGGATGCCGGTCTAATCCATGCCTAATCATGGTGGAAACCTGCAATGTAACCATAATGAGCTGTCTATGAAGCATTCTTCTTATAAAAAAGAGTCAGATATTAAGAAAAAGAGAAAAAGAAAAAAGAGATATGAGAAAAGAGGAAAGAGAGAAAAAAACACCATTTTCCCATGGTAAATAAGAAGATTGCTGAGATGCTTGTTGTCTGCTTGCCTTGTCATTTTGATATGGGGATTGTTCCGTATCATTGGGCATGGGGTACCCCGTTGGCTGTTCTCTATGATACACATGTATTTACTATGACAAGAACTTACCGGTAACTAAATTGAGTAGCATGAGGAGCGACCCTCGTACTCAAGGGACATGAGATTTCTAGTTTATGGTATGTCAAGCATATAACTCAGATTGGACCTCACTTTCACCTTAACCATTTAAAGATGCTTATGATAGGGGCAATGAGAGCTCAAAGCTAATGAGTACCATACTTTCAGCATCTGGAAGCCTTTCAAACATTTTAAAACCTTTTCATTTCCTTGTTGAGTCACCACATATTCTATGAGCACTTTCTTGAGAGCATAGTTGTCATTCTTAGTGTAATATGCTTGTCTCGAAACTTGATTAATTGTGTCATGACCTTGATGCTTGTATCTTTGATATCTTTACTTCTAGTCTTCACTTGAACTTGAGAGGTGCCTTGGCATTTATGTTTTCTCTACAATCAAAGGCAAGCGAGATACCACTCTATCATACCTTGTTATGAGCATTGCAATGTTGCTTATGTTTATGTTTCATGCTATTTATTATTTTTGAGTTGGAATCTCTTCATAGCTTGCAATGACTATTAAGTAAACTTAGTTGCATACTCTTTATTATGAATTGCCTGAGTAGTTGATCATATGCTGAGAATATATACATCTTATGAAGCAAATGTGTTCGTGAAAGTTTCTTTTATCGCACTCAGTTTTCCACTGAATTGCTTGAGAACAAGCAATAAGCTCAGCTTGGGGGAGTTGATACGTCCAAAACGTATCTACATTCCCGAACACTTTTGCTACTATTTTCCTCTAAACTTGTGTGATTTAGATACAACTAACATGAACTGACGCTGTTTTCAGCAGAATTACCTTGGTGTCTAGTTTTTGTGCAGAAAATCAACTATCAAGAAAAATCCCGTAAAATATACCAAAAATCCTATTTCACCAGAAGATTCACGGAGCCAGAAGACGAGATGGAGGAGGGCAACAAGGGGCCCACACCACCTGGCCACGCGGGCTAGGCCAGGCCGCGCCTGGGGGTGGTGTGGCCGCCTCGGTCACCCCCTCGACCTTCCTCTTCGCCTATAAGTTGCCTCTTGACCTAAAAACCAAGGGGGGTTCGATGTTTTTCTAGAAAGAGTTCTGTTGTACCACCACCACTAGATTCCGTGATTCGGAACCAGAAACTCCGTTCTGGCACCCTGCCGGGACAGGGAATTGGAGGAGATCATCGCCATCATCATCACCATCGCTTTTCCATCGACTATCCATGTTTCCCCCATCTATGAGTGAGTAATCCCCCACTGTAGGATATGGGGATGGTAGGGATTGGATGAGATCGTTCATGTAATGGCATCAGATTGTTAGGGCATGGTGCCTAGTATCTATTATTAGTGCTTTTTGACTTTGTTGCAACTTGTTATGCTTAATGCTTGTCACTAGGGCCCGAGTGCCATGCTTTCAGATCTAAACATGTTATTGATTCATTATGATAGTATTGTTTATGGTCTTACCTGCAAGTTGTATACACATATTGTTGTCCGGAACCAAAGGCCCTGAAGTGACATCAATCGGGATAACCGGATGGAATGGCTTTGATGTGAGGATCACATGTGTTCACAGAGTGTTAATGCTTTGCTCCGGTGCTCTATTAAAAGGAGCAACTTAATTGCCAGTAGTTCCCTTGAGGCCCCGCTGCAAACTGGCTGGTAGGACAAAAGATGTTGTGCAAGTTCTCATTGCGAGCACGTATGACTATATATGGAACACATGCCTATGATTATTTAGTACATGGATGCTTTTACCTTATTTATCTGCAAATGCCCTATGTTTTGATTACCATATGAATTGTCTTGTCCATGCAACGCCCGTCCATCCATCCCTATGCCTACCGTGCTTTAATCCTACTATTTACTGCAATCGTTACTACTGTCTTTACTTTTATTGCTGCTATTACTTTGCTATTGCTATTACAAAACTGTTGCTACTGATAAACTGCTGTGAGCAAGATTGTTTCCAGGTGCAGCTGAATTGATGTAGCATCTCATCTGTCTAACATATGTAATGCTACTTGGTCTAGTAATATAATGGCTACTTCCTACATATAATTGTTGCATCATAATTATATCATGCTCATGTCATCATGCCACCTTGCATTTGAGCATCATATAAAACCCTCTTCCATTTGGTTCTTCTCTCATATGCATTTAGTAATTGTATTTGGCTCTTGATATATTGTATTTGGTTCTTGATAAATGCTTGATGCCCAAGTTGAGTTGGGGGCATATCTTTTATTCAACTCCATCACCTTTCTTTGTCACCACCTTATAATTCCACCATCCTAATTACCCATGAGGTTTTGCTTTCTTTTGGCATTTAATCTAGCTCATGTGGGTTGGGATGGATCCACTTCTATTTCCACATGCTCTCATTTTAGCATCATATTGCTTTCACATTATTGATATGTGGAACCACCTTTGCATGCCTGGAGAGTGGTACCCCTTTGTCAAGCTTCCATATGGATTATTAAGAAAGAATGCTCATGTTGGGATATTTTTTAGGCTATTATTCATCTAGTGGAATATACACACTAGCAAGTCCCAATTATATTCAAATATGATTATCTCCATCTACTCCACTTGGAACTTTCATTTAATTCTTTTGCTTGGCCTTACTCCACATTTTGGGTAATGCGTAGGAATAATGCCATGGTACATTATTATTGTTTTCACAAGAATAAAACATGGCATTTAATGCTTTTGCATGGGCCATGCAAATCTCACCACCATCCCCTTATTTTGGGTTTTCTTGTATTTTTGGAAGTGGGGTATGGTCCTTTGAGAATCAATTCAGGGTGGCCATTCTTTTGCTTACCATCAAACCTTACCCCTCTTTATCCATCACCCCATCTATGCATGATCATGTGGGACCTTTTTCCATAAACCACAACTTCCATTCTCTCTTGTGTTTGTCCTCACCAGCACCTTGTGCTGAACCACAAAACCCTCTCCTCACCATCATCTCCACTTCTACTTGATCTTGGTGGATCACCACAAAAACCTACACCACCCCTTGCATGAACTAGTTAGAACCCTAATCTACACCTCACCCTTCTTTAAACCCTCTCTCCCTAATCTTCCTCTCTAACCCTAACCCCACCTTATCACCTCACCATGCCGAGGCACCTACCCCTGGCTCTAACTACCCCCCTCCAACCCTAACCCGAGCCCTCCTAAACCCTAGCCGAGGCTAACCCTAGCCACACCCGAGCCTTCCCCTCTCCATTCCCTCTCTCTTTCCCTGCCATGCCAGCCCCACACCCGGGCTCTCCTCTCCCTAGCCCACCTACAGCCACACCCTACCCCTGCCCTGCCTAGCCATGCTAGCACGTGAGCGTGAGGGAGAAGGAAAGGTGGCCGAAGCCACCTTTTCCCACCCCGATCCCCCACGGCATCCCCCTCTCTCTCCTGTCCTTATCTACCTCCCTCTCCTTTTCCTGGCTTCGCCCAGATCCATCCCTAGGGCCTTGCCCTTCCTCTCTCCTTCTCCACCGACGCCACCCTCCCTCTCTGTTCGCCGGCGCCCACCGTCGGTGTCGACCACCGATCTCTCGTACTAGCAGGCGGGCGTGGCGTGGAGGTTATCAAGGAAGCCGAGGAGATCCTGTTGCGTTGCCCCGTGCACAGCAGCAAGGAGGAGACGCCCCTGTACTTGCTGAACACCGTCGAGCTGAGAGAAACCCTAGCCGAGCCGTCCGTCTGCATCGTCGTCGCCCCGCTGTGCCCCGTCCTGATCCGACCACTCCAGCAACCCCGCTATGAGCCCACGACCCTGCCAGACATTCTCGCCGTCCTCGTCATTGCCTGGTCGCGCCATGCTTTTCGTCGGGCACTCTCTGTGCGCCGGCAAGCACCAGCGTCTGCCCGTCTACACGTCGCGTCGCACCTTATCCAGCCGCCTACCGCCTTCCTGTCAACACCTCCACCCCCATCGCACCGGCTCCACCCCTCTGCGCGTGTGTCTACGTCACGGGTTCGATTGCTCGCACCGCGCCCTGCCGCTGTCGCACATCGTCCTCTCGTCATAGAGGTTCAGAGAAGATCCACAGTGGATCATTGGCACTTTGCACATACCCCCCCATGAATTTTTGTCTCAACCCGCAGTACCCCAAGCCCACCATACAGCCCCGTGGCAATTTTGCAAAAAGGTTCCCGGGACTTTGTACTCCTCGACCCGCAGTCCCCGGATCAACCATGTGTCGCCCACCGGCTGGCTGCGCGCGCAGTGGACCCGCAAGGCCGCCAGCCCCACCTGTCAGTCGCATAGCCAAGATAAGCTCGCGGTGAGAAAAGTTCCTGCGCGTTGTTTTTCGCCTAGTCAGCAGCGGCCCCACCTGTCTGTGGCTGAGGCTAGTTCTGTCTGGGTGTAAAAAGTCCTGACGATTTTCTGTTTAAATAAAATGATTTCAGTAAATGTTTAAATACAAATTCAAACCTGTTTTAAAATAACTTTTAAATTATAAATCCAAATAATACAAATGATATATGTTTTGGAATCAGAAAAATGTGTGGAATTCAAATATGACATTCAAAATATCTTTTGGGCAAATTAAATTTCGACATTGTTTAAAATTACATAAAATGCCCTTTTCTTAATAAATTAATAACTTTAAATCTATAACTCCAAATTTGACAAATAATATGTCTAAATCGATCAGCGCGACGAGCCCGTTCTAACTATGCATTCCATGTTCTGAATTACAGCATGCATCATATAAATATTAAGTGTACAGCAAGTGTTATGAGAGCAAAACATGACTAAAACTTAATAAAATGCTTTATTCTTGTACCCCACACCTCACCCATGCCATGCTACTTTATTGCCATGTAAATTGTGCATGATTCATCATGGCATGTTTGTTTGCTTGTCGCATTTTAATTCTTATGCTTGTGCACTTTATTTATGTTGGCCCTTGTTTGTTTGGTTCTTCTTCGAATAGACGCCGAGCAGGGGATATATCAGGAATCCCATCAGCACTACCCAGATCCGACTCTCGCTTCAACTGAGCTGTCAGGCAAGCACTACCACATGCTTGCATACATATAGTACCTATTGCCTCTATCTTATTCTTGCATCATGGAGTCGCGATTGCATTAAATTTAATCCCAAGTATTGCATAGCCTTTACTTTTAAACCCCACCGGAGCTTGTTCCTCCATCCCATGAGCCATTACTACAGGAATTGTTTGAGCCATGCGGGTCGTAGAACAGCATGTGTAGGGTATGTGCGTGTCTGATGGATCATGAGGTACCTAAACAATTTAACCTGAGTAGTAATGGGATAACTAATGAAAGTGGCACCGGTGAGCAATATCTGCTATTTGGTTCTTCATGCTCACTTGTGTCACGTAGGACCCCGAGTACTTCATTCCTGTTCCTCGACTATTCGCACTATCCACATCTGGGAGGCCTTATGGACCCCCTGAGCTAGAGCTTGATTCATTCTTATTTCTTGGGGCCACAAAGTAGTTTGGGGCTTTATTACTATACTGTACTTATGCCATGTTTACTATTTTATTTAAGATTGTGCGAGGAGCACCTATACTGTTTAGGGATTGCGGAGTGTTTTCGTGGTATCGACAAGCCCAGTCACATTTTCGGGTTCCCAGTCGTTTACATCCATTGGCGCAAACCTTGGGTCTGTCTCGGAGTCGGCCAACTTTGTTGCGGGTAGCTTAATGGGGTGGCCCCCTGAAATATTTCTGAATCCTATGATCGCTTTGTCGTGAATGCCTCGTTGGGTTTTGAGTTGGTTTTTCCGAGGTTGATCGAGTGTGTGTTGCTATTTGTGCACCCCTGCAGGGTAAATCTTTCTGAAAGTCGTGTCCACAGTTATGGACGACTTGGAGCACAGTTTATCGATCATAGACAAGTATAACGAAAGTAGCGCTCTTAATTTGACTAAGTACCTGACTAGTAAATAGCGCAATACTCATGGAATGTTTAATAAAACTGCCAACGGATGGGTTGTTCGTCCGCTTTCTCGTTGGTAAGCGAGAAGGAGGATGGATCTGATAATTATACTGTTATAACTGTTGTTACTAATTAACGGACATCCGTCTATCATTGGTTAGGCGGATGGTTAGCGAGTATCTTTAGACTTGTTAGGTATTATCTTTTGCTGCAATTGCGTCACCTCAGGTTATGTCCCCTTTAGAGGCATAAAGACTTGCTGAGTACCCCTAGGGTCTCACACGATAAATTGTTTAATTTAGATGAACAGGTGTATTCGCAAGATGGATACTTGGTGGAGGAGACGGATGATGTTGGCAACGATCACTCGGTGTAGAGATTCCGGGAACGGGGATCCGTGAGATCTGTGGACGGGATGTGTTTAGTTATATGGCATCTTATGCCGATTTGCTTCTTATCCGTACTCGGACCTTGTTTTCCGCTTCCGCCTGATACTCTGATGTTTGATGTATGAGGATATATCCTAAACGATTATATCTATCTAGGATATTTAGATCTTGCCGTATGGCATTGCAATATTTCTATTTCTTTTAGATGGAATGGCTCTGAGGACTGTTGTATGTGGCTTGCATACATACTCACTTGTGTATGTAGTTGATCCCTTCGCCTGCCGATTACGCCGCTCGTTCTTGTCCGGATGATCTGAAAGGGGTTAGGACGGCCGAAAGGTCTACCTGTGAGTGAACCCTGGGCCCCACCGTACTATTTTAACCACTTTCGCTCATCCAGGCATGTAATTAAGAGTGTAATTCACCGAGGTAGTTACAATTGGTATCAGAGCCATCCCGCCCTTCAGGGTCTCAGCCAAATGGTCGTTGTCAGTCTAGCAAATATTTTGGTAGCTATGTATACTAGGGAAAAACAAAATGTGAGAGTAGGACTGCTTCCATTTTCTTCTTACCCACCCACCCACCCTTTTCTGGTAAGGAAGTGTAACATTTTCAATCCTCTTCTAAAATTTAAACTAGGATTCACGTGTTCTGGGTTCCGTAGTACCATAGGTTGTGTGTGTGTGTGTGAATTATTTGTCTATCTGTTGCATCTAACTTGTTATCACTATCTGCCTTTTGGTTATCAACTGTTGGTACATTCCATACCGACAGGCTGTTGTAAACCGACGCGATCTATCTGATTCGTTGTATACCGGTGCGATCTGTCTTACTCTTTGTTATCCGATGTTATCTTGTTTGGGGTGTTCGTTTCCGTAGTTACTAATCTTTAGGTTCATCTTAAAGAAGGTGTTGAGATATGTGTTTTACTTATTCATGTGCGGAGTAATGATTTGAGTGCGGGATGGAGTCGTGACCATACCACTACTTTTATCATTTGCTCTTGTATATTGAATTGGTAGAGTTACTAATCTTGATTCGTTAAGTGGTTTTGCGCATAAAGTGGTATTTTAATGCCGAAATTTGCGGAAATTTTTTCTTTGTTAGCTTGTGTACCACACTCCTTGTTCAGTCGTGTGCGATATGCTTAATATCTTCGAGGTGCTTTGAACTTTGTTGATATTTTAATATCATCTTAGTAATTTGTATCCTTTAATCTTGGTTAATTCCATTTTGGTACTATTTTGGATTATTATTATTCTCCATTATGGTACTGACTTGTGTTTTATATCAATCGCAGGATGGCACCACCACGCCGTTCTGAGGAGGACATACCACCTGAACTGGGGGCTGCGTTGGCAAGTATTGCTAATGCCTTGGGTACAATGCAGCAGAACCAATAGCGTTTTGAAGAAAGTGTCAGGAGGAATGAGTTTGTTCCGCTACCTCCACCTCCCAAGCGAGGAGACATCAAGAGTTTTCTGAAGTTCAACCCGCGCCACTTTGAGGTGTTTGATCAGCCTCTAGACGCAGAAGATTGGCTGCGTGAGATGTCAAGGTTGCTGATGGCTGCTGATGTTCCTGAGCAAGAATGGGTAAAATGTGCCACTCACCTTCGGAAGGGTGATGCAACTCTGTGGTGGGAGAATTACCTGAAGGCAAATCACTCTGAGTTTCAGCCTACTTGGAACAGTTCGCTGGAGTTTTCAAAGAGCAATATCTGTCAGAAATTGTCATGGAAAGGATGAAGGAAGTGTTTCTCAACCTCAAGCAGGGAAATGACAATGTCAATACCTATATCAGAAACTTCATGAATCTTTCTCGGTATGGTGGCGATGAGATCTCTGATGACAAGAAGAAGCAAAAGAGGTTCAGACAAGGGATTAATGCATCAATCAAATATGCAATCACTCATGCAAGGCCGGGGTCTTTTCTGGAACTCTAGCATATAGCTCTGCAGGAAGAAGCAAGTAGGCAAGTGTTTGAGGAGTCAAAGAAACACAGCCGCGACGCAGCAAGCTCTTCAGCTATGTCAGCTCCTTCTAAGCACCGCGTGTGGGTTCCTAACACCCCACTGTCGCTCCCGGCTCCACCAAGACCTTCAAGCTACGCGACAAGGCCACCAAACTCCTTCACTGCTGCTCCCAGAGGCTACAACCACAACTACCCTGGAGCGCCTGGCGGAGTCCCTGGCTATGTTGCTCCACGTCCACCTAGTGCTTGTTACACTTGTGGAAACACTGGACATCAACAATGGAATTGTCCAATGAACAACAAAGCTCTTCCTCCACCACCTCCAAGACCTTTGGAAAGCTCTTCTATGGTTCGTGCACCTCTACCGCGGGCTCTCAACATCAACACCAAGCCCGGGTCTACTGTTTCTCGTGCCAACTGTGTCAACGTCGCTCAAGCTGAGCTTGCACCTGGAGTTGTGATGGGTATGCTTCCTGTTAACTCAGTTCCTGCACGAGTTTTGTTTGATTCTGGTGCACCGCATTCTTTTGTCTCCACAAGTTTTGCTCATGTGAATGGGTTACCTATGGATCCTCTCCCTAAGCGGTTAATGGTCCTTTCTCCTGGAGCAACAATGGCATCTTCTAAAATCAGCCATGGCAATCAAATTGAGATTGGTGGTTCATTGTTCCCGGCTTCCTTAATTATTCCGGGCAACTCTGATATTGATGTTATCTTGGGCATGGATTGGTTAACAGCAAATGCAGCTGTGATTGATTGTGCTGAACGCTCGGTTTCTATGAAAATTCCTGAAGGCCATATAGTCTATTCTCCAAGTCTGACTCCTGCAATTCAGCTTTTCTCTTTGGCGGCTCTGAATGATGATGCTATGGAAGCTATTCAGAGTGTTCCGGTGGTCTTTGAGTTCCCAGATGTCTTTCCTAAAGAGTGGCCAGGTATGCCTCCGGATCGTGAGGTCGAGTTTGTGATTGAGCTTGAACCTGGTACCGCTCCTATCTCCAAGCGGCCTTATAAAATGGGTCTTGCTGAGTTGGCTGAACTCAAACGTCAGCTTGATGAACAAGAGAAGTTGGGTTTCATTCAGCACAGTACTTCTTCTTGGGGTAGCCCAACCATCTTTGTGAAGAAGCGAGACAAGACTAATAGACTTTGTGTTGACTATCGGGCTCTCAATGCTAAAACCATCAAGAATAAATATCCCCTTCCGCGGATTAATGATCTCTTCGACCAGCTAGCTGGAGCTGTGGTATTCTCTAAGCTTGACTTGAGAAGTGGATATCATCGAATCAAGACACGAGGAAGATTTTCCTAAAACAGGTTTCACCACCCGTTATGGCCTGTATGAGTACACGGTAATGTCTTTCGGTCTCACCAACACACCTGCCACCTTCTCGAGGCTTATGAACTCGGTTTTCATGGAGTATCTTGATAAGTTCGTTGTGGTCTATCTGGATGACATCCTAGTCTATTCTAAGTCAAAGGAAGAACATGAAGAACACCTTCGGTGTGTCCTAAACAAGCTTCGTGAGAACCACCTGTATGCAAAGTTCTCCAAATGTGAGTTCTGGCTGCCTGAAGTCACCTACCTTGGTCACGTTATCTCTGCCAAGGGCATTGCCATCAACCCAGAAACTGTAAAGACAATTGTTTACTGGCTTCCTCCCATAAATGTCAAAGAAGTCCGGAGTTTCCTTGGTTTGGCTAGTTACTGCCGTTGCTTTGTTCAGAACTTCTCGAAGATTGCGAAGCCTCTTACCGATCTCCTCAAGAAAGGCAAGAAATACCTTTGGACTCCTGCATGTCAAGCAAGCTTTGAAACACTCAAAGAGAAGCTCACTTCCACACCAGTCTTGATTCCTCCAGATACATCAAAACCTTTCCAGATATTCAGTGACGCCTCCTTGCAAGGATTGGGTGCGGTCCTTATGCAAGAAAAACAAGTTGTTGCTTATGCCTCTCGACAGTTGAAGACGCATGAGATCAACTATCCAACACATGACCTTGAACTCGCAGCAGTTGTCTTTGCTTTGAAAATATGGAGGCACTACTTGCTTGGCAACCGTTGTGAAATCTTTTCATATCACAAGAGTCTGAAGTATATCTTCACATAGCCTGATCTCAACCTTCGTCAGAGGAGGTGGATTGAAGCAATTAATGATTTCGATTTGACCATCAACTACACTCCGGGCAAAGCTAATGTGATGGCCGATGCTCTCAGCCGCAAAGCTTATGTCAGCAACCTCATGGTGGAAGAACAACAGCCTCTCTTGTGCGAGGAATTCCGTCAGCTCAACCTTGAAATTGTGGATCAAGGGTATCTTCTGAACCTTCTGGCAACCCCTCTCTTGGAAGAAAAAGTTCGTTACATTCAACTTGGTGATCTGTACACTAAAAATATCATCTCCAACATTCAGCTTCCGAAGTATGAGTCCTTCCACGTTGACGACTAAGGCACTCTTTGCTTTGAACACCGGATGTTTGTTCCGAACTACCCGGGTTTAAGGGAGCAAGTTCTTAAGGAGGCGCATGATTCTGTTCTTTCTATCCACCTTGGCAGCACTAAGATGTACATGGACTTGAAAACACAATATTGGTGGCCTGGGTTAAAACGATATTGTGCCAAGTACGTCTTGGAGTGTGATGTCTGCCGCAGAGTTAAAGTTGTTCATCAGAAACCTTCCGGTCTTCTACAACCATTGAAACCGCCGGAATGGAAATGGGAGATAGTAGAGATGGACTTCATCACTGGTTTTCCAAGGTCGCAGAAGGGCAACAATGCAATCTTTGTTGTCATCGACAGGCTTTCTAAAGTGGCTCACTTCTTTCCCGTCAAGGAAACAATCTCTGCAATTCAGTTGGTTGAGCTCTATATCAACAGAATTGTCTCTCTGTATGGGGTTCCTCTTGAGATCAGTTCAGACCGTGGAAGCATCTTCACTTCCAAGTTCTGGGGAAGTTTCCAAAATGCTTTGGGGACAAAATTGAACTTCAGCACAGCTTACCACCCTCAGTCGCAAGGACAAGTTGAAAGGATCAATCAGATTCTGGAAGATATGCTCCGTGCTTGCGTCATCTCTTTCGTCTTGAAGTGGGAAGAACGTCTTCCTTATGCTGAATTCTCTTACAACAACAGCTTCTAGAAAAGTCTAAAGATGGCACCATTTGAGGCTCTCTATGGTCGCAAATGTAGAACTCTGATTGGTTGGTCGGGCGCAGGTGAAAGAACATTGTTTGGCCTCGACATTGTAACTCAAGCGGAGGATAAGGTTCACATCATTCTCGAAAACATGAAGGTTTCTCAAAGTCGCCAGAAGAGCAACTATGACAGAAAGCACACGGACATGGAGTATGTCCCTGGTGATCTCGTTTACCTTCGTGTCACTCCCATGAGAGGCACGCACCGCTTTGGTATCAAAGGAAAGCTAGCTCCTAGATACATCGGTCCTTTCAAAATTCGTGGAAGAAGAGGAGAAGTTGCTTATGCTCTTGAGCTCCCTGAAAAGCTCAAGGTCCATGATGTTTTCCATATCTCTCAACTCAAGAAGTGCTTCAAGGATCCCGGCAGGACCGTGGACCATGAACTCATCAATCTCCAAGAAGATCTGTCTTATCAAGAACACCCCACAAAAATCCTTGAAGTCGCAGAAAGAAGGACTCGCAACAAGTCCATCAAGTTCTGCAAGGTGTAGTGGTCGCACCATTCTGTTGATGAAGCCACTTGGGAACGTGAAGATGAGCTCCGTGCCAAGTATCCTACCCTTTTCGTGTCTTCTTCTTCCTAGAATCTCGGGGCGAGATTCCTGTTTAGTGGGGGAGAGTTGTAGCATCCCATCTGTCGAACATATGTAATGCTACTTGGTCTAGTAATATAATGGCTACTTCCTACATATAATTGTTGCATCATAATTATATCATGCTCATGTCATCATGCCACCTTGCATTTGAGCATCATATAAAACCCTCTTCCATTTGGTTCTTCTCTCATATGCATTTAGTAATTGTATTTGGCTCTTGATATATTGTATTTGGTTCTTGATAAATGCTTGATGCCCAAGTTGAGTTGGGGGCATATCTTTTATTCAACTCCATCTCCTTTCTTTGTCACCACCTTATAATTCCACCATCCTAATTACCCATGAGCTTTTGCTTTCTTTTGGCATTTAATCTAGCTCATGTGGGTTGGGATGGATCCACTTCTATTTCCACATGCTCCCATTTTAGCATCATATTGCTTTCACATTATTGATATGTGGAACCACCTTTGCATGCTTGGAGAGTGGTACCCCTTTGTCAAGCTTCCATATGGATTATTAAGAAAGAATGCTCATGTTGGGATATTTTTGAGGCTATTATTCATCTAGTGGAATATACATACTAGCAAGTCCCAATTATATTCAAATATGACCATCTCCATCTACTCCACTTGGAACTTTCATTTAATTCTTTTCCTTGGCCTTACTCCACATTTTGGGTAATGCGTAGGAATAATGCCATGGTACATTATTATTGTTTTCACAAGAATAAAACATGGAATTTAATGCTTTTGCATGGGCCATGCAAATCTCACCACCATCCCCTTCTTTTGGGTTTTCTTGTATTTTTGGAAGTGGGGTATGGTCCTTTGAGAATCAATTCAGGGTGGCCATTCTTTTGCTTACCATCAAACCTTACCCCTCTTTATCCATCATCCCATCTATGCATGATCATGTGGGACCTTTTTCCATAAACCCCAACTTCCATTCTCTCTTGTGTTTGTCCTCACCATCACCTTGTGCTCAACCACAAAACACTCACCTCACCATCATCTCCACTTCTACTTCATCTTGGTGGATCACCACAAAAACCTACACCACCCCTTGCATGAACTAGTTAGAACCCTAATCTACACCTCACCTTCTTTAAACCCTCTCTCCCTAATCTTCCTCTCTAACCCTAACCCCACCTTATCACCTCACCATGCCGAGGAACCTACCCCTGGCTCTAACTACCCCCCTCCAACCCTAACCCGAGCCCTCCTAAACCCTAGCCGAGGCTAACCCTAGCCACACCCGAGCCTTCCCCTCTCCATTCCCTCTCTCTCTCCCTGCCATGCCAGCCCCACACCCGGGCCTCTCCTCTCCCTGGCCCACCTACATCCACACCCTACCCCTGCCCTGCCTAGCCATGCCAGCACGTGAGCGTGAGGGAGAAGGAAAGGTGGCCGAAGCCACCTTTTCCCACCCCGATCCCCCACGGCATCCCCCTCTCTCTCCTGTCCTTATCTACCTCCCTCTCCTTTTCCTAGCTTTGCCCAGATCCATCCCCAGGGCCTTGCCCTTCCCCTCTCCTTCTCCACCAACACCACCCTCCCTCTCTGTTCGCTGGTGCCATCGTCGGTGTCCACCACCGATCTCTCGTACCAGCAGGCGGGCGTGGCGTGGAGGTTGTCGAGGAAGCCGAGGAGATCCTGCTGCGTCGCCCCGTGCACAGCAGCGAGGAGGAGACGCCCCTGTACCTGCTGAACGCTGTCGAGCCAAGAGAAACCCTAGCCGAGCCGTCCGTCTGCATCGCCATCGCCCCGCTGCGCCCCATCCCGATCCGACCACTCCAGCAACCCCGCGGTGAGCCCACGACCCTCCAAGACATCCTCGTCGTCGTCGTCATTGCCTGGTCGTGCCGTGCTTTTTGTCGGGCACTCTCTGTGCACTGGCGAGCGCCAGCTTCTGCCCGTCTACGCGTCGCGTCGCACCTTATCCAGCCGCCTACCGCCTTCCTGTCAACACCTCCACCCCCATCACACCGGCTCCGCCCCTCTGCGCATGTGCCTGCATCGCGGGTTCGATTCCCCGCACCGCGCCCTGCCGCTGTCGCGCACCATCCTCTCGTCAGAGAGGTTCAGAGAAGATCCACAGTGGATTGTTGGCACTTTGCACATACCCCCCCCCCCATGCATTTTTGTCTCAACCCGCAGTACCCCAGGCCCACCAGACAGCCCCGTGGCAATTTTGCAAAAAGGTTCCCGGGATTTTTTACTCCTCAACCCGCAGTCCCCGGATCCACCACGTGTCACCCACCGGCTGGCCGCGTGCGCAGTGGACCCACGAGGTCGCCAGCCCCACCTGTTAGTCGCATAGGCTAGATAAGCTCGCGGTGAGAAAAGTTCCTGCGCGCTGTTTTTCGCCCAGTCAGCAGCGGCCCCACCTGTCTGTGGCTGAGGCTAGTTCTGTCTGGGTGTAAAAAGTCCTGACGATTTTCTGTTTAAATAAAATGATTTCAGTAAATGTTTAAATACAAATTTAAACCTGTTTTAAAATAACTTTTAAATTATAAATCCAAATAATACAAATGATATATGTTTTGGAACCAGAAAAATGTGAGGAATTCAAATATGGCATTCAAAATATCTTTTGGGCAAATTAAATTTCGACATTGTTTAAAATTACAATAAAATGCCCTTTTCTTAATAAATTAATAACTTTAAATCTATAACTCCAAATTTGACAAATAATATGTCTAAATCGATCAGCGCGACGAGCCCGTTCTAACTATGCATTACATGTTCTGAATTGCAGCATGCATCATATAAATATTAAGTATACAGCAAGTGTTATGAGAGCAAAACATGACTAAAACTTAATAAAATGCTTTATTCTTGTACCCCACACCTCACCCATGCCATGCTACTTTATTGCCATGTAAATTGTGTATCATTCATCATGGAATGTTTGTTTGCTTGTCGCATTTTAATTCTTATGCTTGTGCACTTTATTTATGTTGGCCCTTGTTTGTTTGGTTCTTCTTCGAATAGACGTCGAGCAGGGGATATATTAGGAATCCCAGGAGCACTACCCAGATCCGACTCTCGCTTCAACTGAGCTACTAGGCAAGCACTACCACATGCTTGCATACATATAGTACCTATTGCCTCTATCTTATTCTTGCATCATGGAGTCGCGATTGCATTAAATTTAATCCCAAGTACTGCATAGCCTTTACTTTTAAACCCCACCGAAGCTTATTCCTCCATCCCATGAGCCATTACTACAGGAGTTGTTTGAGCCATGCGGGTCGTAGAACAGCATGTGTAGGGTATGTGAGTGTCTGATGGATAATGAGGTACCTAAACAACTTAACCTGAGTAGTAATGGGATAACTAATGAAAGTGGCACCGGTGAGCAATATCTGCTATTTGGTTCTTCATGCTCACTTGTGTCCCGTAGGACCCCGAGTAATTGATTCCTGTTCTTTGACTATTCACACTATCCACATCCGGGAGGCCTTATGGACCCCCCTGAGCCAAAGCTTGATTCATTCTTATTTCTTGGGGCCACAAAGTAGTTTGGGGCTTTATTACTATCCTGTACTTATGCCATGTTTACTATTTTATTTAAGATTGTGCGAGGAGCACCTGTACTTTTTAGGGATTGCGGAGTGTTTTCATGGTATCGCCAAGCCCAGTTAGATTTTCGGGTTCCCAGTCGTTTACAGCCATTGGCGCAAACCTTGGGTCTGTCTTGGAGTCGGCCAACTTCGTTGCGGGTAGCTTAATGGGGTGGCCCCCTGAAATATTTCTGAATCCTGTGATCGCTTTGTCGTGAATGCCTCGTTGGGTTTTGAGTTGGTTTTTCCGAGGTTGATCGAGTGTGTTGCTATTTGTGCACCCCTGCAGGGTAAATCTTTCTGAAAGCCATGTCCGCGGTTATGGACGACTTGGAGCACAGTTTATCGATCATAGACAAGTATAACTAAAGTACCGCTCTTAATTTGACTAAGTACCTGACTAGTAAATAGCGCAATACTCATGGAATGTTTAATAAAACTGCCAACGGATGGGTTGTTCGTCCGCTTTCTCGTTGGTAAGCGAGAAGGAGGATGGATCTGTTAATTATACTATTATAACTGTTGTTACTAATTAACGGACATCCGTCTATCATTGGTTAGGCGGATGGTTAGCGAGTATCTTTAGACTTGTTAGGTATTATATTTTGCTGCAATTGCGTCACCCCAAGTTATGTCCCCTTTAGAGGCATAAAGACTTGCTGAGTACCCCTAGGGTCTCACACGATAAATTGTTTGATTCAGATGAACATGTGTATTCGCAAGATGGATACTTGGTGGAGGAGACGGATGATGTTGGCAACGATCACTCGGTGTAGAGATTCCGGGAACGGGGATCCGTGAGATTTGTGGACGGGATGTGTTTAGTTATATGGCATCTTATGCCGATTTGCTTCTTATCCGTACTCGGACCTTGTTTTCCGCTTCCGCCTAATACTCTGATGTTTGATGTATGAGGAGATATCCTAAACGATTATATCTATCTAGGATATTTGGATCTTGCCGTATGGCATTGCAATATTTCTATTTCTTTTAGATGGAATGGCTCTGAGGACTGTTGTATGTGGCTTGCATACATACTCACTTGTGTATATAGTTGATCCCTTCGCCTGCCGATTACGCCGCTCGTTCTTTTCCCGATGATCTGAAAGGGGTTAGGACGGCCGAAAGGTCTACCTGTGAGTGGACCCTGGGCCCCACCGTACTATTTTAACCACTTTCGCTCATCCAGGCATGTAATTAAGAGTGTAATTCACCGAGGTAGTTACAATTGGTATCAGAGCCATCCCGCCCTTCAGGGTCTCAGCCAAATGGTCGTTGTCAGTCTAGCAAATATTTTGGTAGCTATGTATACTAGGGAAAAACAGAATGTGAGAGTAGGACTGCTTCCATTTTCTTCTTACCCACCCACCCACCCTTTTCTGGTAAGGAAGTGTAACGTTTTCAATCCTCTTCTAAAATTCAAACTAGGATTCACGTGTTCTGGGTTCCGTAGTACCATAGGTTGTGTGTGTGTGTGTGAATTCTTTGTCTATCTATTGCATCCAACTTGTTATCACTATCTGCCTTTTGGTTATCAACTGTTGGTACATTCCATACCGACAGGCTGTTGTAAACCGACGCGATCTATCTGATTCGTTGTATACCCGTGCGATCTGTCTTACTCTTTGTTATCTGACATTATCTTGTTTGAGGTGTTCGTTTCCGTAGTTACTAATATTTAGGTTCATCTTAAAAGAAGGTGTTGAGATATGTGTTTTACTTATTCATGTGCGGAGTAATGATTTGAGTGCGGGATGGAGTCGTGACCATACCACTACTTTTTATCATTTGCTCTTGTATATTGAATTGGTAGAGTTACTAATCTTGATTCGTTAAGTGGTTTTGCGCATACAGTGGTATTTTAATGCCGAAATTTGCGGAAAATTTTTCTTTGTTAGCTTGTGTACCACACTCCTTGTTCAGTCGTGTGCGATATGCTTAATATCTTCTAGGTTCTTTGAACTTTGTTGATATTTTAATATCATCTTAGTAATTTGTATCCTTTAATCTTGGTTAATTCCATTTTGCTACTATTTTGGATTATTATTATTCTCCATTATGGTACTAACTTGTGTTTTATATCAATCGTAGGATGGCACCACCACGCCGTTCTGAGGAGGACATACCACCTGAAATGGGGGCTGCGTTGGCAAGTATTGCTAATGCCTTGGGTACAATGCAGCAGAACCAGCAGCGTTTTGAAGAAAGTGTCAGGAGGAATGAGTTTGTTCCGCTACCTCCACCTCCCAAGCGAGGAGACATCAAGAGTTTTCTGAAGTTGAACCCGCGCCACTTTGAGGTGTCTGATCAGCCTCTAGACGCAGATGAATGGCTGCGTGAGATGTCAAGGGTGCTGATGACTGCTGATGTTCCTGAGCAAGAATGGGTAAAATGTGCCACTCACCTTCTGAAGGGTGATGCAGCTCTGTGGTGGGAGAATTACCTGAAGGCAAATCACTCTGAGTTTCAGCCTACTTGGGAACAGTTCACTGGAGTTTTCAAAGAGCAATATCTGTCAAAAATTGTCATCGAAAGGATGAAGGAAGTGCTTCTCAACCTCAAGCAGGGAAATGACAATGTCAATACCTATATCAGAAACTTCATGAATCTTTCTCGGTATGGTGGCGATGAGATCTCTGATGACAAGAAGAAGCAAAAGAGGTTCATACAAGGGATTAATGCATCAATCAAATATGCAATCACTCATGCAAGGCCGGGGTCTTTTCTGGAACTCCAGCATACAGCTCTACAGGAAGAAGCAAGTAGGCAAGTGTTTGAGGAGTCAAAGAAACACAGCCGCGACGCAGCAAGCTCTTCAGCTATGTCAGCTCCTTCTAAGCACCGCGTGTGGGTTCCTAACACCCCACTGTCGCTCCCGGCTCCACCAAGACCTTCAAGCTACGCGGCAAGGCCATCAAACTCCTTCACTGCTGCTCCCAGGGGCTACAACCACAACTACCCTGGAGCGCCTGGCGGAGTCCCTGGCTATGTTGCTCCACGTCCACCTAGTGCTTGTTACACTTGTGGAAACACTGGACATCAACAATGGAATTGTCCAATGAACAACAAAGCTCTTCCTCCACCACCTCCAAGACCTGCAGCAAGCTCTTCTATGGTTCGTGCACCTCTACCGCGGGCTCTCAACATCAACACCAAGCCCGGGTCTACTGTTGCTCGTGCCAACTGTGTCAACATCGCTCAAGCTGAGCTTGCACCTGGAGTTGTGATGGGTATGCTTCCTGTTAACTCAGTTCCTGCACGAGTTTTGTTTGATTCTGGTGCATCGCATTCTTTTGTCTCCACAAGTTTTGCTCATGTGAATGGGTTACCTATGGATCCTCTCCCTAAGCGGTTAATGGTCCTTTCTCCTGGAGCAACAATGGCATCTTCTAAAATCAGCCATGGCAATCAAATTGAGATTGGTGGTTCTTTGTTCCCGGCTTCCTTAATTATTTCGGGCAACTCTGATATTGATGTTATCTTGGGCATGGATTGGTTAACAGCAAATGCAGCTGTGATTGATTGTGCTGAAAGCTCGGTTTCTCTGAAAATTCTTGAAGGCCATATAGTCTATTCTCCAAGTCTGACTCCTGCAATTCAGCTTTTCTCTTTGGCGGCTCTGAATGATGATGCTATGGAAGCTATTCAGAGTGTTCCGGTGGTCTGTGAGTTCCCAGATGTCTTTCCTAAAGAGTTGCCAGGTATGCCTCCAGATCGTGAGGTCGAGTTTGTGATTGAGCTTGAACCTGGTACCGCTCCTATCTCCAAGCGGCCTTATAAAATGGGTCTTGCTGAGTTGGCTGAACTCAAACGTCAGCTTGATGAACACGAGAAGTTGGGTTTCATTCAGCACAGTACTTCTTCTTGGGGTAGCCCAACCATCTTTGTGAAGAAGCGAGACAAGACTAATAGACTTTGTGTTGACTATCGGGCTCTCAATGCTAAAACCATCAAGAATAAATATCCCCTTCCGCGGATTAATGATCTCTTCGACCAGCTAGCTGGAGTTGTGGTATTCTCTAAGCTTGACTTGAGAAGTGGATATCATCAAATCAAGATTCACGAGGAAGATTTTCGTAAAACAGCTTTCACCACCCGCTATGGCTTGTATGAGTACACGGTAATGTTTTTCGGTCTCACCAACGCACCTGCCACCTTCTCGAGGCTTATGAACTCGGTTTTCATGGAGTATCTTGATAAGTTCGTTGTGGTCTATCTGGATGACATCCTAGTCTATTCTAAGTCAAAGGAAGAACATGAAGAACACCTTCGGTGTGTCCTAAACAAGCTTCGTGAGAACCACCTATATGCAAAGTTCTCCAAATGTGAGTTCTGGCTGCCTGAAGTCACCTACCTTGGTCACGTTATCTCTGCCAAGGGCATTGCCATCAACCCAGAAACTGTAAAGACAATTGTTGATTGGCTTCCTCCCATAAATGTCAAAGAAGTCCGGAGTTTCCTTGGTTTGGCTAGTTACTGCCGTTGCTTCATTCAGAACTTCTCGAAGATTGCGAAGCCTTTTACCGATCTCCTCAAGAAAGGCAAGAAATACCTTTGGACTCCTGCATGTCAAGCAAGCTTTGAAACACTCAAAGAGAAGCTCACTTCCACACCAGTCTTGATTCCTCCAGATACATCAAAACCTTTCCAGATATTCTGTGACGCCTCCTTGCAAGGATTGGGTGCGGTCCTTATGCAAGAAAAACAAGTTGTTGCTTATGCCTCTCGACAGTTGAAGACGCATGAGATCAACTATCCAACGCATGACCTTGAACTCGCAGCAGTTGTCTTTGCTTTGAAAATATGGAGGCACTACTTGCTTGGCAACCGTTGTGAAATCTTTTCTGATCACAAGAGTCTGAAGTATATCTTCACATAGCCTGATCTCAACCTTCGTCAGAGGAGGTGGATTGAAGCAATTAATGATTTCGATTTGACCATCAACTACACTCCGGGCAAAGCTAATGTGATGGCCGATGCCTCAGCCGCAAAGCTTATGTCAGCAACCTCATGGTGGAAGAACAACAGACTCTCTTGTGCGAGGAATTCCGCAGCTCAACCTTGAAATTGTGGATCAAGGGTATCTTCTGAACCTTCTGGCAACCCCTCTCTTGGAAGAAAAAGTTCGTTACATTCAACTTGGTGATCCGTACACTAAAAATATCATCTCCAACATTCAGCTTCTGAAGTATGAGTCCTTCCACGTCGACGACCAAGGCACTCTTTTCTTTGAACACCGGATGTTTGTTCCGAACTACCCGGGTCTAAGAGAGCAAGTTCTTAAGGAGGCGCATGATTCTGTTCTTTCTATCCACCCTGGCAGCACTAAGATGTACATGGACTTGAAAACACAATATTGGTGGCCTGGGTTGAAACGATATTGTGCCAAGTACGTCTCGGAGTGTGATGTCTGCCGCAGAGTTAAAGCTGTTCATCAGAAACCTTCCGGTCTTCTGGTCTTCCATTCACCGAGGTAGTTACAATTGACAACTCAGTTGTTAAGGCTTATAAATATTCTTTGGCTCCCCTTGTGTCGAATCAATAAATTGGGTTTCACTTCCCTCGAAAATACTGCGATACACCCCCTATACTTGTGGGTCATCAGTTATCATGTGGCTTCGTACAAGTGCGAGATAACCAATTTGGCTTGACGACTAGCAGTTGCCTTATTTTCTCTTTGAACCGATCCCATGGTACTGCAACTAGCATGCATTATAAATAATTGGTAACGAGAAGGCACAACAAGGAAGCGATGAACTACATTCGGAAGTACTAGTAAAGTGCAAGGAAAGCGAGCATAGGAAGTGTGCAGCAACCTTTGTCTCGGTTGTACGGAGTTCTAACTATCGCCCCGGTGAGGGGTCCGTGTGGCGTACGCATCTATCGGTTGTGGTGGTGGGGAAGCTGACACTCTGAGTGGGGGAAGCAGGTGCGACGAAGCAACGATGGTAGCATGGATGACGGCGTCGCTGAGTAGACTCTAGCGACCTAGAAGTCGGCTAAGGAGGGATGGGATAGAGGATGATGTGAGATGGATTGTGGAGTCGGCGGGCGAGCAAGCGAGAGGCCCCGTCAGTATGGAGGTAGCTAGCGTTTGCCGAGAACTGAGAAGTGAGGGAAGGGTTAAATTTTGGGAAAATTAGAAGGGAGGGTCCCGCCAATAATCCTCTAAAATTTTGAACTAGAAGATCTCACCAATATCACGGGAAAATTTAGTGCCGAATCGCGCTTGGCTGACCTCCTGAGTAGTATTAAAAGGAATGCTCGAAAAGCAGCACGCATCGAATGCGATGGTACAGTGGCGTGTGCAGCTTGTGAAGAAAGGTCGGAGTCTAGTACGGTGGCGGATAGATCAAAAAACATTGGGGTGGTGCTGGCTGCCAGCCGTGGCCCTCATAAAAAATAAATAAATATTTCAAATTCATGTTAATACATAAAATAATTGATCCAACGGTCAGCATTCAAAGTTATTCGTATGAATGGGGCCCATATACTGTAGTGAGCGAAACGGCTGAGTTAACTTGGGTTTCCTAGCTAAGCGGTGCGCATATGGATATGCCAACTCATTTGAACTAATTTAGGCAGACAATACTGTAATTTAAGTGGTTTAATTTAGCTACGAACCTTAAAAACTCATAGAACCTATAAATCACAAGGAAAACATGCATGCTCTGCAATGTCCAGAAACATGGCGTGCTTGTCGCATTCCGAGCAAAATTCTTTGATTTTCTTTACTAGTACGAAACATCCCCGTAATCACTTGGAAAAGTGAAAAATGTTCTTTCATAATTGTTCGAAACTCCCACGGTCAACATTGTTTACTACACCAAGACACACCCATTTACCTAATGTGAGAACCATATCATAAAGTGTAGCTAGGGTATCGATATATATGGCCATGATCTTATTGGTCCTTCGGACTGAAACCTAAGAATGTTCGTACATTGTAGGCTACTAGTAAATTTCACGTGCCATGCACGTGAGACTCAGATACTAGACATATGACATATCATCATTATATAAAATTATGATAGATAAAGCACAAAAAATATAAATTTGATCAACATATATAAAGTATGGGTCTATATTTCGTTCTTGTACTTTGTATCATCATATAGAAGTCAAAGATTATTAGCTACCTAACACTTAAATTTTTTGGTGACATGGTCTAGAGAAACGAGGGAGAAGATTCTGATGGAGAAGTGTGTTTTGAGGTTGTGCATAGCATTCATTATGCCGAAGACTATCAATAGAATCTTCTAGATGCTAGAATGGAAAAGAAGATCCAATGGCTAGAAAAGCTAGGATTCGTGAGACTTGATCCAACGACAACATTCAAAGTTATTCATACACTATATAGTGGTTTGTAATGAAGACTATCAATAGAATCTTCAAGATGCTAGAATGGAAAAGAAGATCCAACGGCTGGAAATATTGGATCGCGAGTCTTGATCCAACGGTCAATATTCAAAATTATTTATACAATATATAGTGGTAAGATCATGTAGAAGTCAATGATTATTATCTACTAGTAAGTTGCACGTGAGACTCAGATAGTAGGCGTATGACATATCATCATCACTATATACAATTATAATTGGTAAAGCACAAAAAATTATAAATTTGATCAACATCTATAAAGTATGGGTGTATATTTGGTCCTTATACTTTGTATCATCATGAAGAAGTCAAAGATTATTTAGCTACCTAAGACATGAAAATTTTGATAACATGGTCCAGAGAAACAAGGGAGAAGCTTCTAGTATGATGGAGAAGTGTGTTTTGAGGTTTGCGCATAGCATTCATTATGCCGAAGACTATCAAAAGAATCTTCTAGAAGCTAGAATGGAAAAGAAGATCCAACGGCTAGAAATGCTAGGATTCACGAGTCTTGATCCAAGGGTCAACATTCAAAGTTATTCATACACTATATAGTGGTAAGATAAGATCATGTAGAAGTCAACGATTATTAGCTATTCCGTATGAGGGAGAAGATTCTAGTATGATGGAGAAGTGTGTTTTGAGTTTTGTCCATAGCATTCATTATACTGAAGACTATCTACAGAATCTTCTAGATGCTAGAATGGAAAAGAAGATCCAATGGTTGGAAATATTAGGATTCGCGAGTCTTGATCCAACTATCAGCATTCAAAGTTATTCATACACTATAAAGTGGTTATATCTCTACTACTATAATGGAGCAGTTTTGAATTGGATCCATAACACCAATCCGAACCATTGGGCTGTTAGATCCAATGGTTCAGAGAAGCTGGATTCATGTTGAATAGCACCTAGAGCAAACTCCACCATGCATGTTGTAGAACCATCATGTCACCACCCCAAAATTTCATAGCATAGTGGGCTGTATTCTCTCTACTACTATAATGGAGAAGTTTTGAATTGGATCCATAGCACCTATCCTGACCGTTGGGATCTTAGATCCAATGGCTCAGAGCAGCTAGATTCGTGTTGAATAGTACGTACCTAGAGCAAACTCCACCATGTTCTAGAACCATGATGTCACCAAGACCATGGTGGAGTTTGCTCTAGGTCGTACTATTCAACATGAATCTAGCTACTCTAAACCATTGGATCTAATAGCCCAACAGTCAGGATTGGTGCTATGGATCCAATTCAAAATTGGTCCATTATAGTAGTGGAGATCTAAAACATGAAATTTTTGGTAACATGGTCTAGAGAAACGATGGAGAAGATTCTAAAATGAGGATAAGTGTGTTTTGAGTTTTGTGCATAGAATTCATTTTGATGAAGACTATCAATAGAATCTTCTAGACCGTTCAAAAAAATAGAATCTTCTGGATGCTAGAATGGAAAAGAAGATCCAACAGCTGGAAATGTTGGGATTCACGAGTCTTGATCCAACGGTCAATATTCAAAGTAATTCGTAAACTATATAGTGGTAAGTTAATATTATAATAGGTAAAGCAAAAAAATATAAATTTTATCAACATCTATAAAGTACGGGTGTATATATTTGGTTCTTGTACTTTGTATATCATGTAGAAGTTAGCGATTATTAGCTATCTAAAACTTTCAAATTTTGGTAACATGGTCTACAGAAACGAGGAAGAAGATTCTAGAATGATGGAGAAGTGTGTTTTGAGTTTTGTGCATAGCATTCATTATGATGAAGACTGCCAATAGAATCTTCTAGATGCTAGAATAATGGAAAAGAAGATCCAATGGCTGGAAATATTGGGATTCGCGAGTCTTCATCCAATGGTCAATATTCAAAGTTGTTCGTATACTGTTTACCAATGACAATATGTGCACATCTACTTTCTTGTAGTACTACCAAATATGGGAAATTTACCATAAACTATGATGTGGATATGTCCATGAGCTTACTTGGTTGCTCGACCTGAAACTTGTTCATCAAAAAACAAGATGATTATTAATCCAGTAGATGACTTAAATTTCGAGAAAAAAATAGTTGCTGGAAGTAGATCGGTGTGCCGTACCAAGGCACACATGCGCAGCGCCACGCTGTTGACGAGGACGAGACAAGACGGACTGTGCACCCGCGGATGTAGAGAAGAGATCGATGGAGGATGGATGGTGAGAGCTAGCAAAGGAGAGAGAAAACACAACTTGTTTTGCGCGCATATTAATACTAGTAGGTCCATATATTTACTACTAGTGGAGTGTACCTCGTGTCAGCAGCCCATCATAGCTTTGCTCTGACATCGCACCGCCTTCCGGCTCCTCCTCCTGCTGCTCTCGTGCTGCCTTCCTTTTTTTTGGAAGGAGCCGCCTCCCTTTTCGAGTAGTACTTGTACGGAAGTGGAGTACTTTGCTTTATAGAAAAAATATTTCCATCGCTTAGAAAATTGGAGTTGTTACTTTTACTAGTATTTGGAATCTCCTATTGGCAAAGCATTTTACCAACGCCAAGATGCACAAATCTACTTTCTTGTCGTACTAATACAAAATTCCCATAAACATGGATATGTCCGTGACCTTGCTTGGTCGCTCATCCTGAAACCTGTTCATACTTATACATGGTAGGCCATTTTTGTGAAGCGGCATTTTTCAAAAGTTGTGCAAACTCATGTTTATTATTTTTCATGGCAGGTAATACAAGAAAAAGGACGCCATGCATGAGTCCCCCTATTTTTTGGCCTATTTCTCTCTCTTTTTTCAAAGCAGGGTCAACGTTGGCGGCATGCAAAGTCTAGAAAGAAGTTGAATCTTTGAAAACTCTCGGTCGTGTTCTCGATATATTGGCTATCTGGTGGGAAACTTCAAAAGATTTTTGTGGAATTTAGAGAGCAACTGGCAACTCACATGTAGTTCGAAATAATTTGACATAATTTCGACAGACTCCCTCCGATCCATATTAATGTTCATAGATTCGTCTAGATTCAAATGTATGTAGTCATGTTTCTGTGCTAGATACATATACCCAAATCTAGATAAATCTAAGACCATTAATTTGAATTAGAGACAGTAGTGTAATTTAAGTGGGTTAATTTATCTACGAACCTTGAAAACTCAAAGAACCTAGGAATCACAAGTAAAACATGCATGGTCCACTATGTCCAGAAACATGGCGCGCTTATCGCATTCTGAGCCACATTCTTCTGATTTTCTTTACTGCTAGTACAAAACATCCCCGTAATCACTTGGAAAAGTGAAAAAGGGTTTTCCCTAATTGTACAAAACTCCCACGGCCAACATTGTTTACTAGGCCAAGACGCACCTATATCTACCCGATGTGAGAACCGTATCTAAAAGTGTAGCTAGGGTATATCTTATCTTACAACTATATACTAATAAGTTGTACGTGCCCTACACATCAGATAATAGACATCTGACATATCATCACTATACAAAATTATAATAGGTAAAGCAGAAAAATATAAATTTGATCAACATATATAAAGTATGGGTGTATATTTGGTTCTTCTAATTTGTATCGTCATGTGTAGAAGTCAAAGATTATTAGCTACCTAATACTTGAAATTTTTGGTAGTAACATTGGTCTAGATAAACGAGTGATAAGATTCTAGTATGATGGAGAAGTGTGTTTTGAGGTTTGTGCATAGCATTAATTATGCTGAAGACTATCAATAGAATCTTCTAGATGTTAGAATGGAAAAGAAGATCCAACGGCTAGAAATGTCATTCGGATTCACGAGTCTTGATCCAACGGTCAATATTCAAAGTATTCGTATTTGTACACTATATAGTGGTAAGATAAGATTGTACGAATAACTTTGTTGGATCTCAAGACTCGCGAATCCCAATATTTCCAACCGTTGGATCTTCTTTTCCATTATAGCATCTAGAAGATTGTATAGATAGTCTTCAGCATAATGAATGTGATGCATAAACCACAAAACACACTTCTCCATCATACTAGAATCTTCTCCCTCGTTTCTCTAGACCATATTACCAAAAATTTCAAGTGTTTTAGGTAGCTAATAATCTTTGAATTCTACATGATGATACAAAGTACAAGAACCAAATATACACCCATAATTTATGTATATTGATAAAATTTATATTTTTTTGTGCTTTACCTATTATAATTTGATATAATGATGATATGTCATACGTCTATTATCCGAGTCTCACGTGCAGGGCACTCCTCTCGCTGCTCTCGCGATGCCTACCTTTTGGAGTAGCAGTACAAAATGAAGTGGAGTACTTTGCTTTATAGAAAAAATATGTCCATCGCTTAGAAAATTAGAGTTGTTACTTTTCCTAGTACTTGGAAACTCGCATTGGCAAAGTTGTTTACCAATGCCAAGATGCACACATATACTTTCTTGTAGTACTACCAAATTACCAGAAACTATGATGTGGATATGTCCATGACCTTTCTTGGTCGCTTGTCCTGAATCCTGTTCATACTTATACATGGTAAGCCATTTTTGTGAAGCGGGTTTCTTCAAAAGTTGTGAAAACTCATGTTTATTATTTTTCATGGCAGGTAATTGTCAACAGCCGGATTTTTAATCCCAGATGCCTGTTATGCCATACATCGCAATCCCAGGATTACCATTTTTGCGAGACATAACAGATTGGTATCATAGTACATCATCCATTACAAACCATAATAAAGGTCTTACAAATAAAGGATCTCATGATCTAGTCTTAATACAATCAAAGCAGTGGAAAGTAAACGTAGTAGGGGCTTCATCTTCAGGGTCATAGGCAATGCTGATGATGGGAGATGATTTTAGTTGTCATAGACCTCTTGCTGTCCATCTTCCTGGTAGTCCTCCTCATAGTCTAGCCACGAGAATAGCTAGGGACAAAGCCATGAGTACTCTTTAAGTACCCGCAAACTATCACTAACAAGTAAGGTAGATCTAGTAGGAATCTTAAGCTCTAGGTTTATTTGCAAAAAGGCAGGTTTATTTCATTCTGAGTTTAGAAGTAAAGAAAACTAATTGAATGTTCTACATCACCTAACTAGGAACTTAGTTTTCATGTTCACAACCCTGTTGTGGTCAAGTCAAAGTCATAGTTCAATTCACAAGTCATTTTGAAAACATTTGACAACGGAACAGTATGGCCACTCCAACTGTCCATAACTGCGGACGCGGCTATTCAAATAGTTTGACACTCTGCAGAGGTGGTACACTTTCATCACCAAATTCGATACATTTGTTAGGGATAACCCTGAATCATCATACTTAGTATTCGGATAATCAATCATAACCTTTCAATTACACACTCTAGTATAGGCACCTCCCCTATGAGCTTGGCCTCCCAGCCATGGCCATCTGCCATCCTGGGCATTGCATAGGTGGACATTCACACTCACGAGGTAGCCTCAGCTCAACCTATTTCCGTGAGGGAACCCATACTAAGGCATATAAACTTCCAGTTAAGCCCTACCCAATTCGTGTATTGTGGTTGTACGGTAAAATTGGAATGGTATCGCATCCGAACCCAGCCATCAGTTTTTATAAAGGGCTAAGGCTCATGCCTCAACAAGTTTCACCATCAAATAATTTTGTGTCCATAACACATGTCAAAACATTTCAATAGAATGAATCCTCATTCCAAGGTTTTCATACTCATTTTCACCAAGTATTCCCATCTAAAGTGATCAATTTTTATGCTTACCACTAGCCACTAAAGTTCAGGATATTCACTAATGAGGGGTGCTAATCAAGTGTAACTATCCAACTCTAGTGTATGTCTTTTGATGACATCTAAGTATAACTACTTAGGCATAGTTTCATACTCTATGGTATCTATCCTATTTTTCCAACACTCACAAATTACTAACTAAAGGTAAAGAACCTTGGGTAAAAGTAAAAGAATAAAGCTTGCAAGTAAAACTTGGGATTGGTATAATCAAGGTTGTATAACCAAAGCATGCCTAATGCATCTTGCATAGGTTAACTTGCAAGGATGGCTTGCATAGTTAACTTGTAGTGTTAGGCTTGCACATATATGAGGTTTGCAAGTGCTAGCTTGCCTTGAGTAGTGAAGTGGTTGAAGTTCTCTTCTTCTTCTTCTTGGTAGTACTCCTCCTCCTCGTATCCCAGGTCGGTACTATCGTATATAAATGAATACGAGGTACACAATCACCAAACAATACTTAAGTACTTCTATTTAGCACATAAAGGCTCACACTAGATGATCTAGCATCATCACAATCATCACATGAAATACAGACCTAGTTTTATTTATATTATTTTAGAAAATTAATTTCTACTCATTGAAAAATACTTAAGATTTAATATTCTCCAATTAAAATATGGGATCATGTTGACACATGTCATCACCACACATTCTAATACTTAGGAATGTGATTTAAAGTGGTGGTCATATTGTATAAAGTTTAAGATTATCATTTAATAGAATTAAAGTGACTAGAAATGCCTAAATAGCATTTCTTTTATTTACTAGTCCAATGTCACTGCATGTAAACCTAAATATTTTTACATATTCAGATAGATCTTGTCAAACGTGATTTTTGAGAGTTGGAATCAACTCAAAAGTATTCATGGTTGATTTTTAAAAAATGTTTGAAGTTGGAAAACCCCCTGTCTTGTTATTTTTGGTATAGGTCATCTATAATTCCAAATGGTTTGAATCCACCGAGCTTGGATAGATAATTTGAATACCTTTCTAACAAAATTGGAGTCATGCAATTTTGTTCAGTGAATCTCCTTGAATTGATTTTTGAATCTACTGACAGAATCTAGATTTAACTAAAATGGAAAAAGATTATTTGAATCGACGGGCTCTGCACGGGAAACTAAATGGGCCGGCCCAACTGCACCGCGCTAGTGCAGCGGGCTGCTGACAGGACGGTCCCACTAGTCAGTGGCTCATTTAACGCGAAACGGTAAGTTTCAATCTAGGCCGTGCGGTTAGACTAGGATCTAACGACTGACATGCATCGTCTACGACGAACAGCTCCGGCGAGAAACTAACCCTAACACGGCGGTGGGGGTCATGTGAGGCTCACCTGGGATCCATCTAGGGTCAGCGATGGGGGCGAATGACGTTGTAGACGACGGTGGCTCGAATGGTGGTCCCGGCGGCTCTTGGGGCGGCTCCTATCAACGGCTTCCTTCTTCCTCTACAGCGGCGGAGTCCAGCTAAATTCCGGCGGGCTGGGCTCGCCTTGCTCCAGGGAGAGGTGTGGGAGGTTTTGTGAGGAGTGAGGAGTGGAATGGTGTGTCGAATTGAGGTTGGGGTGGCCTCTATTTAGACACCGGCAAGAGGGATAGAGCGGGATGGCTCGGGCTCGTCGGTGATGGCGATACAGGGGGATATTGGCATGGCTGTGGGTAGGGTTCAGCATGGTGCTTCAGGGCGGTCATCGTGCGAGTAATGGCGCGGGAAGGGGCGGTCGAGAACGGTCGGGAACGATCGGTGCTCTAGGCAGAAACGACGGTGTTCGAGACGGTGCACAGGGGCTACGGGTCACGCGGCGATGAACGGGCATGTCTAGGAGGTAGCTAGGGTCACGACGAGTCCAGGCACCCGCAAAGAGGGCGAGGTGTGGCGTGTGTGCGCATGTCGGCTACGACACTCTGGCGCGCTCTCGGCATGGCAGGCAAAGCAATGGGCACGACTAATGCGGCTAGTCCATGGCTTTCCTGCGATCGAGGGGTGGATGGAGGGTGGCGGTGGACGGTCGCCTGTCTCCTGGACATCATGGGAGAGGGCGATGCAGGCTGCTGCGAGCTATCCATGGTCGACCGGCGCGGTGAGCTGCACGTAGCACTTCACTGGTGCAAAACGGCCAAGGGGGGCGTGTCCTGCGCTACTAGGTGTTGGGGGAGACCAGGGGAGTGAAATGGGGACAAATGGTTGGTCAATTACTGCTCACAACTATAAAGGTTAGGCAAGGTTTAATCTGTGTCTGCCAGGTGCTCGACCAAATGGCCGCATGAGATTGATTTGGTGAGTGTGTTTTTCACATGCTTGAGTGTCTATGGTTGCTTGGAGAAGTCAAGTGGAATTGATTTGAGTGGTTTTTGAAAAGTGGTGATCTTAGTATATGAATTTGATTCAATTTTGAATTGTCCTTTAAATAGATTTGGAAATTGTTTATGTTTGTTTGCAAGGTGGGCTTGGGTTCACTTTTACTTGGTCTAGCAAGGGGTGAAAAGAATTGAGAAATTTTATATCAGAAATCTTTTACTAGAGACACCCAAAGTGGTGTAGTGGTTAACTTTTGTCAAAATGACCATTTGATCATAAGATTCATATTTGAATTTATTTTCTTTGGATTTTGTTTGTAATTGGCCTAAATGATGTAGTATTCATCTTTAAACCATTCCTTATCATTTGTAGCAATCAAACATGGCAATTGCACTCATTCAAACACTAATGCAATTCAAGCGCGGAGGTCTTACAAGAGGTGTAATTCGACTCAAGCCGCGGAGGTCTTACAAGAGTCGAATTCCAGTATATGGGTGTGAGCACTCGACGTATCCGTCAAGGCATGTTCATCGTACTTGTAGGCACGGATATATTTTTGGTAGTGCGCAGAGAATGCGTTGCTAGGCTTATGCAGGTCTTACCTTCACGCTGCAAGCGCGACACCCGAATTTTGTCATCACGGAGATGATTCGGGTGACCCAGGAGACACAATCTCTCTATAGGGAAAAATCATGAGGCGGTGTCACCATAAGCTTCGAGTGTGGATGTTATCAACACACAATACAATCTACAAATAATCATAGGATGTGCGACCAGCGCTCCCTATGGGAGTAGCCCCCGAGTGCCTGGTCGAGACAAAGACTCATGCATGGACTAAAGAACTTTTGCGACTGTTGTCGTCTTTTGTTTGCTTGTTTCAGTCGAATTTATTTCCAGCGCTCCCTATGGGAGTAACCCATGTCCATAGTCGAATCGTGGATTCGAGTGGTTGGGTTTGTTTTGATTGTCCAAGTTCCTGCAGAAAAGAAAAAGAAATAATCGTAGGGTGTGCGACTAGCGCTCCCTATGGGAGTAGCCCCTGAGTGCTTGGTGGAGTCGAAGACTCGAGCAAGGACTAAAGTAGCCAAAGTCTTCTGCTCCTCATTTTTTGATGACATTAATGCTGATGATGTGATGAGCTTAGTCGCCCGCATGAGCGGGTTTAACGGGACGTGACGAGCGGTGGGTACCATTTTTTGACTCTGACTTGACCGGGCGTGCGTAAATCTTTGTTTTAACTATGCCTCCTCGATTTCCACGCGTAATGGGGGTAGTGGGGGACGGTTCATGCTTCGGCTACTCCACGTGTCGATCACGATGAACGCCACGCGTCTGATAGGGTTTTTCCTGGCCGTTAGATTGCATCTTCCAGGGGGTTAAGTAGCAATGCTGCTACGGTAATTTTTCACATCTTCTTCTTTTCTCCTCCTTTGCCTCCATCGACATTGCTGCTGCTCCTCTGCTTCTTTGTGTTCCTCTTTCCTGCGGCGCTGGACCAGCTCCGCGTATTCCCCAGTTACTTTCTCCGGTCACACCATCACCGTAAGATGGGAAAAAATAAAGGAGGTGCCGCGGCTAACTCCGTCGCCGCCATTGTTGCTTCCAAGAAGAAGGGCGGCTCCGCCGCTGCGGGCACCAGCACCGCCACTGCCGGGAAAAAGAAGGGCACGGGCACTCGCGTCACCAATGGCGCGTGGCGCATCCGTGATCAAGTCTCCTGAGCGTCGTCTCCTACGCCAGGACGGAGTTCTATCTTCCGAAGTTGCTGACGCGCGTGGCCTCGGCAGCGAGGTAATCCCTTCTCCTCCTACCGGTTTTCGGGTGATGTTCCTAGCGTTCATCATCCGTGGTCTCTCGTTGCCCCTGCATCCTTTCTTCAGGGGCCTTCTCTGTTTTTATTGGCTCCAGCTGCATCAGCTGTCCCCCAACTCCATCCTCCATGTAGCTTGCTACATTACTCTTTGCGAGTGCTGGCTCGGAATTGAGCCGCACTTCGGTCTCTTCAAGCGTCTCTTCAAGCTGAAGCGCCAATCGGCGTCTGGCTCCGTAGTCTATTATGTAGGCAGCTGTGGAATCCACGTCGACTCCTCCGCCATATACTTCGACATCAAACTCACGGCATCTATCCAAGGATGGAGGGATAAGTGGTTCTACATCCGCGACCTGAAGGCCGATGGGGACCACTTCGAACTCGCACCCTTCGATCCCGCGACGCTGTGGAAGAGGAGGCGCTCCTGGAAGAACGTAGTTATGCCCGGCGAGTCCGCGGAGACAGATGTGCTATACGAGCGCGTCTGCGACCTCGAGAATGGCATGGGTAAAGAGGAGGGAGGCTGCGCCCTCATTCGCACATGGCTGCACCGTCGCGTCCAGCCCCTGCAGGCTAGAGTCCACCCTATGTTCCAGTGGGCTAGCGCGGACGATGTCACTCGCGTATCTGCCGATGGCATTTCCGCGAGTGAGGTAGATAAAAGGGTACGACTGGTCACCAGGTACACCGCCAAGGTTGTGCTCCCCAATGATCAAGACGTACCTCCATTCGATGCTACTAACCCTCCTCCTGAGGTACAATTGTGCTACATAGTAGCTTTGTTTGTCGACTACTTCTTTGTTGTTTTTCCTTGACTTTGCGCTGAATTGTTTACTGTATGCAGGATTGGGGGTGTCGCCCTATATGCCCCCTCTTCCTGAGGGGGTTAAAGAGTCGCGATGAGGCAGTCGCAGCATGTGCCGAGTCGCGGAAACGCGAAGAGGATCTATGCGCCTCCATCGTGGTTAGGGAGAAGTTGTTCGAGGAACATCTTTTCTCGATTGCCAAGGCTCTCTCAGGTATTCCTTCGTCTAAATTTTCGCTGTTTTCTCTTCTTTCAAATTTGTTGTTGGTACTGACTTTTGTGCCCATGCTTGGGTTTTTTGTACATGCCAGCGGTCTGAGCTTCAATCCCTAGGCACTCCGTCATGATGATGCCCTGGCGGGTGCCATTTCGGCAGTTGAAGATCGTAGCGCTGCCGTTTAGGGGACACTCACCAAGGCCAATGGCGTGCTCAGTCACCTCCGGGAAGAGCTGGCGCCCAAGGCTGAGTTGATCGAGAATATGGATGAGCTGGTGGGGTCCCTTGCCAGAGGCATTCCTTTGAGCTTCAAGAACTCACTCCGTGCGGCTGGCGCTTCAATGTCACTCGCAATGGTTCAAGCCCATGGAGTCGAAGTTGATCCTGCAACGGTCTCCAAGGCGATGCCTGTCAGCACGGATGGCCAGCAGGTAGTCTTTGCTCCTTTCGCAGCTGCTTGTGGAAAGTACGGGCCACAATTGATCAACACAGTTACGAAGTACTCTGAGGAGCTGCAGCGAGCCAAGAAAGCGGCGAAGGCTGCGATGTCAGGGGCCGGCGGAAAGTCTGTGGCGTCTGATACCGCCACAGACTCGATGATGCCCCCAAATCCGAAGTCCAAGTCGAAGAAACCAGTTGCTCCTCAGTAGTTGTGTGTGTAATAGTTAGATAGCCTATTTCTTTTGTCTGGACCATGCCTTTTGGCGAGTGTATCTGCTGATACTTTTATTATTCTTGAATGCATTCGAGTCTTTTCTATGCCTCGCCTTAGTCTTCTTATTGTCTCTTGCTTGACTTGTGATAGGGCACATCGAGTGATCCTTTGAGGGAACCTCGGGATACGCCATCCCCTGATGACACCTTGGCGCCGCCGTGCTCAAGGGTGGATGAGCTATCTCTGCTCTCGCGACTCCGTGATCACGTGAAGCAGTTGGAGCCTGAATTGCCCGTACTCCGTGGTAACACGGATGTATGGAAATCGAGGGCAGAGAAGGCCGCCGCCTGAGAACAATATCTGCTATGGAAGGTGATGCAGCTGGGCGACCAATTCAAATGTTAGTTTTCTTCTTCCTTATCTTTTCCTTGTAGTCACTCGCAGTAGTTCATTGTCTTCATACTTCTGCCTTTGCTTGGTATAGTTGTCAGTGCGTGCCATCCACAGGATGAGAAGGATAGGATTGTCATTCGCATGAATGATCTAACCCAAGAGCAGCTTCAGGCGAGTGGATACTTCTAGGTGGATCATGATCGTGCGATCGCACTGGCGACCCTGCAGGATCGTGCGTCGCGAGTACTTCACTTCCTGAAGAAGTCGCAATCGTGCTTGAAGAATATTTATCAGACGAGGTTCCCGCTGGACATCGTTCCATCGAGCCTGCTGGCCCTTCTTGCTAAATTCCAAGACTTGAATGCAGTTCGCGAGTGTGTACGGCAACAACTAGTGGCTAGCACCAAGGCTGCTATGTCGCTGGTGTGATTGTACAAGCCTGATGTGGACGTTGCAGCAATTGTGGCTGGCCCGCCAGCGCTGCCAGCAGGTTCGACTTGGAACATGGTTCCTCACTACCAGGCGGTGGATCGTCCAGCGAAGGAAATCATCGACTACTTCGAGGAGCAGACCAACGTTCCTTTGCTTCAACAGTAGTTTAGTTTGTATCCTGCACATAGTTATACCAGTGTTGTAAAGTTCATATATATGTTGTGTATAATTGATTAACATTGATGTATATAAAGAGCTTGTTTAGCGTGTATGTTTTGCGAGTGCGTTGCACTATGTGATTCCTTTTCGTTAGCCTGACTTGTGTTTATCTCAGCCCCTTGCCAACCTGTCAGGTGTGTTGAAACTGGGTTGGTGTTTGTCAAGGGTTTCGATTGGTGTGCCAGCTACTAAGGATATCACGTTAGTTCGTAGAATAGGTGTGTATAGGGTGGCGCAGCGCCCGAGTGGATATTTTTGCAAAAGTAAAAGGGACACAGAGTTTTGGGGCACTTAGCTTTATTCATTCACAGGATAGTACTGGGTACAACGTGTGGCTAAGTAGCCTTGGTTGAGTAGCCTTATTTGCAATGTAAAAATAAAAGACGACTAAGGATAGAAGCGTCGCAGCTACGCGACGTTCCAGGGGTTGGAGTACGCGACTCCTGTTTCGAAATCTTTGAGGCGATAGGCGCCACCTAGGATTACTTCTGTAATCACGTATGGTCCCTCCCAGGGGGACTCGAGCTTGAGGTTCCCTTGCTGTTTCAGTCGCAGGACCAGGTCTCCTTAGGCGAAGGACCTGGGGCGTAGCCTTCTGCTGTGGTAGTGGTGCAGGTTTTGCTGGTAGATCGTTGATCTTACCGCGGCGATTTCCCGTCTCGTCAAGGAGGTCGGCAGAGTCTTTGAGTGCGAGAGTTGAGTCCTGCTCGTTTTAGGCTACCACTCGCGGTGATTTGTATCGTACCTCGATGGGTAGCACCGCTTTAGCACCATGCACCATGAAGAACGGGGTGTACCCCGTGGCACTGTTTGGAGTTATGCGTAGGCTCCAGAGTATCGATTGCAGTTCGTCTGGCCAGCAGCCCGTGGCCTGTTCGAGTGGCCTGAGGAGTCGCTTATTGATGCCGCCATAGACGAGCCCGTTAGCTTTTTCGACCTGACCGTTGGTATATGGATGTGCTACGGAGGCATAGCTGACGTTGATTCCCAGATTCTCGCAGAATTCTTGGAACTCCTTGGATGTGAAGTTTGTCCCATTTTCCGTAATGATGTTGTGTGGTACTCCGAAGAGGTAGACGATGGACTCGAAGAACTTGACTGCATCGTATCCTGACTGATTAGTCAATGTCATGGCCTCTATCCACTTGGTGAATTTGTCGACTGTGACCAGGAGGTAGACGTAGCCTCCTCGTGAGGACTTTGGGAGCTTGTCGACCATGTCGAGTCCCCATTGCGCGAAGGGCCGGGCCAATGGAATTGGCCGGAGTTCTGCGCCAGGTGCGTGTGGCTTGTCCGCGAATTGCTGGCAAGCGTTGCATTTCTGGACGATGTCCTTGGCGTCACACATGGCCGTAGGCCAGTAGAATCCAGCTCGTAGAGCTTTGGCGACGAGGGCGCGACTGTCGGCGTGGTGCCCGCAAGTCCCATCATGGATGTCGAGGAGAATAGATCTTCCGTCGGCCGTGGAGACGCATCGTTGGAGTACTCCTGTGATGCTGCGCTTGTATAGTTCACCGTTGATAACAGCGAATGCCTTGGGTCGCCGCGCAATGTGACGTGCATCAGTAGGATCATCCGGTAGCCTCTTGCTGAGAAGGTACGTGATGTACAGTTGAGTCCAACATGGCTCGATCATCATGATGCTCATTGGTCCTTCGAGTCCTGTATCCAGCTCCAAGTTGTCGAGTGCCATTGGCTCATTGGGCGGCGTAGCCCCCGAGTCCGTTGCTACGCTTGTTTTCTTCTCTGCGGCCTTTGGCTTGATGGAGCGTTCGCAGATGCGCTTGAGAAATACCCCAGCTGGTATGGGGGCGCAGGTAGAGCCTATGTTGGCGAGTGCATCCGCCTCTTCATTGCTTTCGCGGCCTATGTGTCGCAGCTCGCAACCGTCGAAGTCTCCTTCGAGTGTGTCGTAGAGGTCGCGGTAGGCGATCATGTTGTCGTTCAGTGCGTCACACTCGTGCATTGTCTGGTTGACGACCAGCTTGGAGTCGCCATATATTATGAGCCTCTTGGCGCCGCAGGCTTTTGCCATCCTCATGCCATGCAGTAGGGCCTCGTATTCAGCTTCATTGTTGGAGGCGGTGAACTGCATTCGCAGGATATATTTCAGCTTGTCTCCCTGGGGCGATGTCAGTATGACACCTGCGCCTGCCCCATCCTTCCGCTTTGAACCGTCGAAGTGCATTGTCCAAAGGTAGGACATATCTAGTTTTTCAGGGAGCTGGTTCTCCATCCAGTGCACGAGGAAGTCAGGGAGGACTTGTGACTTGATTGCGTCGCGTTTTTCATATGTAACGTCTCGTGGAGACAGTTTGATTCCCCAAATCGTGACTCGTCCAGTGGTGTCGGGATTGTTGAGGATATGCCCAAGCGAGGCGTCGTTGACTGCCACAATTGGGTGTTCCTGGAAGTAGTGGCGTAGTCGCCGGCTGTCATGAAGACGCCGTATGCCAGTTTCTGGTAGTGCGGGTACCACTGTTTTGTTGGCATCAGTACCTCGCTGAGGGAGTAGACTGGGCGCTATACCCCATGGACCTTGTTTTCCTCGGCTTGTTCTACCACGAGCACCGTGCTGACCACCTGGTTGGTGGCAGAGATGTATAGCAACAGTGGTTCCCTTTCGCGTGGGGTCACTAGTACTAGCGAGGTGGACAGTAGGCGCTTGAGGTCTTCGAATGCTTCCTGTGCCTTGTTGGTCCACTCAAATTTGTCAGGCTTGCGGAGGAGTTGGTAGAAGGGTAATGCTTTTTCGCCCATTCGACTAATGAATCGACTGAGCGCCGCGATTCGCCCAGCCAACTGCTAGACACCTCTTATGTTCTTTGGCTTCTCCATGGCTAGTATGGCTTTTATTTTCTTCGGGTTTGCCTCGATTCCTCTTGTGGAGATAAGATACCCGAGTAGTTGCCCAAATGGTACGCCGAAGGCGCACTTGTCCGGATTGAGCTTGATCCGGTAGCGGTCGAGGTTGGCAAAGGTTTTGCGTAAATCGTCGATTAGTGAGGCTTCCTCTTTGGTCTTAATTATTATGTCATCAACATAGACTTGGATATTGCGACCAAGTTGGTTCTTGAGGCAAGCCTGCATGCATCGCTGGTAAGTGGCTCCTGCATTTTTTTAGCCCGAAGGGCATTGTGTTGTAGCAGAATACACCAAAAGGCGTTGTAAACGCTGTTTTTTCTTGCTCTTCCTCCTTCATTCGAATCTGGTTGTAGCCTGAGTAGGCATCGAGGAAGCAGAGGCGCTCACATCCCACGGTGGAGTCGATGATCTAGTCGATTCGCGATAGCGGAAAGTGGTCCTTTGGGCAGTGCTTATTCAGAGAGGTGAAGTCCACGCACATCCGCAGGATATCCGTGTCCTTTTTTGGTACTAGCACCGTGTTGGCGAGCCAAGTGCTTTCCTTGATCTCGTGTATGAATTTGGCATCGAGGAGTCTGTTGATCTCCATTCCGACTGCCTTTGCTCTTGGCTCAGGCAGTCGCCGAATTGTTTGTTTGACTGGCCTTGCGTCTGGGTTGACATTGAGTGCGTGCTCGGCGAATTCCCTGGGAACTCCTGGCATGACCGCTGGACACCAAGCGAAGATTTCCTAGTGCTCATGGAGGAATTCAACGAGCACGAGTTCCTATGCGGGACTCAAGTTGTTGGCAATGAGGGCCGTCTTGGCGGGATCCGATGGGTGGACCTGAACTTTCTTCGTATGGACCGATGAGTCGAAGGACAGGTCGGGTGATCTTGGCCGGCTTAGGGGAGGCAGACTGTTGTCTGTTGACTCCTTCAATCTTGCGAGTTCCTCCTGCATTCCGAAGGACTAGGAGATTCTGTTGAATTCCCTGTCGCAACTGTCGGACCTCTCAAAGCTCCCATTGATTGTGATGACACCATTAGGGCCTGGCATTTTCATCTGCAGATAGGCGTAGTGCGGCACTACCATGAACCTAGCGCACACGACGCGTCCGAGGATACAGTGGTACTGTGAGGGCCTGTCGACGACTTTGAAGTCGATGCGCTCGCGCCGAAAGTTTTTCGGTGTGCCGAAGATGACGTCGAGGTTTGATCTTGCCAAGGGGATATATACCCTTGCATGGGACGATGCCGTGGAATGTTGTGTCTGAGGCCTCCAAGTAGGTCAGAGGGATCCTCATTGCTCGCAAGGTACTCGCGAACATAAGGGATATGCCGCTTCTGCCGTCCATGAAGACGCAACTCATGTCGAAGCCTCCAATTTGTGCCTCGAGGACGAGGGGACAATGGCCTGGACGAGGTACTTGGCGCGGGTGGTCGCGCTTGTCAAAGGTAATGCAGGAGTCGCTTCCACTGAGGTACTCAGTGGTGGATGGTGGTGAGTTTGTCGCCAAGGTTACTTGGCGAGTGATGGCCTTCTGCACCCGATTCGAGGGGCGTCCCTTTTGGATCATCATGGTACCCATGGCCCGTGGGTATGGTTTGCCTCCGTGGTGCTGGTCCGGCGCAGCTGCATTTGGGGGTGGTCTAGGTGGTGGTGGCGGAGCTCCATGTGCCACAGCTCGTGGGGCGGCTCCGTAGCCCCTCTTTACAACATCACGATTCATCTGAGCTAGACCCTCGTGAAGCTTGAGGAACTCGTGGCGGTCCTTGAGGAGGTGGCTGGACTTCTTTTTGCCGTCGTGCTTGTCGATGTAGAAGTGCACAGTGCATGGCCCGGACAACTTGTCTTCGATGGATGTTGCGGGTGCCTCATCACGATTGTGGCGCTGCCATACTTGTGTGGTTTTCCCGGAGTCGCGGTATCCACTGCTGTGGTAGCCGCTGTTGCGGTTGTCGTTGCATCTGTCGGCGTAGCCGGCTGCGACCATGTTGACATCGTCGTAGTCATCGTAGATGCGCATGCGACGTTTACTTCGGCGGTCGCGTCTGTGTTCGAGTTCTGCTTCATCATCGGAATGAACGCGATTCTTCACCGAATCTTCTCCATCTACCCATCGATTCACGATTTCCATCAGGTGGTCGATGGTTTTGGGCTTCGAGCGGCCCAATTCCTTCCTGAGCTCTATGTGGCGTACACCACCGTTGAATGCGTCAATCGCACGATCCTCCGAGATATTTTCTGCGGAGTTCTTGATGATGGACCACCTCTAGATGTATGAGTGTAGTGACTCGCCTGATCTTTGCTGGCAGCATCTCAGCTCTTCGATTGATGCAGGCCTCTTGTAGGTGCCCTTGAAGTTGCACACAAAGCTGTAGACCAGCTCTTCCCAACTGCGAATGGATCCACGTGGGAGGTTGTTGAGCCATTCTCGGGCGGCACCCTACAGCTATAGCTGCAGGCATTGCCTAGCCATGCTTCGACTACCACCGTGGAGCCTAACGGAGGAGATATGGTCCTCTAGCCAGATTTTCGGGTCCTGCAGACCGTTGAACTTCGGGTTTTCTGATGGGAGCTTAAACCCCTTGGGCATACGCTTTTTCCTGATGGCCCTGATGAAGCATCTAGCGCCACAGAGCTCCACATCTTCGTCTTCTAAGTCAGTCGATCGGGCACGTCGCGCCCTTGATTTGTCGATTTTGCGCTGCGTGATGTCATCACGTGCGTTGTAGACGTGGTCGTGTCGCCGTGAGCGGCGGCGTCGAGATAGGTCATGACTGTCGTCGCTGGATGAGGGTGAGGAGTAGCATTTTGCCAGGGCCTTGCCTTTTTCGGCTCCAGCGCTGGTTCTTTGTCGAGAGCAGCCTCGACTAATCCCAAGCCCGCGATCGTAGATTGGTGCATGGCAGATTGGGGATCTCCAGCTGGCGGCTGATTGTTGAGCAGGTACATGGTGGCCGATATCACCGCTGCCTGTGGCGTCTTTGGGACCATGTTGCCCCGGGTGTCGACTGCCATAGAGCTAAAGTCAAGGACTTTGTAGCTTCTATGCGTTCCTGCTTGGTGAGATGGGCCATTCGAGATCGTCTCTTGTTGGCCACGTACTCGTTGCCCTTGGAGGAGGATCCTCCATGGGAGGAGAGTCCGGCCCGTCGAAGGCTCGACTCATCTGCCGCCTTTTTACGCGCTTCGAGTTGCACGATTGTTTGGAGCTGGCGTCTATATTCTTGCTTTAGTAGCCAATGGTAGCCCATTAGCATCTCTTGCGACGTGCCTGGAGGTAGGGGATTGCCTCGCAGAGCTGCTCGGCGATGGGCCCACTCAAGATCGTTGAGCCTGATCACAACACGCTCGTCGGTGTGCTCATTCACCATGGTGGGAGGTTCGGCTGCCCCTCCGTTGTTGACAGGGGTGCCATTGGTAGGGCCGCCGTTGGGTGGTCCGCCATTGGGTATGCCGCCGTTTGGCGGGTCGGCTTCATGGCCACCATTTGCCGTGTTGTCGCGATTGGTGGAGGAGTCGCCCGCGTTGATGACGGCGCACATGAAGTGGTTGGGGAAGCTGCTGCTCTCACAACTTTCAGATCCGGAGCCGTAGGCTCCATCTTCAGCTGCCAGATTGCCCAGATCGGATTCGCGACTACTGTCTCTGACCGTATTCTCAACTATTGTCGAGGCATTGAGCTCACTAAGGGTACCGGTCGGCGGAGGGAACCACGATGCTGGAGCAATCGATGGTGTCGTCGGCTGGTCAGGCATGCGAAGCGTGCCCATCTGACCAACATGGAAGCGGAAGCTCCCGATCACCAGGCTGATTCCATCGCCCACGGACTCGAAAGCCGGGCGAGTGGCCGGCATGTGGACGGTGAAGTCGAATGTGCCGAAGAGTTGGCGAATCTCCGCTGTTGCGGAGTTGTAGATCGTAGTTGATGAGGACAAAGAAGCCACAACATCAGCACTCCCAATTCCCACAGACGGCGCCAATTGATGAGGGTTTAACTCATCAATTCCCATTGTTATGGACTTGGGTTTTGGAGAAGGAGGGAGCGCTGGAAGCAACTACCGGCTAGCAAACAAGCACACAGGGGACTCGAAGATTTACCTAGGTTCAGGCCTCGTAGATTTCCCTACTCCTGCTTGTCTGCTCGTGGAATTATCAAAGGAATCGAGGATTACAATGGTGCGTAGATGCAATCTGGCAAGGGTTATGGACTAGGGTTGTGTGTGTCCTCCTCGCCGCCCCCTCCTAGCCTTTATATAGATAGGCTAGGTCTCGGGTAGCTGGTCGAGTTGGTTACAGGTTAGGGTTTCCCTTTAAACTTTCTAGCTTTAACTTCTTCTTGTTTCGCAAGTGATCGAGAGTCCGTAGGTTACTCGAGTTCTCCATTTGGGCCTTGGCGACACCATGGGCTTCCGCTGTATTCAAGCCGTATATACCAAGCTTGAGTACCTGTACGGTATACCCATGTCACACATACACTCATATTAGATTTAATAATAAAAGTTTTTGTTAACCCCTAACTTGGGTGATTAGAACTTGATAATCTTGATTAATATTTTTGGGGTGTTACAGTAATACAAAAAAAGGACACATGCATGAGTCCCCCTGTTTTTGTTGCCTATTTGTCTCTCTTTTTTCAAAGCAAGGTCAACTTTGCCGGCATGCAAAGTCTAGAAAGAAGTTGAATCTTTGAAAACTCCTAGTCGTGTTCTCGATATATTGGCTGTTTGGTGGGCAACTTCAAAAGATTTTTGTGAAATTTAAAGAGCAATTGGTAGCTCACATGTGGTTCGATATAATTTGACCTAATTTTGACAGATTCCCTCGGATCCATATTAATGTTCATAGATTCATCTAGATTCAAATGTATCTAGTCATGTTTCTGTGCTAGATACATATATCTGAATCTACACAAATTTGAGAACATTAATTTGAATCAGAGACAGTAGTGTAATTTAATTAGGTTAATTTATCTACGAACCTTGAAAACTCAAAGAACCTTGGAATCGCAAGTAAAACATGAATGGTTCGCTATGTGCGGAAACATGGTGCACTTCTCGCATTCTGAGCCACATTCTTCTGATTTTCTTTACTGCTAGTACAAAACATCCCCATAATCAGTTGGAAAAGTGAAAAATGTTTTTTCCTAATTGTTCGAAACTCCCACGGGCAACATTGTTTACTAGGCCAAGACGCGCCCATCTATCCGATGTCAGAACCCTATGTAAAAGTGTAGCTAGGGTATACATCGATATAGAAGGCCATGACCTTATTGGTCATTCGTGCTGAAAACCAAGAATAATGTTACATCATGGTGGGCTATAATGTGAATCCGTTTTCCCTAAGGTTGTCGAATCTCTTGTTTATCATTTTTCTTGGTAATTAATAATACCAGCAGAAGTACCCCAATTGTAATGAAGTCTCATGTTTTTGTTTTACGCTTTATTTTGTTTGAATGTTTTCCATACGTGGTCAAATTTGTTGGTATGCAAATACTAATCAGTAATGTCATTTCTCAAAACTATTGTTGGCCCATGACATATTGGCTGCCTGGGTACCTTCAAAAGAATTTTGGATATTTTCAAGAGTAATAGTCTATCGCGCTCACATGTATTCAAGTTTGACCTCATTTCGTTTAGTCGACTTAGAGTCATGCATTTAAGTACACATGGAGCTTTAGCTTGGAAGTTTGAAAAATACTTAAACTTGGGAACTGAAAGAAAGAATTGTCCACTTTGTACGAAAATTTGGTGGGGGCATTATTTCTTATTTTTCTACCAGTAAAAGTACTTGAAAAACTCACACTTCTGGTATTGCCTACTATATCATATATTATGTATGAACTTTCTTTGGTTTCAAGCCAAATGACCAAGGTCATGGACATACTCTGTCTGCATCAAGATAATAACGGTGTGCCCATATTTTGGTATAGCTAGTCGGTGCATGTTAGCATGCATGGTAAAGAAGTAAAAGTAGTTTTTGAAAGGAAGTGCGATCAATATGGCTTAGAGTTCATAGCATGTGTCATTTATTTACTATAGTACATAAAGTGGTTGGATAAATTACATGTTATATTTTTCAAGCTTAATTTTCTAGCTAATTTCACCCACTCAGACAACTTTCCGTCGATTTGTCGAATTAGGTCTAAATTAATATTCTACAAGTGCGTGAGAGCTAGTTCAATACTATAACCGAGTGTTAGGTATAACAAAGTGACACGTCATGTATTGTTGGCTTTATACCAGCATGTACAATACTTAACATTTGAACTATAGAACAACTAGCATTACATGCAGCAACCTCATCAAAAAGCAAGAAGATTAAACAAGAATAAAATGAAAAACATTTCTATGCCCGCTTGAAAAATCCTAAAACTTGGGAATTGTAAGAAAGCATGGTACATTTTGTCTAAAAATTAGGGCATTGGTATTATTTATTTATTTTTTGGAACCGGGGTACCGTAGGTCCTGAAGGAGCAAGACACTCCAATTAGCACACTAGGGTTTGTAGTCGTCGCAATGTGGTCCGAGGACCTTTTTATAAATATTATTATAACTTTTGAGACTTTTTGTATTGGTGTAGATGATTATTAATCCAGTAGATGGCTTGAATTTCGAGGAAAAATGGTTGATGGAAGTAGATCGGTGTGCCATACCAAGGCACCCATGCACAGCGCCACGCCGTGGACAAGGAAGAGATAAGTCGGATTGTGCACTCGCGGCTGCTGAGAAAAGATCGATGGAGGATGGATGGTGAGAGCCAGCAAAGGAGAGAGAAAACATAACTTGTTTTGTGTGCATATTACTACTAGTAGGTCCATATATTTACTACTAGTGGAGTGTACCTCGTGTCAGCAGCCAATCGTAGCTTTTCTCTGACATCGCACCGCCTTCCGACTCCTCCCGCTGCTCTCGCGCTACCTCCTTTTTTGGAAGGAGCCGCCTCCCTTTTCATGTAGTACTAGTATGGAAGTGGTGTACTTTGCTTTATAGAAAAATATTTCCATCGCTTAGAAAATTGGAGTTGTTAGTTTTCCTAGTATTTGTAAACTCCCATTGGCAAAGGTGTTTACCAATGCCAAGATGCGTACATCTACTTTCTTGTAGTACTACTACAAACTTTCCATAAACATGGATATGTATGTGACCTTGCTTGGTCGCTCGTCCTGAAACCTATTCATACTTATACATGGTAGGCCATTTTTGTGAAGCGGCTAGTTTCAAAAGTTGTGAAAGCTCATGTTTATTATTTTTCATGGCTAGTATACAAGCAAAAGGATGCCATGCATGAGTCCCCCTTTTTTTTGCCTATTTCTCTCTCTTTTTTCAAAGCAGGGTCAACTTTGCCAGCATGCAAAGTCTAGAAAGAAGTTGAATATTTGAAAACTCTCGGTCGTGTTCTCGATATATTGGCTGTCTGGTGGGCAACTTCAAAAGATTTTTGTGGAATTTAAAGAGCAATTGGCATAACCTAGTAAAAAAACAAAGTGCCACCACCCGGTTTTCAAAAAAACTGGACCGTGTTCTCTTACAATTCCTAAGCAGTCTCAGCACATTTCAAGCCTCCCTAGCTAACAGTGCCCACTTAAATGACTTTATGTCAATTTAAATAAATTATGTCAAATTTGAACTACTAGTAAGCGCGATAGATTCCTTTTAAATTTTCCAAATGTCGCTTGAAGGTACCCACAATGTCAATATATTAGGCACCACCGATAGTTTTGTAAAATGCCACTATCTGCATGCTAAAAATCTGCATGCCAATGAATTCGATCCCGTTTAGAAATCATTCAAAGAAAACAAAGAAAAAACAAAATACTTACCCATGGCCAAGTAAAGTTTGACCAAGTTTTCCGAAAAATATATTAATATTTATAACATGAAATCCAAGCCATTTGATACATCATGAAACAAACTTTAATATGGTATCTATAGAATATACTAGTTCTTGATAGTTTTTGCTAAAACTTTAGTCAAACTTCCCGTAGCTTGACTTTTCAGAAAAATATAAGGCTCAAAGATTTAAAACGGAGGTAGTATGAAAAAATACTTGTATTTTTTCAAGGGACAAAAACTTTTTTGTGATGGGAGTGCGTAGAATATTGCCTAGAGTGCAACCACCCTAATTTTCACACAATATGTACCGTGTTTAACAGACAATTTCAAAGTTCTATGAATTTTCAAGATTCCTAGCTAATTTTACCCACTTAAGTGACTTCATGTCGATATATTGAAATTAGGTCAAATATGAACTTCATGTAAGTGATACATATATTGACCGTAAAATTTTACAAAAATGCTTTAAAGGTACCCATGTAGTAAAATATATCGAAAACCATCGAGAGTTTTGAACGATTCAGGGTTTAGGGTTGGGGGTTTCGTGTTAGGGTGAATTTTGCAAGCTAAGTATTTTGACCTTGATTAAAAAAGAACAAAATTCAAAGACTTTCACACTTTTTCCTCTAACGTGTGCTAGAGTCCACGTAAATGACAACCATGAATTTTGACAACTTCTAGAAAAAATTGCTTCACAATATGGCTGCTTGGATCTTCATGTTCAAAGTTTTACCATGATATCCATGGTTTTCTATGAGGCACATCTTCACGTTGAAACATACCATGGCCTCTCGTTCTTCCAGATCCAAGAAAACCAACTTTATAGAAAATGAACATTAAATAAAATCATGATATGTGTTTTCGCCTTAGCTTCTATTTTAACATATTTTCCCTTTGGCTCACCAATAATTTTGTCATAAACTACCGACCAATGAAAACAAGGGCCGGTGAAGGTGCCCATGTTCCTTTTATTGACATTTTAACTCTATCATTTTTACTGACTTACTAGTAGGAGTAAGTATATATGGAGTAGATAAGAAATGCTAGGATAGTAATAGTAGGAGTACTACTTTGCCGCCAAAGCCCAAACTGCGCACACATGTGCATATCCGCATTGTGTACCAGGGAGAGATCAGCCTGCTGGTGTGAAGGTTGTATAGGAGAGAGGGAGGAGGATGGATAGGTGAGACGAAGCGAAGGAGAGATAAAACACATTTCTTGGTGGTGCATGTAAAGGTCCTGAATTTTACCACTCCGTACTCCTGGAGTATTTTATTGTACCTTGTGTCAAGAGCTCATTCTAGCTTTGCTCTAACATCGTACCGCCTTCAACTCCTCTTTGCTGCTCTCTCGCTACCACCCTTTAATTCCCTGTCCTCATACCTGCTCTTTGTTTTTTCCCTCCAATTCGACTCATATTTTTAATACTTTTTTTGTTATGAATGACATAAACATTGCTACCTCCCTAAGATTTGGAAACCCGGAGGGGCTCTGGAGATCATTTCATAAATGAATGGCTCCTCTTCCAATTCCTGCTTGGGGGATCTGAAGTACTCAAAGGCGCTGCCAAGATCCACCAATGTATAGTACTCTACCGAAAAGGGGAACATTACCACTATATAAACTATGATGTGGATATAGCCATGACCTTGGTCATTCTCGGCTTGAAACCATAGAATTTAGTTGTTGTTTCAAAAATTGTCAACACTCATGTTTATCATCTTTCATGGCGTGTAACACATGCAATAGGATGCCATGCAAATGTCATTTTATTTTGAATTTTCTTTATTTCTTTGGTTGTTTTAAAAACAGGGTCAAAATTGTCGGCATGCTAATTATTTGCAAGCAGGTGAATCTTCCAAAACTCTCACTCATTTTCGATATGTTGACTGCCTAGTGGGTAGCTTCATATTTTTCTTTTGTGAAATCTTAAGAGCAATACTCCCTATGGTCCATATTAATGGCCATATCCAAACTTCTACCCTATCTAATTTCATCCACTTAGTTGCCTTTATGTTAATTTACCGAAATTAGGTCAAATTTGAACTACATGTAGGTTATATAATTTCGTAAAAAAGTTTCAGGACATGGTACACTATAAGAAAAGTTTCCTTCTGCAATGAATTGGCCTGGCGGTCATCGTAGAAGGCGCGTCTTCCGTGAAGAAATTCTCGGCTCGGTCGTGGCCGATGGAAAACTTTTTTTACCGGTTTCGCGACCTCTACTACGATGGATCTGCTAAAAACATGGAGGAAGCTCGTCCAGCGCGTGGCAGAAGGAAGATTTTTGTTTCCTCGCACGATGTTGACTCGCCGAAGTCTTTTGAGGCGTGTGGGTCCCGGACGTCAGTGTCTCTAGTAGACCATACTTTTCGGTCGCGCCTCCCTGATTTTAACTTGATAACGTTGCTCGAGGTGTCTGCCATTTGGTCAGGCTGCTAGGTCCCACATGTCAGCCTCTCATTACAGGGATCGTGTGTATGGTGGAATATTTTTCCTTCGCTCATGCTAGCCTGTTCCGAAGTTGATATAGCTGCTCGATGCATCTACCGTCTAATCAACCTCCTAGGACCCACATGCCATCCTCTCATTAGAAGAAACGTGTGTATGATGGAATTTTTTCCTTCGTTGGCGCTACCCTGTTCCGAGTTGATAGCGCTGCTCAACGCATCTACCATTTAACCAACCTCCTGAGCCCCACATGTCATCCTCTCATTAGAAGAAACATGTGTATGACGGATTTTGTTTTCTTTGCTCGCGCTACCCTATTCTGAACTTAATAGCGTTGTTCAATGCATCTACCATTTAATCACACTGTTGGGCCCCACATGTCATCCTCTCATTAGAAGAAACGTGTGTATGATGGATTTTTTATCCTCTGTTGCGCCTTCATGTTCCGAACTTGATAGCTTTGCTCGCTGCATCAGCCGCTTATTCAGGTCGGTGGGTCCCTTATGTTAGCCTCACATTAGAGGAATCATGGGTATGATGGAATTGTTTTATTCTCTAGCGCTACCCTGTTCTGAACTAGGTAGCATTGCTCGACGAATCTACTATTTGCTCACGTTGCTGGGTGCCCCATTTCAGCCTCTCATTAAAAGAAACGTGTACATGCTGAACTTTTTTCATGCTCGCACCTCCCTGTTTCGAACTGGCTATGTTGCTCGATGCGGTATATGTATAAGTTAGCGCTACTGGGTCCCACATATCAGCCTCTCTATAAGTGAAACGTGCGTATGATGTACTTTTTTTGTCCATGTCCGCTGTTTTGACCTTGGCAACTTGATGGGTCCCAGATGTCAACCACCTTTGTGCAGGAAACGTGTCTATGTTGGGTCCTAGCTGAGAGCCTCTATTTAAAAGAAACGTGTGTATGTTGGATTGTTTTTTTGGGTCCCAGATGTCAGCCTCAGAGTACAAAAATGCTTAGAAAGGCCGAATTAAAAATATTCTGGGCTAACTCAGGACGGATGCCCAATTCGTCATGGCTTATATTCCATGGGCTCACTCCTAAATTGAATGGGCTACGGTCGGTGGCAACAAGACCACGAAAAGGCTGAATTATAAGGTATTGGGCTATGCTTCGGGGTGATAGGATAATTTCATGAGCTATACCAACATGTCAGCTTCTGTGTAAGTGTACTGTGTGTGTGATGGACTTTTTTTCGGCCACGTCCGCTGTTTTCACCATGGCAGCCGTGTATGGTCTTACTACTGGGGCCCTTATGTTAGCCTCTCTGGCACGTTCTGGCTTGTGGGTCCCTGATGCAGCCTTGTATGCTCTGTCTGGTGGGTCCCTGATGCAGCCTTGCATTTTCCCTTGGATATTGCCTCCATGATTTCAACTTGATAACGTTGCTCGATCTATCTGTCGTCTAGTCACACTGCTGGGTCCTCCATGTCAGCCTCACATTTTAAGAATCGTGTGTATGATGGAATTTGTTTCTTTGCTCGTGCTACCCTGTTCCGAACTTGATAGCGCTGCTCGATGCAACTACCGTTTAATCAAACTCCTGAACCCCACATCTCATCCTCTCATTAGAAGAAACATGTGTATGGTAGAACTTTTTCCCTCGGTCGCGCCTTCGTGTTCCGAACTTGATAGCTTTGCTCGCTGCATCTACCGTTTAATCATGATGGAGGGCCCCCACATGCCATCCACTCATTAGAAGAAACATGTGCATGCTGGACTTTTTTCTCGCTCGTGCCTCCCTGTTTCGAACTTGGCAACATCGCTCGAGGTAGAACTTGTATAAGGCCACGCTATTGGGTCCCACATGTCGGTCTCTCTGTAAATCAAACCTGCGTATGATGGACTTTTTTTTGGCCGCGCATCCTCTTTTTTGACCTTGGCAACGTTGCTCGATGTGGTAGCCGTGTATGGTCTTGCTACTAAGGCACCCATGTCAGCCTCTCTGGTATGTTCTGGCTTGAGGGTCCCAAATGCAACCTCGTATGTTCTAGTAGGTGGGTTCCTGATGCCAGCCTCTCTGTACAAGTATTTAACTTTTTTCAAACCTGACCGTTAAACTCAAGGGATGCTGAAGGCTGGTGGGTCCGTGATGTCAGCCTCTCCATGAAGCAATATTGCTAGAAGAAAAAATGTAAACCCGAGATAATTTTATGTCAAGCACATAGAATTGAACTCAAAACTTCCAAACACATATAAGCCATGTGTGTTGCCACAACGACAAACAACATAGATGAACATTCTCATTAAAAAGCTTTATAGTACCTATAACTTATATATTAGCCTTCTTAAAAAGATTTTATGTGTCCATGTTATCTCTCTTATTAAAATAAAAGGGAAGCGATCCTAGCATCTCAATTTATTAAATGCCAGATAATGGAGTAGTTTCTTAAAAACATGGTTAGGCGGGTTTTTTGTTTTTGTTTTAAAGGGCAATTCCAAAAATGTCGAATTAAACATTTTGAGCTATTCTACATCTACTATACTCAATGGGCTATATTCCATGCGCTATTCTTCATGGGCTCCTTGATAAATATTTAAATGGGATGTCGTCAGCAAGTCCCCTGACGCCTACAAGACCGAATTAAATTGTTCTGGGATAAAGAGGGGTTGAATGGGCTAGATTTTACCTCCTCCTTAGTAAAATTTGCATTATGATGTGGCTCGGCCAGATTCGGAACACAGACCTCAATACCGGACGGAAAAATAAATGATAATTCTTTTGACATATATTCGTGTAAAAATATCTAAAGAACAAGGGACACAGACCGTGTGCGCCAAAACTGGACTGGTATCCAATAACTTCACTTGGTACGCTCTCATTTCTGTCCAAAACACATCCAACGGTTCCGATGACACACAGGAAAAAGCTCTAGTGCAAGCAGCCTAGCAGAAGCGACATAACTTTTTTACAAATTCAGTAGCATTTGAAAGATCCAGTAGTATAGAATAAGATAGAAAAAATGTCGACAGATTTCTAGTTCATATTTAGCAGCACTTGACCGATTCTGCAGCATTCCAAAGTGACTGTTTCAGCTATACAGACACTGAAACTCAATAGCAGTACAGAGAGAACCCGTTCATATTTTAGCTCTAAAAACCTTATCGCACGATCAGTTTGCCCTTTTCTCCAAACACACTCGATCATTGGAGCAAGAATAACTGACGATCAAGTATGCTTTTGTTTGCATACCTCCTCTTCACACTAATACCAGTGTGACCCCCATATATATGCATCCCAAAATGCCCAAGCCTCATCTAGATTGTGACAAAGCCAAGTTTAAAAAGTAAAGCAAGACCATCTACTGCACTTGATCTAAACAAGTACCAGTACATCAGTATTAGTTCTATAAAATACCTTAGTAATAGTAATGACATAACACTTGACAGATTGAGTAGCATTTGAAGCTTGAGCAGTACAGAATAAGGTAGAAAAAATATCTACAGATTTCCAGTTCATATTCAGCACCACCTGACAGATTCAGCAATATTTTAAAGTGACCGATTCAGCAATACAGACAATGGCCAAAATAAATGACAGATTCAGCAATATAGACATTGAAATTCAATAGTTGTAGCAAGGCCATGACTCATAAGGAAAGAGAGTCCATATTCAGCACTCGATCGGTCGATCTAAACAAGTACCACTACATATGTATACTACAAAATAGATTAACAGTAGCAAGTTAAGACCTCCATACAAAATACTCGGCATAACACAACAGCGTGTCAAATGCTGGCCGGGTAGCACTTTCTTTCCTTCCTGTTACCCTTTCCTTGTCACACTGTCGCCTATGGGCCACCTATGTCAGCAGCGTACATTGGAAATAGGTATACATTGCCGCAAACTTGTTCCACCTCTCCCCATACAAATTGAGTCTATCACCAACATAAAGTAGTAATTAATTAGTACGACGTTACATAACTTAACATTGGCATCATCACAAAGAATATTTAGATGTTTTATCTCACTTTTCAAACTTGTTGATGCAATACTCCTAATCCACAGGGAATTCCGATGAACGGTTCAGAATCTTCTAGGTAACACCGTGGCTGTGACAAGTATGACCTGATCCTTTCCAGAGCGACTTTGGGTGATGATGGCCTACTCGTTAGCTCAGATGTCGCCACCATTTCGACCGCATGGAGCTCATGCCATAGAGACAGCGACCAAAGCTTCACCTTGTACCACGGTGATTCGCACACCCCTGAACTAACGAACCTGGGGGATATGACGATGTCCGTGGTGTGGCAATCAATTTGGGCAACAAACACAGTGCCCTCTTTCCCGATGACGATGATATCCGCTCTCCGCGATCCCCCTATGGGCACCGGCTTAGACGACTCCCAGTGTTTGTGGCTATAGGGCATTATGGGCGTAGTCCTCGAGTGGCAACTCTAAGGTGGCGGACAAGCTCTACCATAGGTGTTAGCTCTGCCGACGAGGTGATGAACTCGCATCCAGGATCCGTGCAGACTTGCTGGCCGTGAAAGCACCATATTATGTGGTCGTAGACGTCATTGTAGGGGACGAATGTCCCGCAGTGGTCGTTGGGACATCTGCTACCTTTTCCACCCGCGACTTGGCGGTATAGCTCCTTGGAGCATGCGGCCAGCCGGGCAGTGCTGGTAGTGTCCAGACGCATAGCGATTTCGTTGAAAACATCGTCGCCAACCTTGCTCTAGACACCATGAAGTGGGTTGTGCATCGATTGCGACATCAGGATGGATTGGAGGGAAGAGGTCAGACCAGAGTATGACTATCGGGGGACTTTTGGAGAGGGGTGGCACGCGGCCTGCAAGATCTGATGCAGCGGGCGAGATGGCGAGGAAAATGTGTGAAGCATGCACTGGAGATGATCCCAAATGCATAGGTAGGCGGCATTGGCGAGTGGGGATAAAAACAGCCGAGATGGGGAAGATGGGATGGCTCTTTGAACGAGTTTTTTTTGCAAGGCCTCTGGAGCTGCATCCAGGACGCCGATTAGCTTCGCTTGCACGCTGCAGTGCACTAAATTAACCATCTGAAATCTTGGCGCATTTTATAGCTAGGCCGGCACGCTGCCGTGCCCTAAATTAACCATGTCACAACCTGGGCCATTATAGCTAGGCCGGCACACTGCTGTGTACGCCGACTAGAGTTCCTACTACTGTCATGTTTGACCGAGATGATGTTTGTTTAGTTTGCTAAAAAGGATTATACTATGTAGGGCAGGACTATCGAGCAGCTCAACCCTTTAAGGCTCAGCTCGTTAAGGCTCATGCTCATTAAGGCTCAGATCATTAAACTCGTTAAGGATAACGAGCAAAAGGTAAAGCTCAGCTCGGTTCATTAGATGTTAATAAGCACTCACGGGCAGCTCATTATGAAGATGTATCAGCCTTAGATAGAGGCATACCGATAATTAAAAACGATAGTCGGCAGGGTTCGGTCAGTGTCGCGGTCAGCAGATCCAGATCGAGAAGATGGAGATGGGGTATGCAGTGGGAGATAACGAGTTGATGAGACACATGAGAAATATTCTGAATCGATCGGGAGAGTCTAGGGTAAGGTTTTTGGTCGGTCGCTCTCGCTCTTGGATTGATTAGTCTTTCTCAATGGGCTAGATGTTTGCCTTAGATGGGCTGCCAGATTAGACATGTAGCAACATAAGTGGGCCTTACCTTGGTTGTTACCGAGCTTAATGAGTAGCTCACGAACATCATTAACTCGATCATTTAGCTTGTTAAGGATATCGAGCAAAAACTTCAACTCAGATTAGATCGTTAAGGAAACGAGTCGATTTTGAACGAGCCGAGCAAACGGGTGCTCATTAAACTCGTCGAGTTTCGAGTTTTATGTCTAGCCCTAATACTTTGGAACATGAGGTAGTATAATACTACCAATAGTACACTAGATGTTTGATTTGCAGTTTTGCTGCAAACATAGTACAATAAATACCTCCACATTGGAGCCTAGTGCGATTAAGTACCACAGTGTTCCAACAGGATGCATGATAACGTAAGGTGTTCAAGCACCTCTTTATAGAATAGTTATAATTAGAAGCGAACAGTCACTACATTAATACACCTACGATATAGTAAATTGTCCATCAAATGATGGGTGATAACCTGCACATCTGATCACCTTCTCGCAGTTATCATGATCAAATACTATCACCTTAAAGGAAGTGGTGGCAAGCTTCTTGAATACCAAAAAGTATCCTACCTTCAAGTCATGTGGTTTGACAAAATCTAGCCATCCTTCGTCAAGGATTACCTTGCCATCTTGCTTCTTCAGCTCGACGTCCTAGCTGCAGGCTTTTCATATCTTCAGCTTGATGGCCTCTGGATACTCACCGCCAAATGTTGGCAAAAAGGAGCTAGGTATGCTCCGCACGTCTAACCCTCCCGGTATTAAAATCATCTTGTAGAACTCGTCACAGGTGTTCTCCACGTGGGTGTTCCTGGCTAGCCCCTCCATCCAGACTGCACAGGGCTCTCTTGTCTTCTTCGATGATGAGTCTATCCAAGCTCTTCTTGCCCGAACACTGCAAAAAAAATCCCGTGGACAGGTAATGTTTCTACCAGCTATCAATAATTGTGAAATAGTATAGTATTAGATGATAGAGTACAATACAAGATCAGCTAAGAAAGTAAAGTGGAGCAATTTTCTTATCGAAGTACACAAATTAAAGTCTTAACTCTAGCTAGCATGAACGCCGGTTATATTAGTACTACTTCCAAGGTCTAGGAATCACATTAGTGCAGTTCTTTATCGAGCAGTACAGATACCGAACACCCAGGAACAGACAAATGGACGAACACGATGAGCTCTATCTGCTGCCGATGCTGGAGATGCATACATACACTCGAAATTTTGACAAAAATCAGGGTAGGGCAGCAGCCGCCCTAACTTGCCCAAATTAAAGGGACCTCCACCTCTAAGACAAATCTAAAGCAAAACATACCGATTGGCCTCCCAAATCATCATCAGTCGTGGATCAATCAATACTAAATTTGAACTTATTATTACAGTTCACCGTAGATCTAGCCCCGGAACTAGCTTGCATGTGTGAAACAGAACTATAGTATACAAACGGATTAAATGCACTAGATGAGAACTATACTCAACACCAACCCAATGTTAACCAAGCGCTAATAAAAGCTTGACCGCATCTCACCATCAAGGTCAAGGGTTCTGGGGATTATGTACATATCGCAGTGCCACCACGATGTCTGAGGGATGCGATGGCTCTATAGATGGGGTTGCAGGGACTGCCGCCTATAGACGACCCACCTAAGACGAGTAAGTTGTGGCGGTGGTGGTCGTTAATGGAGGGAAGTGATAGCGATTAAGGTGTGCTGTGTGAGAGAGGGTTGGGGCTGGGGAGGGGGCTGGTGAGGGAATAAATGCGGCAAGGTTACAAGAATGTTGTGGACAAAGCAAACCTTGCCACCAATACAGTACTACTAATTGTCATGCAAAAATTAATTTCCTAGAAAATTGGGCACGGCAGCTTGAGTGCTTGAATATGGAAACATCAAACATATACTATAAAAGTATATTATTACGTACATGGTGCCTAGTACAAGCAATAGTGGAAATGATGTTGCAAGTACTGATACTAAAATACAGTATGAAAGTACTACGTACATAGTACTATACATTACATGGTGACAAGTACTAGCTACAGAAATGATGTTGCGAGTGCTCATAATCAGATTTTCGGTATTTTGGTCAAACTTCACATAGTTCTAATGAGGCAGGATTGGCACGAACCACATTGGTGCCTCAAACATTTGCTCTCTATGTTCCGCTCCAGTGTAGTTAAGTGATGAACCTATGGCAGCTCCCCCATTGACGTGCATGCGGCTCCAATCTGGAACTGGCTATGGGCGATGTTGGCAGCGCACGTGTGTAGAAAACACACAGTCTCCTCTGAACACTGGTAGAGCTTCATCAACATCGGTAGCACCAGGTTCGGAGTTTGTAGGGGATCTAGGATGAATGGATGGTTGATTCCCATAAACACTAACCTCCCTTCAAGATTATCCCTTTTGGTCCAGTCCGATGCTATAGGGTCGTCCAAATTAAGGGCCCTTTGGAAAATGTGACAACAGAGCGAGGGATAAGTGAGAAGTTCTCTACCCATGTATGATACATGATTACCATGGATGCTGGTTCGTGCACCCCAGTTGCGTAATGCAATATCTTCAGCCTCGACATCATCACCGGCTTGGACGTTTGCTGGCTCTTCAATTACTGGAGCCTGTATGACACGCGGGCCTGCAAGTATACATGTGTGTGCATTTTAGTTAGCAAAAGTATCACGAACAATGCAGTTATAAGTAATTCATAAATTTTACTTTTAAATAACGGGACCCACTCCACTTGTTTGGTTCCCAGACAAGAACATCTCCTCGCGGTTCTATCACCGCGTATATGCGATCAATAGAACCATTGATTAGACACTTGGCAATGACATCGACATACGTTGCTGGTGCAAGATAGTTGTTTCGAAGGATAGTCCAGTCCCTATCACAAGGAAAATCTATGGTAGCAATGAATTTGTCAAACACCGCCATCGCGTTGTAGTGCCATTGGTTGTCAAATCTGTATGGTTTCTTTGCTATTTGTATCTTCAGCAGCTCGATATACGCGTGCTTGTAGAGGTAAGTGCATGGGGGCCAGGGAAACACTGGTTACCCGATGGATAAATATTAACACGCTACACACATGGTAGCTCGATACGTGCCATACTATACACGTTTTGGAGGTACCAACGCCCCGAGTGCTTTGCAATCACAATCCATTCTCCGTTGGCACCAACCCAACGATCCTTGTTTTCAAACCCTTCATCATCCCATGTTCCGGGTATGTCATCGTCAACTGGTACAAATTCTTCTACTATTGGATTGTCTAGTGGCATCAGCAACACGTCAGTGCCCTGCAATAGATTTTCTTCATATCTAGGGGCATGCAAGGTGTTTGACAGAGGGGGTAGTGCTAGCTAGCTTTCTAGAAAAACTACTATCTGAAAGATGCAGAAACGTGTTGAATAAATCATGAATACATGCAGACAAACACACCAAGGAATAAGGTCTTGTTTGCATTAAATAAAAAGTGTAGGAATAGTTAAGTTTCCTATGCTGGCACTGTTCAGAGGAATGGACCATAGGAAAAAATGCAGGCAATTTTCCTATGATTGATTAACAAGATTAAGGGCTTTAGCCGGAAAAGTAAGTTCTCCCGCCGGCTATTCAAAAAAGAATTACTTATTCATAAACTTCCTTTTATCGAGCATAATAGCTCTTATACGCTTGTACAGAGTTTCGATCAATGGTTTTTAAAAACGTAGGAATAGGAAAAACACATGATTGACATGGTAGGTACAGTAAATTCATATTAGGAATTAAAATGCAGGAATTTTGTAACCTGTGTCTTCGGATGGTGAATAGGAAATAAACACAAGAGTTTTGCAGGAATATAGTGTAAGCGCATTGGACTTCTCAAAGGAGAAATAGAATGAGGTTGGAGCTCATTCTTAGATTCTTATGGAATGGAGGGCATAGGAACTAAGAAGTGACTCCATATGAATTTGATATCTTCCAAAATCCTATGGGTTAGAATACTACAAAACTCATATGCAATTCTTCATATCCAACTTGGACCTCATTTTCAAATTCCTACGCGTGCAAAGAATAAGAATGAGGTCCCAAGAGACACGATAACATCATAAATATACTCTCCCATGAGGTTTGACTTTGATTTTACCATGTTTTAAAGTAATCCTATGTTTTTGTATTCATGTAAACCAAAGAGCCAACTTTTTACAGAAATCTTGTGTTTGTAAAACACATGAAACTTAAAATATAGCGCTAGCCTTGATTGGCCAATACACCTTCCATACAGTATCAACAATCCTGGTCGTTCTTGTGTTTTTCAGATTAGTATGTTTGGAGGAGATGGGGGGACACTGAAGCAAAAGTCTTGGGCCTCTTTCGATCACGGGATTGAGACCACAGGAATTTCACAGGTTTGCCGGTGAAAACCAAGCGATTATAAAACGTAGGAAAACTACCTACATGATTGGCACGATGAGAGTTGAGCCTCAAGTAGATGTTCCAATTCCTACGGGATTTAAGCATGGATGGGGGTTTAGTTCAAAAGAATTTGCGTACCACGATTCCTTTGATCCAAATTCAATCCATAGGAAAGAATCTAAGGATTCGAGTCCTATAAAAATCATGCAAAACTGATTTTTACCTTCTCATCACGGTCTAGTGGCCATGTTAGTGGGTCAGAGTAAAGTAGGCAGGGCAAACCAAACGGGAGACCAGGATCTTCCGCAATCCCTCGATGCATGCCGACCATGCCACGTGACAGGCGAGCGGTGCTCAGAAGATCGGCGTGACCGGTGATGTTGCTCAGCGGTCCGTAGTGGAGGTTGCCAAATCCGATTTCCTGGCTATAGCGCTCAGATATCTTACGCTTCATCGCTCCAGATGTCGTTCCGGGGAAGAGTACTGCGGAAGATTAGTCAGGATGGGTTGGCGGTTTCTACCTTTCTACAAGGGTGGGGACGGGCTACGATGGTGCACAAGCGTTCAGAGCGGTAGTGGAAGATGATGAGGGGCGCGGGGAGGTTCTCCTCTGGTTGTCGGATCGACTATTTCGACCCGATATATTAGGGAAAAACTAACATGGGACGTTAACATAGACGCTTATGCAAAAAAGGAATAATAACAGAAAATTAGATATAGTAGTATTTCTTAAATGCTCCATCCCGCAACTCTGGCCCCTAGTTTGAGGCGCTACTGTTTTTTCTGGTAGGTAGCTAGGGACAACAAATCAGACTGTGCTGAAGAAAAAAAGTTCGAAATGTCCTCAAATCTGCTTTGCGTATTGGGATGGTGATGCCGCACTGAAGGAGAGAGCAAACACAATTTGTTTTGAATGCATATATACTACTCACTCCGATCCATATAATGTTCTCATGATTTATCTAGATCAGAATGTATATAGTCATGTTTTCGTGCTAGATTTATCTAATGGTTGGAAACTCCGAGTGGCAACATTATTACCATGACATGATTCACCCATTTACTCCCAAATATGGGAACATCATAGATGATGAGTGTACGATTTACATCAAGGACCTAAAAATGGATAAAATTACGTAGAGGTCCTTACATTTAGCACGAAACACCCAAAAAATAAGCAAGGGAAATAGTCGGGTCCGGCTCCTTATCGAGAGAGAAGACCCATACTCTTCATACTACTTTCTCTTCGTTTGTTTTGAAAATATATGGCCAAATTTGGTGGCATGAAAATTCCTAGAGATGGGATCATCATCAGCATAAAGTATGATGTAGATATGGCCATGACCTTGGTCGTTCGGCTTGAAATCCAAGAATGTTCATACTCATCGACAACTAATAAAATTAAATACCTTTAAATTTTACCACTTTCTTTTAGGTTCAAATTTTACACGTAAGGACATAGGGATTACATTTTAAATCAAGGACCTAAAAAGGTAAAATTTTATCGAGGTCCATACATTTAGCACGAAGCACCCTAAAATTAAGCAGGGAAAACAGTCATGTTTTGCTCCTTCTCGAGAGAAAAGCTGATCGAGACAGACTCTACAAACTACTTCCTCTTTGTTTGTTTTCAAAATATGGCCAAATTTGGCGTCTTCCAAATTCTTGGATATGGGATCATGAATCATCAACATAAAGTATTATGTAGATATGGCCATGAGGCCCATGACCTTGGTCGTTCTTCTTGTAATCCAAGAATGTTCATACTTATCGACAACTAATAATCTTAAATATGCTTAAATTTTTATAGTTGCTTTTAGGTTTGAATTTTACACATACGGATGGTGGGAGTACATTTTACATCAAGGACCTAAAAAGGTAAAATTACATCGAGATCCATACATTTAGCATGAAGCACCCTAAAATTAATCAGGGAAAATAGTCATGTTTCGCTCCTTCTCGAGAGAAAAGCTGATCAAGCCATACTATTCATACTACTTCCTCTTCATTTGTTTTCAAAATATGGCCAAATTTGGCCGCATGCAAATTCTTGGATATGGGATCAGGAACCATCAGCATAAAGTATGATATAGATATGTCCGTGACCTTTGTCATTCGTCTTGAAATCCAAGAATATCCATACTCATCGATAACTGATAATCTTAAATATGTTTAAATTTTACCACTTGCTTTTAGGTTCGAATTTTACACGTATGGACGGTGGGAGTATATTTTACACCAAGGACCTAAAAAAGGTAAAATTACATCGAGGTCCATACGAAGAGCCCTAAAATTAAGCAGGGAAAATAGTCATGTTTTTCTCCTTCTCGTGAGAGAAGCTGGTCGAGCCATACTCTTCATACTACTTCCTCTTTGTTTGTTTTCAAAATATGTCCAAATTTGGGGGCATGCAAATTCTTTGATATGGGGTCACGAATTATCGGCATAAAGTATGATGTAGATATGGCCATGACCTTGGTCGTTCCTCTTGAAATCCAAGAATAATGTTCATACTCATTGACATATAATAATCTTAAACATGTTTAAAATTTACAACTTGCTTTTAGGATCGAATTTTACACGGACAGTCGGAGTACATTTTACAGCAAGGACCTAAACAAGGTAAAATTACATCGAGGTCCATACATTTAGCACGAAGCACCCTAAAATTAAGCAGGGAAAATCGTCATGTTTTGCTCCTTCTAGAGAGAGAAGCTGACCGAGCCATACTCTTCATACTACTTCCTGTTCGTTTGCTTTCAAAATATGGCCAAATTTGGCAGCATGAAAATTCTTCACTATGGGATCATGAATCATCGGCATATAAAGTATGATGTAAATAAGTATGACCCTGGTCTTTTGGCTTGAAATGCAAGAATTTTCATATTCATTAACAACTAATAAGCTTAATTACGTTTAAATTTTACCACTTGCTTTTATGTTCAAATTTTACACGGACGGTGGGAGTACATTTTACAGTAAGGACCTAAAAAGTTAAAATTACATCAAGGTCTATACATTTAATTACCACGGAGCACCCTAAAATTAAGCAGGGAAAACAGTCGGGTTCGGCTCTTTCTCGAGACAGCAGCTGGTCTAGCCATACTCTTCGTACTACTTCCCTCTTCGTTTGTTTTCAAAGTATGGCCAATTTGGCAGCATGAAATTCTTGGATATGGGATCCTGAATCATCGATGTAAGGTATAATGTAGATATGGCCATAACCTTGGATGTTCGGCTTGAAATCCAAAATTGTTCATACTTATTCACAACTAACCTTAAATTCGTTTAACCTTTACCACTAACTTGTAGGTTTGAATTTTACACAAACAATAGGAGTACATTTTACATCAAGGACCTAAAAAGGGATAAATTACATCGACGTCCATTCATTTAGCATGAAGTACCCTAAAATTAAGCAAATAAACAGTCTGGTTCGGCTCCTTCTCGAGAGAACAGATGATCGAGCCATACTCTTCATAGTACTTATTCCTCTTCGTTTGTTTTCATCAAGGACCTAAAAGGGGAAATTTACATCAAGATACAAAAATTTAGCACAAAGCACTCCTTAAAATTAAGCGAAGGGAAATATTCAGGTTCGGATCCTTCTCGAGAAAGAACCTAACCCATCCATACTCTTCGTAGTACTACTTCCGCTTTGTTTGTTTTTAAAATACATGGCCAAATTTTGCGTCATGCAAATTCTTCAGTATGGGATCATGAATCATCAGCATAAAGTATGATGTACATATGTCCATGACCCTGGTGGTTTGGCTTGAAATGCAAGAATGTTCATACTCATTGACAACTAATAAGCTTAAATATGTTTAAATTTTACCACTTGCTTTTGTGTTCAAATTTGACAGGGACTGTCAACACCCGGATTTTTAATCCCAGATGCCTGATATGCCATACATCGCAATCCCAGGATTACCATTTTTGCGAGACATAACAGATTGGATATCACAGTACATCATCCATTACAAACCATAATAAGGTCTTACACAAATAAAGGATCTCATGATCCAGTCTTAATACAATGAAGTAGCGGAATAAATAGCGTAGCGGTGGGATCCATCTTTAGTGTCACAGGAAATGCTGACGATGGGAGATGATCCTAGTTGTCGTAGCCGTCCTGCTATCCTCCTTCAGGGTAGACCTCCTCATAGTCTAGCCATAGGAATAGCCAGGGAGAAAGCCATGAGTACTCTTTAAAGTACTCGCAAACTATCACTAACAAGTAAGATAGTTCTAGTAGGAATGATAACTCTAAGTTTATTTGTAAAGTTAAGTTTGAAACCTAAGCTGAGTTCAGAAACAAAGAAAGAGAAAATAAAGTTTGAAAACACTTAAGTGGGAACTTAGTTGTCATAGTCACAACTCTGTTGTGGTCGAGTCATATCACAATTCATTTCATAAGTCATTTTGAAAACATCTGACAACGGAATAGTATGGCCACTCCAACTGTCCATAACCGCGGACGCGGCTATTCGAATAGTTTGACACTCTGCAGAGGTGGTACACTTTCACCACAAAATTCGATACATCTATCAGGGATAACCCTGAATCATCATACTTAGTATGCAGATAATCAAACATAACCTTTCCTTTACACACTCTAGTATAAGCACCTCTCCTATGAGCTTGGCCTCCCAGCCATGACCATCTGTCATCCTGGGCACTGCATAGGTGGACAACATTGAGAGGTAGCTTCAGCTCAAACCTCTCCCGCCAGGGAACTAATACTAATGCATATAAATTTCCGGCTAAGCCTTACCCAATTCAGGTATTGTGGTTGTACGATAAAATTGGAATAGTATCGCATCCGAACCCAACCACCAGTTCTTATAAAATGGCTAAGGCTCATGCCTCAACATTTTCACCATCCTCATAAACCATATGTGTTTCTCAACACATGTCAAAACATCTCAATAGAATGACTCAGCATTCCAAGGTTTTCCCAAGTCATTTTCACCAAGTATTCCCATCTAGAGTGGTCAAGTTTTGGTTTAGCTCTACACTACTAACTTAAGAGTGTTCACTAATGTGGGATGCTAAATATCAATCTCATTCCATAGAATGACATCTAAGTCTAACTAGATAGGCCAAGTTTTATACTCTTTATTATACCTTTAAACAAAGTAAAGGACTTTAGTAAAGTAAGGAAAGTAAAGCTTGTAACTAAAACTTGGAGTAGGTAATAGTCAAAAATATAACCAAAGCATGCCTAATGCATCTTTCTTAAGTTATCTAGCTTGCAAGGTCTAGCTTGCATTGTTAATGATGGCTTGCAAGTAATCACTTGTATGGTTAACTTGTATAATGCTAGCTTGCCTAGGTTGGTGCAGTGGCTGAAATTCTCTTCCTCCTCCTCTTGGTGGAACTCCTCCTCCTCGTAGACTTGGTCGGTACTATTGTCTATAAATACATACGGAATACACAATCACCAAACAATACTTAACTAGTCTATTTAGCACACTAAGACACACATTTGATGATCTATTATCATCACAAACATCACAAGGTTTAATGAACTAGTTTCATTTATTTTATTTGAGAAAAGTAATTTTTACTTATTGAAAATTAACTAAGATTTAATATTCTCCAATTAAAATATGGGATCATGTGGACACATGTCATCACCACATATTCTAATACATGGGAATGTGATTTAAATGTTGGATCACATTTTAATAAGTTTAAGTTTATTATTTAATGATTTAAAGTGACTAGAAATGCCTATATAGCATTATTTTGGTACTATTCCAAAGTCACTGCATGCAAACCTTAATATTATTACATATTCATATAGGTATGCTTAAATATGATTTTTGAGAGTTGGAATCAACTCAAAATCTAATATGGTTGATTTTAGAAAAATGTTTGAATGTGCAAAAGCTTCTGTCTTGTTACTTTTACTAGGAGAGATCTCTAACTCTAAATGATTTAAATCTAACGGGCTTGCATAGAGATTTTCATTATCTTTCCAACAAAATTGGAATCACTCAATTTGGATTTGTATAACTCTCTGAATTGATTTTCAAACTGAGAGAACTAAGTCTAAGTCTAAAAATAAAAATCCTAATTTGAATCATAGGGCCAGCGCGGGAAACTAATTGGACCGGCCCAGATTCACTCCGCATCGCAGAGGACAGCTGACATGAGGGGTCTACATGTCAGCGGTACATCTCACGCGAAGCGGTACGGGGCGATATGGACCGCAGGATTAGAACTAGATCAACGGCTCGCGGTCATCATCAACGACGAACACGTCGCCGGCGAGTCTGAACCCTAGCGGCTCGGTGGGGCTATGGTGAGGGTGTACCAGGGCTCTAGCGAGTGCGGCGAGGCAGACAAACGAACAAGGAGATGACGGCGAGCTCAGGCAAAGTTGCGGCAGCTCCGAGGGGACGAAATCGACGACAGCTTCTTCTCCTCTGTTGTGGCGGTCTCCGGCTCAATTCCAGCGAGAGGCTGCTCGAACTACTCCAGCGAGAGGTGGGGAAGGACTGGTGGTGATAGGGGAGTTGAATGGTGCGGCGATTGAGGCTGGGGAAGGCCTCCTTATATAGGCTCGAAGAGGGGACCGAGGGGGCGACGACGAGCTCGTCGGTGATGACGATACAGTGTGATATTGGCATGGGAGGCGTAGGCGGACGGTGGCTTACCTCCTGGCGGTCGTCTACGGCTTTATGGCGATGCTAGGGGCGGTGGCTAACGGTCGGGAGCGTCACGCGCTCTGGGGGACAGGGGTGATGCTCGACGCGGTTCCCGGCGAGTGTGGGTCACACGGCGGGGTACGGCCATGTCTGGCGGGGTGAGGTGGTCAAGGCTGAGCGGCGCGCGTAGTCTGGTGTCGAGGCGCGGTGTGTGGCGTGCTGGCGGTGATGGCGCTCTGGCGTGCTCTGGCGCGGCGCAGAGAGGAAAGGGCGGGGCTTGTCCTTGGTGGTCCAGGGCGTGGCAGTGGTTGTAGGGTGGACCGTGGACGGCAGTGAGGTCACGCCTTGCTTCTTGGAGCGGCGGAGAGGGGCTGGCGGTCTGCTGTGGCGTTGGCAAGGTTGGCCGGCATTCATGTCTTCGGGGCTGCGTGGGACTAGCGCTAGGGACTAGGGGATGAGCTGGTTTCGGCTTTGCTAGATCAAAGAGGGACAGAGGGATTAAATGGGGTGCAAATGAGTGGCAATACCCTGTAGAAACAGTGAGCCTAATTTAGAGTGTGATCAGTGCATGTCAAGTGTTTGACAAAATGGCCGAAATAAAACAAGTTTGGAAATTTGAAATGAATTTTGGTGGAGTGGTTTGTCACATGCTTAAACTGTTGGGTCCGCAGCATAGAAAACAAAAATTTTCCTACGGTGTGAACTACACGCCAAGATCTATCTACTAGGTACAAAGCAAACGGGTGGACATACATCCATAGAGAACTTACCCTCGAAGACAACGAGATTTGTTAACGAGTAGGAACTCGTGGTTGATGTAGTCGTACACTTGTCGATCTCAAGATCGTGAGGAAGTCCGAGCGCCGCAACTCAGCAGCGCATCCGCACTCGCACACACGTTCAAACCACCGAACAACCTCCACCTCCTCGTTCCAGCGATCCAGCGGAAGCAGCAACTCCTTCCAGACGAAATGCCACCGGGAACATGTATCTCGCTAATCCGAGACCATGGGGAATAATTCTAGAGGGGGAGAGAGATCCTTCATAAGGAGGTGTGTGGATGAAGGAGGGAATGGGTGGCCTTTTATAGGAGGAGGGGGGTGCCCCCTCTCTCCATGGCCAGCGCATGGGGGGGTGACCCCTCACCTCCCCCATTCATGTGGTGGTAACCCCTCCACATTAAAATGCCTCTTCACATTCCCTTTTAAAGTCTCCACTTTAAATGCATTAAGTTTCTCCAAATTTAATGCTCTCTCATTTAATAAAACTCTTTTATTAAATTTATTCAGAATTTTGTTAATTACTTTAATTAACAAACATTCACATATAGCCCCTTGCAATATTTCAATATCACATGCAGAACCACCTTCTGCAATTTCACTCGAAACAATTTCCGGTTTCTATTGAAACAATTCCTGCGCTTTGCAATTCTTACGTTTGAAACATATGTGCTCCAAAATGGTGTCCGGTAACTCTTAAATGTGCCACCCTACGGTTTGCGAATAATGCAGACATGATCGAGACCCTTCTCCGATCAATAAACGGGACCTGGAGATCCATACTGACTCCTACACATTCAACGATGACTCCTGTGATCGTGAGAACCTTTAACGCTTGTAACTAAATCCCTTTGTCTCTCGATATATTACATGTCCGAGATTCGATCATCGGTATCTCCATACCTAGTTTGATCTCGTTACCGACATGCACTCTTTTTCTCGTTCCCGTGATATAACATTCTAGTGATCACATCACTTGCTTGCAAGCTATCCTAATGTGATATCACCGAGAGGGCCCAGAGTATATCTATCCGTCATCTGGATTGACAAATTCCACTCTTGATCCATGAGCCTCAACATAACACCTTCGTAGCACTGAACCCATCTTTATAGTCACCCTGTTACGGTGTGACGTTTGATGTTATCAAGATACTCTTCCGGTGTTAGCAATTAACATGATCTCATGGTCTAAGTATAAAGATTACTTCGTATGATGTTATAGCAATATAAACACAACGACTTGATCGTAATGCTATACTTCGGATGAATGTTCATCACATCATTCCACCAATGGTGTGACCTTGTTATTAACAACATCCAATGTCCATGATCAGGAAACCTTGATCATCTTGTTAATCAACAAGCTAGTCTATAAGAGAGGCATGACTAGGAACCTTTTTTGTTTATTAAACACAGATGTATTGATGTTTCCTATCAATACAATTATAGCATGTAAAATAAACATCTATCATATACAAGGAATACATAATAACAACTTTATTATTGCCTCTCAGGGCATATTTCCTTCATAAACATCTCTTGTTGCTAGTATTTGTTAAATGGAATTCATTTGAGTTTTGAAATAGGGTGATCTATACATATGAACTAGATTTCTTTTTGAAATGTCATTTAAAATTAGAGTTTGAATGTTTTTGGGAGATCACAAAGTGGGCCTTGGCGCATCACTACTTGTACTAGCAAGGCGTGCAAAGATCCACAATTGTTTCTGTTGGAATTTGAGTGCCAGGAACACCCAAAGTGGGCTAGGTGATTAAAATGGCAAAAGTGACCATTTCCTTTATTTAATTATTTTTTATTTCTTTTTCTTTGGTTTTTGCTTAGGAATGATCTAGATGATGTGACATTCATCATAGAACCATTTTACAACCATTAGAACAAACAATCATGGCATTTCAAAACAACTCGTATTTAAATGCAACACTCATATGCATGCTTAAATATTTTAAATGGAAAAAAATGTGTTAACCCTAAATTGGGTGATTTGGATCTTGATTAACCTTGATTAAAGATTTGGGATGTTACAAACCTCCCCTCCTTAAACAAAATCTCGTCCTGAGATTTAAGAAAGAAAACTAGGAACTAAAGAGATCTGGGAACTCAATCCTAATGTAATCTTCTCGCTCTCAAGTGGCTTCTTCTTTGGTATGGTTGCTCCATTGGATCTTGGGAAATTTGATACTCCGGGTCCTGGTGGTTCTGTAGGCTTCCTCCAAGATACGGATGGGCACTTCACGATACGTCAGATCCTTGTTGATATCAACAGCTCGGTGATCGATGTTCTTGAAAACTTCGGTCTTCTCCGATACTTCTAGGCATTTGCGAAGTAACAAGATATGGAACACATTGTGGATGGCTGACATCTCCTCTGGCAGTTCCAATTGATATGATACTTCTCCTCGGTGTTTCAGAATCTTGAAGGGTCTGATATATCTGGGGGCTAACTTTCCTTTTAGACTAAAATGTTGTGTTCCCTTCAATGGCGGAACCTTGAGATACACAAAATCTCCGACATTGAAAGTCAGGTCTCTCCTTCTGTTGTCAGCATAACTCTTCTGTCAGCATAACTCTTCTGTTGTCTTGAGGTGCTCACGGACTTTGTGAACCTTCTCTTTGTCTTCTCGGAGGATGTCGGGTCCAAAAATCTGACTCTCTCCTACTTGCGACCAATTCAAAGGGGTACGACACTTTCTTCCGTATAAGAACTCGAATGGTGCCATCTACAAACTGGCTTGATAACTGTTGTTGTATGAGAATTCTACGAAAGGCAGACAATCTTCCCATTTTGATCCGTACTCCAACACACAATCTCTCAACATATCTTCTAAGATTTGGTTGACTCTTTCAGTTTGTCCATCAGTTTGCGGGTGATAAGTTGTGCTGAAATTCAACTTGGTTCCTAATCCTTCTTGGACTTTCTACCAAAATCTCGAGGTACATTGGGTTCCTCGATCTGATACTATGGTCTTGGGGGTTCCATGTAAACTAACGATTCTAGCAATGTACAACTCTGCTAGATTTGAACTCTGGTAGGTTGTCTTGACAGGTATAAAATGAGCTACCTTGGACAGTCTATCAACGATGACCTAGATTGAGTCATTTCCCCTACTAGAAGTAGGCAAACCGGTGATAAAGTCCATTCCAACGGAATCCCATTTCCATTCCGGAATCTGCAATGGTTGCAACAGTCCTGCGGGCCTCTAATGTTCCGCTTTGACTCTCTGACAGATATCACACTTGGCGATGTAGCTTCCGATTTCTCTCTTCATCTTGTGCCACCAAAGTTGCTCTTTCAAATCCTGATACATCTTTGTTCCTCCGGGGTGGATAGAATAAAGAGTATCATGAGCTTCTTGCATGATAACTTGCTTCAGCTCCGAATCTGTGGGTACACAAATACGTCCTTTGTACCATAGAACTCCGTCTTTGTCTTCGGTGAATCCAGGTACCTTTCCTGTACCAATACGACGTTTGATTCCGTCGATACTTTCATTTCCCTTCTAGGCTTTCTTGATTTGGCTAATCAAAGTGGGTTGAAGTTCAATGCTAGCTAAAAATCCTTTGCTAACTAGCTCAGTTCTAAACTGCTCCAACTCCTCATACAAACTTGGTTGCTTCTCCTTGATCATAGTGTTTAGCCTACACGACAATCTGCTAAGAGCATCTGCTACCACATTGGCTTTGCCGGGGTGATAGTGAATGTCAAGGTCATAATCCTTGATTAACTCTATCCATCTCCTTTGCCGCATATTCAGTTCCTTCTGAGTGAAAATATACTTCAATCTTTTGTGATCTGAGTAAATCTCACGGTGATTACCCATAAGGTAATGATGCCATGTCTTCAATGCCAAAACTATGGCTGCTAGTTCAAGATCATGTGTAGGATAGTTCTGCCCGTGCTACTTCAGCTGTCGAGACCGATATGCGATGACTTTGCCTTCTTGCATCAATACACATCTGAGACCAATCTTGGATGCATCACAATACACATCAAACGGCTTCTTGATATCTGGAATGATCAATATTGGGGCTGAAATCAATCTCTTCTTGAGCCCTTGGAAACTTGTTTCGCATTTGTCAGTACATTCAAACTTCTTGTCCTTCTTCAACAATTGGGTCATGGGTCTTGCTATGCTCGCAAATCCTTCGACGAACTTTCAGTAGTATCCCGCTAATCCGAGAAATGCACGGACTTGGGTTTGAGTGGTTGGGGCTTACCATTCTTCTACATCTTTGATCTTGGCGGGATCAATAGCGACTCCTCTGGCAGACACAATATGTCCTAGGAATCCTACTTCTTTCAGCCAAAACTCACATTTGCTGAACTTGGCCTACAACTGATGCTCTCTAAAGGTTTCAAGAATGATTCTCAGATGTTGCTCATGCTCTTCCTCTGACTTGGAGTAGATAAGGATATCGTCGATAAACACAACTACAAACTTATCCAGAAAATTCATAAAGATCTTATTCATTAGATTCATGAAATAAGCAGGGGCATTGGTTAATCCAAAAAACATGACCGTATACTCGTATAATCCATAACGAGTAGTAAAGGCGGTCTTCGGAATATCCATTGCACGAATCTTAAGTTGGTGATAACCAGTCCTAAGATCGATCTTAGAGAATACACTGGCACCAGTCAACTGATCAAATAGATCCTCTATCTTTGGCAAAGGGTACTTGTTCTTGATGGTGACGTCATTTAGCTTCTTGTAATCTATGCACAAACGATTGCCTCCATCTTTCTAGTCGACGAACAAAACAGGCAATCTCCATGGCGATGTGCTTGGTTGAATCAAGCCTTTCTCTAGCATTGCATCCAACTGCTTCTTTAGTTCCACTAACTCTGAGGGGTTCATACTATAGGGTCTCTAGGCTATGGGACCGGTTCCGGGGATTGGTTCAATAATGAACTCAATATCCCTATCCGGGGGCATACCTAGCAATTCTTTTGGGAATACGTTGGGGTATTCACAGACTACTCTGACTTGGTCTATGGTGGGTAGGGCTAAACTCTTGTTGCACTTGAATTGACGGGGCAAGGTTTCAGATATATGCTCTACTGAGACTCCAGAGCTACTGGTCATGGTGATGGCTTTCTTGGCACTGTCAATCAATCCTTTATGCTTTGACATCCAATCCATTCCTAGTACTACTTCCAAACCTTTGGTTCCAAGTACTATTAGATTGGCATAAAAATCTATCCCATGTATTATGATAGGCACAACTTTGCAAATTTTTCTAGCTTTTGTAGTTGAACCAGGGATTTGAACTATCATGACATGCTTCAAGTTGGTTGGGTGAATCTTACTAGTGCATGCAAATTCTTCGGTGACAAATGAGTGCGATGCTCCAGGATCAAACAACACTCTTGCTAAAACTGAGTTGACAGAAAAAATACCCAGCACTACATCTGGCGCTTCTTAGGCTTCCTCGGCGTTCATGTGGAAGAGACGGCCGTTGCGGTTGTGAGGGTTCCTTGGGGCGAATCTTCTTCCTGGTTGAACACGACACTGCTGTTGAGCTGGGACATTCACATTGGCAGTGGCGGCAATCTTCTTGGGGCACTCATTTGAGTAGTGACCCTTCACTCCACACTCGAAACAAGTAATCTGAGACTTGTCTTTTGCTGCCACGGGCATAGCATTGCTTCCGATTCTGGGTGCAGTGTTGTTGTTGTTGTGCTTGGGAGGTGCACGGTTGAAATTGCTGGAGTTACCGGGGTGGTTGTTGTTTCCTCCGGACTTCACATTTCCTCCGCTATGGTTGGGGTAGCTTAGGCGAGACATTGGGGGTCGATTGTTCCATGGGGCATATCCTGCAGAAGGGTTGGGACGGTACTTCAGGTGACTGCTGGATCCAGCTTGGTGCATCATCCGACGTTTGCGGTTATCGTTTGCTTGATTAATCTTCCCTTCCATCTAAATGGCAGAGTCGACTAGCTCTTTGAGATCCTCAAAACGGATGTTGACGAGAACCGTCTGCATATCATCATGCAGTCCGTTCAGGAATCTCTCCTTCTTTTTGGACTTCGTGTTGATCTCATCAGGTGAATACCTGGCGAGGGACAAGAATCTGTCATGGTACTCCACTACAGTCATTCTACCTTGCTTGAGCTCTCTAAATTCATCTCTCATTCGGGTGACTAGACCCTGCGGCACGTGGGTGCGGCTAAACTTGACTTTGAAGGCTTCCTAGGTCATCACTTGACCATGGTTCATTGTGCGGGTGATGTTCCACCATGCTCTTGCATCTCCTGCCAAATAGTGGGTGGCAAAAACAACCTTCTCATTGGCATCCACTCCGGCTACCTCTAAGTTGTTCTCCATTGTCTGCAACCAATCATCAGCATCCAGTGGGTCTTCAGACTTGCTAAAGATTGGGGGATTGGTATTATGGAAGTTTTTGAGTTTGGATCCATGATGATCCTGATTTCCATGGTTCTGGTTGTTGTGAGCCATCTGGGCGATCTGCTGCAGTGTTGCTAGATTTGCTTGGCGCTCTGCCCTACTAGCTTCACGGTCTGCAATGAGAGTCTGCAGAATCTGCAGCATTGGGTCTTGCGATGAGCTGCTCCCTCCTTGGTTTCCATGAGTCATCTGAAGATTGAGATAGATTAAGGGGTAAGAGGGAAAGTTCTAAGGTTCATGGTTTTGGTTTCAAAGCTAAAACTTTGAGTTTGACTCAGGTTTTGCAACTAACTTCTTTTCATTCATTCCAGCAAAGCACACGATACAAACTCACACACACCACAACATAAGGAAAACAGATGGTTTAAAAACCATTATGTAAGCTACGATACAATGGGACCGATACTCATCACTCCTACGATAGTGCCCTAGTGCATCTACTCATCATCGATGAAGTCGGAGTCATCATCGTTGGTGTAGAAGTCCATGGCATCATCCTCCAGATAGTCATCATCATTGTCGAGGTAGGAGTCAATGTCTCCTTGGATGTCTTCACCTTCCTCTTCTTCTTCTTTTGCTGCAATCTGAGCTTCTTGCTCCTTGATGGTCTTCTTGAGGTCAGCTACTTTCTTGCGAAGACAGTCGACGGTGCGATCCTTCTTTGCGCATTGATGGTGAAGAGACTGACGATCCTTGACGAGCAGTGAGAAAGTTTGGGCCTTCTAGGCTGCAATGGCGAGGTTGTGGTTGGCGAACTCTCTAGCATTGTCCAACTCCTTCTGTCTGTCATACAGTAGGAAGTCGAGGTTCTCCACTTGACGCTTAATATTGGGTGACTTGGCATCTCGAGAGGCATTCCCATGGAATCACGCCTTGCATAGTGAACAAAGTGGGTTCCTTGGATTAGGTGACACTCTGGGCACACAGACGAGCGAGAGCTTCATGCATTGCCCTGACTAATCCATCTAGCCAGTTGTTCTCTCTCACGGAGAACTGAATCCTCTTGGACATTGGTGCTTCTATCTTGCCTCGCAGATCAGCAGTTACTAGCCATTGTAAATCCCCTCCTGGTAGACCCGGGAGTTGAGCTCCAAGAAATTCCGGATGAGGACGCGCCAAGTACTCAGACAGTGAATCCAAATCCCTCTCGAAGATCAGTTGGCCTCCGTTGCCCAACTGGTAGAACTTGCTGTATTGAGCTTCCATCTATAAGAATTTAGGATGAGAAAGTTAGTGAAGTGATCAAGTGTGTCAAAGTTTTATGTAGTAATGTAAGAATTTAGAGTAACATGAATTTTTGAGAGAAAGAATCCCAAGGGTAAGAGAGGAAATAGTTTTCACAAATACTCAATTCGGACGTCCCTTCTAACTAGGGTCTCCTATGGTCAGGATGGCTATGATACCAACTTGTCAACACCCGAATTTTTTATCCCAGATGCATGTTATGCCATACATTACAATCCCAGGATTACCATTTTTGCGAGACATAACAGATTAGATATCACAGTACATCATCCATTACAAACCATAATAAGTTCTTACACAAATAAAGGATCTCATGATCCAGTCTTAATACAATCAAGTAGCAGAATAAATAGCGTAGCGGTGTGGTCCATCTTCAGTGTCACAGGCAATGCTGACGATGGGAGATGATCCTAGTTGTCGTAGTCCTCCTGCTGTCGTCCTTCAGGGTAGTCCTCCTCATAGTCTGGACATAGGAATAGCCAGGAAAAAATCCCTGAGTACTCTTTAAAGTACTCGCAAACTATCACTAACAAGTAAGATAGTTCTAGTAGGAATGCTAACTCTAAGTTTATTTGTAAAGTTAAGTTTGAAACCTAAGCTGAGTTCAGAAACAAAGAAAGATAAAATAAAGTTTGAAAACACCTAAGTGGGAACTTAGTTGTCATAGTCACAACTCTGTTGTGGTCAAGTCATGTCACAATTCATTTCATAAGTCATTTTTAAAACATCTGACAACGGAACAGTATGGCTACTCCAACTGTCCATAACCGCGGACGCGGCTATTCGAATAGTTTGACACTCTACAGAGGTGGTACACTTTCACCACAAAATTCTCGATACATCTATAAGGGATAACCCTGAATCATCATACTTAGTATGCAGATAATCAAACATAACCTTTCCTTTACACACTCTAGTATAAGGACCTCTCCTATGAGCTTGGCCTCCCAGCCATGACCATCTATCATCCTAGGCACTGCATAGCTGGACAACATTGAGAGGTAGCCTCAGCTCAAACCTCTCCCATGAGGGAACTAATACTAATGCATATAAACTTCCGGCTAAGCCTTACCCAATTCAGGTATTGTGGTTGTACGGTAAAATTGGAATGGTATCACATCTGAACCCAACCATCAGTTTTTATAAAAGGGCTAAGGCTCATGCCTCAACATTTTCACCATCCTCATAAACCATTTGTGTTTCTGAACACATGTCAAAACATCTCAATAGAATGACTCATCATTCCAAGGTTTTCCCAAGTCATTTTCACCAAGTATTCCCATCTAGAGTGATCAAGTTTTGGTTTAGCTCTACACTACTAAGTTAAGAGTGTTCACTAATGTTGGATGCTAAATATCAATCTCATGCCATAGAATGACATCTAAGTCTAACTAGATAGGCCAAGTTTTATACTCTTTATGCTACCTTTAAACAAAGTAAAGGACTTTAGTGAAGTAAGGAAAGTAAAGCTTGTAAGTAAAACTTGGAGTAGGTAATAGTCAAAAATATAACCAAAGCATGCCAAATGCATCTTGCTTAAGTTATCTAGCTTGCAAGGTCTAGCTTGCATTGTTAATGATGGCTTGCAAGTAATCACTTGTATGGTTAACTTGTATAATGCTAGCTTGCCTTGGTTGGTGCAGTGGTTGAAATTCTCTTCCTCCTCCTCTTGGTAGAACTTCTCCTCCTCGTAGACTTGGTCGGTACTATCATCTATAAATACATACGGAATACATAATCACCAAACAATACTTAACTAGTCTACTTAGCACACTAAGACACACATTTGATGATCTATTATCATCACAAACATCACAAGGTTTAATGAACTAGTTTCATTTATTTTATTTGAGAAAAGTAATTTCTACTCAGTGAAAATTAACTAAGATTTCATATTCTCCAATTAGAATATGGGATCATATGGACACATGTCATCACCACATATTCTAATACATGGGAATGTGATTTAAATGTTGGATCACATTTTAATAAGTTTAAGTTTATTATTTAATGATTTAAAGTGACTAGAAATGCCTATGTAGCATTATTTTAGTACTATTACAAAGTCACTGCGTGCAAACCTTAATATTACTACACATTCAGATAGGTAGCGTTAAATGTGATTTTTGAGAGTTGGAATCAACTCAAAAGCTAATATGGTTGATTTTAGAAAAATGTTTGAATGTGCAAAAGCTTCTGTCTTGTTATTTTTACTAGGAGATATCTCTACCTCTAAATGATTTAAACCTAACGGTCTTGGATATATATTTTTATTAGCTTTCCAACAAAATTGGAATCACTCAATTTGGATTTGTGTAACTCTCTGAATTGATTTTCAAACTAAGGGACATAACTAAGTCTAAGTCTAAAAAGAAAAATCCTAATTTGAATCACAGGGCCAGCGTGGCAAACTAATTGGGCCGGCCCAGATTCACTCCGCAGCGCAGAGGATAGCTGACAGGAGGGGTCCACATGTCAGTGGTACATCTCACGCGAAGCGGTACGGGGCGATATGGACCGCAAGATTAGAACTAGATCAACGGCTCACGGTCGTTGTCGACGACGAACACGTCGCCGGTGAGACTGAACCCTAGCGGCTCGGTGGGGGTGCGGTGAGGACGTACCAGGGCTCCAGTGAGTGCGGCGGGGCAGGCAAACGAACGAGGAGACGACGATGAGCTCAGGCAAAGTCACGGCAGCTCCGAGGGTGGATGAAATCGACCGCAACTTCTCCTCCTCTGCTACGGCGGTCTCCGGCTCAATTCCGGTGAGAGGCTGCTCGAACTGCTCCGACGAGAGGTGGGGAAGGACTGGTGGTTAGAGGGGAGTTGAATGGTGTGGAGATTGAGGCTGGGGAAGGCCTCCTTATATGTGCTCGAGGAGGGGACCGAGGGGGCGACGGCGAGCTCGTTGGTGACGACGATACAGGGTGCTATCAGCATGGGCGGTGTAGGCGGACGGTGGCTTGCCTCCTAGTGGTCCTCTACGGCTTTATGGCGATTCTAGGGGCGGTGGCTAACAGTCAGGAGCGTCGAGTGCTCTAGGGGACAGGGGCGGTGCTCGACGCGGTTCCCGGCGAGTGTGGGTCATGCGGCGGGGTACGGCCGTGTCTGGCAGGGTGAGGTGGTCAAGGCTGAGTGGCACGCGCAGTCTGGTGTCGAGGCACGGCGTGTGGCGTGCTGGCGGTGATGGCGCTCTGGCGTGCTCCGGCGCGGCGCAGAGAGGAAAGGGCGGGGCTTGTCCTTGGTGGTCTAGGGCGTGGCAGTGGTTGTGGGGTGGACCGTGGACGGCGGTGAGGTCACGCCTTGCTTCCTGGAGCGGCGGAGAGGGGCCGACAGTCTGCTGTGGCATTGGCAAGGTTGGCCAGCGTTCATGTCTTCGGGGCGGCGTGGCACTGGCGCTAGGGACTAGGGGATGGGCTGGTTTTTGCTTTGTTAGATCAAAGAGGGACATAGGGATTAAATGGGGTGCAAATGGGTGGCAAAACCCTGTAGAAACAGTGAGCCTAATCTAGAGTGTGATCAGTGCATGTCAAGTGTTTGACAAAATGGCCAAAAGAAAACAAGTTTGGAAATTTGAAATGAATTTTGGTGCAGTGGTTTCTCACATGCTTAAATGTGGCATCCCGCAAAACCACTACTAGAAAATCGCGTTGTTTGTGTGCCTTGCATCATCATGACCTCATGCTCATGTCATCATGCCACCTTGCATTTGAGCATCGTCATGTCATCTTGCATGTGTGTGCATAAAACTATTTTCAAAAAAAAACCTGTTTTCGTTTTCTAAACGCTCCGTCTTGATTTCAAATTAAAACCCGGGTCTCCGGGGTATTTTGTTTTGTCTACCCACGGGTTTCAAAAGCCCCGTTTTAAATAAATAAAATGTTTAATTATTTTTTTTAGGGGGCAGCCGTACCGGGCCGATCCGACCCAGTCGGCCACCCCCAGTACAAAACCCTACCTACCCTAGAACAAAACAGAGCTACCCAGACCTTATCCTACCCACCCTATTCTACCCAGCCCCGCCACCTCACCCGGCCACATCACTCCACCCAATAGCCTGCCGCCACCTCACCCCCCAACTCCCTCCCTCTCCACACCTGCCCCAACACCCCCTGCCACCTCACCCCCAGCCGCACCTGCTGGCCCACCTAGCCCCACCCTGGCCAACCGACAGCCTAGCCCCACCCTGTCCCGCGCGCTCCCCCTGGACCCGGCCCCACCGCCCTCCTCTACTCTCGCCCATCCCCACCTCCCGCTCGCGATGCCCCACCCCGCCAGCCCTCTCTCTCCCCCGCGCCGCGCGACCCCTCTCTCTCTCCAGCAGGCGCCGCCGCCTCCCTCAAGCCCCGGCGGTTCTCCTCCACACCCAGCCTCCTCAGCAGCCGCCCTCCTCCTTCCCCATCGACGGACGCCGCCGTCGCCGCCCCGGGCCCCGCTCTCCCCTGCCGCCGTCGTGGACCGTCTCCTCTGCTCGAGCCCGGCCTCCTCTGCTCCCTCCTCGCCCCCCTGACCCCGTCCGCCTCTCTGCATCGCGCCCCGGCGCCCGGCCTCCTTCCTCCCCTTCGGCAACCGCCGCCACCTACCTCGCAACCCTCCCCTCCATCTCCTCCGCCGCCGCCAGGAGCGCTCGCCAGCGGCCGCCTCCCTCCACCAGCCTCGCCCCGGATCTCCCCCGTCTGCCCCGTTCTCCGCCTCCCTCTGCTTCTCCCAGAGCTGCGACGCCCCCCTCTTCCTTCCGCGGGCAGAGCCGCGTCGCCCGCCCCGTGCTCGGCTCCGGCCGGCCTCGCCTGCCGCGCCTCCGGCCGCCTCCTCGTCGCCTGCAAGCCGTCGGCCCACGCCTCCTCGTCGCGAACCGGACCCTCCTCTGTGCCGCCTTCCCAGCCCGAGCCGCCCCGACCCGAGCTCTTCTCGGCCGGCGAGCTACCCCCTCCGTCGACCCCGCGCCTCCCGCGGCCTCGCCTCCGCCCGCGGCTTGTGCCCGCCCTCTCCCGCGTCGCCTTGCCACCAGCGAGCCCGCGAAGCACCTCCCCGAGTCTGCCCTGCGCGCGCAAGCGCTGCTGCCCGTCACCGCTGTCCGCGCGCGCGTGCTCAGCTGTTTCTGTTTCTGTTGTTTTCCGTTTTCGCATGTTGCTCACCACATGTTTGTTGGAACCCCGCAAGATCTCGGGTAGATACACGGTAAGAGGTTGACAAGATCGTCCGGACACCCAAGTACCAGGAAAACCGACGTCAAGAGCAGCTGAACATGGAGAACCCCGACTAAGCGACAAGACCTTCATCGGCGACAAGACTTCCGTGGCATCCAAGTTCGCCTACCACCGGCGTTTGAACCCGTTGGAACCACACCGAGCACCCGCGGTACCCGAAGGTCGACATCGGCCCGTAGCCTCAAGACCGTCTTCATGGATCGCCAAGTTCATCGACTCGGATCCGATGGCGTGAAGGTCCCCTTCACGAGCCCTGGAGAACCCCGAAGACCGAACATGGATCCGAAGCCGTGTTTTCAGAGTCCGAAGACCCCGGTACCCGATCCACCCAAGTCTGACATCGACAAACGAAGACGGCACCATCAAGACCTTCGTCACGGAACGCCGAGATCTGCTACCCGAACCGAAAGAACGCCAAGGTCGTCACGGGAACGACAAGTACTTCCCCCGGACGCCAAGACCGACCCGAGATGCGACCCGACAAGATCTTCGCAACGACAAGATCGACCCTGACCAGGGCGAATCCGATGTGCCCGACGCCAACCAAGTTCTTCTTCTCGGATGCGCCAAGCTCTCCTTCCGTCGTCCGGGACCGATCTCGTCGAGCCGTTCCCCGTCGAACCCTGAGACCGACCCCGAACCCCTCGGAGCCCAAGTCCGCCGAACCCTAATGTGTGACCCCTTTTCCGAGCCCCTATTTTATAAATTGCCAACTATATAAACTGTTGCATTTAATTAATCATGCTTGCATATTCATGTGGTTTGGGGGCCTTATGTCGATTCACCTAAATTAAATATGGGATACATATGCGGACATTTCTAGTCTCACATTGGTTCCATTTAAATTTGTGTAGCGAACCGGTGCTATCTTTTGCCATGTTAAGACAACATTTAAAATGTGGGGTATCTAAACAACATGAACCATCTAAATAATTGTCGGGACCCCGGTTCCGCTTAATATGATCTAATTGCATCGCACCTTTGCCATGTCATGCATCATACATGCATCATGCCCGATCTTATGTCATAGTATTAAATAGTGCATCCGATGTTTGTGCTAGTGCTTTGCTTCTTCGCGGATTAGGCCGATGAGTTGATGCGAGTGTCGACCCGATCTTCGGGTGAACCTTCGGCAATGTTTTTCAGGCGAGCATCTCCCCCTTTCTACCTATCTTACTTTTATAGTCTTTATTTACTCCTGTTGAGCTATTGCTATCTGTGTTGCGATGCTCTAGTTTTCGTACCCGTGATATCCCTTGCAGCCTTATATTGCCCTGGACACATCCTATTACCTGTTGTTGGTAGATAGTTGGACTTGCGCGTCGTAGTCGCTTGCTCTAGTGCTGTTGCGTCTCGTCCAGTACCACAGTTGTTGGAGTGTTGCCGCATGTTTAATGTTGGAGTTGATCAAGACTTTAATTACTGTTTAATAACTAAAATTGAAGTAGGTAATGCAGAGGCACCGGTGGGTGATAGACAATATTTGGTTTCCGACCGCTCACTGGTGTCCCGTAGGACCCCGAGTTCTTGACACCTGTTCCGAGATCGAGCGCGCTAACCACATGTGGGATGTGTGGGCACCCCATCGATTAGTACCTGATTTCAAAGTATTGTACCGGGGGCCACAACTAGTTTGAGGTTTTATTTACTATCCTGTACTTATGCCATGCTTTACAGCTTCATTTAAATTGTGCGAGGTACTGCACACTGTACTGTTTAGGTAAGCGGAGTGTTTTCGCGGTATCGACAAGCCCAGTCAATTTTCGGGTTCCCAGTCGTTTACAGCCACTGACGCAAACCCTGAGTCTGTCTCGGAGACCGGCCGACTTCGTTGCGGGTAGACTTAGTGGGGTGGCCCCCATGTACTTGCTTTGGGTCTGGGAAACGTCATGACTTAGGCCCCGCCGACATACCGATGGGTGTATGTTAATTGATCTGGCAAAAAGGGTCGAAGTGCGTGTGGATACTTTGGTGCACCCCTGCAGGGTTAAATCTTTTCGAAAAGCCGTGTCCGCGGTTATGGACGACTTGGAGCACAGTTCTCGATCATAGACAACTATAACTAAAGTTTACTGTTATAATTTGACTTGTATCCGATGTGACTAGTAATCAGCTCAACTACAACGGAATGGCTAAATAAAAGTACCAACAACTGCTGGGTTTTGGGATATCTCATGCTAATTGTATTTGACTAGTAATTGTCGCAACTACAACGGAATGGTTAAATAAAACTGCCCACTGCTTATTTTATCAGGATGACTATCTAGACCTGACTAGTAATTGCTGCAACGATAACTGAATAAATAAAATTGCCAACTGTGTGAGTTCCTCGGTTGACTTCCTCGTTTGGTCTCGAGGGGGAAACACCAGGATGGGTATGTTTGGTGGTAGCATCAGGATGGTTCCGAATAGGTCTTTCTTATCCCTCTCTAATAGCCGACAGTTATATCGAGTCTCTATAGGTTGTTTAGTGCATGCTGCGCTGCCGCTTCAGTCCACCATACCTATGTAGGCGAGGACCGCCGAATTCTAGCCTCGCCGTGTACTGGCCTCAGTACTGACGCTCCTCTTTTTCCTTTGCCCTTTATCGGCACCCCTTTTGTTTAGCAGGTTTGAGATCGCCGTCGTTAGCAGGGTTACCCTTCCGGCTTGGCCTGGGCAGGGTTATGGACGCCATTGGTTGTTCTTCAGGGCTCTTAGCCCCATTTGCATCTTGTCCGTAGTCGGGCGCTATATCGTTTTCAAGGTGATTTGGATCTTTGTATATTATATTTGTATTCTTGACTCATTGAGTCGCTGCTGTATATATATCTGTTCTGTGGGTCCCATCGAGGACTGTTGTGTAATGTTATTACTTCGTTTTCCACCCGCACGAAAGTGCCTGGTGGGCACCTTCGAATCGTTTCTATGCGGGTTTGGCGGGATTCGCTAAGACTTGCATAGGTCCGATTCTGAGGGTGTTACATTAAACATCTCTGGTTGCTAGGATTTGTTAAATGGAATTCATTTGAGTGGTTTTTGAAATAGGGTGATCTATACATATGAACTAGATTCCATTTTCAAATGTCATTTAAAATTAGAGTTTGAATGTTTTTGGGAGATCACAAAGTGGGCCTTGGCACATCACTACTTGTACTAGCAAGGGGTACAAAGATCCACAATTGTTTCTGGTGGAATTTGAGTGCTAGGAACACCCAAAGTGGGCTAGGTGATTAAAATGGCAAAAGTGACCATTTCCTTTATTTAATTCTTTTTGATTTCTTTTTCTTTGGTTTTTGCTTGGGAATTATCTAGATTATGTGACATTCATCATAGAACCATTTTACAACCATTAGAACAAACAATCATGGCATTTCAAAACAACTCCTATTTAAATGCAACACTCATATGCATGCTTAAATATTTTAAATGGAAAAAGGTTTTGTTAACCCTAAATTGGGTGATTTGGATCTTGATTAACCTTGATTAAAGATTTGGGATGTTACAGGGACAGTGGGAGTACATTTTACAGCAAGGACCTAAAAAGGGGTAAAATTACTTCGAGGTCCATACATTTAGCACGAAGCACCCTAAAATTAAGTAGGGAAAATAGTCATGTTTGGGTCCATCTCGAGAGAGAAGCTCATCGAGCCATAGTCTTCATACTACTTTCTCTTTGTTTGTTTTCAAATATATGGCCAGAGTTGGCGGCATGAAAATTCGTGGACACGGGATCATCATCAGCATAAAGTATGATGTAGATATGGCCATGACCTTGGTCGTTCGGCTTGAAATCCAAGAATGTTCATACTCATCGACAACTAATAATCTTAAATACTTTTAAATGTTACCACTTGCTTTTAGGTTTGAATTTTTCAAGGACGATGCGAGTACATTTTACATCAAGGACTTCAAAAAGGTAAAATTACATCAACGTCCATACATTTCTGTCTGAAAACTTGTCTTGTGGTATTCAGATCCATATTCTTCGGTGTTTGTTTACGTAAAAGAACAATCTTGTCATCACTCGAAAAATTCAGAATTAAATGTTCTTTCGTGATAGTTGGAAATTAACTCCGAGGATATTGTTTACTATATGAATATGCACCCATCTACCTCTGGAAATACATTTAATTCAATAGCAATCAATTGCCCTTACTTGTGTACTCCCTCCATCCCAAGGCTTAAGGCATATAACTTTTTTGAAAAGTCACGCCATGTAAAGTTTGACCAAACTTTTAGAAAAACTATCAAGAAATATTATATTATATAGATACCGTTTGAAAATATATTTCATGATGTATGAAATGGTATGGATTACGTAATGTAAATAGTAATATTTTCCCCTAAAAACTTGGTCAAACTTTAGTTGGTTTGACTTTTGAAAAAAGTTATATGCCTTAATCCTTGGGATGGAGGTAGTACATGATAAGGCTGGTCATAGTGAGGAGTAACTTCAACTAGTGTCATGCACCTAACACTAGTCTAAGGTAACACCTTCATAGTGCATAGTAACTAGTAGGTAGTGTCATAGAAGACTATATTAATTATCTTGTAGACTCATTTTCACTTGAGAAGTGTGATGTTATGGTAACTTAGCTAGTTACTACATCCATCTCTTTCCTCATTTAATAGCACGCCATGTCACCACTCGAAAAACAGAGAATTTTATTTCCTGATAGTTGGAAACTCACACTAATGACATTGTTTACTACAAGAAGGATGCACCCATCTACTTCCGAAAATACATTTAATTCAAGAGCAATCTGTCGCGCTAACTTGTAGCTCAAGTTTCACCTAATTTCATTAAATTGTCAAGATGCACAATCTTAGCAAGATGTTGAACCTATCATCAAAACTCTCGTTGTTTTATGATATATTAATTGTGACCCCTCAACAGGTACCTCCAAAAGATTTTTCGTAAAACTTTCAAAGCAGCCTACAATTTACTTGTAGTTCCAAATTTGACCTAATTTCGATAAATCGACATAAAGTCATTCAGTCAAATAGGCAGAGTTAGCTAGGAAGTTTGAAAACTCATAAATAAAACATGGGAATCGTTGGTACAACATGTTGGTAAACCTGGCTTCTGGCATTCAGATCCAATATTCTTCGGACATTCCTAAACGGAAAAGCACAACCTCGCTCATCATCCACTCGGAAAATTGAGAATAATTGAATGTTCTTTCCTGATATGGTTGGAAAATCACACCGACGACACTGTTTGGATTTGCTGGTCTTGACCCAACGGTCAATGTTCAAAGTTATTCGTACACTATACAGTGGTATGGTATGGTATTGTAAGAGATAACAAAAGATAAAGATAAGATAAGAAGTATTGCAAATGGTCGATCTTTTGAGTAACCTTCCCTCCCGATGTTTGGGAAGCATGTGAAAATTTCGAAAACCAGACCAAAGTGGTTTCCTTCCTATGTACTCCTCGTCCCTACTCCATGCCAACGCGGCTGCCGAACACGCCAGAGAAACATAGCCGCCGTACCAAGGCACACGTGTGCAGCACCATGTTGTGGACCAGGGAGAGATCAGCCGGGCTGGTGCGCGAGGGGATAGGGTATGAGAGAGGGAGGATGGATGGTGAGAGGCAGCGAAGGAGAGAGAAAACACACAATTTGTTTTGTGTGCATAGGTCCTGAAATTTACTACTAGTAGAGTGGCCGCAGGAGTAACTTGTGTCAGGAACCCATCATAACTTTCCTCTGACATCAAACCGCCTTCAACTCCTCTTCGTTGCTACCCTCTTTTACCCTGCCTATGTTCTATTCTCTCAGCGTGTACATCGCATGGACAGAGGTGAGCATATGTCTAAGAAAAGAAAAGAAATGAGTACTAGTATTATACTAGTGTACTAGTACTAATATACTTTCCTCAAAAAAAGCACTAATATACTACTCCCTTCGATCCAAATTGATGTTCTCAGATTTGTCTAGATTCAGATGTATCTAGCACTAAAACATGACTAGATACATCTGAATCTAGACAAATGTGAGAACACTAATTTGGATCGAGGGAGTACTAATTGTTTTTTCCCTAATAAGGGCATCAGCAATGTGTACAAAAGCACACCTTAAGGCCTAGTATGTGGCATCCACTAAGGTTCACCATATACATTGTGGAGAAAATAGAGTTTGTATCTTTAAGCCTAATAAGGTGCACCTCAAGCTTGTGGGTTGTCCATAGGGAATAGAAAAATCATTTCCCCTCTTTCCCTGTTTCATGTGATCGTTTTCAAAAGGTGTTCAAAATTTTCATGATGCAAAATCTTAGCTAGAAGTCGAACCACTCGTGAAAACTCTCTGTGGTTTCTGGTATATTAATTAACCGCTTGATGGGTACCTCCAAAAGCTTTTTTCATTAAATTTCAAAGCAACCTACAATTTATTACTTGTAGTTCAAGTTTGACCTAATTTCATTAAACTGTTAAGACGCAAAATCTTAAAAAGAAGATGAACCTCTCGTCAAAACTCTCTATGGTTTCTGATAGTATATTAATTGATCCCCTGCCCCCCCCTCCTATGGGTACCTCTAAGAGCTTTTTCATAAAACTTTCAAAGCAACCTACACAGTTTACTTGTAGTAGTTAAAATTTTACCTATTATAATTTTATATAGTGATGGTATGCTAGATGTCTATTATCTGAGTCTCACGTCCAGGGCACGTGCAATTTACAAGTACTTGTAGTTTCAAATTTGACCTAATTTCAATAAATCAACATAAAGTCATTCTAATGGGCAGAGTTAGCTGGGAAGTTTGAAAACTCATAAAACATGGGAATAGTTGGTACAACATGTTGGTACAATATATCTGTATGTAAACTTGGCTTGTGGCATTCAGATCCAATATTCTTCAGACTATTCTTTAGGAAAAAGAACAACCTCGCTCGTATTCTTCACTCGGAAAATGTAGAATTGAATGTTCATTCTTGATAGTTAGAAACTCACACCGACGATACTGTTTACTACAATAATATGCACCAATGATCTACCTATGAAAAAACATTTAATTCAAGAGCAATCTATGGCGTTTACTTGTAGCTAGCTCAAGTTTGACCTAATTTTGTTAAATTGTCAAGATGCAAAGTCTTAGAAAGAAGTTAAACCTATCGTCGAAACTCTCGCTGGTTTCTGATATATTAATTTTGACTCCTCGAGGGGTACCTCCAAAAGATTTTTCGTAAATCTATCAAAGTGAAACCTACAATTTACTTGTAGTTTCAAATTTGACCTAATACCGAGATATCGACATAAAGTCATTCAAATGGGTGGGGTTAGCTAGGAAGCTTGAAAACTCATAAAACATGGGAATCACAAGTACAACATGTTGTTGATCGACTATATATGTCTGTCAACTTGGCTTGTGGTATCCACATCCAATATTCTTTGGACTTCTCTTCATAGAAAATTAAAGAACAACTAACCTCGCTCGTCTTCACTCGAAAAACGTAGAATTGGATGTTCTTTCCTGATAGTTGGAAAATCACACTTGTGGTATTCTTTACTACAACAAGATGCACCGATGTACCTCTAAAAATACATTTAATTCAAGAGAAATCTACCGCGCTTACTTGTAGCTCAAGTTCGACCTAACTTCGATAAATTGTCAAGATATAAAGTCTTAGCAAGAAGTTGAACCTATCGTAAAAAGTCTCGGTGTTTTATGATATATTAATTATGACCCCTCGATGGGTACCTCCAAAAGATTTTTCATAAAACTTTAAAAGCAACCTACAATTTACTTGTAGTTTCAATTTTGACCTAATTTTGATAAATCGACACAAAGTCATTCGGTCAAATGAGTAGAGTTAGCTAGGAAGTTTGAAAACTCATAATAAAAACAGGGGAATCGTTGGTACAACATGTTGGTAAACTTGGTTTCTGGCATTTAGATCCAATATTCTTTGGACATTTCTTTACGGAAAAGAACAATCTTGCTTGTTAGCACTCAGAAAATTGAGAATAATTGAATGTTCTTTCCTGATATAGTTGGAAAATCACACCGACGACACTGTTTACTACAAGAAAATGCACCCATCTACCTCTCTAAAAAGTCATATATTTCAACAGCAACCTGTCGTGCTTACTTGTAGCTCAAGTTTGACCCAATTTTGTTAAATAGTGTTATGCGATACAAAATCTTAGCAAGAAGTTAAACCTGTTGTCAAAACTCTTGGTTGTTTCTCATATATTGATTGTGACCTCCCCCTGATCGGTACGGTACCTCCAAAAGCTTTTTCGTAGAACTTTCAGAGCAACCTACAATTTAGTTATAGTTCAAGTTTGACATAATTTTGATAAATCGGCATGTAGTCATTCAAGGGGGCAGAGTAATTAGCTAGGGAGTTTGAAAACTCAAAAAACATATGGGAATCGTAAGTAAAACGCGTTGGTCCACTTAATATGTCTAGAAGCTTGGCTTATGGCATTGAGATCCATATTCTTCGAGCTTTCTTTATGGAAAAGAACCATCTCGTCATCACTCAGAAATCTAAGAATTTTATTCCCTGATAGTTGGAAACTCACACTGACGACATTGTTTACTACAAGGAGATGCACCCATCTACCTCCGAAAATACATTTAATTCAAGAGAAATCTATCGCGCTTACTTGTAGCTCAAGTTTGACCTAATTTCGTTAAATTGTCAAGATGCAAAATCTTTGCAAGAAGTTGAACCTATCTTCAAAACTCTCAGTGTTTTATGATATATTAATTGTGACCCCTCGATGGGTACCTCCAAAGATTTTTCGTAAAACTTTCAAAGCAACCTACAATTTACTTGTAGTTTCAAATTGACCTAATTCCGATAAATCGACATAAAGTCATTCGGTCAAATAGGTAGAGTTAGCTAGGAAGTTTGAAAACTCATAAATTAAACATGGGAATTGTTGGTACAACATGTTGGTAAACTTGGCTTCTGGCATTGAGATCCAATATTCTTCGAACATTCCTAAATGGAAAAGCACAACCTCGCTCGTCATCCACTCAGAAAATTGAGAATAATTGAATGTTCTTTCCTGATATAGTTGGAAAATCACGCCAACGACACTGTTTGGATTTGCCGGTCTTGATCCAATGGTAAATGTTCGAAGTTATCCATACACTATATAGTGGTATGGTATGGTATTGTAAGAGATAAGAAAATATAAAGATAAGCTAAGAAGTACTACGAATGGCCGATCTTTTGAGTAACCTTCCCTCCCGATGTTTGGGAAGCAAGTGAAAATTTCGAAAACCGGAGAAGTTTGAAATTTTTTTGCCGCCAAGGACCAAAGTGGTTTCCTTCCTATGTACTCCTCGTCCCTACTCCACGCCAACACGGTTGCCGAACACGCCAGAGACACAAAGCCGCCATACCAAGGCACACGTGCGTAGCACCACGCCGTGGACCAGGGAGAGATCAGCCGGGCTGGTCTGCGAGGGGAAAGGGTAGGAGAGAGGGAGGATGGATGGTGAGGGGCAGCGAAGGAGAGAGAAAACACACAATTTGTTTTGCGTGCATAGGTCCTGAAATTTACTACTAGTAGAGTGGCCACAGGAGTACATGTCAGGAACCCATCATAACTTTCCTCTAACATCGAACCGCCTTCAAGTCCTCTTCGCTGCTACCCTCTTTTACCATGCCTACATTTTATTCTCTCAGCGTGTACAGCGCATGGACAGAGGTGAGCATATGTCTAAGCAAAGAAATGATTACTAGTACTATACTAGTGTACTAGTACTAATATACTTTCTTCAAAAAATTACTAATATACTACTCCCTCCGATCCAAATTAATGTTCTCAGATTTGTCTAGATTTGTATGTGTCTAGCACTAAAACATGACTAGATACATCTGAATCTAGACAAATGTGAGAACACTAATTTGGATCGAGGGAGTACTATTTGCTTTTTCCCTAATAAGGGCATCAGCAATGTGTACAAAAGCACACCTTAAGGCCTAGTATGTGGCATCCGTTAAGGTTCACCATATACATTGTGGAGAAAATAGAGTTTGTATCTTTAAGACTAATAAGGTGCACCTCAAGCTTGTGGGTTGCCAATAGAGAATAGAAAAATCATTTCCCATCTCTCCCTGTTTCATGTGATCATTTTCAAAAGGTGTTCAAAATTTTCATGATGCAAAATCTTAGCTAGAAGTCGAACTACCTGTGAAAACTCTCTATGGTTTTTGTTATATTAATTAACCACTCGATGGGTACCTCCCAATGCTTTTTTCATAAAACCTTCAAAGCAACCTATAATTTATTACTTGTAGTTCAAGTTTGACCTAATTTCATTAACATAAAGTATTATCGAAACCAAAGAATAATTAATAATGTTTGTATTATACTTTTATAACTCATTTTTCTGGATACACGTCACATGATGACACAAAACAAATATTATACTTCTTATTATTTTTTTGAAATGTTATGAAAACCGTGTCAACTTTTTCGGGATGCGGATGCATAGCATGAACATGAATTTTTCAGAACTTTTGGTGGTTTTTCGATGTACCGAATTCCTGCTTAGCTTCAAAAGATTTTAGGAAAATTTTAAGAGCAACCTATCGCGCTTACGTTCTGTTAAAATTTGAGAAGGTCGGTGGGAGTACAGTTTACATCGAAGACCTCAAAAAATAGAAAATTGTATAGAGGTCCATACATTTAGCACAAAGGGTGCTAAAATGAAGCAATGAAAAACAATCGGGTGTGGGTCCTTCTTGAGCGAGCGGCCGAGCCATACCCTTCGTACTATTGCTACTGTACTTTCCATCCAGTGTGCTGTGTGTGTGCTTGGTGGCTTCCTCTTCGCAGGGTGTGAAATGGAATGACAATGGAGTACTACGAAGGTAAAGCTGGTCAGATCATAATGAAGTGCATCGAATGCGATAGGACATACTGTAGACACCAGACAATATAAACAATCCCTTTTGCACCACTATCTTTTGAATCTTTTGAATAACCTTCCCTCCGGATGTTTGGGAAGGAAGTCAAAATTTTGAAACTACGGAAGTTTGAAATCCGACTCTAATAATAGTATGAGTATTCTCCCTTTTGTCGCCAAGCCCCAAAATGGTTCCTTCTATGCAGCACGCCTGATACTGACATGGAGCCGACGACAAGGCATGTCGACACACGTGCGCAGCCCCATGTTTTGGACAAGGGATAGATCACCTAGCCGGGGTGTGGGGATGGTGATGAGGCACTGAAGGAGAGAGAAAACACAATTTGCTTTGCATGCATACAGTAGTACTATGTGCCCAAAGTACTAGTTCTGTACTACTAGTACTACTAGGTGACTTTACCATGTGCCTCGTGTCAGGAAGCCATCACAGCTTTGCTCTCATATCGCACCGCCTTCAACTCCTCCTCTTTGTTGCTCTCTCGAGCTGCTTCCTCTATGCCCAAAGTTTCTCTTCTGTCTCTTTGTTTCTTTTCTACAGAAATACATATTCTTCCTCCCTCCGACCCAAATTAATTGACTCAGATTTGTCTAGATTCAGATGTATCTAGACATATTTTAGTACTAGACACATCTGAATCTAGATAAACTTGAGTCAATTAATTTGGGTTAGAGGGAGTACTTGATTTACAGAAAATACACTCCTCTCACTTGGAAAATTGATTTTTTTCCTTTCCTCGTGGTTGGAAACTCCGAGTCGCAACATTGTTACCATGCCATGATTCACACCATTTTACGCCCAAATATGGGACCACCACGGACAGTGGGAGTTTAATTTACATCAAGGTCCTAAAAATGAAAATAATTATATAAAGGTCCTTACATTTAGCACGAAGGCCCCTAAAATTAAGCAATGGAAATAGTCGGGTGCGGCTCCTTCTCGAGAGAGTAGCTGATCGAGCCATACTCTTAATACTACTTCCTCTTCATTTGTTTTTGAAATATATGGCCAAATTTGGCGGCATGCAAATTCTTCGATATGGGATCATGAATCATTAGCATAAAGTATGATGTAGATATGTCCATGACCCTAGTCGTTCGGCTTTAAATGCAAGAATGTTCATATTCATTGGCAACTAATAAGCTTAAATACGTTTAAATTTTACCACTTGCTTTTAGGTACGAATTTTACACGTACGGATGGTGGAGGTACATTTTACATCAAGGACCTAAAAAAGGTAAAATTACATTGAGGTCCATACATTTAGCACGAAGCACCCTAAAATTAAACAAGGAAAAGTCATGTTTTGCTCCTTCTCGAGAGAAAAGCTAATCGAGCCATACTCTTTATACTACTCCCTCTTTGTTTGTTTTCCAAATATGGACCAATTTGGCGGCATGCAAATTCTTGGATATAGGATCATGAATCATCGATATAAAGTATGATGTAGATATTGCCATGACCTTGATCGTTCGGCTTGAAATCCAAGATTTTTCATAGTCATTCACAACTAAGCTGAAATACGTTTGAATTTTAGCTAATTTTTTAAAATAATTCATTTTTTAATAATTTTCACGAATAATACAGGAATTTAAAGATTTACAATTCCAGCACGGTATCGGCACTTGAAAAGCCGACCAGTCCTTATCAGTTTTTGAATAGCCAACTAGGCCCTGTCTGTTTTTGGAAAGCTGACTACTCCTTGTCTACTTTTGAAAAGCTGACTAGTCTCCCTATTCTTCACATTGCCCTATAACCTATCGGCTTTTCAAAAACAGACAAGGACTTATCAGCTTTTCAAAAGCAGACAGGGACTAGTCGGCTATTAAAAAACGATAAGGACTGGTCGGCTATTCAACTGCCGACACCACGCTAGAATTGCAAATCTTTCAATTCATGTATTATTCGTGGAAACTATTAAAAATGTATTATTTAAAAAAATAGCTAAATTTTACCACTTGCTTTTATCTTTGAATTCTACACGGATGGTGGGAGTACATTTTATAGCAAGGACCTAAAAAGGGGTAAAATTACATCTACGTCCATACTTTTAGCACGAAGCACCCTAAAATTAAGCAGGGAAAACATTCATGTTTGGCTCCTTCTTGAGAGAGAAGCTGATCGAGCCATACTTTTAGACTACTTCCTCTTTGTTTGTTTTCAAAAAATGGCCAAATTTGGTGGCATGGAAATTCTTGGATATGTGATCATCATCAGCATAAAGTATGATGTAGATATGGCCATGACCTTGGTCATTCGTCTTGAAATCCAAGAATGTTCATACTCATCGACATCTAATAATCTTAAATATGTTTAAAAAACGTAAAATTACATCGAGGTCCATACTTTTAGCACGAAGCACCCTAAAATTAAGCAGGGAAAATAGTTGGGTTCGGCTCCTTCTCGAGAGAGAGCAGCTGGTCGAGCCATACTCTTCATACTACTTCCTCTTTGTTTGTTTTCAAAATATGTCCCAATTTGGCGGCATGCAAATTCTTGGATATGGGATCATGAATCATCGATATAAAGTATGATGTAGATGGATATCGCCATGACCTTGGTTGTTCGGCTTTGAATCCATGATTGTTCATACTCATTCACACAACTAATCCTAAATACATTTAAATTTTACCACTTACTTTTATCTTCGAATTTTACATGAACGGTGGGAGTACATTTTACAGCAAGGACCTAAAAAGGGGTAAAATTACATCGAGGTCTATACTTTTAGCACAAAGCACTCTAAAACTAAGTAGGGAAAACAATCATGTTTGGCTCCTCGAGAGAGAAGCTAATCGAGCCATACTCTTCATACTACTTCCTCTTGGTTTGTTTTTAAAATATGGCCAAATTTTGCGGCATGAAAATTCTAGGATATGTGATCATCATCAGCAAGTTTTGAAAATGCATGATGTAGATATGGCCATGCCCTTGGTCGTTCGTCTTGAAATCCAAGAATGTTCATACCAATCGACAACAAATAATATTAAATATGTTTAAAAAAGATAAAATTACAACAAGGTCCATACATTTAGCACGAAGCACCCTAACATTAAGTAGCGAAACCGCCATGTTTTGCTCCTTCTTGTGAGAGAAGCTGATCAAGCCATAATCTTCATACTACTTCCTCTTTATTTGTTTTCAAAATATGGCCAAATTTGGCACCATGCAAATTCTTGGACATGGGATCACGAATCATCAACATAAAGTATGATGTAGATATGGCCATGACCTTGGTCGTTCGTCTTGAAACCCAAGAATGTTCATACTCATCGACAACTAATAATCTTAAATAAGTTTAAAATTTTACCACTTTCTTTTAGGTTCGAATTTTACACGGACGGTGGAAGTATAATTTACATCAAGGACCTTAAAATGGGGGAAATTACATTGAGATCCTTACATTTAGCATGAACTACCCCAAAATTAAGCAAAGAAATAAAACAGTCTGGTTCAGCTCATTCTCGAGAGAGAACCTGATCGATCCATACTCTTCATACCGCTACTTCCTATTCATTTGTTTTCAAAATATATGGCCAAATTTGGTGGCATGCAAATTCTTGGATATGGGATCATCATCAGCTAAGTGTGATGTTGATATGGCCATGACCTTGGTTGTTCGGCTTGAAACTCCAAGAATTTTCATACTCATTAACAACTAATAATCTTAAATACATTTAAATTTTACCACTTGCTTCTAGGTTCAAATTTTACATGGACGGTGAAAGTATATTTTACATCAAGGACCTAAAAAGGTAAAATTACATCGATCTCCATACATTTAGCACGAAGCACCCTAATATTAAGCAAGGAAAACAGTTGGCTGAGAAGCTTGAGAACTCATAAAACTTGGTAATCAATCATAAGTGTATCAAGGTCCATGCTTTGTCTGAAAACTAGGGTTGTTGTTGTGGTACTCTGAGTCATTTTTCTTCGTACTTGCTTATAGAAAAAATGTTGTCGCTTTCAGTTTCATTGTTCCTATAAGTTGGAACCTGTGGTTTCCACCATTTTTCACCTTGCCAAGATTCCCACATCCACCAAATACGGGAAGATTACAATACAATACGATGTGCATATGGTTGTTACCTCTGTCGTTCGGCTTGAAACCCAAGAGTGTTCATATACCGTGGGCCATATATATTGTGTAACTATTTTTTTGTAATTTATGATTACTCACAGTTATTAATTATTTTTCAGTACAAATAGTAGTACACGCAAGAGGACACCATGAAGAAGGCTTCATTTTTAGGTTTTTATTATTTTTGTTCATAGCTAGTGAGGATCAAATTGTTAACATGCATATTCGTAGCAAGAATTTTAATACTATAGAACTCTCGTTGGTTTTTGAAGTATTGACCGTCTTGGTACCATAAAGACTCAAAGGATGTTTGTAACTTTTCAAGAGCATTCTATCATGTTTACTTGTAGTTCAAATTTGAAAATAATTTTTTATTCCTAAATTTTGGAAACTCCCAGTACTGGTAGCATTATTGTTCACCATGCCAAGATGCACTCATCTACCAAATATGGGAACATTACCATAAAGTATGTTGTACATATATAAGGCCATTTAGCTTGTCTTTCGTCCTGAAGCCTAAGGATATCTTCATACATGGTAGGCCATATTTTCAATTACATTGTTTTTATATGTGAACTCTCTTGATAATAATTATTTTTCACAGCAAGTAGGACAAGTCAGAGGTCACCGTGCAATGGTTTTTTATTGTTTTCAAATAAAAGATAGATTTTGTCTGGTTTCCAACAAATGCTTAGCAAGAAGTTGAATCCAACAAATTCATTGGTTTCCGATATATTGATAGTCTGGGTGTGGGTACCTTCAAAAGATACTTGTATAACTTTAAGAGCAATCTACTACTTACTCATAGTTCAAATTTTATCTAACATTGATAAATAAGCTTAAATTAGTTTAATAATGTGAAGTTCACTAGGAAACCTTGAGAACTCAAAAAAGTTCGTAATCGTAAGCGAAACATGTATAAACTTTGTCTAGAAACTAGGCTTATGGCATTCCGATGCATATTCACCGTGCTTGCTCTCAGGAAAATAAATCCCGGGAAAATAATAATCTGCTTAAAGTTTATGATCAATCGGGGTGTTTTTTTGTGTGAGTTGTAATAAAAGACATATATCGTTAGTCCTACACTTTAAAAGAAACTCTTCGATGGATATTTGGATATGTGAATGAAACGTCAAATCTTATGTACAAGTTATGTTCAAAAACAAGTTTATTACGACCAAATAAAGCCTTCACAAATTCAATGTGCGACGGACTGTTATGTTGGTACCTTTGTATAAACATTGACGTTTCATATGAAATAAGTCTCTTACATACCACCTACATGCATCCAAAAAAGTATTGCGGGTGATAAATATCGTTAGTATCTAGTTTTTAGCATCATTCAGATATTTGTGTGTGAATGGGAGCAATGGCATTCGGGGACCACTTGTCAGTCTTTCTACCAATGAGGTTAAATCGGTTATTATAGGACTAACTGGCCAAATTTGTGCATATTACGCTAAAAAATTGTTAAAATGTGCAAAAATGACGTCCACCAAGTGCTTTGTGCAAAAGTGAGATGAAAAGATGGTGCATCGTGCAATTTCCTCTATCTAAAAAAATGTTTTATACTACTTGACATGGGTATACCCTACAGGTACTCGAGCTTGGTATATACGGCATGAATACAGTGGAAGCCCACGGTGTCGCCAAGGCCCAAATGGAGAACTCGAGTAACCTACGGACTCTCGATCACTTGCGGAACAAGAAGAAGTTAAAGATAGAAAGTTTTAAGGGAAACCCTAACCTGTAACCGACTCGACCTGCTACCTGAGACCTAGCCTATCTATATAAAGGCTAGGAGGGGGCGGCGAGGAGGACACACGCAACCCTAGTTTCCACAACCCTCGCCAGATTGCATCTGCACACCATTGTAATCCTCGATTCCTTTGATAATTCCACGAGCAGACAAGCAGGAGTAGGGACTTCTACGAGGACTGAACCTGGGTAAATCTTTGAGTCCCATGTGTGCTTGTTTGCTAGCCGATAGATGCTTCCAACGCTCCCTCCTTCTCCAAAACCCAAGTCCATAACAATGGGCATTGATGAGTTAAACCCTCGTCAGTTGGCGCCGTCAGTGGGAATTGTGAGTGCTGATGTTGTGGCTTCTTCGGCCTCATCAACTGCGATCTACAACTCCGCAATAGCGGAGATTCGCCAACTCTTCGGCGCATTCGACTTCACCATCCACACGCCGGCCACTCGACCGGCTTTCGAGTCCGTGGGCGCTGGAATCAGCCTGGCGATCGGGAGCTTCCGCTTCCAAGTTGGTCAGATGGGCACACTTCGCTTGCCTGACCAGCCGACGACACCATCGATTGCGCTAGCATCGTGGTTCCCTCCGTCGATCGGCACCCTCAGTGAGCTCGATGCCTCGACAACAGTTGAGAATACGGTCAGCGACAGCAGTCACGAATCCGATCTGGGCGATCTGGCAACTGAAGATGGAGCCTACGGCTCCGGATCTGAAAGTTGTGGGAGCAGCAGCTTCCCCAACCACTTCATGTGTGCCGTCATCAACGCGGGCGACTCCTCCGCCAATCGCTACAACACGGGCAATAGTGGCCATGAAGCCGACCCGCCAAACGGTGGCATACCCAATGGTGGACCACCCAACGGCGGCCCTACCAACGGCGGCCCCGTCAACAACGGAGGGGCAGCCGAACCTCCCACCATGGTGAATGAGCACACTGGCAAGTGTGTTGTGATCAGGCTCAACGATCTCGAGTGGGTCCATTGCCGAGAATTTATACGAGGCAATCCCCTACCTCCGGGCACGTCGCAAGAGATGCTAATGGGCTACCATTGGCTACTAAAGGAAGAATACAGATGCCAGCTGCAAACAATCGTGCAACTCGAAGCGCGTAAAAAGGCGGCAGATGAGTCGAGCCTTCGACGGGCCGGACTCTCCTCCCACGGAGGATCCCCCTACAAGGGCAACGAGTACGTGGCCAACAAGAGACGATCTCGAATGGCCCATCTCACCGAGCAGGAATGCATAGAAGCTGCAAAAGTCCTCGACTTCAGCTCTATGACAGTCGACACTCGGGGGAACGTGGTCCCAAAGAAGCCACAGGCAACGGTGACAGTGGCCACCACGTACCTGCTCAACAATCAGCCGCTAGCTGGAGATCCTCGAGCTACCATGCACCGATCTATGATCACAGGCTTGGGATTAGTCGAGGCTGCTCTTGACAAAGAACTAGAGCCGGAGCCAAAAAAAGGCAAGGCCCTGGTGAAATGCTACTCCTCACCCTCATCCAGCGACGACAGTCATGACCTATCTCGACGCCGCCTCTCACAGCGACACGACCACGACTACGACGCACATGATGACATCACGCAGCGCAAAATCAAAAAATCAAGGGTGCGACATGCCCGGTCGACTGACCAAGAAGACGAAGATGTGGAGCTCTATGGCGCTAGATGCTTCAGCAGGGCCATCGGGCAAAAGCGAATGCCCAAGGGGTTTAAGCTCCCATCAGAAAAACCGAAGTTCGACGGTCTGCATGTTGGGTCCGCAGCATAGAAAACAAAAAATTTCCTACGGTGTGAACTACACGCCAAGATCTATCTACTAGGTACAAAGCAATGGGTGGACATACATCCAACGGGAACTTACCCTCGAAGACAACAAGTAGGAACTCGTGGTTGATGTAGTCCTACACTTGTCGATCTCAAGATCGTGAGGAAGTCCGAGCGCCGCAACTCAGCAGCGCATCCGTACTCGCACACACGTTCAAGCCACCGGACAACCTCCACCTCCTCGCTCCAGCGATCCAGCGGAAGCAGCAACTCCTTCTAGACGAAATGCCACCGGGAACATGTATATCACTAATCCGAGACCATGGGGGAATAATTCTAGAGGGGAGAGATATCCTTCACAAGGAGGTGTGAGGATGAAGGAGGGAATGGGTGGCCTTTTATAGGAGGAGAGGGAGGGGTTCCCCCTCTCTCCATGGACGGCGCATGGGGGGTGACCCCTCACCTCCCCCATTCATGTGGTGGTAACCCCTCCACATTAAAATGCCTCTTCACATTCCCTTTTAAAGTCTCCACTTTAAATGCATTAAATTTCTCCAAATTTAATGCTCTCTCATTTAATAAAACTCTTTTATTAAATTTATTCAGAATTTTTTTAATTACTTTAATTAACAAACATTCACATATAGCCCCTTGCAATATTTCAATATCACATGCAGAACCTCTTTCTGCAATTTCACCTGAAACAATTTCCGGTTTCTATTGAAACAATTCCTGAGCTTTGCAATTCTTTCGTCTGAAACATATGTGCTCCAAAATGGCGTCCGGTAACTCTTAAGTGTGCCATCCTACGGTTCGTGAATAATGTAGACATGATCGAGACCCTTCTTTGATCAACAATCAGCAGCGGGACCTAGAGATCCGTACTGACTCCTACACATTCAACAATGACTTCTGTGATCGTGAGAACATTTAACGCTTGTAACTAAATCCCTTTGTCTCTCGATATATTACATGTCCGAGATTCGATCATCGGTGTCTCCATACCTAGTTTGATCTCGTTACCGACATGCACTCTTTTCTCGTTCCCGTGATATAACATTCTAGTGATCACATCACTTGCTTGCAAGCAATCTTAATGTGATATCACCGAGAGGGACCAGAGTATATCTATCTGTCATCGGGATTGAGAAATTCCACTCTTGATCCATGAGCCTCAACATAACACCTTCGTAGTACTGAACCCATCTTTATAGTCACCCTATTATGGTGTGACGTTTGATGTTATCAAGATACTCTTCCGGTGTTAGCAATTAACATGATCTCATGGTTTAAGGATAAAGATTACTTCGTATGTTGTTATAGCAATATAAACATAATGACTTGATCGTAATGCTATACTTCAGATGAATGTTCATCACATCATTCCACCAATGGTGTGACCTTGTTATTAACAACATCCAATGTCCATGATCAGGAAACCTTGATCATCTTGTTAATCAATAAGCTAGTCTATAAGAGAGGCATAACTAGGAACCCTTTTTGTTTGCTAAACACACATGTATTGATGTTTCCTGATCAATACAATTCTAGCATGTAAAATAAACATCTATCATATATAAGGAATATATAATAATAACTTTATTATTGCCTCTCAGGGCATATTTCCTTCAGTCTCCCACTTGAACTAGAGACAATAATCTAGTTCACATAGTGATAAATCTAACACCCATGGAGCTCTGGTGTTGATCATGTTTTTCCCTAGGGAGAACTTTAGTCAATGGATCTGCTACATTTAGGTTCGTGTGTACTTTACAAATCTTTATATCTCCATCCTTGACATGCTCGCGGATGGAGTGAAACCGGCGCTTAATATGCTTGGAATTCTTGTGAGACCTCGGTTCCTTTGTGTTGGCTATGGCTCCATTGTTGTCACAATAGATCACCATTGGGTCCAACACACTGGGAACCACACCTAGTGCCGTAATGAACTCTTTCATCCAAACCGCCTCCTGCGCCGCTTCTGAAGCAGCAACTTTTTCTGCCTCCGTCGTTGATCCAGCCACCACAGGTTGTTTGGAACTCCTCCAAACAACTGCTGCTCCGTTCAAGATAAATACGTATCCGGATTGAGATTTAGAGTCATCCAGATCGGTGTCAAAGCTAGCATCGACATAACACTTAGCGACTAGCTCTTCTTCACCTCCGTATATAAGAAACATATCCTTAGTTCTTCTCAAGTACTTGAGGATGTTCTTTACCGCTATCCAGTGTTCCGAACCTGGATCAGATTGGTACCTACTAGTCAAACTAATAGCATGTGCCACATCCGGTCTTGTACATAGCATAGCATACATAATAGAGCCTATGGCCGAGGCATAGGGGATCTTATCCATCATCTCTCTTTCTTCCGCCGTAGATGGACTTTGAGTCTTACTCAATGTCTTGCCTTGCAACATAGGTAAGAACCCCTTCTTACTTTCGTCCATATTAAACTTCTTTAATATCTTATCAAGGTATGTACTCTGCGATAGCCCAATTAGGCGCCTTGATCTATCTCTATAGATTTTAATGCCTAATATATATGACGCTTCACCAAGGTATTACTTTTAACACTGTTTAAAAGATCTATATCATTTCCAATATTACCATTGATCTTCTTCAATATTACCATTGAGGAACGCAGTTTTGACATCCATCTGCCATATTTCATAATCGAAATATGCAGCAATTGCTAACATAATCCTAACCGACTTAAGCATCGCTACGGGAGAGAATGTCTCATCGTAGTCAACTCCTTGAATTTTTCGAAACCCCTTTGCGACAAGTCGAGCCTTATAGATGGTCACATTACCATCAGCATCAGTTTTTCTTTTGAAAATCCATTTATTCTCAACGGCCTTTCGATCGTGAGGTAAGTCCACAAAGTTCCAAACTTGGTTCTCGTACATGGATTCCATCTCGGATTTCATGGCTTCTAGCCATTTGTTGGAATCTGGGCTCATCATCACTTATTCATACGTCGCAGGGTCATCCATTTCATCAACCATGAAATTCACAACAGGATTGCCGTACAGTTCAGGAGCTGCACGTGTCCTGCTTGACCTGCGAGGTTCGGTAGTGTCCTCTTTCGGAGTTTCATGATCATTATCATTAGCTCTCTCTTCATCAGGTGAAGTCAACTCCGAAACAACTTCCCGTGTTGCGCCACTCGCCATTCCATGAAGAGAAGGTTCAATAACCTCTTCGAGTTCTACCTTCCGACTACTCACACCTTTCGTGAGAAACTCCTTCTCAAGAAAGGATCCAGTCTTGGCAACAAAAACCTTGCCCTCGGATCTGTGATAGAAGGTATACCCAATTGTTTCCTTAGGGTATCCTATGAAGACGCATTTTTCTGCTTTGGGTTCGATTTTATCTGGTTGAAGTTTCTTCACATAAACATCGCATCCCCAAACTTTCAGAAATGACAGCTTAGGTTTCTTTCCAAACAATAATTCATATCGTGTCATTTCAACGGATTTAGATGGTGCCCAATTTAAAGTGAATGCAGCTGTTTCCAGTGCATAACCCCAAAATGACAGTGGCAAGTCAGTCAGAGACATCATAGATCGAACCATATCCAATAAGGTACGATTACGACATTCCGACACACCATTACATTGTGGTGTTCCGGCAGGCGTGAGTTGTGAAACTATTCCACACTCTTTCATGTGTGTGCTAAACTCGTAACTTAGATACTCTCCTCCACGGTCAGACCATAGAAATTTGATCTTTCTATTACGATGATTTTCCACTTCATTCTGAAATTCCTTGAACTTTTCGAAAGTTTCAAACTTGTGTTTCATCAAATAGATATACCCGTATCTACTCAAATCATCTGTGAAAGTAACAAAATAACGATATCCACCTCGCACCGACACACTCATTGGTCCACACATATCAGTATGTATGATTTCCAATAGATCTTTCACCCGTTCCGTTGAACCGGAAAACGGCGTTCTAGTCATCTTGCCCATAAGGCATGGCTCACATGTATCAAATGATTCAAAATCAAGTGATTCCCAAAGTCCATCAGAATGGAGTTTCTTCATGCGTTTAACGCCAATATGACCTAGACGGCAGTGCCACGTATATGTAGACATATCATCATCAAGTTTAATCTTTTTAGCATTAACATTATGAATGTGTGTAATATTACTATCGAGATTTATCAGAAATAAACCATTCAACATAGGTGCATGACCATAAAAGATATCATTCTGATAAATCAAACAACCATTGTTTTCAGATTTAAAGGAATGACCACTTTGCATCAAACACGATCCAGATACAATGTTCATGCTCAGTGCAGGCACTAAATAACAATTATTTAGGTTTATAACTAATCCCGACGGCAAATGGAGAGGTAGTGTCCCGACGGCGATCACATCAACTTTTGATCCATTGCCGACCCGCATCCTGACCTCATCCCTTGCTAGTTGTCGCTTGTTCTGTAGCCCCTGAACCGAGTTACATATATTAGCAACCGATCCCGTATCAAATACCCAGGTGCTACTGCGAGTACTAGTCAAGTACACATCAATAACATGTATATCACATCTACCTTTGTTTGCCTTGCCGGACTTCTTGTCCGCCAAATACTTGGGGCAGTTGCGCTTCCAATGGCCAGTCCCCTTACAATAGTAGCACTCAGTGTCAGACTTAGAGCCAGCTTGGGGTTTCTTTTCAGGCGTGGAAACAGACTTGTCACCCTTCTTTCCCTTGTGCTTGCCTTTCTTGTCTTTCTTGAAACTGGTGGTCCTATTGATCATCAACACTTGATGTTCTTTCCTAATCTCCACTTCTGCAGTCTTAAGCATTGACAGAAGCTCGGGAAGAGACTTCTTCATGCCCTGCATATTATAGTTCATCACGAAGCTCTTGTAGCTAGGTGGCAGATATTGGAGAACACGATGTATGCCTAAGTCAATGGGAATCGTTATTCCCAAGGACACAAGCTTATCGGCGTACCCAGACATTTTGAGTACGTGCTCACTAACGGAGCTATTTTCCTCCATCATGCAGCTAAAGAACTTTTTTGTAGCATTATAACTCTCTATGGCAGCATGGGTATCAAAAATCATTTTCAATTCTCCCATGGTATCAAAGGCATTGCCATTTTCGAAACGCTTTCGAAGTTCTAGCTCTAGCCCATATAGTATGCCGCAATGAACTAAGTTGTGGTCCTCCTGACGAGTCACATAGACATTCTTTCCCTTGTCAGGGGCATCAGGAGCTGGTAGGGGGCCTAGCGGTGCATCTAGCACATATTGCTTTTGTGCAGCAGTGAGGAGAATCCTCAAATTCATAGCCCAGTTGGTGAAGTTATTACCATTCGCAACAAGTTTCTCTTTCTCCATGAACACATTGAAATTAAAAGCAGGTAGTGCCATCTACAACAGAATTTGTAAAGTTTATTTAGACTAAGTTTATGATAGATTGAGTTCAACTAATCCAAATTACTAGTGAACTCCCACTCAAAAACGGCATCCCTCGTGTCCTTTTGGTGATTACATGAACCAAATCCACTACACCAAGTCCGATCATCACGTGACTTGATGTAGCTTCAAAGGCGAGCATCTATATGGGCATCATATCAACTATATGACTCATGCTTAACCTTTCGGTCCGTGTTCTGAGGCCATGTCTGTACATGCTAGGCTCGCCAAGTAAGAACCTTAGTATTCGCGTGTGTAAAACGGTCTTACACCCGTTCCTATGAAAGCGTAGATTCGAGTACACCCGATCATCACGTGATGTCTCGAAACACGATCCACAGAACGGTGCATACTTAAGGAAGAACACATTTTTATCTTGATATCTAAATGAGGGATCATCTTATAATGCTACCAAAAGCGCCAAACTAGTAGTATAAGATGCTAACATCTAATGTGTAAAGTGAGATGATATGGTCCATGCATTTGATATCTATCACTTGCATCGTGGTATGATCTCTATCATTCCTTTGTGTGTAAGGCCAAGGTATATGGAACTTACACGTTGAGTGTGTTGTAAGAGTATCTATCATACATCTACTTACAACAATACCATATCAATACACTAGCCCAACAACGATCTAAACTAGACGCCTCTAATTTATCAATTGCAAGTTTACGTGGCTTAGGGCTTTGGGAGATAGAACCATTCTCACCTACGAACATTAACCACAACGAGGATAACTAAGTTATTAGCAACTCGTTGTAAATCAGATATTGACTATAGTAGGAGAGACAGACACCCACCATCCACTTATGCAAAATAAGTTGCATGTTAGTCGTGGAACCGGTCTCATGTACGATGACATGTAAGGTTGGTCCGGGCCGCTTCATCCCACTATGCCACCAATATCCAAAATACATAGAAGATGCAATAACATGATCATCATCGTCCACATATAAACATATGTGTACTACCCGTGCAAAGCACCTATGCATAGATCAGGCTCTGATACCACTGTTCGGTCCGCAGCATAGGAAACAAAAAATTTCCTACGGTGTGAACTACACGCCAAGATCTATCTACTAGGTACAAAGCAACGGGTGGACATACATCCAACGAGAACTTACCCTCGAAGACAACGAGTTTTGTTAACGAGTAGGAACTCGTGGTTGATGTAGTCGTACACTTGCCGATCTCAAGATCGTGAGGAAGTCCGAGCGCCGCAACTCAGCAGCGCATCCGTACTCGCACACACGTTCAAACCACCAGACAACCTCCACCTCCTCGCTCTAGTGATCCAGCGGAAGCAGCAACTCCTTCCAGACGAAATGCCACCGGGAACATGTGTCTTGCTAATCTGAGACCATGGGGGAATAATTCTAGAGGGGGAGAGAGATCCTTCACAAGGAGGTGTGAGGATGAAGGAGGGAATGGGTGGCCTTTAATAGGAGGAGAGGGGGGGTGCCCCCTCTCTCCATGGTCGGTGCATGGGGGGTGACCCCTCACCTCCCCCATTCATGTGGTGGTAACCCCTCCACATTAAAATTCCTCTTCACATTCCCTTTTAAAGTCTCCACTTTAAATGCATTAAATTTCTCCAAATTTAATGCTCTCTCATTTAATAAAACTCTTTTATTAAATTTATTCAGAATTTTGTTAATTACTTTAATTAACAAACATTCACATATAGCCCCTTGCAATATTTCAATATCACATGCAGAACCTCTTTCTGCAATTTCACCCGAAACAATTTCCGGTTTCTATTGAAACAATTCCTGCGCTTTGCAATTCTTTTGTCTGAAACATATGTGCTCCAAAATGGTTTCCGGTAACTCTTAAGTGTGCCACCCTACGGTTCGCGAATAATGCAGACATCATCGAGACCCTTCTCCGATCAATAATCAGCAGCGGGACCTGGAGATCTGTACTGACTCCTACACATTCAACGATGACTTCTGTGATCGTGAGAACCTTTAATGCTTGTAACTAAATCCCTCTGTCTCTTGATATATTACATGTATGAGATTCGATCATCGGTATCTCCATACCTAGTTTGATCTCGTTACCGACATGCACTCTTTTCTTGTTACCGTGATATAACATTCTAGTGATCACATCACTTGCTTGCAAGCTATCTTAATGTGATATCACCGAGAGGGCCCAGAGTATATCTATCCGTCATCGGGATTGACAAATTCCACTCTTGATCCATGAGCCTCAACATAACACGTTCATAGTACTGAACCCATCTTTATAGTCACCCTGTTACGGTGTGACGTTTGATGTTATCAAGATACTCTTTCGGTGTTAGCAATTAACATGATCTCATGGTCTAAGGATAAAGATTACTTCGTATGATGTTATAGCAATATAAACATAATGACTTGATCGTAATGCTATACTTCAGATGAATGTTCATCACATCATTCCACCAATGGTGTGACCTTATTATTAACAACATCCAATGTCCATGATCAGGAAACCTTGATCATCTTGTTAATCAACAAGCTAGTCTATAAGAGAGGCATAACTAGGAACCCTTTTTGTTTATTAAACACACATGTATTGATGTTTCCTAATCAACACAATTCTAGCATGTAAAATAAACATCTATCATATATAAGGAATATATAATAACAACTTTATTATTGCCTCTCAAGGCATATTTCCTTCACTACAGGACCCGAAAATCTGGCTAGAGGACCATATCTCCTCCGTTGGGCTCCACGGCAGGAGTCGAAGCACGGCTATGCAATGCCTGCAGCTACGCTGCAGGGCGCCGCCCGAGCATGGCTCAACAACCTCCCACGCGGATCCATTCATAGTTGGGAAGAGCTGGTCTACAGCTTTGTGTGCAACTTCAAGGGCACCTACAAGAGGCCCGCATCAATCGAAGAGCTGAGATGCTGCCAGCAAAGATCGGGCGAGTCACTACACTCATACATCTAAAGGTGGTCCATCATCAAGAACTCCGCAGAAAATATCTTGGAGGATCGCGCGATTGACGCATTCAACGGCGGTGTACACCGCATAGAGCTCAGGGAGGAATTGGGCCGCTCGAAGCCCAAAACCATCGACCACCTGATGGAGATCATGAATCGATGGGCAGATGGAGAAGATTCGGTGCAGAATTGCGTTCATTCCGACAATGAAGCAGAACTCGAACGCAGACGCGACCGCTGAAGTAAACGTTGCATGCGCATCTACGATGACCGTGACGACGTCAACATGATCGCAGCCGGCTACGCCGACAGACGCGATGACAACCGCAACCGCGGCAACAGCAGTAGTGGATACCGCGATTCTGGGAAAACCACGCAAGTATGGCAGCACCGCACTCGCGATGAGGCACCCGCAACATCCATCGAAGACAAGTTGTCTGGGCCATGCACTGTGCACTTCTACATCGACAAGCATGATGGCAAAAAGAAGTCTAGCCACCTCCTCAAGGACTGCCGCGAGTTCCTCAAGCTTCACGAGGGTCTAGCTCGGATGAATCGCGATGTTGTAAACAGGGGCTATGGAGCCGCCCCAGGAGCTGTGGCACATGGAGCTCCGCCACCACCACATGGACCACCCCCAAATGCAGCTGCACCGGACCAGCACCACGGAGGCGAACCATACCCATGGGCCATGGGTACCATGATGATCCAAAAGGGACGCCCCTCGAATCGGGTGCAGAAGGCCATCACTCGCCAAGTTAACTTGGCGACAAACTCACCACCATCCACCACTGAGTACCTCAGTGGAAGCGACTCTTGCATTACCTTTGACAAGCGCGACCACCCGTGCCAAGTACCTCGTCTAGACCATTGTCCCCTCGTCCTCGAGGCACAAATTGGAGGCTTCGACATGAGTCGCGTCTTCATGGACGGCGGAAGCGGCATCAACCTTATGTTCGTGAGTACCTTGCGAGCAATGAGGATCCCTCTGACCTGCTTGGAGGCCTCAGACACAACATTCCACGGCATCGCCCCAGGCAAGGGCGTATATCCCCTTGGCAAGATCAACCTCGACGTCATCTTAGGCACTCCGAAAAACTTTCGGCGCGAGCGCATCGACTTCGAAGTCGTCGACTGGCCCTCACAGTACCACTGCATCCTCAGACGTGTCGCGTTTGCTAGGTTCATGGCAGTGCCACACTACGCCGATCTGCAGATGAAAATGCCAGGCCCTAATGGCGTCATCACAATCAATGGGAGCTTCGAGAGGTCCGACAGTTGCGATAGGGAATTCAACAGAATCTCCCAGTCCTTCAGAATGCAGGAGGAACTCGCAAGAATGAAGGAGTCAACAGACAATAGTCTGCCTCCCCTAAGCCGGCCAAGCTCACCTGACCTGTCCTTCGACTCATCGGTCCACACGAAGAAAGTTCAGGTCCACCCAACGGATCCTGCCAAGATGGCCCTCATCGCCAACAACTTGAGTCCCGCATAGGAACTCGCGCTCGTCGAATTCCTCCGTGAGCACTGGGAAATCTTTGCCTGGTGTCCAGCGGACATACCAGGAGTTCTCAGGGAATTCGCCGAGCACGCACTCAATGTCAACCCAGATGCAAGGCCAGTCAAACAAACAATTTGGCGACTGTCTGAGCCAAGAGCAAAGGTAGTCAGAATGGAGATCAACAGAATCCTCGATGCAAAATTCATACGCGAGATCAAGGAAAGCACTTGGCTCGCCAACACGGTGCTAGTACCAAAAAAGGACACGGATATCCTGGGGATGTGCGTGGACTTCACTTCTCTGAATAAGAACTGCCCGAAGGACCACTTTCCGCTACCGCGAATCGACAAGATCATTGACTCCACCGCGGGATGTGAGCGCCTCTGCTTCCTCGATGCCTACTCAGGCTACAACCAGATTCGAATGAGGGAGGAAGACCAAGAAAAAAATGGTGTTTAAAACGCCTTTTGGCGTGTTCTGCTACAACACAATGCCCTTCGGGCTTAAAAACGTAGGAGCCACTTACCAGCGATGCATGCAGGCTTTCCTCAAGAACCAACTTGGTCGCAATATCCAAGTCTATGTTAACGACATAGTAATTAAGACCAAAGAGGAAGCCTCACTAATCAACGATTTACGCGAAACCTTCGCCAACCTCGACCGCTACTGGATCAAGCTCAATCCGAACAAGTGCTCCTTAGGCGTACCATCTGGGCAACTACTTGGGTATCTTATCTCCGCAAGAGGAATCGAGCCGAACCCGAAGAAAATAAAAGCCATACTGGCCATGGAGAAGCCAAAGAACATAAGAGGTCTCCAACAGCTGGCTGGGCGAATCGCGGTGCTCAGTCGATTCATCAGTCGAATGGGCGAAAAAGCACTGCCCTTCTACCAAGTCCTCCACAAGGCTGAAAAATTCGAGTGGACCAACGAGGCACAGGAAGCATTCGAAGACCTCAAGCGCCTACTATCCACCTCGCCAGTACTGGTGACCCCACGTGAAAGGGAACCACTGTTGCTATACATCTCTGCCACCAACCAGGTGGTCAGCACGGTGCTCGTGGTAGAACGAGCCGAGGGAAACAAGGTGCACGGGGTACAGCGCCCAGTCTACTACCTCAGCGAGGTACTTACGCCAACAAAATAGCGGTACCCGCACTACCAGAAACTAGCATACAGCGTCTTCATGACAGCCCGGCGACTACGCCACTACTTCCAGGAACACCCAATCGTGGTAGTCAACGACGCCTCGCTTGGGCATATCCTCAACAATCCCGACGCCACTGGACGAGTCGCGATTTGGGGAATCGAACTGTCTCCACGAGACATTACATATGAAAAACGCGACGCAATCAAGTCGCAAGTCCTCCCTGACTTCCTCGTGCACTGGATGGAGAACCAGCTCCCCGAAATACTAGATATGTCCTACCTCTAGACAATGCACTTCGACGGTTCAAAGCAGAACGATGGGGCAGGCGCAGGTGTCATACTGACATTGCCCTAGGGAGACAAGCTGAAATATATCCTACGAATGCAGTTCACCGCCTCCAACAATGAAGCTAAATACAAGGCCCTACTGCACGGGATGAGGATGGCAAAAGCCTGCGGCGCCAAGAGGTTCATAATATATGGCGACTCCAAGTTGGTCGTCAACCAGACAATGCACGACTGCGACGCACTGAACGACAATATGATCGCCTACCGCGACCTCTACGACACACTCAAAGGAGACTTTGACGGTTGCGAGCTGCGGCACATAGGCCGCGAAAGCAATGAAGAGGCAGACGCACTCGCCAACATAGGCTCTACATGCACCCCCATACCACCTAGGGTATTTCTCGAGCGCATCTGCAAATGCTCCATCAAGCCAAAGGCCGCAGAGAAGAAAACAAGCGCAGCAACGGACTCGGAGGCTACGCCACCTAATGAGCCAATGGCACTCGACGACTTGGAGCTGGATACAGGACTCGAAGGACCAATGAGCGTCATGATGATCGAGCCATCCTGGACTCAACCGTACATCATGTACCTTCTCAGCAAGAGGCTACTGGACGATCCGACTGACGCATGGCACATCGCGCGGCGATCCAAGGCATTCGCTGTTATCAACGGTGAACTATACAAGCACATCATCACAGGAGTACTCCAACGATGCGTCTTCACGGCCGATGGAAGAGCTGTTCTCCTCGACATCCATGAGGGGACTTGCGGGCACCACGCCGACAGTCGCGCCATTGTCGTCAAAGATCTACGAGCTGGATTCTACTGGCCTATGGCCATGCGTAATGCCAAGGACATCGTCCAGAAATGCAACGCTTGCCAGCGATTCGCGGACAAGCCACATGCACCTGGCGCAGAACTCCGGCCAATTCCATTGGCCTGGCCCTTCGTGCAATGGGGACTCGACATGGTAGGCAAGCTCCCAAAGTCCTCACGAGGAGGCTACGTCTACCTCCTGGTCGCAGTCGACAAATTCACCAAGTGGATAGAGGCCATGCCAGTGACTAATCAGTCAGGATACAGTGCAGTCAAGTTCTTCGAGTCCATCGTCTACCACTTCGGAGTGCCACACAACATCATTACGGACAATGGGACGAACTTCACATCCAAGGAGTTCCAAGAATTCTGCGAGAATCTGGGAATCAACGTCAGCTATGCCTCCGTAGCACATCCACAGACCAACGGTCAGGTCGAAAAAGCTAACGGGTTCGTCTACGGCGGCATCAAGAAGCGACTCCTCAGGCCACTCGAACAGGCCGCGGGCTGCTGGCCAGACGAACTGCAATCGGTACTCTAGAGCCTACACACAACTCCAAACAGTGCCACGGGGTACACCCCATTCTTCATGGTGCACGGTGCTGAAGCAGTGCTACCCGCCGAGGTACGATACAAAGCACCGTGAGTGGTAGCCTACAGCGAGCATGAGTCAACTCTCGCACTCGAAGACTCCGTCGAACTCCTTGACGAGGCACGGGAAATCGCCGCGGAAAGATCAGCGATCTACCAACAGAACCTGCGCAACTACCACAATAGAAAGCTATGCCCCAGGTCCTTCGTCGAAGGAGACCTGGTCCTACGACTGAAACAGCAAGGGCACCTCAAGCTCGAGTCCCCCTGGGAGGGACCATACGTGATTACAGAAGTAATCCCAGGTGGTGCCTATCGCCTCAAATATTTCAAAACAGGAGTCGCGTACTCCAACCCTTGGAACATCGCGCAGCTGCGACGCTTCTATCCTTAGTCGTCTTTTATTATTACATTGCAAATAAGGCTACTTAGCCACACATTGTACCCCGTACTATCCTGCGAATGAATAAAGCTAAGTGCCCCAAAACTCTGTGTCCCTTTTACTTTTGCAAAAATATCCACTCGAGGACTACGCCATCCTATACACACCTATTCTACGAACTAACATGATATCCTGAGTAGCTGGCACACCAATCGAAACCCCTGACAAACACCAACCCAGTTGCAATGCACCTGACAGGTTGGCAAGGGGCTGAGATAAACACAAGTCAGGCTAACGAAAAGGAATCACATAGTGCAACGCACTCGCAAAACATACACGTTAAACAAGCTCTTTATATACATCAATGTTAATCAATTATACACAACATATATATGAACTTTACAACACTGGTATAACTATGTGCAGGATACAAACTAAACTACTGTTGAAGCAAAGGAACGTTGGTCTGCTCCTTGAAGAAGTCGATGATTTCCTCCGCTGGACGATCCACCGCCTGGTAGTGAGGAACCATGTTCCAAGTAGAACCTGCTGGCAACGCTGGCGGGCCGGCCACAATTGCTGCAACGTCCACATCAGGCATGTGCAGTCGCACCAGCGATAGAGCATCCTTGGCACCAGCCACTAGCTGTTGCCGTACACACTCACAGACTGCATTCAAGTCTTGGAATTTGGCAAGAAGGGCCAGCAGGCTCGATGGAACGATGTCCACCGGGAACATTGTCTGATAAATATTCTTCAAGCATGATTGTGACTTCTTCAGGAAGTGAAGTACTCGCGTCAAACGATCCTATAGGGTCGCCAGTGCGATCGCGCGATCATGATCCACCCAAAAGTATCCACTCGCCTGAAGCTGCTCTTGGGTTAGATCATTCATGCGAATGGCAATCCTATCCTTCTCATCCTGTGGATGGCGCGCACTGACAACTATACCAAGCAAAGGCAGAAGTATGAAGACAATGAACTACTGCGAGTGACTACAAGGAAAAGATAAGGAAGAAGAAAACTAACATTTGAATTGGTCGCCCAGCTACGTCACCTCCCCTAGCAGATATTGTTCTCAGGCGGCGGCCTTCTCCGCCCTCGATTTCCATACATCCGCGTTACCACGGAGTACAGGCAATTCATGCTCCAACTCCTACACGCAGTCACAGAGTCGCGAGAGCAGAGATAGCTCATCCACCCTTGAGCGCGGCGGTGCCAAGGTGTCATCAGGGGGTGGCGTATCCCGAGGTTCCCTCAAAGGATCACTCAATGTGCCCTATCACAAGTCAAGCAAGAGACAATAAGAAGACTAAGGCAAGACATAGACAAAAGACTCGAATGCATTCAAGCATAATAAAAGTATCAGCAGATACACTCGCCAAAAGGCATGGTCCATACAAAAGAAATAGTCTATCTAACTATTACAGACACAACTACTAAGAAGAAACTGGTTTCTTTGACTTGGACTTCAGTTTTGCTAGCCTCATCGAGTCCGTGGCGGTATCAAATGCGATAGACTTTCCGCCGGCCCCTAACATCACAACCTTCACCGCTTTCTTGGCTCGCTGTAGCTCCTCAGAGTACTTCGCAACTGTGTTGATCAATTGCGACCCGTACTTGCCACAAGCAACTGCGAAAGGAGCAAAGACTACCTGCTGGCCATCCGCGCTGACAGGCATTGCCTTCGAGACCGTTGCAGGATCAACTTTAACTCCATGGGCTTGAACCATTGCGAGTGACATTGAAGCGCTAGCCGCACGGAGTGATTTCTTGAAGCTCGAAGGAATGCCTCCGGCAAGGGACTCCACTAGCTCATCCATATTCTCGATCAACTCAGCCTTGGGTGCCATCTCTTCCCGGAGGCGACTGAGCACGCCCTTGGCCTTGGTGAGCATCCCCTGAATGGCAACGCTGTGATCTTCGACTGCCGAAATGGCACCCGCCAGGGCATCATCACGACGGAGTGCCTAGGGATCAAAGCTCAGACCCCTGGTATCTACACAAAACCCAAGCATGGGCACAAAAGTCAGTACCAACAACAAATTCGAAAGAAGAAAAAACAGTGAAAATTCAGACAAAGGAATACCAGAGAGAGCCTTGGCAATCGAGAAAAGTTGTTCCTCGAACAACTTCTCCCTAACCACGATGGAGGCGCGTAGATCCTCTTTGCGTTTCTGTGACTCGGCACATGCTGCGACTGCCTCATCGTGACTCTTTTCCGCCGCGGCAAGCGTTTTCTCGAGGGAAGTTGTGCTACGGAGGAGTGCATTATGCTCAGCTGTGACACAAACAAAGATAAACCGTCAGTCGAATATATCACAAGGATGCAGAGGAAAAGTAAAGAACACTCACTTTCAACCGTGCGATGGCGATTGTCCAGCATTGCATGCTGACGACCCATCGCAAGCACCTGCTCCGCAAGGCGAGTGGCTTCCTTAACAATGAGCTGCGACAAAATACATAGTAAAGGGTCAACAGATGACATAGATGAAAATTCGACTGCAAATCCAGAAGAAGAGATACTACACTTACACGATCCTCCAATGACTCCGAAGTCGATGGATTCGTAGATGTCCGGATAACCATCTGGTGCTCCACATTGTGTGGAGAACTTGACGAATTATGCCCGGAGTGGGCTGCCAATGGAGGAGAAGGGGCACGCTCAGCCATTTTCTTGGCTTTGGAAGTCGCAACTCTAGATTATTTCAAAAATTGTACGTCGCCAGAAGATGACGATGCTTGCTGACTGCAAAAAAAAACCAACATCAACAAAAGGCAACTTCAAAGAACAACCAGAAGGAAAAGTCGTACACTTACCAATCAAACTTGTCAAAATCGAAGGTTTGATCCCCCGACTCTAACGACGACTCCTTCGGCAGTCGCATCTTCTTGCGAGAAGATGGCGCCACAGCACTCACAGGAACGGCAGGTATCGGTGACTCTGCACCAACAGCTACACCTTCCGGAGTCGAAGGTGACGATGCATCCGAATCCTCGCTGGGCGAACGCTTGCAAGTGTCTGGACCACTCGACTCGGGGGATTCCTCCTCTACATCATATGGGACGGTCGACTCCGACTCGTCCTCCTCCAGGGCTTCACGAGGGATAACCCCCTCAGTAAGAGGGGGCATACAGGGCGACACCCCCCAATCCTGCATACAGTAAAAAATTCAGCACAAAGTCAAGAAAAAACAGCAAAGAAGCGGTCGACAAACAAAGCTACTATATAGCACAATTGTACCTCAGGAGGAGGGTTAGCAGCATCGAATGGAAGTACGTCTGGGAAGCACATCCTTGGCGGTGTACTTGGTGACTAGTCGCACCCTTTTATCTACCTCACTCGCGGAAATGCCATCGGCAGATACGCGAGTGACATCGTCCGTGCCAGCCCACTGGAACATAGGGTGGACTCTGGCCTGCAGGGGCTGGACGCGAGGGCACAGCCATGTGCAAATGAGGGCGCAGCCACCCTCCTCTTTACCCATGTGATTCTCTAGGTCGCAGACGCGCTCGTATAGCACATCTGTCTCCGCGGACTCGCCGGGCATCACTATGTTCTTCCAGGAGCGCCTCCTCTTGCACGGCGTCGCGGGATCGAAGGGCGCGAGTCTGAAGTGGTCCCTGTCGGTCTTTAGCTCACGGATGTAGAACCACTTGTCCCTCCATCCTTGGACGGACACCATGAGTTTGATGTCGAAGTATGTGGCGGAGGAGTCGACGTGGATACCGAAGCCACCTACATCATAGACTACGGAGCTAGACACCGATTGGCGCTTCAGCTTGAAGAGACGCTTGAAGAGACCGAAGTGCGGCTAGATTCCGAGCCAGCACTCGCAAAGAGTAATGTAGCAAGCTACATGGAGGATGGAGTTGGGGGACAGATGATGCAGCTGGAGCCCATAAAAACAGAGAAGGCCCCTGAAGAAAGGATGCAGGGGCAACGAGAGACCGCAGATGATGAACGCTAGGAACATCACCCGAAAACCGGCAGGAGGAAAAGGGATTACCTCGCTGCCGGGGACACGCGCGTCAGCGACTGCGGAAGATAGAACTCCGTCTTGGCGTAGGAGACGGAGCTCAGAAGACTTGATCACGGATGCGCGCCACGCGCCATTGGTGACGCGAGTGCCCGTGCCCTTCTTTTTCCCGGCGGGGGCGGTGCTGGTGCCCGCAGCGGCGGAGCCGCCCTTCTTCTTGGCATCAACAGTGGTGGCGGCAGAGTTAGCCGTGGCACCTCCTTTCTTCTTTCCCATCTTATAGTGATGGTGTGACCGGAGAAAGTAACTGGGGAATACGTGGAGCTGGTCTAGCGCCGCGAGAAAGAGGAACACAAAGAAGCAGAGGTGCAGCAGCAATGGCGATGGAGGCAAAGGCAGAGAAAAGAAGAAGATGTGAAAAATTACCGTCACATCATTGCTACTTAACTCCCTGGAAGATGCAGTCTAACGGCCAGGAAAAACCCTATCAGACGCGTGGCGTTCATTGTGATCGAGACGTGGAGGAGCCAAAGCGTGAACCATCCCCCACTACCCCATTACGCACGGAAATCGAGGAGGCACAGTTAAAACAAAGATTTACGTACGCCCGGTCAAGTCAGAGTCAAAAAATTGGACCCACCGCTCGTCACATCTCGTCAAACCCGCTCACGCGGGTAATTGATCTCATCACATCGTCAGCACTGATGTCATCAAAAATTGAGGAGCAGAAGACTTTGGCTACTTTAGTCCTTCCTCGAGTCTTCGACTCCACCAAGCACTCGGGGGCTACTCCCATAGGGAGCGCTGGTCGCGCACCCTACGATTATTTCTTTTTATTTTCTGCAGGAACATGGACAATCAAAACAAACCCAACCACTCGAATCCATGATTTGACTATGGATATGGGTTACTCCCGTAGGGAGCGCTGGAAATAAATTCGACTGAAATAAGCAAACAAAAGACGACAACAGTCGCAAAAGTTCTTTAGTCCTTGCCTGAGTCTTTGACTCAACCAGGCACTCGGGGGCTACTCCCATAGGGAGCGCTGGTCGCGCACCCTATGATTATTTGTACATTGTACTGTGTGTTGATAACATCCACACTCGAAGTTTATGGCGACACCGCCTCATGATTTTTCCCTATAGAGAGATTGCGTCTCCTGGGTCACCCGAATCATCTCCGTGATGACAAAATTCGGATGCCGCGCTTGCAACGTGAAGGTAAGACCTGAATAAGGCCTGGCAATGCATTCGCTGCGCACTACTAGAAATATATCCGTGCCTACAAGTACAATGAACATGCCTTGACGGACGCGTCGGCTGCTCACACCCATATACTAGAATTCGACTCTTGTAAGACCTCCGCGGCTTGAGTCGAATTACACCAGCATTTTTCCAGATTCAAGTCCGGGGACTCGAGTTCGAGTTGATTACGTTGTTTTACCCTAAGGTAGTTAACTGATACCCATACATCGGTTAAATCAGGCACGCACATCAATAATCCCTATGACACAAATAGAGTAGTCGAAAAACATACTCAGTCATGCACTTAAAAGGATTCATAAAGTCCCGAGTCGAATCTGCGATTCCACTGGACACTCGGGGGCTACTGACATGGGTATACCCTACAAGTACTCGAGCTTGATATATATGGCCTGAATACAGCGGAAGCCCACGGTGTCGCCAAGGCCCAAATGGAGAACTCGAGTAACCTACGGACTCTCGATCACTTGCGGAACAAGAAGAAGTTAAAGATAGAAAGTTTAAAGGGAAACCCTAACCTGTACCCGACTCGACCTGCTACCCGAGACCTAGCTTATCTATATAAAGGCTAGGAGGGGGCGGCGAGGAGGACACACGCAGCCCTAGTTTCCACAACCCTCGCCAGATTGCATCTGCGCACCATTGTAATCCTCGATTCCTTTGATAATTCCACGAGTAGACAAGCAGGAGTAGGGACCTCTATGAGGCCTGAAACTAGGTAAATCTTCGAGTCCCCTGTGTGCTTGTTTGCTAGCCGATAGATGCTTCCAGCGCTCCCTCCTTCTCCAAAACCCAAGTCTATAACTATGGGCATTGATGAGTTAAACCTCGTCACTACTCCTCTGTCCCAAAATATAAGGCGTCTAAGGATTGGTCAAAAGTCATACCTTACTAACTTTGATCAAATATTTAGAAAAAAATATCTACATCTACAATATTGAATGGACATATTAAGAAAATATACTTTATGGTGAATCTATTGATATTAATTTAGTATTATAAATTATATATATTGTGTATAATCATGGTCAAACTTAAAAATGTTGACTTTTGACTAATCCTCAAGCGCCTTATATTTTGGGATGGAGGGTAATACAAAGTATTGTACTGTACTTACTACTAGCAAAACAGGTACCAGATGGAAGTTTGAAACCTAAAGGGTACCCACTATTTTAGTCGATTCAAAGAAATGAACTAGTTCGTCAAAAAGTGATGATATGTGAAATGTAGTTTTTTTGTAGTACGGTACTAATAAAGAGGATAGAGGGTCACCCACTCCCATTCTCTAATAACTCCTCCCCCACCATTCCTTCTCTCGCTATCACATTCCTGCACTCACCTCACAACTCTCAATCGTTAACCCAGCCGTTGCCTCGATGAAACTAATGCCAAAACCTTTCTATGTGGTTGAGTTGGGTCCTCATCATGCTCTGCTTCGGAGTTGCAGGTGGCTTGTTCGATTCTGATGGCCTCAGTGCCCTCTCTGAAGCATCCTTCGCCTTTCGCGTGTGTTCGGGTCATGCCCAAGGTGAGGCATCCGTCGCCCTTAGGGTTTCGGCCGGTCGCGTCGAAACCCTCGTCGCCTACCGAGCGGTCGTCCAAGCCTCCGGCACCGCGTGCGTTGGGAACGAATGCTCGTGCGGCGGCGGACGCGTCCTTTTCGTTTGCAGGTTGGACTCTCACTCCCAATGTGCCAAATTTCAGAGTGTACGCGGTGAGACCCCTATCGGTGGCCCCCCTTCATCAGCGATTGTCTGTGCTTCTTCGGTGTATGTGGCTAGTTCTTCGTTAGTGGCGACTTGTTCATCTGCTCAACCCGTCGACCCCTGTGCAAGTTCACGCCCCCCCCAACTGCAACGAGGTTAGATCTGGAGGATTGGGGCTTTAACCCAAATCCAGCGTGCATCTAGTCAGATTTTTGCAATGTGTATTGCATGTCCTTTGTTTAACTGCTTAGTTGTATGTCATATTCTTGATAATTGTCTTTTATGCTGTTCTTTGTACTCCCTCCGTCCAGAAATAACTGACTTGACTTTGCCTAGATTTAAATATATCTATATTTGTCTTTTGTGCTGTTCTGCTTAGTTATGGAATATTCTTGATGACGATGATGTAGGGTTCTGTTTTGGTACTTAGATGATGCATTGTGTTGTTTAGGAATTTTTCATGACGCGTTGTGCTATTTTGGTATTTTTTTCTATGATGCATTGTGTCTTGTCTCCTCACTGTGTTGTTTCGTCTATTTTGATCTGTGTGCTGCTCTAGGATTAAATGATATGCCTTCTATCTGTTCAGATTATTTCAATGACCGATCAGTTTAGGTAATTTTGATTGTGCCGACACGGTTTATTAAATTTAATTATATAATACCTTTTGCTGTTTTGGTATTTTTGATGATGCAGTGCATATATGCTGTTTTGTCTATCCAGATAATGCATTGTACTATTTTAGCCATTCAGATTATGCATTGTGCTTTTTTTAGGGGGATATGCATTGTGTTGTTTAATCAATCTAATTAAATTTTATGCCTTCTAGTAGCTGTTCAAATAATTTTGAGGATCCATCGGGTTAGGTCATTCTGATGATGCATTGTACTATGTAGGCAATTTAATTTACCTGATTCCTTGTGCTCCTTAGGTAATTTTGATTGTGCAATGACTCATTGTGATCTTTAGTCAATTTATACAATGCATTGTGGTGTTTTTATAATTCCAAAGGACTGACGCAATGGTAATTTTCATGTAGGACGACCCAGTTGTAATGCCGAACTTAGACTACATTCTTGACCGGACTGCTCCAGCTCTAGGTGGCTATGAAGATGTTCTCCCCGTCATACCAAGGGAGTTGAAGCTACCGGGCAGGAGAGTGGAGGCCTTGGCAAGGGCAAGTGCTGCTAGGTCGGTCGCTAGTTCTGCCAAACCGAGAAGACACCCTAGGTTGGTTGGACACCATGCCATGGCGCATCGTCCTACGCGCTTCTACATCCAGTTAGTCCAGCATGATTTGTATATGCTTATCATCCTGACTTACTTCAAGCCTTACTTGAAGGGACGCCCCTACCCACAACTAGTGGTGGTCCAAGCATGCGAGGAATGCGAGTGGGTTGTTCATGCCAACCGCAACAAAGACCATATCGTCCTAGACAAAGAGTGGGCTACCTTTGCTGCTTTCCATGGGTTGAAGGAGGGTGACTGCCTTATGTTCAAGGTCACCGCAGACGGGTTCAAGATGAAAATCAACAACCGCATCACCTCATGCCGGAAGGTGTTCGTCTGTTGTGAGCACGCACCTCTTGTTTAAGTGCCAATTTGGATCGAAGGATTTTCAAAGAAATTTTGGAGGAATTCGACCCATGGTATTTTTTTCATAAGAAAGCCCTTTGGAAGAAAGGAATCATACCTCCAAAATTGATATAGATTGCATTTCTACACCCCAATCCCATAGGAATTTCAACATCCACTTTTTTACACTCATTCGCGTAGGATTGAGGCAACTTTCCTCCGCATTTACTGTGTTTCATTGAAATAACTATAAGCCAGCATATTTCCTCTATTTTGTACCCCCGACCCGGTTATCCTGTGTTTTAAAATTATGTAATTCAAAGAAAGCTATTTCCTCTGTTTTGTAATCCATTGTTTTGTACCTGTGACCGAGTCAAATTCCTGTGTTTTTAAATCCTGTTATCCAAAGAAGCCCAAAGTTATCTTTAAGTTTGCCGTTCAATCTTTTTGCGACCGTTTGTGATGCTTATGCGTTAAGCCCTAAGTATATTCAATATGACTACTACTACTACTCCCTCCGATTCATTGCTAGATACGTCCAATTCAGCCACGAGTAAATATGGATGGGAGGGAGTACTACTACTACTACGAGCAAGCACAGCATGAGATGTTCCTAACGTGGCTAAGAAATGTACGTACTAGACTTATTTTTCCGAATCTACTAGAAATTTACTAGACTGGCCGGCAAAAACCAATCCTAAAAATGGGACCCAATTAGTACAGCATAAGCCAGTTGATTGCACCACTATGTATCTAGCCAAATTTCTCCTTAAACTTTGGGTGGGTCGTAAGAGCAAGCGCAGCGTATGATAATTGCGGTGGTTAAGAGAATATTTTTTTCTTAGCTCGAGTCTAAACGGTGGAGTACCTGTGTCTAACCAAAAAATTCTTAGGCATGTGTCTAGTACTAGTCCCAACGTCTAAGGAAACAAAAGGCAGAAAAAGCCCACTATCAGCCTCATATTATCCTAACGCTGATGGCAGAAAAGTGGGCAGAAAAGGTACTACCTTTTTCTAGGCTTGTGGGTCCTACCGAGGTGGCTAACCAGTACAACCATTTTTGCTCTGCTAGATCCGTTGTTGAGTTGGCAAGTTTTATTGCTAGACACTGTCTAAACGGTGAGCGTGTGCAGCCTATAGGAAATGGGGGACTGAGCTTCAGTGACTTTGTGAAGCTAAGTCACTGAGACTAAGTTACCAGTCTCTGCCCTTCCTTTCTAATCCAATGAACCAGATTGATCCGGATTCATACTCAAAAATTTCAAACATTTTAGAAAAAATTGAAAAAATTCCAATGAATCATAATGGTTAAGTTCTATAATCTGAGAAAGTTTCAGTCCATTCGGATTAGTGGCGTGCGATTAAATAGCCTTTTATGTTTGAAAAGTAAAAAAGCTATTTAATCACAAACCAGTAATGCAAATGGATTGCAACTTTCTCAGGTTATAGAACAAACATTTATGCTTCACTGGATTTTTTTCAATTTTTTCTAAAATGTTTGAACTTTTATGTGTAAATACGGGTCAATCAGGTGCATTGGATCAGGATTCAAGGGCTGAGATTGGTGACTTAGCTTCAAAAAGTCACTGAAGCTCAGTCCGAAAATGGGGTGGATAAGAAAACTTTTCATCTCTTACACCTATGTCTAAACGATGGAGAAGATGGGTCTAAGGAAAATATTTTTGGACTTGTGTCTAGTACAAGACCGAGAGGCTAGTTGATTAAAATATTTGGCATAATACTTTGAGGCATTTTTCATTGGCCAGAGCACTAGTAGTTTGGAGAGAAAAAGTGAAAAAAAAGCTGCTACATGGGACCCACGCAAGAGACCTAAACGGTGGAGCAGTTTTGATTTTGCTAGACTCACGTCTAAGTTATTTTCTTAGCTCATGCCCAAGCCTTAGCACACTGCACAATATTTGCAGCTAGTAAGCTTGATCACTGATGGACCAACGAGATTGCTCGTAGGCCGACAACGAGACCCAGCGATATTTGCAGCTAGTAAGCTGGATCACTGATGGATCACAATATTTGTAGCTACTTTTTTTGAACAAGCGAGACCTAGTACTTGACGTTTTGCTTCCACTATTAACTCTCCTCTCTCCTCCTACTAGTACTACCTCGCTCCGCCTTCGCAGAAACCATTTTCTTTCACTGCTCCTCCCTTTCTTTTCTACTTCTTCATCCAGCGATGTCACCAAATATCATGTATCATCGGAAGAATATCAAGATGGCGGTGGTTAGAGCCATGGAGAAATCCAGCCGGCAGGGTGACCTGCAGGCTCGGACCGAGAAAGGAGACCAGCCATGGGGCGAGGGCTCGTCTTCGCGCATGTATCTGAAGAGCGGCTATCATGGGGACCAACAGTTCGGGTAGGTTTGTACTTCCGTTGATTCCTGGGCTCTCTGCTCCTACTATTGAACCATCTCTGTACATCTTCCAGGGCAAGCGGCTCGAGCATCGAATTTTCCACCCCATGGGTCGATAGCACGACGGATATCTTTGACGCGTACGATGCCCTCATGCCCACTCTCGGTCGAAGAAGAGAGGTACTGTAGTCACTATACATGTATTGACATTTTATGTTCTTATCTGCATGCACTCCATGCTCTCTTACTGATGACGCATTTTCCATGCAGGAAGTCAGGGCGAGAATCTTGGCCAAAGTAGATGAAATCTACAGCCATAACATGAACATTCTTCAGAAAAACTTTGAGCTCAACCTAGAGTGTGATCGCCTCTGAGTCGATTTGGCTTTTCAAATGAAGCTCGCATGATCTTACGAGCGTGACTCCTCCACGCTTCACGCTGGGTGTGAAAATTTGAAGAAAGAAGTCACGGTGCTCTGCAACCAAGAGCTACCATTGCAGAGATCATCTAGATCACGTCTCGCTAAGTAGGAATAGAGAAGCCATCTCATGTTGGCCGTCGAGGTCGCGACCATTGCGGATGTCGTCTAGGACCTACCTCCGCATGGCGGCCATAGTGTTGCAATCGCTGAATCTTGGAGTAGGAACTAGGAAGGGGGAGAACTTTCCTACGAGGCCCTCCTTTTTCTTTGTTTTGGGTGCATGGATCGTTTTTTTCTCATCCGTCTATGTATAATTATATTGCACTTTTTAGCGTTCGAATGCGCTCTATGGAGCTTTTGTAACGATATACTTGCTGTATAGTAGTCACTGTTTAGTGTACACATTACATTTAAATTTAGTCAAATATGTGACATCCTTTTTAATTAGGTTGGAGGGCATTTTCAGAAAAATTAGGCTAGAGAGAGATTATGTCAGATAAATCAAAAATAATTAAATCGTCAATGAGTGATCTTTAAATTTAATCATACTTTCTACTTTGTCATATGTGTAGGGATCCGGATCTAGTGTCTAGAAAAGCAAATGCACCGTCAGCATCGGGGACACCCAGCTATTGTCTAGACTCTGGAGTACTTTGGGTCACAAGCACAACTACCCCTATAGTCTATCCATGGACAGCCAATGATTCCTTGCATAGGCATTCCTGCCAGAACCTTTGCAGGGAAGATATCCGCTTTGACCCATTGTTTTCGGATTGGGCGGTCAAGATTGCTAGAAGCTGAACCCTGTCTCCCTGGATGATGTTTCTACTACTACTACGTAAAAATACACTTATGTGTGAGCTACGTTGATTAGCGAGGGTCATCAGCGTATGGGAGCCTCGACCGCACAAAAAAAGGTTTGCCACTCAATCAATTATGCTCACATCACCATTTAATGTGAGCATTTTACCAGCTCGACTACCTCTATGCACTAATCGTCCATCCATCTAATCACTCACTGTATAATTTAAAGTGTTCAATTCTCAGTATCTGACAAATGATTCTTCAAACTGACAGCCTAGAAAACTCCTCTAGAAGGAGAGAAATAGAAATTACTTATGATGTTAATTGGGTGTGTAGTATTACCTCTGTATATAAATACAAATTAGCGAAAGTACTTAATCACTAACGTGTAACTGATTTCGTGCGTTATTTTATAGTAAAAATACTTCAGTACAAAAATGTAAAACTGTGATGGAAGAAAAGAAGTGGTTTCGTTTATGGAGTGTAGCGAATATCATTATTTATCATGACAACATCACAAATTTATAATATTGCTGTACTCCCTCAATACGAAACTTAGATTTGACTAGATTCACGAGTATATAGATCGAGTATATAGATCATATTCACGAGTATATAGACGTATTTTAGTGATACATACGAATCTAGATAAATTCCATATCACTTATTTCCCAACTACTAGTAATAGTTTTATCACAAGTTTCCTAAGACAAGAGGTCAATTGTCTTTGTGAGTGTCCACAAGAATATAGGACATTTATTGAATTAAAAATTTGCACCTAGCCACCACAAATTAATCTAGCATGCTTCCTCCTTGACACTTCTAATTACAAATTAGACAGTCACTAAGGTTTATACATATTAGGTCATTGCATATGGTTATTGTATTGGAATTCATTTCTTGTGGTATGTATTCTTGGTGATGAAGACATTATTTTTTATCATGTAATGGAAATATTTCCCCTGATGGTGAGAACATTGTTTCGTTTTATGGAATGCTCTGTAAAATGGTAAAAAATAATTATTAATAATGAAAATATTTTTAGATACTAAAAAAAGGTCACAACTCTTTTTTGGTCATTTCATGCATCATTAGAAATGATGGTTGTTTATTGTAACATTTAGAAAGTAGGAAAAAAACAATGAAACTTATTGTTGTTCATGGAGAGGTATATGTACATTGTCTGCCTGGACGTCAAATGTGAACAATGCAAAACCAAAATTGTGCATGTGGACAATCATGCAAAACCATCCATAGTACCGCATCCATTAAAAAATACACGATATCTTGGTAAGCTAGAAACATGTTTGGAAGTACTTCTAAAATATCCGAAAGATGTTTAGTTCTAATAAATCGACAAAGTATTGCACCAAAGTTCTAAATTATGCAGGTATTATTATGCTTTAATAAGGTAAATTATTGGAGTGCACGCAATAAAATAGTCGTGCGAAGCACGTACAGTTTACTAGTCACGTAAGTACAATACCTTTTTTGAGATGCATGCATTCACTCCTGAACACCATAAGTAAAAGTTTGAACTCGTGGAGCGCCAAAATTACATCGCGCCAGCTAGCCCGATTAATGGTCTGTTACTACAGTAACCTACACATCTACCACTATAGTCTGGGACACCGAGCAATTGCTTGCCTAGGCGTCTGCGCCAGAGCCTTAGAAGGGAAGGTATCCCCTATGGCCCGTTGATTTAGAATGGACGGACAAGATTGCTAGACGGCCAAAATCACTTGGTCCCCACTCCTTCGCGCCCCTCCATTTCAAACACTTCAAAATTTCTGGCGCCCTCCGTTTCAAACGATACCAAAATCACGTGGTCCCCACTCCCTCGTGCCCCTCCATTTCAAACACTGCGAAATTTCTGGCGCCCCTTTGTTTCAAATGATACCAAAATCACGTGGTCCCCACTCCCTCGCGCCCCTCCATTTCAAACACTGCGAAATTTCGGGAGCCCCTCTGTTTCAAACGATACCAAAATCACGTGGTCCCCACTCCCTCGCGCCCCTCCATTTCAAACACTGCGAAATTTCTGGCGCCCCTCCGTTTCAAACACTGTGAAATTTCTGGCGCCCCTCCATTTCAAACGATACCAAAATCACATGGTCCCCACTCCCTCGCGCCCCTCCATTTCAAACACTGCGAAATTTCTCGCGCCCGGAACCTCCCGCAGCACTTCTCCGCGGCTGGCTTTGCCCGCCGGAACTCGACACCATGCACTTCTCAGCCAACAATATACCGGAGCTGCATCAGATGCGGTCTCATCCAAAGCATCATTGCTGCTTCACCGACATCCACCGCACCCGACCTTGGTCACTGAGTCCGTCGTCGTCCACCGCACCTGATTTCTTTTTCCCACTTTCCCCTCCACGGTGCCGAATCCGTCAACGACTGCCCAGGATCTGCATCAACGCCGGTGGCATCCACCCCACCCGTACCTTACCTAAAACATCATGCAGTGCACCGATTCAACCTCGTCCACCGCGGTCAAGCCAGCATCAAGCTCCCAAGATCTGCTTCCCCGACGCAAACAGCCGGCGCAACCGAAGCACCCTGGGTGACAAGGATGTCACCCGTGCCGGTATGAATGATAATTAGAAGCCTATCCGACCATGGTAACCAAATCACCAACTCTTTTTTTGTTTTGTCAGCAGTACAAAAGGTTCTGTCACAATGAACTGCATTTTTCTAATCGTTCTATACACCTAGTCAAAGCGCACGCCTATTCTTCGTGCTAGATACTACGGAGTAGGTCACTAGACATGTTGGTTTGCATTCGCTGCTCTACAAATTTTGAAGTCATGCACATGTTCTTAGCTACTCCGAACAACAGTAATTGCCTTCTATCGTGTAGTTCTTGCAAAATGTAAAATCAGTGGAAAATATTAGTTTCGATTCCCTGCTCCATGATGGCTCAAAATATATTCGAGCTCGTTGGTGAACCCCAAGAGGAAGGTATGATGAGCATAGCAGCAATTTTTCTCTCAGTTATGAAACCAAAGTTATCGAACTAGTAGGAGTAAGGAAACACCTCCAAGGTGTTGTTTCCAACTTGGAATCCTGCACAACACATCCACAGAACTTTGCCCCCACCTTACAGTGAGGTTGTCAATCTCACCAGTTTTGCTGAAAACAAAGGATTAAACGTATTGTGTAGAAGATAGTAATAGCTTGCATAAAATAAACAAAAAACAGTAAATATCTTGTAGATTGATGGTAAAAGAAAGGACCGGGGTCCATAGTTCACTAGTGGTGATTATCCTTAAGATAGATGACATGTTGGGTGAACAAATTACAGCGGGGCAATTGACAAACATCGAGAAAGCATACATGCATATACTAATCATCTTGACTCCTATGAGATTTGATTGGGCATTACAACAATATACATAGGCCGTAATCCAACTTCATCTATGACTAATAATCCACCTTCAGGTTATCATCTGAACCCCCTCCAGTATTAAGTTGCAAGCAACAGATAATTGCATTAAGCAAAGTGTGTAAAGTAAACAATACGATTGTTCTATGAACAAAGGATTGTTGTTTTCTCCCTAGTAGAAACAACACATCTAGTACCTTAGAGATTTCTGTCACTTCCCTAGATTACTAGAGGCATGAACCCACTATCGAGCATAAATACTCTCTCTTAGAGTTGCTAGCATCTACTTAGCCAAGATAGCTACTAACAACGGAGAGCATGCAAGATCACAAATAACAAAGACATGATAGAATCAATAATCAATCTGAAATAGCATCTCAATATCCATCGGATACCCGCAAACACAACATGTATGATTACAAATAGATGATCTTGATCATGAACGGAGCTCACAAGATCTAAACATGGTAGAACAAAGGAGAAGAACCAACCATCTAGCTACTACATGAACCCGTAGTCCAGGGATGAACTACTCACGCATCACACCGGAGGCAGGCATGGTGATGAAGAAGGCCTCCAGGATGATCTCTCCCCTCTGGCAGGGTGCGGGGAAGAGCTTCAGATCCCTCCCGATCTAGGGATGGAGATGGCCGTGGCTACAGACTCTTTCGTGGAATTTTGGTCGGGTACTTAGGGTTTCTGAAACGGAGGCTTCTTATAGGTGAAAGGGAAGGCCGAGGGGGTGCCCGAGGCGGCTACACGAAACCCAGGCGTGGGCCAGGCCTAGCCGTGTGGCCAGGTGGTGTGGCTGGCCCATGGCCCCTCTCCGTCTCGTCTTTTGGCTCTGTGTTCCCCTCGGTGAAATATTGACTTTGGCTTTTGTCCCGTCCAATTCCGAGGATATTCATTTTCTGGAACCAAAAATAGCAGAAAACAAGCAACTGGCACTATGACATCTTGTTAATAGGTTAGTTCTAGAAAATGTGTAAAAATACTCCAAAGTGTGGACAAAATATAAGAAAGTAGATATAAAACAAGCATGGAACATCAAAAATTATAGATACGTTTGCAATGTATCAACATCCCCAAGCTTAACTCATGCTCGTCCTCGAGTAGGTAAGTGATAAAAATAAAGAATAATTTTTGAGGTGACATGCACCATTATAATCTTGATCAAAGTATTTGTAAAACATTGATAGCTGGGATCATACTACTTTAACATAGCATGAAAGATATAGTTCTAACAATAAGACACAGCAACTATGTTGTAGCATGAAAAGGTACAAACAAAAGATTCATGAATAACAATGCTTTGCAAGACGTTTGTTTGTTTCACATAAAGAAAGCATAATGAGAATGGTATTCAGCTTGTCCCTCATAGTGTAGCAAAACATAAATGCATAGGACACCTTCAAAGTTCATAAGGATGACTAGATACAAATAGTTTAAGAACAAGCAATATCAAAGTTATGCATCAATCAACAAGTCTTGGGACAATGCACATTAAACTAATAATGGCCACTATGCTCTCTTAATAGGTGCATAAAGATAGAAGATGGACACTCAACATAAAAGTAAAATAAAGGCCTTCATAGAAGAAAGCAGGGATTCAAGTCTCATAAAGAGCTTCCAAATTTTTTGGTACTTATTAGCTTTCAGCTCTCATTGCCCCTATCATAAGAATCTTGAAGTGATTAAGGTTAAAGTGAACAAACTATGGAGTATATGCTTGACAAAGTATAACTTGGCCATCTCATGTCCCTTGAATACGAGGGCCGCTCCTCATGCTACTCAAGTTTAGTTACCAGTAAGTTCTTGTCATAGTAAGTACATGTGTATAATAGAGAACCGCCAACGAGATACCCCTTGCCCGATGATATCGAAGAATCCCCATATCAAAGTGACAAGGAAAGCAGACAATAAGCATCTCAGCAATCTTCTTATTTACCATGGGAAAATGGTGCTTTTTTCTCTTTTTCCTCTTTTCGCATCTCTTTTTTCTCTTTTTCTGAATCTCTATCTCTTTTTTTATAAGAGAATGCTTCATAGATTGCTCATTATGGTTACGCTGCAGGTTTCCATCATGATTAGGCATGGATTAGACCAGCGGCTCAGGCGTTTCTCTAACACACATACATAACTCCATGGACTTACAAGCTCCCCTTTCATTTCACACCGACGACATCCATAAACAAAAGAACATGATATCAACTGGGTACAATGTACAAGTGCAATGTTGAAAGCGTTCCCCATGACAGCATGGTTCTACTAATCCCCAACGTATAAGTGCAAGAATATACAATGGAGATGACACAATGATTCAAGTTTATTAGGGGCAAGAAAAGTAAAGTGTGCCATCAAGTTCGTGAGAGCTTTAATCAGTAATTTTCACATAACAAGTTTAATTCGGAAGGTGGATATGAATATATTTGGAATAGCAAATGCTAATAGGTAGGTGTGGTGGACTCTTTGGAATAACTTGGTTTTATTTGGAGTTGGATGCATGAGTGGAACTCATACTTGGTATGGAGGCTAGCAAAAGACTGGGAGCGACCAACTAGGAGAGCAATAATGGCCCTAATCATGCAAAGCGACAAACATTATTAATTAAAGCATAAAGTGATATTAGAAGTCAAAAACTAAAGGATCATAGAGGCTATGGTGACTTGGTATAGTCTTAACATGGTGTGAGCATGTGTCAAGTCAACCCAAAAAAAGCATCAAAGGAGAATACCACAATACTATGCTTTAATATGCTAAAACAACGCATGATTCTTTCAAGACACATTAAGCAATCTTAATTGTTTATAACATGTCATGCTACAGCAAAAATCACTAAGCATAAAGCCAAAACAATATCAAGCATGACATGACAAAGCATAGGCCACAGTCAAAAACAAGCTCCCTTTTACCACTTAAGCATGAACTTTTCCTACTATTTTCCAATCCAAACCAATCTATTTGAAAACTAATGCATGAATGAGGGGGTCCAACCAATTTATTCAAGAAAACTAAGAAAACGAAAACCAAAAACAAAAACAAAGACGCTCCAAGAACAACACAACTGTGTATGAAACAATAAAAATGAAGTGTTTGGAAGAAACCTGAAATTTTTATTGATGAAGAATTGGATGCCTTGGGCATCCCCAAGCTTTGACGCTTATACTTCTTGAATATTTATTGGGGTGACACGGGTGGCATCCCCAAGATTGACCTTTTGTCCATTCTTCATCTCATTACATCATTCTTCCCTACACTTTAAAATTTCCTTCATACAAAACTTCACACAATCTTCATTAGCAACATTAGTGTACTCAAGATAATAAGTATTTTGGTTCAGTTCCAACACAAGTAAAACTTCCATTAAAACACAAGCTACTGTAGCACTTCCTTTAAAAAGTTCAAATGATCAAAGAAAACTCAAAGAGAAAGAGATTAAGAGGCAAATGCAAATAATGGCAGAAATCTGTCAAAACATACCAGCAGGTAAACACCGATTTTTTCGAAGACAATCTGTTGCTCAAATCAAAAAGTGTTGAATTAACGAAAGTTGGATAACAACCTGGGGCAGAAGCACAAGCAATTACAGCTCAAACGGACGTACAGAGATTTTTCACGAATTTTTAAAACGAAGCACTAAAATCTATTTCGGGACAGCAACTTTCCCAAGCATTACTTCTCTCTCATTAGAGGTTACACTTGGCACAAAAACCACAACAAAATGATAAGGAGCAGTTATTAGAGAGGTAATAACTTCCAAGACTCAACTAAAACTTTTGGGTTATCTCCCAATAAGTGCTTTTCTTTAACGCCTTTGAGCTGGGCATAAGAATTTCGATGATGCTCACATAAGAAATATGAATTGAAGTAAAAGAGAGCATCAAGAAGCAAATTCAAAAAACATTTAAGTCTAACCCACTTCCTATGCATAGAAATCTTATACGCAAATAAATTCACAAAGAACAAAGTTACAGGCTTAGGAAGATAAAACGAGAGTAACTTTAAAACTTTCAGCAAATAGAGAGGTGTTTTAATAGCATGAAAAATTTTGCAACCATATTTTCCTCTCTCATAATAATTTTTAGTAGCCTCATGAATAAACTCAACAATATAACTATCACATAAAGCATGCTTTTCATGATCTACAAACACATAATTTTTATCAATCTTAAAAATAATGGGATTAAAACCTTCAAACCCACTTTTAACAATTTTATAACAAGGTGACTGATCATTCTCAAGAGGTATGGGGTTCCAAGATAAGGTCAAGACCCCTCCAATCTCATTTTTAATAGTAGTACAATTAATATTATCAACCAATATAGGACCATCATCTAGAGCTTTATCATAAACATTTTCTAAGCAACGCTCTTTAGTACCATGCATTTCGAAGTTAGGCACTAATAAAGGATTATCATAGATAACAGGAGCATAATTATTATCACAAGTTTTACCCATAGTAGATTTTTCAAAAGAATCCACAGGAACATAACATTCATCCTCCTTTGATAAGCATGGGGGACAATCAAATAATGTAAGGGATGAAGAGTTACTCTCATTAGAAGGTAGGCATGGGTAGCTAATCCATTCTTCCTCCTTTTGTCCATCACTCTCCTCCTCTTTTTCATCTAATGAGCTTTCAGGTTCAGCAATTTCTTATTCCATAGGCTCCTGCAAATTGTGGACACATTCTTGTGCATGACTGAGTCTCTCTTTATAATCAATGATATAACAATTATTGCTGAAATTTTCTATGCAATGATCAAGGATAGAAGAGACCATATCTTTAAGGTCTTTACAAGCAACACAGATTTCATAGTTTTTAGACATGAAGGATTCTATTTTAGAAGATCCCATAAACAAAACGAATTGTTCTACTTCTTCAAATCCAAGATGAATATAGTTATTCCAATGATTGTTCATAATTACAAATTCTTTACTAAAGCCACATTGGAATTTAAGATGTTTAGTATCCTGTTCAGAGCAATAATTTATATCATGGCATTTAAGCAAAATTTTAGCAAGTAGATCCAACCTTTTTAACACGGCTCTCATGACTTTACCCTAATAAGATTCTCTATACCTTATAAACTCTTCCATGGAGGTTCTAGCAGGCGGTGGTTCATCTACTACCTTAGCAGTGATAGTAGTTTTTCCAAATAGGAAACCGAGTGGGCTATCCATAATGAAATAGTGATTGGAGCAGAACTAGACATAAAAACAACTTGAAGTAGGAACTAATTTTTTTTTTGTGTTTTTAATAAAGAAACAAGCAAACAAAGCAAAAATAAACTAAGCAAAACGAAAACAACAAAGTAAAGAGATTGGTTATGAGGGACTCCCCTTGTGAAGATGTCCTTGACTCTCCGACAACAGCGCTAGAAAAATAGCTTGATGGCTCAAAATATATTCGAGCTCGTTGGTGACCCCAAGAGGAAGGTATGATGAGCACAACAGCAAGTTTTCCCTCAGTTATGAAACCAAGGTTATCGAACCAGTAGGAGCAAGGAAACACCTCCAAGGTGTTGTTTCCAACTTGGAATCCTGCATAACACAACCACAGAACTTTGCCCCCAACTTACAGTGAGGTTGTCAATCTCACCGGTTTTGCTAAAAACAAAGGATTAAACGTATTGTGTGGAAGATAGTAATAGCTTGCAGAAAATAAACAGAAAATAGTAAATAGCTTATAGATTGATGGTAAAAGAAAGGACCAAGGTCCATAGTTCACTAGTGGTGATTCTCCTTAAGATAGATGACATGTTGGGTGAACAAATTACAGCGGGGCAATTGACAAACATCGAGAAAGCATACATGCATATACTAATCATCTTGACTCCTATGAGATTTGGTTGGGCATTATAATAATATACATAGACCGTAATCCAACTTCATCTATGACTAATAATCCACCATCAGGTTATCATCCGAACCCCCTCCAGTATTAAGTTGCAAGCAATAGATAATTGCATTAAGAAAAGTGTGTAAAGTAAACAATACGATTGTTCTATGAATAAAGGATTGCTGTTTTCTCCCTAGTAGCAACAGAACATCTAGTACCTTAGAGATTTCTGTCACTTCCCTATATTACTAGAGGCATGAACCCACTATCGAGCATAAATACTCCCTCTTGGAGTTACTAGCATCTACTCGGCTAAGATAGCTACTAACAACGGAGAGCATGCAAGATCACAAACAACAAAGACATGATAGAATCAATAATCAATCTGAAATAGCATCTCAATATCCATCAGATACCCGCAAACACAACATGTATGATTACAAATAGATGATCTTGATCATGAACGGAGCTCACAATATCTAAACATGGTAGCACAAAGGAGAAGAACCAACCATCTAGATACTACATGGACCCGTAGTCTAGGGATGAACTACTCACGCATCACACTAGAGGTAGGCATGGTGATGAAGAAGGCCTCCAGGGTGAACTCTCCCCTCCGGTACGGTGCCGAGAAGAGCTTCAGATCCCTCCCGATCTAGGGATAGAGATGGCGGTGGCTACAGACTCTTTCGTGGAATTTTGATCGGGTACTTAGGGTTTCTGTATCAGAGGCTTCTTATAGGTGAAAGGGGAGGCCGAGTGGGTGTCCGTGGTGGTTACACCACCTCTAGGCGCGGGCCAGGCCTGGACACACGGCCAGGTGGTGTGGACGGCCCCTGGCCCCTCTCCGTCTCGTCTTCTGGCTCCGTGTTCCCCTCGGTGAAATATTGACTTTGGCTTTTGTCCCATCCAATTCCGAGAATATTCATTTTCTGGCTTTTCTGGAACCAAAAACGGCAGAAAACAGGCAACTAGCACTGTGGCATCTTGTTAATAGGTTAGTTCTATAAAATGTGTAAAAATACTCCAAAGTATGGACAAAACATAAGAAAGTAGATATAAAACAAGCATGGAACATCAAAAATTATAGATACCTTTGTAACGTATCACTCCACAGTTACTGAATCTATCTGGTTCGTCCTAAGATAAGTTCCTGTTATTGTTTCCTCCTTGGCATCGTTATGCTGTCCGATAGTACCTGTTTAGACTCTTCATACTAATTCGATTATAATTTTGTTGTTGCCATCTGGTTCTTCAAAAGCTACAAAACTAACTATTTTATTTTTCTTGCATAGAGCCCAGAATGGAACAATGAACATGATGGTTTGCATAGCCTCTTCTACAGGTTCACAAGCGATGCCATTATTTCCTTATCTGGTGCTAGTTCATCCTAATCAATGGCATAATTGTCCTCTACTATGTAGTTCACTCGTGGTTTGCATTCCTGCTCTAGAAGTTCTCTTATGATGCCATATTTCTATATGGTTGATTCTTAGCTATGGCAGAAACTGCATGACATTGTGTAGCTCACCGTAAATTCTGATTCACCGTACATCTCTTGCATTCTAGGAAATATCACCGCTTCCATATATATTTGCTTATATGACCTGCCTAGTTTATATTTGGTGAAATTCTAAAAAACACTTTGTTTGATTGCTCATTTCATTGTAGCACACTTGTCTAATGATTGTTTGTCTTGTTCTACAGGTTCACGTGCGATGGTACTATATCTTGCATCTCATTCTGGTTCGTCCTAAGCAACGACATAACTACCCTCTACAATATATAGTTCATTCTTCGTTTTCATTCCTGCTATACAAGTTCTCGTATGATGCGATTATAATTTCTATTTGGTCCATTCTAAGCTATGAGTAGTTTCTCTTGTTTGTTGTATTAACTTGCTATTACTTAGTTTCAGATTGCAATTATTGCTATTCTCACCAAAGAGGGGGCTGCAAGATCATGTATCAAGGTGGTTTTCCAATGTAGTTGTCACACTCAAAAGGAGATGCAGTTGATGGATTAAGAAAGCAAATTGAGAACAATGTAATCAACTTGATTTTCAACTAAAATGCTGAATTTTCTTTCCTGGGCATTGATATTATGTAATATTTTTAAGAAGTTTGCAGCTGATGTAATATCTAGATAACTCTCATAGGCCATGTAGGAATTTTTTTGAGCTAGGCCATGTAGGCATTTAGTCGACCGCGTCCACACATGGCGGTAGTCGGTATCATAATTGCGCCAGCCAGGTCGATCAGGTAAGAGTTTAGGTCTTTGTTTTTTCCCTTATTGTATTAGGCCTACCATGAATAGTAAAAGATGCTCTCTAATTGTACTCCTTTTATGATATTTGCTTGGACTTCAGAAGGTTGAAACTGTAGGTGTCTGCGACGCCTACTGTTAGGTGGCAACCAGTAACAGGCTAGAACAGTAATAAGCCAAACAGTAACATGCCAAAACAGTAACATGACAAAACAGTAAAAGGCCAAAACAGTAATAGGCCAAAGTAGTAATAGGCCAAAGCAGTAACATGCCAGAATAGAGGCAACCCAGCTCATTAATGGACCAGATTAATAACAGACCAGAAAAGTGGCAGGCTAGAACAGTATAGGACCACAACAGTAATGGACCTGAATAGTAGATGGCCAAAATAGTAACAGGATAGAACATTAGCATGCCAAAAATTACCATATAGGAATAGTAATAGGCCAATATATTGGCAGGTTAGAACAGTACCAGATCAGAACAGTTGCAGGCCGCTGGTGGACCCGAGAAGTTAACGAACGGTACGGTAAAAGGCCAGAACAGTATCGGACCTTCTCAGAAGTGGGTCATTCGTAGGCGGCCCAGAACGAGCTGTGTGAATAGTGGCGGGCTGCCAGTGGGCCTTAACAGTATCGGGCCTACTTGACGCAGCCTGTTAACGGGCCACGCACTATTTGAACAATGTGGGCTTCTGTAGGCCAAAACAGTAACGGGCCTGGCATTCGCGGACCGCTGCTGGCCACATCTTTGGACCCATTTCAAACAGTGCCGGACAAAACAGTAATGGACCATAATCTTATTGTGTTCTACTAATGGGCCAGTCCACTTAATTATTAGCAGGCCTTGGCTGGGCCTGGCTTCTACCACGGTTTCTATGACCGTTAACAACGGTAACTGGGCGTTAACGGTGTTTGTCATGTGGCATTTTGCATGACGTCAGCAGTCAACGCGGCTGGCGGATAGATCTACGATGGAACAAGTTTTCGTGGCTGAAGAGTGCGATCCGCCACGGTCAGAAAAAAACGTAGTAGATTCTTTTGTGACAGAGATTTTACCACGAAGGGCATCCGTCTAGAAGACTTTTCAGCCACGAAAAACAGGCCTTCAACCACGAAAATCGTCTATTGTAAAAGCCAGCTTTTCTTGTAGTGGTAGTCAATATATCGAAAAGCACACATGTTCTATTTTTTTTTCATTCCCACAAACTTGACGCAGGTTGAAAAATTAGAGAAAATACAATACCGACTTGCACATGACGCCCTCTTATGTGTGCTACCTATCATGAAAAATTGCAAAATTAATTTTTGACAACTTCTAAAAAAAATTACTTAAAAATATGGCCTGTCACGTATGGACATTCTTGGGTTTCTGACCAAATGACGAAGGTCATGGCCATCTCCATATCACAATTTATCGTAATGTGCAAATATTAGGTAGATGGGTGCATCATGGACTGTAAAACAAGACGAGTTTCTAAATTTTTGAAAAAAAACAAATTTCAATTTTCCAAAGGCTAGGAATGTTTTTTCGTTGTAAACTGTTCAATAAGCACCAAGAATATGGCCATGAATGCTGCCACCCGAATTTTCACAAAGTGGACCATGTTTAATGGATAGTTCGCAATTTTTGTCATCTTTCAAGCTTTCGAGCTAATTTCAGCCACTTAAATGGCTTTTTATTAATTTATGGAAATTAGATCATATTAGAATTACATGTAAGTGATAGATTGCTCTTGATTTTTTTAAATAATTTTGAAGGTACCCACCACGCAGTCAATGTTTAGAGGATATCACCCAATGTTTTGAACGAGTCAATTTCTTGCAATTAGCATGAATTTGGATGTCGAAAAATTCAACCCATCTCTGAAAGAATTAGAGAAAATAAAGAGTGCACTATTGTAGTACTACCCCCTCCATTTCATAATATAAGATATTTTAGCTTTTATGAAACGAGTGTATCTAGACACCTTTTAGTGTGTAAGTTCACTTCAGATCTACATATTAAAAAATGTCTAGATGCATTCTTTCCACAAAAACTAAAACATCTTATATATTAAATATAAGAGGGAGTGGTACTATGATAGTGCACTCCTTATATTTTGAATCTACATATTAACGGGGGAGTAGTATTACGATAGTGCACTCTTTATTTTCTCTCTCTATTTCTGTAATACCTCAAATTTGTTGCTAACTATTTATGCCTATTTAAGAAAATAAATAGGACCTTGAGGATATTTATATCATTTGGGAATAGGAAGTTAGAGGAAAAAGAGTACTAGTGTTTGATCTCACGGTTTGTAAGCCTGTAGTAGAACCCGTTGCTGGTCTGTAGTGGCTCTATGTTATAAAGCTAGTCAAACTTATTTTATTTCTACATCGTGAAGAAAGAAATTGGGCTGGGCTGGGCTTGTTGTTCTTTGGTCATACTCGTTCCCGTATATTCTAGGATCGACTTGGCCGCTGCCGCCGCCTCTACGCATCTACCCTAAAAACTGTCCAGGCCACTGCTGCTGCTTCCTCTCGCTCTGCAACGTCACCGCCATTAGGTTGTGGCTGCTGCTGCCGCTGCAAGGCTATTACGCTGCTCTCCTCGACTGCCTTCGTCGAGCTGTTTTGTCGCCTCCGTCGGTAGCCAGATTCGACAGCTCATCCCTATTGGTGTTGACACTTCTGATTTGGAACAATCACAGTTTATGACTCGCACTTGAGGCAAGTCCATGAGAGAATAATACTTTGCATGATCCCTTCATTTAAATTTTATTTTCTAGTACTTATTTTTTATTTAGTTTCTATCTATTGGTCATATGTGTGGAGATGAAGTGATACATCAAAGGATATGGTTGCACTTGCATTTTTGCATAACATCTTCAAGATAGTGCATAAAGTGGTGTGTCCTACTGAGGTAGGCACTTGAGGTCCCCACATTATGGGCTATCTCCATAAGTTAGAGTGAGTGGGTGCCGACGGGTATCCACTCAAGCGATACCGGTATAGCAAAAGAAAAGTGACAGAAAAGAGCATGTAAACATACAAGAGCATCGTTGTGCTATGACAAGTGTTACAGGATAATCGTTGGTGTCGTGTTTTATGCAAAGCTTATTATTTCTTATGTGCTTGTTTAGTACTTTGTAATCACACTTGTGGCTTCTATGTTTTTAGGTACCACCGAGGACGACATTCATGGGACCGGGAGTAGTACCTCTACATTATAGACACACTATTTTCACTCACTATAGTACCTTATATATATATATATATATTAGTTTAACCACATTCAAGATAGCTCTTGACTTATTATTTTCCATAAGGTTTGGCTTATATTATGTTGCTACTGAGTTGTCTGTTTGAGACATCTTGGATATGAGATTTTTTTTACTTGGTCTCGTTGAACCAGGTAGTTCAGTATACATATAAGTTTCGTGGTCTATTATTATCTTGTTGTCATGGTTGTAACCATAAACAAAGGAAGCTCTACTAAAATTTATATTTTTGTACCAATATGAGAAGTTTTTTGAAGTATGTGTGGCATTGGTGTTATACTTTCAATATATAAGACGTTTTAGCTTTTATCAAGCGAATGTATCTAGATGACTTCTGGTGTGTAGGTTCGAAGTGAAGCTACACATAAAATATATGTAGATACATTCGTTTTACAAAAGCTAAAGCATCTTATATTTTGGAATGGATGGTACTAGTAAGTTGCACGTACACCTAAGACTTGATAATATAAGTATGACATACCATCACTATATAAAATTATAATGCTCCTAGGTAAAGCTCAAGAAATAATTATAAGTTACACCCATAAAATATCTAGTGTTTTCTTATACTTTATCAAGTAGAAACCTATTGTCAATGTTCAAAGCCTTTTAAGGTACCCACCACGAGGCAACCAATATACGTCAACAAACAAGGATTTTAAAATATTCAACTTCTTGCTGATAACTTGTGTGCCAACAAAGTTCACCCTTTTATGAAAACAATAAAATAAAATATAGTAAAGAAAAATCCCAAAAACAAAGACTTACGCATAGTGTCATTTTCAACTATTTCTTTTCAACGTTTTCGTATTTCATGTTTCTGCATATGAACGTTTTAAGAATGAAAGAAGCGCATCGCAGAAGCATGGGAAGAGGCAAGCGAACTCCAGAATATGTATAAGAGATAAAGAACGATAGAATTAAGAAAAAATAGGCAAAAACATGGTAGAACAAAGAAATAAAAGAAGCGAAAAAAAGAAAAGGACAAAGCTTGCAATGATCTCAAGTATCACTAAGCAAGACCCGCATCAGAGTGCAGGAGTACACGTGATCACCGTGATCTCGAGTATCACTGAGCGAGGCCTAGGCTAAGACTGCACCGAAGCGTAGGACCCAGGCGTTGGTCGCATGTCCCACCGCTTCCAAAGCACTACCTTGCTATTTCAGCATACGAACGTCGACAGCAACATCGCCAGAACTAGGCATGTTCGCCGGCTTGAAGCACATGACGACGATGGTAGCAAGCTGAAAAATGACGTGGGTATAAATAGGAGAGGGCCTATCTAATGCATTTCTTGAACAAAATACAGGAAGAATCATCTTATCCTATTTTCTCCACGAGAATTCATGCACGGCTAGAACCTATGGTGCCATCTATTCTACCACCAGCGAGAAAGATCACGCTATGAGACATGCTCTCTCACGCCAGATAATGCTGCCAGTTTGGCTCTAAGCCCGCGAAAACTCACGTAGTCCATGGTATACGCTCACAGAAGGCGTGAGTTTATGTAGCCACATTGTTTTTGGACGCCCCACGTCTGTGAGAAACCGCTGCCGACATGGGCTTATCGTGCCACATCGGCTATGGGTCAGGCCCGGATCCATGAGGAACTACTCACGACTAGATTTTATGTCACTATGTCGGACCTGGATGGGACTCACGTCTGCGGGAAACCACGACCGACATGGGCTTACGGCACGACATCGGCTCCGTGCGGGCCCCATGACTAAGAGAAGCCGTGGCCAGCATGGGCTCACAGTATCAGGCCGTCTCCTGGTGGCCCCACTACATGGCGGGTGCGGATGCACGTCGCGCCAAGAATGCCTCTCACCGAGCGTGTTACCTCCCGAATACGCTGACGACGGGCCCATCACACGCGGGGTCCATCATCCTACGACGCGGGGTATGACATGGCGCGTGACACCCATCCGCGGTAGAGAATCTTTCGCACTAGCCACAGAGGGTCTCGCCTCACGGGATAGAAGGGCTCCATTGTGATGTCGTCGCGTGTCCTTTTCAGCGTCCATCCTACGGCTAAAAAGAATTGGGACAGTGTGGATGGTAGTTTGGGCCGAAACAATCTAGCGCTATTATTTACTCCTGATTTATAAATTTAACAAAATATATACTTTTAACTCTAAAATCCTTGCTATAATAGAAACCTTTTCTTTTTCACCTACACGCACACCACACCCATCCATAGCAGTGATTGTGTGTTTGAATCACCCACTAGAGAAATATACACCACCGAAAGAAGTGGATTATAGATAAACATTGTATTGTTGTTTGAGAAAGAACATACATGCTAGTCTAGGATTTCACATGTCACATAACCCGATCAATTCCTATTCTTCAATTCGTATAAGTTTATATTACAATTTAAACATGTGTACATAAAAAGAAAAGAAAATATTGGATGGTAACTAGTTCACACTTAGCACCCTTAACCATAGTACATATACAATAGGGTCCAATTCTTTTACATATTTTTGCCATTAATTAATTAGTTCAATTAGTCAACTATATTTGGCTCGTGCACCTATATGCGATGCAATTATAGATGGCATGTTAATAAAATATGTGCATCAAGTTACCTAATGTGTGGTTGCTCTACAATATACTTGGTGCGATATATACTTAATTTTCCACCGATATCAACATTGTCCACACTAATAATATAGTTTTCCTATCATAACTTAAACTAATGCCATAATAAGATCTTGTGATCAACTGCCATCCACCCATTGTTGATGGCAGAAGAACTTATTTTAATGATGCTTTGGTATATAGCTACGCCGACACATCACGACAAATATATGTATATATATGCAGTGATCTTGAGTGTATATATCTTTGAGAAATTTGTGGAAACATAAAATATATATGAATCATTAATCACAAAAGATATGGCGAGTATATCAATATTAGTTCCCCTTTTATCTTGGTGTTAAGCGGTGGAGATATATGCATTTGTGACTCTAGGTGATTTTCTACCAGATGGCAAATATCGACTGGCTATGGGCACACCCCTCCTCTTGGTTCCCTATAAATACCTAAGCATAGAGGAGGTAAAAGGAACGCAACACCAAGCCTCAAATAACAAGAGGAGAAAGAGAGCAACATCTACCTGTGGCTCTTCCATAAGGTCTAGCTAGCTTTAAGGTCCTTATTCATTCCTTTGTTTCTCACTTATTTATCATCATGCTTTACATTACAAGAGACTATTACATGTGTTATATGTGTTATGATGAACTAGTGTGTTTTATATATGCACTATGTGGTACAATATTTTTGTTGTTGTGTTGTTTTGTTTTTTGGGAATTGGAAACCACGTATATGCATTTATTTATACATGTTTCAACTTCCCTAGTTTATTTACTATGTCGAGGTTATCATCGGACAAAGTTGGGGCCATGGCTCCCTAATGCTATAATTTTTTGTAAAACCCCCTTAATATTATGTGATATTTTTATAGAGCTGATCCCAGAGTAACCTAATTGCCCCCTCCAAGTTGCACATTTTCTCAATCCCCCTGTATCATATTCCTAAATCGTAGGACCTCATGATATTTTTGGTTATACTTGTTGCAGAAAATGACACGGGAAATTATTCCATTTATAGGGAAACACTATGTTGTGATTTTTCACCATTGTAATATCCTTGTTATCCTCTTATATCCGAATATAATTATTCTACTTATTCTTGTCCCGATGACTGCTATGAAAGTGTGCACGCCTCTTATAGTAGCGACATATGATGTTTTCACTTATTTTTCGATCTGGCATATTTATATGAGCTGGTGTATATATATACATATATATATACATGAAGTGCATGCTTATATTCGAGATTTTTGTAACTAGTATTTCTTATGATTTTGCAACTATAGAATATTTATTGGATACATGGACAAGGTTGCGCTTTTCTTATTGACTTTATGATGTTTTTGTTGATTCTTATTGAGAATACTCGATAACAATCACCTTGAATGTAGAAGAAATGGATTGGAAATAACCAATCTCTTTATTTTTGTAGTTCGTTTAGCTGATCATGGCATCCCCTGTGAAGTTTCTTGTTGTTGAAGATTCCCGAGTTGATGCCCTGGTTCTCTCCATGATGCTTCGCAAGTTCTAGTGTGAAATTACTATGGCTAAGAATGGGAAAGAATTTCTGGATCTGTTCCTTGAAGGGAGGAAGTTTGACATTGTTTTTTGTGATAATGACATGCCCACAATGAGTGGACCTGAGGTACTTTTATTACTTTGACATTCCTTTTTTGTATGAAAAAATATGTATTTCATTTTGCTTGAATATTTGTAGCTTGACAAATTAATTGTTGTGTTACATAACAGGCAGTTGAGAAGATTCGTGCTATGGGAGAAAGTGATGTGAAGATTGTTGGGCTATCAGCTAATAATAATGCCGAAGAGGTATTCATGAGTGTTGGTGCTGGTGTGTTTGTGCCCAAACCAATGAAGCTTGATGTTCTTGGGGCTATTATCCAGGAGGTCATCAATAAGAAGAACAACACCATGGTCTGAGCATGATCTAGCTTCCTCTAGCGATATAGTGAATAAGATGTTGAGCTCATATATGTTTGAGTCGGTCTACATTGTCATGTCTATTTAATTTTATCGGATTATTATTTAATTCCAAGGTTCATGTTAAAGGTCGTCCTTAGCAATAAGGACATGAGAGGTTATGAATAATTAGATGGGATTCATGTAATATGTCTCCTTGAATTTCAATCCATTACTTCCCATCAATTCATGTTTCCTCGTGTGAGGTACTTAAATTATTCAACTGCTAATCTTTAACAAAATTTTAATAGTTTGGATTACTTGTTATAGTGTGGTATTGTAACTAATGTTTGTTGTGACACCTACGAGGCAAGAACAACAATAAAAAAATCCCAGCTCTAATGCGACACCGACAAGATCTAGCTTAAGAAATCCATAGGTCTTACCCCTAAAGGTTTGGTTGTGGAAGCTTGATGAAGCATGTCAGGGCAGTGCGGGCCTTGTACCACCCATCTCCCACGTCGATCTCTGGTGAAGTCTTCTCTTCCGTCACCTTCCTCGCTAACTCTGACAACGACAACTACACTGCATCAAGCAGCCCCAAACATGGTGCATCTGCTGGTTCTCACATATACGACATCAAGTACGTTTGATCGCATTTGATGCATTTCATCAACAAAATCTACCGAAAGTACGCAGTGTGCTATTATATTTTATTAAGCAGTTACTAGTCTTACCGTTACCACTATATAGTGTACGGATAACTTTGAATATTTACCATTGGATCAAGACTCGCAAATCCCAATATTTCCAACCGCTGGATCTTTTTTCCATTTTAGCATCTATAAGATTCTATTGATAGCCTTTAGCATAATGAAAGTTATGCATAAACATCAAAACACACTTATCCATCATTCTAGAATCTTCTCCGTCATTTTCCTAGACCATGGTACCAATAAATTTAAGTATTAGGTAGCTAATAAACTTTTATTTCTACATGATATAAAGAACAACTAAATATATACCCATACTTTGTAGATGTGGCTCAAATTTATAATTTTTCTGAGCCTTACCTATTATAATTTTATATAGTGATGATATGTCATACTTATATTATGTGAGTCTCACATGCAAGAAACATGCAACTTACTACTATAAAGAGGATGGCTCAGCTCCGTGGTGGAGAAGGAGTTGGATCCGTCTAATTTTCCTTGTTTGATTTCAAGGTCCTTTGTGCAAAATGTATGGACTTGGATGTAATTTTCTATTTTTTAAGGTCCTTGATGTAACATTCACATCCACAGACCATGTTAATTGAAGGATCTCACTCCCTCTGGACATACCCTACTCAAATAAACAAAGTGCCACCACCCTATTTTTGGAGAAAGTGGACCATGTTTTCTTACAATTCCCAAACAGTCTTAGCACATTTCAAGCCTCCCTAGCTAACTACACCCACTTAAATGACTTTGTATTGATTTAAATAAATGAGGTCAAATTTGAACAATAAGTAATCATGATATATTCCTCTTGAATTTTCCAAATATTGCTTGAAGGTACACATGATGTCAATATATCAAGAACCACTGAGAGTTTTGAAAAATGCAACTAACTTTGTGCTAAGAATTTGTATGTCGACGAATTCGATCCTGTTTTTTAAAACAAAACAAAATACTTTCCCGTGGCATCCTCTTATGTGTATTACTTTCCTTGAAAAATGATAAACGTGTATTTTATAGCTTTGAATAGAAAAAATTGCTTTGACTGCTTCACAATATTGGCCTACGGTGTATGAACATTCTTGGATTTTGACCTGAACAAGCAAGGTCATGACCATATCGATATCACAGTTTATGATACAGTTCCCACATCTGGTATATAGGTGCATCTTCTTGTAGTAAAAAGTATCGGCGGTGGGAGTTTCCAACTATCAGGAAAAATAGTTTTTAAAATTTCCATGTGATGGCATGTATGTTCTTTTATGTAAAGAAAGTCCTAAAAATATGGCTTTGAATACCATAAGCCTAGTTTAAAAATATAGCGGACCATGCTTAACTTATGATTCCCATGTTGTATGAGTATTCAAGCTTCCCAACAAGCTCCGTCCAATTAAATGACTTTATGTTGATTTATATTATATAGGTCAAATTAGTTGAACTAGAAGTAAATTAACTGTACTAGATTGCTTTTTAATTAAGTTTTACAAAAAGCTTTTGGAGGCACCCATCAGGTAGTGAATATACCAAAAACTATCGGAAGTTTTGACAGGTTGAACTTATTCATAAGAATTTGCATATTGACAATTTTGAATCTGTTTTGAAAACAATGACACATCAAATAAATAAAAATAGAAAAACAAAAGATTTACGCATGAAATCCTATCACATCACGTGTACTACCTTCCATGAACGTGATAACCATGGGATTTTGACAACTTTTGAAAACAAAAGTTTCACAACATTGTCCCAGCATGTATGAACATTATTCTTGGGTTTCAACCCGAACGACCAAGGTCGTGGCCATATCAACATCATAGTTTATTATATAGTTCCCATATTAATATGGTAGATGGGTGCCTCTTGGCATAGTAAGCAATGTTGCCCGTGGGAGTTTCCAACAAATATAAAGAAATTTTTTCTATTTTCATAGTGATGATATAATGGTGATGTTTTCTATAAACAAAGTCTAAAGAACATGACTCAGAATGCCACAAAGCCAATGTTTTCTCACATAGTCGAGCATGCATGTTTTACTTACAATTCCCAGATTTTAAGAGTTTTCAAGCTTCCTAGCTTAAATGATTTTATGTCAATTTATCGAAATTAGGTCAAGTTAATTTGAACTACTACAAGTAAGTGGTACATTGTTCTTGCAATTTTGCAAACGACCTTTCAAGGTACCCACCGCTAGACAGCCAATATATAAGATCGACTAAGAGTTTTAAAATACTAAACTTCTTGCTCATAATTTGTGTGCCGATGAAGTTGACCCTGTTATGAAAATAATAGAAGAAAATAAAGAAAAATCCAAAAAACGACTTGCGCATAGCGTCCTTTGACATGTAACACCTGCCATGAAAAATGATAAACATGTGTTTTGGCAACTTTTGAAAACCCTGCTTCATAGAATTGGCCTACCATGTATGAACATGTTTCAAGCTGAACAACCAAGGTCATGGACATATCCACATCATAATGTATAATAATTTTCCAATTTTAGGTACAATAGATTGGTGCATCTTGGCATGGTAAACAATGTTGCCAAGGGGAGTTTCCAACAAGTATTAGATAAAGAGATGATACCTTCGCTCCGGATTCATGGATGTAGTATAATAGCTTTTTTCTTAGAAGACCTAGGTTTAATCGAACCTCGGAAAGCACTGCTAAAAGTTAATAAAAGGACACGTCTACAAGACTTTGTTTGTTCGTTTTACCTTAGTTGACCAGACCAATCTAGTTTACTTTATAACGGGTTTGAATTAACGGATGAAGATAGGCCAGGGTTGAAGATCCACTTGTAGCTGCATATCAAATGCGATAAAAGATAATAATAAGCATAGTCATGTATAATGTTTGAATGGAGATAATCTCTTGTGAGCAACACATCCTAATATTCTAGAGTTCCTGTGATGCAGCGCGAATAGCAATAGACTTTTAATCTAACCGAGAGCACACAAAAGCCACGGGTTACAAATGATTATTAAGTGTAAAACACAGATTAAAGCTTTAAGTGGTGATGTTGTTGTTGATCCCGAATGGGGCGCTAAGGGAAGACCATACTACCCTTTCTGTCAGTGAGGTTCCTATAAGATTGCCGCTAGACAAGTATACCACCTCAAGTCTTTATCAATCTATGGGATCTTGGGTACCCACACGTCCACAGATCGAGACAAGAGACGAAGAAACAAAAGATACAAATCACAATTCCAAACAAAATACAATTCTCCCATGATCTAGCTGCACATAATCGCTGCGAGGTTTCTCCCCAAGCCGCAGCCTGTGAGGGATACTCACTCATAACAAATATATTAGAGATAGAAAACATCATACAAATACTTCGATTGAAATCAAATATTCTTACACTGGTCACCAAATCACGAGGAGATCTAAAGTACAAAGGAATGGCTATGGCTAGTGGATGGATGGATGGGGGAAGTGATGAACAATGGTGTGGATCTCCTTTGGTGGTGTTGTGATGCAATCTGAGAATGGTGGCTCTCTGGCCGGCGGCTAGAGCCTCAAAATATATAGGTGTCTTCACAAAAGTTGTAGGGTTTGTCGAGACGAAGCCGTCGCCACCTGGTACAGGCAGGCGGTACGGGCGGACTGCTCTCGTACCAGTGGTTGTTAAGCGTTCAGGCAACTTGATACAGCATCCCAATTACTTGGCCATGTGTACTTCCTCAAAATACTTCATTATGACTCCTTATTTCGCTTTAAAAGCTGTGATTTCCTGCACAACATAAATCAAAGAAGGGATTTGCATATCTTTGCAATTATTAGTCATTAATGGCAAGAGTTGAGAGTTTATTTGGCAATTGTTTGACCAAAAACAATGTTTAAACACAGTGGAAGATGGCAAAAATTGGAGCCATCAACTTCCCCAAAGCTCAAACCTTGATCGTCCTCGAGCAAGAAGAACCAAAAGAACTATAAGGAATTCAGCGTTTAAACTTAAAACAACGAGAATAAGAGTTTACTTATAGTTGGTAGTCGTATGTGCTCAACACTTCATTCATTTGCGAAGCTTATCAAAGTTAGAGAGATGACAAGAATACTATTATACGCTTCATGATACGTTGCTAACGTATCTATAATTTTTGATGTTCCATGCTTGGTTTTTATCTACTTTCTTATGTTTTGTCCACACTTTGGAGTACTTTTTATACACTTTCTTTGACTAACCTATTAACAAGATGCCATAGTGCCAGCTGCCTATTTTTGGTTCTAAGAAAGTCAGAAAATGAATATTCTCGGAATTGGACGAGACAAAAGCCAAAGTTAGTTCATCACCGAGGGGTACACGGATCTATAATACGAGACGAAGAGGGGCTAGAGGGACGCCACACCACCTGGCCGTGCGGCCAGGCCTGGCCCGCTCCAGGGGGTGGTGTAGCCGCCTAGGGCACCCCATCGGCCTCCCCTTTCGCCTATAAGATGCCTCCGATACAGAAACCCTAAGTACCCGATCAAAATTCCATGAAAGAGTTTGTAGCCGCCGTCATCTCCATCCCTAGATCGGGAGGGATCTGAAGCTCTTCCTGGCACCCTGCCGGAGGGTTTGAATTCACCCTGGAGGCCTTCTTCATCACCATGCAAGCCTCCGGTGTGATGCGTGAGTAGTTCATCCCTGGACTACGGGTCCATGTAGTAGCTAAATGGTTGGTTCTTCTTCTTTGTGCTACCATGTCTAGATCTTGTGAGCTCCGTTCATGATCAAGATCATCTATTTGTAATCCTACGTGTTATGTTTGCGGGGATCCGATGGATATTGAGATGCTATTTCAGATTGATTATTGATTTTATCATGTCTTTGTTATTTGTGATCTTGCATGCTCTCCGTTGTTAGTAGATATCTTGGCCAAGTAGATGCTAGCAACTCCAAGAGGGAGTATTTATGCTCGATAGTGGGTTCATGCCTCTAGTAATCTAGGGAAGTGACAGAAATCTCTAAGGTACTAGATGTGTTGTTGCTACAAGGGAGAAAATAGCAATCCTTTGTTCATAGAACAATCGTATTGTTTACTTTACACGCAATTGATGTCTACGTACTTCTATTCTTGTAGACAGTTGTTGGGCCTCCAAGTGCAGAGGTTTGTAGAACAGCAACAAGTTTCCCTTAAGTGGATCACCCAAGGTTTATCGAACTCAGGGAGAAAATGGTCAAAGGTATCCCTCTCAAGCAATCCTGCAATCAAGATACAAGAAGTCTCTTGTGTCCCCAACACACACAATACACTTGTCAGGTGTATAGGTGCACTAGTTCGGCGAAGAGATAGTGAAATACAAGTGGTATGGATAAAAGACAACGGTGCCAGAAAATAGCTTGATGGCGTGGAAGAGACTAAAGGCGAACTGAAATAAAGATGGCAGCAAGCAAACATGTAACAGATCTAGTTGCAAACAGTGTTTCAATGCTTAGAAACAAGGCCTAGGGATCATACTTTCACTAGTTAACACTCTCATATAAATATCTTCTCTTCATGATACTACTCTAAACTACTCTCTGTTTGGACACTCTAATCCATGGTAGGGCTATAACAGCACACCTCAAAGTTCGCTTTTCCCATCTAGATAACCCCACACTGTCACCTTGAGATCTAGATGGTTCCAACAAACACCACAATTTCATAGAAACATCCAACTCCAAATATAACTCATAACAAGTATTTGTAATCTCTAGCTTAAGTGCCACCATGGTGTGCACACTGTCACTTTCACACACATGGGGAGAGCAGAGATCTATTAAAGCACTTGAGTAGCAAGGTAGATCTACTTGATTACAAAGCTCATGATCACAATATGATCATGCATAGAGAGAGAGATGAACACATAGCTACCGGTAGAACCCTTAGCCTAGAGAGAGAACTACTCCCTCCTCATCATGGGAATCAGCAACGGCGATGGAGATGGTGGTGGAGATCGATGGAGATGGCTCCGGAGGCACTTCCCCGTCCCGGCGGGGTGCCGGAACAGAGACTTTCTATCCCCTGGATCTCCCCTTCAGTGGCGGCGGCACTGCGGAACTTAGCTTGATGTCTACGCACTTCTATTCTTGTAGACAGTTGTTGGGCCTCCAAGTGCAGAGGTTTGTAGAACAGCAGCAAGTTTTCCCTTAAGTGGATCACCCAAGGTTTATCGAACTCAAGGAGGAAGTGGTCAAAGGTATCCCCTCTCAAGCAACCCTACAATCAGGATACAAGAAGTCTCTTGTGTCCCCAACACACCCAATACACTTGTCAGGTGTATAGGTGCACTAGTTCGGCGAAGAGATAGTGAAATACAAGTGGTATAGATAATTATAAGTGGTAACGGTGCCAGAAAGGAGCTTGACGGGAGGAAAAGACTAAAGGTAAAAAGGTGGAAGCGAGCAAACATCTAACAGATCTAGTTGCAAATGGTGTTTCAATGTTTAGAAACAAGACCTATGGATCATACTTTTACTAGTGAACACTCTCATATAAATATCTTCTCTTCATGATACTACTCTGAACTACTCTCCGGTTGGACACTCTAATCATTGGTAGGCCTATAACAGCACACCTCAAAGTTCATCTTTCCCATCTAGGTAACCCCACACTGTCACCTTGAGCGCTAGATGGTTCCAACAAACACCACAATTTCATAAAGACATACAATTCCAAATATAACTCATAACAAGTATTTGTAATCTCTAGCCTAAGTGCCACCATGGTGTGCACGCTGTCACTTTCACACACATGGGGAGAGCAGAGATCTATTAATGCACTTGAGTAGCAAGGCAGATCTACTTGATTACAAAGCGCATGATCACAATATGATCATGCATAGAGAGAGATGAACACATAGCTACCGGTAGAACCCTTAGCCTTGAGGAAGAACTACTCCCTCATCATCATGGGAATCAGCAACGACGATTGAGATGGTGGTGGAGATCGATGGAGATGGCTCCGGGGGCACTTCCCCGTCCCGGCAGGGTGTCGGAACAGAGACTTTTTGTCCCCCGAATCTCCTCTTTGGTGGCGGCGGCGATGCGGAACTTTTCGTGGCTAGAGGCTTGACGATTTAGGGTTTTTGCATCGGGAGGCATCTTATAGGCGAAGAGGCAAGGTCGGAGGGCGGCCAGGGCCCACACCATGCCCTGGCATGGCCTAGGGATGCCCGCGCCAAGGGGTGGTGTGGCCACCCTGTGGCCCCTCTCCGTCTCGTCTTCTGGCTCCGTGAGTCTTCCGATAAATATCAACTTTGGCTTTTGTCCCGTCCAATTCCGAGAATATTCATTTTCTGACTTTCCTGGAACCAAAAATAGCAGAAAACAGGCAACTGGCACTGTGGCATCTTGTTAATAGGTTAGTCCAAGAAAGGGTATAAAAAGTACTCCAAAGTGTGGACAAAACATAAGAAAGTAGATAAAAACCAAGCATGGAACATCAAAAATTATGGATACGTTAGCAACGTATCAATATCCCCAAGCTTAACTCCTGCTCGTCCTCGAGTAGGTAAGTGATAAAAAGAAAGAATAATTTTTTGAGGTGACATGCACCATCATAAACATGATCAAAGTATTTGTAAATCATTGATAGCTGGGATCATAGTACTTCAACATAGCATGAAAGATATAGTTCTAACAATAAGACATAGCAACTAGTTGTAACATGAAAAGGCACAAACACAAGATTCATGAATAACAATTCTTTGCAAGACGTTTATTTGTTTCACATTAAAAAACATAGCATAGTGGCATTCAGCTTGTACCTCATAGAGTAGCAAACATAAATGCATAGGACACCTTCAAAGTTCATAAGGGTGACTAGATACAAATAGTTTACGAACAAGCAATATCAAAGTTATGCATCAATCAACAAGTCTTGGGATAATGCACACAGAACTAAGAATGACCACTATGCTCTCTCAATAGGTGCATAAAGATAGAAGGTGGAGACTCAACATAAAAGTAAAAGAAAGGCCTTCATAGAAGGAAGTAGGGATTCAAGTCTCATAAAGAGCTTCCAAAAATTATGGTACTTTTTATCTTTCAGCTCTCATTCCCCCTATCATAAGAATCTTGAAGTGATTAAGGTTAAAGTGAACAAACTATGGAGTATATGCTTGACAAAGTATAAGCTGGAAATCTCATGTCCCTAGAATACGAGGGCCGCTCCTCATGCTACTCAAGTTTAGTTACCGGTAAGTTCTTGTCATACTAAATACATGTGTATCATAGAGAACCGCCAACGGGGTACCCCTTGCCCAATGATACGGAAGAATCCCCATATCAAAATGACAAGGCAAGCAGACAAAGAGCATCTCAGCAATCTTCTTATTTACCATGGGAAAATGGTGCTTTTTTTCTCTTTCCTCTTTTCTCATATCTCTTTTTTTTCTTCTTTTTTCTCAATATTTGACCCTTTTTATAAGAAGAATGCTTCATAGACAGCTCATTATGGTTATGCTGCAGGTTTCCACTTGAAGGAACTATGCCCTGAGAGGCAATAATAAAGTTGTTATTGTATATTCCTTATATATGATAGATGTTTATTTTACATGCTAGAATTGTATTGATCAGGAAACATCAATACATGTGTGAAGGATCCCCTCCTCCTCCTATAAAAGGCCACCCATTCCCTCCTTCATCCTCACACCTCCTTGTGAAGGATCTCTCTCCCCCTCTAGAATTATTCCCCCATGGTCTCAGATTAGCGAGATACATGTTCCCGGTGGCATTTCGTTTGGAAGGAGTTGCTGCTTCCGCTGGATCGCTGGAGCGAGGAGGTGGAGGTTGTCCGGTGGCTTGAACGTGTGTGCGAGTACGGATGCGCTGCTGAGTTGCAGCTCTCTGACTTCCTCACGATCTTGAGATCGGCAAGTGTACGACTACATCAACCACGAGTTCCTACTCGTTAACAAAACTCGTTGTCTTCGAGGGTAAATTCTTGTTGGATGTATGTCCACCCGTTGCTTTGTACCTAGTAGATAGATCTTGGCGTGTAGTTCACACCGTAGGAAAATTTTTGTTTTCTATGCTGCGGACCCAATAGTGGTATCAGAGCCTGATCTATGCGTAGGTGCTTTGCACGGGTAGTACACATATGTTTATATGTGGGCGATGATGATCATGTTATTGTATCTTCTATGTATTTTGGATATTGGTGGCATAGTGGGATGAATCGGCCCGGACCAACCTTACATGTCATCGTACATGAGACCGGTTCCACGAATGACATGCAACTTGTTTTGCATAAGTGGCTGGCGGGTGTCTATCTCTCCTACTATAGTCAATATCTGATTTACAACGAGTTGCTAATAACTTAGTTATCCTTGTTGTGGTTCATGTTCGTAGGTGAGAATGGTTCTATCTCCAAAAGCCCTAAGCCACGTAAAACTTGCAATTGATAAATTAGAGGCGTCTAGTTTAGATCGTTGCTGGGCTAGTGTATTGATATGGTATTGTTGTAAGTAGATGTATGATAGATACTCTTACAACACACTCAACATGTAAGTTCCATAGACCTTGGCCTTACACACAAAGGAATGATAGAGATCATACCATGATGCAAGTGATAGAGATCAAATGCATGGACCATATCATCTCACTTTACACATTAGATGTTAGCATCTTATACTGCTAGTTTGGCGCTTTCTGTAGCATTGTAAGATGATCCCTCATTTAGATATCAAGATAAAAAATGTGTTCTTCCTTAAGTATGCACCGTTCTGTGGATCGTGTTTCGAGACATCACGTGATGATCGGGTGTACTCGAATCTACGCTTTCATAGGAACGGGTGCAAGACAGTTTTACACACGCGAATACTAAGGTTCTTACTTGGCGAGCCTAGCATGTACAGACATGGCCTCAGAACACGGGCCGAAAGGTTAAGCATGAGTCATATAGTTGATATGATGCCCATATAGATGCTCGCCTTCGAAGCTACATCAACTCACATGATGATCGAACTTGGTGTAGTGGATTTGGTTCATGTAATCACCAAAAGGACACGAGGGATGTCGTTTTTGGGTGGGAGTTCATTAGTAATTTGGATTAGTTAAACTCAATATATCATAAACTTAGTCTAAATAAACTTTACAAATTCTGTTGTAGATGGCACCACCTGCTTTTAATTTCAATGTGTTCATGGAGAAAGAGAAACTTGCTGCGAATGGTAGCAACTTCACCAACTGGGCTATGAATTTGAGGATTCTCCTCACTGCTGCACAAAAGCAATATGTGCTAGATGCGCCGCTAGGCCCCCCACCAGCTCCTGATGCCCCTGACGAGGAAAAGAATGTCTATGTGACTCGTTAGGAGGGCCACAACTTAGTTCATTGCGGCATATTGTATGTGCTAGAGCCAGAACTTCGAAAGCGTTTCGAAAATGGAAATGCCTTTGATACCATGGGAGAATTGAAAATGATTTTCGATACCCATGCTGTCGTAGAGAGTTATAATTCTACAGAAAAGTTCTTTAGCTGCATGATGGAGGAAAACAGCTCCGTTAGTGAGCACGTACTCAAAATGTCTGGGTACGCCGATAAGCTTGTGTCCTTGGGAATAACGATTCCCATTGACTTAGGCATACATCGTGTTCTCCAATCTATGCCACCTAGCTACAAGAGCTTCGTGATGAACTATAATATGCAGGGCATGAAGAAGTCTCTTCTCGAGCTTCTGTCAATGCTTAAGACTGCAGAAGTGGAGATTAGGAAAGAACATCAAGTGTTGATGATCAATAGGACCACCGGTTTCAAGAAAGACAAGAAAGGCAAGCACAAGGGAAAGAAGGGTGGAAAGTCTGTTGCCACGCCTAAAAAGAAACCCCGAGCTGACCCTAAGTCTGACACCGAGTGTTATTATTGTAAGGGGACTGGCCATTGGAAGCGCAACTGCCCCAAGTATTTGGCGGACAAGAAGTCCGGCAAGGCAAACAAAGGTATATGTGATATACATGTTATTGATGTGTACTTGACTAGTACTCGCAGTAGCACCTGGGTATTTTATACGGGATCAGTTGCCAATATCTGTAACTCGGTTCAGGGGCTACAAAACAAGCGACAACTAGCAAGGGATGAGGTCAGGATGCGGGTCGACAATGGATCAAAAGTTGATGTGATCGCCGTCGGGATGCTACCTCTCCATTTGCCATCGGGATTAGTTATAAACCTAAATAATTGTTATTTAGTGCCTGCACTGAGCAAGAACATTGTATCTGGATCGTGTTTGATGCAAAGTGGTCATTCCTTTAAATCTGAAAACAATGGTTGTTCGATTTATAAGAATGATATCTTTTATGGTCATGAACCTATGTTGAATGGTTTATTTCTGATACATCTCGATAGTAATATTACACACATTCATAATGTTAATGCTAAAAATATTAAACCTGATGATGATATGTCTACATATATGTGGCACTGCCGTCTAGGTCATATTGGCGTTAAACGCATGAAGAAACTCCATTCTGATGGACTTTTGTAATCACTTGATTTTGAATCATTTGATACATGTGAGCCATGCCTTATGGGCAAGATGACTAGAACGCCGTTTTCCGGTTCAATGGAACGGGCGACAGATCTATTGGAAATCATACATACTGATGTGTGTGGACCAATGAGTGTGTCGGCGCGAGGTGGATATCGTTATTTTGTTACTTTCACGGATGATTTGAGTAGATACGGGTATATCTATTTGATGAAACACAAGTCTGAAACTTTTGAAAAGTTCAAGGAATTTCAAAATGAAGTGGAAAATCATCGTAATAGAAAGATCAAATTTCTACGATCTGACCGTGGAGGAGAGTATCTAAGTTACGAGTTTAGCACACACATGAAAGAGTGTGGAATAGTTTCACAACTCGCGCCTGCCGGAACACCACAACGTAATGGTGTGTCGGAACATCGTAATCGTACCTTATTGGATATGGTTCGATCTATGATGTCTCTGACTGACTTGCCACTGTCATTTTGGGGTTATGCACTGGAAACAGCTGCATTCACTTTAAATCGGGCACCATCTAAATTCGTTGAAACGACACCGTATGAATTATGGTTTGGAAACAAACCTAAGCTGTCATTTCTTAAAGTTTGGGATGCGATATTTATGTGAAGAAACTTCAACCAGATAAACTCGAACCCAAAGCGGAAAAATGTGTCTTCATAGGATACCCTAAGGAAACAATTGGGTATACCTTCTATCATAGATCCGAGGGCAAGGTTTTTTTTGCCAAGAATGGATCTTTTCTTGAGAAGGAGTTTCTCGCGAAAGGTGTGAGTAGTCGGAAGGTAGAACTCGAAGATGTTATTGAACCTTCTCTTCATGGAATGGCGAGTGGCGCAGCACCGTAAGTTGTTTCGGAGTTGACTTCACCTGATGAAGAGAGAGATAATAATAATGATCATGAAACTCCGAAAGAGGACACTACCGAACCTCGCAGGTCAAGCAGGACACGTGCAGCTCCTGAACTATACGGCAATCCTGTTGTGAATTTCATGGTTGATGAAATGGATGACCCTGCGACGTATGAAGAAGCAATGATGAGCCCGGATTCCAACAAATGGCTGGAAGCCATGAAATCCGAGATGGAATCCATGTACAAGAACCAAGTTTGGAACTTGGTGGACTTACCTCACGATCGAAAGGCCGTTGAGAATAAATGGATTTTCAAAATAAAAACTGATGCTGATGGTAATGTGACCATCTATAAGGCTCGACTTGTCGCAAAGGGGTTTCGACAAATTCAAGGAGTTGACTACGATGAGACATTCTCTCCCGTAGCGATGCTTAAGTCGGTTAGGATTATGTTAGCAATTGCTGCATATTTCGATTATGAAATATGGCAGATGGATGTCCAAACTGCGTTCCTCAATGGTAATATTGAAGAAGAGTTGTATATGATACAACCTAAGGGTTTTGTCGATCCTAAGGATTCTAATAAGGTATGCAAACTTCAGCGATCCATCTATGGACTGAAGCAAGCATCCCGGAGTTGGAATCTCCGCTTTGATGAGGTGATCAAAGAGTTTGGATTTGTCCAAACTTATGGAGAGGCTTGTATTTACAAGAAAGTGAGTGGGAGAAATGTGGCATTTCTGATATTATATGTGGATGACATATTATTGATTGGAAATGATATAGATCTTTTAAACAGTGTTAAAAGTTATCTAAACAGCAAATTTTTGATGAAAGACCTTGGTGAAGCGTCATATATATTAGGCATTAAAATCTATAGAGATAGATCAAGGCGCCTAATTGGGCTATCGCAGAGTACATACCTTGATAAGATATTAAAGAAGTTTAATATGGACGAAAGTAAGAAGGGGTTCTTACCTATGTTGCAAGGTAAGACATTGAGTAAGACTCAAAGTCCGGCTACGGCGGAAGAAAGAGAGATGATGGATAAGATCCCATATGCCTCGGCCATAGGCTCTATTATGTATGACATGCTATGTACAAGACCGGATGTGGCACATGCTATTAGTTTGACTAGTAGGTACCAATCTGATCCAGGTTCGGAACATTGGATAGCGGTAAAGAACATCCTCAAGTACTTGAGAAGAACTAAGGATATGTTTCTTATATACGGAGGTGAAGAAGAGCTAGTGGCTAAGTGTTATGTCGATGCTAGCTTTGACACCAATCTGGATGACTCTAAGTCTCAATCCGGATACGTATTTCTCTTGAACGGAGCAGCAGTTGGTTGGAGGAGTTCCAAACAACCTGTGGTAGCTGGATCAACGACGGAGGCAGAATATGTTGCTGCTTCAGAAGCGGCACAGGAGGCGGTTTGGATGAAAGAGTTCATTACGGAACTGGGTGTGGTTCCCAGTGCGTTGGACCCAATGGTGATCTATTGTGACAACAATGGAGCCATAGCCAACGCAAAGGAACCGAGGTCTCACAAGAATTCCAAGCATATTAAGCGCCGGTTTCACTCCATCCGCGAGCATGTCAAGGATGGAGATATAAAGATTTGTTAAGTACACATGGACCTAAATGTAGCAGATCCGTTGACTAAAGTTCTCCCTAGGGCAAAACATGATCAACACCAGAACTCCATGGGTGTTATATTTATCACTATGTGAACTAGATTGTTGTCTCTAGTGCAAGCGGGAGACTGAAGGAAATATGCCTTGAGAGGCAATAATAAAGTTGTTATTATATATTCCTTATATATGATAGATGTTTATTTTACATGCTAGAATTGTATTGATCAGGAAACATCAATACATGTGTGTTTAATAAACAAAAAGGGTTCCTAGTTATGACTCTCTTATAGACTAGCTTGTTCATTAACAAGATGATCAAGGTTTCCTGATCATGGACATTGGATGTTGTTAATAACAAGGTCACACCATTGGTGGAATGATGTGATGAACATTCATCTGAAGTATAGGATTACGATCAAGTCATTATGTTTATATTGCTATAACATCATACGAAGTAATCTTTATCCTTAGACCATGAGATCATGTTAATTGCTAACACCGGAAGAGTATCTTGATAACATCAAACGTCACGCCATAACAGGGTGACTATAAAGATGGGTTCAGTACTACGAAGGTGTTATGTTGAGGCTCATGGATCAAAAGTGGAATTTGTGAATCCCGATGACGGATAGATATACTCTGGGCCCTCTCGGTGATATCACATTAAGATAGCTTGCAAGTAAGTGATGTGATCACTAGAATGCTATATCACGGGAATGAGAAAAGAGTGCATGTCGGTAACGATATCAAACTAGGTATGGAGATATCGATGATCGAATCTCGGACATGTAATATATCGAGAGACAAAGGGATTTAGTTACAAGTGTTAAAGGTTCTCACGATCACAGAAGTCATCATTGAATGTGTAGGAGTCAGTACGGATCTCCAGGTCCCACTGCTGATTATTGATCGGAGAAGGGTCTCGATCATGTCTGTATTATTCACGAACCATAGGGTGGCACACTTAAGAGTTACCGGACACCATTTTGGATCACATATGTTTTAGACGAAAGAACTGCAAAGCGCATGAATTGTTTTAATAGAAACTGGAAATTGTTTTTGGTGAAATTGCAGAAAGAGGTTCTGCATGTGATATTGAAATATTGCAAGGGGCTATATGTGAATGTTTGTTAATTAAAGTAATTAACAAAATTCTGAATAAATTTAATAAAAGAGTTTTATTAAATGAGAGAGCATTAAATTTGGAGAAATTTAATGCATTTAAAGTGGAGACTTTAAAAGGGAATGTGAAGAGGCATTTTAATGTGGAGGGGTTACCACCACATGAATGGGGGAGGTGAGGGGTCACCCCCCATACGCCGGCCATGGAGAGAGGGGGCACCGCCCCCTCCTCCTATAAAAGGCCACCCATTCCCTCCTTCATCCTCACACCTCCTTGTGAAGGATCTCTCTCCCCCTCTAGAATTATTCCCCCATGGTCTCAGATTAGCGAGATACATGTTCCCGGTGGCATTTTGTCTGGAAGGAGTTGCTGCTTCCGTTGGATCGCTGGAGCGAGGAGGTGGAGGTTATCCGGTGGCTTGAAAGTGTGTGCGAGTACGGATGCGCTACTGAGTTGCGGCGCTCGGACTTCCTCGTGATCTTGAGATCGGCAAGTGTACGACTACATCAACCACGAGCTCCTACTCGTTAACAAAACTCGTTGTCTTCGAGGGTAAGTTCTCGTTGGATGTATGTCCACCCGTTGCTTTGTACCTAGTAGATAGATCTTGGCGTGTAGTTCACACCGTAGGAATTTTTTTGTTTTCTATGCTGCAGACCCAACACCACCATTACAGCATGGATTAGACCGGCGGCCTAGGCGTTTGTCTAACACACATACATAACTCCATGGACTTACAAGCTCTCCTTTCATTTCACACCGACAACATCCATAGACAAAAGAGCATGATATCAACTAGGTACAATGTAAAAGTGCAATGTTGAAAGCGTTCCCCATGACTGCATGGTTCTGCTAATCCCCAACATATAAGTGCAAGCATATACAACATAGATGACACAATGGTTCAAGTTTATTAGGGGCAAGAAAAGTAAAGTGTGCCATCAAGTTCGTGAGAGCTTTAATCACTAGTTTTCTCATAACAAGTTTAATTCGGAAGGTAGATAAAAACATGAATATACTTGGAATAGCAAATGCTAATAGGTAGGTATGGTGGACTCTTTGGAATAACTTTTTTTTATTTGGAGTTGGGTGCATGAGTGGAACTCACACTTGGTATGGAGGCTAGCAAAAGACTGGGAGCGACCAACTAAGAGAGCAATTGGCCATAATCATGCAGAGCGACAAAACATCATTAATAAAAGCATAAAGTGATATTACAAGTCGAAAACTAAAGAATCATAAAGGCTATGGTCACTTGGGATAGTCATAACATGATGTGAGCATGCGCCAAGTTAACCCAAATAAAGCATCAAAGGAGACTACCACAATACTATGCTTTAATATGCTAAAACAACGCATGTCTTCCAAGGCACATTAAGCAATCTCAATTGTTTATAACATGTCATGCTACATAAAAGATCACTAAGAATAAAGCTAAAAAAATATCAGCATGGCAAGACAAAGCATAGTCCACAGTTAAAAACAAGCTCCTTTTACCACTTAAGCATGAACTTTTCCTACTCTTTTCCAATCCAAACCAAACTATTTGAAAACCAATGAATGAAAGAGGGAGTCCAACCAATTTATTCAGCAAACTAAAAAAACCAAGCAAATGAAAAACCAAAACAAAAACAAAAAATAAGACGCTCCAAGAAAAACACAACTGTGCATGAAACAATAAAAATGAAGTGTTTGGAAGAAACCTGGGATTTTTATTGATGAAGAAGTGGATGCCTTGGGCATCCCCAAGCTTTGACGCTTGTACCTCTTGAATATTTCTTGGGGTGACACGCATGGAATCCCCAAGCTTGAGCTTTAGTCCATTCTTCATCTCATTACATCATTCCTTCCATACACCTGAAATTTTTCCTTCATACAAAACTTCACACAATCTTTATTAGCAACATTAGTGCACTCAAGATAATAAGTATTTGGGTTCAGTTTCAACACCAATAAAACTTCCATTAAAACACAAGCTATTGTATCACTTCCCTCAAAAATCTCAATCCCCCAAAAGAACTCAAAAAGGAACCAACAAGAAGCAAATGCAAATAATGGCAGAAATCTGTCAAAACAGACCAGCAGGTAAAAATCAATTTTTTCCAAGAACTTCTGTTGCTCAAATCAAAAAGCGTCGAACTAAAGAAAGTTAGATAACAACCTGGGGCAGAAGCACAAAAATTCACACCTCAAATCGATGTCTAGAGATTTTACACGAATGTTTACGGTGAAGAAAAAAAATCTGTTTCAAGACAGCAACTTTCCCAAGCATTACTTCTCTCTCATTAGAGGTTACTCTTGGCACAAAAAGCAAATAAAAAGGATAAAGAGCGGTTATTACAGAGGTAATAACTTCCAAGACTCATCTAAAACTTTTGGGTTATCTCCCAATAAGTACTTTTCTTTAATGCCTTTAAGTTAGGCATGATAGTTTGAGAAGATGCTCACATAAGAAATATGAATTGAAGTAAAAGAGAGAATCAAGAAGCAAATTCAAAGCACATTTAAGTCTAACCCACTTCCTATGCATAGGAATCTTGTAAATAAACAAGTCATGAAAGCACAAAGCAACAAGCATAGGAAAGCAAAACAAGTGCAACTTCAAAATTTTCAACATAAAGAGGGGAAACTTAATATTGTTGAGATACATAAAACCATGTTTCCCTCTCTCATAATAACTTTCAGTAGCATCATAAATAAAATTAACAATATAACTATCATAAGAAACATTCTTATCATGAGCCACATGCATAAAAGAATTAATACTCTCCACATAAACATAGTCATTCTTATTAATTGTAGTGGGAGCAAATTTAACAAAATAGCTATCATTATTATTTTCATCACCATAATCATCAAATATAGGAGGCATATTATAATCATAATTAATTTCCTCCTCAATAGTAGGTGGACTCAAAATATCATATTCATCATTGCAATCATAATATATTGGAGGTATAGTATCATCATAAGCAATAGAATAGTTAACTTCCAAAGTGTGTTCATTTGTAAATGTATCATCATTGGAAGGAACATGCATAGCACAAATAGTACAAAAATTATTAATATCATCATTTTCAGAATTGGTACCGAAGATATTTTCAATATCAAAAGTAGTGTGCTTTTCCCAATCATGATCACTATTGTAGGTAATAGGCGTAGGAACATCATCGAGTTCAGACTCATCAAAAACTATAATAGGAGCAACATGCTTAGGGGAAAATACTGTTTCCTCTCTCCTTTTACTCCTCCTCCTCTTCTTCTTCTTTTTCTTCTTCTCTTTAGGAGGGAGAGGCTTGAAAGTAAGCTTCTCCATATACCCTGGTTTATTGTTAGAGACAATAGAAGAAACTTTGGAGGATTCCTTCTTTTCATTAATAAGATCAAAACACATATTAGCCTTATCATATTTTGGTAAAATCTCATCTTTTATAATATTTTGTATGTAAATATTTGTGTGGAAATTATCAACACAATAAAGATGACAACCATGCAGGACGATATTCATATCAAAAGTACTCATATCTACCAAAGAGGTTTTTCTTGATAACTCTTCACACCCCAAAAATAATGTAAGTTCATCATGCTGATTAGGAGTGATCATGTCAGCACAATACAAAATTGCAGTACTCATTGGATTAGAAGGGCTATTATTATGGCCTGAGCGTTGAAAATTGAAATGACCCACTTCAAAGCAAAGTTCACAAATAAAAGAATAGAGGGCACAAACTTTTTTACCAAGATCATTTAGAGCCCTATACCACATTCTAGTTTTTTCATTCCTGTGGGTGATACAATATTCTTATTCAATTTGATTCTTCTCACAAGGTCTATGTATTCCACAAAAATTAACATGCTTATAAGGAATAGTACTTTCAGAGGTTTGAGCATGTTTCTTGCTATCATTAATAACAATTTCATTTTCCATGCAAGTGTCTTTAAAAGGCTCATGATACATGTCACATTTTTCTTTAGGAGCATTAATATGAGAAGCAAAGGATCTAAAACAATCAATAAGAATTTGAGGATCAAGACCATATTTAGCACTAAGCTCTTGAAAATCAGCAGTTTCAGCGAAAGACTTAATGCAATCATACTCATAGTTTATATCTGGTTCTTTACCTTTGTTGTTATCCCAATCTTCGGTATTGACTTGAATTGTTTCAAGAAGATCCCACTTAGCTTTAACATCCTTACTTGTGAAGGATCCCTCTAAACAAGTATCTAGATAGTCCTTGTAATGTCCTGAAAGCCTTGCATAGAAATTATTAATAACAATATTACTGGAGAGCTCATGAACGGGACATTTGAGCATTAGTGACTTCAATCTCCCCCATGCTTGGGAAATACTTTCTCCATCATGTGGATGAAAATTATAAATGTAATTCCTATCTTTATGAATTTCATGAGGAGGATAAAATTTAGAGTAAAGGAAAGATTCAAATTCCTTCCACTCCAAATGATGAGGATCATCTAGTAGCTCATACCACTCCCTTGCTTTGCCCTTAAGTGAAGGGAATAGTTTCCTCTTAACTTGGTTCATTGAAATACATGCACACTTGAACAACTCGCATAATTCGTGTATAAAGAGTAAATGATCACTAGGATGGACAGTTCCATCTCCCAAATAACAGTTGTTCATAACACATTCAACAATTTTTATAGGTATTTTAAAAGAGATGATTTTAGTATGTGGATTTAAAATATGACAAGTGTCATTAGAATTACCACATATGGGAGATAAAGTATCATCAGAGCAAATTTTGTTCTTTAAAGCTGGGAACTAAAAAGATCATTTTCATAAAAACTAACTTCCCTAAGCTTAGAAGTTTCCATATCATTAGTAACAAAGGTGTTTAAAAGATTCATACTAATAACATTGCTATTAGCATGCAAAGAAAGTTCCATGGTTTTTTTAATTTTCTTTTCAGATAATTCATGTTCTACATTAGGAAAAATACTAAAAGGCTCTCTAATTTTTTTGTTGTTTTCTATTAAGCCTAACTAGTGAAAACAAGAAACAAAAAGACAAAATTGTAGAATCTAAAGGAAATAACTTCGACCACTCACACCGGAGGATGTGAGTACCTTTTACCTTACCTCCCCGGCAACGGCGCCAGGAAATAGCAATGCGTAATGCAATTATCTGTTGTTTACAACTTAATACTGGAGGGGGTTCGAATGATAACCTGAAGGTGGATTATTAGTCATAGATGCAGTTGGATTACGGTCTATGTATAATGTTGTAATGCCCAATCAAATCTCATAGGAGTCAATATGATTAGTATATGCATGTATGCTTTCTCGATGTTTGTCAATTTCCCCGCTGTAATTGGTTCACCCAACATGTCATCTATCTTAAGGAGAGCCACCACTAGTGAACTATGGACCCCGGTCCTTTCTTTTACCATCAATCTACAACTGTTTACTGCTTTCTGTTTATTTTCTACAAGCTTTTACTTTCTTCCACACAATACGTTTAATCCTTTGTTTTCAGCAAAACCGGTGAGATTGACAACCTTACTATAAGTTGGGGGCAAATTTTTGTGGTTGTGTTGTGTAGGATTCCAAGTTGGCAACAACACCTTGGAGGTATTTCCTTGCTGCTACTGGTTCAATAACCTTGGTTTCATAACTGAGGGAAACTTGCTGTTGTGCTCATCATACCTTCCTCTTGGGGTTCCCCAACGAGCTTGAGATATCTTGGGCCATCACTTTGGTAAATCAAGATAATCAAAGTAAAGTTTAATATAAGTATAAATAACTATAAGTGTAGCAATCAATGCAATTCCTCTAATTAACTCTCAGCTTGCCAAGGAACACTAGGTTGTTTAAATAGCATAATTGAGTAAGAGAGTTTCATGTCCCAAGTAGTGTATCAATGAAGTGTCTTATTTACACCCACATTAATAAATCAAGTCTATCAAAAAAACTTCTAATCCAATCATTGTCTTTCAAGAAAAATTCGTAAAGTAGTAATGAGACCATGCCAAGGACTTGTTATGTGGATCCTTAGAGATATCTTTTTTCTTTCTTTCATTTTTTTTCAAGGATCGCTGATTGTTTCTTTTGCAAGTGTTTGCACAACCTTTGAGAGTACCAATACGTTTGCCCATATATTGACACAGATGCCACTCATGCCATCAACTAATAGCCGAAATCTGAGGCTATATCATAGATCATTCGAAAGCTATCAGAGTTGTTGGCATCCCAAAGGTGTGCATTAGAGACATAGAAAAAGGTTGACTCACTTGTTTCTCTTTCTCTTTCTCTTTTTTTTAGCTAGTACCGCGGTTTGATCCACAAGGTTAGCTTTGGCATGCATCACAATTACCACTAGACTTTATTTCAAATCAAACAACTCCTTTCATGAGTGTCGTCAACACTATCAAAATATCTATGGGGTTAAGTATCATCAAGGGTATACTCTCAAGACAATCATTCATCAAACAAGTCGTAAATTTCAGACTTTTTCTTATTGTACTTGTTTGGCAATATTATTTCCAAGGAAAGACTCGGTTAAATAAAAGAACTAGAGCAAGAGCTTCAACAACTAATCATCATACCAATAAAAAGCCTTAATCTAACCATATTAAATTACTTCCCACTAGCATGGCATCTTAGCAAATCAACCGACTAAGGTAATCAACTTAAACTTCATAAGTGGGGGACATAGGACATACCTCTCATAAGTGACTTCATGATCCTCTTCCTTATTGGTATGTGTTCCTTCAAAACTCAAACACAATTACTCTCAAAATGATATTAAAGCAAAGAGGCAATGTATGAAACCATGTTTACGAAAAAAGGAAAAAAGGAAAAATCTTTTTGTATTTTTGAGGATAGGGATTAAAGAATAGAAAAGAATTTGCGACCAAGCAAGGGTTTAATAAAAGAAAAACAAATGAAAACTAAAATAAACTAAAACAAAAGCAAATTAAGAAAGCAAAGGAAAAAAGAAAAGTGTTCGAACAAGCCAACAGGAGTGTTTCAAAGCTCCCAAGGAGCTGGAGTACAACCTCGTTATTACACAAATAATTTTGTCAGGGGAACACATCCCCAAGCTCAGTCTTTTGCAAGCCCTTTTGTTGCTCATGGTGGTGGCAGTGGATAATCTCCTACATTCCATTGGCTACTACAATCATGGAATTGGGTGGTGAGGCTTGCAGTGGCATCTCGAAGGTTGATGGAGAGGTTGTTCATGTTTTGAATATTTCCTTCGAGTGCATAGATGTCTTCATAGGTGTTGTAGTAGTTTGGTGGTTGTACATCTTGTTCGGGTCCTCCTTGTTCTACTTCTTCATCTTGTCCTCCTCCCACGGGTATTTCTTGTTGGGGTAGATTAGCCTAAACCTGCGCGTCATAACGCAAACGTCCATCCTTGATAGAGAATAAACCGTTAGGCAAAGGAGCTGGGATCAAGTGATTCGCTCCAGGTATATCAAAGAAATATCTACCATGATTTTTAGAAATCATACTACATGTTATTAGAGTAGAAAGACCGAGACGGTTACTTCCAGTTAACGGTTGGATGTTACCTAGGTTGACACGAAGTGCGTGTGCAAGAAAAGTTACAACTCCTCCTCCACATATGGTCCTCGTGATTGAAGAGCCTAATGCTTAAGGTAAACCACAAGTAGAGTGCCCAAATTTGGCGTTAAGTTACAATTGATAAGAACAGCTTTTGCGAGGATCAACATGTCCTCCTCATTAGCTCTAGTAAACTCACCACGTGCATGCAGTGTGTTAGCAATTGATGGCTCCAATTTTTGCCATCTTCCACTTTGTTTAAATATTATTTTTGGTCAAGCAATTGCCAAATAAACTCTCAACTCTTGCCAGTAATGACTAATAATTGCAAATATATGCAAATCCCTTCTTTGATTTATATTGTGTAGGAAATTACGGCTTTTAAAGCGAAATAAGGTATCATAATGAAGAATTTTGAGGAAGTACACACGACCAAGTAATTGGAGAAGCATTCCAGAGTTGCAGCATGCTTAACGACCACTGGTACGGGCACGGTCTGCCTGTATCGCCTGCCCGTACCAGGTGGCGACAACGTCTTCTCATCAAACCCTACAACTTTCGTGAAGACGCCTATATATTTTGAGGCTCCAGCCACTGGCCAGAGAGCCGCCATTCTCAGATTGGATCACAACACCACCAAAGGAGATCCACACCATTGTTCATCCATTGTTCATCACCTCCACCATCCATCCATCCACTAGCCATAGCCATTACTTTGTACTTTAGATCTCCTTATGATTTGGTGACCATTGTAAGAATATTTGATTTCAATCTAAGTATTTGCATGATGTTTTCTATCTACGATCTATTTGTTATGAGTGAGTAGTACTCACGGGCTGCAGGTTGGGGAGAAACCTCGCAGCAATTATGTGCATCTAGATCATGGGAGAATGGTATTTTGTTTGAATTTGTGATTTGTATCTTTTGTATCTTCATTTGTTGTCTCTATCTGTGGACTTGTAGGTACCCAAGATCCCATATATTGATAAAGGCTTGAGGTGAGATACTTGGCTAGCAGCGATCTCATAGGAACTTCAGTGACAGAAAGGGTAGTACGGTCTTCGCTTAGCGCCCCATTCAGGATCAACAACAACATCACCACTTAAAGTTTTGATCCGTGGATTCGGTGTACTCTCGGTTGGATTAAAAGTCTTTTGCTATGCCTGGTGCATCACGGGGTCTCTAGAATATTAGGATGTGTTGCCCACAAGAGATTGTCTCAATACAAACATTATACATGACTATGCTTATTAATATCTTTTATCCCATTTGATGTGCAGCTGCAGGTGGATCTTCAACCCTGGCCTATCTCCATCCATTGATTCAAACCTGTTATAAAGTAAACTAGATTGGTCTGGTCAACTAAGTTAAAATGAACAAACAGTCTTATAGACATGTCCTTTTTATTACTTTTTAGCAGTGCTTTCTGATGTTCGATTAAACCTAGTCTTCTAGGGAAAAAGCTAGTATACTACATCCGTGAATCCGGATCGAAGGTATCAACCCTTTTTCTAGCGCTGTTGTCGGGGAAGCAATTTCGCTATCCTGGTGAGGTCATTAGAGACCTTGTTTTTAGTTTTATTATTAGTTGTAGTTTAATTCTTGTTATTATTTTACTCTTTTGTTATCCATTTGAAAACCCAAAAAAATTAGTTACTTGTTGACGAGGGTTAAACTAATCAATACCCATTGGTACGAACTTGGGTTTTGGAGAAGGAGGGAGCGCTGGAGGCATCAATCGGCTAGCAAACAAGCACATAGGGACGCAAGGTTTACCTAGGTTCAGACCTCGTAGAGGACCCTACTCCTGCTTGTCTGCTCTTGGAATTATCGAGGGAGTCGAAAGTTACAGGGGGTGCACAGATGCAATCTGGCATGGTCGTGGAAACTAGGGTTGTGATTGTCCTCCTCGCCGCCCCTTCCTGTCCTTTATATAGATAGGCTAGGTCTCTGGTAGCAGGTCGAGTCGGTTACAGGTTAGGGTTTATCCCTTTAAACTTTCTACCTTAAGCTTCGCCTTGTGCCGCAAGCAACCGGAGTCTCCGTGGGTCACCCGAATCTTGGATTGGGCCTTGGTAACGCCATGGGCTTCTGCCAGACTAGACCGTATATGCCAAGCTCGAGTACCCATAAGGTATGCCCACGTCAGTATCCCCCGAGTCTCCAGTTGAATTGCAGATTCAAGTGGAGACTTATGAAGTCTTTTGAGTAAATAGCTGAGCATATTTTCGAGTGCTTTGATTTATATCATAGGGATTATTGACATACGTGCCTGATTTATCCGATGTATCAGGATCAGTTAACTTCCTTAGGGCAAAACAACGCAATCTACTCAAACTCAAGTCCCGGGACTCGAATTCGGAAAAGTGCTGGTGTAATTCAACTTAGGCCGCAGAGGTCTTATCGAGTTGAATCCCAGTGTGTAAGTGTGAGCACTCGACGCGTCCGTCAAGGCTTATTCATCGTACCTGTAGGTATGGATTGTTTCTGGTAGAGCGCATCAGATGCATTGCCTGGCCTTATTCAGGTCTTATGTTCATGATGTAAGCGCGACATCCAAATTTTTGTCATCGTGGAGTGATTCGGGTGACCTAGGAGACGTAGTCTCTTTGTAGGGAAAATATGAGGCGGAGTCGCCAGAGCATTCGAGTGTGGATGTTATCAACACACAGTGTAATGTATAAGAAAAATCATAGGGTGTGTGGCTAGCGCTCCCTATGGGAGTAGCCCCCGACTGCCTACTATAAGTATTATGCGACTGCTATCGTCTTTTTGCTTGTTTCAGTCGAATGTGCTTTTAGATCTCCCTATGGGAGTAACCCGAAGTCCACAGTCGAATCATAGATTCGAGTGAAGGGTTTTTCGTGATGCTTGGATGTCTTTACAAAGTTCTTCGGGTGCACGGCCAGCGCTCCTGTTAGGAGTAGCCCCCGAGTGCTTGGTCGAGTCGAAGACTCGAGGAAGGACTAGAGTAGTCAAAATGTGCTCCTGCTGGAGTTGATGATGTCAGTGCTGATGGTGAGATGACCTTAGTTGCCCGCGTGAGCGGCTTTGACGGGACGTGATGAGTAGTAGGTCCCATTTTCTGACTTGGATTTGACCAGGCGTGCGTAATCTTCTGGTTTAACTGTATCTCCTTGATTCTCGCGCGTGATGGGGGGAGTGGAGCGACGGTTCATCGGTTACCCTTGCCATGCGTCGACCTCGATGTGTGCCACACATCAGGTTGGTTTTCTCCTGGCTGTTGGATGGCATCTGCTGTGAGGTTAAGTAGGGGTTCACCATGCGGTAATTTCCCCACATCTTCTTCTCGCTCGTGCACCTCTGCCATTGCTGCTCTTGCTATTCCGTTGTTCGCATCTCCTTTGTGGCACTGGACCAACTCCATACCTTCCCCAGCTACTTCCTACGGTCGAACCGCCAGTGCAAGATGGTCAAAAAGAAGGGATCCCCCGTTGCTGGATCTGCGGCTACCGCTGCAGCGGCCAAGAAGAAAGGCGTCGCCACCGCGGGCACCAGTGTTGCTGCCGTGGCAGGGAAGAAAAAGGGTGCGGGGACTCGCGTCACCAATGGGTCATGGCACCCATCCACTATCAAGCCATCAGAGTTGTTCACACAGTGCCAGGATGGAGCACTCCCTACCACGGAGGATGACTCTCGCGTTCCCAGTGATGAGGTAATCCCCAGTCCTCCTGCAGGTTTTCGAGTGATGTTCCTCGCGTTCATCATTCGTGGTCTTTCTCTCCCCCTTCATCCGTTTGTGAGGGGTATTCTTTGCTTCTACGGGCTCCAGCTACACCAGCTGTCCCCAAACTCTATCCTCCACATCGCCTGCTTCATAACTCTTTGCGAGTGCTGGCTTGGAATCGAGCCACACTTCGGCCTCTTCAATAACCTGTTTAAGCTCAAACGTCAGTCGGGGTCGGGTTCAGTAGTCTACGATGTAGGAGGCTGCAGGGTCCATGTCGACTCCAATGTGACCTATTTTGCCATCAAGCTCACTGCATATGTCCAAGGGTGGAGGGATAAGTGGTTCTACATCCGCGACCAGAAGGCTGATGGAGAGCACTATGGACTCGCACCCTTTGATCCAGTGGCGCCCTGCAAGAGGAGGAGGTCCTGGAAGAATGTTGTGATGCCCGCCAAAGTTGAGGAAACAAAGACCGTGTATCAACGTGTCTGCGACCTCGAGCACCTCATAGTCAAAGAAGTAGGCGGCGCGGAGCTCATTTGCACTTGGATGTGTTGCTGCATACAGCCTCTACAGGCCAGGGTACACCCGATGTTCTGCTGGATTGGCACCGGTGATGCCACTCGCATCTATGTGGAGGGCATTTCTTCTGGTGAAGTGGACAGGAGATTTCGGCTGGTGACCAAGTTCACCACCAAGGAGGATCTCCCGGGTGACTCAGTCGTGCCTCCATTCTGCACTAGCAATCCTCCACCTGAGGTGGATTTCTCTTTGAAGTTTTCTTGATTTTCGATTGCCTGTTAGGTGCTTTATATACTGATGCTTCTTCTGATTGTAGGACTGGAAAGTGGCTGCCAGCTTGCCTCCTCAGCCTGAAGGAATTATCCTGTGCGAAATGGAGGAAGAGGACGATTCGGGATCCACCATCCCTATTGGGGAGGACTAGGAAGCCCCCGAGTCCAATGGGCACGGGACTCGCAAGCTTTCCCATAGCGAGGATTTGGATGCTTCCTCACCGTCGATGTCGGAGGATCCTCCTACTGTTGTGGAGGAGCCAATCCCCGCCGTGCCTGTGCGCGCCATGGCTCCTCCTTCGCGGAAGAAGCTAAGGTTGCCGAAGGAATCGTCTGGTAATTCCTTTGACCTCGAGAATTTTGACGGGTAAGTTTTCATACTTCCGAGTTTGTCTTGTCTTTCTCAAAGTCTTTCTCTTTCTGAAGTGGTGACGGGTACTTTGCAGTCAAACGGCATCGTCGTCCTCTGACAACTGCCAATTTGTTAAGAGTCCAGAGTCGCATACTCCAAGAACATGGAGGTGGCAGTATGGTATCCCTCTCCTCCGGTGGCGGCCCACTCCGGTGCCAATTCATCGAGTTCTCCCTAGCTAGGGGGGCACCAGATGGTTGCATGGACATCGACTCGACAGGAATCTTCGGAGTCCCTAGAGGAACATGTAAGTTTTCTTCGTGTCGTTGGCACTTGAGTTTTGTGTCTAAGGCTCACACTGCCTCTCATTATCTTGTAGCCTATTGTGAAGGATTCCACTTGCCTTGTTGAGAAGATCCTTTCCTTCGGTCGACAGCATGCCCTGCTGGATAACCGCCATTGCGCCGTCGAAGGTCAGTTTTATACTTGTCTTTCACTCTTCTTGTGTAGAGGTTGGTGAGCCTCAGGTTTTGCCGTTTTTGTTCCCTGTAGGTGAGCATAATGAACTTCGTCACATCACATCCCTCGAAAAAGGACCTACCGCGACAGAGAAGAAACGCGAAGAGGCGGTCAAAGCTCTGAAGGAGTCGCAAAAGCACGAGGAAGAGTTTCGCTCCTCTGCTGCTAAGAGGGAAAAGTTGTTCATAGAGAAGCTCTTCTCCATCACAAAAGCGCTCTCAGGTAATATACTGTCTTACTTGCATTTTTTCCAATGTGTTTTTCCTTCATGATGTTGTGCTGATACGTGTTTTCTTTAGATGCTGTCGGTGTGAGCTTTGACACCCAGGCTTTGGCCCGCACGGATGCCCTAGCCAGCGCTATGGCCGTAGTCGAGGACCGCAGCATCTGCCTTCGAGATACAGTTGGAAAGGCCAAGGGCGTGCTCAGTCGTCATTGAGAGGAGATGGCTCCCAAGGCCAATTTAATCGAGAATCTTGACGGCCTGGTGGAGTCCTTCACAGAGGGCGTCTCGATGGACTTCAAGAATTTGCAGAGGTCAGTTTGCGCGACCATGGCACTCGCAATGGCGCAAGCCCTCGGCATGGAGCTGGACCCCAGTGAGATCTCTAAGATGATGCCAGTCACCGCGGATGGCCAACAGGTAGTGTTCCAGCCTTTCGCCGCTAGTTGCAGTAAGTATGGGCCTTGGCTCATTGATACAGTCGCCAATTACTCGGCGGAGCTGTGGCGAGTGAAGGCGGCAAAGGCTACGGCATCTGGGGCTACAACTAGGAAGTTTGTGGTGTCGTAGACTACCACATATTCGAGGATGCCCCTGAAGTCGAAGTCGAAAAAACAGAGCATCCCTTAGCTGCCTTGTGTAATAGCTTAGCTTTCCTTTTGATGAACCTTATTTTGTGGGGGTACCTCTTTTGATACTTTGTTGAACTTGAGTGCACTCCTTGTTAATGTATAGTTGGTCTTATTTGCCTTTTGTTTGGCTGTAATAGGGTCCTTCGAGTGGTCCTCCTGACTCTCCTCCCACCGACGAAACTGTGGCGTGACCACATTCAAATGTGGAGGAGCTGTCGCTGCTTGCACAACTGCGTGATCGTGTGAAGCAGTTGGAGCGAGAGTTGCCTGTGATCCGCGGTAATGCGAACGTATGGAAGTCGAAGGCTGAGAAGGCCAGCGCGCGAGAAGTATCTCCTGGAAAAAGTTGCGCAATTGAACGAGGAATTTAAGTGTTAGCTCTCTATCTTCTTATCCTTTTCCTTAGCCATTCACGGCGATGCTCTGTCTTATGCTTTGCTCTTGCTTCTTGTATTTGTTAGCACTCGTCATCCGTAGGATGAGAGGGATCGGGTTGACATTCGAATGAATAACTTGACCCAGGAGCAGCTGCAGGCTAGTGGGTACTTCTGGGTGGATCACGGTCGTGCAGTTGCGCTGGCCACACTGCAGGATCATGCATCGCGGGTGCTTCAGTATTTGAAAAGGGCGCAGTCGTGCCTTAGGCATATTTTTCAGGCGATGTTTCCACTAGACGTGGTGCCTTAGAGCTTGTTAGCTCTGCTGGCGAAGTTTCAAGATATCAGCATGGTCCGCGAGTGTGTGCTTCAATAGCTAGTCGTAGGTGCTAAGGCTGCATTGGTGCTTGTTCAATTGCATCGGCCAGATGTGGATGTCGCAGCTGTTGCTGCTGGACCGCCACCACCGCTAGAAGGGATGACCTAGAACATGGTACCACACTATCAGGTGGTTGATCGGCCAGCCGAAGATATCATCGATTTCTTTTAAGAGCAAAAAAATATTCTCCTTTTGCAGCAGTAGTGTAGTTTATACCCTGCGCATAGATGTATAAGTGTTGTAAAATTCATACGATTGTGCCGAGTGTGTTTGATATCCGTTAATGTGTAAAGAGCTTGCTAGCTTGTATATTTTTCGAGTGTATTGTAATATGCAGTTCCTTTTCGTTAGCCTGACTTATATTCATCTCAGCACCTTGCCAACCCGTCAGGTGCATTACAGCTGGGTTGGTGTTATCAAGGGTTCGATTGATAGTGCGTCAGCTACTTAGGATACTGTGTTGTTCGTGGAACAAGGTGTAAAGGATGGTGCAACCCCCGAGTAAAATAATTGCAAGGAAAGCAGAAAAACAAAAGTTTGGGGAACTTAGCTTTATTTATTCATAGAATATCATGAGGTACAATGTGTGGCTAAGTAGCCTGGCTAAACAGCCTTATTTGTAAAGTAAAATATATCTAAGGGTAGAAATAGCGCAGTTGCACAATGTTCCAGGGATTCGAGTATGCAACTCCGCTCTTGAAGTCTTTAAGGCCATAGGCGCCACCTGGGATTAATTCGGTAATCACATAAGGTCCTTCCCAAGGGGACTCGAACTTGAGGTGCCCTTGTTGCTTCAGTCGCAGGACCAGATCTCCTTCGATGACGGATCTGGGGCGTACCCTTATACTGTGGTAGTTGCGGAGGTTCTGCTGGTAGATCATGGATCTCTCCGCTGCAATCTCGTGTGCCTCATTGAGGAGGTCGACGGAGTCTTTGAGTGCGAGGGTTGATTCTGCCTCTCTATATGCTACTACTCGTGTGGCCTTGTAGCGTACCTCTGTGGGTAGTACCGCCTCGGCACTGTGTACCATGAAGAACGGAGTGTATCCTGTAACGCTGTTTGGAGTTATGCGCAGGCTCCATAGTACTGATTACAGCTTGTCTGGCCACCATCCGGTAGCCTTTTCGAGTGGCTGGAGGAGCCTTTTCTTGATTCCGCTGCAGACGAGGCCGTTGGCCTTTTCAACTTGACCGTTGGTTTGGGGATGTGCCACCAAGGAGTAGCCTAGGTTTTCACAGAAATCCTAGAACTCCTTCGATGTGAAGTTCGTCCCATTGTCCGTGATGATGCTATGTGGCACCCCGAAGAGGAAGACGTTGGACTCGAAGAATTTGACGGCCCTGGCTCCTGATTGGTTTGTCACTAGCATGGCCTCAATCCACTGGGTGAATTTGTTGACCGCGACTAGAAGGTAGACATATCCTCCTCATGAGGATCTCTGGAGCTTGCCGACCATGTTGAGCCCCCGATTGTGCAAAGGGCCAAGCCACCGGTATTGGCCTAAGTTCTGCGCCAGGTGCATGCGGCTTGTCCACGAATCGCTAGCAGGCGTTGCAATGGTGGACGATATCCTTGGCATCGTGCATTACTGTTGGCCAGTTGAATCCTGCTCATAGAGCTTTGGCGACAAGGGCGCGACTGCCGGCGTGGTGGCCGCAGGTGCCTTCATGTATTTCGAGGAGGATTGCTCTTCCGTCCCCATTGGAGACGCACCGCTGAAGGAACCTTTTTGCTGAGCAAGTATGTGACATATGGTTGCGTCTAGGATGGCTCAATCATCATGACCTCCATGGGGTCTTCGAGTCCTGTGTCTGGCCCCGTGTCATCGAGTGTCGTTGTCTCATTGGGTGGCGTAGCCCCCAAGTCCTTTGACGCGCTGGTTTTATGCTCTGGAGCCTTTGGTTTGATGGAGCGCTCGCAGATGCGCTCGAGAAATACTCCGGGTGGCACTTGGGAACAAGTGGAGCCGATGTTGGCAAGTGTGTCTGCCTCCTCGTTGCTCTCGTGGCCGACGTGCCGTAGCTCGTAGCCGTCGAAGTCTCCTTCAAGTATGTCATAGAGGTCACGGTAGGCGATCATGTTGTCGCTCAGAGCATCACACTCATTCATTGTTTGATTGACCACCAACTTGGAGTGCCGTAGATGACGAGTCACTTGGCGCCGCAGGATTTCGCCATCCACATCTCATGGAGCAAGGCCTCGTATTCAGCTTCGTTGTTGGAGGAGGTGAACTACATTCACAAAACATACCTCATCTTGTCACCTTGTGGTGATGTCAGGATGACGCCCGTGTCAGCTCCCTCCTTGCGCTTGGACCCATCAAAGTGCATTGTCCATAGATAGGACATGTCTGGCTTGTCGGTGAGCTGGTTTTCCATCTAGTTTACAAGGAAGTCTAGCAGAACTTGCAATTTGATCGTGTCTCGCTTCTCATATGTGATGTTTCATGGAGACAGTTCGATTCCCTAGAGCGTGACTCGTCTAGTGGCATCGGGATTGTTGAGTATGTGCCCAAGCGGGGCATCGTTCACCACTACGACTGGGTGCTCCTGGAAGTAGTGGCACAATTTCCTGGCTATCATGAAGATTCTGTATGCCAGCTTCTGATAATGCGGGTACCGCTGTTTTGTTGGCATGAGCACTCGCTGAGGTAGTAGACTGGGCGTTGTACCTCGTGGACTTTGTTTTCTTCGGCTCGTTCCACGATGAGCACAGTGCTAACCACCTGGTTGGTGGCGGAGCCAGGTGTCACCAACACTGGCGAGGTGGACAGTAGACGCTTGAGGTCTTTGAATGCTTCTTGCGCTTCGTTTGTCCACTCGAATTTGTCAGCCTTGCGGAGAAGTTGATAGAAAGGCAGTGCCTCTTCACCCATGCGACTAAATGAATCGACTGAGCCCCGCGATTCGTCCAGCCAGCTGTTGGACGCCTTTTACGTTCTTCGGCTTCTCCATGGCCAGTATGGCCTTTATTTTCTTCGGGTTTCCCTCGATCCCTCTCGCGGAGATGAGATACCCGAGCAGCTGCCCAGATGGTACGCCAAAGGCGCATTTGTCCAGATTCAGTTTGATCTGGTAGCGGTCAAGGATATCGAAGGTCTCGCGGAGATTGTCGAGTAAAGAAGCTTCCTTTTTGGTTTTGACGATGATGTCGTCGACGTAGACTTGGATGTTGCGACCAAGTTGTCTCTTGAGGCAGGCCTGCATGCACCGCTGGTAGGTGGCTCCTGCTTTTTTCAGCCCAAAAGGCATTGTTGTGTAGCAGCAGACACCGAAAGGCATGATGAATGCCATTTTCTCCTGGTCCCCTTCCTTCATTCGAATCTGACGATAGCCTGAGTGGGTGTCAAGGAAGCAGAGGCACTCGCATCCCGCGATGGAGTTGATTATTTGATCGATCCGTGGCAACGGGAAGTGGTCCTTCGGACAATGCTTGTTTAGAGAGGTGAAGTCCACACACATCCGCAGGATATCCGTGTCTTTTTTGGGAACAAGCACGGGGTTTGCGACCCATGTGCTTTCCTTGATCTCGCGTATGAAATTAGCGTCGAGGAGTCTGTTGACCTCCAAACCAACCGCTTTTGCCCTTGGCTCCGATAGTCGCTGGATTGTTTGCTTGACTGGCCTTGCTTCAGGATTCACATTGAGTGCATGCTCGGCGAATTCCCTGGGAACTCCTGGCATGTCCGTTGGACAGCAGGCAAAGATTTCCCGGCGCTCATGGAAGAATTCGATGAGCGCGAGTTCCTATGCGGGATTCAAGTTGTTGGCGATGAGGACCGTCTTTGTTGGGTCCGTTGGATGGACCTAGACTTTCTTGGTGTGCACCGACGTGTCGAAAGAATGGTCGGGTGATCTTGGCTTCCTCGGGGGAGGCAGACTATTGTCTGTCGACTCCTTCAATCACGCTAGTTCCTCTTGCATGCCGAAATACTGGGAGATTCTGTTGAATTCCCTATCGCAGCTGTCGGATCTCTCGAACTTCCATTGACTGTGATAATGCCGTTTGGGCCCGGCATCTTCATCTGCAGGTAGGCATAGTGTGGCACTGCCATGAACCTTGCGAACACGACACGTCCGAGGATGTAGTGGTATTGTGAGGGCCATTCGACGACTTCAAATTCAATGCGCTCTCACTGAAATCTTTGCGGCGTGCCAAAGATGACATCAAGGATGATCTTGCCCAGGGGGTACACACCCTTCCCTGGGACGATGTTGTGGAACGTTGTGTCTAAAACTTCCAAACATGTCAGAGGGATCCTCATTGCGCGCAAGCTACTTGCGAACATGAGGTTAATGCCACTTCCTCTGTCCATAAAGATGCGACTCATCTTGAAGCCTCCGATCTGCACCTCGAGCACCAAGGGGTAGTGGCTTGGGAGAGGTACTTTGCGCGGGTGGTCGCGCTTGTCGAAAGTGATGCATGACTCGCTCCCATTGAGGTACGCAGTGGTGGAGGGAGGAGAGTTCATCGCCAGGTTGACTTGGCGAGTGATTGTCTTCTATACTCGATTTGAGGGGCGTCCCTTTTGGATCATGCCCATGTTTCCTAGCGCTCGCAGGTATGGCTCGCCTCCATAGTTCTGGACTGGCGCAGCCATAGGTGGTGGTGGCCCGGGTGGTGGCGGTGGTTCTCCATGAGCCACAGCACCCGGGGAGCTCCATAGCCCTGGTTGATCGCGTCGCGATTCATCTAGGCTAGGCCTTCGTGGAGCTTGAGGAACTCGCGGCAGTCCTTGAGAAGGTGGCTGGACTTTTTCTTGCCGTCATGCTTGTCAATGTAGAAGTGTACGTTGCACGGTCCGGATAGTTTGTCCTGGATGGATGTTCCAGGTGCCTCATCGCGAGTGCGGTGCTACCACACTTGCGTGGTGTTTCCGCTATCGCGGTATCCACTGATGCGGTATCCACTGATGTGGTATCTGCTGTTGCGGTTGTCGTCGCGTTTGTCGGTGTAGCCAGCGGTGACCATGTCGACATCTTCACGGTCCTCGTAGACGCCCATTCGACGTTTTCCTCGACGGTCGCGCCTGTGGCCGAGGTCGTCATCATCATCGGAATGGACATGGTTTTTTACTGAGTCCTCTCCATCGGCCCACCGATTCGCAATCTCCATCAGGTGGTCGATTGTCTTGGGCTTCAAGCGGCCCAGCTCCTCCCTGAGCTCTCTGCGGTGCATGCTGCTATTGAATGCGTCGATTGCGCGATCCTCAGAGATGTCTTGTGCGGAATTCTTGATGATGGGCCATCTCTGGATGTACGAGCGCAGCGACTCGCCAGTCTTCTGGTAGCAGCCTCTCAACTCTTAGATTGATGCGGGCCTTTTGTAAGTGCCCTTGAAGTTTCGTACGAAGCTATAGACTAGCTCTTCCTAGGTGTGAGTTGATCCGCACGGGAGATTGTTGAGCCACGCACGGGCAACACCTTGCAGCTGTAGCTAGAGGCATTGCATCGCCATGCTCATGGTTCCGCCGTGCAGCCTGACGGAGGAGATGTGATCCTCCAGCCAGACCTTCAGGTCCTGCAGGGCATCAAATTTTGGGTTCTCTGATGGGAGTTTGAACCCCTTAGGCATTCGCTTCTTCCTGATGGCTCTGCTGAAGAAGTTGGCGCCACAGAGCACGATCTCGTCATCCTCTGAATCAGTCGAACGGGCACGCCTTCCATGCATCTTGTCAACCTTGCATTGCGTGATGTCATCACACACATCGTAGTCGTAGTCATGTCATCGTGAGCGGCGTCGTCGTGATAGGTCGTGGATGTCATCGCTAGAGGAGGGCGATGAAGAGCGCATGGCCAGAGCTTTGTTTTTCTTTGGCTCTGGTGTTGGATCCTTGGTGAGGGAAGCTTCATCTAGCCCCAAGCCTGCGATCGTAGATCAGTGCATGGCATCTCGCGGATCCCCGGCCGGTGGCTGGTTGTTGAGGAGGTACATGGTGGCCGTCGTTACCACTTCTTGCGATGTCTTTGGGAGCATGTTGCCCCGTGTATCCACCATCATGGAGCCAAAGTCGAGGAATCGTGCGGCTTCTTCTCGCTCCTTGTCGGTGAGGTGGGCCAATCAAGCGCGCCTCTTGGCGGCCACATGGTCATTGCCCTTGGAGGAGGATCCTCCCATGGAAGAGAGCTGAGCCCGCCAAAGGCTCGACCCAACCGCCGCCTTTCTGCATGCGTCGAGCTGCACGATTACTTGTTGTTGGCACTTGTACTTCTCCTTGATCAGCCAATGGTAACCCATCAGCATGTCTTGTGATGAGTTTGGGGGCAGGGGATTGCACCGCAGAGCTTCTCGACAGTGGGCCCACTCGTTGTCGTTGAGCTTGATCAACATGCGCTCTTCAGTGTGCTCATTCGCCGTGAGATGTGGATCTCCTCCCGTCCCATTGTTGGTGGGTGCGCCGTTGGAGGGACCACCGTTCTCGACTGGGATGCCGCCGTTGGACAGATCAGTACCGGTGTTGTCACGATTGACACCAGTGTCGCCTGCGTTGATGACGGAGCACATGTAGTGATTCGGGAAGTTGTTGCTTCCGCATCTTTCAGATCCGGAGCCGTAGGATCCATTCTCTATGGCCAGATCACCCAGATCGGATTCATGACTATTGTCACTGTTTGTGCTCCCGACTATTGTTAGGGTGTTGAGTTTGCTCAGGGTGCCGATCGGTGGTGGAAACCACGATGTTGGAGCAATCGCGGGGACCGTCAGCTGATTAGGGTGGCGATGTGTGCCCAGCTGACCAACTTGGAAGTGTAAGCTCCCGATCGCCAGGCCGATCCCATCGCCCATGGATTCAAAAGCCGGGCGAGTGGCTGGCATGTGGACGGTGAAGTCGAAAGCACCGAAGAGGAGGCGAATCTCCGCTATTGCAGATCGCAGTTGATGGGGCCGAAGAAGCCATGACATCATCACTCCCACTTCCCACAGATGGCGCCAATTGACAAGGGTTAAACACACCAATGCCCATTGTTATGGACTTGGGTTTTAGAGAAGGAGGGAGCGTTGGAGGCATCAATCGGCTAGCAAACAAGCACACAGGGATGCAAGGTTTACCGAGGTTCAGGCCTCGTAGAGGACCCTATTCCGGCTTGTCTGCTCTCGGAATTATCGAGGGAGTCGAAAGTTTTCAAGGGGTGCGCAGATGCAATCTAGCAAGGTCGTGGAAACTAGGGTTGTGATTGTCCTCCTCGCCGCCCCCCTAGCCTTTATATAGATAGGCTAGGTCTCGGGTAGCAGGTCAAGTCGGTTATAGGTTAGGGTTTATCCCTTTAAACTTTCTATCTTAAGCTTCACCTTGTGCTGCAAGCAATCGGAGTCTTCGTGGGTGACCCAAATCCTGGATTGGGCCCTGGTAACGCCGTGGCCTTCTACCAGACTGGACCATATATGCCAAGCTCGAGTACCCATAAGGTGTGCCCACATCACTTGTTAATCGTTTTCATTACTTAAAAATTACCAAAAAGATAAGAGCCGTGGCTCAAAAGATATTAGGGGAGTATGATACTTCCACTCATCCCGTAGTTGATGCAGAAACATACGATGTCAACACCCGGATTTTTAATCCCAGTTGCCTGTTATGCCATACATCGCAATCCCAGGATTACCATTTTTGCGAGACATAACATATTGGATATCACAGTACATCATCCATTACAACCCATAATAAGGTCTTACACAAATAAAGGATCTCATGATCCAGTCTTAGTACAATCAAGTAGCGGAATAAATAGCGTAGCGGTGGGGTCCATCTTCAGAGTCACAAGCAATGCTGACGATTGAAGATAGTCCTAGTTATCATAGCCGTTCTACTGTCCGTCATCTTGGTAATCTCCTTCATAGTCTGGCCATAGGAATAGTCAGGGACAAAAGCCATGAGTACTCTTTAAGTACTCGCAAACTACCACTAACAAGTAGTATAGTTCTAGTAGGAAATGCTAACTCTAAGTTTACTTGTAAAGTTAAGTTTGAAACCTAAGCTGAGTTCAGAAACAAAGAAAGCTAAGATAAAGTTTGAAAACACTTAAGTGGGAACTTAATCATCATAGTCACAACTCTGTTGTGGTCAAGTCATGTCACAATTCATTTCATAAGTTGTTTTGAAAACATCTGACAACGAAACAGTATGGCCACTCCAATTGTTCATAACCGCGGACGCGGCTATTCGAATAGTTTGACACTCTACAGAGGTGGTACACTTTCCCCACAAGATTCGATACATCTGTCAGGGATAACCCGGAATCATCATACTTAGTATGCAGATAATCAAACATAACCTTTCCTTTACACACCCTAGTATAATCACCTCTCCTATGAGCATGGCCTCCCAACCATGACCATCTGTCATCTTGGGCACTACATAGATGGACAACATTGAGAGGTAGCCTCAGCTCAAACCTCTCCCGCGAGGGAACTAATACTAATGCATATAAACTTCCGGCTAAGCCTTACCCAATTCACGTATTGTGATTGTACGGTAAAATTGGAATGGTAACGCATCCGAACCCAACCATCAATTTTGTAAAAGGGCTAAGGCTCATGCCTCAACATTTTCATCATCATAAACCATTTGTGTTTCTCAACACCTGTCAAAACATCTCAATAGAATGATTCATCATTCCAAGGTTTTCACAAGTCATTTTCACCAAATATTCCCATCTAAAGTGAATCAAGTTTTGAGTTTTGTTCCAACTACTAAGTTAAGAGTGTTCACTAATGTGGGATGCTAATGTCAATCTCATGCCATAGAATGTCATCTAAGTCTAACTAGATAGGTCAAGTTTTATACTCTTTATGCTACCTTCAAACAAGTAAAGGACTTTGGTAAAGTAAAGGGAAGTAAATCTTGTAAATAAAACTAGGAGTAGGTATAAGTCAACATGGTATAACCAAAGCATGCCTAATGCATCTTGCTTAGGTTATCTTTTTTAATTCTAGCTTGCTAACAATATCTTGCTCAGTTTACTTGAAGTGCTAGGATTGCCTTGGGTAGTGCAGTGGTTGAAGTTTTCTTCCTCCTCCTCTTGGTAGAACTCCTCCTCTTCGTAGACTTGGTCGGTACTATCGTCTATAAATACATACGGAATACACAATCACCAAAAAATACTTAACTAGTCTACTTAGCACACTAAGGCACACATTTGATGATCTAGTATCATCACAAACATCACAAGGTTTAATGAACTAGCTTCATTCTTTTTATTTGAGAAAAGTAATTTCTACTCATTGAAATTAACTAAGATTTAATATTGTCCATTTAAAATATGGGATCATGTGGACACATGTCATCACCACATATTCTAACATATGGGAATGTGATTTAAGGGTTGGTTCATATTTTAATAAGTTTATGTTTAATAATTAATGATTTTAAGTGACTAGAAATGCCTATATAGCATTATTTTGGTACTAGGTCAAAGTCATTGCATGTAAACCTTAATATTATTACATATTCATATAGGTATGGTTAAATGGGATTTTTGAGAGTTGGAATCAACTCGAAAGCTATAATGGTTGATTTTATAAAAATGTTTGAATGTGCAAAAGCTTTTGTTTGTTATTTTAACTAGGAGAGATTTCTAACTCTAAATGATTTAAATCCAACGGGTTGGATAGATCTTTTCAGTAGCTTTCTAATAAAATTGGAATCACTCAATTTGGTTCAGTAAATCTTCCTGAATTGATTTTTAAACTAAGGGACAGAACTAGGTTTGCATTAAAATAGCAAAACCTATTTTTGAATCTACGGGCTTAGGCGAGAAACTAAATGGGCCAGCCCAGTGGTGCTCTGTGGCACAGAGGGCTGCTGACAGGGGGGTCCCGCCTGTCAGTGACTCTTTAAACGCGAAGCGGAACGGGACGATCTAGGCGCTACGATTAAAACATAGATCAACGGTCTATAGTCGTCGTTGACGACGGACTCGTCGCCGGTGAGACCAAACCCTAAACAACCGGTGGGGGTCAACTGGGGACGTACCAGGGCTCCAGCAAGTGCGGCGAGGCGGGCAAACGAAATGGTGGACAAGGCGAGCTCAGGCGAGGTCGTGGCAGGGGCTACGGTGGACGGAATCGACGGCAGCGTCTCCTCCTCTGCAGCGGCCTCCTCCGGTGCAATTCCGGCGAACAGCGGCTCGAGTGGCTCCGGTGAGTGAGGGGGAATGGTTAGTGGAGAGAGGGGAGTGGAATGGTGTGAAGAGATGGTGCGGGGGAGGCCTGCTTATATAGGCTCGACGGTGAGACCGAAAGGCATGGGCGCGGCTCGTCGGTGACGGCGAAACATGGGGACTACCGGCGTGGCGAGGTAGGCGGACGGTGGGTGGTCTGCTGGCGGTCAGCTACGGCATAATGGCGCGTCTAGGGGCGGTGCCTAACTGTTGGGGGCTTCACACGCTCTAGGGGATAGAGGCAGTGCTCGACGGTGACGGCGACTGTGGGTCACGCGACGGTGCACGGCCGTGTCTGGTGGGTTGCTGGGGTCGAGGCGGAGAGGCGTGCGTGATATGGTGTCAAGGCGCGGTCTGTTGCATCCTGGCGACGATCGCGCTCTGGCTATGAGTAGAGAGAAAGGGCGGCGTGGTGCTGAGGTGGTCCAGGGGCTGGGGTTGATCGAGGGGTGGATCGTGGGCGGCGGTAGGGTTGGGCGGAGCTAGTGGGCACGCTGGAATGGCGCGGCTCGGTCTCTTGCATGCTGCCCGTGTTTGGCCGGCGGTGACCTCATTTGGGCGGTGCTGCACTGGCGCTGCGGGGAAGGGGGTGCTGGTCTGGGCTTGGTTAGATGCTAGGGGTACAGGGGAGTGTAGAGAGGGCTAAGAGGGGGACACGGGAATAACTAGCAACAGTAATAGTTAGGCCACTTTTTATCTGCCTGCCAGGTGTTCGACACAATGGCTGCATGAAGAAATTATTTGAATTTTTGGAAGATTTTTGGTGGAGTGATTCATCTTATGCTTAAGCATCTAGGTTTTCTTGGGATTTAAAAATGGAGTTCATTTGAGTGGTTTTTGAATAAGTGTGATCTATGCATATGAACTACATTTAATTTTCAAATGTCATTTAAATTTAGTGTTTGAAAGTTTTTGGGATGAAACAAAGTGGGCCTTGGCACATCACTACTTGTACTAGCAAGGGGTGCAAAGAACCACAATTGTTTATGTTAAGATTTGAGTTCTAGGAATAGCCAAAGTAGGCTATGTGATTAAAATGGCAAAAGTGACCATTGGCTTAATTAATTCTTTTTGATTTCTTTTCCTTTGGGATTTGTTTGGAATGATCTAGATGATGTTTAATTCACCTTAGAATCATTTTACAATCAATAGATCACTCAAACATGGCATTTCAAACAACTCCTATTTTAAATGCATACACATATGAATGCTTAAAGATTTTTAAATAGAAAAAGGTTTTGTTAACCCTAAATTGGGTGGATTGGATATTGATCACTTGGATTAGAGTTTTGGGATGTTACATATGAGATAAAACCTAACCTTTTAAGTTTGGTTCAAAGAAACCAATTTGGGGGTTCATCTTCTGAGGATTCGGAATTGCACTTAAATACTTTTACTGAAATTTGTGACATGATGTGTATTAAGGATGTAGATCCAAATGTTATTAAGATAAGATTATTCCCTTTCTCTCTTAGTGGAAAGGCTAAGGATTGGTTGCTAGCTCTACCAAAGGGCACTATTAAATCTTGGGAGGAATGTACAATTTGTTTATGACTAATTTTTTTCCCAGCTAAGACTATGCAGCTAAGATCCAACATACAATATTTAGACAAGAAGATCGTGAGCCACTAGCGCTTGCGTGGGAAAGGATGAAAGAAGCTGTAATGAACTGTCCTAATCATGGAATGGAAGAGTGGGTTATATTACATTTATTTTATAATGGTCTTAACCCAATGTCTAAGTCTATGCTAGATACTACAGCAGGAGGAACGATCATGGGAAAGCATGTGAGTGTTTCAAAGAAGTTACTTGATTATATGCAAAATAACCATTCCCAATGGCATGTGGAAAGAACCTCGAAGAGAGTAAATTCAATTACCGAGGTAAACAATGAGGAGCTTACATCTAAGGTAGATGAGTTGCTTAGCTTAGTGAAGGGTAAGGAAGATACCCAAGTTAATGATATCACTACCGATGTTAATGATGCTAATTTTATAGCTCGCACTCCTTTTAATCCTGCATGGAAAATAATTATGCTTCTAACGTTCAAAAATATCATGCTAATCCTGCAGGAGCTCCTTATAATAATTATGACAATACTAATGGAGCAAATCATGGCAACCTCCCGTTTGAGCAAACCGTTAGAACATTTATACAAGCTCAAACTAAGCAAAATAATATGCTTATTAAGACTCCACAATTTCCAAAAGCCTATTCGATAAGTTAAACTTGGGGCCATTTGTTACAACTTAATTAAGACTCCATCTAGCTGATTCAACTTATAAACAAGATGTTGGGATCAAAGAAAATATAGTTGTTGGAATTAAAGGTAGTCCCGCTCTTATTCATCTTGTTATTGTGTACATGCCTGAAGATCCCATAGCACCTATAATTCTAGGTAGGCCATTCCTAAGAACTATTAAAGCTTTGATTAATTTACATGAAGGGAATGTAAGAATAGGGCTACCATCTAGAGATCCTTTTGTAGTCCACTTCCCTCGAAAAAAGAAGGCCAAGACTAATGATGATGATGGTGTAATTACTTTAAAAGCAAACTACTTTGGAGTGGGTGTTCCACTTCACAAACCTAAGTAATTGCCATCGAGGTCAAGCTAATTGACCTTAAATAGAAGCGCTCCATCGAGGCAACCCATGTGAAATAAAAATTCTCTTTATATTTTCTATTGTGTTAGTTTTTGTTTTTGTTTTTGTTTTCGTTTTTAATAAAGAGTTTTCAAGAAGACCTATGGAGAGAGGAGAAGAAATAAGGTAATCCTCTATATTTTATTTTACTAACACATGGCCTAAGAAGTATTGCTGGATCATTACTTAGTATTTTTGTTGTTATCTAACCCTTTGATAAGATGTGCAAAGGCGCAAGGAGCTACTAATCAAATTCCTTGAGTTTTTGTAGTTCACAGTGTCGATAACGACCACTGGTACGGCCGGAGTGGACCGTACCGTGCGCCCGTACCACCTCAAGGCAGAGGAAGATAAAAATTTCGATGTTTGCCGAAGGAACAGTGTCGATAACGACCACTGATACGTTTCCACGAATTCTCATCAAATTAAAGTATTGTGAAGGGGAAGGATGATCAATTTGGTTCCCCTTGGGTATGTTTCCACGAATTCTTATCAAATTAAAGTATTGTGAAGGGGAAGGATCTAAAACAAAAGTAAATCATAAGGATCCACCGTGTGCGTCAAGGTTCTGAAGAACTCAAGCATCAAGCAGCGATACGTGGGAACATCCTGAAATACAAAATTGAAGAAACCAACATTGTTGCAAAGTAAATCGAAATCAGCACGAATGCCAAGTTGGTTCAGGATATAAGGACATGCCCACTTGGTGGACTTGATCTCTCGAATCTTGAGAAGATCGAAATGGCTCAGTTGGAACTCCTTGGTGAACTCGATACCAAGTGACTCAGGGGTCAAGGTATCAATGGGTGGTGCGGAGGATTCCGCAGCCATCTCACATGTATAACTCCTCGTGTTCAACTAATAAATAAAAACAAGACAAAGTAAATAAAGATTGCTAATAATTTTTTTGGTCCAAAAGAAACATAGCATAAGTAATTCTCTACACTAACTACAAAATAAACTCCTCTAAAAACAATGTTAAACATACTCAATATCAAGATTGAATCAAGAACAAGACCTATGTTTAGATTGAAAATGATGAATGATTGATTGAAGCTTTTGCAAAAATAAGTTGGGGATCGGAGGAGAATCATACCTCAGATCGAATGAGTGCGAAGAATCGAAGAAAGATTAAGTAAATGTGAAGATCCAATGGAGGTGGTTTGGAGTTTGGAAGAAGAAGAAAGAGAAAAAATGATTTGGGGATTTTTAGGTTACGTCCTCGAGGTGCTTATGGCGGCCGCATACGTGGTATGGGTGGGTAGTACGGCCGGAGCCCGCCCGTACCGGGTGACTTACCTTGGGGGAGATGACTGCTCCTAGGCGGTGCACTCGGTACGGGCGCGCAGTACGGTCGTGCCCACCCGTATGGCTGGTTGTTATAGCTGGTGACTTTGCTTAAAATCTGATATTTGCTCGGGGGTACGGTATGGGTGCGCAGTACAGGTGCGTCCGGCTGTACCAGTGGTCGTTATCGACACTAGTGCCTTCGGAAAACATCAAAAAAATTATCTCCCTTTGGCTTGATGTGTTACGGGCGCAAGGTTCGGTCCACTCCGGCCGTACCAGTGGTCGTTAAGAACACTATGAACTACAAAACTCAAGGAATTTGATTAGTAGCTCTGTGCGCCTTTGCACGTCTTATCAAAGGACTAGATAACAGTAAAATTACCAAGTAATGATCCAGCAATACTTCTTAGGCCATGTGTTCGTAAAATAAAATATAGAGGATTACCTTATTTCTTCTCCTCTTTCCATAGGTCGTCTTGAACACTCTTTATAAAAACAAAAACAAAAAACAAAACTAACACAATAAAAACTTAATACAATAGAAAATTTATAAAGAAAATTTTATTTCACATGGGTTGCCTCCCATGAAGCGCTTCTAGTTACAGTCAATTGGCTTGACCTCGATGACAAACACTTAGGTTTGTGAAGTGGAACACCCACTCCAAAGTAGTTTGCTTTCAAAGTAATTCCACCACAATCATCATTAGGCTTGGCCTTCTTCTTCCTAGGGAAGTGGACTACAACAGGATCTCTAGATGGTAGCCCTATTCTCACATTCCCTTGATGTAAATTAATCGAAGCTTTAATAGTTCTTAGGAATGGCCTACCTAGAATTATAGGTGCTATGGGATCTTCAGGCATGTCCACAATAACAAGATCAATAAGAGCGGGACTACCTTTAATTTCATCAACTATATTTTCCTTTATCCCAACAGCTTGTTTATAAGTTGAATCAGCTAGATGGAGTCTCAATTCAGTTGTAACAAATGGCCCCAAGTTTAATTTACTGAATAGGCTTTTGGAAATTGTTGAGACGCTCGCACCAAGATCACAAAGTGTGGATATCTCATTAACTCCCAACTTAGTTTTAATAGTGGGCTCAAATATATCATCTAGCTTAGTTGGAATCTTATCAGCTAGTCTTTTATACTCCATCTCTAAATCACGAAGCTTAGATGCTACTTATTGTATAAATTGTTGGTACATAGCATCATTACCTTGTTCTATACCTAGATTCTTAATGGTGATCATCTTCAATAGATCTTCCATGGTATATTCCGGTGTTGGCGCGTTGCTATAATCCAGCTCTTCAGTTTTTTCTTCATTGGTTACCACCCTCATCATCTTGAGGTCTTCTACCGGATTTGGCTTGGGTTTTCTAGCAAACTTTGCTAGTATGAGAGCTTGGCTATTGGCTACCTTACCCAGCTGAGCCTCCACGGTCTTTGTTCTTTCCTGTAGAGCGTACACATCATTTCTAATTGTAACGTCCTGGTTAGATAATTTTCCTATACTACTTTCAGGGTTCTCCGTGATCTTAATAAGCATATTATTTTGCTTGGTTTGAGCTTGTATAAATGTTCTAACGGTTTGCTCAAACGGGAGATTGCCATGATTTTCTCCATTAGTATTATCATAATTATTATAAGGAGCTCATGTAGGATTAGCATGATATTTTACAACATTGGAAGCATAATTATTTTTCCATGCAATATTAAAAGGAGTACGATCTATAAAATTAACATCATTAACATCGGTAGTGATAGAATTGACTTGGGTATCTTCCTTACCCTTTACTAAGCTAAGCAATTCATCTACCTTAGATGTAAGCTCTTCATTATTTACCTCAGTAATTGAACTTACTCTCTTCGAGCTTCTTTCCACATGCCATTGGGCATGGTTATTTTGCATATCATCAAGTAATTTCTTTGCAACACTCACTTGCTTACCCATGATCGGTCCTCCTATTGCAGTATCTAGCATAGACTTAGACATTGGGTTAATGTAACATCCCAGCATTAGAGCTTAGTAATAAGCTAAGATGAGGTGTGTGCATTGCATTCATGCATAGAAAATCTGAATAATTTCCACGTGAACTAAAGAAGCTAGCAAGGGATCGGGATCTCTCTTGTTCTGATGGAAACATCGGCGCAAGTGCTATGGATTTCGATATGATCTCTATGGAACCTATGGGTTTTGGGGAAGAGTGATTCAAATTCAATTCAAATATGAGTCATAGTATAATTGAGCATTCCAAAGATATATTTGAATATGAAGATAAGTGAAAATGAATTATAATAATAAGTAAAAAATGAATGTTTATTAATAAATAATGTACAAATAATTGCAAATCTTCAATTGCAAAACAGAGAAAAATTAACTTTATTAATAATATACAATATTACATTGTCTTCACAAATTCTAAATAGAATAGGAATTACAGAAAGGAAATAACTAAAAGAATTCTTTATTACAAAACAATATATATTACAAGGTCTTTTACAAAGGTAAAAGTAAATTAGAAAAGAATAAAGAAAACACCTATAACTAAATTCCTACATCTAGTAAAGATCTTCCTATATTTCCTCTTGGTACCTAAAAACAAAGACTAATAAACAAGAAAAGAAAATAAAGGGTTAGTTAGTTAGTTTTACTCTCAGTAGTGAACAGTGTGGTGCACTGTTTTTTTACATCATTGAGTAGAGGTAAAGGGGAAAGTTTCACCACTATGTAGTATCTGTTCTATTTCATCTAAAAAGGTTCAGTACCACATCATAAGCCAAGGAGAAAGGGGCAAATTTCACCAACACAGTAATTACTAAAAGGATAAAAGGTGAAAACCATTCACTTGATCTAATCCAATCAGGCTGAATAGTAAAGCAGCTTACTCTGCTAACTGCATGCTCTGTGCTGTCGACACAGCAGCAGCAGGCCAAGCAGTCAAAAGAGAATGCCCTGCCTTGGCCAGCTCAAAGAGTTCTCATAGTATTCCCATCATCTCAAGCACACGCCAAGAACACATTGAGTTGCCAACTTCCCCAACAAATCCACCAGCCAGCTTACCTAATCAACCACCCAATTATCCATAAAATGGTGACATAAGGAGGGGGTGGTGCAGGTGGATAGCAAGGACAAGCACAAGATCACTTGAGCAAGGAGGTGCAGAATTAGAACCTGGAGGTGTGCAGCACAAGACCAGGAAGTGATCAATCCATCAAGATCTAGCCAGCAACAAAGCAAGCAACACCACAACATCATCAACAAGTAGTTGTGTGGTGAGTTCATATAAAACCATCACATGTTAAATCTTATATAAGCATGTGTTGTTTCATATAAGATCCTCTCAGATTCACCCAAGTGGGGTGTATCCATCATAGAGGGATTTGAACTAAAGCCAAAACATCAACCTTGCCAAACCATACCAAGATCTCAGCCTATGCATCATTGATCTTGGAGAAATACACAAATTTCCATAGCCAACTTAATAGCAGTTTTAAGTACATAATTATGGGCACATCCCATGGATAGTAGCACCTCAGCAGTAATTTCAGCTTCAGGATCCAGCTCAAACAGTAGGGATCTATTATATTAACCCTACCAAGACCCACCAAAATAAATTCCAAAGCACTGTAGGACTGATGCCTAGAGGTGTCCATCCCAGATCATTAAAAAAGTAAAGCAGCAGGTGAAAACAACTACTTTTTCGTAGCTTCGCCTCAGACCAAGCATCACTGGCAGAGGATATATATAGCAAAAAATCATGCTACTCTAGTCTGACCATTTTGCACACTCTAATGAGGCACCACAGTGGAACAACTAGACCAACAGAATCCACTATTTGAATTAGCAGCTAATAAACTTTGAGATCAAACAAAACTCTCAAATCAGTTTCCTAGTTCATAAACTAGGAATCATTTTAAAAGGGTACAAATATACTCCATAGGGGGCTATGATTATTTCTAGACCATAGGTTCAGATTACCATGTATATCTCACCTAGAAAATCAAATACATCATTTATCATCTACAATTCATCGGCAGTAAATTAAATCATCTTCCTAGTCCCCAATCTAGGAATCATTTCATTCTTAGAAATCATGTGAAGGAACAACCACAAGTTCATTACTATTTTCTATCCTGTAGTATAGGAAGCACATTAATAAGCTAAATAGCTTTTGTCCAGTAGCAAGCATCACAAACAGGATCAACACGGTCCATCAATAGGCCACAATATGCAAGCTCTCAGGAAACCACTAAGTTAAATCATCTTCCTACAAGCAGATAGGAATCACAACAAGAATAAATCCACACAATACCAACTAGGCAATGCCAGAATGTTCTTTGACATAGAACAGAGTGACAAAACATGCACAACCGAGTGGTTATCTGATAGAGAGTAGAGTAACAGATCATAATCAATAGTGGTTGGCAATACACCAATCATAGGACATTATCAAGGATTTGTATAGATTAATCAAGGAGCCTAGTTAAACATTACTACAGGGGGATGAACCCTAGAAATTAGGGATGAACCCTAAATGGGAAATTCGTTGTTGTAGTCACATGGCATGGAGCAAAGGGAAGAGAGGGCACAGAGAGAGAAGTAGAAGAACTTACTCGAGGTCCTCGCGTGTATACAGAAGAGGAAGTAGAGGCCGGAGTGGAGACAGCACACGACGACCGAGGAGCACCCCAGAGGGGTGCTGCAACCCGCATCGAGCCGCAACCACGGCGGCCACAGGATAGGGCGACACCCCACAATCGCCAAGGCACCAGAGCAGCAGGGCACCGGAGCTCCAAGTCGTCGTCGAGCTCCTAACCGTAGTTGCCAAGGGAAAGAAAAGGCACCACCAGCAGAGAGACCGAGCCACGAATCAAAGAGTGTATACTGACGTAGCACCATCGGCAACGTTGTCCTGCACGACGGCGACAATCAGGGAGGTCCATGGTGGCCAGAATCGGTCGGCAGCGACGAGGCGAGCCACGGTCGCCCGAGCGACCGAGAGAGGGGAGGATAAGATCGCGCGAGCGAGAAATAGTAGCGACTGGGCCAGTGGGTGCGGTCTATTAACCCTGGGTTGGTTTAACCCGACCTAGTGGGCCGGATCGGGTCGGGCCAGCCCAGTGGGCCATGCCGTGTTTCATAGAGGGCTTATTTAAAATATCTAATTGCAAATATACCCCCTCGAGTTAACTAAGCTCTAGAAAAAAACATAGAAAGATCCTAAATATATATAATATATCAAAAAGACCACAAAAATAATAACTACCTAAGAAAAATATAACTTTACTTATTTAAGTTAAATAAAATACAAATCAATGTTAACATCACTAAAGTCTAAGTGATATTTCATAAATTAAGTAAAATCCTAAAAATGAATAAAAAATCCTTTTTGCATATGAAAATAAATCTACTATTTTACAAAAATACTAACTTAATTTTTTTACAAATAAAACTTGGAACAAATAGTCATGGACATTTAAACCTTTATAGAATTTTTGTAAAAATAATAATAATACTTAAAAATAAATAAAAATCATTTTTAAGATCTTAAATAAATATACTTTACTAGAAAAATACTCAATATATTATTCCAATGGGTTCCAAGATTTTAAAGTAATAAATTCCTATCTATTTTATAAAATACACTATTTTGTAAATTCTTTAAAAACATCTCTTAAATAAAAAAATATGTATAATCACAATTCTATATAAAAACACCTTAAATCCCTAATAACTAAATATTAAGTTCAAAGCTATAACTTGGATCTCTAATAAAACTTTAGTGTAACTTATTAACCTTATAAAACCCTTTTAAAATCATAAATCCAAATTAAACCAACCATTTTATGTAAATTTTGAACATCATTAAAAAATGAATGCTATTTATCTATTAACTATTCTTAAACATGATTCTAATTCTAATAGATTATTCAAATCGTCTAAATTTACTTTCCTTAATAAGATAAATTATATTTATAATCACATTTAAACTCATCATTCACTTAAGCTAAGAGTGAATGATCCTATACCTTCAAACATGCTTGTTGGAAGGTTTAAAGCTTATTAATACTTTTGAACACATCACACCCTATATCTAATTATGTTTTTATAGTTAACTTTTGTCTGTTCCAAATTAAGTCATAAGGCATTTCAAATCCAAACTTATCGAACAAACGCAAATGACATCGATCACATTCTAATATCCATAAAGATTGGTTAAACCTTATCAAAGAAATCTTTTCTTCAAAAGTTATTCGTTTTGCCACTTCAAACAACAATCTCATAATAAGCTCTTCAACTCTTATCAACCTAAAACATGAACTTCCATAGTAGTTGCATAATACCAAATAACTCTAATCATGTGTTGTTATACTTACTTTGAATCATACATGTTAGTAATAAGTTCCTTGTATTTATATATTTGTTTGTAAAGTAAATCTTAAAGAAATCACCCAAACTTAACCTATTCACCATATTGGGTATTACTTCGTGGTTTTCCAAACTGCATTGCATTACTTATGCATCATAGCATATTGCTTCTTTAAACATTAGTCCTTACCGGACCAATGATGCTATTTCTAGATTTTGGATCTTCTATTATCTCGAAGACCGTGAGTGCATAATCTTGCAATCACTAAAGGCAAGTTCACAACTTTCTCATGTCCTTTGATTATTTTCTATCAAATGCTTGTAACTCAAATGTTGTCATCACCTACATTTCAAAAAGGACACAAAATACTATTTTCATAATAATATGATTATGGATTATTTACCAAGTGGTAATAATCTATTGATACAGTTCCAGTGGTAAAGGAACATAATATCTAGGACTTATCAACCAATGTCGCCAGTGATTCTAGCACCGTATATTACGCGTCAACCATGAGATTTCTAATGGGACAGAGAAGTCAGCTTTATCTTCTTCCTTTCGCATGGATGGATGACCTTATCATGAGGTTCTTGATTTCTCGTGGAGAATCCAGCACATGGGTGGGACCCCTTAGTTCCCTGCGATATTGGTGTCTAGATTATCTATGCGTAGTTGTCTTGGGTCAGAGTTCACCATAGCTGATGGTGACCGCCAGACAAAGCTGCTTACAGACTCTTCGAGAGGCTACCCAAAGAGTAACCGTGGTAGTTGTCTTGGGGGATCGTGTCTTCATGCAGGGTCGTGAAGGGGTCAGTGATTGGCTTGGATCTTAGGTTGGGCCTCAAACCATGGAAGTTTGAACGGGGACATACTCCTGGCCGTGCAACAAAGCTTAAGATATCTTGTGTGAAAAGTGACGCACCTCTGCAGAGTGTAAGGATTGTGACATGTTACTCCCTGTTCTGGGAAGGAGCTACGAACGCGGTAGGAAAGGAACCCCACGAAGGTTCTGGTCAACCTGTGAAGGCTGTTGGACATAGTTTTCAGAATAAAAGCAACCTTTGAAGAAATTTTTATGAAAACCTGCATTGCCTACGACCTATGGTCTGTGGCTGTAGAGATAGTGCATTATACACTCCTTTCTAGTGAACTTGCTCAGTATGATCATACTCAACCGTACCTTCTTAACCCTTGCTAGATTCTGAAGCCATTAAAGACGACGTCAACATCAATTTCTGCTCAAGAAACCATCATCGGAAGCTCAAGTTCTTCAATAAAGTCAACATATACAATAACCAAAGTGAAGACAAAGTTCTTAAGTAGATAGGAGTAGATTCTACAGCCATGAAACCTATTTCTATAGAGCATTGCAATAGCAGCAATAACAAGCCAAATAGTTTAGATACTAGTCTTAGTTACTAGATAGTTCTGAGTTATTATTTCTGGTTCTTCTTTATAAGAAGTTTCTTTCTCTCTCTTTAACCTAGAGTGTTCTCTGGATCTTCTGTAAAGCGTCAAGTTGTAATAGTCATGTCTTGGACCTGTTGTGTTTCTGTTGTACCACTCTGAGGGAGGTAATACTAGCGAACGGTGTTTCATTGGTGTTAGGTCAACGACTATAGTGTACTACATCATGAAGTGGTATGCTGGGTCACCGCAGCTGGTACCAGAGCATATGCTTTGACCTTAGGTTGGTAAACCTAGTAAATGGGTAGAACCTGTAGGAGGGATGTTAGTAACAATAAAAAGTTCTCTAGAAATATGATGGATATTCAATTGGGAATAATCTTGTCATGTTGCTAGTGCGATGATTCTTTATTATGCAATTTTAAAATAAGTACCATGAGTTTTAACTCAAGATGACTGATGATAATTTCTTATGTACAGTACAAGAATGGCACCTAGGTATCCACCTCGGAATGTTCAAGTATTGAACAAGCCTTAGATAATTATGAAGATGACTGGATAATCACTCTAAGACAACTTCTATGGAGTCTGGATTGTAAGTCTCGACTTCTGGTCAAGGTTTACAGTTTCTATGACGGACGGATATTGGCCAAGTACCGTATCTTGATCATGTTACCCAAGAAGTTGGGAGTGCGTGGAGAAATGCCATCGGGAGAGGCAAGATGTATGGCAACAGCCTATCAGATTGCAATACTAGCAGTTGATACGTCCATAACGTATGTATAATTTTTGATAGTTTTATGCTAATAATATGCTTTTGACACTCCTTTTTGTATAAAGTTTATGATTTATTTGGACTAACCTACTAATAGTTTCAAAAGTGCACAATGTTCTTGTTTTACACTTTGATGTGTAGAAAATTACCAAGAATACAAGTGCAAACCTTGTTGGAGTCAAATTGGGATTTTTCAAGAAATCTATCTCAGAACTCTTTTTGAATATGGTCACATTTCAGGTTGAAGACGGCGTCAAACGGAAAACTCTTAAACTACAAAGTTGTTGGAAATTTCACGATAAACGTTCTGGACATAACATTTAGCTGATTTCGAGTCCGGACGGAGCTTTTAGGTCCGATTTACTGCAGCCCAAGATGGGGTGACGAGAATCCGAGAAGCTATATAAAGGGAGAAAACATAATTCGCCCAGGGCATCTCCACCCATGAATTTGCAGCCACCAAAGCCATGTTTTTGCCTCCCCCATGGATCCCATCTCCATGGGGGAGGTCTCCCAAGAAGCCATCAAGGAAGGGGCTAAGGGGCGGTGCTCCCCCATGATACCGGCGGCGGGGAAGGAGTCCTCCTAGTATGCAGTGGTTCATCCTCCCACACACCTCTGTACCGTCCTATGTAAACATGGTGTTTGATGCTATAAGTTATAATCCTATGATCTATGTCATGTTTGCGTAGTTTCTTTATTCTTAGATTGAATGATTGAACGTCTTTAGTTCATTAGAGGTGTATGTTGATATGGTATAGTCCTTTGGTGTCCATTATATTTGTGCGCGCATGGATTAAACATCATAGGGTTTGTAGTATGTGTAAGAGGAAGGGGAGAAGTTTTGCCGGAGTGACAGAAACCTGAGGACGCGAACCGGAACGTTGCACGTATGGGAGTAAGAGGACCATTAAACTGAAGGCTATGGTTGGGAAAACCTTAATGCATTGATTAGTACTTACGGATGTTTGCTAACAATCCAATCATATAGTACATGTAATTCTAAGTAGTGAAGCGCATGTATATTTAGCCTCTCCCACATAGAAAACTGCATCAAAGACAATGAACCCGATCTATTCGCTATTTAAACTTGGACAAAGCCACCACAATTACCACCACTATTCCACACTCATGGTTCTGTTTGTTTAGTGTATTTTATTGCTGCAACAACTAGCTTTACTTTCTTGTTATTTATTATCCTGCAAAGCTATCTCTATTACTCGTATTGTTGCCCTAGTTTTATTTCCTAGATAATGCAAACGTTTAGTGTGCGTAGAGTTGTATCAGTGGTTGATAGAACTTGAGAGAATATTTATCCTACCTTTAGCTCCTTGTTGGGTTCGGCACTCTTACTTATCGAAAAAGCTACACATGATCCCCTATACTTGTGGGTTATCAAGACCTTTTCTGGCGTCGTTGCCGGGGAGCAATAGCGTGTGGGTAAATATTCTTGTGTGCACTTGTTTGTTTTATCTCTAAGTAGTTTTTACTTTCAGTTTTAAGTTGTTCTCTATCTTAGTATGGATAGGGAATGCGAATTACAAAAAAAAATAGCTGTACTTGTTACCTAAAAACGTTTTAAAAAGGAAAGTGATTGGAAAGATGAGTAATGGTTAAGTGGGGGTCGACCTTGAACACTTGTGTTCATGCCTATGAAACCAAAAAAATATTTCCATGGAAGCTTTTCCATTAAAAACTTGTAGGAATGCATGAAGCCTTGAAAAAGAAAGATATTTCGCGTATTGATCTTAATGCTTATTCATTTGAAAATACTTGAATCTTGATCCTATGCGTAACTTAAAGGCATTAAAGAAAAGTACTTACTGGGAGATAACCCAAAAGTTTTAGTTGAGTCTTGGAAGTTATTGCTTCAGTAATAACCTCTCCTTATCCTTTTTATTTGCTTTTTGTGCCAAGAGTAACCTCTAATGAGAGAGAAGTAATGCTTGGGAAAGTTGTTGTCCCGAAACAAATTTTTATGCTTCGCTGTAAAAATTCGTGTAAAACCTCTGTACGTCGGTTTGAGCTGTAATGTTTTTTGCTTCTGACCCAGGTTGTTATCCAACTTTCATTAGTTCAGCACTTTTCGATTTGAGCAACAGAAGGTCTTCGAAAAAATTGGTTTCTATCTGCTAGTCTGTTTTGACAGATTTCTGCCATTATTTGCATTTGCTTCTCGTTGATTCCTTTTTGGTTCTCTTTGGGGAATTGAGCTTTTTAAGGGAAGTGCTATAGTAGCTTGTGTTTTAATGGAAGTTTCATTGGTGTTGAAACTGAACCCAAAGACATATTATCTTGAGTACACTAATGTTGCTAATGAAGATTATGTGAAGTTTTGTATGAAGGAAAAATTTCAAGTGTTAAGGAAAGAATGATGTAATGAGATGAAGAATGGACTAAACCTCAATCTTGGGGATGCCACCCCGTGTCACCCCAAGAAATATCCAAGAAGTACAAGCGTCAAAGCTTGGGGATGCCCAAGGCATCCCCTTCTTCATCAATAAAAATCTCAGGTTCTTCCAAACACTTCATTTTTATTGCTTCATGCACAATTGTGTTGTTCTTGGAGCGTCTTCATTTTCTTTTTTGATTTTCGTTTGCTTGGTTTGCTTAGTTTGCTTGAATAAATTGGTTGGACCCCCTCTTTCATACATTAGTTTTCAAATAAGTGTGGTTTGGATTGGAAAAGAGTAGGAAAAGTTTATGCTTAAGTGGTAAAAGGAGCTCGTTTTTACGGTGGCCTATGCTTTGTCATGTCATGCTTAATATTGTTTTGGATTTATGCTTAGTGATTTTTGCTGTAGCATGACATGTTATAAACAATTGAGATTGCTTAATGTGCCTTGAAAGAATCATGCGTTGTTTTAGCATATTAAAGCATAGTATTATGGTATTCTCTTTTGATGCTTTATTTGGGTTGACTTGGCGCATGCTCACACCATGTTATGACTATCCCAAGTCACCATAGCCTTTATGATCCTTTAGTTTTTGACTTGTAATATCACTTTATGCTTTAATTAATTATGTTTTGTTGCTTTGCATGATTATGGTCATTATTGCTCTTTTAGTTGGTCGCTCCTAGTCTTTTGCTAGCCTCCATAACCAAGTATGAGTTCCACTCATGCATCCAACTCAAAATAAAACCAAGTTATCCCAAAGAGTCCACCATACCTACCTATTCGCATTTGCTATTCGAAGTATATTCATGCTTTTATCTACCTTCCGAATTAAACTTGTTATGAGAAAACTAGTGATTAAAGCTCTCACGAACTTGATGGCAGACTTTACTTTTCTTGCCCCTAATAAACTTGAACCATTGTGTCATCTATGTTGTATATGCTTGCACTTATATGTTGGGGATTAGCAGAACCATGTTGTGATGGGGAACGCTTTCAACATTGCACTTGTACATTGTTCCTAGTTGATATCATGCTCTTTTGTCTATGGATGTCGTCGGTGTGAAATGAAAGGGGAGCTTGTAAGTCCATGGAGTTATGTATGTGTTTTAGAGAAACGCCTGGGTTGCCGGTCTAATCCATGCATAATCATGGTGGAAACCTGCAGCGTAACCATAATGAGCAATCTATGAAGCATTCTTCTTATAAAAAAGAGATAGAGATTGAGAAAAAAGAAAAAACGATGAGAAAAGAGGAAAGAGAGAAAAAGCACCATTTTCCCATGGTAAATAAGAAGATTGCTGAGATGCTTGTTGTCTGCTTGCCTTGTCATTTTGATATGGGGATTCTTCCATATCATTGGGCAAGGGGTATCCCGTTGGCGGTTCTCTATGATACACATGTACTTACTATGACAAGAACTTACCGGTAACTAAACTTGAGTAGCATGAGGAGTGGCCCTCATATTCAAGGGACATGAGATTTCCAACATATACTTTATCAAGCATATACTCTATAGTTTGTTCACTTTAACCTTAATCACTTCAAGATGCTTATGATAGGGGCAATGAGAGCTAAAAGCTAATAAGTACCATAATTTTTGGAAGCTCTTTATGAGACTTGATGTTGGGGGGATACCCCCGGGTAGGGTCACTCCGGGGTACAAGGGCCGAGTTAGCCGAGGGTCGGCAAGGTCAAAGCAGATGCTGGCCAAGTCACCTCGAGGAAGGACGGATCACGGAGTAACCCGGGCCAGGGGGGACGCCTAACGTCGTCTCGTCCGACTTAAGGAGTAAGTCGGAAATGCTTGTCTAACTTATATGCAGGAACAGGTGTGGCCGGATCTACTGTGATCCGGATCCTCGCTTGGCTTCTAGGAGAAGGAAGGAATCTCTCTGGTCAAAAAAGAAGGTTCGGTGCATACTGGATGAGCGAATAAAGCAAGGGCAGGACCACCGGATCGTGGCCGACAAGGGTGACGACGCTCACGTCGGCTGACGCGGGCGCCGCAGAGGCTATGTCGCTAAAGCAAGTGTGACGCGGGGGAAAAGCACCCCTGTCGGGTTACTACTTTGGGAGGGGGCATATTCTTAGGAATATGCCTCCACGTATGCCCTAGGCCAGGACTGAACCACCACTATATAAGGGGGGTTAGGGTTCTGGTAGAAGGGGTTGGCAGAATTCGAGTTGGTTGAACACTAGTGGATCTAGGGTTCTTGGGCTAGTTAGTAGGCAAGAGTAAGAGAGTTTCTTCTTCCTCCTCTAGTCAATACAGCTCAAGGAGCACTTGTAATCTTGGAGATAGAACATCAATACAAAGCTTCTATGTAGAGAATCACTCTACTATCCCTCCCTGGATTCCCCTAGCGTGTTTTAGTCCCCACCTTTAGCCTATCCATGGCATCTGCCGTGACACCACCACGACAGTTGGCGCCCACCGTGGGGCTAGCGGTGCTAGCAGGGGTGAAGATCCGGATGGGAAACCTCATCGGCACCGGTGAACGCATCGTCTCTGGGCTCGTTCAGAGCTTTGGAGCGCTGGACTATGTCAGCGACAACGCTGGCTGCTTCGGCACGCGCCCCCTTCCGCACAACGGCATCTTCGTCAAGCTCGGTGCGCACAAGGTCTACGTTGATGTGGACGTGTCTTGCGTTCATCCGTGTTGCGTCGTCGATGCGGGAGAACCACCCCTCACTGTGGCTCGCGGGGCGCGTATCGCTCGCTCCCCGGACCGCGCGGAGGTGATGATGACTGCTCCAGGTGCGGGCGCAAGCAAGGATCCAGCGCCAGACCCGGAGGTAACGCCTAAGGCACCGAGGAAAGCTAGGGGTCCTCCACTAGAGAGGCCTGAAAATGTGCTGAGGGAAGCTATGGATAGCTTGGCAAACCTGGTGGCAGCAGTGGTAGATCCGGCTCAGGCATAGGCCGAGCTAGAGGAGACCCAGCAAAAGATAGTGGAGGGCGCAAAGAAAATAGTAGCGGCTCAGCAGTCGTTGAACATGACGCTGCGTGAATACGCGAAGGCAAACAAGGTTGATGCCGTAAGGGTAAAAGGAAAAATCTCATGAGTGAGATGAACATAGAAGGGGATGATGGACCAGAAGGGTCGGAAAACTATCTGTCTGTGGGGTTGCCGAGGTACAACACACCGGCGAAGAACCTCAGAGCAGCAGATGCCGCAGCGTTTGAACTAGAGGGCCTGACGGGTGAGGCTCGTCAGAGGCAGCAACACCGGGTTAACGAGCTGGCTCGGATCGCGAATAGGCAGAACGAGGAGCTGCTGAGAGGTAACCCGGAGAGAGTTGGAGCTTCTAAGATCGTCCATTCGGCGATGGGTAACCCGGAGAAATCCGCTGGAGCCGCATCATCGCCTCATGGTGGCCCAAGGAGAGAGGAGGTAGTAACCTCGGCCAGACGGAACAAGCAGATCGTTCCGTACGACCCAACGCGTGCGGGAAAAGAAAAAGAGATGCGGAAAAATGATAATCGACGAAGTGTGAGCCGAGGTGAAGCTGGTCGAGGTAATCATGACCAAGGCAATGCCGGTCAAGGGAATTCTGCCAACGGCAATGCCGGACAGCGAAACTCAGCAGGAGCAGGTCAACCGCAGCAGCGGAATATACCAAGGCAAGAGCAAAGTGCTGGCCGAGGTATGCAACAGAGAGGAGCACAATGAGAGAAAAACCGATACAATGACAGAGACTCGGAGATGATGAATGCGGGATACGCAAGACCGGACTATCATGTGATAGGGTCGAGATTGGGAAGCAGGGATTTGATGCCGGATGACGCCAGGTTAAAGCTGGATCGCCTGTATAGGTCGGAACAGATCGAATGTCAAGGTCCTCAGGGTCCAGCGTGCTTTGGACCCCAGATCATGAAGGAACCGCCAGTACCCAACTTCCAATTACCCAGGGGCACGAAGACATATGACGGCAGTACAAAGCCGGAGGATTGGCTGATAAACTACGCAACAGCTGTGAAAATTGCAACTGGCAACTTGAGATGGGCTGTATGATACGTACCCCAGATGTTGGAAGGTCCGGCTAGGGCATGGATGAATAATTTGCCACCCGGAAGCATCAATTGCTGGATAGATTTTGAAGAAATGTTTATCAGCAATTTCTCAAGTACATATCAGAGACCGAATAGACCGTAGACCCTGGCGATGTGCAAGCAGAGATCTAGCGAAACGGATCGTGAATTCTTGACCCGGTGGTGTACCGTGAGAAACTCGTGTGAGGGAGTCATAGAGTCACAGGACATAGCATGGTTCGCACAAGGGTGCAGGTATGGCAGCGAGTTGTGGATGAAATTGCAAAGGAAAATGCCAGTCACGTTGGCAGAGATGATCCGGATTGCAGATTCATATGCTTTGGGTGATCCGACTCAGCCCAGGATCGCGTCAAACGAGTCAAATGAGGAGTACTATCCGAGGGACGGAGCCGGGTCATCCCGGAGGAACGATTATAGGGGAAAAAGAACAGACGATAGACCGGATCATCGGTATAGTTCGCAACAAGTTGCAGCAGTGAATCAAGATCAACCCGGAGCAGGGAGCAACCAACGCCAGAAAATGGGAGGGAAATGGACTCCTCGAAATGATGGCAAGAAAACGTGGACTCCGGAGCAGAAGAAGCAATGGCAAGAAAAGAAAGACCGTCCGAGGTATACCTATGAGTCAATGTTGGACCAGCCGTGTAAGTTTCACACGCCAAATCCGAACAGCCCGGCGGGTCACACAACGAGGCAATGTGAGTGGATACGTAAGATATAACACGGTGGTTCGGGGAATGCTCAGGCACCCCGGAATGATCAACCTCGGCAGGAGTTACCCCGGCAGCAATTGCTCTCCGGAGCAAACACGCAACAACTAATGTTGCCTCCCCCTCTGCCGAGGTATAGCAACAATGAGAGAAGGGATGCAGTGCATCAGGTGGAAAACCAGCAACAACCGGATCAGAGATACTCCGGAAACGAGGGAAGGAATGAGTACAGGGAACATCACCAGAGCTATTGTGTGTTCACAACAGAGGAAACAGATAGGAAGAGCTTGCGGCACCGACATATGGAGGTTAACGCGGTTATGCCTGCAGTGACGAGGTACATGCCTTGGTCGGACCAGGAAATCACCTGGAGCGTCAAAGATCATCCCAAGCTTATGCCAAGTCCAGGCTCGTATGCACTAGTGTTAGATCCGACATTCATTGGACCGAACATTAATGTGAGGTTCTCCAAGGTATTGATCGACAATGGCAGTAGCATCAACATCATGTATGCGGATACGATGCGCAAGTTGGGCATCTTGGAGAACATGCTCCAGGCTACAAGAACAACTTTCCATGGCATCGTACCAGGCATCTCCTGTGAGCCCATAGGCAAAGTCCGGGTCGACGTGCTGTTCGGCACGAGGGATAACTGTCGAACTGAGAATCTGGAGTTTGAGGTGGTGAACTTGGAGAGCGCGTATCATGCATTACTCGGGAGGCCAGCACTGAGCAAGTTCATGGCAAGTTGCCACGTTAGTTATCTGAAGATGAAGTTGCCCGGGCCAAATGGAGCAATTACTATCGCTGGGGATTTTTGACGTTCTATTGAGTGCACCTTAGCCGGGTCTAACCTAGCCGAGTCACTCGTAATTGCGCAAGAGAAAAGAAAAATCCAAGAGGTGGTGGCATTAGCTTAGTCCGCGCAGCAGTATATGCCGGTGTTAAGTAACCCGCATGGAAGCGTTTCGTTTCAAGCCGCCAAGGACACCAAGAAGATTCCAGTAGATAACATGTTTCCGGAGCGTACTGTAATAATTGGTGCCGGATTCACTGACAAATAGGAAAGCGATCTCATCAACTTCCTCCGTGAGAATCGAGATATTTTTGCTTGGTCCACACAGGACTTGCAAGGTGTTTCGAGGGAGTTGGCCGAGCACTCTTTGAACGTAAGACCCGGAGCAAGGCCGGTGAAGCAACCTCTCCGACGCTTCGCCGAGGATAGGAGAAAGGTCATTGGTGACGAGATAGCTCGGTTGCTAGTAGCTGGATTTATCATGGAAGTGTTGTATCCGGATTGCCTCTCTAATCCGGTGTTGGTAGAAAAGAAGAAGGATGATCCGAATGTGGTTTGGCGTATGTGTATTGATTACACGAACCTGAACAAGGCGTGTCCAAAAGATCAATTTCCACTGCCGAGGATAGATCAGGTTATCGACTCAACCGCGGGATGTGAACTGTTGTCATTCATTGACGCATATTCTGGTTTCCACCAGATACCTCTGAACCCGGATGATCAAATAAAAACCACGTTTATTACCCCGTACGGGGCTTATTGCTATCGCACTATGTCGTTTGGTTTACGAAATGCAGGTGCAATGTACCAAAGGTGTATGCAGAAATGTTTGCACGATCAAATAGGTCAAAACGTACAAGTCTACGTGGATGATGTAGTTATCAAGACCAAGGAAAGCGCAACGCTCCTTGACGACATAAGGCAAACATTCGCGAACTTGAGGAGATTCCGGATGAAGCTTAACCCGGAGAAATGTACCTTCGGTGTCCCGGCTGGGAAATTACTCGGATTTCTTGTCTCCAGCCGAGGTATCAAAGTTAATCCGACTAAGATCCGAGCCATCGAACGAATGGAGCTGCCGAAGTGTCTCAACGATGTCCAAAAGTTCACTGGGTGCCTGGCCTCGTTGAGTCGGTTTGTATGTCGGTTGGGAGAAAAGGCACTGCCTCTCTACCAACTCATGAAAAAGTCAGATAAATTCGTTTGGACGCCGCAAGCCGATGAAGCTTTTGCCCACTTAAAAAAGATGTTGGCCACTGCACCAGTGTTAGCTTCTCCACTATCAAAGGAGCCAATGTTGCTCTACATAGCCGCAACCAACCGAGTTGTAAGTGCAGTGATTGTAGTGGAACGTGATGAAGAGGGTAAGTCGGTGCAGAGGCCGGTGTATTACTTGAGCGAGGTATTGTCTGCCTCAAAACAGAACTACCCACACTTTCAAAAGGTGGCATACGGTGTTTATATGGCGGCAAAGAAGTTAAAGCACTACTTTGAGGAGAATCCCATCAAAGTGATATGCGAAGCCCCCATATCCGAGATAATGGGTAACAAGGATGCGAATGGCAGAATTACGAAATGGGCAATTGAGCTAGCACCTTACTCACCCCAGTATGATAGAAGAGAAGCAATCAAGTCTCAGGTTGTGGCAGACTTTTTCGTAGATTGGGCCGAGGTGCAATACGAACCACCGCCACCAGATCCGAACTACTGGAGGATGCACTTTGACGGATCGAAAACCAAAACCGGGTTAGGTGTCGGGGTTGTGCTTACCTCGCCAAAGAAGGATCAGCTCAAGTACGTATTGCAGATCCATTTCGGGGCACCGAACAATGTCGCTGAGTACGAGGCTCTTGTGCATGGTCTCAAAGTGGCAAAGGAGATTGGCATACGTCGGATAATATGCTTTGGCGACTCGGATCTAGTGATACAGCAAGTGTCCGGAGTGTGGGATGCCCTGGATCCAAACATGGCACTATACAGATTTCATGTGCAGAAGATCTCGGGTTACTTTGAGGGATGCGAATTTCACCATGTACCTCGCGTGGAAAACGAAGCTGCCGACATGCTGTCAAAGCTCGGATCGACCCGACAGGCAATTCCACCGGGCGTAGCATTGGAGAACCTCAGAAAACCATCTATCAGGCCGTCCCCAGGAACCGACTCGATCTATGTCCCGGAAAACGCGGAATCCGGAGTTGATCCCATGGACATTGACATGGGAGGTAGCACGCCGAACCCGGGGACTGCCTCAGTAGACCCGGGGGCTACCTCGCTAGACCAGGGGACTGCTCAGCGTGTTCCGGCTGAAGTTATGCCGGTGGATCGGATGGAAATTGATGAGGAGATGTTCCCTACGCGAGCGATACCAGCTTGGGCACTGCCTATATACCAATTCTTGAAAGATGGAACGTTACCCACTGAGGAAGTGCTAGCCAGGCAAACTCAGAGGAGAGCCAAAGCTTACACAATCATCAATTCCGAGTTGTACAAACAAAGTGTAACCAATGTCCTCCAGCGGTGTGTTGACCCGGAAGAAGGACTTAACATCCTCCGAGATATACACCAAGGAGAGTGCGGGCATCATGCCTCATCCCGGGCCATAGTGGCAAAGGCGTTCCGGCACGGATTCTACTGGCCAAGTGCCTTGGAGCAAGCAGAAGATCTGGTGAGAAAATGCAATGGTTGTCAAAGGTACGCCACCAAGACACATATGCCTATGTCGGAACTCAAAACCATACCAATTACATGGCCATTTGCGGTGTGGTGCTTGGATATGGTTGGCCCGTTCAAACCAGCAAGAGGAAACATGACACACATCTTGGTCATGGTGGACAAGTTTGCAAAATGGATCGAAGTGAAGCCTATAAGAAAATGCGATGGAGCTACGGCCGTGACATTTCTCAAGGACATCATCTTGATATACGGTTATCCACACAGCATTATAACTGATAATGGAACGAATTTCGTGGAAGGAGCATTTGCGCGCTTCTGCCGAGACAAGAAAATCCGACTCGACGTAGCCTCGGTAGCCCACCCCGCATCGAACGGACAAGTGGAAAGATCCAACGGATTAGTGTTATCCGGGATAAAACCCCGGCTCATTGAGCCGCTGCAAAGATCAGCGGGGTGCTGGATAGAAGAACTACCAGCGGTATTGTGGAGTTTAAGAACAACTCTGAATCGATCAACAGGCAACATGCCATTCTTTCTGGTATATGGGGCAGAAGATGTATTACCAGCCGACATAGAGCATGATTCGCCTAGGGTCACCCAATACACAGAAGCCGAAGTGCAAGAAGCCCGGCAAAATGATGTTGATCTGCTGGAAGAAGCGAGAGAACTGGCACTGTCCAGATCCGCCATATATCAGCAAAACCTCCGACGCTATCATAGCCGGAAAGTGTGCCCCCGAGTCTTCCGGGAAGGCGATCTGGTGCTCCGGTTGGTACAGCGTACCACTGGCATGCATAAGTTATCCCCCCCATGGGAAGGACCATTTATTGTGAGCAAAGCATTGCACAATGATTCCTACTATCTTATAGATGCGAAGCCACAGGAAAAGAACAAGGCGGACAGGTCCGGAGAGGAATCGAAGCAACCATGGAATGTAGCACTACTTCGCCCCTTCTACACTTAGCTAAGAAGTGTATGTATCCGAGTCGTCTCATATGTCGGTATGTATGTCGGCAATGAGCTTATCAATGAAATAGCGGAGCCTCGAGCAGTAACTCGGGGACTGCCTTAATAAATGATTGTTGTTACTTTTTATGCGTTAGCTAGAATGATTCGTTTCACTTAACCCGGATTAGTAATGTGTGAGCACCAAAAACCCAACCCTTCGACTTGCTGTTGTCCAACAAGAATTGGCTTCATGGCAAGCAAGGGAACAAGTTTGGAATTGCCTAGCACATGAAAAACCACTAAGGAAACGAGCTTATTCCAGCTAACGTTTGTTTTTTCGGACTAACCCCGTATTTACTTTCAAATTATTATGTTGAGTTATTTTGAGCCAAGCCTCACAGTTTCTAAGTATTGTTAAAACGATTCTTGGGGCTCGGATTCGTAAGTCGTAAAACCGAATCAAGGTAGACACGGATCGAGCCGGATAATTGGATGAACAAGAAAATGAATCTCGGGGACTACACCCAAGTTAATCCGGCATACAAGCATAGTAGAAAAATATCATGTATTCAGCATACAATTGCACCCAGCATACCGGGGATCTGATAAATTTTCAAGTTTTTTCCACTAAGGAGCGGCAGGAGGAGGAAGTTCAGCATCGTCATCACTGTCTTCAATATCTGAAGTAGCATCTTCTCCATCCTCACCCGACCCATCCTCCATGTTCTCCATCTGCTCCTCCTTGCCGGACTCCAGAAAGCTCGGCCCCTCAACATAGTCATGGATGGGAGAATATTCGACAAGGCTATAGGCGCAAGCCTGGCGCCGAGCTACCCACTCCGGATCATCGGTCCATTTGGATCCGGTGCACCGGCGTGTGAGGAGGCTCATGTTGATCTTCTCGTACCATGTAAGGATATGATGGAGGAGGGTATCTGCTGCGGCACGCCCGGCGGATTCTCTCCAGAGATCAAGCTGTGTCTCGATTTCCAATAGCTTCTCAGCAAGGAGTGTGATCCTTTTTGGAGCGCTCTCGCTTGGCCAGAAAGTGTTGTAGATCCGTACCGCAACGTCGAGGAGATCTTTCCCATAGTTCTTGATGGTTTCCACTCGAGCTGACACGCTGACCAATAGGTCCTCCATGTCTAAGGGGACGCTCTCACCATCAGGAGCGATGGGAGTACCCCTCTCTCGGCGGAATTTGGCAACGGCAGCACTGGCGATGGGAGTACCCTCCGGAAAGTGATCTAAAAATAACGAAAGGGAAGATACTGAAGCAAAGGCATATGAGCTAACCCGGAAAACTATGTCGGATCAGGGGAAGAAACTTACGTGAGATATGTCGATGGATCCGGGTCAACTCCTTGATACAACTTTCGCGTCTCTGGCGAAGTTGTTCAAGCTCAGCGAGCGCCGACCCAAGCTGGACCTCGGATTCCTTGAGCAGGTCCTGGTCCTTGGAGATCTGGAGGGTAAAGCGCTCACGTTCTTCGGTGAAGTTTTGGCCAACTTTTTGGAGCTCGGTTTTATGTTGGGCCTTCATCTTCTCCATATCGTCCTTGAGTTTGGCTATTTTGTCGTCCTTGGTCCGGAGGAGGGCAAGCGCATCATTCTTCTTCTTCAGCTCGGCTTGATGCTGTCCTGCTTGTTCGAGAAAATGCAGCATCATATCAGGCACGGGCACACTATCCTCAAGCGATGCTAAAATAGTATGTTGACCCGGCAAAGCCGGGGAGTGAATGTTTTCCGAGCCAAGGAGAAGAAGAAATGGAAAACACAACAAGGTTGGGCGAAAGAGGACATACCTCGGATTTCCTCCAAGTTCTTCCGCATAATTTTGTTTTCAGCCTCCACCCCAGCTGCAAAAAACCGAATGAGGAGGTTAGTCCGGCAGAAACAAGTGAAACGGAGAGGTGCTGAGGGAGGAAATCACCCCTCTTTTCATGCTCCGTGCCAAGTGCAACATGTTTTGCGCGCAAGATCTTGTGGGTATCAAGCAGGCGCTGAAATTCGGCGCTCCAGCGATTGGTAGTTACCTGACAAAGGTACAGGAGTGTAAAATTAGTTTGTTGCATATTTGAAGTGTACAAGATCCGGGCCAAGCGGAACTTAACCCGGCTCTAGGTGTGTGCATATTTGAAGTATACAAGATCCGGGCCAAGCAGAACTTAACCCGGCTCTAGGTGTGTGCATATTCGAAGTGTGCAAGATCTGGGCCAAGCAGAACTTAACCCGGCTCTAGGTGTGTGCATATTCGAAGTGTACAAGATCCGGGCCAAGAGGAACTTAACCCGGCTCTAGGTGTGTGCATATTCGAAGTGTGCAAGATCCGAGCCAAGCGGAACTTAACCCGGCTCTAGGTGTGTGAATATTCTAAGTGTACAAGATCTGGGCCAAGCGGAACTTAACCCGGCTCTAGGTGTGTGCATATTCAAAGTGTGCAAGATCCAGGCCAAGCGGAACTTAACCCGGCTCTAGGTGTGTGCATATTCGAAGTGTACAAGATCCGGGCCAAGCGGAACTTAACCCAGCTCTAGGTGTGTGCATATTCGAAGTGTGTAAGATCCGGGCCAAGTGGAACGTAACCCGGCTCTAAATGTGTGCATATTTGAAGTTTACATGCAGCTACGTTGATCTTCTAATGAGCATCCGGCCGAGTAACAAGTTACTCCGCCGGAGGCTCGGGGACTAATGGTTATTATCTACAGCATGTAAAGAAGAAACGACGTACCTCCATCATTCGCCCAGCGAGGTTAATGGCCTTGGCGGCGGTATTCATCTGAGCGGAAAATTCAGCGGGGCCGAACTTTTCCGGGAGATCGTCGTTGTAGACGAACTCCGCCTTATTCCAGTTCATGACGAACTCGATAAGGCTCGGAGGGTACCGTTCGCCAGTGGGCATGTGGGGTGCCACCAAGCCCTTTGCGTGAGCTTCCTTCCTCTCAATCAGGGCAAGAGCTGGGCTGGTGTGAAGAACCATCTGCTGCGAATCGGCTGGCTCGGCAGGAGGATCCGTCGCTGCTGGTGACTTCTTCGGAAGCATTGACGACAAGGTTCGCTGCCCGGCCTCGACGGAGGTAGACTTGCCTTTGGCTTGCTGGGAGGATGTGACCACAGTGGATTTTCCCTTGGAAGCTGCTGGAGTGGTTCCTCGCCGAGCTTGGGATGACTCGGACGAGGCAGACGAACTTGGCACGGGAGCTTTGGTAGCAGCACTGGGAGCTGCTGTTGGTTTCTTCGGAGCCGGGACAGGCCCTGGTTCGGTGGCTGGTGCTGGAGCTGCTGCTGGTGCTGGAGTTGCGGTAGACTTGGTGGTTGCTGGTTGCGGCAATGCCGAAGTGGCGGACGCCGTTGCCTCGGCCGATCCGACCCCTCCTGATCCGAGGTCGCGTTCCTCTGGAGGAGGTACTGCGGAACCCGGAGTGGCCGTAGAGCCCTCCGGAATAGGGCTCAGCGGGCGTGACTCGTCGTCACGAGGAGGGGAAGGACCGGACCAAAGGGGAGAAGAGATGCTCGATCCGCTCTGAGGGACCTCCATAGGAGCCCTGCAAAAGAAAATAATGTCAGGAGTGAAATTATCCAGATGTAGGGGGAAGTGTGTTACGCAGTGAAAAATGACTTACGCATCCGAAGTCTCGGCCTCCTTAGGTTTCCGGGCCCTCTGTGCTGGGGCTTTGCCTGCCCGTTTGGAGGCAGTCTTGTCTTCGGCCTTCTTTTGCCTTTTGGTAGGCTGAGAAGGTTCAGAAGAAGAACTTGACGCGGATCCGCGCTTCTTCTTCGACGCCATCGGAACAGGATCGCCCGTGGCAAGTGGAGGATCCTCGTGGATATGCCCACCGGGGTTAGCTGATGCCGGGAAGGCAAAAGAAAGAGGGACAGCCTCAACAGGTTCAATCATGTCGATATCCAAGTCATCCTCATTGTCAGGCCAATCTCTAAGAGAAGAGAATTTACCGCTGGGTCGTTTGGTGGCGTCGGTCGTGAGGAGGAACATCTCCTGGTCCAGCTCCTCCTCATCCGGGATTTCTCGGTCCGGGGCCCACTTAAGGGTCGGATCTGTGCCATCCTCGAGGGTTTGCTGAAGAAACAGCTGAGAAAAAAGCACAAAGAGCAGAGTCAAAAATATGATAAGAACCGACACGTAGTTGATCCAAAATAAGTTTACCCCGCGAAGCTTACCGCGGGAGGGAGCCTGTCACGGCAGTAATGCTCGATTCCCCACGTCCATTCGGTGAAGAAATCCTTATGGGTGGTGAAAAGAGCCTTGACCCGGCGGAAGATCTCCGTATTGCTCAACTCGAACGAGGAGGTTCGGTTGGGGTCGCGGCTGAAGCTCATGTGGCACAACTTGTGAGTGCGCCGCTGGAGGGGAGAGATTTGGTTGTGCACGAATGTGATCATGGCATCTTCGTTGTGCGATCCGAGCTTCTTCAGCTCCACGAACCTTTTGTGGACTTGGTTGGCCAGAGCTGTAGGTTTTTTGGCGACCTCCTCCCAGAAATCCGTGTCCGGGGGACTCGGAGCGTAGGGCAGCAACCGGATCAAGTCTTCGATACCTTCGTTCCGGACATAGAAGAAGGTCCGGGCCCATCATTTGCAGGAGTCAAGCCCGGTGACCCGAGGAAAGATTGAATATCTCCGGGGCGAGATCGAGGCAGCTCTGAACTGAGTGAGCTGCTTGTCCTCCGACTCAACGTGGATGTTGGGGACGACGTTGCGACGGAGGCTGAAGAACCAAATCCACAGCTCCTTCGTGGGCCATAGTCCGGTGTAGCCCTCTATCAAAGAGACGAAAGCGGACAGAGAGGTGATGGCGTTCGCTGGGAGATGATGTGGTTGCAAGTGATAGGTCCGGACCCAGTCCCGGAAGAAATCACTCACCGGAAGACCAAATCCCCATTGGAAATGGGATAGGAAAACAACGAACTCACCCGGATTGGGTGAGGGGGCCAATTCCGAGGAGAGGAGACGAGCGGCAACGCCGGCAGGAATACGCGGGGTCCGGTAGAGCCAGTCGATGTCGTCCTGGCAGACCCACGAACCGGCCCATGCGCCGCGGTCCGCCGCGCCGGCGTCCTCCTCCATCTCCTGCTCGACGATGATGAGCTCCTCCTCCGTCATCTCGAATCCGCTGTCCTCACTGGAGCTAGCGGCGGCGGGGCTCTGTGGTCTAGATTGACGAGGACCCGTGGCTAAGAAGTTGTGCAACGGTGGCTGCGGTGCGGAGGCACGGAGAAGGTGCGGCGGCGGCGCTGCTGCAACGGGCACTGGCGGCGGCACGGTCGCGAGGAAGAAGAAGAGGAACGGGCAAAGGGGCGCGGAGATGGAAAAGCTAAGGGACGCGCCCCTCCCCTATTTAACTGCCCCCAGTGATCGATGAGTGGGATCACGCTGCGCCGGAGAGCCACACGGTGTGGACGTGTATCACCGGCACCAGCCAACCAGAGAGAAGCCACACCGGGGGCCACAGAATAAATATGACCCCATGACACGACGTGCAGTTGCGGTAAACGAGGAGACAGGCGTGACGTAACCCATGCACAGTAATCACTAACAGTTACTGCGGCGGTTACTGTGCAGGCCCTTAAAATGAGGCAACGTAATGATTAATCTTTACGTGGGTTGGCGTATGAGAGAAGGTAGCAAGGCCCGGATCCGAGCCACAATGGTAACCCGGCCAGCAAGTGAAAACTTGAAATGTGTAGAGGGAAAGTAAAACCATAGGATCCGAGCCAAAGTGGTGACCCGGCCGGCAAGTGAAAACTTGGAGCGTGAGAAGGGAACGTAAATCCATATAATCCGAGACAAGAAGTTAACCCGGAACTAAACGTCCGAGGCTCGAATATGAATGAACCTGATGTGGCCTTAGCGACCAAGGCCGCTAAGGCCGCACCAGCTTCGGGGACTAATGTTGGGGGGATACCCCCGGGTAGGGTCACTCCAGGGTACAAGGGCCGAGTTAGCCGAGGGTCGGCAAGGTCAAAGCGGATGCTGGCCGAGTCACCTCAAGGCAGGCCGGATCACGGAGTAACCCGGGCTAGGGGGGACGCCTAACGTCGTCTCGTCCGACTTAAGGAGTAAGTCGGAAATGCTTGTCTAACTTATATGCAGGAATAGGTGTGGCCGGATCTACTGTGATCCGGATCCTTGCTTGGCTTCTAGGAGAAGGAAGGAATCTCTCTAGTCAAAAAAGAAGGTTCAGTGCATACTGGATGAGCGAATAAAGCAAGGGCATGACCACCGGATCGTGGCCGACAAGGGTGACGACGCTCACGTCGGCTGACGCGGGCGCCGCAGAGGCTACGTCGCTAAAGCAAGTGTGACACGAGGGAAAAGCACCCCTGTCGGGTTACTACTTTGGGAGGGGGCATATTCTTAGGAATATGCCTCCACGTATTCCCTAGGCCAGGACCGAACCACCACTATATAAGGGGGGTTAGGGTTCTGGTAGAAGGGGTTGGCAGAATTCGAGTTGGTTGAACACTAGTGGATCTAGGGTTCTTGGGCTAGTTAGTAGGCAAGAGTAAGGGAGTTTCTTCTTCCTCCTCTAGTCAATACAGCTCAAGGAGCACTTGTAATCTTGGAGATAGAACATCAATACAAAGCTTCTGTGTAGAGAATCACTCTACTATCCCTCCCTGGATTCCCCTAGCGTGTTTTAGTCCCCACCTTTAGCCTATCCATGGCATCTGCCGTGACACCACCACGACACTTGAATCCCTCCTTCCTTCTATGAAGGCATTTCTTGCACTTTTATATTGAGTCTCCACCTTTTATCTTTATGCACCAATTAAGAGAGCATAGTTGTCATTCTTAGTTCTATGTACATTGTCCCAAGACTTGTTGATTGATGCATAACTTTGATATTGCTTGTTCCTAAACTATTTGTATCTAGTCACCCTTATGAACTTTGAAGGTATCCTATGCATTTATGTTTTGCTACTCTATCAGGGACAAGTTGAATACCATTCTTATTATGCTTTCTTTGTGTGAAACAAACAAACGTCTTGCAAAGCATTGTTATTCATAAATCTTTTGTTTGTGCTTTTTCATGTTACAACATAGTTGCTATGTCTTATTGTTAGAACTCTATCTTTCATGATTCATATTTAGAGTACCTTAATCCCAGCTATCAATACTTTTACAATAATGATGATCAATATTGTGTTGTCTGCATGTCACCTCAAAAATTATATTGTTTTGATCGTTTACCTACTCGAGGACGAGCAGGAACTAAGCTTGGGGATATTGATACGTCCATAACGTATCTATAATTTTTGATGGTTTTATGCTAATAATATGTTTTTGACACTCCTTTTTTATAAAGTTTATGATTTATTTGGACTAACCTACTAATAGTTGCAAAAGTGCACAATGTTCTTGTTTTACACTTTGATGTGTAGGAATTACTAAGAATACAAGTGGAAATCTTGTTGGAGTCAAATTGGGATTTTTCCAGAAATCTGTCTCAGAACTCTTTTTGAAGATGGTCATGTTTCATGTTGAATACGGCGTGAAACGGAAAACTCTTCAACCACAAAGTTGTTGGAAATTTCACGACAAACGTTCTGGACATAAAATTTAGTTGATTCCAAGATTGGACGGGCCTTTTAGGCCCGATCTACTGTAGCCCAAGATGGGGTGACGGTCATCCGAGAAGCTATATAAACGAAGGAAATATAATTCGCCCAAGGCATCTCCACCCATGAATTTGCAGTCACCAAAGTCATGATTTTGCCTCCCCCATGGATCCCATCTCCATGGGGAAGGTCTTCCAAGAAGCCATCAAGGAAGGGCCTAAGGGGCGGTGCTCCCCCACAATATCGGCGGCAGGGAAGGAGTCCCCCGTGCCGCCGCCGGCACCGCCGCCGCTCTCTTCACCATCTTCACCATCTTCACCGCCATCTCCATCACCTAATCCTCCTAGTATGAAGTGGTTCATCCTCCCACACACCTCTGTACCGTCCTATGTAAACATGGTGTTTGATGCTATAAGTTATAATTCTATGATCTATGTCATGTTTGCGTAGTTTCTTTGTTCTTAGATTGAATGGTTGAACGTCTTTGGTTCATTAGAGTTGTATGTTGATATGGTAAAGTCCTTTGGTGTCCATTATATTTGTGCATGCATAGATTAAACATCATAGGGTTTGTAGTATGTGTAAGAGGAAGGGGAGAAGTTCTGCCGGAGTGACAGAAACCTGAGGACGCGAACCGGAACGTTGCACCCGATCTATTCGCTATTTAAACTTGGACAAAGCCACCACAATTACCACCACTATTCCACACTCATGGTTCTGTTAGTTTAGTGTATTTTATTGCTGCAGCAACTAGCTTTACTTTCTTGTTATTTATTATCCTGCAAAGTTATCTCTATTACTCGTATTGTTGCTCTAGTTTTATTTCCTAGATAATGCAAACGTTTAGTGTGCGTAGAGTTGTATCAGTGGTTGATAGAACTTGAGAGAATATTTATCCTACCTTTAGCTCCTCGTTGGGTTCGACACTCTTACTTATCAAAAAGGCTACACATGATCCCCTATACTTGTGGGTTATCAGCAGCCATAACCAAGATAAGGGAACAGAATTCCAAGGCACTGGTAGGTACTACTTATACTGATATACCTCACGAAACCCTTAGTTCTGAAGTAGAGTTAAATCATTCTGCTCTGGTAAGGACTAAACATACTCTAGCAATAGAGTATATGGATCGTTATAAGTCTTTACTGAACATGTTTCATAACACTCATCAAGTGCTAGTTCAAGAGTTGGACACGGTCATTGAGGATTTCACTTATCGTGCAAAGGCAGTGGCACGTAGAAAGAAGTTAGTTAAAGAAGCAAAGCAACCGAAGCCAGTCTTTTTAGGGGAGGTGTTTGAAGAAACAAAGTTTAATGACCCACACTCTGAAGTCTATGCCTATTATCTAGTGGAACCTCAACAACCAGTAGACCCATGGACCAAATATGAGGAGGAACAGAAAATATGGAATGCACCCAACCCCAATAATGCTGTTAGAGGTAATACCAGATGGGAAGACCAGTCTTATGATGAAGTCATGGGGAAAGCTATACCCTGGGGAGCGGGTAAGGGAGTAGAAACCAGTTATAATCCTGTAGAATCATATGGACCATATGGGGGTAATAATAATCCCATTGAGCTGGAAGAGTGTCATGGTAGTTACTACACCAATATGTACGACTGGATTGTGGAAAAAGCAAAGAATACCTCTTACTTTGAAGATGCGCCCAGAGGAGGAAAGCAGAATACTGAAGAAGATAATGAGTATGGTAGTCATTCTCCATGGCTAATCTCACCCTTGGTACTTCTATTCAAGGTTACACACCTACTGGATGTTCTGATGCACTAGAAGGCAGTCGTCGAACTTCGTGCCATCATGGACGAAAATTCTAGAAGCACAGAAGTGAGTAAGGAAAGTAAGAATGGAAGTAATCCATAGAGTAGTGTGCTTGAATAATGTTTATATTGGGTAATGCGTATTGTAGTTCTTGAGAGGCTTGCTAAAATAAGTGAGAATATGCTCACATGATCAAGAAATCTCTTGTAATATAAGGAGGTAGTGTACAGAGGGAGTGTCTTACTATGGTTAGGAGTTGTAAGATTTTGAAGACATATGTTTAATACATGGTATATGTTTGAGTATTTCTTGGTGTGCAAATGCATGTTGCATCATCAAGTTATTACTTGATGTTATAGACCTAGGTAGAAAAGGGAATTCGTGTAAGAGGGTGATGAGTTCCGAAGATCAAGATGAAGACTGCAGGAAGAAGGAAGCCAAATATAAAGAGTATCAAAACTATTTTGAAGGATGGATTAATCCCAACTCATTATGAGCTGGCAATAAGAAGGATAATTAGTACAGAAAAAGGTGTGGAACAATTTAAGGAATGAATTTAAGTCACTCAAAATGGGTGATGTTGCTTAGAAGCTAATGAAGTAGTTGTACCAAAATCATGAAAGTATCATGAATCAGTGCAAAGAAGAAGTTTTGGAACAAATGTGGTATTCAAGCTCTAACAACTCAGAGAGAATGCTAATAAGAAGTATAAACTCCATAGGGTAATCCATACACCTAGGAGACTCCGCAGCTAGTACCCGTATCTGGTATCCTAGCGGTTTAGCAAATTAGTTCATCTTTGTATAGATTAAAGAGCACAAAACTTAGCCTAAGTTAGGAAAGACATAAAGTAGTATAAAATTTAAGCGAACGACTTTCGAGACATTTTTGCAACATCGAATTTACCAGTGAAAAATGTTGTCCAGAAGATTAAGAGTAAGGCAAATAATGTTGGAAGATTCATTTCGGAAGTCCACAATTATGTGGATATACCACAGATTCCTTCGTGAGACGTCCCAGAGGTAAGGTATAAGCTACATGGAGACCAATATCCTTACTATTGAGTTAATGGGTATTATACATGCAGTTAGAGACCATTAGGAAACCCCAAGGGGGAGAGTAAACAATAAACACTGAAGTGTTGTTGTCTAGCTTTCTAACTAAAGGTTGGAGAAGAAATACTAGACGATGATAAGATTAAGCCTTATTGTCATAAGGTTATAAGAAACCATCATTATAAAGTATTTCCGAGGGTATGTCCAGATGAAAGATCGAAGGAGATATAATAGATCAAACCAGTGGACCAGTTTAAGAAGAAAATACTCGCAAATTGTCCTTAGAGTAAAGAGAGTATTTCAAAATAGACTAGTGTAGAGTAAGAGAAAAGCCTGATCGGAATGGATTAAATGTGTCCACAAACAATTCTAAAGAGGACTGTAAGGATATAATCCAAGGGATTATAGTAAAAGAAACCATAGGATAAATTAGAAGCGATAGTGGATGTTGTCAAATATGAAGAGAATCAAGGAAAAAATATTTGGAGGTGGGATACCACAATTATCCTCGATTATGATCACAATGGAGTTGAGAAATGGCGTGATCAATACAAGTCAACTCCTCATTCCAAAACGAAAGGGAGTACGAACTTCGGGGACGAAGTTTATTTTAAGAGGGAGAGTCTGTAACATTCCAGCATTATAGCTTAGAAATAAGCTGGGATGAGGTGTGTGCATTGCATTCATGCATAGAAAATCTGAATAATTTTTGCGCGAACTAAAGAAGCTAGCAAGGGATCGGCATCTCTCTTGTTCTGATGGAAGCATCAGCGCAAGTGCTATGGATTTTGATATGATCTCTATGGAACATATGGGTTTTGGGGAAGAGTGATTGAAATTCAATTCAAATATGAGTCATAGTATAATTGAATATTCCAAAGATATATTTGAATATGAACATAACTGAAAATGAATTATAATAATAAGTAAAAATAATAATGTTTATTAATAAATAATGTACAAATAATTGCAAATCTTCAATTGCAAAAGAGAGAAAATTTAACTTTATTAATAATATACAATATTACATTGTCTTCACAATTTCTAAACAGAATAGGAATTACAGAAAGGAAATAACTAAAAGAATTATTTATTACATAACAATATATATATTACAAGGTCTTTTACAAAGGTATAAGTAAATTACAAAAGAATAAAGAAAACACCTATAACTAAATTCCTACATCTCGTAAAGATCTTCATGTATTTCCTCTTGGTACCTGAAAACAAAGACTAATAAAACAAGAAAATAAAATAAAGGGTTAGTTAGTTAGTTTTACTCTCAGTAGTGAATAGTGTGGTGCACTGTTCTTTTTACATCATTGAGTATAGGTAAAGGGGAAAGTTTCACCACTATGTAGTATTTGTTCTATTTCATCTAAAAAGCTTCAGTACGACATCATAAGCCAAGGAGAAAGGGACAAATTTCACCAACACAGTAATTAGTAAAAGGATAAAAGGTGAAAACCATTCACTTGATCTGATCCAATCAGGCTGAACAGTAAAGCAGCTTACTCTGCTAACTGCATGCTTTATTCTATCGACACAGTAGCAGCAAGCCAAGCAGTCAAAAGAGAATTCCCTGCCTTGGCCAGCTCAAAGAGTTCTCACATTATTCCCATCATCTCAAGCACACGCCAAGAACACATTGAGTTGCCAACTTCCCCAACAAATCCACCAGCCATCTTACCTAATCAACCACCCAATTATCCATAAAATGGTGACATAAGGAGGGGGTGGTGCAGGTGGATAGCAAGGACAAGAACAAGATCACTGGAGCAAGGAGGAGCAGAATCAGAACCTAGAGGTGTGCAGCACAAGACCAGGAAGTGATCAATCCATCAAGATCCAGCCAGCAACAAAGCAAGCAACACCACAACATCATCAACAAGTAGTTGTTTGGTGAGTTGATATAAAACCATCACATGTTAAATCTCATATAAGCATGTGTTGTTTCATATAAGATCCTCTCAGTGAGGGATTTGAACTAAAGCCAAACCATCAACCTTGACAAACCATACAAAGATCTCAGCCTATGCATCATTGATTTTGGAGAAATACACAGATTTCCACAACCAACTTGATAGCAGTTTTAAGTAGATAATTTTGGGCACATCCCATGGATAGTAGCACCTCAGCAGTAATTTCAGCTTTAGGATCCAACTCAAATAGTTGGGATCTATTATATTAACCCTACCAAGACCCACTAAAGTAAATTCCAAAGCACTGTAGGACTGATGCCTAGAGGTGTCCATCCCAGATCATTAAAAAAGTAAAGCAGCAGGTGAAAACAGCTACTTTTCTGTAGCTTTGCCTCAGACCAATCATCATTGGCAGAGGATATATGTAGCAGAAAATCATGCTACTCTAGTCTGACCATTTTGCACACTCTAATGAGGCACCATAGTGGAACAACTAGACCAACAGAATCCACTATTTGAATCAGCAGCTAATAAACTTTGAGATCAAACAAAACTCTCAAATCATTTCCCTAGTTCATAAACTAGGAATCGTTTTAAAAGGGTACAAATATACTCCATAGGGGGCTATGATTATTTCTGGACCATAAGTTCAGATTACCATGTATATCTCACCCAGAAAATGAAATCCATCATTTATCATCTGCAATTCATCAACAGTAAATTAAATAAGCTAAATAGCTTTTGTCCAGTAGCAAGCATCACAAACAGGATCAACACGGTCCATCACTAGGCCACAATATGCAAGCTCTCAGGAAACCACTAAGTTAAATCATCTTCCTACAAGAAGATAGGAATCACAACAAGAATAAATCCACACAATACCAACTAGGCAATGACAGAATGTTCTCTGACAGAGAACAGAGTGACAAAACATGCAAAACAAAGTGGTTATCTGATAGAGAGCAAAGTAACAGATCATAAACAACAGTGATTGGCAATACACCAATCGTAGGACATCATCAAGGATTTGCATATATTAATCAAGGAGCCTAGTTAAACATTACTACAGGGGGGATGAACCCTAGAAATTAGGGATGAACCCTAAATGGGGAATTCGTTGCAGTAGTCACATGGCACAGAGCAGAGGGAAGAGAGGGCACAAAGAGAGAAGTAGAAGAACTTACTTGTAACATCCCAAAACTTAATCCAAGGTAATCAAGATCAAACCAACCCAATTTAGGGTTAACAAAAACTTTTCCATTTAAAATGATTAAGCATTCATATGTGTATGTATTTAAATAGGAGTTGTTTTAAATTGCCATGTTTGAGTGATCCATTGATTGTAAAATGATTCTAAGGTGAATTAAACATCATCTAGATCATTCCCAAACAAATCCCAAAGAAAAAGAAATCAAAAAGAATAAAATAAGGAAATGGTCATTTGTGCCATTTTAACTAACTAGCCTACTTTGGTTATTCCTAGAACTCAAATCTTAACAGAAACAATTATGGTTCTTTGCACCCCTTGCTAGTACAAGTAGTGATGTGCCAAGGCCCACTTTGCTTCATCCCAAAAACTTTCAAACACTAAATTTAAATGACATTTGAAAATTGAATGTAGTTCATATGTATAAATCACACTTATTCAAAAACCACTCAAATGAACTCCATTTTCAAATCCCAAACAAACCTAGAAGATTAAGCATCAGATGAGTCACTCCACCAAAAATCTCCCAAAAATTCAAAAACTTACCTCATGCGGCCATTGTGTCGAACAGGTGGCAGACAGAGATCAAATTGCCTAACTAACACTGCTCCTAGTTAAACCCTTGTCCCCCATTGGACCCTCTCTACTCTCCTCTGTCCCCCTGAGTCCAACCAAGTCCCCAACCAGCTTCCCCCTTAGCCGTTGCAGTAGTGGCGCGTCGCCCGAATGAGGTCACCGCTGGCCAGAAGCGGGCAGCACACCAGGGACCACGCCACGCCAAACCAGCGTGCCCACTAGCTCCGCCCAACCCTACCGCGCCCATGGTCCACCCCTCGATCAACCCCAGCCCCTGGACCACTCCCCAGCATTGCCGCCCTTTCTCTCTACGAGCCAGCCAGGGCGCGCCAGAGCGCGATCGCCGCCAGCACGCAGCAGACCGCCCCTTGACTCCATATCGCGCACGCCGCTCCGCCTCCACCCCAGCACCCCGCTAGACATGGTTGTGCACCGCCGCGCGACCCATAGTCGTCCTGCTCGCCGTCGAGCACCGCCTCTATCCCCCAGAGCGCGTGAGGCCCCCGACAGTTAGGCACCGCCCCTACCATCGCCATTACGCCGTAGAGCACCGCCAAGGAACCACGCACCATCCGCCTACCTCGCCCATGCTGGTAGCCCCCTGTACCACCCTCGCCGGAGACGCCTGCCCACACCCGTCGGTCCCCTCATCGTGCCTATATAAGCAGGCCTCCCCAGCACGAATTCCACACACCATTCCACTCTCCTCTCACTCCCAGTCCTTCCCCGCCTCTCGCCAGAGCAGCTCGAGCAGCAGGCCGCCGGAATTTCACCGGAGGCAGCCGCTGCAGAGGAGGAGAAGCTGTCGTCGATTCCGTCCACCGCAGCCCCTGCCGCTACCTCGCCTGAGTCTGACGTCGCTGTCCAGTTTGATCGCCCACCTCGCTACACTAGCTGGAGCCCTGGTACGCCCCAGTAGACCCCCACCGTCCGTTTAGGGTTTTGGTCTCGCCGGCGATGAGTCTGTCGTCGACGACGACTGTGAGCCATTGATCCGCGTTATAATCGTGTGGCTCAGATCGCTAGATACCGTTTCGGATTTTAAGTCTCGCTGACAAGCGGGACCAACCTGTCAGCCGCCCTCTGCGCCGCTGAGCGTCACTGGGCCGGCCCATTTCATTTCCCGCGCTGACCCAGTAATTCAAATAAGGATTTTTTTTCCATTTAGGCTTAAAATCAATTATGTCTCTTAGTTTAAAAACCAATTCAGGAAGATTTACTGAACCAAATTGAGTGATTCCAATTTTGTTGGAAAGCTTCTGAAAAGATCTATCCAAGCCCATTGGAATTAATTCATTTAGATTTAGAGATCTCTCCTAGTAAAAATAACAAGACAGAAGCATTTGCATATTCAAACATTTTTATAAAATCAACCATAATAGCTTTTGAGTTGATTCCAACTCTCAAAAATCATATTTAACCATACCTATCTGAATATGTAATAATATTAGGGTTTACATGCAGTGACTTTGAACTAGTACCAAAATAATGCTATATAGGCATTTCTAGTCACTTTAAATCATTAAATATTAAACATAAACTTATTAGGATGTGATCCAACCCTTAAATCACATTCCCATATGTTATAATATGTGGTGATTACATGTGTCCACATGATCCCATATTTTAATTGGAGAACATTAAATCTTAGTTAATTTCAATGAGTAAAAATTACTTTTCTCAAATAAAAAGAATGAAACTACTTCATTAAACCTTGTGATGATAATAGATCATCAAATGTGTGCCTTAGTGTGCTAAGTAGACTAGTTAAGAATGGTTTGGTGATTGTGTACTCTGTTTGTATTTATAGACGATAGTACCGACCAACCTTACGAGGAGGAGGAATTCTACCAAGAGGAGGAGGAAGAAAACTTCAACCACTGCACTACCCAAGGCAAGCCTAACACTTCAAGTAAACTGAGCAAGCTATTATTGGCAAGCTAACACTTGCAAGTATTATACTAGCAAGACATCATTAACAATGCAAGCTAACCCTTGCAATCTAGATAACCTAAGCAAAGGCATTAGGCATGCTTTGGTTATACCACTTTGACTTATATCTTTTCCAAGTTTTATTTACAAGCATTACTTCCTTTACTTTACCAAAATCCTTTACTTGTTTGAAGGTAGCATAAAGAGTATAAAACTTGACTTATATAGTTAGACTTAGTTGTCATTCTATGGCATGAGATTGACATTAGCATCCCACTTTAGTGAACACTCTTAACTTAGTAGTTGGAACAAAACTCAAAACTTGATTCACTTTAGATGGGAATACTTGGTGAAAATTACTTGTGAAAACCTTGGAAAGATGAGTCATTATATTGAGATGTTTTGACATGTGTTGAGAAACACAAATGGTTTATGATGATGAAAAGGTTAAGGCATGAGCCTTAGCCCTTTTATAAAACTGATGGTTGGGTTCAGATGCGATACCATTCCAATTTTACCATACAACCACAATACCTGAATTGGATAAGGCTTAGCCAGAAGTTCATATGCATTAGTATTAGTTCCCTCGCGGGAGAGGTTTGAGCTGAGGCTACCTCTCAATGTTGTCCACCTATGCAGTGCCCAAGATGACAGATGATCATGGTTGGGAGGCCATACTCATAGGAGAGGTGCTTATACTAGGGTGTGTAAAGGAAAGGTTATGTTTGATTATCTGCATACCAAGTATGATGATTCAAGGTTATCCCTGACAGATGTGTCGAATCTTGTGGTGAAAGTGTACCACCTCTGCAAAGTGTCAAACTATTCGAATAGCCGCGTCCGTGGTTATGGACAGTTGGAGTGGACATACTATTCCGCTGTCAGATGTTTTCAAAAGAACTTATGAAATGAATTGTGACATGACTTGACCACAACAGAGTTGTGACTATGATGATTAAGTTCCCACTTAAATGTTTTCAAAACTTATTTTATCTTTCTTTGTTTCTGAACTCAGCTTAGGTTTCAAACTTAACTTTACAAATAAACTTAGAGTTAGCATTCGTATTAGAACCATACTACTTGTTGGTGGTAGTTTGTGAGTACTTAAAGAGTACTCATGGCTTTTGTCCCTGGCTATTCCTATGGCCAGACTATGAAGGAGATTACCAAGATGAAGGATAGCAGGACGGCTACGATAACTAGGACTATCTCCCATCGTCAGCATTGCATGTGATTCTGAAGATGGACCCCACAGCTACACTATTTATTCTGCTACTTGATTGTACTCAGACTGGATCATGAGATCCCTATTTGTGTAAGACCTTATTTATGGTTTGTAATGGATGATGTACTGTGATATCTAATATGTTGTGTCTCGCAAAAATGGTAATCTTGGGATTGCGATGTATGGCATAACAGGCATCTAGGATTAAAAATCTGGGTGTTGACATTACTCGAGGTCCTCGCGAGTATACAGAAGAGGAAGCAGAGGTCAGAGTTGAGGTAGCACACGGCGACACGAGGAGCACCCTAGAGGGGCGCTGTAACCCGTGTCGAGCCACAACCACGGCGGCCACAGGATAGGGCATCACCCCACCATCGCCAAGGCACTAGAGCAGCAGGCCACCGGAGCGCCAAGTCACCGGCGATCTCCTAACCCTAGTCGCCAAGGGAAAGTAGAAGCACCACCAGTAGAGAGCCTGAGCCACAAATCGAAGAGGGTAGAGCGACGTAGCACCGTCGGCAACGTCGTCCTGCACGACGGCGACAACCGGGGAGGTCCATGGTGGCCAGAACTAGTCGGCGGCGACGAGGCGAGCCACGGTCGCCTGAGCGACCGAGAGAGGGGAGGATAAGATCGCGTGAGCGAGAAACAGTAGCGACTAGGCCGGTGGGTGTGGTCCAGTAACCCTAGGTTGGTTTAACCCAACCCAGTGGGCCAGATCGGGCCGAGCCAGCCCAGTGGGCTAGGCCGTGTTTGATAGAGTGCTTATTTAAAATATCTAATTACAAATATACCCCTGGAGTTAACTAAGCTCTAGAAAAAAACATAAAAACATCCTAAAAATATATATAATATATCAAAAAGACCACAAAAATAATATCTACCTAAGAAAACTATAACTTTACTTATTTAAGTTAAATAAAATACAAATCAGTGTTAACATCACTAAAGTGTAAGTGATATTTCATAAATTAAGGAAAAATCCTAAAAATTAATAAAAAATCATTTTTGCATATCAAAATAAATCTACTATTTTACAAAAATACTAACTTAATTTTTTACAAATAAAACTTGGAACAAATAGTCAAGGACATTTAAACCTTTATAGAATTTTTGTAAAAAAATAATACTTAAAAATAAATAAAAATCATTTCTAAGATCTTAAATAAATATACGTTACTATAAAAATACTCAATATATTATTCCAATGGGTTCCAAGATTTAAATGTAATAAATTCCTATCTACTTTATAAAATACACTATTTTGTAAATTCTTTAAAAACATCTCTTAAATAAAAAAATATATAATCACAATTCTATATAAAAACACCTTAAATCCCTAATAACTAAATACTAAGTTCAAAGCTATAACTTGGATCTATAATAAAACTTTAGTGTAACTTATTAACCTTATAAAGATCTTTTAAAATCATAAATCCAAATTAAACCAACATTTTAAGTAAATTTTGAACATCATAAAAAATGAATGTTATTTATCTATTAACTATTCTTAAACATGATTCCAATTCTAACAGATTATTCAAATCATCTAAATTTAATTTCCTTAATAAGATAAATTATATTTATAATCACATTTAAACTCATCATTCACTTAAACTAAGAGTGAATGATCCTAGACCTTCAAACATGCTTGTTGGAAGGTTAAAGCTTATTAATACTTTTAAACACATCACACCCTATATCAAATTATGTTTTTATAGTTAACTTTTGTCTGTTCCAAATTAAGTCATAAGACATTTCAAATCCAAACTTATCAAACAAATGCAAATGACATCGATCACATTCTAATAACCATAAAGATTGGTTAAACCTTATCAAAGAAATCTTTTCTTTAAAATTTATTCGTTTTGCCACTTCAAACAACAATCTCATAATAATCTCTTCAACTCTATCAACCTAAAACATGAACTTCCATAATAGTTGCATAATACCAAATAACTCTAATCATGTGTTGTTATACTTACTTTGAATCATACATGTTAGTAATAAGTTCCTTGTATTTATATATTTGTTTGTAAAGTAAACTTATAGACAAATTAAATCTTAAAGAAATCACCCAAACTTAACCTATTCACCATATTGGGTATTACTTCGGGGTTTTCTAGACTGCATTGCATTACTTATGCATCATAGCATATTGCTTCTTTAAACATTAGTCCTTACCGAACCAATGATGCTATTTCCAGATTTTGGATCTTCTATTATCTTAGAGACCGTGAGTGCATAATCTTGCAATCACTAAAAGCAAGTTCACAACTTGCTCATGTCCTTTGATTATTTTTTATCAAATGCTTGTAACTCAAATGTTGTCATCACCTGCATTTCAAAAAGGACACAAAATACTATTTTCATAATAATATGATTATGGATTATTTACCAAGTGGTACTAACCTATTGATATAGTTCCAGTGGTAAAGGAACATAATATCTAGGACTTAACAACCAATGTCGCCAGTGATTCTAGCGCCGTATATTACGCGTCAACCATGAGATTTGGAATGGGATGGAGAAGTCAGTTGTATCTTCTTCCTTTCGCATGGACGGATGACCTTATCGTGAGGCTCTTGATTTCTCATGGAGAATCCAGCCCATGTGTGGGACCCCTTAGTTCCCCGTGATATTGGTGTCTAGATTATCTGTGCATAGCTGTCTTGGGTCAGAGTTCACCATAGCTAATGGTGGCCACGAGACATAGCTGCTTACAGACTCTTCGAGAGGCTACCCAAAGAGTAACCGTGGTAGTTGTCTTGGGGGATCGTGTCTTCATGCGGGTTCATGAAGGGGGCAGTGATTGGCTTGGATCTTAGGTTGGGCCGTAAACTATGGAAGTTTGAACGGGGACATACTCCTGGATGTGCAACAAAGCTTAAGATCTCTTGTGGGAATAGTGACGCACCTCTGTAGAGTGTAAGAATTGTGACATGTTACTCCCTGTTCCGGGAAGGAGCTACGAACGTGGCAGGAAAGGAACCCCACGAAGGTTCTAGTCAACCTGTGAAGGCTGTCGGACATAGTTTTCAGAATAAAAGCAACCTTTGAAGAAATGTTTACAAAAACCTGCATTGCCTACGACCTATGGTCTGTGGCTGTAAAGATATTGCATCATACACTCCTTTCTAGTGAACTTGCTGAGTACGCTCGTACTCAACCGTACCTTCTTAACCCTTGCTAGATTTTGAAGCCATTAAAGACAACATCAACTTCAATTTCTGCTCAAGAAACCATCATCGGAAGCTCAAGTTCTTCAATAAAGTCAACATATACAATAACCAAAGTGAAGACAAAGTTCTTAAGTAGATAGGAGTAGATTCTCTATCCATGAAACCTACTTCTATAGAGCATTGCAATAGCAGCAATGGCAAGCCAAATAGTTTAGATACTAGTCTTAGTTACTAGATAGTTCTAAGTTATTATTTCTGGTTCTTCTTTGTAAGAAGTGTATTTCTCTCTCTTTAACGTAGAGTGTTCTCTAGATCTTCTGTAAAGCATCGAGTTGTAATAGTCATGTCTTGGACCTGCTGTGTTTCTGTTGTACCACTCTGAGGGATGTAATACTTGTGAACGGTGTTTCATTGGTGTTATGTCAACGACTATAGTGTACTACATCATGAAGTGGTATGCTAGGTCACCGCAGCTAAGACCATTATAAAACAAATAAAATATAAGCCACTCTTCCATCCCATGACTAGGATAGTTCATTATGGCTTCTTTCATCCTCTCCCACGCAAGCGCTAGTGGCTTACGGTCTTCTTGTCTAAAGCTTGTAATGTTGGATCTTAGCTGCATAGTCTTAGTTGGGGGAAAAAATTTAGTCATAAACAAATTAGTACATTCCTCCCAGATTTAATAGTGCCCTTTGGTAGAGCTAGCAACCAATCCTTAGCATTTCCTCTAAGAGAGAAAGGAAACAATCTTAGCTTAACAACATTTGGATCTACATCCTTAATACGCATCATATCACAAATTTTAGTAAAAGTATTTAAGTGCAATCCCGAATCTTTAGTGGATGAACCGCCAAATTGGTTTTGTTGAACCAAACTTAAAGGGTTAGGCTTTATCTCATATGTTTCTGCATCAACTGCGGGCTGAGTGATGGGTGCACAAATAAAATCATCAGTGGGAGTAGCATACTCCCCTAATCTCTTTTGAGCCATGGCTCTTATCTTTTTGCTAATGTTTTTGGATTTTCAAATAGATAACAAGAAAGTAAACTAATAACAATAATTAAATTACAAGTAATAATAAAACTAAAAACAAGGTCTCTAATGACCTCAACAGGATAGAGAAATTGCTTCCCCGGCAGCGGCGCCAGAAAAAGGGTTGATACCTTCGATCCGGATTCACAGATGTAGTATAATAGCTTTTTCCCTATAAGACCTTGGTTTAATCAAACCTCGGAAAGCACTAATAAAAGGTAATAAAAAGGACACGTCTACAAGACTTTGTTTGTTCGTTTTACCTTAGTTGAGTGGACCAATCTAGTTTACTTTATAACGGGTTCAAATCAATGGATGGAGATAGGCCAGGGTCGAAGATCCACCTACAGCTGCAGATCAAATGGGATAAAAGATAATAATAAGCATAGTCATGTATAATGTTTGAATGGAGATAATCTCTTGTGGGCAACACATCCAAATATTCTAGAGCCCCTGTGATGCAGCGGGCATAGCAATAGAATTTTAATCCAACCGAGATCACACCAAAGCCACAGGTTACAAACGATTATTAAGTGTAAAACATAGATCAAATCTTTAAGTGGTAATGTTGTTTTTGATCCCGAATGGGGCGCTAATTGTATACCGTACTACCCTTTTTGTCACTGATGTTCCTATGAGATCACCGCTAGCAAAGTATCCCACCTCAAGCCTTTATCAATCTATGGGATCTTGGGTACCTACAAGTCCACAGATCGAGATGAGAGATGAAGAAACAGAAGATACAAATCACAATTCCAAAAAAAATACAATTGTCCCATGATATAGATGCACATAATCGCTATGAAGTTTCTCCCCAACCTGCAGCCCGTGAGGACTACTCACTCATAACAAATAGATCGGAGATAGAAAACATCATACAAATACTTAGATTGAAATCAAATATTCTTACATTGGTCGCCAAATCACAAGGACATCTATAGTAAAAAAGCAATGGATATGGATAGTGGATGGATGGATGGGGGAAGTGATGAACAATGGAGGAACAATGGTGTGGATCTCCTTTGGTGGTGTTGTGATGCAATCTAAGAATGGCGGCTCTCTTACCGGCAGCTAGAGCCTCAAAAGATATAGGCGTCTTCACGAAAGTTGTAGGGTTTGACGAGACGAAGCCGTTGCCACCTGGTATGGGCAAAAAGCGCCCGTACTAGTGGTTGTTAAGAGTTCAGGCACCTTGGTACAGCATCCCAATTACTTGGCCGTGTGTACTTCCTCAAAATCCTTTAGTATGACTCCTTATTTCGCTTTAAAAGCAGTGATTTTCTGCACAATATAAATCAAAGAAGGTATTTGCATATCTTTGTAATTATAAGTCATTAGTGGCAAGAGTTGAGAGTTTATTTGGCAATTGCTTGACCAAAAACAATGTTTAAACATAGTGGAAGATGGCAAAATTCGGAGCCATCAACTTCCCCAAGGCTCAAACCTTGATCATCCTTGAGCAAGAAGAACCAAAAGAACTATAAGGAATTCAACGTTTAAACTTGAAACAGCGAGAATAAGAGTTCACTTACAGTTGGTAGTCATATGTCTCAACACTTCATTTGCAAAGCTTATCAAAGTTAGAGAGATGACAAGAATACTATATAATCTTTGGCAAATCAAGATAATCAACGTAAAGTTTAATATAAGTACAAATAACTAGAAGTGTAGAAATCAATCCAATTCCTCTAATTAACTCTTAGCTTACCAAGGAACACTAGGATGTTTAAATAGCATGATTGAGTAAGAGAGTTTCATGTCCCAAGTAGTATAATAATGAAGTGTCCTATTTACACCCACATCAATAAATCAAGTATATCAAAAACACTTCTAATCCAATCATTATCTTTCAAGAAAAAATCATAAAGTATTAATGAGACCATGCCAAGGACTTGTTATGTAGATCTTCATAGATATCTTTTTTCTTTCTTTCATTTTTTCCAAGGATTGCTGATTGTTTCTTTTGCAGGTGTTTACACAACCTTTGAGAGTACCAATACTTTTGCCCATATATTCACATGGATGCCACTCATTTTTCTTTGACAATTGCTTGACCAAAAACAATGTTTAAACACAGTGGAAGATGGCAAAAATCGGAGCCATCAAGAGAGAATCTCAATTTTCCAAGTGACATGAATGTTTCTTTTATAAAAAAGTAAAATATTACTACAATGAAGAATATGTCTAGAAATGGAGGGGAAAAACTGAAGAGCAAGAGGAGACTATGAAAAAAGAGAGGAGACTATGAGCTCATAGAATAAAAGGAAGGCAGCGCGAGAGGGGAGCAACGAGGTGTTGAAGGCGGTGTGATTCTAGAGAACAGTTATGATGGGTTCCTGACATGAGGTACTACTATAGCCTTTACAGCGTACACACTCTACTAGAGTAGTACTAGTAAATTTCAGGACCTTATATATGCATGCATTTTTTTGTTTTTCTCTCTCATTCACTGCCTCTCACCATCCATCTCTCCTCGGCAACCCCTCACGCACCAGCCAGCTGATATCTCCCTCGTCTACAGCCAAGCACTGCATTGCGCGTGTGTGCCTTGGTACGGTGGCTCTATGTCTCTAGCATGTCCGTTAGCTATGTTGGTGTACATATGAAGGAACCACTTTGGGCCTTGGTAGCAAAAATCAGTAGAATTCAAAATTTTCTAGTTTGGAATTTTTCACTTCCTTCCGAAATACCAGGAGTGAAGGTTATTCAAAGGATCACCACTTGCAGTACTACTAAACGGTGTACAAAGGGATACATAAGTGTGCATCAATTGTTTTCTTTTTTTAAGTAGGTAGTATTCTTACCATTACCACTATATAGTGTATGAATAACTTTGAATATTGACCGTTCGATCAAGACTCGCAAATCCCAACATTGCCAACTATTGGGTCTTATTTTCCATTCTACTCCCTCTATTTCAAAATATAAGATGTTTTGGTTTTGTGAAAGGAATGTATCTAGTCGCATTTTAGTGTGTAGGTTGTGAACCTACACACTAAAATGCAACTAGATGCATTCGTTTCATCAAGCCAAAACATATTATAGTTTGAAATGGAGGGAGTAGCATCTACAAGATTCTATTGATCGTCTTTAGCATAATGAACACTGTGTAGAAACCTCAAAACATACTTATACATCATTCTAGAATCGTCTCCGTCGTTTTCTCTAGACAATGGTGCCAAAATTTTCTAGTATTAGGTAGCTAATAAACGTTTATTTCTACATGATATAAGGTACAAGCACCAAATATACACCCATACTTTATAGATGTGGCTTAAATTTATAATTTTTATGACCTTTACCAATGATAATTTTATAGTGCTGACATATCATACTTATATTATGTGAGTCTCATGTTCATCTTACTGGTACTATTATGAAGAGCATGGCTCAGCTCCACAGTGGATAAGGAGCTGGACCCGAGTACTTTTCCTTGCTTGATTTTAGGGTCCTTTGTGCTAAATATATGGACTTGCATGAAATTTTACCTTTTTAGATCCTTGATGTAACATGTACATCCACTTGACCGTGTTAATTGAAGCACCTCGCTCCCTTGGGACATAAAACAGTCAAAGAAAGACAAAGTGCCACCACCCAGTTTTCAAAAAAATTGGACCATTTTTTCTTACAATTCCCAAGCAGTCTCAGCACATTTCAAGCCTCTCTAGCTAATTGTACCCAATTAAATGACTTTATGTGAATTTAAATAAATTATGTCAAATTTGAACTACAAGTAAGCACGATAGATTTCTCTTGAATTTTCCAAATGTCGTTTGAAGGTACCCATAATGTCAATATATTAAGAACCACCGAGAGTTTTGTAAAATGCAACTAACTTCATGCTAAAAATCTGCATGCCAATGAATTCGATCCATTTTTAAAATCATTCAAAGAAAACAAAGAAAAAAATACTTTCCCATGGCCAAGTAAAGTTTGACCAAGTTTTCAGAAAAATATATTAATATTTATAATATGAAATCCAAGCCATTTGATACATCATGAAACATACTTTAATATGGTATCTATATAATATACTAGTTCTTGATAGTTTTTGCTAAAAGTTTAGTCAAACTTTCCGTAGCTTGACTTTTCAGAAAAATATAAGGCTTAATGATTTAAAACGAAGGTAGTATGAAAAATACTTGTATTTTTTCAAGGGACAAAAACTTTTCTATGATGGGAGTGCGTAGAGTATTGCCTAGAGTGCAACCACCCTAATTTTCACACAATATGTACCATGTTTAATAGACAATTTCAAAGTTCTATGAATTTTCAAGATTCCTAGCTAATTTTACCCACTTAAGTGACTTCATGTCGATATATTGAAATTAGGTCAAATATGAACCTCATGTAATTGATACATATATTGACCGTAAAATTTTACAAAAATGCTTTAAAGCTTCCCAAGTAGTAAAATATATCGAAAACCATCGAGAGTTTTGAATTATTTAGGGTTTAGGGTTGGGGGTTTCGTGTTAGGGTGAATTTTGCAAGCTAAGTATTTTGACCTTGATTAAAAAAGAACAAAATTCAAAGACTTTCACACTTTTTTCTCTGACGTGTGCTAGAGTGCACGTAAATGACAACCATGAATTTTGACAACTTCTAGAAAAAATTGCTTCGCAATATGGCTGCTTGGATCTTCATGTTCAAAGTTTTACCGTGATATCCATGGTTTTCTATGAGACGCATCTTCGCGTTGAAACATACCACGGCCTCTCCTCATTCTTCTAGATCCAAGAAACCCAACTTTATAGAAAACGAACATTAAATAAAATTATGATATATGTTTTAGCCTTAGCTTCTATTTTAACTTATTTTCCCTTTGGTTCACCAGTAATTTTCTCATAAACTAGCGATCAATGAAAAACAAGGGCCGGTGAAGGTGTCCATGTTCCTTTTATTGACATTTTAACTCTACTTTTTTACTAACTTACTAGTAGGAGTAAGTATATACAAAGTAGATAAGAAATGCTAGGATAGTAATAGTAGGAGTACTACTTTGCCGCCAAGGACCAAACTGCGCACACATGTGCATATCCGCGTGTGGACCAGGGAGAGATCAGCCAGCTGGTGTGAAGGTTGTATAGGAGAGAGGGAGGAGTATGCATAGGTGAGAGGAAGCGAAGGAGAGATAAAACACATTTCTTGGTGGTGCATGTAAAGGTCCTGAATTTTACCACTCCGTACTCCTGGAGTATAGTATTGTACCTTGTGTCAAGAGCCCATTTTAGCTTTGCTCTAACATCATACCGCTTTCAACTCCTCTTTGCGGCTCTCTCGCTGCCACCCTTTAATTCTCTATTCTCATACTTTCTCTTTGTTTTTCCCTCCAATTCGACTCATAATTTTCATACTTTTTTTTATTATGAATGACATAAACATTCCTTTCACTTGGAAAATTGGGTTTTTTCCTTTTCTTAATAGTTAGAAACTCCCATTGACAACATTACTACCTCCCTAAGATTTGGGAAGCCGGAGGGGCTCTTGAGATCATTTCATAAATGAATGGCTCCTCTTTCAATTCCTGTTTGGTGGCTCTGAAGTACTCAAAGGCGGTGCCAAGATCCACCCATGTATAGTACTCTACCGAAAAGGGGAACATTACCACTATATAAACTATGATGTGGATATAGCCATGACCTTGATCATTCTCGGCTTGAAATCCTAGAATTTAGCTGTTGTTTCAAAAATTGTCAACACTCATGTTTATCATCTTTCATGGCATGTAACACATGCAATAGGACGCCATGCAAATGTCATTTTATTTTGAATTTTCTTTATTTCTTCGGTTGTTTTCAAAATAGGGTCAAAATTGTCAGCATACTAATTATTTGCAAGCAGGTGAATCTTCCAAAACTCTCACTTATTTTCGATATGTTGACTGCCTAGTGGGTAGCTTCATATTTTTCTTTTGTGAAATCTTAAGAGCAATACTCCCTATGGTCCATATTAATGGCCATATCCAAACTTCTATCCTATCTAATTTCGTCCACTTAATTAACTTTATGTCAATTTACCGAAATTAGGTGAGATTTGAACTACATGTAGGTTATATAATTTCGTAAAAAAGTTTCAGGACATGGTAGTCAATATATCGAAAAGCACCCAGATTTTTTTTTGCATTCCCACAAACTTGACCCATGTTGAAAAATTAGAGAAAATACAAAACCGACTTGCACATGACGCCCTCTTATGTGTGACTTAAAAATATGGCCTGCCACGTATGGACATTCTTGGGTTTCCGACCAAATGACGAAGGTCATGGCCATCTCCATATCAGAATTTATCGTAATGTGCAAATATTAGGTAGATGGATGCATCATAGCCTGTAAAACAAGACAAGTATTTGAATTTAGAAAAAACAAATTTCAATTTTCCAAAGGTTAGGAATGTTTTTTGGTGTAAACTTTTAAATAAGCACAAAGAATATGGCCATGAATGCTGCCAGCCCAATTTTTACAAAGTGGACCATGTTTAATGGATAATTCAAAAAATTGTCATCTTTCAAGCTTTCGAGCTAATTTCGAACACTTAAATGGCTTTTTATTAATTTATGGAAATTAGATCATATTTGAAGTACATGTAAGTAATAGATTGCTCTTGATTTTTTTAAAATAATTTTAAAGGTACCCATCACATAGTCAATGTTTAGAGGATATCACCCAATGTTTTGAACGAGTCAACTTCTTGCAATTAGCATGAATTTGCATGTCAAAAAATTCAACCTAGCTCTGAAAAAATTATAGAAAATAAAGAGTGCACTATCGTAGTACTGCTCCCTTTGTTTCATAATATAAGATGGTTTAGCTTTTGTGAAACGAGTGTATCTAGATACTTTTTAGTGTGTAAATTTACTCCAAATCTACACATTAAAAGATGTCTAGATGCATTTTTTTCACAAAAACTAAAACATCTCATATTTTAAATATAAGAGGGAATGGTACTATGACAGTGCACTCTTTATATTTTAGATCAACATATTAAACGGGGGAGTAGTACTACGATAGTGCAATCTTTATTTTCTCCCTCTATTTCAATATATAAGATGTTTTAGCTTTCATGAATCGAATGTCTCTAGACGCCTTTTGGTGTGTAGGTTCGGAGTGAATCTACACATAAACGTTGTGTAGATGCATTCATTTTACAAAAGCTAAAGCTTCTTATATTTTGGAATGGATGGTACTAGTAAGTTGCACGTACACCTGAGACTTGATAATAGAAGAATGACATATCATCACTGTATAAAATTATAATGCTCCTAGGTAAAGCTCAAGAAATAATTATAATTAACATCTATAAAGTATCTGGTGTATATTTCGTTCTTATACTTTATATCAAGTAGAAACCAATTGTCAAAGTTCAAAGACTTTAAGGTACCCACCACGACACAGCCAATATACGTCAACGAACAAGGATATTGAAATATTCAACTTCTTACTCATAATTTGTGTGCCAACAAAGTTGACCCTATTATCAAAACAATAAAATAAAATACAGTAAAGAAAAATCCCAAAAAACAAAGACTTACGTATAGTGTCATTTTCAACTATTGCTTTTCAACATTTTCGTATTTCACCTTTCTAAATATGAATGTTTTAAGAACAAAAGAAGCACATCCCAGAAGCACGGGAAGAGGCAAGCGAACTCCAGAAAATGTAAAAGAGATATAGAACGATAGAATTAAGAAAAAAATAGGCAGAAACACAGCAGAACAAAGAAATAAAAAAGCAAAAAAAGAAAAGGACAAAGCTTGCCATGATCTCAAGTATTGCTAAGCAAGACCCGCACCAGAGTGCAGGAGGACACATCATCGTCGTGATCTCGAGTATCACTGAGAGAAGCCTAGGCTAAGACTGCACAGAAGCGTAGGAGCCCAGGCGTTTGCCGCATGTCCCACCGCTTCCAAAGCACTACCGTGCTATTTCAACATACGAATGTCGGCAGCAATGTCGCCGGAACCAGGCATGTTCGCCAGCTTGAAGCACATGATGATGATAGTAGCAAGCTGAAAAACGACGTGGGTAGAAATAGGAGAGGGCCTATCTAATGCATTTCTTGAAGAAAATACAGAAATAAGCGTCTTATACTGTTTTCGCCACGAGAATTCATGTACAGCTAGAACCTACGGTGCCAGCTATTCTATTGCCAGCGAGAAAGATCACGCTGCGAGACATGCTCTCTCATGCCAGATAACGTTGCCCGCTCGGTTCTACGCCCGTGAGAACCCACGTAGTCCACAGTATACGCTCACAGAAGGTGTGATTTTATTGAGCCACATCGTCTTTGGACGCCCCACGTCTATGAGAAACCGATGCCGACATCGGATTATCGTGCCACATTGGCTATGGGTGGGCCCTAGAGAGGAACTACTCATGACTAGATTTTATGTCGCCATGTCGGCCCTGGATGGGACTCACATCCACGGGAAAACCACGGCCGGCATGGGCTTACGGCACCACGTGTTCGTGTGGGCCCCATGATTAAGAGAAGCCTTGGCCAGCATGGGCTCACAGTGTCAAGCTGTCTCTCGGTGGCCCCGCCACACGGCGGGTGTGGAGGCACGTCGCGCCAAGAATGCCTCTCACCGAGCACGTTACTATCCGAATATGCTAACGACAGGCCCATCACACGTGCGGTCCATCGTCCTATGACGCGGGGTATGACATCGCGCGTGACACCCATCCGCGGTAGGGAATCTTTTGCCCTAGCCCATAGACACTAGAAGAAAAGTCTCCTCCCGCAACGACTTGGCTCGACGGTCCTCGTAGAAGGCGCGTCTTTTGTGATGAATTTCTCGGCTCGACCGTGGCCGATGGAAAACTTTTTTCGGTTTCGCGGCCCTCTACTATGACAGAACCGCTAAAAATGCGGAGGAAGCTCGGCTGGCGCGTGGCAGAAGCATTATTTTTGTTTCTTCGCGTGATGTTGACTCGCCGAAGTCTTTTGAGGCGTGTGGGTCCCGAACATCAGTGTCTCTAGCGGACCATACTTTTCGGTCGTGTCTTGCTGATTTGAACTCAATAACGTTGCTCGATGTGTCTGCCATTTAGTTAGGCTGCTAGGTCCCACATGTCAACCTCTTATTAGAAGAATCATGTGTCTGATGGAACATTTTTCCTTCGCTCGCGCTACCCTGTTCCGAAGTTGATAGTGCTGCTCAATGCATCTACCATTTAATCAACCTCCTAGAACCCACATGTCATCCTCTCATTAGAAGAAACGTGTGTATGATGGAATTTTTTCCTTCACCTGCTCTACCCTGTTTCGAAGTTGATAGCGTTGCTTGACGCATCTACCGTTTAACCAACCTCCTGAGCTCGACATGTCATCCTCTCATTAGAAGAAACATGTGTATGATGGAATTTTTTTCCTTCGCTCGTGCTATCCTGTTTCGAATTTGATAGCGTTGTTCGATGCATCTATCCTTTAATCACGATGTTGGGCCCCACATGTCATCCTCTCATTAGAAGAAATGTGTGTATGATGGATTTTTACCCTCTATCATGCCTTCATGTTTCGAACTTGATAGTGTTGTTCGCTGCATCAGCCATTTATTCAAGCTGGTGGGTCCCTTATGTTAGCCTCACATTACAAGAATCATGGGTATGATGGAATTTTTTTATTCTCTAGCGCTACCTTGTTCCAAACTAGATATTGTTGCTCGACAAATCTTCTGTTTGCTCACGCTGCTAGGTCCCCCATTTCAGCCTCTCATTACAAGAAACGTGTGCATGCTGAACTTTTTTCTCGCTCGCGCCTCCCTGTTTTGAACTAGCAACATTACTCGATGCAGCATCTGTATAAGGTCGCGTTGTTGGGTCCTACATATCAGCCTCTCTGTAAATGAAACGTTGATTGCTCGATGCAACACCTGTATAAGGTTTCTGCTGGGTCCAACATGTCAGCGTCTCTGCAAATGCAACGTGTGTATGATGGAGTCTGTTGTTTCGACCTTGGCAACATTGTTGGTCCCAGATATCAGCCTTCTCTGTTTAAGAAACGTGTATATGCTGGAAAAATATAAAAGAACGACAGAGATTATACTATATATTATATATTTATATTGAAAAACTTAGGAATCGAACTCAAGACTTCAACAAATAGGAACCGCGTGCGCTTCCACTACGCCAGAACCATCTATGCAACTCCTAGAAAAGATTACATTTAGAAATGTTGAAATCACTTAAAATGAAAAGGCGGCGACCATGACGGATTGCCATAAAAAATGCTAAATGCTCTGTATAAATACAACATGGGTATGCAAAGCTTGTCCTATACTTTATCAGAATGGCACGGAAATGCTATATTAAGACGATTTTGGGAGATACAAATATAACTTGGATCCAATATTGTGAACCAATGGGCTTCTTATCGTGGGCTCCTTACCAGAACTTCTTCAGTGTGGTTCATGCTTAAAAAACCAAGTAACAATGTGATGAGGGCTGGTGGCCCACGACCGACCTGAACCCGGAAGGATAAATTAATGAGGTTTTGGGCCACAGTTGGGTAGAATGTAGTATTATTTTCTAATAAGCTCATCACTAAAAATTCAATATACTCAATATGTCGGGGGTCAGCGGTCCACCTGACCCAGCAGGCTAAATTTGCAAGGTTTTGGGCCAGTGTTGGATCGAATGTGCAATCTTTTCGCTAGGTCCTTAGTGAAAATTCAATGTAGTTCGTATCCATCCTCAAAAAAAATACAGTTGGTACCCTAAAAAATATATACTCTACTCACCATGAAAGGCTAATTAAGGGATTTTTTGAAACAAGATTATGGGAAGTTTTTGTCCGAAGTGGGGTTGAAATATTCGTTTTCATAGGCTGAGTAGTAAAAATACATTATACTGAAGGTCGATGGTCCACCTGACCTGGCTGTACCTACGCCGGATCCAAAAGAATGAAGTTGGAAAGGGAGAAAAGTGACCAATATTGCGCCTTATTAAGAGTTTTACAGAGCGAGGAACTTGGGCAGCGCAGGATTCGAACATGGGAAGTACTGGAGGGAGTTTGACTTATTGACATAAAATCGTGTCATATCAAGTCTTACAGCGTGCAATCATCTTTTCAGCAAAGGATATATTTCGAGATGGTTTGGGTGGCTTTGAATCGGCCTAAGTGCTCAATCGATTTGATGTACTCAAAACCTTGTAACCATGCCATATAAACTGTAGGCGATAGAGACACAGTGGCCTTGACTTTCCCATCTTCAGACAGCTTGGGTAAGCACCATCTTATACTAATCGCTCGAAGTTGTATGCTTACGTACGATCAAATTAACACATGCTGCAATTAGCGCCAACATATGGCATTGTAATCATGCAAAAAAGGTTCAGAATTCACACATTTAGTTCACAGTTTCGAACACAATAATACAATCATTTTGTACACTAGCACAAATGGTACAATGTCAGCACATCAGAGCTTGACTTGTTCATGTCACATCAGAGCTTGACTTGTTCATTTCACATACAGAAGAATGAGCAAGGATACATACTGTATTGAAAAAGTAATTTCACGGTAGCCCTAAAAGTATGCCATGTATCAGAGACAATATGGGATCTGCGTAAACAATTTTTGTTTTTTGGAAGGGTCTGCATAAACTTTTTTTAGAAAATCGGCATAAACATTTGCGGCTATCATCCTAGGGCGTCTCGGCCTGCTTTGGCGTACCAAGCCAAAATCAATTATGACCCAGTTAAGGTTTGTTTCGTGGCCCTATAAGAAGCAGTGACCTACTTTTCCCTGTTCGCTAAGAGGAAAGAAGGAATATTCCTCTCAAAACACAAAACTGCACGTGGTGTGATAGTTCAAAAAAGCTGCATGAGTCGCATATATACAAGCCAGTAACAATACTGAAAACTATAGTAAAGAAATCACGCTACAAAATAAGCACCGTTACATGGATTATACCGTGGAAGGCAATATTAATTACAAAAGCATGGCAGGGCTCATATAAACTGAATCAAGCTAGCCACTAAAACCAGTGTACTAACAGTCAACTGTTGAAACATGATGCAAAAAAAGATGACACAACGATACACCAGAAAGATCCACAGCTCAGTCTAGGGACGGAACAACAATCCTACCACACCTAAACCAGGCCTAAACCAAATTGCTGCCTCTTGCACATTGTTTCAACCATCTTTGGGAAGGCTGATAACTGCCACAGGCTCACCTTTAGTTGGCTATAGGTTCCAGCGTTTAATCTAAGGTATTCCACGAAAGCTCATGTATGGTGTGTACACATAGTTTTTCCTCATGAATGGGAACAATGTGCCATCGGGAGCCTTGCATCCGCGTTTCTTCATCATCTTGTCAATGATTGAATAATTGAGACCGAAAAATAGAGAGTTGTCGCCCAGGTTGTTAACCTGTCTCCAAACGATGACCCCTAGAGGTCCAGTAGAGCTAGGATCCTCTTCAAAAATATAGACACGAGAGGCAGGATATAGGCATAGGTTAGTCCCATTTTGAGCATAGGGAATGATTGCACCCTCTTCGCCATGGGCAACCCCCATGTCATGCGTTGTGACTATGATCATCAAGCGTTCACCATCAGCCGATCAATCAAGGAACCACATGCATGGCCGATCCTTCAGAATAGGTGTTGGGATTACAAACGGAAGCTCCTTGTTTCCTGCAACATCCAAATTCGAGACAAAAAGTGCATTACTGGCATACATATTCTAACACTAGCCTTCTTCATTGTTCATGGTAACAGTGTGAATAGGAAAATCCTGACAATAATATTACTCAATAAATTAACAACATTAGAAATTGCATTTCTTGTTTTGCTATTCCGAATATTTGGATTTCTTGCTTATCTTAGTTTCCTAGTTGTTGTAAGTTTCAAAAGAGGAAGCGTCACTTTTTATTGATATAGAGGCATGTCCACTTGAATCCTATAGGATTAGATGCCTATAGTATTTTAGATCAAGTGGTGTTTGCTTGCACAGGAAAACCAAAGGAATTGTACAAAGAGGTTGGAGTGGATGGAAATTTTCCTCCAAAATAGAGTGCAAAGGAATCCTTTGAAGGAATTCCTAAGGATTATATTCTTTCAAATCAAATAGCATTTTATATAAAAAATCCTAAGGATCCAAATCCTACGCAATTCCTCTAAATCCCAAGGCAAAATCCAAAAAGGAAAGATTGGTGTCCTACAAAAATCCTATGTGATTCCTACAATCCAAGGAGCTCCTGAAAGTACAAACAGATAAAGCAACACGGATTCATTGTGTTGCGCTCACAATTGAGATGTTGGTTAATAATACCTTTCATATTCTGACAATGAACAAACTTACTAGTGCACGGACACCATCATACACTATATTTTTGGAAGACATATTACTGGTACAAATTCATTACTGGCAATGGTTCATTCTTTTTTTGCGACATAAAGGGTGTGCTCATTCAGTCATATAAAAGGTAAAACATAAACAAGGTAGTTAAAGTACAACTTGACTGAATCACTAACAATGTAGCATCATGGAACTAGAATTACCTTCCAATGTGGGAACCCAGTAGTAGGTGCAGCCTTGACTTGCGACCGCAAAAATAAGGCCACCATGTTCAATGGCATCATAGTACTGTTGTCTTTCATGACTTGAATGCTCCGGACATCTCCAAACTTGGCTACTGCCTTCCAGGTAGGCGATTTCACCGTAAAACAATGCGAGAAGCTTATAGTCTGTGTAACCCCCCGCTTCTATGGGCACTCTGCAGATTATGATCTTCAACAGGTCCAGAAATCCATCCCACGACTTATTGAACTTTTCTCGATACCTTTGGATTCGCCAAAAAAACTTTTGAAATATGCATGAGTTCAGAAATGAGTATAGGTAACTTGGGGAACCCTGGCTGGCTAGCAGCATTACATGTTATATACTGGATGTGAGGCAGCCTGAATGCCACAAGTATACATCGATGGAAGGTCGATTACTCGATAGGTGTAGATGTTCGCTAGGCACTAGGCCCCGCGCTGGTCCACGGCGGTGAGCCAGTCGCCGTTCATGTCAATCTAGAATTTTTCGTGCATGAAGGGCAGGATGGAGGTGCGCCGAGGATGGTCGAGGGGCACCACGTTGTACATCGTGTCATGCAGACGATGTACCCTCGTACCTTAATAGTGCTTGTCGAACCAATACGTAGGCTGAGGCATCAGTAGGCAGGGTTCATTCTAATGATGAAAATTCCATTTCGTACCTTCGTTGTTGGTGATACGATCGTACAGCAGCTGCAGCATGCGGCTAGCCTGACGGTGCTGAAAATGTCCAGACACTAAACGGTGAGGTTGACATCGTCTGTGCTGAGTTGATCCCACTTGCATCACCCACTAAGCTTTGAATTGGCCATCACAGTCGGATGGATTTAGGCAGATGCCAAGTGCGGCTGGGGTTTTCTGCAGGAGGAGGGGAGGCGTTAGGAATGGGTGAGAAGAGAGAGCGTGGGGGAGATCGTGGGCGAAGTGGGGACTGGGAAAGAAGATGGAGAGGCAAAGAAAAAAACGAGGGAGGATATTTTACTTGCTTGCTCTATCTAGTTAACAGCAGCATTGAGGACATCGCCGCCTAGACTTCACTATATGTTAGACTAGCACGCCACGCAGCTAGTAATTTAACAATACTCCTACTTACTATGTATCAGAGATGCAGTATTGTCTAGTCACATCAGTTTGACCAGAGGGTTTTCTTTTTACAGCTTTCATTTCAACATACTATAGTATTTTCAACGGAAAATAGAAGGACGAACTACTACTAGTAATAGTAGCCGCAACATGGACACAGATACTTTCATCTTGTTTCCCTACATGCAGAAGTCATAGCATATAACTAAAAATATATACATAGGATATAATGCACAGTACGGGTGCGTCCGTGGTATTTTTGGCATGTTGCGTTTGTTCATATATGTTCTAGTACAAGGTACAAGGAATTACGCATGTACAACATGCAACCACAGAGCAAAATGAGAGACGCGCACGGACACTAGATCGCTCAAGTCAGGCAACGTGTATGACTTTGTGTAGCTCTGATTCACTGACATGTGGGCCCAGTTTAGGTCGGCCCCACCTGCCAATGAGAATCTGCATGTATCATGCGCTTGGAGCCACTAAGTACGTCCACGACAGAAATTACAATTTGTAACTAGTTGCACTGGCAACAAGCTGTTGCATGTGGCACTTACAAGTTTTCAGAAAATATAAAATAAATCATGAACATAGATCATATTTATATAGTTCATCTATAAATTTCTATTCCAAAAATATTACTAGTACATGGTCTGGCCACCACAAAATGAACAAATGAACACAAGATATTCTTCGCTTAGGTTTTTCTTTTTCATTCACACGGGTCACATAAGATCTTATTGTGGGAACGAATATTATAGATGCACAAGATACGACATAGCCAATGTTTCGGATTTATTTCACATTTTTTGAGAACTCGAAAGTGCAACAGATAATAAAGGGGTGTGGGTGTAATGAGTTGCAAAATATTCGACCCGCACTGACTAAAACTATGGTTTGCATATAAAAGGGGTTTGATCAAATCGCAAGCCTTACACTACATTGCAGCGAAATGAGTGTTAGAGTACAACAAGTTAACGGCTGAGGCCATATGATATAAATCAGGCTAAGGAAATAATTTAAGATACACAAATCCATATTCCATATGATCACTATGTTCAACCCCTCTCCCTTGAACCCTTAATTATGCCGGTTCCAGTCCTTCGCATTGGCCAAGCATGGGACGAACCACAACAGAGTCTGCCGCCAATTCCAGCGAATGTTGGTTGAGAAACCAATAGCGGCATCTTGAGCATTCATACTGAAGCAGCATATTTTAGGACGAAGTTTAAATCCACCAAGACTAACTGCATGCAGCGAGGTGTATACACAGTTGCTCCTCGTTAGATCTCCAAGGCCAAGTCCTGCCGCGCCAACTAGAATAGTAATCGGATAGTTCAATCCAAAGAAGATAGAAAATGCTCCAAGGTCTAAAACCCTCCGCCATTGCCTCAGTGGAAGTAACCTACTAGTGTCAATCGAGAACGCATGGCAGCAAAATCCAGTAGAATAGGTGTGAATATTGCGGTTGTGATGATAACCAACATTTTCAACGATAGGATAACCACCATAAGTAGTGTCATACCGCCTATCACTAACCCTCACAGTATTGATCAGAATAAGGCTACCACCATTAGGAGATCTTGCTAACCACCACAGATCAGGACTGTACTCATGATTATCGTCAAAATTAGGTGGCCTCGGAAGACACACAGGACCTTGCAATGAAAGCACATTCAGAGGTTAGCTGAGAAATATTTGAATGATGAAGCTTGATAATTTAAGGATGGAAATTTTACCCCATGCCAGAGGATCCCATGCATAAACATTTCCAATGTGAGTTACAGCATAGACAACTCCCTTGTGGATAATTGCATCGCGGTAGCTGAACATGCTGAACTAGTTCTCAAGAACCATCCACATACCATGAGAACCATCAAGGAAGGAAATTACCGTGTCGAAGATAGCCAGGACAGAGAAATCCTTATAGTTCCTAGTAGGTGTGGGAACTCGGCAAATGGCTATCTTTAATAATTTAGTAGGCTGACCAGCCGCCATAAACTTAAGTACCTCGGGTGTGGCCTCAAAATCGAAGATCGCTGGTAGAGGAATCTGATGACAAGTGAACACATTCACAAGCTCATAGTTCCAAGCGAAGCCAATAGTGGCGATCCAATCTCCATGGGCGCCTGCCCACTTCTTACCCTCACAATCTGGCATCACAGCATCGGAGGAGGACCTGTCTAGCAGTGTCAGCTCACACAAGGTCCACCTGATCTTCTTATGTGGCTTTTGCTTGCCCCTTCTGCAATAGTAGCTGCCCCTGTAGAACTGCTTCATGCGATTGTCGCGGTAGAATACATTGTACTCACGTGGTAGCTCAGTTGGGTGAGTGTGAAGAACACATGGGAGATCAAACGGATGAGATTTCGCCAGGGATGCACTATGTGTTGCTGAGTAAAGATAACATTTATAGAAGGCGACGAGGCTCACGGCGGTGATGATGTTGCATCTGGCTAAGTTTCTTCAAGGGGGCCATCGGAAAACACCCTAGAAGTGTCATTGTCATCGATCAATTGGGCCATCACGAGGAAGAGCTCAAGCAGGTGGGGGAAATGGCGTTTGGTTTTGATTGGGGTTTTGGAGGAGAGAGCGAGCGGCAGCTGGCAGGGCGAGACATAAAACAGTCTATCAAACTGGGTGCCGGAGATGATCCTAAAGCGGCATGGCGGCGTTGGCACATGCCTGTATTGGTGTGCGAGTGGGAATGGTCGTCGCCGGGACGCTGGAGGTGAAGTGAGGATGGAGATCGAGGCAAAGAGAAATACGGAATGAAATAAAACCAAGCGTGCCTTCTTTCTCTCTGCTAAATCTACTGTGCCTATCAAACTGGGCTACAGAGATGCTCGGAAAGCGGCATGGCGGTGTTGGCGTGTGCTAAGGTGGGCGAGTGGGGATCAGCGAGAAGATGGAGAGGTAGAGGACGGAGAGCAAAGGAAGATACTAGAATAAATCGATTGAAATCGTACAGCCTACCGAGTGTGGTTTTTCTCTCTTCTCTACGTTTCCTGGTGCCTATCAAGTAAATAGAATATCATAGCATTCTATGGTTTAGGTTGCACAACATACTCTCTCAACAACCTAAAGGAACATGCAAATGATTCACTACTTCAACATAACAAGAGCAAATAATAAGGGTAATTGGTATGGGGCCAATCCATCCCACACCCAAACTATTAACTCTGTAGCTAAAATAGTGATTCACAAAAAGCTAACACTCAGGAATCCTCACTCACATTGCAAATAGTTTCCATGGACACGAACCAAAGGTTCGAGGTCGACTCCCATCTATTGTTATTGCAAAGACACTACAAAAGTCAAACGTATCAACCTTTCAAGAAGACGCAGGGTTATGTGTACAAGACACACATTTAAAATAACAAAGGGTCACTTCACAGATTATTGACTTGATCTAAAAACTAACACTTGAGGATAAAGGAAGGATAAGCTTCTAACCTAGCATAGCAACCAAGTACAAGGCTTTTAGAAACAAAACTTTCTTTTCTGAAAGATGGTCTAGGTTGCCTTGAAATAGAATAGCGCGTTGACCATTCTTTCTACTCCGTGGTGGAATAATGGATACCAAGGAATGTCAAAGAAGAATACAACATATAGAGAATAGGACAAAAAGAAAGTGTTAATCCTCAAAGACTAATAGTTAGAAAGGACATTTTAAGTACATGATTGGAAATACGTCATAATCATTGGACGATAAGCCACCATTGGTAATTCCTCTACTAGATGATGGTCGTAAAACCACACGTGTAGGTGAAGAACTAGAAAGAATAGGTGAATGGAAATAAGGAAAACAAGTAGAACGTTTTTCTTGGGGGCATGGATAAAGGAAAGATCCTCTTGTAGTGATTTGGATCCACCGAAGTCTTCAAAACAATAATTTATCTTATCCAAAATGACACCATCTAGATTACAACCTAACTTTATCCATTCAAAAATCAATCGGCTGGTCCACCTCATCTCGTCAAGATTAGAAAATTATTCCCTCAAATTCATTTAGGATAACTAACACATATCAAAATTTAAAATAGCTTCTGGCAAAGCCACCTTTAATATTCCACGCTAACATCATCAAACATTGACGCCAACACCAAACTGCTCAATTGACCATTCATGATTCCATCAAAGTAACATGAACATCTAGATCTATCAATACAAATCTCTTCATCGCGCTCTTCACATGTTTATTTAACTAGCATAAATTATCAAATATCACCCTTCCAATATTGAATTTCATCAACCATAAGGAGACTCGCACTCTCTTCAATACTAATCAACTATTTACTTCCAACAACAGAGGAACAATAATACATGAAGCAAGGCCTAAAGCCTCTCACGGTAATGGCCTGCCCACATGCATACCAACATAATAAAGATAAAAGGAATCCACAATAAGATAGCAAAAGCGTAAATGCAATGCATGACCCAACCCATCCTAATATGCACCAGTGTGTCAAATTTTAAGGTTATTTGGTAAGTTTCTATTCATACCACGGACCTAAAGCCTGCTCCGATACCAACTATAGCACCCCAAGCCAATAAGCACTTGAGATGTTACCCCATACATTACACATAAAAATAACTAGTAACTTTTAGGAGGGAAATCGGAAGAGTCTCCTCTATTTATTAGGACATCTACGACAGGAAGATTATAAGAATACCAGAATGCAGGAATATAAGACCAGATAGAGCAGGTTCATCAACCAAATAATATACCAAAACTCTAAACCACTAGGAAATAAGAATTTAACAACTAGACACAAGAAGATAACGAATACTGTTACTAGGTACTACTCAATGGACTCCAAATCACAACCATACAATGTAATCTTATTATTTAGAAAGGTATAATTCCATGATTATTGTGAGGTCGTGCTGCGAAGTAGGTGGTGGATCTACTCCCATATTCCCCATGCATGACGTCCTCAATGTTTACCTAAAAATATGAAAGCAACAAGGGTGAGTACAAAGACTCAATAAGTTCACATACAAATAGTAATTTTACATAAATCAAAACACCAGGACATTATTAAACATCATTCATCCATTAGAACATAAAATATTATCTCCTACATGCCTATATGATCATCTCATCTCATCGTGAAAACTGGTATTGCTCGAGTGGACACCCGTCAGTATCCACTCGCTCCAACTCGTGGAGGGTGCCTCCAAAGTGGGTCGCAACCCATCAATGAAGGTCGCATTGTGTCCACCAAAGTAGGTCACGGTATCATCAACATGGGTATGAAAATATGCATAAAATGCACATGCCATCATCATCTTTGTTATTGTCATCATGGACACATCATCTATCTATACTATTAAAAATATTGGTGTTGTTCGTCGCCTCAATTTTTCCGTCTTCCATCAAATCACTCTTTAGCCCCTGGCTTTTCTAGATATTTACGCATGTTGCCATTTCTAAGTGAATCCCATCCCCACACGCTGCCTGGCTGCACCCGATCGACCCTGACTCCAGCGTCGCCGTTGCTCCTCCCCTCCCGACCTCCTTCCCATCGCCGGAGTTTCTCTCGGCCTCACCTCCTTCCTCCGCTCCTCCTACCCCCGCTAGACCTCATCTCTCCGCCGAGCTTTGTCCCCGCCGTCATCTCCTTCTTGCGCCCTCATCTCCCCTTCTCGCACGAGGAGGGCGTCCGTGAGGCGAGGGTTCGTGCTGGCCAGAGCACACACGGGCAGCGACAGGAGAGGGAGGTCCTTGTCGGGGTTGGGGACACACGCGGGGTGAGGAGACCGTAGGCGTTGACGAGCGGAGGAGGGAGTAGGCTAGATCGGCGGGTAACTGAACTAGCCCGGTCGGCTTCTTTCACCAGCGGGAGAAGCGGGGGAGGGCGACTCGTGTCGGTGGTGGGTGAGGGGGCATGCGTCGGCGATGGGGAACGGAGACCTTCGTAGGCGGGTGGGAGTCGGTGCATCGTAGAAGTGTGGCGCTAGAGAGGCTTGGGACGTGGGCCTAGCTTTTCCATCGGCGTCATGGCGTCTACGGCCGGCTTTGTAGGGTGCACCGCCTTCTGGTAACCTCTGCTTCCGTGGCGTAATGCTCCTACTAGTTTAGCCGGGAACAGAAGATGGATGATTCACGATTTACCTTTCTTCTTCAGACATGAGCGCTCCGCTTCCCTATATTCCCCTCTCTTGATTGTGCTACTTCTAACAAAAGAGTGGGATGCCTGTCGGTGGACTTTTGCCTGTCTATTTTTCATTTGATTAGAACTAAAACTATAGTGCGTCTATTTTTCATCTGATTAGATCTAAAACTATAGTGCATCGGTCAATTCAAACACTAGAGAGCGCTGCATTGACCATTCGGCTCTTGGCCAGCGATGCCACCCAATATTCAAAAGGAATTAATTTGCCTGAACATGATACCAAGCGGTGCATATTCCAGACTTGCTTCGGTGTCCTACAATCGGATGCAAATATATGGGCAGCTAAAGGATAACTACTTTTTTCTAAATAAAAGTCCACTGCTGATGGCCGATGCGCTTGCTTGTTGGCTCGTGTATTAACAAGCTCGTTGGGGAACCGCAAGAGGAAGGTATGATGAGCACAACAACAAGTTTTCCCTCAGTTATGAAACCAAGGTTTAATCGAACCAGTAGGAGCAAGGAAACACCCCAAAGGTGTTGCTAGCTGAGCCTTGGTAGGGCGCCCTACCGGTGCTAGTAGCAACATGGAGACCTACACAACACAACCACAGAACTATGTCCCCAACTTGCGATGAGGTTGTCAATCTCACCGGTTTTGCTAAAAACAAAGGATTAAACGTATCGAATGGGAGGAAGTAATAGTTTGCAGAAAGTAAACACAAAGCAGTAAACAGTTTATAGATTGTATGTAAAAGAAAAGACTGGGATCCATAGTTCACTAGAGGTGGCTCTCCTTAAGTTAGATAACATGCTGGGTGAACAAATTACAGCAGGGCAATTGACAAACATCGAGAAAGCAATACATGCATATACTAATCATCTTGACTCCTTTGAGATTCGATTGGGCATTACAACATTATACATAGACCGTCATCCAACTGCATGTATGACTAATAATCCACCTTCAGGTTATCATCCGAACCCCCTCCAGTATTAAGTTGCAAGCAACAGATTATTGCTTTACGAATTGCGTGTAAAGTAAACAATACGATTGTTCTATGAACAAAGGATTGTTGTTTTCTCCCTAGTAGCAACAACACATCTAGTATCTTAGAGATTTCTGTCACTTCCCCAGATTACCAGAGGCATGAACCCACTATCGAGCATAAATACAAACTCTTGGAGTTGCCAGCATCTACTTGGCCAAGATAGCTACTAACAACGGAAAGCATGCAAGATCATAAATAACAAAGACATGATAGAATCAATAATCAATCTGAAATAGCATCTCAATATCCATCGGATCCCCACAAACACAACATGCAGAATTACAAATAGATAATCTTGATTATGAACGGAGCTCACAAGATCTAAACATGAAAAAACAAAGGAGGAGAACCAGCCATCTAGCTACTACATGGACCCGTAGTCCAAAGATGAACTACTCACGCATCACACCGGAGGCTTGCATGATGATGAAGAAGGCCTCCAGGGTGAATTCCCCTTTCCGGCCGGGTGCCGGGAAGAGCTTCAGATCCCTCCCGATCTAGGGATGGAGATGACGGCGGCTACAGACTCTTTCGTGGATTTTTGATCGGGTACTTAGGGTTTTCGTCCCGACGGCAATATATAGGTGGAAGGAGAGGCCGAGGGGGTGCTGGGGTCGGCCAGACCACCCCCTGGCGTGGGCCAGGTGGTATGGCCGGCCCCCGGCCCTTCTCCGTCTCGTATTCTGGCATCTGATGACTTCCGGAAAAATAGGCACTTTGACTTTTGTCCGGTCCAATTTCGAGAATATTCATTTTCTGACTTTCCTGAAACCAAAAACAGCAGAAAACAGGCAGCTGACATTGTGGCTCTTGTTAATAGGTTAGTCCAAGAAATCATATGAAAAGTACTCCAAAGTGTGGACAAAACATAAGAAAGTGGATAAAACCAGGCATGAAACATCAAAAATTATAGATATATTTGCAATGTATCAGCGCTCCAGCGGCTTGATCCGCCCGTGACTCCAACCTGCTATCCGCTGGGTACTCGATAGTCAAGGCATGTTGATCCCAAGCTAGAGCATTGCATTCCTTGCGCCACAGATGTCAAGACCACCTAACTGCCCTCGGTTTGAGTCAAATGTGAGTAGCCTTCTCTAAATTTTTCTTCTGTCTCTGAAATTTTGTCAAGTTCCCATCCTCGTCAGATTTTATAGCATAGAAGAATGAAGGGTTATCATGCTGCACCTTTTGTAGGTACTCCAGAGTAGCACCTACATCACCATAGTGAGGAACTTTACGCTTGTACCTTTTCCAACCTCTAGCTTTCAGATAGTTTGAAGTGGCATGGTCTTTGATAATAGTTTGGTTGCTGACAGAATCATCCGGTGATTTATCAACCAGATCGACTGCGTAATCTTGATAGCTTCTACTGTAGTTGAGACAAATTTTAGTTGAGACAAATTTCTGATTTTAGGTTCAGTATGTATTTATAAGATCAACTTTCGAGTCATAGCACCCCGAATACTCATCTATATTAGGCTCCTATTTATTCGCTGGGAAAAGATAACCTGAACCTTGTCATAATCAGGCTGTCAAATAGCACCCGTTCAAGACTATTTGTGTGCACAACATACATCTCTACTACTTATAAAGGACTACTACTTATAAAGAGCAAACATGAATTTATCTAGAGGCACCCTACAAACTGTCCACACATAGACTAAAACAACACACTCAGGCCCACTAATCAGATCCGGTGTGCATTTAGCAATTTACACGAACTACTTATCCCCGCAAGCAAAACACAACGCTCACGCTTGGCTACTTTAAAAAAACTGATCACGGCAGGAAATAAGGAAACTGATCACGCCATCACCGCTCGCGAATCGCGATCGACATATCGTGGCCTTCTACGGTGTCCTCTCTGAGATCGTCACAATATGCGCCGCCTTTCCTTGACGGCGCCCTCTGCCCGCGCCGTCTGCCTAGGCGGCGCCCTCGCTGTGACAGCTTAACCAGGTTGCCACCGCCAGATTACAAGTTAACCAGCCCCCATCGCTGGAGTTCCTCTCCGCTGGCCGGTACAACTTAACCAGGCTGCCGCCGCCAGAATACAACCTAACCAGCCCTCATCGCTGGAGTTCCTCTCCGCTGGGCACAGTCTTATTGCAATCAGCACATTGTAATTGCCGTTGTGGTGCAGGTACGTGGCATTTAGGAAATTCGATTGTTGTTTGTCTTTCCAGTTGAGTCCATTTGCTTCCTCACCGTGGTCTTGCTGCAAGTATAATTCCCTCCGTATAGTCGCACTTGTACTTTCTGTACAGAAGATTCGATTGATGCTCTTGTCCGTTCTAAATTGCTCTGGATAAATATGGAAAAGCATGTGTCAGCTATTTTGAATTACATGCATAGATTCCCATTTGTACATACGATGCACATGTTTTTTAAATAATGTTTTATAATGCATATGTAGGATGATATTGAACTGAGAAGGAGGTTTTTGGTTCATATTTTGAAGTACGAAGAAAATGAGGCTCTAAATAATATCCCGGCAATGGAGCAAGAATTATAGTGTATAAAAAGAGACTTTCAAGAGATAAACATCATCAAATAATAAATAGTAGGTAATGTTGCTTAGTTATTTTTTATGTATGTTTATAACAAATTATCATGCATTTATGTGGCTGTGAATTTTATGTGAAGACATGTGTTTGGATTGTGAATTTTATGACAGGAGTGATCAAATTCGAGATGAAGGTGGGAAAGGAATGGTAAGAGCAACCAACTTCAAAGCCTAGCTACTAGCCATTGCAACACTGACCTGCTCCGTTATTCTGATTTGATCCTTAGTCAGACCACGCATATCATAATCAGCTTGTTTTTCTTCATATGTGATTTCTAATGTTTTCTGGGCGAGACATCCATCAAATCCTCCTGTATCAACCAAAAAACATAGAAAATGAGATGCAGTCGCTGTTCACCAGCTCAACTCAAAAAGTACATTGAGTAAAGCATTTTATTTTAGATCGTCAAGCAAGTCCAATAGGAAACTACAAGACACGTACACACATTGGCTGACAACAGGTGCATAACCAACCTGATATATTTAACTCTTGAGCAACTAAATTTCCAGATGCATAATCAACCTGTAGGCGCAGCGGACAACGGGTGCATAACCAACCTGATATATTTAACTCTAGAGTAACTGAATTTCCGGTTGCATAATCAACCTGCAGGCGGGGCAGACGCTGCAGCGCTCCTCAGCTCTTGTAGCAAGTTTAGAAAAAAAGAGTCAGGGACAACAAATAAAAGCAGTGCAAGGAAAAATGGAATAACTGCCCATATAGCTATATTCTATAACAATATCAGAAATACACCATCAGGGTTAACAATGAAAATTTCAGTATGCTCAAATATAAGTTATGTGATCATTGGTTATCACCCAAAAAGGTAGAACACGAGATGTAGATTATAGTACTATTGGCTAATCAAACAAATAACAAACTGCAGCTGTCAAAACAAAGTATGCTCCAAGCAGATACATCCACAATTTATCCATGTATAGAATGATTTTTTCACATAATTATTTTTATTTAGTGCAATAATACTTATGCCAGACCAATAAAAATGGAAAAGTGACAGATAAGCAGAAGTCCTTAGTGAACCCGACCCAATGATCCATGTTTGGTATCACCAAATGCAAAGACCGAAGATGAAAATAAATGAAAATACTAAAGATTTTTCAGGGCGGTCTAATAATGAACAAAATATGTGTAAATGGTATAGCTGCACTATCAATTGAAGACGAAATCTTTGCAAGGAGAAGGAAATTAGTGTACTGCAATAGGTGAACGAGGTTTGATGCCTTATTAAGGTTAATTGATTTGCAGGAGATGAATATTGGTAGTTGTACTAAGTTATCAGATCATACAATAAGCTACTGAAGATTTTTTCTTTGCAAGAACCAGGGTAGAAAGGATAATACAGTACTGACAGATCTCCGAGGGCTTATACGTTAGTACAAGAAGGATTCATAGACACAATATGTTGATTGAGAAAATCGCGCGCAATAATATATTAGCAGAGCAATGCAGCTTTTATATACAGATTGCAGCACAGTACACGCTGCTCCACTAAGCATCAACGGCCGCACTTTGATTTGATGATAGGAAACACTACTTATATAAACTTGCAGACAACAACACGATCAGAATGTAGACAGACCAATGTGTCTATGACCTACTATTCATATACAGTTCATAGTGTTTGAAAGGCAGTCTCCTTCTAGCTATTACATTGTCCATAAAGTGCCATAAGATGGATAATTTGAACAGGAATTTTAGACTTCTACTGACATTTTATACCATAAGACGATGAAGGCAGAGTTTTCAGATGATAGCTTGGGAATTTTCCCATTCAACTGTTGACCTGTGAAAGGAAGATCTCTAATAAAATGATCCTCCAAAGGTTAATCATGTGATCTACACCAATCCTTTTACCATCCTCCTATTGAACAGAGCAAGTGACTTCCATGGAGAAGAGGACCGCATCTCCGACTGCGCCTCCGCCTATGTGCCTAGCGCTGGATGCCCTCGAGCATGCCGAGCTCAACTGCATCCTTAGGCGGCGACCGTAATCTGAGATCTGGAGAGTGAGCTGGTGAGGAGTTCCAGGACCTCGCTAGGGCAGTGGGGAGACATGGGAGGAGGCGTATTACCTCGCCGGGGCGGTCAGGAGAGGCAGGTGGGGAGGCAGGTGAGGGGCGCAGGCCCTCGCCGTCTACAGAGCGGCAGGGAGATAAACAAGGGGGAGAAGGACCTTGCCGGGGCAGTGGGTAGCAGGTGAGCGGTTGCGACTTCACAGGGATGAGTGTTGATGGGGAGTACTGTACCAGTGTGGTCGTGTGATCTTTTCAGATTTGTGTGTGCGAGATTGGGGGCTGATATAATTTTTCTTTTTTGGGCGGTCGCATATGTACATCTGCTGTGTTCGTGCGTGTGTTCCTAGCTTTCCATGTACCTTCTTTTTTTCGAACCGAAGAGGGTCGAAGGCCCTGGAAGCTTTTCATTAGTCACATAACATGTGGCTGGTACAAATTACAAAGAGGCCTCTTACAAAATAGATATTCAAAGATAAAGCCTCTAAACTTACAAAAGACACCCTAGCACAAGAGGAGAAAAAGTAATCCAGTGCCTTGATGCCTCTGCCACCACTCGCCGGCGATCTCCAGGCACCGCCGGCGATCTCCAGGTGATACCGGCGCCTAGATCTGAGAGAAGTTGCTCAGTCGTTTTCCTTCGACGAGAGATCTTTGCCGCCGGCCACATCAAAGACTCCGGGGATGAAACCACTTTGATAAAAAGAGGCGTTGAGCTCCGATGCAGGATCGGGATTGCCTCCTCAAGGGAGGAAGATGATGGGTCGCCATGTCGGCCAAAGATCACGGCGGTCTTCTTGTCGTCCGCGTAAATCGCTCGAAGAAGTTGATAAGGCCAGCAAAACACAAACAAACGACCCAAGCCGCCCCATACCTCACCCTCGTCGCGCCACGGCCGGCTAGGAAGATGGAGAGGGCTTGACACGAAGAAGAGCTCTGCTTGCCGCGCAAGATGAAGAGGGAGGCGGCCATCCGCCACGTCGTCGTCAGCTTCGTCCCCTCGCCACCACAGCCGGTCAACAGAAGATGGAGGAACCTGAGGGCATCCCAGACAAAGAGGTAGAGCCAGGCTGATTTGTTTGAAGACGCGGTGGTTGTCGCCGTCGTCCACAGCTCCGACCGGAGGAACAGGAGGATGCCGCCGCCGAACCCTAGAGCCAAGATCTAGGCCATGAGATCCTCAGCTCCGCATCTACGCAAGCTACCCACTACCAGGACTAGGCCTACAACTAAACATACTCTACAGCCTAAAGCTACTCCGGCGACCCTCTGCCGCCTCCCCCCGCCGGCTACTCTGGCGAGAAGGGCAAGGAAGGGCCCCGGCCGGTCACACTCGACTCTCAAAGCGGAAGGGGAGAGGAAGGGTGATAAGAACTAAGAGGTAGACCACCCGTCCTGCTTTTGTTTTGAGAGATGATATATTCCATGTGGACTACATGCTTTGATCACATGTATACTTTGCGGGAAAAAATCGTGATCTTTTTTTGGGTACGTCTAGGGGCGAATTAAAATGGTTTCCAAAATATGCACTATGATGATCTTTTTTTTACGGGTTAATGTAATGATCATTTGATGAGTATTTTATAATTTTTTTACTTAATAAACTAAATGTGCACCATTGTAATTTCATAACCATGTAGGTATTTATCTTATATTCCTAAACAAGTATATTTCACTCTATATTATATTATGACTTATTCCATGTTGTATCCTTATTTGTAAACTAGCTTCATTTAATATTTGATAGGTTCATATGATACATTTGGAGCAAAGTAGCTGTTAGTTTAATCGATTCAGAAATGAATTATGATGTGGGTCATGTGTTCATACACACTCGCTCACATTGTTGGGCGTGTGATATAACTAATTGAATCGGTAAGAAAGCTCGCCAAAGAGAAACAAGAGTCAAAATAGTTTATTATTACAGATTATCAAACGGACGTTGCACGTGCATGCTTACTAGTGGATGAATCTAGCATGTACGTTTTGCCTTCTGTATGTCTTGCATCAACTTATTGTTTCTTCAACATCACAATTTTTCGTTATAGCATCTCACACATTTGTACTACTTAAGTTCTGACACAAATCATGGTTCAGTTTTATCTTGGGTCAGGAATCTAAGAAAATAACATTTGTAAAGATTAGTTCATAAGCTGATTACATATGTGCTACTCCTAACGATTATGGGCCTTATGTATAATATATGGGAGCATTGTAGTCAGTGTTTTGGATAACATTCATCACTATACGTTTGTCTTTGCAGCCTTTTTGTCAGCTCCACTATTTTCATAATGGCAGTGCACTTGGCTTCAATATTTGGTACGGAGAAAGATAGGGTCAACTACCCATCTCCATCACCAGCCACATCCAGCCCGCGCGGCCGCCTAGAGCTCTGCCTATCGCGACTGCATCAAGCAGGAGCCTACCGCAACTGCACCGAGCAGGAGGAAAGTGCCGAAGCGCCTCCTGGTTGACGGTGAACTCAGACCGTGCGCTATCGACGGTCGCGTGTCAAGGTATCTCAAGCGTGTACACTTCATGTTGTCTGGTTCTTCATGAGAAAAGGCCAATCCTCTGCGCTCATTCCCAGTTGATTCCATGTATGATATGATAGCATGAACTTCCCTGTGTTCTGAAAATTGTAGGTGTCACACGGTTTGGGTATGGGTATTGGTAAGATCGTATGGGTAACTCTAGGAGCCGCTCTGGTGGGTTGAGATGGTCAGCAGTAAGCAGCCTTCGTCATCCTCTTCAAGTTGATTTTGCTCCTCGTAAGTATATGAGAACTCGACTGAAATGTTTCAATAAAATAGCAACTTTTCGGTGCTTGTTGGGGAGACAACCAATTATAGTCAGGTACCATAGTTGACATTTCTTTCCGTGTGTGTAAAATTTTGAATTCAATTGGTTAGCCTCGTTCTGATAAGTGCATGTGTGTGATTTTGTCATAAATTTCAGGGACAGAGTTGTTCTAACCCATTTCATGATGAATGAGAGGTTGCAGCACGTGGACGTGCTAGCCTGTGGTCTCTGTATCGTTGAGTTGACAGTCATCATCATCCATGATCCCGAGCAGAGAACCCTAAACTCGGTGGAGCAGATCAGGCTTTTGACAATTTTATATTGAAGATGCTCTAGAAAGAAGATGAGTAGGGGGCAAGAGTGATTCTGCTACGAACATTTGCTATCGTAGTTCTTGCTTTATGTATGATTATATCAGGAGAATCCAAATGAATAGACATCACATGCCCATGTTTTTTGAATTTATGGAAATTGGTTCATTCGTCCGCATAATTTTTTATTATCCCGTAACAACGCACGGGCATTATGCTAGTAAGCATTAGATAAAATTGAGTGCAGAGAGATATGCAAAATTTACTATCCGTCATGAACTTGCCTCAACCGTGGGGTGGCGCAAACTGTGAAATGTAGTATTCGGAACTGGGGGTACCAACACCTGTTATTAAAATATACATTACACTCAATACACATCATCACTTCGAAAGCATGCAATCAAACATAACATCGCTCCTATGCGCTCTCAGCCTACAAGCAATCTCGCTGTCCATTGCAAACTAGTCATAGAACAACCTCCGAAAGGCTAAATAAAATAAAATAATAACACATGATAAAAAGGGTAATTATTTCCCCGGATGATTTATCAACTAGAGTCATACCAAAAAATTAACTCGTAATTCACTCACATGTAAAGCCCAAAGATTTAGTCACCTGCAGCTTACTATATAACAGTAGCAGTTTACTATGCAAAATCTTTCATGACAGATTTGCATTTGACCCGAGGCTACACAAATCACAGTATGAATGGTCCAAACAAACATATGAGTCACGGTATGCTCCAGGGAATCAACTAGAAAGAATTAGGAAATTATCTTATAGCTTCCATCCCTCTCTTTGTATGCATGAAATGATAGAGCAAATACAAAATCAAACAGCCCCAAGTGCTAAATGAAGAAATCCACTAGTCTCTCTCGTACTGTCTAGACACTATTTAATTTGGACAGGTACAAATTAGTTCCCTATTACAAATTAACATCCTTGAAATTTTCTGAAACTAGACACGTGCAGCCAAAAACTCTAATCAAAACTGCATATCAATAAAGGTTAGGAACCTACTCCTTGTCCGTTCTAACCATGCACACTGCTCCTAAAATCACTATGAAGGAAACCATTGAGTCTAGGCTAACCACGTCTCAACAGCACGGAAAATAAATCCTCACAAACTCAGTCCTACGCAACTACAGCCCAGTCTGCATCGTTGACCAAAAGAATCAAAACAGCAAGGATAAATAACGGCAACGCACCGCGGGAGTCAACTGACTGATGGCCGGTGGCGGCGGCCTGTGCTCAACCCGACGGCGACGGCGACGGTGACGGTGACCTGTTTCTCCAGCGGCGGCAATGACTCGACGATGGCGAGGCTTTGATCTAGAGGGCAACGGGTAGGGTTGAGATCGCGATGGGCGCAGTACCAAAACGCTACTAAGAGGCGGCGCAACAGGACATGAACGTCAAGTACGATAGGGCCTTGAGCCCAGCCCATGAGTTTGCTTTACTCACGTTATGAAGGATTAAAAAAAGATCAGTGTTGAAATAACATCACTACGCAGAGCACCTGGCAGCTACAAAAGGTCTTAATCACCAGGTTGTGAGCTCAAGCGCTAGAACACACTCTATTCTTAATTCTTTTCTTTTTATTTTCTCCTAGACTCGCATATAAACAACAATAAGGTTCTTTTTATTTACCTTATAATTTTATTTTTGATAAAAGAATTTAAAAAGCACAAAAATATTAGCATGACAATTTGGGATATCACAAAATACTCACAAAATGGGCTACCAGTACCATCTGTACACCCACATGCTGCCACCTCAAATAAGCTTGCCTGCTACACCGCCAATTTTCTCTCCCCTGTCGGCCTCTGTGCCTCGGTTACCGGACCCCAAATTGACCGTCTCTCCATTCAATAAAGAAAAAAAAAGTCGACAATCTCTTCAAAAAAATCAACCATCCACCAAATGAAAATCCATTATCTAATGCTTCCCGTTTATTATGAACGGACGATCGCAATTGCTCGAGCGTCACGAGAGTAGTCGTCTGAGCTACTAGTTGTAGCTCCGTGAAATCACGCGCCTGGAAGTGGCAGAATAATTTATTCTCTATTAGTGACAGAAGAAGATCAACGATATACAGTACCAAATCAACAAGTCAGTGGCTTTATCTGTCTGACCAGTGAGAGCCGACACGAGTGGTGAACAGCTTGAAGTGCAGCGGAATAGGTGCCTTTAAGGCATACAGTATGTACACCTCCGTTCTGATTTAGGATGGTCACATAGTGCTAAATAACTTAGACTAGTAACTTGCACATGTACCTTCATAGTGGTAATAACATGTGTGTAGTGTCACGCAAAGGCCTAATTAATTAGATTGTAGAATCATATACTAGTCTTGGTATATGTGATGTTATGGTAACTAGCTAAGTAACGTCCCTTTCGTTTTTTTATTAATTAAATCTAAAAATATATTTAATTCGAGAAAGTATATATGCTTACTTGTAGTTCAAGTTTGTCAAGATGCAAAATCTTAAGAAGAAGTTGAACCTCTTGTCAAAACTCTCTGTGGTTTCTGATACTCCCTCCGACCCAAATTAGTTGACTCAACTTTGTTAAGATTCGGATGTATCGAATACTAAATCATGTCTAGATACAACCGAATTTAGACAAATCCAAGTCAACTAATTTGGGTCGGAGGGAGTATATTAATTGACTATCCGATGGATACCTCCAAAAGTTTTTTCTTAAAACTTGCAAAACAACCTATAATTTACTTGTAATTCAAATTTGACCTAATTTTGATGAATCTACATAGTCATTCAAGTGGCGGAGTTAGCTAGAAAGTTTGAAAACTCATAAAACATAGAAATCGTTAGTATAACATGTTGGTCCACTATATATACTAGTAAGTTGTATGTGTCCTGCATGTGAGGCTCAGATAATAGACGTCTGACATATCATCACTATATAAAATTATAATAGGTAAAGCAGAAAAAATATAAATTTGATCAACATCTATAAAGTATGGGTGTATATTTGATTCTTCTACTTTGTATCATCATGTGTAGAAGTCAAAGATTATTAGCTACCTAACACTTAAAATTTTTGGTAACATGGTCTAGAGAAACGAGGGAGAAGATTCTAGTATGATGGAGAAATGTGTTTTGAGAGGTTTATGCATAGCATTCATTGTGTTCAAGACTATCAATAGAATCTTCTAGATGCTAGAATGGAAAAGAAGATCCAATGGCTAGAAATGTTCGGATTCACGAGTCTCGATCCAACAGGTCAATATTCAAATTTATTCATACACTATATAGGGTAATATGTCTAAAAACATGGCTTGTGGCATTCAGATCCATACTCTTCAGACTGTCTTTATAGAAAGGAACAATCTCGTTATCACTCGGAAAATTAAGAATGATCTTTCCTGATATTTGGAAACTCACATCGACGGCATTGTTTACTACAAGAAGATGCACCCGTCTACCTCCGAAAAGAAAATTAATTCAAGAGCAATCTATCGCATTTACTTGTAGCTCAAGTTTAACCTAATTTCGTTAAATTGTCAAGATGCATCTTAGCAAGAAGTTGAACTTGTTGTAAGAACTATCGGTGGTGGTTTCTGATATATTAAATCAGCCCCCAATGGTTACCTCAAAAAAACATAAAACTTTCAATGCAACCTACAATTTACTTGAAGTTCAAAATTGACCTAATTTCAATAAATCGACATAAAATCACTTTCAAGTGGGTAAAGTTAGTTATAGGAATAAGTTTGGAAACTCATAAAACACGGGAATCATAAGTACAACATGACGGTCCACTATATATGTCTGAAAGCTTGGCTTGTGGCATTCAAATCCATATCCTTCAGACTTTCTTTACGAAAATGAACAATAATCTCATCATCACTTGGAAAATTTAGAATGTTCTTTCCTGATAGTTGGAAGCTCACACGGACAGTACTGATTACTGCAAGAAGATGCATTCATCTACCTCCAAAGAGATATTTAATTCAAGAAAAATCTACTGCGCTTACTTGTAGCTCAAGTTTGAGCTAATTTTTCGTTAAATTGTCAAGAAGCAAAATCTTAATTAGAAAGAAGTTAAAAACCTATTGTCAAAATTCTCGGTTGGTTTCTGATATATTAATTGACCCCCAATGGGTACACCTCCAAAAGTTTTTTTGTAATTCTTTATAAGCAACCTACAATTTAGTAGTTATAGTTCAAGTTTGACCAAATTTCAATAAATATAGGCATGAAGCCATTCAAGTGGGGCAAAGTTAATTAGCTATAGGGAGTTTGAAAACTCTTAAAACATGGGAATCGTAAGTAAAACACGATGGTCCACTTAATATGTCTAGAAGCTTGGCTTATGGCATTGAGATCCATATTCTTCAGACTTTCTTTACGGAAAAGAACCATCTCGTCATCACTCAGAAAACTGAGAATTTTATTTTCTCATAGTTAGAAACTCACATCGACGATATTGTTTACTACAAGAAAATGCATCCATCTACCTCCGAAAATACATATAATTCAAGAGCAATCTATCGCGCTTACTTGTAGCTCAAGTTTGACCTAATTTTGTTAAATCGACAAGAATTCACTAAAGTGTGCAAAGTTTGCTAGGAAGCTTGAAAAAACCTAGTACTAAAAACTTGGGTATTACATATAAAAAACAATTGGTCTAGTTTGTGTGATAATTGGGGCGGTTGCATTTTATTTTAACTATGGCAGGTCTCGTAGGAGCGAGGTGCTTGAGAGTTAACATGATCGATGGAAGTACAACTTACATCAAGGACCTCATAAAAAATGAAAATTGCATCCAAGTCCATGGATTTAGCACAATGACCCTAAAACTAAGCAATAAAGTGTGTGTGTTTTGAGGTTTGCGCATACTAGCTTTCATCGTGCTAAAGACTATCAATAGAATATTTCTCGATGCTAAGGGAAAATAGAAGATCTAACGGTTAGCAATGTTTGGATTTGCCAGTCTTGATCCAGCGGTCAATGTTTAAAGTTAATTCGTACACTATATAATGGTGGTATGGTATTGTAAGAGATAAGACAAGATAAAGATAAGATAATAAGTATTGCGAATGGCCGATCTAATGGTAGGTCTCGTAGGATCTAGATGCTTGAGAGTTAACACGGTGGGTGGAAGTATAAGTTACATCAAGGACCTCATAAAAATGAAAAATGCATCAAGTCTATGCATTTAGCACAAGGACCTTGAAACTGAGCAATGAAAAGTGTGTTTTAAGGTTTGTGCATACTAGCGTTCATCGTGCTAAAGACTATAATATAAGTAGAATCTTGCTAGATGCTAAGAATGGAAAAGAAAATCCAACGGTTAGCAATGTTTGGATTTGCCAGTCTTGATCCAACGGTCAATATTTCGAAGTTAATCCGTACACTACATGAAGTGGTATGATATTGTAAGAGATAATACAAGATAAAGATAAGAAGTATTGCAAATGGCCGATCTAATGGTAGGTCTCGTAGGAGCGAGGTGCTTGAGAGTTAACACGGTCGGTGGAAGTACAAGTTACATCAAGGACCTCATAAAAACTAAAAATTGCATCCAAGTCCATGCATTTAGCACAAGGACCCTAAAACTGAGCAATGAATTAAGTGTGTTTTGAGGTTTGTGCATACTAGTGTTCATCGTGCTTAACACTATAGGTAGAATCTTTCTAGATGCTAAGAATGGAAAAGAAGATCCAACGGTTAGTAATTTTTGGATTTGCTAGTCTTGATCCAACGGTCAATGTTCAAAGTTAATCCGTACACTATATGAAGTGGTACGGTAATGTAAGAGATAAGCCAAGATAAAGATAAGTTAAGAATTATAGTTCTGCGAATGGCCGATCTTTTGAATAAGCTTCCCTCCTAATGTTTGGGAAGCGAGTGAAAATTTCGAAAACCGGAAAATTTTGAATTTTTGTGCCGCCAAGGACCAAAGTGGTTTCCTTCCTATGTACTCCTAGTCCCTACTCCACACCAACGCGCGGCTACCGAACACGCCAGAGACACAGAGTCCCCGTACCAAGGCACATGTACGCAGCGCCACGCTGTGGACGAGAGGAGAGAGATCAAGCCAGGCCGATGCACAAGGGGAAAGGGGAGGAGAGATGGAGCATATCGAAGGAGAGAGAAAACACACGATTTGTTTTTCGTGCATAGTCCTGAATTTTACTACTAGTAGAGTGTACACTGTAAGGCCGTAGGAGTACCTCGTGTCAGGAACCCATCATAACTTTGCTCTGACATGGAACCACCTTCAACTCCTCTTCGTTGTTGCCCTCTTCCCCGGCCAACTTTTTATTCTCTCAGCATGTACATCGCATGGACAGAGGTGAGCGTATGTCTTTGCAAAGAAATGTACTACTCCCGTATTGTGTAAAAAGCACACCTTAATAAGGCCTACTATGTGGCATCCGCTAAGGTTCACCTTATACATAGTGGAAAAAATAAAGTTATCTTTAAGCCTAAGATGCACCTCAAGCTTGTGGGTTGACCATAGAGAATAGAAAAATCATTTCCCCTCTCTCCTTATTTCATGTGATCGTTTTCAAAAGGGGTTCAAAATTTTGAAGATGCAAAATCTTAGCAGCTAGAAGTCAAACCAGTCGTCAAAACTCTCTGTGCTTTCTGATATATTAATTGACCGATCGATGGGTTCCCCCAAAAGCTTTTTTTCATAAAACTTTCAAACCAACCTAAAATTTATTACTTGTAGTTCAAATTTGACATTATTTCGATACATCGATATAAAGTCATTCTACAAGTGGGCGGGGTCAGCTAGGAACCTTGAAAACTCGTAAAACATGGGAATCGTAAGTAAAACACATTGGTCCACCTATCCAATATGTCTAGAAGCTTGGCTTATGGCATTGATATCCATATTCTTTGGACTTTGTTTACGGAAAATAATCATCTCGTCACCACTCAGAAAACTGAGAATTTTCTTTCATGATAGTTGGAAACTCACACCGACAATATTGTTTACTACAAGAAGATGCACACATCTACCTCCGAAAATACATTTAATTCAAGAGCAATCTATTGAACTTGTAGCTAAAGTTTGAATTAATTTCGTTAAATTGACAAGAAGTCACCGAACTGCGTGAAGTTAGCTAGGAAGGTTTAAAAATCCTAGTACTAGTATTACGTATTAGAAACCGTGGTCCAGTTTGTGTGATAATTGGGGCAGTTGAATTTTATTTTGACCTTGGTAGGTCTCGTAGGAGCAAGGTGCTTGAGAGTTAACATGGTCAGTGGAAGTACAAGTTACATCAAAGACCTCATAAAGAATGAAAATTGCATCCAACTTCATGCATTTAGCACAAGGACCCTGAAAGTGTGTGTTTTGAGGTTTGTGCATACTAGCGTCCATTGTGCTAAAGACTATCAGTAGAATCTATCTAAACGCTAAGAATTCAAAAGAAGATCCAATAGTTAGCAATGTTTGTATTTGCCAGTCTTGATCCAATAGTCAATGTTCAAAGTTAATACACACACTATATGTAGTGGTATGGTATTGTAAGAGATAAAACAAGATAAAGATAAGATAAGAAGTACTGCGAATGGCTGATCTAATGGTAGGTATTGTAGGAGCGAGGTGCTTGAGAGTTAACACGGTCGGTGGAAGTACAAGTTACATCAAGAACCTCATAAAAGTGAAAATTGCATCCAAAGTCCATGCATTTAGCACAAGGACCCTGAAACTGAGCAATGAAGTGTGTGTTTTGAGGTTTGCGCATACTAGCGTTCATCGTGCTAAAGACTACCTTACAATCTTTCAAGATGCTAAGAATGGAAAGAAGATCGAACAGTTTGCAATGTTTGGATTTGCCAGTCTTGATCTAACGGTCTATGTTCAAAGTTAATCGGTCAGCAAAGTTTGACCTAATTTCATGAAACGGTTAGCAAAATTTGACCTAATTTCATTAAACAGTTAGGATGCAAAATCTTAGCAAGAAGATGAACCTGTCGTCAGAACTCTTGGTGGTTTCTGATATATATTAATTGATCCCCCTGATGGGTACCTCCAAGAGCTTTTCGTAAAACTTTCAAAGCAACCTACAATTTACCTGTAGTAGTCCAAATTTTACCTAATTTCGATAAATCGACATAAACTCATTCAAGTGGGTGAAATTAGCTAGGAAATTTGAGAACTCATAAAACATGGGAAATCATAAGTGCATCATGTTGGTCCGCTATATATGTGTGTGAAAACTTGGCTTGTGGCATTCAGATCCATAGTCTTCGGACTTTCTTTAGGGGAAAGAACAATCTAGTCATCACTCAAAAAATTGGGAATGTTCTTTCCTAAGATAGTTGGAAACTCACACTAGCGGCATTTTTTACTACAAGAAGATGCGCCTATATCTACCTCCGAGAAGACTTTTAAATCAAGAGCAATCTATTGCGCTTACTTGTAGCTAAAGTTTGGCCTAATTTTGTTAAACTGACAAGATGCAAAATCTTAGCAAGAAATTGAATTTGTCATCAAAAATCTCGTTGGATGGTTTCTCATATATTAATTGTGACCCCTGATGGGTACCTTCGAAAGATTTTTCGTAAAACTTTCACAGTAACCTACAATTTACTTGTAGTAGTTCAAATTTGACCTAATTTTGATAAATCGACATAAGGTCATTCAAGTGGGCGGAGTTAGGTAGCGAGTTTGAGAACTCATAAATCATGGGAAATCATAAGTATAATATGTTGGTCCACTATAGATATATATGTGTGAAAACTTGGCTTCTGGCATTTAGATCGATATTCTTCGAACTTCCTTTACGAGAGAGAATAATCTTGACATCACTCAGAAAATTGAGAATGGTCTTTCCTGATAGTTGGAAACTCATATCGACGACATTGTTTACTACAAGAAGATGCACCCATCTACCTCCTAAAAGACATTTAATTCAAGAGTAATCTATCGCGCTTACTTGTAGCTCAATTCTGACTTAATTTTGTTAAATTGTCAAGATGCAAAATCTTAGAAAGACGTTGAACCTATCATCAAAACTCTCAGTGGTTTCTGATATATTAATTTACCCCTCCCCCGAAGGGTAACTCCAAAAGCTTTTTCATAAAACTTTCAAAGCAACCTACAATTTACTTGTAGTTCAAATTTGACTTAATATAATTTTGATAAATCGGGATAAAGTCATTCAAGTTGGCAGAGTTAGATAGGAAGTTTGAAAGCACATAAAACATGGGTATTGTCAGTATAACATGTTGGTCCACTATATATGTCTAAAAACCTGGATTGTGGCATTTAGATCCATATTCTTCGGACTGTCTTTACAAAAAAGAACAACCTCGCTTGTCATCTCTCAGAAAATTGAGAATTGAATGTTCTTTCCTAATAGTTCAAAACTCACTCCGACGACATTGTTTACAACAAGAAAATGCACCCATCTACCTTTGAAAAGACATTTATTTCGAGAGCAATCTATCGCACTTACTTGTAGCTCAAGTTTCACCTAATTTTGTTAAATTGTCCAGATGCAAAATCTTAGCAAGAAGTTAAACATGTTGTCAAAACTCTTGGTGGTTTGTGATATATTAATTGACCCCCTGTTGGGTACCTCTAATTTTTTTCGTAAATCTTTAAAAGCAACCTACAATTTAGTTGTAGTTAAAATTTGCCCTAATTTTGATAAATCAGCTTGAAGTCATTCAAGTGTGTGGAGTTAGCTAGGGATCTTGAAAAATCATAAAACATGGGAATCTAACTCCGGACTTCGGACTTCCTTTACAGAAAAGAACAATCTCGTCATCACTCTAAAAATTTGAGAATGCTCTTTCCTCATAGTTGGAAACTCACAATAACAACATTGTTTACTACAAGGAGATGCACCCATCTAACTCCGAAGAGACATTTAATTCAACAACAATCTATCGTACTTACTTATAGCTCAAGTTTAACCCAATTTCGTTGAATGAGCACAAAGTAACTTAAGTGTGCGAAGTTAGCAAAGAAGCTTGAAAAATCCTAGTACTAAAAACCTAGAATTATAAGAAACCATGGTCCACTTTGTCTGATAGTTGGGGTGGTGGCATTTTCTTCTAACTGTGGTAGGTCCCGTAGGTGCGAGGTGCTTTACTTAACACGGTCAGTGGAAGTACAAGTTACATCAAGGACCTCATAAAAATGGATATTACATCCAAGTGCATACATTTAGCACAAAGACCCTGACATTAAGAAATGGAGTGTGTTTTGAGGTTTGCGCATACCAGCGTTCATTGTGCTAAAGAGTAAAGACTGTTAATAGAATATTCTAGACGCTAGAATGAAAAAGATCCAACGGTTGGCAATGTTGGGATTTGCTAAATATTAATATTTACAATATCAGATGTATACTATATGAATTCAAGTATGTTTCATTGTGTTTCAACAATATTGATTTTTTCAATGACTATACTTTTTAATATTGTATATAGTTGGTCAAACTTTGTAACATTTGACTTTGACTAAACCTAATATGCTAAGTAATATTAAACAAAGGGAGTATAGGATAATATTAGGAAAACAACATTTTTTTAGAACCCTCAAGAGCTTTTTCTTAGCATCACAGATCTGAATATTACATTGACACTGATGATTAACAAAACTGTAAACAGAGCAAACCCAAACTCATACGAAGTAGTAGTACAACTTAACAACTTCTAGGGGGACTTCACGATCTTCTCAGGCGACTTGGCAGCATCCTCCACGGGCAACTTTGTTGCGTCCTCCGCGGTACCATCGCCAAGCAGGGACTCGTGGATGTTGGGCAACACGCCGATGTGCGCGATGGTAACATCGGCCAGCAGCTTGCTAAGCTCCTCGTCGCGCATGACGCCGAGCATCACGTGCCTCGGGATGATGCGGATCTTCTTGCTATCCTTCACGGCTTGCCCGGCGAGCTCCAGCACCTTGGCGGTGAGGTAATCAAGAATGGCCGCGAGGTAGATGGGAGCCTCGAAGCCTATGCGCTAGCAGTACCGACCCTCCTTGAGGTAGTGCCCGATACGGCCGACGGGGAAATGCAGCCCGGCCTTGATGGACCTCGACACTACTTCTTCCTATGTCTGTCTGGTGCGAGACTATGACCAAGAGTGGCCAGAGCAAGATTCATAAGCCGACAACATGTCTTCTTTTTCTCCACGGCCTTTGTCGCCACCACCTGGGTCTTCTTCTTCTTCCCACGGGGAGCTCCGGTCTTCAGAGCCATAGCTGCAAAGTCTAAAAGGAGCAAGGGGAAGAAGAGGAAGAAAGGTTAATTGTGGAGGGTCGGTGAAGGTGCCCAGGTCCCTTGTATTGAAACTTTAACAACACTGTCTTTACTGTTTTACAAGTATGAATTATAATACTACTAAAAGGCTATGTGCATCAACCGATGCATAGGCCGGGGTTCTAGTCCCCTTTCTTTAAAAACAAATTTACTGGAATTTTTTTGAGTTGTGATGATGTCCAATCGATTCTAGAGCTAGCTCTGTGCCTCCGCCCCTTGGATGTGAACCATTGTTTTTCGGAGTACTGTTGTATAATATGGCCATGACCTTGGTCATTCTTTCCATGTTTCCTTATTTTCTTTCACTTTTTCTAAACATGGTCAGATGTGTCAGCATGAAAATTCATACAAAGAAGTTGTATTTTTCAAAATAATAGTCGGTTTTCAGTATGACTGTGTGGGTACAATAATTAGTATATATGAATTTTTGACAAATTTATAAGCAATCTATCACGCACTTGTAGTTCAAATTTTACCTACTTTGGTTTTATTGACAAAATGTCATTTAATTATGCGAAATTAGCTAGAAGGCTTCAAAATTCATGAAACTTGTTAACCATGAAACATACTCTATTTTATGTGAAAATTAGTGTGTTGTGGTATTCGGAGCCATACTCTTTGCCTTTTCTTCAAAAAATAATTATATGTGTATCTTCTAAAATTATTTAACAAAATTCTATATATAAAAGTTGAAAAGTCCAATTAACAATATTAGTATGCCATGCCAAGATGCACCCCATCTACCAGAAATGGACACGACCTTTTTCATTGTTTAACTTGAAACCTAAGTATGTTAACACATCGTTGGTCATATTATGAAAAAGTGTTTTTAAACCTTGTCAAAATTTGGGTTTATCATTTACGGAAGAGGACACCATACATAAGTGCTTAACTTTTTTTATTGTTTTCTTTACTTTTCTTTAATTTATCCCAATAAACAGGACGAGTGATGCATATATGACCTTGACATTGGTAACTTGGCTTAAAATGTGAACAATGTTCATACATGGTTGTGACCATATTGTGTAGCAAGTTTTTCGAAAGTTGTCCAAATCTCTGTTTATAATTTTCGTCCAAACAAGCACAAATTATAAGAGGACACCATTAGTTTCAACTATGTATCATTACACCCCCCCTCCAAAAAAACTATGTATCATTACACACATTGAAATAACTATTTTCATATAGTACTAACATGCGGTGGAAATTATTTATATTTTTGCTAGAATACAGTGAGTGCACTCTAAGCCAAATTATCCGGACGTACTTAATTACTAAAAAATAAATCCTATCACTTGGAAATTGAAAAGCATTTTCCTAAAAGTTCAGAACTCTCATTGACAACATTATTTACCAAAGCCAAGATTCTTACTAGAACGAGATATAGTACAGTGCCCGCCTCTGCTCTAGACACCATTTAATTTTGCACCCAGGCACGCTTCTTCGGGGGGAAGAGACCTTGTCGTCGCCGTCCTCCACCTCCTCCCTATTGTTGTCTTCGGCCTCCTTGTCAACATCGACCTTAGACTCCTCCTCTTCCTCAGTCTCATCTTCCGTCTTATAGGAGTTGCTCGACGTTGGTGGTGGCATCCCTTCAAAAAAGCACTACCAGTGGCTATCTTCTTCATCAGAGGAGTGAGACAGCGGCGACAGCCATGGCCCGTCGACTGATTCTGGGCTTCCAGGCAGAGTTTTGAGGCCTTTCCCATTTGTCAGGTCAATCGACTTGTTCTGGAGAGAGTTGTCATACGATATTTTGGAAGGCAATAGAGAGAGATCGAGTTCTAAGCAACGGTAAGTTGGGTGTTTTGGGTGAAAGGAGGGGTGCATACTGTTACAATTTATAATGTCTATTTATAGCCGTGCTTGTGTTAGTATCCTGAAAAGTATCCCAAAATATCATAAATAGGTTATACCAGACTCGTCCCGTCAACAGAAAAAGGATTATACCAGACTTGTCGATTCTTGATTTTTCTCGGCCTAGAGAATTCAGGAGGCGCCTGCTTTATCCCAAAATGAAGAGAATCATGCAGATCCTCCTAAATTACTCGGTGCCTCTTACTTCCTCCGTTAAAAATTAAGTGTCTCTAGTAGTACATGCTTATCTAGCTACAGTACTACTAGTATACGTATACTCTTCACAAAGTTGCGGCATCAAACTTGATTAATGGTGATATGGTGTGGGCCTCATCTTTTTCTGCACCGCTGCACCTCAGACCAGAAGTATAATCATTGCGTGAAAGCTTACACAGGAAGGAAGGAGAAATGGAGAGGATGGTGGATGGATGGTGAGAGGGGGTGAAGGAGAGAGAAAATCTACTAGTAGTATATGTACTAGTACCATGTTCAGGAACCCATCGTAATATGTAACTTTTATGACGAAATTAGATAGGAACCATGATCAACTATGTGTGAAACCATTGGCTTGTGGCATTATAAACCATATTATTTGGACTTTCTTCACAAAAAACATCACCGTCCTCACTAGGGAAAATTGAATTTCTGTTTTCCTAATTATTGGAAACTCCCACATGCAACAATGCTTACTACGCTAACATGCACCCATCTATCAAACTATTGTGGGAACTCTATCAAATTGTAAACTATGATGTCAATATGGCCTTGATGACCTTGGTCGTTCGGGTTGAAATAAACCCGATAATGTCCATACACATGGTAGGACAATATTGTGAAGCTATTTTTCCAAAAACTTGTCTAATCCCGTGATTACCGTTTTCATGGCACGTGGTGCACAAGACATGATAGGACATCATGAGTAAAACTTTTGTTTTTCGTTTATTTAATGTGATTATTTTCAAAACGGGTTCAAAATTGCCAAGATGCAAAATCTTAGCAAAATGTTCAACCTATTATCAAAACTCTCGATGGTTTCTGATATATTAATTGACCCCCCGATGGGTACCTCCAAAATATTTTTCAAAAAACTTTCAAAGCAACCTACATTTTACTTGTTGTAGATCAAATTTTACCTAATTTGGATAAATCGACATAAAGTCATTCAAGTGGTCGAAGTTAGCTAGGAAATTTGAGACTCATAAAACATGGGAAATCGTGAGTACAACATGTTGGTCCATTATATATGTCTGAAAAATTCGCTTGTAGCATTTAGATCCATATTCTTAAGACTTTCTTTACAGGAAGGAACAATCACGACATCACTCGGAAAATTGAGAATATTCTTTCCTTATAGTTGGAAACTCATGATGACAACATTGTTTACTATAAGAAGATGCATCCATCTACCTCCAAAAATACAATTTTTTCAATATGAATCTACCACGCTTACTTATAGCTCAAGTTTGACCTAATTTCATCAAATTTTCAAGATACAAAAGTTTAGAAAGAAGTATAACCTGTTGTCAAAAATCTCAGTCATTTCTGATATATTAACTAAACTCTCAATGGGTACATCCAAAAGCTTTTTCTTAAAACTTTCAATGCAACCTATAATTTACTTGTATTTCAAACGTGACATAATTTAGATAAATTGACATAAAGTCTCTTTTAAGTGGGTAGAGTTAGCTATAGGAAGAAGTTTGAAAACTCATAAAACATGGGAATCATAAGTTCAACATGATGGTCCACTATATATGTCTGAAATCTTGGCTTGTGGCATTCAGATCCATATCCTTCGGACTTTCTTAATGGAAAGGTACAATCTCATCATCACTCTGAAAATTGAGAATATTATTTGCCAGTCTTGATCCAACGGTTAATGTTCAAAGTTAATATGTACACTATATGCAGAGGTATGGTATTGTAAGAGATAAGAAAAGATAAAGATAAGATAAGAAGTACTAGGAATGGATGATCTAATGATAGGTCTCGTAGGAGCGAGGTCCTTGAGAGTTAACACAGTTGGTGGAAGTACAAGTTACATCAAGGACCTCATAAAAAAATGAAAATTGCATCCAAGTCCGCGCATTTAGCACAAGGACCCTAAAACTGGGTAATGAATTAAGTGTGTGTTTTGAGGTTTGCGCATACTAGCATTCATCATGCTCAAGACTATCAATATAATCTTTCTAGATGCTAAGAATGGAAAAGAAGATCCAAAGGTTAGCAATGTTTGGATTTGCCAGTCTTGATCCAACGGTCAATGTTTCGAAGTTAATCCGTACACTACGCATGTAGTGGTATGGTATTGTGTAAGACAAGATAAAGATAAGATAATAAGTACTACGAATTGCCGATCTAATGGTAGGTCTCATAGGAGCGAGGTGCTTGAGGGTTAACACGGTCGGTGGAGGTACAAGTTACATCAAGGACCTTATAAAAAATGAAAATTCCATCCATGTCCATGCATCTAGCACAAAGGACCCTGAAAGTGAGCAATGAAGTACTATGTGTTTTGAGGTTTGCGCATACTAGCATTCATCGTGCTAAAGACTATCAGTAGAATCTTTCTAGATGCTAAGAATGGAAAAGAAGATCCAACAGTTAACAATGTTTGTATTTGCCAGTCTTGATCCAACAGTCAATGTTCAATGTTAACCCTACACTATATGCAGTGGTATGGTATTGTAAGATATAAGAGACAAGGTAAAGATAAGGTAAGAAGTACTGCGAATGGCTGATCTAATGGTAGGTCTCGTAGAAGTGAGGTGCTTGAGAATTAACATGGTCGGTGGAAGTACAAGTTACATTAAGGACCTCATTAAAAATGAAAATTACATCCAAGTCAATGCATTTAGCACAAGGACCCTGAAATTGAGCAATGAAGTGTGTGTTTCGAGGTTTGCGCGCGCATACTAGCATTCATCGTGTTAAAGACTATCAATAGAATCTTTCTAGATGCTAAGATTGGAAAAGAAGATCCAACTGTTAGCAATGTTTGGATTTGCCAGTCTTTATCCAACGGTCAATGTTCAAAGTTAATTCGTACACTATATGAAGTGGTATGGCATTGTGTAAGAGATAAGACAAGATAAAGATAAGATAAGATAAGAAGTATAGTACTGTGAATGGACTTTTAAATGGTAGGTATCTAAGAGGGAGGTGCTTGAGAGTTAACACGACTGGTGGAAGTACAAGTTACATCAAGAACCTCATAAAAAATTAAAATTGTATCCAAGTCCATGCATTTAGCACAAGGACCCTAAAAATGAGCAATTAGGGATATTAAAACCTGGACACGAGGAAGCTCTCTCACGACCTCGCTGTTTTCAGCCGTCCATCGACGCATGGAAGCTCTTCTGCCCGTCCGCCTTAGGTATGCTCCCGAATTAGCCCACTTGTCCCTAGGGATGGGTCTCCGAGCATCAAATCGACTCCCTCTCATTCGCTCTCGGATAGACGGTTACGATAGAGCCGCGTACGCATCAACAAAACTGGTGGATCATGGGCGACGGCCCACCTCCCTGTACCGCAATCCACCGGTCCATCCTTCCATAGTTCCGGGTTCCCTCCCGACCTCTTTCTCTCAACCTAGGGAAAACCCTAGGTCTCGCCGCCATGCCATCTTCGGTTACTTGCGGTAGAGCTTCATCCATGGAACCTTGGTGAATTGGTGGACCAAACTAGATCTTGAATTGGTGGAATCGTTTGCTAGGGAGATCCCGTGGGGAGGGGCAGTCGACCATGGTAGCGGCAGGGATTCCCTTCACATGCCCACAAGGACCCTAAAACTGAGCAATGAAGTACTGTGTGTTTTGAGGTTTGGGCATACTAGTGTTCATCGTGCTAAAGACTATCAGTTGAATCTTCCTAGATGCTAAGAATGGAAAAGAAGATGCAATGGTTAGCAATGTTTGGATTTGCCAGTCTTGATCCAACGGTCAATGTTCAAAGTTAATCCGTACACTACATGAAGTGGTATGAGACTATAAGATATAATACAAGATAAAGATAAGATAAGAAGTATTGCGAATGGCCGATCTAATGGTAGGTCTCGTAGGAGCAAGGTGCTTGAGAGTTAACACAGTCGGTGGAAGTACAAGTTACATCAAGGACCTCATAAAAAATAAAAATTGCATCCAAGTCTATGCATTTAGCACAAGGACACTGAAAGTGAGCAATGAATTAAGTGTGTGTTTTGAGGTTTGCGCATACTTGCGTTCATCATGCTCAAGACTATCAGTAGAATATTTCTAAATGCTAATAATGGAAAAGAAGATCCAATGGTTAGCAATGTTTGGATTTGCCAGTCTTGATCTAACGGTCAATGTTCAAAGTTAATCCATACACTACATTCAGTGGTATGGTATTGTAAGAGATAAGACAAGATAAAGATAAGATAAGAAGTATTGTGAATGGTCGATCTAATGGTAGGTGTCGTAGGAGCGAGCTTCTTGAGAGTTAACACGGTCGGTGGAAGTACAAGTTACATCAAGGAACTCATAAAAATGAAAATTACATCCAAGTCCATGCATTTAGCACAAGGACCCTGAAACTGAGCAATGAATTAAGTGTGTGTTTTGAGGTTTGCGCATACTAGTGTTCAGCGTGCTCAAGACTATAAGTAGAATCTTTCTAGATGCTAAGAATGGAAAAGAAGATCCAATGTTTAGCAATGTTTGGATTTGCCAGTCTTGATCCAATGGTCAATGTTCAAAGTTAATCCATACACTATATGAAGTGGTATGGTATTGTAAGAGATAAGACAAGATAAAGATAAGTTAAGAAGTATAGTACTAGGAATGGCTGAACTTTTGAATAACCTTCCCTCCCTATGTTTGGGAAGCAAGAGAAAATTTCGAAAACTGGAAAAGTTTGATTTCTTGTCCCGCCAAGGACCAAAGTGGTTTCCTTCCTATGTACTCCTCGTCCCTACTCCAAACCAACGCGCAGCTGCCGAACATGCTAGAGACACAAAGCCATCTTACCAAGTTACACGTGTGCAGCGACACGTTGTGTACAAGGGGAGAGAGATCAAGCCGGGTCGGTGCGCGAGAGGAAAGGGGAGGAGAGATGGAGCATAGAAAAGGAGAGAGAAAACACACAATTTGTTTTGCGTGCATAGGTCCTGAAATTTACTACTAGTAGAGTGTACACTGTAAGGCCGTAGGAGTACCTCGTGTCAGGAACCCATCATAACTTTGCTCTAACATGGAACCTCCTTCAACTCCTCTTCACTGCTGCCCTCTTCCCCTGCCAATGTTTCATTCTCTCAGCATGTACAACACGTGGATAGAGGTCAGCATATGTCTAAGCAAAGAAATATACTACCCCCGCATTGTGTAAAAAAAGTACACCTTAATAAGTCCTACTATGTGGCATCCGCTAAGTTCACCTTATACATAGTGGAAAAAATAAAGTTATCTTTAAGCCTAAGGTGCACCTCAAGCTTGTGGGTTGACCATAGAGAATAGAAAAATCATTTCCCCTCCATCCTTATTTCATGTGATCATTTTCAAAAGGGGTTCAAAATTTTCAAGATGCAAAATATTAGTAGCTAGAAGTCGAACCAGTCGTCAAAACTCTCTATGCTTTCTGATATATTAATTGACCGCTCGATGGGTACCCCCAAAAGTTTTTTTCATAAAACTTTCAAACCAACCTACAATATATTACTTGTAGTTCAAATTTGACCTTATTTCGATACATCGACATAAATTCATTCAACAAGTGGGCAGGGTCATCTAGGAACCTTGAAAACTCATAAAACATGGGAATCGTAAGTAAAACACATTGGTCCACCTATCTAATATGTCTAGAATCTTGGATTATGGCATTGAGATCCATATTCTTCGGACTTTCTTTCTAGAAAAGAATCATCTTGTCATCACTCAAAAAACTGAGATTTTTCTTTCCTGATAGTTGGAAACCCACACCGATGACATTGTTTACTACAAGAAGATGCACACATCTATCTCCGAAAAGAAATTTAATTCAAGAGCAATCTATCGCAGTTACTTGTAGCTCAATTTTGACTTAATTTCGTTAAATTGACAAGAAGTCACTAAAGTGCGCGAAGTTAGCTAGAAAGCTTGAAAAATCATAGTACTAAAAACTTGGGTATTACGTATAAGAAATCGTCGTCCAGTTTGCGTAATAATTGGGGCGGTTGCATTTTCTTTTAACCTTGGTAGATCTCGTAGGAGCGAGGCGCTTGAGAGTTAACACGGTCGGTGGAAGTACAAGTTACATCAAGGACCTAATAAAGAATGAAAATTGCTTCCAAGTCCATGCATTTAAGACAAGGACCCTGAAACTGAGCAATGAAGTGTGTGTCTTGAGGTTTGTGCATACTAGCATCCATTATGCTAAAGACTATCGGTAGAATCTTTCTAGACGCTAAGAATGGAAACGAAGATCCAACGGTTAGCAATGTTTGGATTTGCCAGTCTTGATCCAATGGTTAATGTTAAAAGTTAATTCGTATACTATATGCAGTGGTATGGTATTGTAAGAGATAAGACAAGATAAAGATAAGATAAGAAGTACTGCAAATGGCCAATTTAATGGTAGGTATCGTAGGAGCTAGGTGCTTGAGAGTTAACACGGTCGGTGGAAGTACAAGTTACGTCAAGGACCTTATAAAAATGAAAATTGCATCCAAAGTCCAAGCATTTAGCACAAGGACCGTGAAACTGAGCAATGAAGTGTGTGTTTTGAGGTTTGCGCATACTAGCGTTCATCGTGCTAAAGACTACCTGTAGAATCTTTCAAGATGCTAAGAATGGAAAGAAGGTCGAATGGTTAGCAATGTTTGGATTTGCCAGCCTTGATCCAACTGTCAATGTTCAAAGTTAATCAGTACACTATGAAGTGGTATGGTGTTGTAAGAGATAAGACAAGATAAGGATAAGAAGTATTGTGAATGGCCAATCAAATGGTAGGTATCGTAGGAGCGAGGTGCTTGAGAGTTAACATGGTGGTATTGTAAGACTATAAGGTGGTATGGTTTTGTAAGAGATAAGACAAGATAAAGATAAGATAAGAAGTAGTGCGAATGGCCGATCTAATGGTAGGTCTCGTAGGATCAAGGTGCTTGAGAGTTAATAGGGTTGATGGAAGTAAAAGTTACATCAAGCACCTCGTAAATAATGAAAATTGCATCCAAGTCCATGCATTTAGCACAAGGACCCTGAAACTAAGCAATGAAGTACTATGTGTTTTGAAGTTTGTGCATACTAGTGTTCATCGTGCTAAAGACTATCAGTAGAATTTTTCTAGATGCTAAGAATGGAAAATAAGATCCAATGGTTAGCAATGTTTGGATTTGCCAGTCTTGATCCAACCATTAATATTCAAAGTTAATCCCTACACTATGTAGTGGTATGGTATTGTAAAAGATAAGAGACAAGATAAAGATAAGATAAGAAGTACTACGAATGGCTGATCTAATGGTATGTCTTGTAAGAGCGAGGTGCTTGAGAGTTAACACGGTCGATGGAAGTACTAGTTACATTAAGGACCTCATAAAAATGAAAATTCCATCCAAGTCCGTGCATTTAGCACAAGGACCATGAAACTGAGTAATGAAGTACTATGTGTTTTGAGGTTTGCGCATACTAGTGTTCATCGTGCTAAAGACAATTAGTAGAATCTTTCTAGATGCTAAGAATGGAAAAGAAGATCCAACGGTTAGCAATGTTTGGATTTGCCAATCTTGATCCAACGGTCAATGTTCAAATAAGTTAATCCATACACTATGTAGTGGTGGAATGGTATTATAAGAGATAGGAGACAAGATAAAGATAAGATAAGAAGTACTATGAATGGTTGGTATAATGGTAGGTCTCGTAAGAGTGAGGTGCTTGAGAATTAACATGGTCGGTGGAAGTACAAGTTACATCAAGGACCTCAGAAAAAATGAAAATTGCATAAGTCTGTGCATTTAGCACAAGGACCCAACTGTGTAATGAGGTACTGTGTGTTTTGAGGTTTGCGCATACTAGCATTCATCATGCTCAAGACTATCAGCAGAATCTTTCTAGATGCTAAGAATGAAAAAGAAGATCCAACAGTTAACAATGTTTGGATTTTCCAGTCTTGATCCAATGGTTAATGTTTTAAAGGTAAACCGTACACTATATGAAGTGGTATGGTATTATACGTAAGCGATATGACAAGATAAAGATAAGATAAGAAGTACTATAAATAATGGCCAATCTAATGGTAGGTCTCATAGGAGCGAGGTGCTTGAGAGGTAACACGGTCGATAGAATTACAAGTTACATCAAGGACCTCATAAAAAATGAAAATTGCATCCAAGTCCATGCATTTAGCACAAGGACTCTGAAACTAAGCAATGAAGTGTGTGTTTTGAGCTAGGTTTGCGCATTCTAGCATTCATCATGCTAAAGACTATTAGTAGAATCTTTCTAGATGCTAAGAATGGAAAAGAAGATCCAACGATTAGCAATGTTTGCATTTGTCAGTCTTGATCCAACATTCAATGTTCAAAGTTAATTCATACACTATATGTAGTGGTATGGTATTGTAAGAGATAAGACAAGATAAAAATAAGATAAGAAGTATTACGAATGGCCGATCTAATGGTAGGTCTCGTAGGAGCGAGGTGCTTGAGAGTGAACACGGTCGGTGGAAGTACAAGTTACATATCAAGGACCTCATAAAAATGAAAATTGCATCCAAGTCTATGCATTTAGCACAAGGACCCTTAAACTGAGCAATGAAGTGTGTTTTTTGAGGTTTGCGCATACTAGTGTTCATCGTACTCATCAAGACTATTAGTAGAATCTTTCTAGATGCTAAGAATGGAAAAGAAGATCCAACAGTCAGCAAAATGTTTGGATTTGCCAGTCTTGATCCAACTTGTCTTAAAAACTCCTGTTGGATGGTTTCTCATATATTAATTGTGACCCCCCGATGGGTACCTCCAAAAGCTTTTTCGTAAAACTTTCGCAGTAACCTACAATTTACTTGTACTAGCTCAAATTTGACCTATTATCGATAAATAGACATAAAGTCATTCAAGTGGGCGGAGTTAGGTAGGGAGTTTGAGAACTCATGAAACATGGGAAATCATAAGTACAATATTATGGTCCACTATATATAACTACTACTATAATGGAGCAGTTTTGAATTGGATCCATAGCACCAATCCTGACCAATGGGCTGTTAGATTTAGTGGTTCGGAGCAACTGGATTCGTGTTGAGCAGTACCTAGAGCACAATCCACCATGTTCTAGAACCATCATGTCAACCCCACCCCCCACCCCTGGCAAAAAAATTCATAGCATAGTAGGTTGTATTCTCAATATGTGTAGATAGTTATTATTAATATACTTAATGTATGCCTTTTTCTCTAACAAGCCTATTTGTTCATAACAACTTAATGTTCGTTAAATCACATTTCATATAGTATATACGAGTGTGTCACGTGCCTTTTACTAGTATATATATGTGTGTGTTTGCGTGTGAAAACTTTGGCTTGTGGCATTTATTTAGATTAATATTCTTCGGACTTCCTTTACGGGAGAGAATGATCATGACATCACTCAGAAAATTGAGAATGTTCTTTCCTGATAGTTGGAAACTCACACCGATGACATTGTTTACTACAAGAAGATGCACCCATCTACCTCCGAAAAGACATTTAATTCAAGATCACTCTATTGCGCTTACTTTTAGCTCAAGTGTTACTTAATTTCATTAAATTGATGCAAAATCTTAGCAAGAAGTTGAACCATACCTATCATCAAAACTCTCGAAAAATTGAGAATGTTCTTTCCTGAGATAGTTGAAAACTCATAATGATGGAATTGTTTAGTACAACAAGATGCAGCTATAGACCTCCAAAAAGACATTTAATTCAAGAGCAATCTATATCGCGCTTACTTGTAGCTCAAGTTTTACCTAATTTCATTAAATTTTCAAGATGCAAAATCTATCTTAGCAAGAAGTTAAACCTATTGACAAAACTCTCGGTGGTTTGTGGTATATTAATTGACCCCCCGACGGGTACCTCCAAAAGCTTTTTCATAAAACTGTCAAAGCAATCTACAATTTTCTTTGACACGAGGCTAGTAAATTTCTAAGCTACATCTAGTAAGGGCGTGTGCACTGTCTAGAAGTAGCTACAAAAACTACTTTTGCTCCAGCATTTAGAGTTGAAGTGGGTCCACACAGCCATGCTAAAAAAAGAAAAACAGACTGTTATCCACTGACTAGTGGGCCCTCCTGTTAATTGATTCTCTTAGACATAAGTCCAGCACTAGAATCACCTTGAAGAATCTTTTTGTTAGCACTACCCACTCCACCATTTAGACATATGTTTAAGACTTGACGCCATGCTTGCTCTGATGTCGGGGCCTATGGGCTCACTACCATGGGGGCCCGTTGTTATTAGTGGTCTAGCTATATCCTATAGCAGCCAATGAATGTTAGCTCTGACTCCTCTAGCTCTTCCTTCTCGATGAAGCCTCGACGCTCGGCTTTGAAGGATGGTTACGAGGGCAGTAGGATACGATGTTCCTGTCGATAGCAAGGTGCCTATGGTGACTTCGTCAATCTCAATCCCCCCACCGAACAGTCTGAAGACACAATCTTTCAGAGGTCCTCATAAGGGTAGGACGTGCGTTCATGCGTTCATAGGGGTGAGTGTGTGTATGCATTTGTGAGCGTGTGCATTTTGTAGTGGGTTTTCGGAAAAAAGAGAGAGATGGGCCTTCTGTTTATATTAAGTTTTTCTCGTTTTATCCAAAATAATTATAATGGTCACTGGTGTCTAGGGTCTATGGGCTCACTACCGGGGGCACATTATTAGTGATTCAGTTGCATCCATAGCAGCCAGCGAATGTGAGCTCTGATCCCCCTAGCACTTCCTTCTCCATGAAGCCTCAGCGCTCGACTTTGAAGGATGGTTATGAGGGTAGTGAGAGGCGATGTTTCCCGTCAATATATAGCGAGGTGCCTATGGTGACTTCGTCAAGCTCAAGCCCCGCCGGATCAGTCTCAACATCCAGTCTTTCTAAAGTGCTCATAGGTGTAGGGTGTGCGTACCTGCATTCATAGGGGTGAGTGTGTGTATGCATTTGTGAGTGTCTCCATTTTGTAGTGGGTTTTCGCAAAAAGAGAGGGGGGCCTTTGGTTTATTTATTTATTGAGTTTTGATCTGTTTTCCAAAAGTACATGTAATGCAAGTCAAACTAGGGGAGTGATGTTTGGGGGCCCATGGGCTCTCTAGCGCGGGCCCCAGTTATCAGTGGTCGAGTTAAATCTAATACGGAGTAGTAGCCAGCGAATGTGAGGACCGGGTCCCCTACCTCTTCCTTCTCCACGAAGCCTCTACGCTAGGCTTTGAAGGCGCGCTCTTTTTCCGAGCAATGTCGGCGGATTCAGTCATGCTGGTCCGGCGAACGACGGGGGATCTTGATATGCAAGGAGGCCAGGTTAGGGTAAGTACGCCAGAGTTCACGGTCTCAGTTTATTTTCTCGAATTCAGCTTATGGGTTCTTTCCTTTTGGGGTTTTTCTCTATTCTGCCCGTCTTGATCGACGATGTTTCCTGGGTTCAGATGCCAGCACAGATGGTAGACGCAGAGTGGTAAGTCATTGTTACCAATGCGGATCTATGGCTCTGGTGCGACTACGCCCTGGTGCCCCGTCACTACGTCAAGTTCAAGGGAACAAACTTCGGCCGCAGGTTCTTGGGTTGCAACTACGAATGTGAGTGCTGCATGTTTGTCCACTGGGTAGATCTACCGGACTCACTTTCACTGCAGCGCGCGATGATGTCGTTGTGGTTACAGCTCGAGATCCAGGATGACCTCAAAGAGAAGGAGCATGAGCACCATCAGATGCATGCCGAGGAGATGGCTGCAGAGTTAACGGATGTCTCCAACTCACTTCACTCAGTCGTAAATAGGCTAGATGCTCTTAGATTTGGGTAATTAGAACTGCACATTAGGTTCTTAACCAAGTATGGTCTGCAATCTAGATATTTAGCATGCTCATGATGCTTTTGGTGGCTGGCTATAGATTACACTAATAATTAAGTAACCCTTTTTGTTTACTACTACTCACCATCTCATAGTACTGCCACGTTAAATTACACTAGGTTAATTAATATGAGAGTAGTTGATAGTCTGCTTACAGCATGTCTGGAGTTTGTGGTTACTACTAATTTATCTGGATTATGTGTTACTAGTATCCCTATCTATATATGAGTATCGCTACATTTTTTGCACATTTGTGGACCTCCCCTGCCGTGTGCCTTCTTTACCTAGCAGCGTCCACCTTTCCATCGCATCAGCGCAATCTCCGATGAGGCTGCAACCATCCGGATAGTTGTTTAGGTGATTGCTATTTGAAATAGTAGATCTATATGCCACATTAGGAAGCTAGGATCATCATGGATGTAGCCATGGAATTAGTTATAAGGTCCATTAAAAATAGGTAAGTATATGCTGCCAAGAAGAGTCTTATGAGGATGGGAAGCTTGCCCATGGCTTTATTTCACAGAACGGTCCTCTACTGAACAATGCATATGTAATTTGCTGCATATCATTCATAAACAGATTGTTATTTGCTGGTGTCCTGCATTGCTGAGTTCTTTAAATTATATTTTTCGGTAAAGGGGAACACGCCCAATCTTTGGCATCAGATTAATGCACGTATCCTTCTTTGCATTGCGAAGTTGATGTGTTCTTTCCAAAAAATTTACTGGTTTTGCTGCATTTCATTTAGCATCATGTGCATGTCCCACCCATGGAGGAGGCATTATCGAGAGACAAGTGTTTTTATGTATCCAGCTGCTTTGCTGGAATTTCAGTAGTCTATGCTTTGTCCCCAAAAAGATTTTTTCGATAAAGAGCGCTTTATTACTTAAAATGTCCCCTAAAATATACTGATCATTTTTGTTGCATCATGATTTGTAGAAAAGAAGTCATTTTGATATGTTACCACTTACTAAGGCCAGAACTGCTCATGTGCCAGCTAAGAAGGCAAACCCTAAAGTACGACCCTTTTCATGTCGATTATGTTTCCCATGTTTGGGTAATATGCCTCTATGGTTCTTTGCCATTTGCGGTAGCACTGTGGAGCTTGCACGATGTGTGCAGCTAAATTTGGATAATTATTTTTGAAACGAGAATTTGGTTTAATTTTTTTGAAATGAGAATCTAGTTTAATTTTGGATTTGTTATCTGCAGTTTCCACCTTACTCATATTGCTCATGGCGTAATGGTGCTGGTCACTACAATGATTTGACAATTGCCCGTCTCCGAGAGAAATACAAAGCTCATAGACACATGATTTTGTGCCTTCAAGAGAAAGATAAACACCAGGACGAACAGATTAGGCGCCTGAAGGAAGAAGTGGCCACATCCACTGAGCAAATAGATGATTTGACTGCAGGATGGAATACATCAATTTCAGTTGCTCATGATGCTTCTATTGATTTTCAAAAGTTTGTGGCTGACAACTTAGTTCCCAAGTCGCCTGATGTGGATGGCGACAAGCTGATTGGCCAGGCGTACGACCAGATCTTGGAATAGGTGGGAATGCAAGCTGGCAATCTTTTCAATTCGGCTCTAGAAGCAGATGAGACCCTGACAGAAATTTGAGATTCTCCATGCCCATACAGTACTAATCCTACAAAAGATGAGGAAATCTGTAAACTATATTGACCGGTCTACTTTCATTTTTGAAGGGTTTGGGTCTCTTGTGAGGATGACTGTCTGTTAAGTCAGGTACTATAACTATTTACTTTTTGCTCTCCTGGTGTGTGGTGTCAACGAATCTATATATTTGATGTACTATTATGACATATATATTGGACATGGCTTTATGTGACTATATTTGGCAACAATAGTCATCTTATTCAAACTTGCGGTGGTTTTTTATCTTTCAACTTTTTTCCTTCTGAGATCTGTTAATGATGATGTTAATGCCAGTTGTGAGTGATTTGTTAGCATGTTTCTGGTAGTAAACCAAAACTTGTAGTTGTAGATTGTGGAATTCCAGGTCGATGTTTGAACTATAGATCTTGATGCCATAGAAAGGGCATGCTTCTACCACCTAGAATATTTTACCTAGTAATTCATTGTATCACACGAATTATTGCATAAACTTGATGTCTGTAGGCGGGTGATGACCCACAAGTATAGGGGGTATATCGCAGTATTTTCGAGGGAAGTGAAACCCAATTTATTGATTCGACACAAGAGGAGCCAAAGAATATTTATAAGCCTTAACAAATGATTTGTCAATTCAGCTACACCTGGAAACAATCTTGCTCACAACAGTTTATCAGTAGCAACAGTTTTGTAGTAGGAATAGTAAAGTAGCAGCAATAGTAAAGTAAAGACAGTAGTAACAACAGTAATAAACAGTAGGATTCGAGTGCGGTAGGCATAGGGATGGATGGACGGGCGTTGCATGGACAAGACAATTCACATAGCAATCAGAACATAGGGCAATTGCAGATAAATAAGATAAAGGATCCAAGTACTAGATAATCCTAGGCATGTGTCCCATATATAGTCATACATGCTCGCAATGAGAACTTGCACAACATCTTTTGTCCTGCCAGCCCGTTTGCAGCGGGGCCTCAAGGGAACTACTGGTAATTAAGGTGCTCCTTTTAATAGAGCAACAGAGCAAAGCATTAACACTCCATGAACACATGTGATCCTTACATCAAAGCCATTCCCTCCGGTTATCCCAATTTCTGTCACTTCGGGGCCATTGGTTCCGGACAACAGCGTGTGTATACAACTTTCAGGTAAGACCAAAAACAATACTATCATAATGAATCAATAACATGTTCAGATCTGAAATCATGGCACTCGGGCCCTAGTGACAAGCATTAAGCATAACAAGTCGCAACAAAATCAAAAAGCACTAATAGTAGATACTAGGCACCGTGCCATAACAATCTGATGCCATTACATGAACGATCTCATCCAATCCCTACCATCCCCATAGCCTACAGTAGGGAATTACTCACTCATAGATGGGGGAAACATGGATGGTCGATGGAGAAGCGATGGTGATGATGATGGCGATGATCTCCTCCAATTCCCCGTCCCGGCAGGGTGCCAAAACAGAGTTTCTGGTTCCGAATCATGGAATCTGGTAGTGGTGGCGGAGCGGAACTCTTTCTAGAAAAACGTCGACCCCCCCTGAGTTTTTAGGTTAGAAGGCATCTTATAGGCGAAGAGGGAGACCGAGGGGGTGTCTGGGGCGGCCAAACCACCCCCTGGCGTGGCCAGGCCTAGCCCGCGCGGCCAGGTGGTGTGGCCTGGGCCCATCCCCCCTCTGTCTCGTATTCTGGCTCCGGGAGTCTTCTGGTGAAATAGGATTTTTGGCATATTTTCCAGGATTTTTCCTGATAGTTGATTTTCTGCACAAAAACTAAACACCAAGGCAATTCTGCTGAAAACAACGTTAGTTCGTGTTAGTTGCATCCAAATCACACAAGTTTAGAGGAAAAACAATAGGAAAAGTGTTCGGAAAAGTAGATACGTTTTGGACGTATCAACTCCCCCCAAGCTTAGCTTATTGCTTGTCCTCAAGCAATTCAGTTGAAAACTGAGTGCGATAAAAGAACTTTCACGAACACATTTGCTTCATATGATGTATATATTCTCAGCATGTGATCAACTACTTATACAATTCATAATAAGGAGTATGCAACTAAGTTTACCTAATAGGCATTGCAAGCTATGAAGAGATTCCAACTCAAAAATAATAAGTACCATGAAACAAAAACATAAGCAACATTATAATGCTCATAACAAGGTATGATAGAGTGGTATCTCGCTTGCCTTTTTATTGTGAATGCCAAGGCACCTCTGAAGTTCAAGTGAAGACTAGAAGTAAAGATATCAAAGATACAAGCATCAAAGTCATAACACAAATAATCAAGTTTTGAGACAAGCACATTACACTAAGAATGACAACTATGCTCTCAAGAAGGTGCTCGTAGAATAAGTGGAGACTCAACAAGGAAATGAGAAAGGTTTTGAATAGTTTGAAAGGCTTCCAAATTCTGAAAGTATGGTACTCATTAGCTTTGAGCTCTCATTGCCCCTATCATAAGCATCTTTAATATGGTTAAGGTGAAAGTGAGGTCCAATCTGAGTTATATGCTTGATAGACTATAAACCGGAAATCCCATGTCCCTTAAGTACGAGGGCCGCTCCTCATGCTACTCAACTTTAGTTACCGGTAAGTTCTTGTCATCGTAAATACATGCGTATCATAGAGAACTTCCAACGGGGTACCCCTTGCCCGATGGTACGGAAGAATCCCCATATCAAAATGACAAGGCAAGCAGACAATGAGTATCTCAGCAATCTTCTTATTTACCATGGGAAGATGGTGCTTTTTTCTCTCTTTCCTCTTTTCTCAAATCTCTTTTTTTTCTTTTTCTCAATAGCTATCTCTCTCTCTTTTTTTATAAGAAGAATGCTTCATAGATACTTATTATGGTTACGATGCAGGTTTCCACCATGGCAGCATGGATTAGACCGGCGGCCTAGGCGTTTCTCTAACACACATACATAACTCCATGGACTTACAAGCTCCCCTTTTATTTCACATCGACGACATCCGCAAACAAAAGAGCATGGTATCAACTGGGTATATATATTTACAGGTGTTGAAAGCATTCCCCATGACAACACGGTTCTGCTAATCCCCGGCCTATAATTTGCAAGCATATAACTTTCATGGACAGTCACAATGGTTCAGGTTTATTAAGTGCAGGAAATAAAGTGTGCCATCAAGTTCGTGAGAGCTTTACTAACTAACTTTCTCATAACAAGCAAACATTTTATTCGGAAGAAAACAAGGCATATTGAATATGCACGGAAATAGCAAATGATGCTAATAGGTAGGTATGGTGGACACTTTTTTCAATATTTGGTTTTAGGGAGTTGGAAACATGAGTAAAACATACTTAGTGTAAGTGAAGGCTAGCAATAGTAAGGGAGCGACAAACGAGAGAGCAATAACTGTCATAATCATGCTTGCAACAAAACAGGACTAATCATGGCATGAAAGTGATTCAAGACCCTCAAGGCAAAATAATTCATCGAGGCTCAACTGATTATTTCAGTCATATGCATGCGTGAGCATGTGCCAAGTCAATTCAAATGAAACATTCAGAGGAGGATACCACGGTGTCATACCAAGTTATGAATAGAGTAATGCATGCAAACATTCATATGACATGCCACAAACTATTAACAAGCTGGAACTAATCATATGAAAGTAAGAACTACTAAGCATCCATAAATAACATACACCCTACACGAACAGGCTAAGCATGCCCACAATGACGAGTATATGTACAAAAATGAAAACAAATAGAGTTTGTTACCAGCCTCTTACCACACCTCAAGTTGTCAATAATCCTCATTATTGCCCTTCACTTGTGTGGCTTGAATAATAATAATATGAAACCAAATTCCACTGAGAACTGCTGAACCCTGCAACAAAACTCACAAAACCAAATAAGAACAACAAATATTTTTGGTGTTTTCGATTTTTTAAAACAAGAACCAAAAGAGAAGAACAAGCAAAGCAAAATATTTTTGTGTCTTTCGAATAGTTCAAACAAAGCAAAAAGGGAAAAGCAAACCAAGGCAAAAAGAAGAAGAAGCAAACAAAGAGAAACAACAGAAATACTTTTGCTCTTTTTGTGTTTTAGAAAGCAAAAGCAAAGAAAGAACGAAAACTAAAAAAGAGAACGAAACATGAATATACAAAATACCGACGCAAAATAATATGGAGATGAGTGCGATGTCGGCGTACCTCCCCCCAAGCTTAGGCTTTTGGCCTAAGTGGGTATTGATGGCTCAGTATTGATGTAGAGCTCGTTGGGAACCCCAAGAGGAAGGTATGATGAGCACAACAACAAGTTTCCCTCAGTCATGAAACCAAGGTTTAATCAAATCAGTAGGAGCAAGGAAACACCCCAAAGGTGTTGCTAGCTGAGCCTTGGCAGGGCGCACTACCGGTGCTAGTAGCAACATGGAGACCTGCACAACACAACCACAGAACTATGTTCCCAACTTGCGATGAGGTTGTCAATCTCACCGTGTTTTGCTAAAAAAAGGATTAAACGTATCGAATGGAAGGAAGTAATAGTTTGCAGAAAGTAAACACAAAGTGGTAAAAAGTTTATAGATTGTATGTAAAAGAAAAGGACCGGGATCCATAGTTCACTAGAGGTGGCTCTCCTGATCATGGACTAGCTCGTTGATTAACAAGATGATCAAGGTTTCCTGATCATGGACATTGGATGTTGTTAATAACAAGGTCACACCATTGGTGGAATGATGTGATGAACATTCATCCGAAGTATAGCATTACGATCAAGTCATTATGTTTATATTGCTATAACATCATACGAAGTAATCTTTATCCTTAGACCATGAGAGCATGTTAATTGCTAACACCGGAAGAGTATCTTGATAACATCAAACGTCACACCATAACAGGGTGACTATAAAGATGGGTTCAGTACTACGAAGGTGTTATGTTGAGGCTCATGGATCAAGAGTGGAATTTGTCAATCCCGATGACGGATAGATATACTCTGGGCCCTATCGGTGATATCACATTAAGATAGCTTGCAAGCAAGTGATGTGATCACTAGAATGTTATATCACGGGAACGAGAAAAGAGTGCATGTCGGTAACGAGATCAAACTAGGTATGGAGATACCGATGATCAAATCTCGGACATGTAATATATCGAGAGACAAAGGGATTTAGTTACAAGCGTTAAAGGTTCTCACGATCACAGAAGTCATCGTTGAATTTGTAGGAGTCAGTATGGATCTCCAGGTCCCGCTGCTGATTATTGATCGGAGAAGGGTCTCGATCATGTCTGCATTATTCGCGAACCGTAGTGTGGCACACTTAAGAGTTACCGGACACCATTTTGGAGCACATATGTTTCATACGAAAGAATTGCAAAGCGCAGGAATTATTTCAATAGAAACCGGAAATTGTTTCGGGTGAAATTGCAGAAAGTGGTTCTGCATGTGATATTGAAATATTGCAAGGGGCTATATGTGAATGTTTGTTAATTAAAGTAATTAACAAAATTCTGAATAAATTTAATAAAAGAGTTTTATTAAATGAGAGAGCATTAAATTTGGATAAATTTAATGCATTTAAAGGGGAGACTTTAAAAGGGAACGTGAAGAGGCATTTTAATGTGGAGGGGTTACCACCACATGAATGGGGGAGGTGAGGGGTCACCCGCCCCCCATGTGCCGGCCATGGAGAGAGGGGCACCCCCCTCCTCCTATAAAAGGCCACCCATTCCCTCCTTCATCCTCACACCTCCTTGTGAAGGATCTCTCTCCCCCTCTAGAATTATTCCCCCATGGTCTCGGATTAGTGAGATACATGTTCCCGGTGGCATTTCGTCTAGAAGGAGTTGCTGCTTCCGCTGGATCGCTGGAGCGAGGAGGTGGAGGTTGTCCGGTGGCTTGAATGTGTGTGCGAGTACGGATGCGCTGCTGAGTTGCGGGGCTCGGACTTCCTCACGATCTTGAGATCGTCAAGTGTATGACTACATGAACCACAAGTTCCTACTTGTTAACAAAACTCGTTGTCTTCGAGGGTAAGTTCTCGTTGGATGTATGTCCACCCGTTGCTTTGTACCTAGTAGATAGATCTTGGCGTGTAGTTCACACCGTAGGAAATTTTTTGTTTTCTATGCTGCGGACCCAACAGTGGTATCAGAGTCTGATCTATGCGTAGGTGCTTTGCACGGGTAGTACACATATGTTTATATGTGGGCGATGATGATCATGTTATTGCATCTTCTATGTATTTTGGATATTGGTGGCATAGTGGGATGAAGCGGCCCGGACCAACCTTACATGTCATCGTACATGAGACCGGTTCCATGACTGACATGCAACTTGTTTTGCATAAGTGGTTGGCGGGTGTCTGTCTCTCCTACTATAGTCAATATTTGATTTACAACGATTTGCTAATAACTTAGTTATCCTTGTTGTGGTTCATGTTCGTAGGTGAGAAAGGTTCTATCTCCGAAAGCCCTAAGCCACGTAAAACTTGCAATTGATAAATTAGAGGCGTCTAGTTTAGATCATTGATGAGCTAGTGTATTGATATGGTATTGTTGTAAGTAGATGTATGATAGATACTGACGAGGGTTTAACTCATCAATGCCTATTGTTATGGACTTGGGTTTTGGAGAAGAAGGGAGCGCTGGAGACATCTATCGGCTAGCAAACAAGCACAGAGGGGACAAAGGATTTACCCAGGTTCAGGCCTCGTAGAGGTCCCTACTCCTGCTTGTCTGCTCGTGGAATTATCGAGGGAGTCAAAAGTTACAATGATGTGCAGACGAAATCTGGCAAGGGTTGTGGAAACTAGGGTTGCATGTGTCCTCCTCGCCGCCCCCTCCTAGCCTTTATATAGATAGGCTAGGTCTCGGGTAGCAGGTCGAGTCGGTTACAGGTAGGGTTTTTCCCTTCAAACTTTCTATCTTTAGCTTCTTCTTGTCCTTCAAGCAATCGAGAGTCCGTAGGTTACTCGAGTCCCTCCATCCGGGCCTTGGCGACACCGTGTGCCTATATGTATTTGGGCCGTATATACCAAGCTCAAGTAACTGTAGGGTATACCCATGTCAGTAGCCTCCGAGTGTCCAGTGGAATCGCAGATTCGACTGGGGACATTAGAAGCCTTCGAGTGCCTAAATGAGTACATTTCGATTGCTTTTATTTGTGTCATAGGGATTGTTGATATACGCGCCTGATATAACCGAAGTATCGGTATCAGTTAACCACCTTAGGGTGAAACAACGCAATCTACTCGAATTCGAGTCCCCGGACTCAAATCCGGAAAAGTGCTAGTGTAATTCGACTCAGGCCGCGGAGGTCTTACAGGAGTCGAATTCCAGTTATATGGGTGTGAGCACTTGACGCATCCGTCAAGGCATGTTCATCGTGCCCGTGGGCACGGATATGTTTCTGGTAGTGCGCAGTTAAATGCGTTGCCAGGCCTTATTCAGGTCTTACCTTCACGCCGTAGGCGCGGCATCCGAATTTTATCATCGCGGAGACGATTCGGGTAACCCAGGAGACGCAGTCTCTTTGTAGGGGAAAAATTATGAGGCGATGTCGCCATGAGTTTCGAGTGCGGATGTTATCAACACACAGTTTTTTGCTCAAATAATCATAGGGTGCGCGACCAGCGCTCCCTATGGGAGTAGCCCCCGAGTGCCTGGTTGAGTCGAAGACTCAGGCAGGGACTAAAAACTTTTGTGACTGCTGTTGTATTTTTGCTTGCTTGTTCAGTTGGTGACCCAGGCAGGTACTAGAACACTTTCGCGACTGCTGTCGTCTTTTGCTTGCTTGTTTCAGTCGATGACTCAGGCAGTTAAAATATTGTCACGACTGCTGTCGTCTTTTGCCTGCTTGTTTCCGGCGCTCCCTATGGGAGTAACCCATGTTCATAATCGAACTGTGTTTCGATTGGTTGGGTTTGCTTTTTGTGATTGTCCATGTTCCTGCAACAAGAAAAAGAAAAGTCGTAGGGGGCGCGACCGTTGGTGCGGAGTCGCCAATTCCTGCCGTTCCTGTGAGGGCTATGGCACCGTCTTCTCGCAAGAAGATGTGATTGCCCAAGGAGTCTTCGTCGGAGTCGACGGAGGCCACATTTGATCTTGATAGATTTGACTGGTAAGTTTGCTAGTGCATTCGCTCGTCACTTGTTTTCTTCTTGTTGGCTTTTCCCTGGAGTTTTCCTTTTCTGAGTGCGGATTTTGTCTTGCAGTCAAGAGGGGTCATCATCTTGTGGTGACGTCGAATTTTTGAAGGAATCAGGAGTCGCGACGTCAAAGGACAAGATACAGGTCGAGCGTGCTCCTTCTCCTCCGGCGGCGGCCCACTCCGGGCACAATTCTTCGAGCTCTCCTCACGTAGGGGAGCATCGAGTAGTAGCTCGGATGATGGTTCAACAATCTTCTTCGGAGTCACTGGATGACCATGTAAGTATATCTTTCTCTCTCTCTCTTTTTTTTAATAATTTGGTAGTCAACGTCCTTTGTTGCCTTCTGCTGACTCCTTGTTTTGTGCGACAGCTCCTTGTAAAGGAAGCCGCACAGGTGGCGAAGCAAGTGATGGCGATAGGTCGCCAGCATGCGATGCTGGAGAAGCTCCACCGCGTGGTTGAGAGTGAGTGTTCTATACTTACTCTTGTCGTCTTCTCTGTATTTTGGTACAATCGACTGACAGCCAAATTTTTGACTGCCATATAGCTGAGCATAATGCTTTATTGCGTGATGTCGCCACGTTGGAAAAGACTCTGGCCACAGCTGTGAAGGGGCACAGCGAGGCAATCGCGGCTCGTGATGAAGCCCAGAAGCGCGAAGAGGATCTGCGTGCCTCCTTTGCGGCCAGGGAGAAGTTGTTCGAAGAGCAACTGTTCTCAGTCGCCAAGGCCCTCTCAGGTACCTTAACTTGGTGGATATTTTATTGATGTTCTTCTCTTCCTCTGTAGCGCCGGTGGCATTAGAAGTTTGACCCGTGTGTGTTTTTTGGTGTAGATGTTGGTGGCTTGAGTTTTGATCCACGAGTCCTTGGTCGCAATGACGCTCTGGCGGGCGCGGTATCTGCGATCGAAGACCATAGTGCCGCTGTCCAAAATACGTTGTCCAAAGCCAAGGCCACCCTGAGTTGCCTCCGGGAGGAGCTGATGCCGAAGGCGGAGCTGGTCGACAATCTGGAGGAGCTGGTGGAGTCACTCGCTGGGGGTGTGCCTGCCACGTACAAGAACTCCCTCCGCGCAGCTGGCGCGACCATGTCGCTAGCCATGGTGCAAGCCCACGGAGTCGAAGTGGATCCCTCGGCGGTGTCTAAGACAATGCCTATTGGCACGGATGGTCAGCAGGTAGTGTTCGCTCCCTTTGCGACTGCCTGTGCCATGTATGGCCATTCCTTGATAAACACCATTGCCAAGTATTCGGAGGAGCTCAATCGCGCAAAGAAGGCGGCGAAAACTTCGGCCTCAGGGGCCGGCGGAAAGTCAGTGGCATCTGATACTGCCACGGACTTGATGAAGCCCCCGAGGTCCTCGAAGCCGAAGAAGCCAGCTGCTCTGTAGTTAGTTTCTTGTAATAGCTGATGAACTCGCTCTTTTGATTGGAGATCATGCCTGTTGGCGAATGTGTTTGTACATACTTTTATTCATCCTGAATGCACCTGTTACTTTTGACTTTTGAGTTGGTCGCCTTATTTTGCTTCTGGCTTGATTTTTTGGTAGGGTATGTCAAGTGGCCCTGTGGGGGGAACCCCAGACTCGCCATCTCTTGAGGATACAATGGCACCACCTTGCTCCAGAGTAGAGGAGCTTTCCTTGCTTTCGCGACTTCGTGACCGCGTTAAGCAGCTGGAGCGTGAGTTGCCTGTGATCCGTGGTGGCGCAGACGTGTGGAAGTCAAAGGCTGAAAAAGCCGCCGCCCGCGAGCAATATCTGCTTGGCGAGGTGACGTAGCTGGACGACCAGTTTAAGTGTTAGTTTGCTCATCCTCATCTTTTCCTTTGTAGTTAATCGCAATGGTACGTTGTACTCATACTGTTGATGCTGCTTCATGTAGTTGTTAGCGCACGCCGTCCGCAGGAGGAGAGGGATAGGATTGCCATCCGCCTTCATGATCTCACCCAAGAGAAACTTCAGGAGAGTAGATACTTCTGGGTAGATCATGATCGTGCGACTGCGTTAGCGACCCTGCAGGATCGCGCCTCGTGAGTGCTCTCTTTCTGAAGAAGTCGCACTCGTGTTTGAAGAACATCTACCGGGCGATGTTCCCGCTGGATGATACTCCATCAAGCCTGCTGGCCCTGCTGACGAAATTTCAAGATATGTCCGTGGTTCGCGAGTGCGTGAGGCAGCAGCTGGTGGCTGGTGCCAAGGCTGCGCTCTCCGTGGTGCGTTTGCACAAGCATGACGTGGACGTCGCCGCCATTGTATCTGAGCCACCGGCGCCACCAGCAGGATCTTCCTGGAACATGGTGCCGTACTATCAGGCGGTGGATCGTCCAGCCGAGAAAATCGTCGAATTCTTCGAGGAACAAACTAATGTTCTTCTGTTGCAAGGGTAACCATATATGTATCCTGCATATAAGTGTACTGGTGTTGTAAAGCTCATATATATTTGTAGATAATTTATTGTTGAATGTATACAAATAGCTTTATAAGCGTAGGGTGCGTTGCACTTGTGCGAGTCCTTTTCGTTAGCCTGGTCATCTTTGTGCCTTTCCCCTGTCAACCTATCAGCTGCGTGGCAGCTAGATTGTGTTTGTGTTAAGGGGTTCGATTGATGTGCCAGCTACTCAGGATGTCGCGTTTATTGTTCGAAGAACATGTGTAGATAGGGTGGCGCAGCCCCCGAGTATGAAAGTTGACAAAAGAAAAGAGAGCACGGAGTTTTGGGGCACTTAGCTTTTATTTATTCGGAGAACAGTACGTAGTACAATGTGCGGCTAAGTAGCCTTGGCTGAATAGCCTTATTTGCGATGCAAAAGTAAAGAAGAAACGACTAAGGGTAGAAGCGTCGCAGTTGTGCGACGTTCCAAGGGTTGGAGTATGCGACTCCTGTCTCTAAATCTTGAAGGCGATAGGCGCCACCTGGGATTACTTCTGTAATCATGTACGGTCCTTCCCAGGGGGACTCAAGCTTGAGATGCCCCTGCTGCTTCAGTCGCAGAACCAGGTCACCTTCGACGAAGGATCTTGGGCGAAGCCTTCTGCTATGGTAGTTGCGCAGGTTCTGCTGGTAGATCGTAGATCTTTCTGCGGCGATTTCTCTTGCTTCGTCAAGGAGGTCGACGGAGTCTTCGAATGCGAGGGATGACTCCTTCTCGCTGTAGGCGACTACGCGTGGCGCCCTGTACCGTACCTCGGCGGGTAATACTGCCTCTGCTCCATGTACCATAAAGAATGGTGTGTAGCCGGTGGCGCTGTTTGGAGTTGTACGCAGGCTCCAGAGTACGGATTGTAGTTTGTTTGGCCAGCAGCCCACGGCTTGTTCGAGTGGCCGGAGGAGTCGCTTCTTGATGCCGCTGCAGACGAGCCTGTTTGCCTTTTCCACCTGACCGTTGGTCTGTGGGTGTGCGACTGAGGCATAGCTGATGTTGATCCCCAGGTTCTCGCAGAAATCTTGGAACTCCTTGGATGTAAAGTTTGTTCCGTTGTCGGTGATGATGTTGTGCGGCACGCCGAAGCGATAGACGATGGACTCGAAGAACTTGACTGCGTTGTGCCCTGATTGCTTGGTCACTGGCATGGCCTCGATCTACTTGGTGAATTTGTCGACTGCGACCAAGAGGTAGACGTAGCCTCCTTGCGAGGACCTTGGAAGTTTGCCAACCATGTCAAGTCCCCACTGGGCGAAGGCCCAGGCCAATGGAATAGGCCGTAGTTCTGCGCCTGGTGCGTGTGGCTTGTCCACGAATCACTGACAGGCATTGCACTTTTGGACTATATCCTTGGCGTCGCGCATGGCCGTGGGCCAGTAAAATCCAGCTCGTAGAGCTTTGGCGACAAGGGCGCGGCTGCCGGCGTGGTGCCCGCAGGTCCCTTCATGGATGTCGAGGAGGACTGCTCTTCCATCGGCTAGGGAGACGCATCGCTGTAACACGCCCGTGATGCTGCGTTTATACAGTTCGTCGTTGATAACGGCGAATGCCTTGGAGCATCGCGCGATGTGTCGTGCATTTGTCGGGTCGTCCGATAGGCGCTTGCTGAGGAGGTACGTAATGTACGGCTGCGTCCAGGATTGTTCGATCATCATGACGCTCATTGGTCCCTTGAGTCCTGCGTCAAGCTCCAAGTCATCGATTGTCATTGGCTTATTGGGTGGCGTAGCGCCCGAGTCCTTTGCTGCGCTTGTTTTCTTCTCTGCGGCCTTTGGCTGAGCGTTCGCATATGCGCTCGAGAAATACTCCAGGTGGTATGGGTACGCAGGTGGAACCTATGTTGGCGAGTGCGTCCGCCTCCTCGTTGCTTTCGCGACCTATGTGTCGCAACTGGCAGCCATCGAAGTCTCCTTCAAGTGTGTCGTAGAGGTCACGGTATGCGATCATGTTGTCGTTTAGTGCGTCGCACTCGTGCATTGTTTGGTTTACGACCAGCTTGGAGTCTCCATATATGATTAGCCTCTTTGCGCCGCAGGCTTTTGTCATCCTTATCCCATGTAACAGGGCCTCGTATTCAGCCTCGTTGTTTGAGGCTATGAACTGCATTCGCAGGACGTACTTCAGCTTGTCCCCTTGAGGCGATGTCAGTCTGACACCTGCTCCTGCTCCATCTTTTCTCTTGGACCCATCGAAGTGCATTGTCCAGAGGTAGGCCATGTCTGGTTTGTCCGGGAGTTGGTTTTCCATCCAATGTACGAGGAAGTCCGGGAGAACTTGCGACTTGATTGCGCCGCGCTTTTCGTATTTGATGTCTCGTGGAGACAGTTCGATTCCCCAAAGCGCGACTCGCCCTGTGGCGTCAGGGTTATTGAGGATATGTCCCAATGGGGCGTCGTTGACTACCACGATTGGGTGTTCCTAGAAGTAGTGGCGCAGTCGCCGGGCGGTCATAAAGACGCCGTACGCCAGCTTCTGATAGTGCGGGTACCGCTGTTTTGTTGGCGTGAGGACCTCGCTGAGGTAGTATATCGGGTGTTGTACGCCGTGGACCTTGTTTTCCTCGGCCCGTTCGACGACGAGCACTGTGCTAACCACTTGGTTGGTGGCGGAGATGTGCAGCAGCAGTGGTTCCCTTTCTTGTGGAGTTACCAATACTGGCGAGGTGGATAGCAGGCGCTTGAGGTCTTCGAATGCTTCTTGCGCTTCATTGGTCCACTCGAATTTGTCGGTTTTGCGGAGGAGCTGATAGAATGGCAGCGCCTTTTCTCCCATTCGACTGATAAATCGACTGAGGGCCGCGATTCGCCCAGCTAGTTGCTGAACGCCCTTATGTTCTTTGGCTTCTCCATGGCCAGTATGGCATTTATCTTTTTTGGGTTTGCCTCAATCCCTCTCGCGGAGATGAGATACCCGAGCAGTTGTCCAGAGGGTACGCAGAAGGCGCATTTGTCCGGATTGAGCTTTATCCGGTAGCGATCGAGATTGGCGAAGGTTTCGCGCAAGTCGTCGATTAGAGAGGCTTCTTCCTTGGTCTTGATTACTATGTCGTCGACATAGACTTGGATGTTGCGACCAAGTTGCTTCTTGAGGCAGGCCTGCATGCACCGCTGGTACGTGGCTCCTGCGTTTTTTAGCCCGAAGGGCATTGTGTTGTAGCAGAACACGCCAAAGGGCGTTGCAAATGCGGTCTTCTCCTGGTCTTCCTCCTTCATTCGAATTTGGTTATAGCCTGAGTAGGCGTCGAGGAAGCAGAGGCGCTCGCATCCAGCAGCGGAGTCGATGATTTGATCGATCCGTGGTAGCGGGAAGTGATCTTTTGGGCAGTGCTTGTTAAGAGAAGTGAAGTCCACGCACATCCGCAGGATATCCGTGTCCTTTTTTGGCACCAGCACTGTATTGGCGAGCCAAGTGCTTTCCTTGATCTCGCGTATGAATTTGGCCTCGAGGAGTCTGTTGATTTCCATTCCGACTGCCTGTGCTCGTGGCTCAGACAGTCGCCTGATTGTTTGCTTGACTGGCCTTGCGTTGGGGTTGACGTTGAGTGCGTGCTAGGCGAATTCCCTGGGAACTCCTGGCATGTCCGCAGGACACCAGGCGAAAATTTCCCAGTGCTCACAGAGGAATTCGACGAGCGCGAGTTCCTATGCGGGACTCAAGTTGTTGGCGATGAGGGCCGTTTTAGCGGGATCTGGTGGATGGACCTGCACCTTCTTTGTGTGCACAGATGAGTCGAAGGAGAGGTCAGGTGAGCTTGGCCTACTCAGGGGGCAGACTGTTGTCTGTCGTTTCTTTCAATCGCGCGAGTTCTTCCTGCATGCCGAAGGACTGGGAGATTCTGTTGAATTCCCTGTCGCAACTGTCAGATCGCTCGAAACTACTGTTGATCGTGATGACGCCGTTTGGACCTGGCATTTTCATCTGCAGGTAGGCGTAGTGGGGTACTGCCATGAACCTAGCGAACGCGACGCGCCCGAGGATGCAGTGGTATTGTGAGGGCCAGTCGACAACTTCAAAGTCGATGCGCTCGCGCCGGAAGTTCTTTGGCGTGCCGAATATGACGTCGAGGTTGATTTTGCCCAGGGGGTATACGCCTTTTCCTGGGACGATGCCGTGGAACGTTGTGTCCGATGCCTCCAAGCAGGTTAGAGGGATCCTCATTGCTCGCAAGGTACTCACGAATATGAGGTTGATACCGCTTCCGCCATCCATGAAGACGCGACTCATGTCGAAGCCTCCAATTTGTGCCTCGAGTACGAGGGGGCAATGACCTGGTCGAGGTACTTGAGGCGGGTGGTCACGGTGTCGAAGGTAATGCACGATTCGCTACCACTGAGGTACTTAGTGGTGGATGGTGGCGAGTGCGTGGCCAAATTGACTTGGCGAGTGATGGCCTTCTGCACCCTATTGGAAGGGCGTCCCTTTTGGATCATCATGGTACCCATGGCCCGTGGGTATGGTTCGCCTCTGTGATGCTGGTCCGGTGCAGCTCTGTTCGGGGGTGGCCCAGGTGGTGGTGGTGGTGGTGCGCCATGTGCCACTGCGCCTGGAGCGGTCCCGTAGCCTCTTTCGACTGCATTGCGGTTCATTCGAACCAACCCCTCATGTAGCTTGAGGAATTCACGGCAGTCCTTGAGGAGGTGACTGGACTTTCTCTTGCCGTCATGCTTGTCGATATAGAAGTGTACCGTGCATGGCCCGGACAGTTTGTCCTCGATGGAAGTCGCGGGTGCTTCATCGCGAGTGCGGTGTTGCCACACTTGCGTGGTTTTCCCGGAGTCGCGGTATCCGCCGCTGCGGTATCCGCTGTTGCGGTTATCGTCGCGTCTATCGGCGTAGCCGACTGCGACCATGTTGACGTCATCGCGATCGTCGTAGACGCGCATACGACGTTTGCCCCAGCGGTCGCGTCTGAATTCTGCTTCCTCATCAGAGTGAACGCGGTTCTTCAGCGAATCTTCTCCATCAGCCCACCGATTCGCGATCTCCATCAGGTGGTCAATGGTCTTGGGCTTTGAGCGGCCTAGCTCCTCCTTGAGTTCCATGCGGCGGACACCACCATTGAATGCATCAATCTCGCGGTCTTCCGAGATGTTCTCCACGGAGTTCTTGATGATGGACCATCTTTGGATGTAAGAGCGCAGCGATTCGCCGGATTTTTGCTGGCAGCATCTCAGTTCTTTGATTGAAGCGGGGCGTTTGTATGTGCCTTTGAAGTTGCGTACGAAGCTGTAGACCAGCTCATCCCAGCCACGAATGGATCCGCGCGGGAGGTTATTGAGCCATGCCCGGGCGGCGCCTTGCAGCTGTAGCTGCAAGCATTGCATGACGGTACTTCGATTGCCTCCGTGCAGCCTGACTGAGGAGATGTGATCCTCCAACCAGATCTTGGGGTCCTGTAGACCGTCAAATTTCGGGTTCTCCGATGGGAGTTTAAACCCTTTAGGCATTCGCTTTTGCCTGATGGATCTGCTGAAGCATCTGGCACCGCAGATCTCTCCATCTTCTTCTTCCAAATCAGTTGACCGAGCACATCGTTCCCTTGACTTGTCGATCTTGCGCTGTGTGAGCTCGTCGCGTGCATCGTAGTCGTGATCGTGTCGTCGTGAGCGGCGGCGTCGAGACAGGTCGTGACTGTCATCGCTTGACGAGGGCGAGGAGTAGCGTCTTGCTAACGCTTTGCCCTTTTTTGGGTCTGGTACTGGTTCTTTGTCGAGGGCGGCCTGCGATCGTAGATCGGTGCATGGCCGTGCGCGGATCTCCAGCCGGTGGCTGGTTATTGAGAAGGTACATGGTGGCCGCCGTTACTGCGGCTTGTGGCGTCCTGGGAACCACGTTGCCTCTTGTGTCGACTGTCATAGAGCCAAAGTCGAGGACTTTCGCGGCGTCTATGCGTTCTGGTTCAGTGAGGTGAGCCATCCGCGATTGCCTCTTTCTAGCGAGTTGCTCGTTGCCTCTTGAGGAGGATCCCCCGTAGGAGGAGAGCCCAGCGCGACGAAGGCTTGACTCGTCTGCCGCCTTTTTACGCGCCTCAAGTTCCGCGATTGCTTGTTTCTGGCGCTTGAATTCCTCCTTTAGGAGCCAGTGGTAGCCCATCAGCAGTTCTTGCGGGGACCCGAAGGGTAGAGGTGTACCTCGTAGGGTTTCGCGGCAGTGTTTCCACTCTTGCTCGTTGAGCCTGATCATGACGCGTTCGCTGGTTTGTTCGTTGATTATGGTGGGGGGTTCGACTGCTCCTCCATTGCCACCGTTGCCTCCGTTGGCGGCGTTGGGCGGGTCGGTGCCGTTGCCGGTGTTACCATTGTTACCGCGGTTGGCGGAGGTGTCGCCCACGTTGATGACGGCGCACATGAAGTGATTTCGGAAGCTGTTGCTTCCACAACTTTCAGATCCGGAACCGTAGGTTCCATCTTCAGTGGCCAGATCGCTTAGATCAGAGTCGCGACTACTGTTGCTGACCATGTTTCCGACCGCCGCTGGAGCATTGAGCTCGCTGAGGGTACCAATCGATGGAGGGAACCATGATGCTGGGGCAATCGCCGGTGCCGTCAGCTGATCGGGCATGCGAAGCGTGCCCATCTGACCGACTTGGAAGCGGAAGCTCCCAATCGCCAGGCTGATTCCGTCGCCCACGGATTCGAAGGCCAGGCGAGTAGCCGACGTGTGGACGGTGAAGTCGAAGGCGTCGAAAAGCCGGCGAATCTCTGCTGTTGCAGAGTTGTAGATCGCGTTTGATGGGGCCCAAGAAGCCGCAACATCAGCACTCCCAATTCCCACAGACGGCGCCAATTGACGAGGGTTTAACTCATCAATGCCCATTGTTATGGACTTGGGTTTTGGAGAAGAAGGGAGCGCTGGAGACATCTATCGGCTAGCAAACAAGCACATAGGGGACAAAGGATTTACCTAGGTCCAGGCCTCGTAGAGGTCCCTACTCCTGCTTGTATGCTCGTGGAATTATCGAGGGAGTCGAAAGTTACAATGGTGCACAGACGAAATCTGGCGAGGGTTGTGGAAACTAGGGTTGTGTGTGTCCTCCTCGCCGCCCCTCCTAGCCTTTATATAGATAGGCTAGGTCTCGGGTAGCAGGTCGAGTCGGTTACAGGTAGGGTTTTTTCCTTCAAACTTTCTATCTTTAGCTTCTTCTTGTCCTTCAAGAAATCGAGAGTCCGTAGGTTACTCGAGTCCCTCCATCCGGGCCTTGGCGAGACCATGGGCCTGTATGTATTTGGGCCGTATACACCAAGCTCGAGTACCTGTAGGGTATACTCATGTCAGATACTCTTACAACACACTCAACGTGTAAGTTCCATAGACCTTGGCCTTACACACAAAGGAATGATAGAGATCATACCACGATGCAAGTGATAGAGATCAAATGCATGGACCATATCATCTCACTTGGATGTTAGCATCTTATACTGCTAGTTTGGCGCTTTTGGTAGCATTATAAGATGATCCCCCATTTAGATATCAAGATAAAAATGTGTTCTTCCTTAAGTATGCACCGTTCTGTGGATCGTGTTTCGAGACATCACGTGATGATCGGGTGTACTCGAATCTACGCTTTCATAGGAACGGGTGTAAGACAGTTTTACACACACGAACACTAAGGTTCTTACTTGGCGAGCCTAGCATGTACATACATGGCCTCGGAACACGGACCGAAAGGTTAAGCATGAGTCATATAGTTGATATGATGCCCATATAGATGCTCGCCTTTGAAGCTACATCAACTCACGTGATGATCGGACTTGGTGTAGTGGATTTGGTTCATGTAATCACTAAAAGGACACGGGGGATGTCGTTTTTGAGTGGGAGTTCATTAGTAATTTGGATTAGTTGAACTCAATCTATCATAAACTTAGTCTAAATAAACTTTACAAATTCTATTGTAGATGGCACCACCTGATTTTAATTTCAATGTGTTCATGGAGAAAGAGAAACTTGCTGCGAATGGTAGCAACTTCACCAACTGGGCTATGAATTTGAGGATTCTCCTCACTGCTGCACAAAAGCAATATGTGCTAGATGCGCAGCTAGGCCCCCCACCAGCTCCTGATGCCCCTGACGAGGAAAAGAATGTCTATGTGACTCGTCAGGAGGACCACAACTTAGTTCATTGCGGCATACTGTATGGGCTAGAGCCAGAACTTCGAAAGCGTTTCGAAAATGGCAATGCCTTTGATACCATGGGAGAATTGAAAATGATTTTCGATACCCATTTTGCCATAGAGAGTTATAATGCTACAAAAAAGTTCTTTAGCTGCATGATGGAGGAAAACAGCTCTATTAGTGAGCACGTACTCAAAATGTCTGGGTACACCGATAAGCTTGTGTCCTTGGGAATAACGATTCCCATTGACTTAGGCATACATCGTGTTCTCCAATCTCTGCCACCTAGCTACAAGAGCTTCGTGATGAACTACAATATGCAGGGCATGAAGAAGTCTCTTCCCGAGCTTCTGTCAATGCTTAAGACTGCAGAAGTGGAGATTAGGAAAGAACATCAAGTGTTGATGATCAATAGGACCACCGGTTTCAAGAAAGACAAGAAAGGCAGGCACAAGGGAAAGAAGGGTGGCAAGTCTGTTGTCACGCCTGAAAAGAAACCCCGAGCTGGCCCTAAGTCTGACACCGAGTGCTACTATTGTAAGGGGACTGGCCATTGGAAGCACAACAGCCCCAAGTATTTGGCGGACAAGAAGTCTGGCAAGGCAAACAAAGGTATATGTGATATACATGTTATTGATGTGTACTTGACTAGTACTCGCAGTAGCACCTAGGTATTTGATACGGGATCGGTTGCTAATATATGTAACTCGGTTCAGGGGCTACGGAGCAACCGACAACTAGCAAGGGATGAGGTCAGGATGCAGGTCGGCAATGGATCAAAAGTTGATGTGATCGCCGTCGGGACGCTACCTCTCCATTTGACATCGGGATTAGTTATAAACCTAAATAATTATTATTTAGTGCCTGCACTGAGCATGAACATTGTATCTGGATCGTGTTTGATGCAAAGTGGTCATTCCTTTAAATCTGAAAACAATGGTTGTTCGATTTATAAGAATGATATCTTTTATGGTCATGCACCTATGTTGAATGGTTTATTTCAGATAGATCTCGATAGTAATATTACACAAATTCATAATGTTAATGCTAAAAAGATTAAACTTGATGATGATATGTCTACATATATGTGGCACTGCCGTCTAGGTCATATTGGCGTTAAACGCATGAAGAAACTCCATTTTGATGGTCTTTTGGAATCACTTGATTTTGAATCATTTGATACATGTGAGCCATGCCTTATGGGCAAGATGACTAGAACGCCATTTTCCGGTTCAATGGAACGGGCGACAGATCTATTGGAAATCATACATACTGATGTGTGTGGACCAATGAGTGTGTCGGCGCGAGGTGGATATCGTTATTTTGTTACTTTCACGGATGATTTGAGTAGATACGGGTATATCTATTTGATGAAACACAAGTCTGAAACTTTTGAAAAGTTCAAGGAATTTCAGAATGAAGCGGAAAATCATCGTAATAGAAAGATCAAATTTCTACGGTCTGACCGTGGAGGAGAGTATCTAAGTTACGAGTTTAGCACACACATGAAAGAGTGTGGAATAGTTTCACAACTCACGCCTGCCAGAACACCACAACGTAATGGTGTGCCGGAACGTCGTAATCATACCTTATTGGATATGGTTCGATCTATGATGTCTCTGACTGACTTGCCACTGTCATTTTGGGGTTATGCACTGGAAACAGCTGCATTCACTTTAAATCGGGCACCATCTAAATCCGTTGAAACGACACCATATGAATTATGGTTTGGAAACAAACCTAAGCTATCATTTCAAGTTTGGGGATGCGATGTTTATGTGAAGAAACTTCAACCAGATAAACTCGAACCCAAAGCGGAAAAATGTGTCTTCATAGGATACCCTAAGGAAACAATTGGGTATACCTTCTATCACAGATCTGAGGGCAAGGTTTTTGTTGCCAAGAATGGATCCTTTCTTGAGAAGGAGTTTCTCGCGAAAGGTGTGAGTAGTCGGAAGGTAGAACTCGAAGAGGTTATTGAACCTTCTCTTCATGGAATGGCGAGTGGCGCAACACCGGAAGTTGTTTCGGAGTTGACTTCACCTGATGAAGAGAGAGCCAATGATAATGATCATGAAACTCCGAAAGAGGACACTACCAAACCTCGCAGGTCAAGTAGGACACGTGCAGCTCCTGAACTGTACGACAATCCTGTTGTGAATTTCATGGTTGATGAAATGGATGACCCTGCGACGTATGAAGAAGTGATGATGAGCCCGGATTCCAATAAATGGCTGGAAGCCATGAAATCCGAGATGGAATCCTTGTACGAGAACCAAGTTTGGAACTTGGTGGACTTACCTCACGATCGAAAGGCCATTGAGAATAAATGGATTTTCAAAAGAAAAACTGATGCTGATGGTAATGTGACCATCTATAAGGCTCGACTTGTCGCAAAGGGGTTTTGAAAAATTCAAGGAGTTGACTACGATGAGACATTCTCTCCCGTAGCGATGCTTAAGTCGGTTAGGATTATGTTAGCAATTGCTACATATTTCGATTATGAAATATGGCAGATGGATGTCAAAACTACGTTCCTCAATGGTAATATTGAAGAAGAGTTGTATATGATACAACCTAAGGGTTTTGTCGATCCTAAGGATGCTAATAAGGTATGCAAACTTCAGCGATCCATCTATGGACTGAAGCAAGCATCCCGGAGTTGGAATCTCCGCTTTGATGAGGTGATCAAAGAGTTTGGATTTGTCCAAACTTATGGAGAGGCTTGTATTTACAAGAAAGTGAGTGGGAGCAATGTGGCATTTCTGATATTATATGTGGATGACATATTATTGATTGGAAATTATATAGATCTTTTAAACAGTGTTAAAAGTTATCTAAACAGCAAATTTTCGATGAAAGACCTTGGTGAAGCGTCATATATATTAGGCATTAAAATCTATAGAGATAGATCAAGGCGCCTAATTGGGCTATCGCAGAGTACATACCTTGATAAGATATTAAAGAAGTTTAATATGGACGAAAGTAAGAAGGGGTTCTTACCTATGTTGCAAGGCAAGACATTGAGTAAGACTCAAAGTCTGGCTACGGCGGAAGAAAGAGAGATTATGGATAAGATCCCCTATGCCTCGGCCATAGGCTCTATTATGTATGCCATGCTATGTACAAGACCGGATGTGGCACATGCTATTAGTTTGACTAGTAGGTACCAATCCGATCCACGTTCGGAACACTGGATAGCGGTAAAGAACATCCTCAAGTACTTGAGAAGAACTAAGGATATGTTTCTTATATACGGAGGTGAAGAAGAGCTAGTCGCTAAGTGTTATGTCGATGCTAGCTTTGACACCGATCCGGATGACTCTAAGTCTCAATCCGGATCGTATTTCTCTTGAATGGAGCAACAGTTAGTTGGAGGAGTTCCAAACAACCTGTGGTGGCTGGATCAACGACAGAGGCAGAATATGTTGCTGCTTCAGAAGTGGCGCAGGAGGCAGTTTGGATGAAAGAGTTCATTACGGAACTAGGTGTGGTTCCTAGTGCGTTGGACCCAATGGTGATCTATTGTGAAAACAATGGAGCCATAGCCAACGCAAAGGAACCGAGGTCTCACAAGAATTCCAAGCATATTAAGCGCCGGTTTCACTCCATCCGCGAGCATGTCAAGGATGGAGATATAAAGATTTGTAAAGTACACACGGACCTAAATGTAGCAGATCCGTTGACTAAAGTTCTCCCTAGGGCAAAACATGATCAACACCAGAACTCCATGGGTGTTAGATTTATCACTATGTGAACTAGATTATTGTCTCTAGTGCAAGTGGGAGATTGAAGGAAATATGCCGTGAGAGGCAATAATAAAGTTGTTATTATATATTCCTTATATATGATAGATGTTTATTTTACATGCTAGAATTGTATTGATCAGGAAACATCAATACATGTGTGTTTAATAAACAAAAAGGGTTCCTAGTTATGCCTCTCTTATAGACTAGCTTGTTGATTAACAAGATGATCAAGGTTTCTTGATCATGGACATTGGATGTTGTTAATAACAAGGTCACACCATTGGTGGAATGATGTGATGAACATTCATCTGAAGTATAGCATTACGATCAAGTCATTATGTTTATATTGCTATAACATCATACGGAGTAATCTTTATCCTTAGACCATGAGATCATGTTAAGTGCTAACACCGGAAGAGTATCTTGATAACATCAAACGTCACACCATAACAGGGTGACTATAAAGATGGGTTCAGTACTACGAAGGTGTTATGTTGAGGCTCATGGATCAAGAGTGGAATTTGTCAATCCCGATGATGGATAGATATACTCTGGGCCCTATCGGTGATATCACATTAAGATAGCTTGCAAGCAAGTGATGTGATCACTAGAATGTTATATCACGGGAACGAGAAAAGAGTGCATGTCGGTAACGAGATCAAACTAGGTATGGATATACCGATGGTCGAATCTCGGACATGTAATATATCGAGAGACAAAGGGATTTAGTTACAAGCATTAAAGGTTCTCACGATCACAGAAGTCATCGTTGAATGTGTAGGAGTCAGTACGGATCTCCAGGTCCCGCTGCTGATTATTGATCGGAGAAGGGTCTCGATCATGTCTGCATTATTCACAAACTGTAGGGTGGCACACTTAAGAGTTACCGGACACCATTTTGGAGCACATATGTTTTAGACGAAAGAATTGCAAAGCGCAATAATTGTTTCAATAGAAACCAGAAATTGTTTCGGGTGAAATTGCAGAAAGTGGTTCTGCTTGTGATATTGAAATATTGCAAGGGGCTATATGTGAATGTTTGTTAATTAAAGTAATTAACAAAATTCTGAATAAATTTAATAAAAGAGTTTTATTAAATGAGAGAGCATTAAATTTGGAGAAATTTAATGCATTTAAAGTGGAGACTTTAAAAGGGAATGTGAAGAGGCATTTTAATGTGGAGGGGTTACCACCACATGAATGGGGGAGGTGAGGGGTCACCCCCCCATGCGCCGGCCATGGAGAGAGGGGGCACCCCCCTCCTCCTATAAAAGGCCACCCATTCCCTCCTTCATCCTCACACCTCCTTGTGAAGGATCTCTCTTCCCCTCTAGAATTATTCCCCCATGGTCTCGGATTAGCGAGATACATGTTCCCGGTGGCATTTCGTCTGGAAGGAGTTGCTGCTTCCGCTGGATCGCTGGAGTGAGGAGGTGGAGGTTGTCCGGTGGCTTGAACGTGTGTGCGAATACGGATGCGCTGCTGAGTTGTGGGGCTCGGACTTCCTCACAGTCTTGAGATCGGCAAGTGTACGACTACATCAACCACGAGTTCCTACTCGTTAACAAAACTCGTTGTCTTTGAGGGTAAGTTCTCGTTGGATGTATGTCCACCCGTTGCTTTGTACCTAGTAGATAGATCTTGGCGTGTAGTTCACACCGTAGGAAATTATTTGTTTTCTATGCTGCGGACCCAACAAACACATCTAGTACGTTAGAGATTTCTATCACTTCCCCAGATTACCAGAGGCATCAACCCACTATTGACCATAAATTCTAACTCTTGGAGTTGCTAGGATCTACTTGGCCAAGATAGCTACTAACAACGGAAAGCATGCAAGATCACAATTAACAAAGACATGATAGAATCAATAATCAATTTGAAATAGCATCTCAATATCCATCGGATCCCCGCAAACACAACATGCAGAATTACAAATAGATGATCTTGATCATGAACGGAGCTCACAAGATCTAAACATGAAAGCACAAAGGAGGAGAACCAGCCATCTAGCTACTACATAGACCCGTAGTCTAGAGATGAACTACTCACGCATCACACTGGAGGCTTGCATGGTGATGAAGAAGGCCTCCAGGGTGAATTCCCCTCTCCGGCAGGGTGCCGGGAAGAGCTTCAGATCCCTCCCGATCTAGGGATGGAGATGACGGTGATTACAGACTCTTTCGTGGATTTTTGATCGGGTACTTAGGGTTTTTGTCCCAAGGGCAATATATAGGCGGAACGAGAGGCCGAGGGGGTGCCTGGGCTGGCCACACCACCCCCTGGCGTGGCCAGGCCTGGCCCGCGCGGCCAGGTGGTGTGGTGCCCCCCTGGCTCCTCTCCGTCTCGTATTCTGGCATCTGATGACTTCCGAAAAAATAGGCACTTTGGATTTTGTCCCGTCCAATTCCGAGAATATTCATTTTCTAACTTTCCTGGAACCAAAAACAGCAGAAAACAGGCAGCTGACACTGTGGCTCTTGTTAATAGGTTAGTCCAAGAAATCATATGAAAAGTACTCCAAAGTATGGACAAAACACAAGAAAGTGGATAAAACCAAGCATGGAACATCAAAAATTATAGATACATTTGCAATGTATCAACATCCCCAAGCTTAACTCCTGCTCGTCCTCGAGTAGGTAAGTGATAAAAAGAAAGAATAATTTTTGAGGTGACATGCACCATCAAAGACTTGATCAAAGTATTTGTAAAACATTCAAAGCTGGGATCATAGTACTTCAATCATAACATGAAATACAGGGTTCTAGCAATAAGACAAAGAAACTATGATGCAACATGAAAAGGCACAAACAAAAGATTCATGAATAACAATGCTTTGCAAGACGTTTATTTGTTTCACATAAAGAAAACATAGCATAATAGTATTCAGCTTGTCCCTCATAGAGTAGCAAATATAAATGCATAGGACTACTTCAAAGTTCATAAGAGTGACTAGATACAAATAGTTTAAAACAAGCAATATCAAGTTATGCATCAATCAACTAGTCTTGGGACAATGCACATAGAACTAAGAATGGCCACTATGCTCTCAAAGTAGGTGCATAAAGGTAGAAGGTGGAGACTCAATGTAATGGTGGAAGAAAGGCCTTCATAGAAGGAAGTAGGGATTCAAGTCTCATAAAGAGCTTCCAAAAATTATGGTACTTATAGCTTTTAGCTCTCATTTCCCCTATCATAAGCATCTTGAAGGTGATTAAGGTTAAAGTGACACAACTAAGAGGATATGCTTGACAAGTTATAAACCGAAATCTCATGCCCCTTACTTACGAAGACCGATCCTCATGCTACTCAACTTTAGTCACAAGTAAGCTCTTGTCATTGTAACTACATGTGTATCATAAAGAACCACCAACAGGGTACCCCTTGCACATGATACAGGAGCTATCCCATAATCAAAATGACAAGGCAAGCAGACAATGCGCATCTCAGCGATCTTTTTATTTGTTATTTGCATAGGTTTTTATCGAGGATGCTTCATAGAGTGCTCATTATGGTGATGCTACAAGTTTCCACCATGATTAGGCATGGCTTAGGCTAGCGGCCCAGGCGTTTCTCTAACACACATACAAACTCCATGATCTTACAAGTTCCACTTTCATTTCACACCGCCAGGATCCATAAGCAAAAGAACATGATATCAACGGGGTACAAAGTACAAGTGCAATGTTTAAAGCATTCCCCATGATACATGGTTCTGCTAATTTCAACTTATAAAGCGCAAGCATATACGTAACAAAGAAGGACCCAATGGTTCAAATTTATTAGATGCAAAAAAATAAAGTGTGCCATCAAGTTCGTGAGAGCTTTAATCACTAGTTTTCTCATAACAAGTTTAATTTGGAAGGTAAACAAAAGCATGAATATACTTGGAATAGCATAAGCTAGTAGGTAGGTATGGTGGACTCTTTGGAATAACTTGGTTTAGGGAGTTGGATGCATGAGTGGAACTCATACTTGGTTGTGGAGGCTAGAAAAAGACTGGGAGCGACAAACTAAGAGAGCAATAATGGCCATAATCATGTGATACGTCCAAAACGTATCTACTCTCCCGAACACTTTTGCTATTGTTTCTCCTCTAAACTTGTGTGATTTGGATGCAACTAACGCGGACTGACTCTGTTTTCAGCAGAATTGCATTGGTGTCTACTTTTTGTGCAGAAAATCAACTATCAGGAAAAATCCCGAAAAATATGCCAAAAATCCTATTTCACCAGAAGACTCCCGGAGCCAGAATACGAGACGGAGGGGGGCTAGGCCCAGGCCACACAACCTGGTCACGCGGGCAAGCCCAGGCCGTGCCAGGGGTTGGTCTGGCCGCCCTAGACTGCCCCTCGGTCTCCCCCCACCTATAAGTTGCCTTCTGACCTAAAAACTCAGGGGGTTCGACATTTTTCCAGAAGGAGTTCCGCTCCACCGCCACCACCAGATTCCACGAAATAGCACCAGAAACTCTGTTCTGGCACCCTGCCGGGACGGGGAATTGGAGGAGATCATCACCATCATCATCACCATCGCTTCTCCATCGACCATCCATGTTTCCCCCATCTATGAGTGAGTAATCCCCCGCTGTAGGCTATGGGGGTGGTAGGGATTGGATGAGATCGTTCATGTAATGGCATCGGATTGTTAGGGCATGGTGCCTAGTATCTTCTATTAGTGCTTTATGACTATGTTGCGACTTGTTGTGCTTAATGCTTGTCACTAGGGCCCGAGTGCCATGATTTCAGATTTGAACATGTTATTGATTCATTATGATAGTATTGTTTATGGTCTTATCTACAAGTTGTATACACACGTTGTTGTCCGGAACCAATGGCCCCGAAGTGACAGAAATCGGGATAACTGGAGGGAATGGTTTTGATGTGAGGATCACATATGTTCATGGAGTGTTAATGCTTTGCTCCGGTGCTCTATTAAAAGGAGCACCTTAATTTCCAGTAGTTCCCTTGAGGCCCCGCTGCAAACGGGCTGGCATGACAAAAGATGTTGTGCAAGTTCTCATTGCGAGCACGTATGACTATATATGGAACACATGCCTAGGATTATCTAGTACTTGGATGCTTTATCTTATTTATCTGCAATTCCCCTATGTTTTGATTGCTATGTGAATTGTCTTGTCCATGCAATGTCCGTCCATCCATCCTTGTGCCTACCGCACTCGAATCCTACTATTTACTGCTATTGTTACTACTGTCTTTACTTTACTACTATTGTTACTTTACTATTCCTACTACAAAACTGTTGCTACTGATAAACTGTTGTAAGCATGATTGTTTCCAGGTGCAGCTGAATTGACAACTCAGTTGTTAAGGCTTATAAATGTTCTTTGGCTCCCCTTGTGTCGAATCAATAAATGGGGTTTCACTTCCCTCAAAAATACTGCGATACACCCCCTATACTTGTCGGTCATCAAGACTATTTTCTGGCGCTGTTGCCGGGGAGCATAGCTTTATTTATCAAGTTTACTTGGATTCTCTATTGTTCGTTGCTATCCATCCATCATGGGTAAGTCTCGTGATGGCAAGTTTCCTATTTTACCATCCACTACAAGAAGAGGTACGTTTCTGAACACCTCTGTTGCTCTTGATTCACCATCTGTTATAAGTAAGCTCGTTACACCACCACATACACATGCTACACACACTGCTACTACTGCTAAATCTGAAACTTCTGATGCTTATGATGTTGCTTCTACTGTGCTTGATAAGAGTGGTTCATTAGGTCCTTTCCTAGATGCTATGATTGCTAGAACTATAGCTGGAAATACTGAAACTCCTAATGAAGACACTACCACGCCTATTAGTTCACCTGAGTCTAGTGAGAGTTATGGTATTGAAGATGGTTATGTTGAGATGACCGATGAATTTATCAAAGAATGTAAAAACACCCATGATAGGAGTGCTGCTAAGAGTCTCCTTGAGAGGCATACTATTAGACCCAAATTATCTCCTATTGTTAAGTTTGTTGCTTCTCCCATAAACATTATAGATGAAGATTATGATTTCTCTCTCGAACTATGGGGCAGCGCCGGGCAAGCCCTGCAGCAGGTGGGGCAGGGGAGGCGACCTGAGCGGGAGGAGGGAGGACACGCTGGGAGGCGAGGATGGAGTGGGGGCGGTCGGATCTTGCTGATGTGGAAGTGGCGGCGCAGAAGGACGAGGTCGGACATCACGGGGCACCATGGTGTTGAGGACCGAGGACGGCGGCGGACGAAGATCGAGCACGGGCCAGTGGACGGAGAAGGAGGTGACACGGCGAGGCAATCCTGAGAGGGAGGACCGAGAGGAGGGGTGGCGGTGCTGGGTGCTTGCCAGGGATGCGCCGCGTCCGTGGGGACGGTTCTGAGGTGCTCAGGGACAAGCAGAGCAGGGGAGGGCGACCTCACGGAGGCATCACGTCTCCGTGACGAACAGGACACGGGGCGGAGATGGTCGGCGCGGCGTGATTGGCTCGATGCGGCCGGGTCGCTGGCTGGCGCGGGAAGGGGCACCAGGGGCTGCGGCTGCGAAGGCCCGATGAGGAGCGGATCGAGGCAGGCGAGCGAGTGGGGTCAGGGTGGGGGTCGCGCACAGAGGAGAGAGATGGGGATCACGGGGGCGGTTGGTGGCGATCGATTGGGGTGGGCCCCAGATGTGTAGCGTGCAGCGCGCGTTGCGAGCGTTATGTTGCAACGTGACAGTGTGAGGGCGGGTGTGTGCGTGCTACTGTGTGTGACGGCGGTTGGGTGTGGTGCGGCGCGCGGCGCAGGGGAGGCGGTAGGATTAGGGTTTGGTTCGATCTAGGTTTAGGGTTTGCTCTGAAATGGGCTGGGCCAGCCGGGGTAGTATGTGGCCTGGCCTACGGACTGGCCTGCCTCCCCTAGAAAAATAGTTTTATTTATATATTTGTTTTGTTTTATTTAAAAGACCTTTTGTAAATTATTTTTAGACAAAACAAAAATATCCAGAAGGGACCGGGGTTTGATTTGAAATAAAGACAGAGGTATTTAGAAAACAAAGATAGACTTTTGGAAAAATAGTTTTATGCAAACAAAGGCATGATTACATGAGCATGCGGTCATGATGATGCACAAAATAAAAATGACACGCGATTTTCTAGTAGTGGTTTTATCGGGGTGCTACAAGAACTTTCTCATTTTCATCAACTCTTGCAACTTCTAAGTTGTTTTCCATGGTCTGTAACCAGTCATCCGCATCTAATGGGTTTTCTGATTGGTTGAAGATTGGGGGATTGGTATTCTGAAATTTTTTAAGTTTGGATCCCTGGTGATCCTGATTTCCATGTCCTTGGTTGTTGAGAGCCATTTGGGCGATCTGCTGCAATGTTGCTAAGTTGGCTTGGCGCTCGGCCCTGCTTGCTTCACGGTCTGCGATAAGATTCTGCAAGATCTGCAGCATTGGCTCTTGCGACGAGTTGCTCCCTCCTTGGTTTCCACGAGTCATCTGAAGATTGAGATAGATATAGGGGTAAGAGGGAAATTCTAAGGTTCATGGTTTTGGTTTTTCAAAGCTAAAACTTTGAGTTAGACTCAGGTTTTTCAACTAACTCCATTTCATTCATGCAAGCAAGCACACGATACAACACACACCACAACAATCAAAGGGAAAACAGATGGTTTGAAGAACCATTCTGCAAGCTATGATACAGTGGGACCGATACATCTCATGCTACGACAGTGCTCTAGTGCATCTACTCATCGTCTATGAAGTCGGAGTCCTCATCATCAGTCTAGAAGTCCACAGCATCCTCCTCCAGAAAGTTATCATCGTTGCTAAGGTAAGAATCCATGTCTCCCTGGATGTCTTCACCCTCATCTTCTTCTTCCTTGGCGGCAAGCTGAGCTTCCTGCTCCTTGACGGTCTTCTCGAGGTCGGCCACATTCTTGCGAAGACGGGCGATGGTGCGATCCTTCTTGGCATGCTGGCGGCGAAGAGACTGGCGATCCTGGACGAGCAGTGCGAAAGTCTGGGCCTTCTGGTCGGTAATGGCACGGTTCTGGTTGGCTAACTCTCTGGCATTGTCCAGTTCCTGCTGTCGGTCATGCAGCAAGAAGTCAAGGTTCTCCACTTGACGCCTCAACTCTGGGTGACTTGGCATCTCCATCGGCATTCCCATGAAATCACGTCTTGCATAGTGGGCAAAACGGGTTCCTTGGATCTTGTTGACGCTGACGGAACATAGACGTGCGAGAGCTTCATGCATTGCCCTGGCTAATCCATCTAGTCAGTTGTTCTCTCTCACGAAGAACTGAATTCTCCCGGAAGTTGGTGCTTCGATGCTTCCTCTAAGATCTGCGGTGACTAGCCACTGTAAGTCTCCTCCTGGGGGTCCTAGAAGTTGAGCTCCAAGAAACTCCGGATGTGGGCGTCCTAGTAACTCTAACAGTGAGTCTAGATCCCTCTCGAAGATCAGCTGACCTCCGTTTCCCAACTGGTAAAACTTGCTGAACTGAGTCTCCATCTACAAGAATTAAGGATGAGGAAATTAGTGAAGTGATCAAGTGTGTCAAGTTTTAAATAGTAATGTAAGAATTTTGAGGAACGTGAATTTTTTAGAAAGAAAGAGTTCACCAGGGTAAGAGAGGAGATATTTTTTCATAAATACTCACTTTGGTTTTGAAACTAAGTTTTTGTTCAAACGTCCATTCTAACTAGGGTCTCATATGGTCAGGATGGCTCTGATACCAACTTGTCAACACCCGGATTTTTAATCCCAGATGCTCGTTATGCCATACCTTGCAATCCCAGGATTACCATTTTTGCGAGACATAACGGATTGGATATCACAGTACATCATCCATTACAAACCATACATAAGGTCTTACACAAATAAGGATCTCATGATCTAGTCTTTAATACAACAAGCAGCGGAAATAAAAGATAAGTGTAGCGGTGGGGTCCATCTTCAGGGGCACAGGCAATGCTGACGAAGGCAGATAGTCCTAGTTATCATAGCCATCCTGCTGGCCATCATCTTGATAGTCCTTCATAGTCTGGCCATGAGAATAGCCAGGGACAAAAGCCATGAGTACTCTTTAAGTACTCGCAAACTACTATTAACAGGTACTATAGTTCTAAGTTAAAGTGCTAAATCTAAGTTTAACTACAAAGTTAAGTTTGAAACCTAAGCTGAGTTCTGAAGCAAAGAAAGATAAAGTAAAGTTCTAGAATCACTTAAGTTGGGAAGCTATTGTCATAAACACAACCCTGTTGTGGTCAAGTCAAGATTCATCATTCATTTCATAAGTTGTTTTGAAAATATCTGACAACGAAACAGTATGGCCATTCCAACTGTCCATAACCGCGGACGTGGCTATTCGAATAGTTTGACACTCTGCAGAGGTGGTACACTTTCACCACAAGATTTGATACATTTGTCAGGGATAACCCTGAATCATCATACTTAGTATGCAGATAATCAAACATAACCTTCCCTTTACACACCCTAGTATAAGCACCTCTCCTATGAGCATGGCCTCCCAACCATGACCATCTGTCATCTTGGGCACTGCATAGGTGGACAACATTGAGAGGTAGCCTTAGCTCAAACCTCTCCCGCGAGGGAACTAATACTAATGCATATAAATTTCCAGCTAAGCCTTACCCAATTCAGGTAGTGTGGTTGTACGGTAAATTTGGAATGGTATCGCATCCGAATCCAACCATCAGTTTCATAAAAGGGTTAAGGCTCATGCCTCAACATTTTCATCCTCATCAACCATTTGTGTTTCTCAACACATGTCAAAACATCTCAATAGAATGACTCATCATTCCAAGGTTTTCATAATTCATTTTCACCAAGTGCTCCCATCTAAAGTGACTCAAGTTTTTGATCTACTCTAACTACTAGGTTAAGAGTGTTCACTAAGGTGGAAGTGATGGGTTCAATCTCATGCCATAGAATGACATCTAAAGGTTTCTAAAAATAGGTCAAGTTTTATACTCTTTATGCTACCTTCAAAACCAGTAAAGAACTTGGTGTAACTAAGGGAGGTAAAACTTGTAACAAAGACTTGAGGTACTAATAGTCAAAGGGGTGTGATCAAAGCATGCTTAAGGCATCCTTGCTAAACCATCTAGTTTGATCCTAGCTTGCTAAGTACTAAACTTTCAAGGGTTAACTTGACACTAATAGCTTGCCTTGGTTGGTGCAGTGGTTGAAGTTTTCTTCTTCTTCTTCTTGGTAGAACTCCTCCTCCTTGTAGACTTGGTCGGTACTATCGTCTATAAATACATACGGAACACACAATCACCAAACAATGCTTAACTAGTCTAATTAGAATTCTAAGACACACATTTGATGATCTATTATCATCACAAGCATCACAAGTTTAATTCAATAGTTTCATCCTTTTTGTTTTAGAAAAGTAATTTCTACTAATTGAAAAATTAACTAAGATTTAATATTCACCACTTAAAATATGGGATCATGTTGACACATGTCATCACCACATACTCTAATATGTGGGAATGAGATTTAAAGGTTGGATCATAATCACTTTGGTTTAAGTTCATTATTTAATGATTTAAAGTGACTAGAAATGCCTATATAGCATTATTTTGGTACTAGTCCAAAGTCACTGCATGTAAACCTTAATATTATTACATATTTAGATAGATATGGTGAAATGTGATTTTTGAGAGTTGGAATCAACTCAAAAGCTAACTTGGTTGATTTTATAAAAATGTTGCAAGGTGCAAATGCTTCTGTTTTGTTATTTTTATTAGGAGAGATCTATAACTCTAATTGAATTAAATCCAACCGGCTTGGATAGATCATTTCAATACCTTTCAGACAAAATTGGTTTCATGCAATTTGGATTTGTAAAACTCCCAGAATTGAATTTTAAAATAGTGGACAGAAACTAGATTCAACTTAAAAAGAAAAATCCAATTTGAATGGTTGGGCTAGCGCGGGAAAAAACATGGGCCGGCCCAGTGGCGCTCCGCGGCGCGGGGCTCAGCTGACAGGGGAGTCCCGCTTGTCAGTGGCGCTTAACACGCGAAACAGTACGCACGTTGTGGGCCGTAGGATTAGAAGGGGGATCTACGGCTGAGGGTCGTCGTCGACGACGAACAGGTCGCTGGCGAGAGTTTGCCCTAGCGGCTCGGTGGGGGTCGACCGGGGACATACCAGGGCTCCAGCAGGGTAGACGAGGCGGGCAAACGAGATGGAAGATGACGGCGAGGCGAGGTGCGGTTGCGGTGGAGCTTGGGATGCCCTAAATCGCAGGCGCCCTTCTCCTCCTGCTGCGGCTGCTCCGGCTCCAATTCCGGCGAGGCAGAGCTCGATTGGCTCCAGCGAGAGAGGTGAAAGGATCAGTGAGAGGTGGGGAGTGAGTGGGTGTGGAGAAAAGAGGCTGGGGAGGCCGGCTTATATAGGCCCGACGGTGAGCGGTGGCTGGGAAGCATTGGGCTGCCAGCGGGGGTGTCTGGAGTGTTCCCTAGGTCATGGCGGAGCGGTAGGCGCGGGCTACGGCCGAGGGGCGGTCTGTGCACGCGGGGACAGTGCGCGCTCTGTGGGTGGCGTCGGCATGGTCGACCAGCTCTGGGCGCGGCGGTTCTTGGCTGTTCCTGTCTCTGCCTCTGGGCTGGGGCTGGTTGGACGGTGGCAGTGGACCACTGGCTAGCTTGTAGACATGGCGAGAGAGGGGAGAGCGGTCTGCTGCTGCGAGGGCCAAGTTGGCCGGCAAGGTGCTCTCGGTATGGCATGGCAGTGCAGCTAGGAGGTAGAGGAGATGTTGGGGTTGGTCTGGTTAGGCTTGAGGGAGACAAGGGTGATCAAAGCACATCAAATTGCTAGACAAAATCAACCCCAAAACAGTAATAATTAGACCACTTTAATCTTGCTAGCAAGGTGTTTGACAAAATGGCCGAAAGAGAAAAACTTTTGAATTTTGAGTTCAAATTTTTTGGGTGATCTACACTAGTGCTAGGTAGTCTCTGGTTGCAAGGGTTTTGAAAGTGGAGCTTGTTTGAATGGTTTTTGAAAAAGTGGGATCTTCCCATATGAAATAGATTCAATTTTGAACTGTCATTTAAAATTAGCATTTGAAAGATTTTTGCAGATCACAAGGTGGGCCTTGGTACCTCATTATGTGTACTATCAAGGGGTGCAAAGATCATGAATTGTTTCTGTTAAGAAATGAGTGCTAGGAACACCCAAAGTAGTGTAGTGGATTAAAATGGTCAAAATGACCATTCCCCTTTTTAATTGTTTTTGATTTGATTTTCTTTAGTAAAAGTTTGGGAATGATGTAGATGATGTTTAAATCACCTAAGAAACATTTTACAACCAAAGAATCACAGAACCATGGCAATTCAATCAATTCCTACTTTAAATGCTCATACACATGAATGCCTTCATTTTAAATTTGGAAAAGTTTAACCCCAAATTTGATGATTTAGATCTTGATAAGCTTGGATTGAAGTTTTGGGATGTTACATAAGCTAAGCTTGGGGGGAGTTGATACGTCCAAAACGTATCTACTTTCCCGAACACTTTTGCTATTGTTTCTCCTCTAAACTTGTGTGATTTGGATGCAACTAACGCGGACTGACGCTGTTTTCAGCAGAATTGCATTGGTGTCTACTTTTTGTGCAGAAAATCAACTATCAGGAAAAATCCCGGAAAATATGCCAAAAATCCTATTTCACCAGAAGACTCCCGGAGCCAGAATACGAGACGGAGGGGGGCTAGGCCCAGGCCACACAACCTGGTCACGCGGGCAAGCCCAGGCCGTGCCAGGGGTTGGTCTGGCCGCCCTAGACTGCCCCTCGGTCTCCCCCCGCCTATAAGTTGCCTTCTGACCTAAAAACTCAGGGGGGGTTCGACATTTTTCCAGAAGGAGTTCCGCTCCACCACCACCACTACATTCCACGAAACAGCACCAGAAACTCCGTTCTGGCACCCTGCCGGGACGGGGAATTGGAGGAGATCATCGCCATCATCATCACCATCGCTTCTCCATCGACCATCCATGTTTCCCCCATGTATGAGTGAGTAATCCCCCGCTGTAGGCTATGGGGATGGTAGGGATTGGATGAGATCGTTCATGTAATGGCATCGGATTGTTAGGGCATGGTGCCTAGTATCTTCTATTAGTGCTTTATGACTTTTTGCGACTTGTTGTGCTTAATGCTTGTCACTAGGGCCCGAGTGCCATTATTTCAGATCTGAACATGTTATTGATTCATTATGATAGTATTGTTTATGGTCTTATCTACAAGTTGTGTACACACGTTGTTGTCCGGAACCAATGGCCCCGAAGTGACAGAAAATCGGGATAACCGGAGGGAATGCCTTTGATGTGAGGATCACATGTGTTCACGGAGTGTTAATGCTTTGCTCCGGTGCTCTATTAAAAGGAGCACCTTAATTGCCAGTAGTTCCCTTGAGGCCCCACTACAAACGGGCTGGTAGGACAAAAGATGTTGTGCAAGTTCTCATTGCGAGCACGTATGACTATATATGGAACACATGCCTAGGATTATCTAGTACTTGGATGCTTTATCTTATTTATCTGCAATTGCCCTATGTTCTGATTGCTATATGAATTGTCTTGTCCATGCAACGCCCGTCCATCCATCCCTATGCCTACCGCACTCGAATCCTACTGTTTACTGCTATTGTTACTACTGTCTTTACTTTACTACTATTGTTACTTTACTATTCCTACTACAAAACTGTTGCTACTGATAAACTGCTGTGAGCAAGATTGTTTCCAGATGCTGCTGAATTGACAACTCAGTTGTTAAGGCTTATAAATATTTTTTGGCTCCCCTTGTGTCGAATCAATAAATTGGGTTTCACTTCCCTCGAAAATACTGCGATACACCCCCTATACTTGTGGGTCATCATCATGCAGAGCAACAAAACATCATTGATCAAAGCATAAAGTGATACTACAAGTTGAAAACTAAAGGATCATAAAGGCTATGGTGACTTTGGATAGTCATAACATGGTGTGAGCATGCGCCAAGTCAACCCAAATAAAGCATCAAAGGAGAATACCACTATACTATGCTTTAATATGCTAAAACAACGCATGATTCATCCAATGCACATTAAGCAATCTCAATTGTTTATAACAAGTCATGGTACAACAAACAATACTAAGCATAAAGCCAAAACAATATCAAGCATAGCATGAAAAAGCATAGGCCACAGTAAAAAACGAGCTCTTTTTACCACATAAGAATGAACTTTCCTACTCTTTTCCAATCCAAACCAAACTATTTGCAAACCAATGTATGAAAGACGGGGTCCAACCAATTTATTCAGCAAACTAAGAAAACCAAGCAAACGAAAAACTAAAATGAAAACAAAAAAGAAGACGCTCTAAGAACAACACAACTGTGCATGAAACAAGAAAAATGAAGCGTTTGGAAGAAACCTGGGATTTTTATTGATGAAGAGGGGATGCCTTGGGCATCCTCAAGCTTTGACGCTTGTACTTCTTGGATGTTTCTTGGGGTGACACGCGTGGCATCCCCAAGCTTGAGCTTTAGTCCATCCTTCATCTCATTACTCATTCCTTCCATACACCTGAATTTTTTCCTTCATATAAAACTTCACGCAATCTTTATTAGCAACATTAGTGCACTCAAGATAAATAAGTCTTAAGGTTCAGTTCTAACACCGAACAAACTTACATTAGAACACTAGCTACTGTAGTACTTTCCTCAGAAAGCTCAATTCCCCAAAAGAACTCAAAAAGGAACCAACAAGAAGCAAATGCAGAAAATGGCAGAAATCTGTCAAAACAGACCAGCAGGTAAAGACGAATTTTTTTGAAGACCTTCTGGTGCTCAAATAAAAAGTGTTCAACTAACGGAAGTTAGATAACAACCTGGGGCAGAAGCACAAAAATTCACGCCTCAAAAGGACGTACAGAGATGTTACACGAATTTTTACGGTTAAGCACAGAAATCTGTTTCGGGACAACAATTTTCCCAATCATTACCTCTCTCTCATTATAGGTTACTCTTGGCACAAAAAGCAAATAAAAAAGGATAAGGAGCGGTTATTACTGAAGTAATAACTTCCAAGACTCATCTAAAACTTTTGGATTATCTCCCAATAAGTACTTTTCTTTAACGCCTTTAAGTTAGGCGTAAGAAGCAAGAAAAAGGATCAACTATTCTCAAATGAAGAAGCATTAAGATCAATACTAGAAATATTTTCAACAAGGCAAGGTATATCATCCAAATAAGTTCTAGAGGATCCTCTCTCAATGCTCTTAGGCTCACTATTTTCATCAAAAGGGTTTTCAGGAACAATCCAATCAAGATTCTTTTCTATGGCTTCATGTATTGCTACTAGTTTAAAGGGTATTGGTATCTTAGGTTCCTCCCTATTAGGTTCGGTTTTGTTCATCTTTTCTCGTGTACCAACAACATCTACACATGAGCCTAGCATATTGAAACATTCAAAGACTTTCCTAGCTTCCTTGGCAACATCATAGAACTCCTTAAACAAAGTTTCTAGAATAAAATCCCTCTTTTCAGGGTCCTCAATTTCTTTAAGCTTAAGAAACATTACTTGCATTAAGGGGTTGAGGTTAACAAACCTAGCTTCTCACATGTGAATTAAAGAAGCTGCAGCAATCTCATAGTTTGGAGCAAGTTCTGCAAGGGATCTATCCTCAGTATCTTCATGCTTACTAACATTATTAAAGAATTCTTGAATATTATCTTTCCCAATTATAGAACCACTACCAATTGAAAGGTCTTTCAGGGTGAATTTAGGGATCAACATGGTGAGATAAGGAAGACCTGACAACTAAAGGAGACTTAATTTTTTGTGTTTTTGGTAAAGAAAGCAAACTAGTATAACTATTTTTTTTGTGTTTTAGATAACAAAACAAGCAAACAAAGCAAAAAGAAACTAAGCAAAACAAAAAAAACAAAGTAAAGAGATTGGTTATGAGGGACTCCCCTTGTGAAGATGTCCTTGACTCCCCAGCAACGGCGCCAAAAAAATGCTTGATGGCTCAGTATTGATGTAGAGCTCGTTGGGAACCCCAAGAGGAAGGTATGATGAGCACAGCAGCAAGTTTCCCTCAGTTATGAAACCAAGGTTTAATCGAACCAGTAGGAGCAAAGAAACACCCCAAAGGTGTTGCTAGATGAGCCTTAGCAGGGCGCACTACCGGTGCTAGTAGCAACGTGGAGACCTGCACAACACAACCACAGAACTCTGTCCCCAACTTGCGATGAGGTTGTCAATCTCACCGTGTTTTTCTGAAAACAAAGGATTAAATGTATCGAATGGAAGGAAGTAATATTTTGTAGAAAGTAAACACAAAGCAGTAAACAGTATATAGATTCTATGTAAAATAAAAGGACCGGGATCCATAGTCCACTAGAGGTGGCTCTCCTTAAGATAGATAACATGCTGGGTGAACAAATTACAGCGGGGCAATTGACAAACATCGAGAAAGCAATACATGCATATACTAATCATCTTGACTCCTTTGAGACTTGATTGGGCATTACAATATTATACATAGACCGCCATCCAACTGCATCTATGACTAATAATCCACCTTCAGGTTATCATCCGAACCCCCTTCAGTATTAAGTTGCAGGCAACAGATTATTGCTTTACGAATTGCGTGTAAAGTAAACAATATGATTGTTCTATGAATAAAGGATTGTTGTTTCCTCCCTAGTAGCAACAACACATCTAGTACCTTAGAGATTTCTGTCACTTCCCCAGATTACCAGAGGCATGAACCCACTATCGAGCATAAATACTAACTCTTGGAGTTGCTAGCATCTACTTGGCCAAGATAGCTACTAACAACGGAAAGCATGCAAGATCACAAATAACAAAGACATGATAGAATCAATAATCAATCTGAAATAGCATCTCAATATCGGATCCCCGCAAACACAACATGTAGAATTACAAATAGATGATCTTGATCATGAACGGAGCTCACAAGATCTAGACATGAAAGCACAAAGGAGGAGAACCAGCCATCTAGCTACCACATGGACCCGTAGTCCAGAGATGAACTACTCACGCATCACACCGGAGGCTTGCATGGTGATGAAGAAGGCCTTCAGGGTGAATTCCCCTCTCCGGCAGGGTGCCGGGAAGTGCTTCAGATCCCTCCCGATTTAGGGATGGAGATGCCGGCGGCTACAGACTCTTTCGTGGATTTTTGATTGGGTACTTAGGGTTTTCGTCCCGAGGGCAATAGATAGGCGGAAGGAGAGGCCGAGGGGGTGCCTGGGCTGGCCACACCACCCCCTGGTACGGCCAGGCCTGGCCCGCGCGGCCAGGTGGTGTGGTGGCCCCCTGGCTCCTCTCCGTCTCGTATTCTGGTATCTGATGACTTCCGGAAAAATAGGCACTTTGGCTTTTGTCCCGTCCAATTCCGAGAATATTCATTTTCTGACTTTCCTGGAACCAAAAACATCAGAAAACAAGCAGCTGGCACTTTGGCTCTTGTTAATAGGTTAGTCCAAGAAATCATATGAAAAGTACTCCAAAGTATGGACAAAACACAAGAAAGTGGATAAAACCAAGCATGGAACATCAAAAATTATAGATACATTTGCAATGTATCAGGTATCAATTCCAAGCTAGCCAAGATGAAGTGTCTCCATGGTACGACGAGGAGGTACCCTCGTCCTGGTGCGAGCTCGAGTACGTCCCTCCGTAGTGCGCAGAGTAATCGTAGGAGGGCACATCCTCCTGGTGCTGCCCGTGGAACCCCAGCAAGCGGAGCTGCTCATCCACCTCCTCCTTGGAGCACGACCACGGTCTCATGTGAACACTAAACAAAGTAGATTGTGGCAAAGGGATCTCCCTCTCATCCCCATCAGTAAACAACATCCTATATACTAGACTATCCAAATCAGAATCAGCAGTGACAAAGTGATGTGTTTTCATAGCAGCAAGGTCAAGCCTTTGTGGTGCCAATACAGTATCATTGGGGTCCACTAAAAGCTCTAATGCATTGACCATACATGAAGCAATGATGCCCCCATAGATAGGCCCCCTAGCATCTAGGGGGCGAGCAATAAGCGAGCCAAGGTTGTACCGAGTATCATTGTTGAGCGCAGCAGCAAGGAAGGCTAAATGATAGTTGGAGATATTACTCGTATTCTCTCTACCCAGAACGCTAGTAGCAAGATAATATGCAAAGTATCTAAGAGCAGGGAGTTGGATGTTTCTTATCTTTCCGTGCTGAGCTACACAGTGATCATCATTGGTCACCCCTCGGTAAAGCTCCAACAAATCAGTGGGTCGCCCTTGAATCTTCTTCACGGTCCCTGTCATGCTTACACCTACAATACTGCAAAATCTTTCCAATGACATGGTAAAGGGCAAATTATAAATTCTGAAAGAGACAGTTGACTGATAGGGCGTGTTAGTAAACACGAAGCTCTCAACAAAAGTCTTGGTGAGCATAGAGTATTGCTGTTGGAGATATGCCCAAGAGGCAATAATAAAATAGGTTATTATCATATCTTCACACTTATGATAAATGTTTACATACCATGCTATAATTGTATTAACCGGAAACATTAATACTTGTGTGATTTGTAAACTAAAATAAGAGTCCCTAGTAAAGCCTCTTGTTAAACTAGCTTGTTGGTTAATATATGATCATGGTTTCCTGATCATGAACATAGAGATGTTATTAACAACAGGATCATATCATTAGGAGAATGATGTGATGGACATACTCCTATAGATAAGCGTAGCATAAAGATCAAGTCATTTCAATAGTTCAATTGCTATATGCTTTCTGATACATAGTAACCTAATTCCTTCGACCATGAGATCATGCATATCACCTTTACTGGATGGATGCTTTGATGTCATCAAACACCACACCGTAACAGGGTGGCTATAAAAGTGGCATTGAGTGTTCGGAAAGTATTGGTTGAAACACATGGATCAAGAGTGGGATTTGTCCATCCATATGACGGATAGATATACTCTGGGCCCTCTCGGTGGAATGTCATCCAATTAGCTTGCAAGCATGTGACTGGGTCACAAGGGATCACATATCACGGGAACGAGAAAAGAGTACTTATCAGTAACGAGGTTGAACTAGGTATGCAGAGATACCGACGATCATAACCTTGGATAAGTAACATATCGTGAGACAAAGGGAAATTGGTATCGTATGTAAGTGGTTCATTCGATCGCAAAGTAATCGTAGAAATATGTGGGAGCCATATGAATTTCCAGATTCCTCTATTGGTTATTGTTCGGAGAAGTGTCTCGATCATGTCCGCATAATTCACGAACCGTAGGGAGACACACTTAAGGATTCGACGTTGTTTGAGTAGTTATGGTATTATGAGAAAGAGACCGAATGTTGTTCGGAGTCTCGGATGGGATCCGGGATATCACGAGGTGATCCGGAATGGTCCGGAGAATAAGATTCATATAAGGAAAGTCCCGTTTCGGAGTTCGGGAATGATTCCGGTGTTTTCATCGGGAATGTTCTAGAAGGTTCCGGATTGTCCGGCACTCCGGGGGGGAAGGGGTACATGAATGTGTCATTACATATTGGAATGATTGCATCATGTACTAAGTGTTCTTGCTGTCCCAAATATAGGATTAAATTGAATCCTAAAACAGAAAAGTCAAATGTCCAGTTTGAAAGTCAAACTGCCAAAAACAAGAAACTGTGGGAAACAAGCAAGAGGAGTTGGAACCAACCTGGAGGAGGAGTTGGACTCCTCCAGGCCGGCGCCCAGCCCAAGGCCGAGTTGGGGAGGGACTCCCTCCCTCCCCTGGCGCGCCCACCCCTCCCATCTATATAAGGAGGGGCAGGGCTCCCCTCCTAGACACACAAGTTTCCTATCCTCTAAACTAAACCCTAGATCTAGACCCCGGTTTAGAGCTATTCGGTTTAGAGCCTTCTAATTGGTTTAGAGCCCTCTAATTGGTGTGTCTAATTACTAGACCACTAATAGCCTCTCTCATAAGCTCCACCATACTCGCACCGGCTTAAGGCGAAGCCCTGCGGGATTTCCCCTCTACCTCCGGTACCACGCCGTTGTGCTGCCGGAATCGCGAGGAGAGTGCTACAACCTCCGCTGCCTGCTGGAACAAGGGAGAGGAAGGTCTTCGTCGAGTACCGAACGTGTGACCGACTGCGGGAGCGCTGCTGGAACGTGGCGCTGGAAGGATCGTCTACACGATCTTGAGATCGGAAAGAGTACGACTACATCACCCACGAGAATCTGCTCTCGTTAAACACTTTGGAATCTTCGAGGGTGAGTTATTCCATCGACTCGTTGCTACAATCTAGTAGATAGATCTTGGCTTGTTTGTTTGTATGCGATAGAAAATTTTTGTTTTCCATGCTACGAACCCCTACAGTGGTATCAGAGCCGTGTCTATATGTAGATCTGTTGCACGAGTAGAACACAATGGTCATTGTGGGCGTTGATGCTTTTATTGTAGATTGCTTTTTGTGTACTTTGCATCTTGCGGTATGTTGGGATGAAGCGGCCCGGGCTAACCTTACATGACATCGTTCATGAGACTTGCTCCACGCTTGACATGCAACTTGTATTGCATAAGTGGCTTTGCGGGTGCCTGTTTCTCCTAGCATAGTTAAGATCCAATTTACAACGGGTGATTGACAATACTAGTATCAATGTTGTGGTTCTTGTTCGTAAGTTAGAACGACACTTATTGAAAGCCCCAAACCACGTAAAATATGCAAAGAAAGTAGAGGCGTCTAACTTTGTTTTGCAGGGGTGTGCAGTGATGTGATATGGCCATGATTGTGATTATATTTGATGTATGCAATGTTCCTTATTGTAAGTTGGCAACCGGCAGGAGCCATATGGTTGTCTTTAATTTATGTTAAGACCCGCGTGTCTATTCAAAGTAGTTGTAATAGTTGAAGCCGGTGGACGACAACCATGGAGCAGCGTCATTGACCTTGATGCAATGCCGGTAATGATGGAGATCATGTTCATGTTTGAAGATGGAGATCGGAAGCACAAAGAAGAAAGGCCATATCATATCACATATTATGAATTGCATGTGATGTTAATCCTTTATGCATCTTGTATTGCTTAGTAGACGACGGTAGCATTATAAGATGATCCCTCATGCACATAAATTTCAAGTTCTAGAGTGTTCACCCTTAGTATGCACCGTTGCCAAAGCTTGCTGCTTCGAAGCACCACGTGATGATCGGGTGTCTTTGATTCCGCGGGTGAATACAACGTAAGCAAGCCAGATTTGCTTATGCGGAAGCTAAGGTTTGATCTTGACGAGCCTAGCATGTACAGACATGGCCTCAGGAACACGGATCACCGAAAGGTAAAGCATGAATCATATAGTAGATATGATGAACATGTCGATTGTTCGCCATTGAAACTATATCAACTCTCGTGATGATCGGTTTTGATGTGGTGGATTTGGTTCGTGTGATCACTAAAACAATGTGAGGGATATTGTTTTGAGTGGGAGTTCACCTAGATTAATTTAATTATTAATTAGAACTCAATTTATCATAAACTAAACCAAAGTGAATTTGCATAGTTGTTGTAGTCATTGGCATCCGTTTACCACCTTGCGCTTAGTTATAATTGAGATGATAGAACTATAGAATTCTGGTTAGATACTTTACGAACTGGTATCGTATTGTTTTAAGTGTTAATCTAAAGTTTAAAAGTCCTATTGCAAACTTTCAGTAAGTTCCGGTTACTCCATGAAGTTTAATAATTAGTATTAAATCAAGAGTAACAATTCCAAGTATTAGTATATAAGTATCATGTTTGTATCCATGATTCTTGATATTCAAAGGATTCCCTTAATATCAAGGTTATCTAGGATCTGAAAGAGTTGTTTCAGAAACCATGATGTGTGGAAGATATTGTGATATCTGAAACGAAGTTTTGGTTGCAACATGATAGAGTATAATATGGCAAAAGTCATGTTCTCATATTTGATGAGAATTTGCAAAAAGGTTGGAGACACTTGTTGTCCTAATCCTCCAAAAAGGTTTTGGATAGCAACATTATACTCATAATTCATCGTTATAAGCTAAAAGTAGCTTGATCATGGAAGATTCCATGATAAGGGTGAATATTTGATGTAGGTAAAATGTTTACTACACCAAGAGATTACTAGAGAAAGGAATTTGAAAGAACACCAAATATTTGATGATGGTGATCTACTTCAAAGTGCAAGTCCAAAGACATTGGTATTTAATTATACACGCTTTGGACTATATGTCATATGTATGACTCCACTATTGATATTGATAGATTCTTTCAAATAGAAAAGGAAATATTGAAAGAGAATCTCATAAATATATGGCAGAAAAGAAAAGACTAGAATTGTTCAGTTTAAGTATATAGATGATATACATGTTATGGCTATATTCTTTGCTTATTAAACAATGTGGTTCTCAAGTATTTGATACTGAATTTGTTGGTGTGAATCGTCATACGAAACAACACAATTCATGAACTACAATGGCCTAAGTAACTAGCAAAAGAATATGTGATGATGTTCATCGAGAACAAATAAAGGGTTATTGTGTTGCTCGTTAAACATCAAAGCTTGCCTTCAAAGATTTGTTTTATCAGGTATTATGAGAACAAAAGGGTTGTTCAAATAATTGCCGTAATCCATAAAAGATGGATGATTCACAAATCTCGTTGGAGAAATCACATCCATAAAACTAGTGCTAAAATGTCGAAAGACAAATTGATTGAAAGATCACTTAGGAAGTGACATCGCTGTTTGAATTATATTGGAAAGATAACATGAAGAAACTCCATGTGGATGGAATTTTGGAGTCTTCTGATTTTTGATCAAATGACGCTTGTGAAACTTTCCTAGAGATAATTAAAACTTCGTTCATAGGCCAAAAGGGAATGAATGACTAGCTTATTGGAACTTGTACATATTGTTGTACGAAGTCCGTTATGTGTAGTCAAGAGCGATGGATTTCAACTTCATATGCTTTCTCCGAAAATTTGAGTGAATATATGAATATTTACTTAATAAGGATAAAGTATGAAACACTTGAAAAGTTCAAAGACTTTCAAGATGAAGTGCAAAATCATTGTAACAAGAATATAAACAGTTTATGATAAAGATCATAAAGGAAGATATTTGAGTTACAAAGTTTAGCATAATACCTAAGATTTAAGGAATCGTTCCGTGGATTTGCATTTCCCGAAACACCATAAGAGTATGGAGCGTTCGAGATATGTAATTAAACCTTGTTTGACATGGTAAGATCAAAGGTATAATTCATAAAACTGCCATTGTATTTTAAAGATTAAAAGCTTTAGAGATTACCGTTTTTCCACTAAAAAAAAGCTCCATCATAATCCGCTGAAATGACACCATATAAGGTTATGGTTTGGGATAAAACCCAAGTAGTCCTTTATTAAACATTGGTATGCTATGCATAAGAAAGATGTTTGCAGCCAAAGTCGGATGAACCTGTCTTTGTATGTTATTTCGAATAACTGTTAAGTACTCCTCCATAACATCGGAGACAAAAGTGTTTTGTCACTTAAAACGTCAAGTTTCTTTAAGAAGGAATTCTTCGTGAAAAGTTAAGTGGGAGGACAATAGAAACTTTGATAAGGTTAAAAGAACCTTAGCTGTATGTGCAGAGTTGCACAGCGCCGAAAAGTGTTTCGGAGGCAGCAACAATGCTCATGGTTCACGTACCTCAAAGGTTGTGGTCACGGAGATCCAAGTTCCTATTGAAACAAGTAGGTCGGATGAACAATCAAATACCAAGATTTGAGGGTTGAATCATTATTTGAGAATAATGAACCGACTACATGCAAAGAAGCGATGATGGGCCCTGACTCCGTCAAATGGCTTGAAGCCATAAAATCCGTGATAGTTCCATACACGAAAAATCAAGTTTTGAACTTGAAGGACCCTCGAGAAAGGTGTAAGACCTTATAGTTGTGTCTGGATCTATAAAGAAATAGACATGGATGTTTCACATCTATGAAATAGTCAACATGTTGGGAAAGAGTTCACAACAATGTTCAAAGGTTGACTATGACAAGATTTTGATCTTTCATAGTGATATTTAGTCTAGACGGATTAATGTAGCAACCACTACATATAATTTGTTATATGGTAGTTGAATAAACAAAACAAGTTCTTCTGATAGAATCGTTACCTAGGACATGTGCATAAACACGGTCCATAGGGTTTTGTTAATTCAAAGGATGCTAAAAGCATATGCAAACTTCAATGGTTAGAGTGAGCATAGCGGAGTTGGAATCTTCACTATGATGAAACTGTTAAGAGAGTTTAATTTCATCAGAGACAATGAAGATGCTTGCGTTTGCAAGAAATTAAGTGGGAGCCCTAAGACATGTTTCTAATACATTATGTGGAAGACATATTGTTGATTGGAAATAATGTATCTTTTATTAACACATATTAAGAATTTCATCCCGATGAAAGACTTAGGCAAAACCCAAATATTTGGCATCATTAGACGCTAATATGGTTGTGCCAGAAGTACATAGACGAGATATTGAATGAATTCAATATAGAAACTACAAGAAAGGTTCTTGTTGCACAGAAAGGATTGAAAGAGTTCAATGTTGATGATATATTCAAGTGTATTGGCACTTGGTAAGTGAAACAAAGATTCAAGTATAGATTGATACTTGATGTATGAAATCACAAAGAGTATTTATATCAATCATACTGTGATATGTACAAATCCAGATATGTCCTATGCTCTAAATGTTGTGAGCATATACCAGAATGATTTGTAAGATGATCATTGGACAATAGTAAGGATATTCTTATGATCTTTTGAAAGAACTAAGAGTATATTATTTGTAGAAGTGACAAATAGATGGTTAGTTCATTGTAAAAGTACTACATTGATACTAGTTTTGTCACAAAGTACAAATTAAGTTTATCTCAATCTAAACTAAGGGTGGCACAATATAATGGAAAGTAAGTTCCATAATGGATTTGGATGATTTCCAAAGTTAAGACATTGTGACAGATACTACAACAAAAGGCTAAGTATATGACTGCTATTATAGCAGCAAAAGAGGGAATTTGTGTCAAGAAGTTTGTTATCAAACTAGGTGTAGTTCACAGTGGGATAATACTATGAAGATATATTGTGCGACAATATTATCAACATGTTTTAACCCCAAAGAGCTAAAGGTCACACCGAAAGACCAAATTTATACAAAGCCATCTCATTAGAGAATGAGTGATGCGTAGAGACGCAAAGACATGCAATTACACACGGACCTGGAAGTGTCAGATCCGGAGATCAGTTGACCACTAGCAATCGTGTACATACAACACCGGAAAGCCATAGGTGTTGAATACACAAAGGTTTGAAACTAGATTATTGACTCTAGTGCAAGTGGGAGACTGTTGGAGATATGCCCAAGAGGCAATAATAAAATAGGTTATTATCATATCTTCACACTTATGATAAATGTTTACATACCATGCTATAATTGTATTAACCGGAAACATTAATACTTGTGTGATTTGTAAACTAAAATAAGAGTCCCTAGTAAAGCCTCTTGTTAAACTAGCTTGTTGGTTAATATATGATCATGGTTTCCTGATCATGAACATAGAGATGTTATTAACAACAGGATCATATCATTAGGAGAATGATGTGATGGACATACTCCTATAGATAAGCGTAGCATAAAGATCAAGTCATTTCAATAGTTCAATTGCTATATGCTTTCTGATACATAGTAACCTAATTCCTTCGACCATGAGATCATGCATATCACCTTTACTGGATGGATGCTTTGATGTCATCAAACACCACACCGTAACAGGGTGGCTATAAAAGTGGCATTGAGTGTTCGGAAAGTATTGGTTGAAACACATGGATCAAGAGTGGGATTTGTCCATCCATATGACGGATAGATATACTCTGGGCCCTCTCGGTGGAATGTCATCCAATTAGCTTGCAAGCATGTGACTGGGTCACAAGGGATCACATATCACGGGAACGAGAAAAGAGTACTTATCAGTAACGAGGTTGAACTAGGTATGCAGAGATACCGACGATCATAACCTTGGATAAGTAACATATCGTGAGACAAAGGGAAATTGGTATCGTATGTAAGTGGTTCATTCGATCGCAAAGTAATCGTAGAAATATGTGGGAGCCATATGAATTTCCAGATTCCTCTATTGGTTATTGTTCGGAGAAGTGTCTCGATCATGTCCGCATAATTCACGAACCGTAGGGAGACACACTTAAGGATTCGACGTTGTTTGAGTAGTTATGGTATTATGAGAAAGAGACCGAATGTTGTTCGGAGTCTCGGATGGGATCCGGGATATCACGAGGTGATCCGGAATGGTCCGGAGAATAAGATTCATATAAGGAAAGTCCCGTTTCGGAGTTCGGGAATGATTCCGGTGTTTTCATCGGGAATGTTCTAGAAGGTTCCGGATTGTCCGGCACTCCGGGGGGGAAGGGGTACATGAATGTGTCATTACATATTGGAATGATTGCATCATGTACTAAGTGTTCTTGCTGTCCCAAATATAGGATTAAATTGAATCCTAAAACAGAAAAGTCAAATGTCCAGTTTGAAAGTCAAACTGCCAAAAACAAGAAACTGTGGGAAACAAGCAAGAGGAGTTGGAACCAACCTGGAGGAGGAGTTGGACTCCTCCAGGCCGGCGCCCAGCCCAAGGCCGAGTTGGGGAGGGACTCCCTCCCTCCCCTGGCGCGCCCACCCCTCCCATCTATATAAGGAGGGGCAGGGCTCCCCTCCTAGACACACAAGTTTCCTATCCTCTAAACTAAACCCTAGATCTAGACCCCGGTTTAGAGCTATTCGGTTTAGAGCCTTCTAATTGGTTTAGAGCCCTCTAATTGGTGTGTCTAATTACTAGACCACTAATAGCCTCTCTCATAAGCTCCACCATACTCGCACCGGCTTAAGGCGAAGCCCTGCGGGATTTCCCCTCTACCTCCGGTACCACGCCGTTGTGCTGCCGGAATCGCGAGGAGAGTGCTACAACCTCCGCTGCCTGCTGGAACAAGGGAGAGGAAGGTCTTCGTCGAGTACCGAACGTGTGACCGACTGCGGGAGCGCTGCTGGAACGTGGCGCTGGAAGGATCGTCTACACGATCTTGAGATCGGAAAGAGTACGACTACATCACCCACGAGAATCTGCTCTCGTTAAACACTTTGGAATCTTCGAGGGTGAGTTATTCCATCGACTCGTTGCTACAATCTAGTAGATAGATCTTGGCTTGTTTGTTTGTATGCGATAGAAAATTTTTGTTTTCCATGCTACGAACCCCTACAATTGCTCACTCTCATCTTGCATGTATGAGGTCAAACCAACCCTCTGAATTAGTAGTAAGAAATCATCAAGAATCCCTGCAGCTTGTAAGAAAGTAAAACAAGGAAAAGTAGATGGGTGAGCATCCCCATCATCTCCTTCATTACCAATACAAGGTGCAATGAGATCCTCGTTGTATGATGGCTTAAACTGAGAGGCTGATCTTGAGGGCCTTGACCTCCTAGGTGCATCCCTCTCAAATATTTCTCCAAAGGTACAGTTGTTCATGTTTGATATTATGAAATTTAAACATCTATTAAACAAGTGATTGCAAAGTGAATATAATGAAGGGCACTACTCATAGGGACTTGTAAGAGGCCTAAACATGCATCAAAACTATATCTCTAAGCATCAAACAAGCTTACAAGCTCTCAAAACCTATCAGCTACAGTAGCAAAATACTCAAGATATAAACCACTAAACACAAATCTACTTGGACAAGTGGAGGAGTCACATACCGGAGAACAAATGCTCCAAATTTCAGCACCAAAGATGGGCTAAGCAAGGAGATCGAAAAATCAAGGGCAAGCACAGCAAGAACGCGATTTCGAACAATGAACTGGTGTTTACTCAGGAGAGAGAAGAAAGTGGCAAGTGAGAGAGTGAGTGGAGGGCCAGGGGTGGCCCACACCATAGGCAGGCGCGCCCCAGGGCTGGCCGCACCACTAGGTGGTGTGCCTGCCTGGTGGGCCCCCTGGTACCTTTCAGGCACTCCTCTTCCCCTTTTTTCACGTAAAAATTTAATATGAATTTTCTGGAATTTTTCAAGACACTTTATTTTTGGGCAATTTTCAGGCATAGATGAATGATTTTCTGAAAGAAAGATTTTTTTTGGAATGATGCAAAGACAAAACAAGGCTAGGACTTCAGAAGTTCTAAGACACTCTAACAAGCAAGCAACTAACAACAGAAAAGAAAACTAAACGAAAGCAAAAACTAAAATGGATAGAATAGAAGTAAGCAAAGATAATCATGGTGAAAACATTGTTTTGTTCAATGAAATCCTTTTGTTAACAAGCTTGATCAGGTCTTGTTACCAAAACAATTTTATATGAAACAAAACTTTGTATTCCACTAATGATTATGTTACCTCAACCTCGATAGCAATGGTCCCAATCATAATAGTTTCAAATTTTTCTCTTGGTATGGGACAATATATTTCTCCAACTTGAATGCCCTCAACATGTTCAATTGAATTTAAACCATAAGTCCTATCAATCTTCTTGGGGAAATAGATAGTATGTTTCTTGTCATTAACATTGAAAGTCACCTTTCCTTGATTACAATTAATAACAGCTCCTGCAGTATTAAGAAAAGGTCTCCCAAGAATAATAGACATATTATCATCTTCAGGCATTTCAAGCACAACAAAATCAGTTAATATCAAGAAATTATGAGCCACTTGAACAGGTACATCCTCACATATACCAACAGGAATAGTGGTAGATTTATCAGCCATTTGCAAAGATATATCAGTTGGTATTAGTTTTTCCAGTTGAAGTCTTTTATAGAGAGAGAAAGGCATAACACTAACTCCAGCTCCCAAATCACACAAAGAAGTTCTAACATAACTATTCTTAATAGAGCAAGGGATAGTTGGAATCCCTGGGTCTCCAAGTTTCTTTGGAACCTTACCATTAAAGGAATAATTAGCAAGCAAAGTAGAGATTTCTTCATTAGGGATCTTCCTTTTATTTGAGACAATATCCTTCATATACTTTGAGTAAGGAGGCAATTTAATAGCATCGGTCAAAGGAATTTGCAAGAATAAAGGTTTCATCCACTCACAAAACTTGTTATAGTGTTCATCTTCCTTTGACTTGTGTTTCTTATCAGGGAAAGGCATAGGTTTTTGGACCCAAGGCTCTCTTTCACTACCATGTTTCTTAGCAATAAAATCTTCTGTAGTGTATTTAGTATTCTTAGTGTGCTTTTCAGGTTCTTCTTCAACTTTTTCTTTATCAGGAACATCATTTTATTCATTGCCACTTTCAGTTTCAGCATCAGAGATAGATACACTATTAGGATCTTTAGCATGTTCGAAAGGTTCTACAATAGTTTTATGTTTCTTTTTTCTTTTCTTACGAGTAGAACCACTATTTTCAGCTTGTTGAGAATCCTGCTCAATTCTTTTGGGATGCCCCTCAGGATATAGAGGATCCTGGGTAGCAGCACCACTTCTAGTTCTAATTTCATAAACATGTTTTTCTTTGGCATCATTAACTAGCAAGTATTTTTGCACTTTAATAAGTTGATCTATTTGAGTTTGAACCATTTGAAAATGTTTAACAATCATTTTAACATCATTAGAGGTTCTTTCCACAATATCCTTCAACTCAACAATAGCTCTAGTGTTTTCCATTAGATGATTTTGCACCCTTTTATTAAAATTATCTTGCTTAACAATAAAAATATCGAATTCTTCTAAGCATTGATCAGGAGGTTTAGAATAAGGGATATCACCTTCATCAAAGTGTTGGAGAGAGTATACCTCAATAGTGGATGAACGGGGAATTGGCTTACATAATTCTTCTATAGGAGGTAAATTCTTGACATCTGCAGCTTTAATTCCCTTCTCCTTTAGACATTTCTTAGCTTCCTTCATCACTTCATCATTTAATTCAATAACTCCCCTCTTCTTAGATGATGGTATAGGCGCCGGTATAGCTGGTTCAGGTATAATTGTTTCAGGTATAGCTGGTTCAGGAGGAGTCCAATCTTCATAGTTCTTGCTTATTTTAGCCACTAATTCATCAGCTTCCTTGCGAGTCCTATTCCTGAAAACACAATCAGCACAGCTATCCAGGTATGTCCTAGATTCTTCAGTTAGTCCATTATAAAATATATCAAGAAGCTCATTCTTAGGTAATGGACTTCCAGCCTGTGCATGAATCAAAGCACAAAACCTTGCCCATGATTCAGGCAATATCTCTTTTTCTCCATGCTTAAAATCAAAAAGTTCCTGCAAAATAGCATGTCTAGCACTAGGAGGAAAATATTTCTGCAGGAAGGTACTAATCAAGCAATCAGGGCTATCAATAGATCCAGAAGGTAAATTACTAAACCAAGTTTTAGCTTCCCCTTTCAGTGAAAAAGGGAAAATCTTAGCAACAAAGTAAGTATGCATCTTAATATCATCAGAAAACAAGCTACTCATGGTAGAAAGCTCAGTCATATGTGCTACCGCACTTTCATTTTTAGTTCCACAAAAAGGTTCTTTCTCAACAATAGCTATGTAAGATAGATCAAGAGAGAAATCATAATTTTTATCTTTAGTGTTTATGGGAGAAGAAGCAAACTTAGCAATAGGAGACAATTTGGGTCTAATAGTACTCCTCTCAAGGAGACTCTTAGCAGCGCTCCTATCATGGGTGTTTTTACATTCTTTAATAAATTCATCGGTCATCTCAACATAATCGTCTTCAATATCATAACTCTCACTAGAATCAGGTGAACTAACAGGTGTAGTAGTGTCTTCATTAGGAGTTTCAGTATTTCCAGCTATAGTTCTAGCAATCATAACATCTGGGAAAGGACCTAATGAACCACTCTTATCAAGCACAGTAGAAGCAGCATCATAAGTATCAGAAGTTTTAGATTCAGCAGTAGTAGAAGTGTGTGTAGCATGTTTATGTGGTGGTGTAACGAGCTTACTCATAACAGATAGTGAATCAAGAGCAATAGAGGTGTTCAGAACCATACCTCTTCTTGTAGGGGATAGTAAAATAGGAACCTTGCCATCACGAGACTTACCCATGATGGATGGATGGCAGCGAACAATAATGAATCCAAGTGAACTTGATAAATAAAGCTATGCTCCCCAGCAACGGCGCCAGAAAATAGTCTTGATGACCCACAAGTATAGGGGGTGTATCGCAGTATTTTCGAGGGAAGTGAAACCCAATTTATTGATTCGACACAAGGGGAGCCAAATAATATTTATAAGCCTTAACAACTGAGTTATCAATTCAGCTGCACCTGGAAACAATCTTGCTCACAGCAGTTTATCAGTAGCAATAGTTTTATAGTAGGAATAGTAAAGTAGCAGCAATAGTAAAGTAAAGACAGTAGTAACAACAGTAGTAAACAGTAGGATTTGAGTGCGGTAGGCATAGGGATGGATGGACGGGCGTTGCATGGACAAGACAATTCACATAGCAATCAGAACATAGGACAATTGCAGATAAATAAGATAAAGCATCCAAGTACTAGATAATCCTAGGCATGTGTCCCATATATAGTCATACGTGCTCGCAATGAGAACTTGCACAACATCTTTTGTCCTGCCAGCCCGTTTGCAGCGGGGCCTCAAGGGAACTACTGGCAATTAAGGTGCTCCTTTTAATAGAGCATCGAAGCAAAGCATTAACACTCCATGAACACATGTGATCCTCACATCAAAGCCATTCCCTTCGGTTATCCCGATTTCTCTCACTTCGGGGCCATTGATTCTAGACAACAACATGTGTATACAACTTGGAGGTAAGACAAAAAACAATACTATCATAATGAATCAATAACATGTCCAGATCTGAAATCATGGCACTCAGGCCCTAGTGACAAGCATTAAGCATAACAAGTCGCAACAAAGTCAAAAAGCACTAATAGTAGATACTAGGCACCGTGCCCTAACAATCTGATGCCATTACATGAACGATCTCATCCAATCCCTACCATCCCCATAGCCTACAACGAGGGATTACTCACTCATAGATGGGGGAAACATGGATGGTCGATGGAGAAGTGATGGTGATGATGATGGCGATGATCTCCTCCAATTCCCCATCCCGGCAGGGTGCCAGAACGGAGTTTCTGGTTCCGAATCATGGAATCAGGTGGTGGCGGTGGAGCAGAACTCTTTCTGGAAAAACGTCGAACCCCCCTGAGTTTTTAGGTCAGAAGGCATCTTATAGGCGAAGAGGGAGACCGAGGGGGTGTCTGGGCCGGCCAGACCACCCCTGGCGTGGCCAGTCCTAGCCCATGCGGCCAGGTGGTGTGGCCTGGGCCCAGCCCCCCTTCATCTCGTATTCTGGCTCCGGGAGTCTTCTGGTGAAATAGGATTTTTGGCATATTTTCTGGGATTTTTCCTGATAGTTGATTTTCTGCACAAAAACTAAACACCAAGGCAATTCTGCTGAAAATAGCGTCAGTCCATGTTAGTTGCATGCAAATCACACAAGTTTAGAGGAAAAACAATAGCAAAAGTGTTCGGGAAAGTAGATACATTTTGGACGTATCAGCAGGAAACTGAGCAACACAAGTGCACAAACCTGTATCAGTCGTGTGGTTGCTACTATTAATTCAACGGGGCTTTCCCCTAAAAAAGCGGGGTTCACAAAAAATATAGTGGGGCAAAAGTTAGTTTCGAGTTCGAGGAAGCTCAGTCATGTGCCCCTTGACCCCATCGTCATCTTCTCCGCCTAGCCGCCCTCCCTCGACCGGATTGTCCCCGCCGCTCCACCATTGAACACCACCACACCGCCGTTCACTGGTATGTACGTCCCCAACCTCCATCCATTAGAGGCTTTCTAAAGGATATAATGCGCTTATTTTTGGGCATTGCGAGCTAAATAAGCTGGTTGCATTTCCAGGAAATGGAATCGGTGTTGGCAGATGCATTTGCTGCGTCGGCGGATGCTTGTAAAGCAGAGGTGGATGCTAAAGCAGCACTAGTGGATACATGTGAAGCAGATGCGGAGGCCGATGCTTGTACCACATAGGAGTCTTGGGAAGTGTTGAGTGATGCTTGGAAAGCGGTGGAGGCGTAGTCGAAATCCTCGCCAGCTGCTGCTGGAACAAATTGGGCTATGTTGGCTGCCCCTGTCAAATCGACAGCTACATGGGATGCTAGGAATGCGTCAGCTCGTGGTCGTGCTTCTTCAGTGTCAACGGATGTGGCTCGTTATTCATCGGCGGAGCCTGCTCCATCTGTTCAGAACTCGTCGACCCCATTGTAAGTTCTGTGTTGGATTTTGTCTCCCTGACTTCCTCCCTCTTTTGTGTATTCTGCTCCGTGGTTTTTTCTGAACGTAGTGGATATTAGTTTAAACTAGGAGTACTGGGAACATAAAAAACTATTTAATCACAAACTAGTGATCCGAATGGGATGAAACTTTCATAGGATTCAAACCTAGGCATCGATGATTTACTAATTTTTTCTCAATTTTTCCGAATAGTTTTACTTTTTATTTCAAAATCTGAGCTCCTATCATATGTTGGATCTAAGATGGAAGGTGGATCTTGGGACAAGTCATCGTGAGACTTGGGTTCACCAAGTCACTAAAGCTGTGTCTATTTTTCTCCCCTTCCTTATGATAAAACCAGAAAATTCAGGTGGGGGCCTTTCTGTTCTCCCCGGTGACCTCAAAAATAAAAAATTATCCATTCCCTTTGCCCAGTTCTGACATGCTAAAGCATTTTGTGGTGCTTTCGTACTACTCTGGTTGATTTCTTGTGCTGTTTAGGTTATTTGTTGACAGACTCTGCTTTTTAGGTAGTTTTTCAGATGCGTGCAGTTTAGGAAATTTTGATGATAAATTTTCCTGTCAAATTGTATGATGCATTATGGTGTTTACTTAATTCTTTTTTAGGTTTGTGCATTGTGCATTGTGTTGTTTACTTAATTCTGATGATGCACTTGTGCTATTTGCATCATCCTACTAGCTTCGGTGGAAGAACATATGCAACAATCAACGACTTGCCAGGCGATGTATTTGGTCAGATTCTTGTCAGGCTTCCTCTACACCCATCCTGCATATTGAGGGCATCATTCGCCCAAAAATTTTGGATGGACTTCATGGGAAGCAACAATTTCAAAAGACTAACCCTGTCACACAACAGAGGAATTTTGTTACTTGAGTTTTTCACCAATAGCTCTGAGGATGCTCGATTCTTAATAGATCATAATCTTGACCAACCCATCTTCTAGAAGCTGAATAGGCTGGTGGAAGTACATAAAGCCTACAAACCATATGTACTCATATGTCCCAATGGTAGGGTGCTACTTCATTATCCGCAAGGGTCTAACATGATAAAGGCATGGGATCCAATCAGTGGAAGTGAAATAGTGATACCAAAACCACCAATTTGGCAGAGACGTGAGTATGATAGTGGCACAATTCTCTGTTCAAGAAATCATGGGAAATTGTCTTCACACTATTGCAGCAATTTCTGGGTTGTTTGGATAGTAACCAATGGTAACCAAGCACTGGTGCATAGGTACTCGTCAGAGTTGGGAAAATGGGAGGACTGGATTGAACTTGTTGAGATGCTGGCTAAGAGGTACTCATCAGGCCGTCAACTCTCATAGGGGACATTTTGTACTAGCCAACAATGAACTCTAGATATATAATTGCCTTCAACAACATGACAACAAAACTATGTTATATTGACTGCCCCCATGAGACACATGATATTTCCAAACACAATTTTATCATTGCTAAGGGGCATAATGGATATGTTGCCCTTGCGGTTATAAGATATTTCACTCTAAACACGTGGTCCAGTGCAAGATCATCAATAGGCAAATGGGAAGCTTGGGTGCCTCATATAAAGGTTGAGTTGGATACTCTCCTTGGCCTTGAGAAATCATGGGCATATGGTGGGAAAGAGGCAGTAAGGTTACTCTGCGCATTTGAGGATAGAGAAATGGTGGTTATATGGGCAAAGGAGGGAGTATTCGAATTAGATCTCAGCAGCATGAAGTCTAAGAAGTTCAGATCTCGTAAACGTTGGTGTACTTTACATCCCTACATAATGACACATGGTTAGTGCAGTCATTCATGTGTAACCCTTGCATTTTTGTACACCTATGATTTTTCTGATCATTTTGTTAATTTCCTTTAGCAACTGATGTGATTTGGAGTGCTAAGTCAAGAAACAAAAAGGAAGTCCTACCAGCAACACAGCTGATTCAGACTGCAACATCAAGGAGATGAAAATAAAACTCGGATGAACAAGAAAGGCTTGTTTGGGCAAGCATGCGTTCGCCCAGGTTGTGTTATTTGGAGCTGCAGTCTGATGTTTGTTTGTTTTCGTAGCTGATGGAACTGTGGCGGCACCTTTGTTTGTGCTGCAGTCACAGCGGCATGGCTTGGAATATTAGAGATGTCTGTTCGTTTTGGGGGCCTATGTGTGTCTAATAAAACATTGTTTTATATGATGAAATGGTGTTCTCTATATAGTAGTGTATGCGTGATGAAATCTTATTTTATGTGTTCTACATATACTTTAGTTGGTGTTTGTGTTTTGATAGTATGCAGTAGTAGGAGTATTTGTTTCGCAGCAGGATTTTTATTTGACCTGAATTAGTACTAACATTTAGTTAGTGCTTCCTGTAGAAGAGTCTGTGACAACACCGAAATAATTAGTAGACCTTGTTTCCACACCATTTTCACATGCTTGAATCGGAGCCACTTTAGACATTTGTTTGGTGTTATGTTAAACAAACATTCTTGTATCAGATATCTGCATTTTATACACGTGGTAGATAATCACTCTCCCCGACTTGGATCCCTGAAATAGAGGGAGAACAACCTATTTTTTAATTATTCTTTGGACAATCTCTAAATTCAAAATCACAGTCGACCGCCAAAACCTACCGCCTACCCTATTTGAATCAGAGGCATCAGTTGATGTGACTCTTGCCTTAAATTCCTGACTAGACGGTGTTCGATATGCACAACCTTTTTTCTAGTAATAAAACTTTGATGGCAGCCAAATTCAAAATCATAATCGAGCGGGAAAAAAACCATCGACCCCGGAGCATTTCGCACCCCTCTGTTTCAAACATTTTCAGGCAAAATCCCCCACCGAGGTAGTACCATTTTTATATTATTACATGGACGCTAGCCAAATTTAAAATCTGAGTCAAGCGGCAAAATTTACCGCCTATGCTGTGTGAATCGAAGGTATCCAAGTTTCTGTGCAAAAAAATGTTTATGGATGATCAGTTGATGTGACTCTCGGCCTTGAATTCCTGGACATATAGCGTATGGTCTACTACCTTATTTCTATTATAGATGGACGCTAGCCAAATTCAAAATCTCAATTGAGCGGCAAAATCACTCACCTACCTTGAAGCATTTCCTGCCCCACCGTTTCAAAAACTTTGAGCCAAAATATCCCAACGACCGGGGGTACCATTTTTCTATTATTATTAGATGGGCGCTAGCTAAATTCAAATTCTCAATTGAGCGGCAAAACCACACACCGACCTTGAAGCATTTCACACCCTTCCATTTCAAAAAATTTAGAATTTAAAATTCCAAATCTACTCATTGTTTAGACAACAAATGGGCATGCTAAAGTCGGTAGCTCAGGGGCACGATTGTAATTATTTTTTCTGCTCACCTCTATGGTCTCGATTCCCCTAGTTTTTCCCGCTGGCCGTCCTAAAAATCTCAAGCTCCTCTGTCCCCTCCACGACCACCGCGTGCACCGGCTTGAGATGCGGTCTTGTGCACCGCCGCGGAGCCGCTTCACTGATACTCACCCACCAGCTCTAGGATTTGTGGTGTCGTTCACCATGCTGATGGCGTCATCGACAGCCCAAGCTCTGCTTCCTCGCCGCCAAAAGCTACCCAACCATACCAGATCCGCTTCACTGGTGTCCACCAGATGTGATCTAGTTCAAACAGTTCCATGTCCACCACTCAAGACCAGTTGCACGGCTGTCGCTATTCACTGCAGCGGATCTGCCTCAACGACGGTCTCATCCACCACGCTCAAGCCGACATCGACCGCCCAAGATCTGCTTCCCCGACGCTAACAGCCGCCGCAACCGCATCACCCTCGGTGACCTGGATATCACTCGCACGGTACCGATGATGCTTAGACGCCTCTACAACAAAGGTTAACCAAATCTCCAACCCGTTTTTGTTTTGTCAGCAGTATAGCAGGTTCAAGCCTATCGCAGTGAACTGTATTTTTGTAATCATGCTAGTACGTACAAGTCACTGGGCACGCCTATTCTTCGTGCTAGTACATACAAGATCATTAGACATGTTGGTCTGCATTCGCTACTCTACAAATTTCAAGTCATGCACATGTTTGTTATTTTGTCATGCACGTGTTCTTAGCTACTCCATACAACAGTAATTACCTACTACCGTGTAATTCTTGCAAAATCTAAAGTTAGTGGAAAATATTAGCGTAGATTCCCTGCTCTACAGTTGCTGAATCTATCTGATTCGTCCTGAGATCAGTTCCTGCTATTATTTCCTCCTTGGCATCGTTCTGCTATCCTGTAGTAGCCGTTTAAACTCTTCCTACTAATTCGATTATAATTTTGTTGTTGCCATCTGGTTCTTCAAAAGCTGCATCACTAAATATTTCCTTTTTCTTGCATAGAGCTCAAAATGGAACAATAAACATGTTGGTTTGCATAGCCTATACTATAGGTTCACAAGGGATACCATTACTTCCTTATCTGGTGTTGGTTTGTCCTGAGCAATGACATAACTGTCTTCTACTATGTAGTTCACTCATGGTTTGCATTCCTACTCTAGAGGTTCTTTTATGATGCCATTATATTTTCTGTCTGGTTGATTCTTAGCTATGATAGTAACTACATGCCATTGTGTAGCTCACCGCAAATTTTGAGTCACCCAATGACTCTTTGCATTCCAGGAGATGCCACTGCTTCCATATATATTTGCTGAAATGACATTGCTAGTTTATATTTTCTGAAATTCTAAGAAACACTTTGTTTGATTTCTCATTTCATTCTAGGCACACTTGTTTAATGCTTGTTTGTCTTGTTCTACAGGTTCATGAGCGACACCATTATATCTCGCATCTGGTTCTGGTTCTGGTTCGTCCTAAGACATGACATAACTATCCTCTACAATATATAGTTCATTTGGGGTTTGCATTCATGCTCTACAAGTTCTCGTATGATGCGGTTATAATTTATATCTGGTTCATTCTTCACTATGATAGTAACTGCATGCCATTTTGTGGCTCAGTGCAAATTCCGAGTCACCCAATGTCTCTTGCATTTTGGGGTATACAACTGCTTCCATATATATTTGTTGAAATGACCTGAATAGTTTATATTTGCTAAAATTCTAAGCCACACACACATTTTTTGATTGCTCGTTTCACGGTAGGCACACTAGTTTAATGTGTGCTTGCTTGTCCTGTTTGTTTGACGTGTTGGTCAATAATTGAACCATTGACCCATTATAAACTCCAGTTCATAGCTCCTGTCATATCAGTCAAATGAGTAGTTTGTTTGATGTATTAACTTGTTATTACTTAGTTTCAGACTACAATTATTGCTATCGCCACCAAAGAGGGGGCTGCAAGATCATGTCTCCTCCAATATAGTTGTCACACTCAAAGGAAGATGCAGGTGATCGATTGAGAAAGTAAATTGAGGATTCTGCTATCAACTTGATTGTCAACTGAAATGCTGATTTTTCTTTTCCTTGAGTTGATAGTATGTAATAATTTTAAGAACTTTGCAACTGATGTAATATCTAGATAGCTCGCATAGGCCATCTGGGCATTTAGTTGATGCCGTCCACACATGGCGGTAGTCGTTATGGTAACTACGCTAGGCAAGTCGATTAGGGAACAGTACCGTGCTTTGTTGTTGGCCCGTCTTGTATTCGGCTGACAATGAACAGTAAAGATGCTGGCTTATTATACACGTTTTATGATATTGGAAAGGGATTCAGAAAGGCCAAAACTGACCCACATGTGGTAACAGACCGTACCAGTAACAGGTCGTAACAGTAGCAAGCCAGGACAGAAATAACACATCACAGTAACAGGAAGGAAACTGTAAATTGGTAGAACAATAACAGGCCAAAACAGTAGCGGGCCTCAATAGTAAAGGGCCGCAACAGTAAAAGGCCAAAGCAGTTAAAGGCAGAACAGTGACGAGCCTGAACAGTAATGGCCCGAGAAATTTCCAGATGAGGGCAGTAACAGACCGACAAATTTACTAGGCTAGAACAGTAACAGGCCGCTTGTGGGATGGAACAGTTAACGACCATAACAGTAAAAAGCCAGAATAGTAAAGGACCATCTCAAAGAAGGGTCGTTAGTAGGCGGCCCACGATGGGCTACAAAAACAGTGATGGGTTGACCGCAGGTCTTAAGTGTATAGGAGCGACTTGGCGTAGGCTACTAATGGGCCACACAGTGTTGGACCAACATGGGCCTTCTGTAGGCTAAAACAGAATCAGGCCTGAAAGTTCGCGGGCCGCTGCTGGCTATATTGTTGGGCCCATTTCAAGCAGTGCAGGACAAAACAGTAATGGGCCATCTTCTTATTAGGCTCTCCTCATGGACCGGCCCAATTAGTATTTAGGAGGCCTTGGCTAGGCCTGGCTTCTGCCACAGTTTCTGTGAATGTTAACGGCGGTAACCAGCCGCTAACGGTGACTGCCATGTGGAAGTTTGCATGACATCAGCAGTCAACGTGGCTGGCGAACAGATCTATGACGGAACAAGTTTTCGTGGCTATGCGAACCGCCACGGTCAAAAAAACCATGGTTAATTCATTTGTGATGGGGCTTTTGCCAAGAAGGCCATCCGTCGTGAAGACTTTTTGCCTACAAAAAACGGTCCGTCAACCACAAAAATCATCCGTTGTAAAAGCCACCTTTTCTTGTAGTGAGAGGGTCTCGCCTCACAGGATAGAAGGGCTCCATTGCGATGTCATCGCGTGTCCTTTTCAGCGTCCATCCCACGGCCAAAAAGAATTGGGACGACGTGGATGCCGGTTTGGGCCGAAACAATCTAGCGCTATTATTTACTCCTGATTTATAAATTTAACAAAATATATACTTTTAACTCTAAAAACCTAGCTATAATAGAAACCTTTTCTGTTTCACCTACACACGGTATGCATGCACACCACAACACACCCATCCATAGCAGTGATTGTGTGTTTGAACCACCCACTAGAGAAATAGACACCACCAAAAGCAGTGGAGTATAGATAAACATTGACTATTGTTTGAGAAAGAACTTACATGCTAGTCTAGAAGTTTCACATGTCACATAACCCTATCAATTCCGATTCTTCAATTCGTAGAAGTTTATATTACAATTTAAATGTGTGTACATAAAAAGTAAATAAACTATTGGATGGGAACTAGTTCGCACTTAGCACCCTCAATCATAGTACATATACAATAGGGTCCAATTCTTTTACATATTTTTTCCATAAAGTAATCTACTCAATTAGTCGACTATATTAGGCTCGTGCACCTATATGCGATGCAATTATAGATGGCATGTTAATAAAATGTGTGTATCAAGTTAGCTAATGTGTGGTTGCTCTACAATATACTTGGTGCGGTATATACTTAATTTGCCACCGATGTCAATATTTTCCACACTAATAATATTGTTTTCCTATCATAACTAAAACTAATACCATAATAAGATATTGTGATCAACTGTCGTCCACCCATTGTTGATGGCAGAAGAAGTTATTTTAATGATGCTTTGGTATCTAGCTATGCCGACACATCACAAAAAATATAGGTATCTTTATGCAGTGATCTTGAGTGTATATATCTTTGAGAAATTTGTGGAAACATAATATATATGAATCATTAATCACAAAAGATATGGTGAGTATATAAATATTAGTTCCCATTTTATCTTGGTGTTAAGCGATGGAGATATATGCATGTGTGACTCCAGGTGATTTTCTACCAGACGGCAAATATCGACTGGCTATGGACACACCGCTCCTCTTGGTTCTCTATAAATGCCTAAGCATAGAGGGGTAAAAGGCACGCAACACCAAGCCTCAAACAACAAGAGGAGAAAGAGAGCAACATCTGCCTGTGACTCTTCCATAAGCTAGCTATCTTTAAGGTCCTTATTCATTCCTTTGTTTCTCCCTTATTTATCATCATGCTTTACATTAAAAGAGACGGTTACATTGTTATATGTGTGTATGATGAACTAGTGTGTTTTATCTATGCACTATGTGGTACACTATTTTTATTGTTGTGTTGTTTTGTTTTTTGGGAATTGGCAACCATGTATATGCATTTATTTATACATGTTGCAACTTTCCTGGTTTCTTTACTATGTCAAGGTTATCAACGGAAAAAGTTGGGGCCATGGCTCCCTAATGCTATAATTTTTTGTAAAACCCCCTTAATATTATGTGATATTTTTGTAGAGATGATCCCAGAGTAACCTAATTGCCCCCTCCAAGTTGCACATTTCTTAATCCCCCTGTATCATATTCCTAGATCGTATGACCTCATGATATTTTTGGTTATACTTGTTGCAGAAAAGGACATGGGAAATTATTCCATTTATAGGGAAACACTGCTTTGTGATTTTTCACCATTGTAATGTCCTTGTTATCCTCTTATATCCGAATATAATGTTTCTACTTATTCTTGTCCCGATGACTACTATGAAAGTGTGCAAGCCTCTTACAATAGCGACATATGATGTTTTCAGTTTATTTTTCGATCTGGCATATTTATATCAGCTGGTATATATATATATATATTAGAAGTGCATGCTTATATTCGAGATTTTTTGCAACTAGTATTTCTTATGATTTTGCAACTATAGAATATTTATTGAATACCTGGACAAGGTTGCGCTTTGCTAATTGACTTTATGATATTTTTGTTGATTCTTATTGAGAATACTCGGTAAAAATCACCTTGAATGTATAAGAAATGGATTGGAAATAACCAATCTCTTTATTTTTGTAGTTCATTTAGCTGATCATGGCATCCCCTATGAAGGTTCTTGTTATTGAAGATGCCCGAGTTGATGCCCTGCTTCTCTCCATGATGCTTCGCAAGTTCCAGTGCGAAATTACTATGGCAAAGAATGAGAAAGAATTTGTGGATCTCTTCCTTGAAGGGAGAAAGTTTGACATTGTTTTTTGTGATAATGACATGCCCATAATGAGTGGACCAGAGGTACTTTTATTACTTTGACATTCCTTTTTGTATGAAAAAATATGTATTTCATTTTTCTTGAATATTTGTAGCTTGATAAATTAATTGTTGTGTTACATAACAGGAAGTTGAGAAGATTCGTGCTAAGGGAGAAAGTGATGTGAATATTGTTGGGCTATCAGCTAATGATAATGCCCAAGAGGTATTCACGAGTGCCGGTGTTGATGTGTTTGTGCCCAAACCAATGAAGCTTGATGTTCTCGGGGCTATTATCCAGGAGGTCATCAACAAGAAGAACAACACCATGGTCTAAGCATGATCTAGCTTCCTCGAGCAATGTAGTGAATAAGATGTTGAGCTCATATATGTTTGAGTCGGTCTACATTGTCATGTTTGTTTAATTTTATCGGATTGTTATTTAATTCCAAGGTTCATGTTAAAGGTCATCCTTAGTAATAAGGACATGAGAGGTTATGAATAATTAGATGGGATCCATGTAATACATCTCCTTGAATTTCAATCCATTACTTCCCATCAATTCATGCTTCATGGTGTGAGATACTTAAATTATTCAACTGCTAATCTTTAACAAAATTTTGATAGTTTGGATTACTTGTTATAGTGTGGTATTGTAACTAATGTTTGTTGTGACACGTACGAGGCAAGAACAACAATAAAAACTTTTGCCCAGCTCTAATGCGGCACCGACAAGATCTATCTTAAGGAAGAGTCCATAGGTCTTACCCCTAAACATGTGGTTGCGGAAGCTTGATGAATCGCGTCGGGGCAGTGCATCCCTTGTACCACCCATATCCCACATAGAGCTCTGGTGAAGTCTTCTCTTGTGTCATCTTCCTCCCTGACTCCGACAACGACAACTACACTGCGTCAAGCAGCCCCAAACATGGTGCATCTGCTGGTTCTGACACATACGACGTCAAGTACGTCTGATCGCATTCTATGCATTTCATCAACAAAATCTGCCTAAAGTATAGAGCGTGCTATTTTATTTTGTTTAGAAGGTACTAGACTTACCGTTACCACTATACAGTGTACGAATAACTTTGAATATTGACTATTGGATCAAGACTCGCAAATCCCAACATTTTCAACTGTTGGATCTTTTTTCCATTCTAGCATCTATAAGATTCTATTGATAGTCTTTAGCATAATGAAAGTTATGCAGAAACCTCAAAACACACTTATCCATCATTCTAGAATCTTATCCTTCATTTCTCTAGACCATGGTACCAATAAATTTAAGTATTAGGTAGCTAATAAAACTTTATTTCTACATGATATAAAGAACAAGAACCAAATATACACCCATACTTTATAGATGTGGCTCAAATTTATAATTTTTCTGAGCTTTACCTATTATAATTTTATATAGTGATGATATGTCATACTTATATTATGTGAGTCTCACGTGTAAGGAACGTGCAACTTACTGGTACTACTACAAAGAGGATGGCTCAGCTCCGCGGTGGAGAAGGAGCTGGATCCGACTAATTTTCCTTGTTTGATTTTAAGGTCCTTTGTGATAAATTTATAGACTTGGATGTAATTTTCTCCTTTTGAGGTCATTGATGTAACATTCACATGCACGGACCATGTTAATTAAAGCATCTCACTCCCTCTGGACATACTAGTCAAATAAACAAAGTACCACCACCTGGTTTTCAGAGAAAGTGGATCATGTTTAATTACAATTCCCAAGTAGTCTTAGCACATTTCAAGCCTCCCTAGCTAAGTGCACCCACTTAAATGACTTTATATCGATTTAAAGAAATGAGGTCAAATTTAAACTACAATTAATCATGATAGATTCCTTGAATTTTCCAAATATCGTCTGAAGGTACACATGATGAGAATATCATTTTTGCGGCCCGAAAGTTGGAGCGCCCAGGCAACGCGGTACCAAAGTTTCCTGAAATCAGCTGGGAGGACTACAGTTGGTGTGCAAAATACTCAGAGGGTCTTTTCGGCACGAATTCAACTTTATGTTTCAATACAAAAAATCAGGCTAACGGCCGTCAAGTTGGGCCCTGATGGCCCAAAATATATCGAGCTCGTTGGGAACCCCAATAGGAAGGTATGATGAGCACAGCAGCAAGTTCTCCCTCAGTACGAAACCAAGGTTATCAATCCAGTAGGAGCAAGGAAACACCCCAAAGGTGTTGCTAGCTGAACGTTGGCAGGGCGCACTACCGGTGCCAGCAGCAACGTGGAGACCTGCACAACACAACCACAGAACTCTGTCCCCAACTTGCGATGAGGTTGTCAATCTCACCGGTTTTGCTAACAACAAAGGATTAAACGTATCAAATGGAAGGAAGTAATAGTTTGCAGAAAGTAAACACAAAGCAGTAAACAGTTTGATTGTAGATTGAAAGTAAAATAAAGGACCGGGGTCCATAGTTCACTAGAGGTGGCTGTCCTTAAGATAGACAACATGTTGGGTGAACAAATTACAGCGGGGCAATTGACAAACATCGAGAAAGCATACAAGCATATACTAATCATCTTGACTCCTTTGAGACTTGATTGGGCATTACAACATTATACATAGAGCGCCATCCAACTGCATCTATGACTAATAATCCACCTTCAGGTTATCATCTGAACCCCCCCAGTATTAAGTTGCAAGCAACAGATTATTGCATTACGAATTGCGTGTAAAGTAAACAATACGATTGTTCTATGAACAAAGGATTATTGTTTTCTCCCTAGTAGCAACATCACATCTAGTACCTTAGAGATTTCTATCACTTCCCCAGATTACCAGAGGCATGAACCCACTATCGAGCATAAATACTAACTCTTGGAGTTGCTAGCATCTACTTGGCCAAGATAGCTACTAACAACGGAAAGCATGCAAGATCACAAATAACAAAGACATGATAGAATCAATAATGAATCTGAAATAGTATCTCAATATCCATCGGATCCCCGCAAACACAACATGCAGAATTACAAATAGATGATCCTAATTATGAACGGAGCTCACAAGATCTAAACATGAAAGAACAAAGGAGGAGAACCAGCCATCTAGCTACTACATGGACCTGTAGTCCAGAGATGAACTACTCACACATCACACCGGAGGCTTGCATGATGATGAACAAGGCCTCCAGGTTGAATTCCCCTCTCCGGCAGGGTGCCGGGAAGAGCTTCAGATCCCTCTGGATCTAGGGATGGAGATGACGGCGGCTACAGACTCTTTCGTGGAATTTTGATTGGTTACTTAGGGTTTCCGTATTAGAGGCAGTATATAGGCGGAAGGAGAGGCCGAGGGGGTGCCTGGGCTGGCCACACCACCCCTTGGCGCGGGCCAAGCCTGGCCGTGCAGCCAGGTGGTGTGGCCGCCCTCTGGCCCTTCTCTGTCTCGTATTCTGGCTCCAAGTGTCCCCCGGTAAAATAATAACTTTGGCTTTTGTCCCGTCCAATTCCGAGAATATTCATTTTCTGACTTCCTAGAACCAAAAACAGCAGAAAACATGTAGCTAGCACTGTGGCTCTTGTTAATAGGTTAGTCCAAGAAATCATATGAAAAGTACTCCAAAGTGTGGACAAAACACAAGAAAGTAGATAAAAACAAGCATGGAACATCAAAAATTATAGATACATTTGCAATGTATCAGGCCCCCTGTCAGTTCTTGTTGTTATGTCGCTCCCGTCGCTTAGGTGTCAATTAGGCTTGCAGCGTTGGCGCCTGCATCCATTATGTGTCTTCTTCTTCCCTGGAGCGGCAATCTGTGGGGTGTCGCAGCCATGGCGTCGAGCTGGGACGTGGACGAACCTGCTCGGCCCAGCTCTCCTCCCTGTAGGCTTGCAGAATTGGCGCCTACATCCATTACGCGTATTCTTCTTCCCTGGAGCGGCAAATTGTGGTCGCAGCCATGGCGCAGAGCTGGGACGTGACGAACCTGCTCAGCCTCGCTCTCCTCCCCATCCCAAGTCGGAGCTCACCCTCACCATGGATGCACCCATGGCACGGTGCAGGGACGAAATTGGTTCCCGGTTAGATCTGTCACCGTGTCGACCATGCTCGGTTCTATTTTCCTCCTCTAGAATCCGAGCTCGTCGTCGCCGTGCTTGCACCCGCGCCAATTCTGCCACCTCTGCCGAGGTCTCTGTGGTAGCTCAAGTTCTATCATGTTGGACCTTTAAGCAAATTCGGAGTTGGGTGGCGGCAATCCGTTGTTGAACCTACAAGGAATTTGCTAAAGACAGTGTGCCGCTCCAAGGTCTTCGGCTGATGCCTTCGGCTTCTGCCAATGTCCACCGCCGATGTGAGATCATTTAGTTACTTCAATACAAAATTTCGACCAATTTAACTTGTTGATGTATTCCTTGACAATTATAATATAATCGAGCACTAGAAATATTTTGTAGTGTGCATGAGCATGATCAGTAATATAATTGAACACTAGAAATTTTAAGGCACTCCATATAAAGGAGTAGATTAATAAAGAAGGTTCACCAGAGACACCACGGATATATTGTCTTACATGCCACACACGGGTAATAATTAACTAAAACAAAATAAATGCAGGGCGACAGCAGGAGGCCGGGACACAGAGACGCCTAGCAGGGCAGGGGTTTATCAGCAGGAGGCAGCGACAGGCTAGTCGATGGGATACAGGCCAGTCCTGACATAATACCGGAGGAATTTTCCGTAGGCTGCGTGCCGCGCCAAGGTATTCGGCCTATAGCTTCTGCCTCCGCCTCTGCCAACGCCCTCCGCGTGTTGGATCATGCTGTTGAGGTCCACGTTGATTGCTCTGCCACAGAATGGGCAAAATAGTCTCCCCTACGATGGAAACGGATTAGCCCACACTGTAACCGCCTCAGCACGTAGCAGCTCTTGTTGTCCCTGGATACCTTGCTATCGTCCACTTCATCATCATCTTCCTGTTGATTTTTAAGAACATAACTTAGAACTCATACATATGATTGAATTGTATTACAACTCAAGAATTGACAATATGTATATGTAAGACAATATATCCGTGGATATCAAAGATAAAGCATCTCAGCAATAGTTTGATCGGTTTATATATCATTTCATCTCAACACAATGACAAATAATTGCATCAGAGTGAATGTAGGATAAATCTAGGGGCCTCATAAGTTTCTTTAGGGATGGAGTAGGTGAACCAAGTAACAATTGCATAACCTGTAATGTTGTTGTACATCGCCCCAGGTTCACTAACTCATCCCTGAAAAAATCTGACACCAATATGTCTGCCTCTCTTTTGGGACAAATTTGAATCATTGGCCACAATAAGAAATTGAAATGTAATCGCACAAAACATTATTCAGGGATATACATAGTCAGGTACGAAAACAAGCCTAAATATTGTAATTATAAATAAAAACCAAACAATTAATCTTCAGGTACATATTAAAAATACTTATGATCAAAACCATTCATATACATATGCATCATACCAATCATTAAAAGATCAGAAACAAATCAAGGATCATATATGTAGTTCCATATGAGAATAAATCAAGGGCCTCATAATTTGTTTCAGAGATGGGGTTGGAGAACCAAAGTAGCAACAGCACAACCTATATTGTTTGTGTGCATTGCTGTCTCAGGTTCACCAACCCATCCCTAAAACACGACACCATCATACGTGTCTCCCCTTGAACTCTTTTGGGGCAAATTTCAATCATCGGCCTCGATGACAAACTAAAATGTAATTCTTATACACTATGAATGCATGGAATAGATAATTCAAATACCATAGTTCTATGAATGTAGAATAAAGTTTGCAGCCTCATAAGTTTCTACAGAGATGGCGTAAGTGAACCAAGTAACAATTGCACAGCTTATATTGATCTTGTACATGGCCCCAGGGTCGCTCACTCATCCCTGAAAAAATCTGACACCAATGTGTCTGCCTCTCTTTGGGGCAAATTTGAATCATTGGCCACAATAAGAAATTGAAATGTAATCGTACAAAACAATATTTAGGGATATAAATATGCATCATACAACGCATTCATAGATCAGAAACAATACAAAGATTATATATAGGTTCCATATGAGAAAAAAATTAGGGCCTCATTTTTTCAGCGATGGAGTCGGAGAACCAAAATACCAACAGCACAACCTATATTGTTTATGTGCATTGTTGCCTGAGGTTCACTAACCATCCCTAAGAAAACGACACCATCAGATGCCCTTGCACTATTTTGGGGCAAAATTGAATCATTGGGATCAGTAAGGAATAGAAATGTAATGTTATAGGCCTGCTGTGTATCGAAATCAACACTCAACTAGCAAACTCAACTAGATGGCAGATGAGTAGATTGGGGTTTTGTGACTAGATGGCAGATGCATCAATCGACCGATCGAACCATATATATACTATCCTACTTCAAGAGCAAAATAATATGTACATGATTGAGCAAATCCTATGTATGAACAGTGAAAACTATGGTGCGACTAGAGAAGCTAGCAATGTAGTATCTCGGACTCCTCATCAGGGACCTCCTCCTCGAACTCGTCATTCTCCGCGATTGTGTCTAAGATTTCTTGTACGGCGATGGGGTCGTTGATGTAGAGCACCGGATTGCCTCCGCTTGCCGCCTGCCCCCCATCCAGATCTGCCGCTGGCACCACGACGTTATCGGCCACCTGCTGCTTGGCAGCAACGGCTACTACCTGCTGCTCGGCGGCAACGGCTACCACCTACTGCTCGGCGGCGACGGCTACTGGCTGGACGGATGATCTCACACCCTCGACGGCGCAGTGATGAGCAGCATTCGTGCCCGGAGAAGACGCCTTCGCCTGCTTGGCAACGACCGAGCCATCTGCTGCTGCGCCTTTAACTAGCTTCACCTCTGGCTCGTCTCCATGCGTACACTTCATGGCGCACCAAGGGAAGGAGGTAGCGCCAGCGAGGGAGCTTCGGCGCGTGCGGTAGGTGTAGATTGGGGTCTTGGGACTAGACAGACTGGGGGAAAATGACACGAGCTCATGGAAGAAGAAGGTCGAGGGGGGTTATAAACACCGGAATGTTTGTAGTCCTTGAGTGGACACGTGTGGTGGGTGGGGGGCTACCATGATCTCCACCCTTTTTTTTGGGTTCCCTTTTTTTGAAACATCCACGATCTCCACTTTAGAGCTGCATTAAAAAGACGCTCATGGCAGACCTCGATTCCACTGCATGCAAGTGGCGCGGAACCAATTTCTAGCAACATTAGATCTACTCGAGGGGGGCCCTTGACTCATGGAAGTTACTAGCGGTAGGGCCCAGTTGGAAGTGAGATTGAGAGCGCTGCGTAAAAATGGGATATGTCTTATTAAAATCAAGTGGCAATAAATTGCAGCGTCCCGTCGACAACCGTGCACTCGATGATCCCGTTGCCCTGTGCATGTGTTGTAGTAGCAGTAGTAGGCTTTTCAGACGTGATTAAACTTGACATGACCGATCTACGACTTTTTCCATGGATGGCATCGTGTTCCTTCTTGTAGCACTCTCGCTGAGGGAGACGTTCGTGTTGTCTCACGCTATACTGTGAAGCGACGTGTGCAACGATCATCGTTGGATCGCACAGAATCAACGGTTGGTGCACACGATCCGCATGACAACTGTGGCAACCAATCAGGGAGTAACAGACAGGGTGAGCACAGGTTTGGGCTTCTACGAAAGATAGAGAGAGGGGGGCAAAACTAAGTAGTACCACATAAAACCAAGGGCAAACCTGAGTAGTATAAAAATGGAAAGTGTCTTGTACAATGAAATACATCGTGGCATACATAAAATTTTGCCAAGATAGATCCACTAGAGTTCATTGGATGTGTGTTCTTCTCATAAACCACACATGGATCCACCAGTGTGATTGCATGTCTGCTCTTTTCATTAACCACAGTTAGAGTCATTGCATGTCTGTTCTTTTCACAAACCACATATCACCAGTGTTATTGCATGTGTGTTCTTCTAAACAAACCACATAAGGATCCACCAGTGTCATTGCATGGGTGTTCTTCTCATGAACCACACATGGATCCACCAGTGTCATTGCATGTTTTTTTTCATGAACCACACCTAGTGTTATTGCATGTCCGTTTCTCTAAACAAACCACATAAGAATCCACCAGTGTCATTGCATGTTTGTTCTTTTCATGAACAACACATGGATCCACCAGTTTCATTGCATGTGTGTTCTTTTCATGAACCACGGCTAGAGTCATTGCATGTGTGTTCTTCTAAACAAACCACACATGGATCCACCTAGTGTGATTGCATGTCTGTTCTTTTCACAAACCACACATGGATCCACCAGTGTCATTGCATGTGTGTTATTTTCATGAACCATGGATAGGGTCATTGCATGTCTGCTCTTTCCACAAACCACACATGGATCTACCTAGTGTGATTGCATGTCTGTTCTTTTCACAAACCACACATGGATCCACTAGTGTCATTGCATGTGTGTTCTTCTCATGAACCACAGCTAGTGTCATTGCATGTCTGTTCTTCTCACAAACCACATAAGGATCCACCAGTGTCATTGCATGTTTGTTCTTCTAAACAAACCACATAAGGATCCCCCAGTGTCATTGCATGTGTGTTCTTTTCATGAACCACGGCTAGAGTCATTGCATGTGTGTGAAGGAAATATGCCCTGAGAGGCAATAATAAAGTTGTTATTATATATTCCTTATATATGATAGATGTTTATTTTACATGCTAGAATTGTATTGATCAGAAAACATCAATACATGTGTGTTTAATAAACAAAAAGGGTTCCTAGTTATGCCTCTCTTATAGACTAGCTTGTTGATTAACAAGATGATCAAGGTTTCCTGGTCATGGACATTGGATGTTGTTAATAACAAGGTCACACCATTGGTGGAATGATGTGATGAACATTCATCCGAAGTATAGCATTACGATCAAGTCATTATGTTTATATTGCTATAACATCATACGAAGTAATCTTTATCCTTAGACCATGAGAGCATGTTAATTGCTAACACCGGAAGAGTATCTTGATAACATCAAACGTCACACCATAACAGGGTGACTATAAAGATGGGTTCAGTACTACGAAGGTGTTATGTTGAGGCTCATGGATCAAGAGTGGAATTTGTCAATCCCGATGATGGATAGATATACTCTGGGCCCTCTCGATGATATCACATTAAGATAGCTTGCAAGCAAGTGATGTGATCACTAGAATGTTATATCACGGGAACGAGAAAAGAGTGCATGTCGGTAATGAGATCAAACTAGGTATGGAGATACCGATGATCAAATCTCGGACATGTAATATATCGAGAGACAAAGGGATTTAGTTACAAGCGTTAAAGGTTCTCACGATCACAGAAGTCGTCGTTGAATTTGTAGGAGTCAGTACGGATCTCCAGGTCCCGCTGCTGATTATTGATCGGAGAAGGGTCTCGATCATGTCTGCATTATTCGCGAACCGTAGGGTGGCACACTTAAGAGTTATCAGACACCATTTTGGAGCACATATGTTTCAGACAAAAGAATTGCACAGCGCAGGAATTGTTTCAATAGAAACCGGAAATTGTTTCGGGTGAAATTGCAGAAAGTGGTTCTGCATGTGATATTGAAATATTGCAAGGGGCTATATGTGAATGTTTGTTAATTAACATAATTAACAAAATTCTGAATAAATTTAATAAAAGAGTTTTATTAAATGAGAGAGCATTAAATTTGGAGAAATTTAATGCATTTAAAGTGGAGACTTTAAAAGGGAATGTGAAGAGGCATTTTAATGTGGAGGGGTTACCACCACATGAATGGGGGAGGTGAGGGGTCACCCCCCCCCCATGCGCCGGCCATGGAGAGAGGGGGCACCCCCCTCCTCCTATAAAAGGCCACCCATTCCCTCCTTCATCCTCACACCTCCTTGTGAAGGATCTCTCTCCTCCTCTAGAATTATTCCTCCATGGTCTCGGATTAGCGAGATACATGTTCCCAGTGGCATTTCGTCTGGAAGGAGTTGCTGCTTCCGCTGGATCGCTGGAGCGAGGAGGTGGAGGTTGTCCGGTGGCTTGAACGTGTGTGCGAGTACGGATGCACTGCTGAGTTGCGGCGCTCGGACTTCCTCACGATCTTGAGATCGGCAAGTGTACGACTACATCAACCACGAGTTCCTACTTGTTAACAAAACTCGTTGTCTTCGAGGGTAAGTTCTCGTTGGATGAATGTCCACCCGTTGCTTTGTACCTAGTAGATAGATCTTGGCGTGTAGTTCACACCGTAGGAAATTTTTTGTTTTCTATGTTGTGGACCCAACAGTGGTATCAGAGCCGGGTTTATGCGTAGGTGCTTTGCACGGGTAGTACACATATGTTTTTATGTGGGGGATGATGATCATGTTATTGCATCTTCTATGTATTTTGGATATTGGTGGCATAGTGGGATGAAGCGGCTCAGACCAACCTTACATGTCATCGTACATGAGACCGGTTCCACGACTGACATTCAACTTGTTTTGCATAAGTGGCTGGCGGGTGTCTGTCTCTCCTACTATAGTCAATATCTGATTTACAACGAGTTGCTAATAACTTAGTTATCCTCATTGTGGTTCATGTTCATAGGTGAGAACGGTTCTATCTCCGAAAGCCCTAAGCCACGTAAAACTTGCCATTGATAAATTAGAGGCGTCTAGTTTAGATCGTTGCTGGGCTAGTGTATTGATACGGTATTGTTGTAAGTAGATGTATGATAGATACTCTTACAACACACTCAACGTGTAAGTTCCATAGACCTTGGCCTTACACACAAAGGAATGATAGAGATCATACCACGGTGCAAGTGATAGAGATCAAATGCATGGACCATATCATCTTACTTTACACATTAGATGTTTGCATCTTATACTGCTAGTTTGGCGCTTTTGGTAGCATTATAAGATGATCCCTCATTTAGATATCAAGATAAAAATGTGTTCTTCCTTAAGTATGCAGCGTTCTGTGGATCGTGTTTCGAGACATCATGTGATGATCGGGTGTACTCGAATCTACGCTTTCATAGGAACGGGTGTAAGACAGTTTTACACACGCGAATACTAAGGTTCTTACTTGGCGAGCCTAGCATGTACAGACATGGCCTCGGAACACAGACCGAAAGGTTAAGCATGAGTCATATAGTTGATATGATGCCCATATAGATGCTCGCCTTTGAAGCTACATCAACTCACGTGATGATCAGACTTGGTGTAGTGGATTTGGTTCATGTAATCACCAAAAGGACACGAGGGATGTCGTTTTTGAGTGGGAGTTCATTAGTAATTTGGATTAGTTGAACTCAATCTATCATAAACTTAGTCTAAATAAACTTTATAAATTCTGTTGTAGATGGCACCACCTGCTTTTAATTTCCATGTGTTCATAGAGAAAGAGAAACTTGCTGCGAATGGTAGCAACTTCACCAACTGGGTTATGAATTTGAGGATTCTCCTCACTGCTGCACCTCGCAGGTCAAGCAGGACACGTGCAGCTCCTAAACTGTATGGCAATCCTGTTGTGAATTTCATGGTTGATGAAATGGATGACCCTGCAACGTATGAAGAAGAGATGATGAGCCCGGATTCCAACAAATGGCTGGAAGCCATGAAATCCGAGATGGAATCCATGTACGAGAACCAAGTTTGGAACTTGGTGAACTTACCTCACGATCGAAAGGCCGTTGAGAATAAATGGATTTTCAAAAGAAAAACTGATGCTGATGGTAATGTGACCATCTATAAGGCTCGAATTGTCACAAAGGGGTTTCGACAAATTCAAGGAGTTGACTACGATGAGACATTCTCTCCCCTAGCGATGCTTAAGTTGGTTAGGATTATGTTAACAATTGCTGCATATTTCGATTATGAAATATGGCAGATGGATGTCAAAACTGCGTTCCTCAATGTTAATATTGAAGAAGAGTTGTATATGATACAACCTAAGGGTTTTGTCGATCCTAAGGATGCTAATAAGGTATGCAAACTTCAGCGATCCATCTATGGACTGAAGCAAGCATCCCGGAGTTGGAATCTCTGCTTTGATGAGGTGATCAAAGAGTTTGGATTTGTCCAAACTTATGGAGAGGCTTGTATTTACAAGAAAGTGAGTGGGAGCAATGTGGCATTTCTGATATTATATGTGGATGACATATTATTGATTGGAAATGATATAGATCTTTTAAACAGTGTTAAAAGTTATCTAAACAGCAAATTTTCGATGAAAGACCTTGGTGAAGCGTCATATATATTAGGCATTAAAATCTATAGAGATAGATCAAGGCGCCTAATTGGGCTATCGCAGAGTACATACCTTGATAAGATATTAAAGAAGTTTAATATGGACGAAATTAAGAAGGGGTTCTTACCTATGTTGCAAGGCAAGACATTGAGTAAGACTCAAAGTCCGGCTGCGGCGGAAGAAAGAGAGATGATTGATAAGATCCCCTATGCCTCATCCATAGGCTCTATTATGTATGCCATGCTATGTACAAGACCGTATGTGGCACATGCTATTAGTTTGACTAGTAGGTACCAATCTGATCCAGGTTCGGAACACTAGATAGCGGTAAAGAACATCCTCAAGTACTTGAGAAGAACTAAGGATATGTTTCTTATATACGGAGGTGAAGAAGAGCTAGTCGCTAAGTGTTATGTCGATGCTAGCTTTGACACCGATCCGGATGACTCTAAGTCTCAATCTGGATACGTATTTCTCTTGAACGGAGCAGCAGTTAGTTGGAGGAGTTCCAAACAACCTATGGTGGCTGGATCAACGACGGAGGCGGAATATGTTGCTGCTTCAGAAGCAGCGCAGGAGGCGGTTTGGATGAATGAGTTCATTACGGAACTAGGTGTGGTTCCCAGTGCGTTGGACCCAATGGTGATCTATTGTGACAACAATGGAGCCATAGCCAACGCAAAGGAACCAAGGTCTCACAAGAATTCCGAGCATATTAAGCGCCGGTTTCACTCCATCCGCGAGCATGTCAAGGATGGAGATATAAAGATTTGTAAAGTACACATGGACCTAAATGTAGCAGATCCGTTGACTAAAGTTCTCCCTAGGGAAAAACATGATCAACACCAGAACTCCATGGGTGTTAGATTTATCACTATGTGAACTAGATTATTGTCTCTAGTGCAAGTGGGAGACTGAAGGAAATATGCCCTGAGAGGCAATAATAAAGTTTTTATTATATATTCCTTATATATGATAGATGTTTATTTTACATGCTAGAATTGTATTGATCAGAAAACATCAATACATGTGTGTTTAATAAACAAAAAGGGTTCCTAGTTATGCCTCTCTTATAGACTAGCTTGTTGATTAACAAGATGATCAAGGTTTCCTGATCATGGACATTGGATGTTGTTAACAACAAGGTCACACCATTGGTGGAATGATGTGATGAACATTCATCCGAAGTATAGCATTACGATCAAGTCATTATGTTTATATTTCTATAACATCATACGAAGTAATCTTTATCCTTAGACCATGAGATCATGTTAATTGCTAACACCGGAAGAGTATCTTGATAACATCAAACGTCACACCGTAACAGGGTGACTATAAAGATGGGTTCAGTACTAAGAAGGTGTTATGTTGAGGCTCATGGATCAAGAGTGGAATTTGTCAATCCTGATGACGGATAGACATACTCTGGGCCCTCTCGGTGATATCACATTAAGATGGCTTGCAAGCAAGTGATGTGATCACTAGAATGTTATATCACGGGAACGAGAAAAGAGTGCATGTAGGTAACAAGATCAAACTAGGTATGGAGATACCGAGGATCGAATCTTGGACATGTAATATATCGAGAGACAAAGGTATTTAGTTACAAGCGTTAAAGGTTCTCATGATCACAGAAGTCATCGTTGAATGTGTAGGAGTCAGTACGGATCTCCAGGTCCCGCTGCTGATTATCGATCGGAGAAGGGTCTCGATCATGTCTGCATTATTCGCGAACCATAGGGTGGCACACTTAAGAGTTACCGGACGCCATTTTAGAGCACATATGTTTCAGACGAAAGAATTGCAAAGTGCAGGAATTGCTTCAATAGAAAACCAGAAATTGTTTCGGGTGAAATTGCAGAAAGTGGTTCTGCATGTGATATTGAAATATTGCAAGGGGCTATATGTGAATGTTTGTTAATTGAAGTAATTAACAAAATTCTGAATAAATTTAATAAAAGAGTTCTATTAAATGAGAGAGCATTAAATTTGGAGAAATTTAATGCATTTAAAGTGGAGACTTTAAAAGGGAATGTGAAGAGGCATTTTAATGTGGAGGGGTTACCACGACATGAATGGGGGAGGTGAGGGGTCACCCCCCCATGCGCCGGCCATGGAGAGAGGGGGCACCCCCCTCCTCATATAAAATGCCACCCATTCCCTCCTTCATCCTCACACCTCCTTGTGAAGGATCTCTCTCCCCCTCTAGAATTATTCCCCCATGGTCTCGGATTAGCGAGATACATGTTCCCGGTGGCATTTCGTCTGGAAGGAGTTGCTGCTTCCGCTGGATCGCTGGAGCAAGGAGGTGGAGGTTGTCCGATGGCTTGAACGTGTGTGCGAGTACGGATGCACTGCTGAGTTGTGGCTCTCGGACTTCCTCACGATCTTGAGATCGTCAAGTGTACGACTACATCAACCACGAGTTCCTACTCGTTAACAAAACTCGTTGTCTTCGAGGGTAAGTTCCCGTTGGATGTATGTCCACCCGTTGCTTTGTACCTAGTAGATAGATCTTGGCGTGTAGTTCACACCGTAGGAAAATCTTTGTTTTCTATGTTGTAGACCCAATAGTGTGTTCTTTTCATGAACCACAGCTAGAGTCATTGCATGTGTGTTCTTCTAAACAAACCACATAAGGATCCACCACTGTCATTGCATGTCTGTTCTTTTCATGAACCACACCCGGTGCCATTGCTTGTTAGTTCCTCTAAACAAACCACACATGGATCCACCTAGAGTCATTGCATGTCAGTTCTTTTCACAAACCACACATTGATCCACCAGTGTCATTGCATGTGTGTTCTTTTCATGAACCACAGCTAGAGTCATTGCATGTGTGTTCTTCTAAACAAACCACATAAGGATCCACCAGTGTCATTGCATGTGTGTTCTTCTCATGAACCACACCCAGTGTCATTGCATGTGTGTTCTTCTCATGAACCACACATGGGTACACCAGTGTCATTGCATGTGTGTTCTTTTCATGAACCACAACTAGAGTCATTGCATGTCTGTTCTTCTAAACACACCACATAAGTATCCACCGGTGTCATTGCATGTGTGTTCTTTTAATGAACCACAACTAGAGTCATTACATGTGTGTTCTTCTAAACAAACCACATAAGGATCCACCAGTGTCATTGCATGTTTGTTCCTCTAAACAAACCACACATGGATCCACCTAGTGTGATTGCATGTCTGTTCTTTTCCAAACCACACATGGATCCACCAGTGTCATTTCATGTGTGTTCTTCTCATGAACCACAGCCAGTGTCATTGCATGTCTGTTCTTCTCACAAATCACATAAGGATCCACCAGTGTCATTGCATGTGTGTTCTTCTAAACAAACCACATAAGGATCCACCAATATCATTGCATGTCTGTTCTTTTCATGAACCACACCCAGTGTCATTGCATGTGTTTCTTCTAAACAAACCACATAAGGATCCACCAGTGTCATTGCATGTCTGTTCTTTTCATGAACCACACCCAGTGTCATTGCATGTGTGTTCTTCTAAACAAACCACATAAGGATCCACCAGTGTCATTGCATGTTTGTTCTTTTCATGAACCACATAAGGATCTGATACGTCCAAAACGTATCTACTTTCCCGAACACTTTTGCTATTGTTTCTCCTCTAAACTTGTGTGATTTGGATGCAACTAATGCGGACTGACGCTGTTTTCAGCAGAATTGCCTTGGTGTCAACTTTTTGTGCATAAAACCAACTATCAGGAAAAATCCCGGAAAATATGCCAAAAATCCTATTTCACCCGAATACTCCAGGACCCAGAATACGAGACGGAGAAGAGCCAGGGGGTGGCCACACCACCTGGTGGCGCGGGCCAGGCCAGGCCGCGCCAGGGGGTGGTGTGGGCCCCCCAGGCACCCCCTCAGCCTCTCTCTTCGCCTATAAAGAGCCTTCTGACCTAAAAACTTCGGGGGGTTCGACGTTTTTCTAGAAGGAGTTCCGCTCCGTCGCCACCACCAGATTCCACGAAACAGCACCAGAAACTCCGTTGTGGCACCCTGCCGGGACGGGGAATTGGAGGAGATCATCGCCATCATCATCACCATCGCTTATCCATCGACCATCCATGTTTCCCCCATCTATGAGTGAGTAATCCCCCGCTGTAGGCTATGGGGATGGTAGGGATTGGATGAGATCGTTCATGTAATGGCATCAGATTGTTAGGGCATGGTGCCTAGTATCTTTTATTAGTGCTTTATGACTTTGTTGCGACTTGTTGTGCTTAATGCTTGTCACTAGGGCCCGAGTGCCATGATTTCAGATCTGAACATGTTATTGATTCATTATGATAGTATTGTTTATGGTCTTATCTACAAGTTGTACACACATTGATGTCCAGAAGCAATGGCCCCGAAGTGACAGAAATCGGGATAACCGGAGGGAATGGCTTTGATGTGAGGATCACATGTGTTCACGTAGTGTTAATGCTTTGCTCCGGTGCTCTATTAAAAGGAGCACCTTAATTGCCTGTAGTTCCCTTGAGGCCCCGCTGCAAATGGGCTGGCAGGACAAAAGATGTTGTGCAAGTTCTCATTGCGAGCACATATGACTATTTATGGAACACATGCCTAGGGTTGTCTAGTACTTGGATGCTTTATCTTATTTATCTGCAATTGCCCTATGTTCTGATTGCTATGTGAATTGTCTTGTCCATGCAACGTCCGTCCATCCATCCCTATGCCTACCGCACCCGAATCCCACTGTTTACTGCCATTGTCACTTCTGTCTTTACTTTACTACTGCTGTTACTTTACTATTCCCACTACAAAACTATTGCTACTGATAAACTACTGTAAGCATGATTGTTTCCAGGTGCAGTTGAATTGACAACTCAGTTGTTAAGGCTTATAAATATTATTTGGCTCCCCTTGTGTTGAATCAATAAATTGGGTTTCACTTCCCTCAAAAATACTGCAATACACCCCCTATACTTGTGGGTCATCAAGACTATTTTCTGGCGCCGTTGCTGGGGAGCATAGCTTTACTTATCAAGTTCACTTGGATTCTCTATTGTTCGCTGCTATCCATCCATCATGGGTAAGTCTCGTGATGGCAAGGTTCCTATTTTACCATCCACTACAAGAAGAGGTACGGTTCTAAACACCTCTGTTGCTCTTGATTCACCGTCTGTTATGAGTAAGTTCCTTACACCACCACATACACATGCTACACACTGCTACTACTGCTGAATCTGAAACTTCTGGTGCGTATGATGCTGCTTCTATTGTGCTTGATAAGAGTGGTTCATTAGGTCCTTTCCTAGATGCTACGATTGCTAGAACTATAGCTAGAAATACCAAAACTCCTAATGAAGACACTACCACACCTGTTAGTTCACCTGAGTCTAGTGAAAGTTATGATATTGAAGATGGTTATGTTGAGATGACCGATGAATTTATTAAAGAATGTAAAAACACCCATGATAGGAGCATTGCTAAGAGTCTCCTTGAGAGGCGTACTATTAGACCCAAATTGTCTCCTATTGCTAAGTTTGCTGCTTCTCCCATAAACATTATAGATGAAGATTATGATTTATCTCTCGATCTATCTTACATAGCTATTGTTGAGAAAGAACCTTTTTGTGGGACTAAGAATGAAAGTGCGGTAGCACATATGAATGAACTTTCTACCATGAGTGGCTTGTTTTCTGGTGATATTAAGATGCGTACTTACTTTGTTGCTAAGATTTTCCCTTTTTCACTGAAAGGAGAAGCTAAAAATTGGTTTAGTAATTTACCTCCTAGATCTATTGATAGCCCTGAGTGCTTGATTAGTACTTTCCTGCAAAAATATTTTCCTCCTAGTGTTAGACATGCTATTTTGCAGGAACTTTTTGATTTTAAACAGGGAGAAAAAGAGGTATTGCCTGAATCTTGGGCAAGGTATTGTGATTTGATTCATGCACAAGCTGGAAGTCCATTACCTAAGAATGAGCTTCTTGATATATTTTATAATGGACTAACCGAGGAATCTAGGACATACCTAGATAGTTGTGTTGATTGTGTTTTCAGGAATAGGACTCCTAAGGAAGCTGAGGAATTAATGGCTAAAATAAGTAAGAACTATGAAGATTGGACTCCTCCTAAACCAGCTATACCCGAAGTAATTGTACCTGAACCTACTATACCGGTGCCTATTCGAACATCAAAGAAGAGGGGAGTTATTGAATTAAATGATGAAGTAATGAAGGAAGCTAAGAAATGTCTTAAAGAGAAAGCTGCAGATGTCAAGAATTTACCTCCTATAGAAGAATTATGTAAGCCTATCCCCTACTCATCCACTATTGAGGTACACTCTCTCCAACACTTTGATGAAGGTGATATCCCTTACTCTAAACCTCCTGATCAATGCTTAGAAGAATTCTATATCTTTATTGTTAAGAAAGATAATTTTAATAAAAGGGTGCAAAATCATCTAATGGAAAACACTAGAGCTATTGTTGAGTTGAAAGATATTGTGGAAAGAGCCTCTAATGATGTTAAAATGATTGTTAAACACTTTCAAATGGTTCAAACTCAAATAGATCAACTCATTAAAGTGCAGAAAGACTTGCTAGTTAATGCTGCTAAAGAAAAACATGCTTATGAAATTAGAACTAGAAGTGGTGCTGCTAGCCAGGATCCTCTATATCCCGAGGGGCATCCCAAAAGAACTAAGCAGGATTCTCAACAAGCTGAAAATAGTGGCTCTACTTGTAAGAAAAGGAAAAAGAAACATAAAACTGTTGTAGAACCCTCTGAACCTACTATAGATCCTAATAGTATATCTATCTCTGATGCTGAAACTGAAAGTGGTAATGAAGAAAATGAAGTTCCTAATGAATAAAAAGTTGAAGAAGAACCTGAAAACCACACTAAGAATACTAAATACACCAAAGAAGATTTTATTGCTAAGAAACATGGTAGTGAAAGAGAGCCTTGGGTCCAAAAACCTATGCCATTCCCTGATAAGAAACACAAGTCAAAGGAGGATGAACACTATAACAAGTTTTGTGAGTGGATGAAACCTTTATTCCTGCACATTCCTTTGACTGATGCTATTAAATTGCCTCCTTACTCAAAATATATGAAGGATATTGTCTCGAATAAAAGGAAGATCCCTAATGAAGAAATTTCTACTTTGCTTGCTAATTATTCCTTTAATGGTAAGGTTCCTAAGAAACTTGGGACCCAGGGGTTCCAACTATCCCTTGTTCTATAAAGAATAGTTATGTTAGAACTGCTTTGTGTGATTTGGGAGCTGGAGTTAGTGTTATGCCTTTCTCTCTCTATAAGAGGCTTCAGCTTGAAAAATTGATACCAACTAATATATCTTTGCAAATGGCTGATAAATCTACCACTATTCATGTGGGTATATGTGAGGATGTACCCGTTCAAGTGGCTCATAATTGCTTGATATTAACTGATTTTGTTGTGCTTGAAATGCCTGAAGATGATAATATGTCTATTATTCTTGGGAGACCTTTTCTTAATACTACAGGAGCTGTTATTAATTGTAATCAAGGAAAGGTGACTTTCAATGTTAATGACAAGGAACATAATGTCTATTTCCCCAAGCAGATTGAAAAGACTTATGGTTTGAATTCAATTGAACATGTTGAAGGCATTCAAGTTGGAGAAATATATTGTCCCATACCAAGAGAAAAATTTGAAACTATTATGATTGGGACCATTGCTATCAAGGTTGAGGTAACATAATCATTAGTGGAATACAAAGTTTTGTCTCATATGCAATTGTTTTGGTAGCAAGACTTGATCAACCTTGTTAACAAAAGGATTCCATTGAACAAAACAATGTTTTCATTATGATTATCTCCGTTTATTTCTATCCTTTGCATTTTAGTTTTTGCTTTCGTTTAGTTTTCTTTTTGTTGTTAGTTGCTTGCATGTTAGAGTGTATTAGAACTTTTGTAGTTCTAGTTTTGTTTTTTCCTTGCATCATGTTTCCAAAAGAAAAAAATATGTTTGTCAGAAAAATCATTCTTCTATTTCTGAAAATGCCCAAAAATAAAGTGTCTCGAAAAATTCCAGAAAATTCATATTAAATTTTTACGTGAAAAAAGGGGCAGAGGAGTACCTGGGAGGTACCAGGGGGGCCCACCAGGCAGGCACACCACATGGTGGCGTGGCCAGCCCTGGGTGGCGCCATGCCCTGGTGTGGGCCACCCATGGCCCCCCACTAATTCTCTCACCTGCCACTTTTTTCTCTCTCCCAAGTAAGCTCCAGTTCATTGCTCAAAATCGCGTTCTTGCTATGCTTGCTTTCGATTTTTTCGATCTCCTTGCTCAGCCCATCTTTCTTGCTGAAATTTGGAGCATTTGTTCCCTGGTATGTGACTCCTCCCCTTGTCCAAGTAGATTTGTGTTTAGTGGATTACATATTGAGTATTTTGTTGTTGTAGGTGACTGGTTATGAGAGCTTGTAAGCTTGTTTGATGCTTAGATATATGGTTTTGATGCATGTTTAGGCCTCTTGCAAGTCCCTTTGAGTAGAATCCTTCGTTATATTTACTTTGCAATCACTTGTTTGATAGGTGTTTAAATTTCAGAATAGAAGATGAGTGAACATCACCTAAACCAACATGAGCTTTGGGTACCTGAGGTCATGAAGGTACACCGGGAGGAGGAAGTTTTTCCCTCCATTTATCCATGCTCTGAGTTCATGAGAGCTACAGGAATTCTACAAGATTTCCACACTTTGGTTTCTAATGCAGGGTTAGAGCACTTTTTGGAAGATGAACCTTGTCAATTTGTGAAGCTAACCATGTCTGTGGTGCAGGATTTCCAATTTAGTCACTCTTTGCCTAACCCCATGGTCCATTACTAAATTTACAATATTGTTGTCAACCTTTCTCTTGATGATTTTTGTGCAGCTATTAAGGTACCTCAATGGGGATCATGTAGGAAGATTAAGGAGAGACCTGAACCACTCATGGATTTATACGCGGAAATTTGCTAAGGGAGTAGCTTCTCGAAGGAGAGTGGAAAAATCTGTAACATTCATCTTCCCTCCATTCGCTACTTTGCCTATTTTATTGCCAAGTGTGTTCTTGCTAGGAAAACTGCCAATAAGTTATCTTCATTTGATCTAGCATTTATCTCTCCTGCTCTTAAACGAGATAGGTCTTACAACTTAGGTGCTTTGATAGCTTTTCGTCTTGCTGCTAACCGTGGGAAAGGTGGAATTTGTGGAGGCCTCATTGCTTCTCGTTTACTAGCATTGCATGGTTTAGTGCATCATCATCTAGACCTACAGTTTCCTATAGAAAGGCTTGATCTTAATTCCATGATACAGCATAAATTTGTTTCCTCGTGGGCTAGTATGAGTGAGTTATCTTATGAAATAACCTTTCTCAAAGCTGGTTGGAGAAAGAGCAAGTCCGAGCATGTTGTTCTTTTGCCTGCACCTGTTTTGTTTAACCTTGATAACAGGGAAGGATGGTCCCTCACTGAGGAGGAGCTTGACACATACTTGGGAGAGCTCTCCCAACAGGAGCAGGACACTAGAAGGGAGGTCACGGATGATTCGGTCCAGCTCTCGAATGAGGGAGAATCTTCATATCAGCAGCCCGCTTATGATTGGGGAGCTTCTTCTTCTCATGGGCCCAGCTACGACCATTCTTACCAAGATCCGCCCGCTTGGAACCCCTATTCGTACATGGATTGATACCCACTTAGGCCAAAAGCCTAAGCTTGGGGGAGGTACGCCGACACCGCACTCATCTCCATATCATGTTGTGTCGGTACTTTGTATAATCATGTTTTCGTTCTCTTTTTAGTTTTCGTTTTTCTTTTGCTTTTTCTTTCTAAAACACAAAAAGACCAAAAATATTTCTGTTGTTTCTCTTTGGTTTGCTTCTTCTTTTTTCCTTGGTTTGTTTTTCCCTTTTTGCTTTGTTTGAACTATTCAAAAAACCCAAAAATATTTTGCTTTGCTTGTTTTTCCCATTTGGTTCTTGTTTAAAAATCGAAAACACCAAAAATATGTGTCGTTCTTTTTTGGTTTTGTGAGTTTGCTATAGGGTTCAGTAGTCCTCAGTGGAATATTGGTCTCATATTATTATTCAAGCCACACAAGTGACGAGCAATAATGAGGATTAATGACAACTTGAGGCGTGGTAAGAGGCTGGTAACGAACTCTATTTGTTTTCATTTTTGTACATATACTCATCACTGTGAGCATGCTTAGTCTGTTCATGTAGGGTGTATGTTATCTTTGGATGCTTAGTAGTTCTTGCTTTCTTATGATTAGCTCCAGCTCGCTAATAGTTTGTAGCATGTCTTATGAATGTTTGCTTGCATTGCTCTATTCATAAATTGGTATGACACCGTGGTATCCTCCTCTAAATGTTTTATTTGACTGACTTGGCACATGCTCACGCATGCACATGACTGTAATAATCAGTTAAGCCTTGATGAATTATTTTGCCTTGAGGATCTTGAATCACTTTCATGCCATGAGTAGTCCTGTTTTGTTGCAAGCATGATAATGACAGCTATTGCTCTCTCATTTGTTGCTCCCTTACTATTGCTAGCCTTCACTTCCACTGAGTGTTTTACTCAAGTTTCCAACTCCCTAAACCAAATATTTCCAAAGTGTCCACCATACCTACCTATTAGCATCATTTGCTACTTCCGTGCATATTCAATATGCCTTGTTTTCTTCCGAATAAAATGTTTGCTTGTTATGAGAAAGTTAGTTAGTAAAGCTCTCACGAACTTGATGGCACACTTTATTTCCTGCACTTAATAAACCTGAACCATTGTGAACTCTCCGTGAAAGTTATATGCTTGCAAATTATAGGCTGGGGATTAGTAGAACCGTGCTGTCATGGGGAACGCTTTCAACACTTGTAAATATATACCCAGTTGATACCTTGCTCTTTTGTTTGTGAATGTCGTCGATGTGAAATAAAAGGGGAGCTTGTAAGTCCATGGAGTTATGTATGTGTGTTAGAGAAACGCCTGGGCCGCTGGTCTAATCCATGCTGACATGGTGGAAACCTGCAGCGTAACCATAATGATATCTATGAAGCATTCTTCTTATAAAAAAGAGAGAGATAGCTATTGAGAAAAAGAAAAAAAGAGTTTTATGAAAAGAGGAAAGAGAGAAAAAGGCACCATTTTCCCATGGTAAATAAGAAGATTGCTGAGATACTCATTGTCTGCTTGCCTTGTCATTTTGATATGGGGATTCTTCCGTATCATCGGGCAAGGGGTACCCCGTTGGTGGTTCTCAATGATATGCACATACTTACGATGACAAGAACTTACCGGTAACTAAAGTTGAGTAGCATGAGGAGCGACCCTCGTACTCAAGGGACTTGGGATTTTCAGTTTATAGTCTATCAATCATATAACTCAGATTGGACCTCACTTTCACCTTAACCACATTAAAGATGCTTATGATAGGGGCAATGAGAGCTCAAAGCTAATGAGTACCATACGTTCAGCATTTGGAAGCCTTTCAAATTATTCAAAACCTTTTCTTCTACTTGTTGAGTCTCCACATATTCTTTGAGCACCTTCTTGAGAGCATAGTTGTCATTCTTTGTGTTTGTTCCATTACTTGATTATTTGTGTTATGACTTTGATGCGTGAATCCTTGATATCTTTACTTCTAGTCATCACTTGAACTTTAGAGGTGCCTTGACATTCATAATCAAAGGCAAGCGAGATACCACTCTATCATACCTTTTTATGAGCATTATAATGTTGCTTATGTTTGTGCCTCATCCTACTTATTATTTTTGAGTTGGAATCTCTTCATAGCTTGCAATGACTATTAAGTAGACTTAGTTGCATACTCTTTATTATGAATTGTATAAGTAGTTGATCATATTGCTGATAATATTTACATCATATGAAACAAATGTGTTCGTGAAAGTTCTTTTATCGCACTCAGTTTTCAACTGAATTGCTTGAGGACAAGCAATAAGCTAAGCTTGGGGGAGTTGATACGTCCAAAATGTATCTACTTTCCCGAACACTTTTGCTATTGTTTCTCCTCTAAACTTGTGTGATTTGGATGCAACTAATGTGGACTGACGCTGTTTTCAGCAGAATTTCCTTGGTGTCTACTTTTTGTGCAGAAAACCAACTATCAGGAAAAATCCTGGAAAATATGCCAAAAATCCTATTTCACCCGAAGACTCCAGGAGCCAGAATATGAGACGGAGAAGAGCCAGGGGGTGGCCACACCACCTGGTGGCACGGGCCAGGCCAGGCCGCGCCAGGGGGTGGTGTGGGCCCCCTAGGCACCCCCTCAGCCTCTCTCTTCACCTATAAAGAGCCTTCTGACCTAAAAACTTCAGGGGGTTCGACGTTTTTCCAGAAGGAGTTCCGCTCCGCCACCACCACAAGATTCCACGAAACAGCACCAGAAACTCCGTTCTGGCACCCTGCCGGGACTGGGAATTGGAGGAGATCATCGCCATCATCATCATCATCGCTTCTCCATCGACCATCCATGTTTCCCCCATCTATGAGTGAGTAATCCCCCGCTGTAGGCTATGGGGATGGTAGGGATTGGATGAGATCGTTCATGTAATGGCATCAGATTGTTAGGGCATGGTGCCTAGTATCTTTTATTAGTGCTTTATGACTTTGTTGCGACTTGTTGTGCTTAATGCTTGTCACTAGGGCCCGAGTGCCATGATTTCAGATCTGAACATGTTATTGATTCATTATGATAGTATTGTTTATGGTCTTATCTACAAGTTGTATACACACGTTGATGTCCGGAACCAATGGCCCCGAAGTGATAGAAATCAGGATAACCGGAGGGGATGGCTTTGATGTGAGGATCACATGTGTTCACGGAGTGTTAATGCTTTGCTCCGGTGCTCAATTAAAAGGAGCACCTTAATTGCCAGTAGTTCCCTTGAGGCCCCACTACAAACGGGCTGGCAGGACAAAAGATGTTGTGCAAGTTCTCATTGCGAGCACGTATGACTATTTATGGAACACATGCCTAGGATTGTCTAGTACTTGGATGCTTTATCTTATTTATCTGCAATTGCCCTATGTTCTGATTGCTATGTGAATTGTCTTGTCCATGCAACGCCCGTCCATCCATCCCTATGCCTACCGCACTCGAATCCCACTTTTTACTGCTATTGTCACTTCTGTCTTTACTTTACTACTGCTGTTACTTTACTATTCCTACTACAAAACTGTTGCTACTGATAAAATGCTGTGAGCAAGATTGTTTCCAGGTGCAGCTGAATTGATAACTAAGTTGTTAAGGCTTATAAATATGCTTTGGCTCCCCTTGTGTCGAATCAATAAATTGGGTTTCACTTCCCTCGAAAATACTGCGATACACCCCCTATACTTGTGGGTCATCAGGATCCACCAGTGTCATTGGATGTGTGTTCTTCTCATGAACCACACATGGATCCACCAGTGTCATTGCATGTCTGTTCTTTTCATGAATCACAGCTAGAGTCATTGCATGTCTCTTACTTCCATAAACCACATATGGATCCACCAGTGTCATTGCATGTCTGTTCATTTCATGAACCACAACTAGAGTCATTGCATGTTAGTTCTTTTCATGAACCACACATGGATCCACCAGTGTCATTTCATGTCTATTCTTCTCATGAACCACACATGGATCCACCAGTGTCATTGCATGTCTGTTCTTTTCATGAACCACACCTAGTGTCATTGCATGTATGTTCCTCTAAACAAACCACATAAGGATCCACCAGTTTCATTGCATGTATGTTCTTTTCATGAACCACACATGGATCCACCAGTGTCATTGCATGTATGTTCTTTTCATAAACCACATAAGGATCCACCAGTGTCATTGCATGTCTGTTCTTTTCATGAACCACATAAGGATCCACCAGTGTCATTGGATGTGTGTTCTTCTCATGAACCACACATAGATCCACCAGTGTCATTGCATGTCTGTTCTTTTCATGCACCACACCAAGTGTCATTGCATGTCTGTTCCTCTAAACAAACCACATAAGCATCCACCAGTGTCATTGCATGTTTGTTCTTTTCATGAACCACACATGGATCCACCAGTGTCATTGCATGTCTGTTCTTTTCATGAACCACACCCAGTGTCATTGCATGTCTATTCCTCTAAACAAACCACACAAGGATCCACTAGTGTCATTGCATGTCTGTTCTTTTCATGAACCACACATGGATCCACCGGTGTCATTGCAGGTGTGTTCTTTTCATGAACCACAGCTAGAGTCATTGCATGTGTGTTCTTCTAAACAAACCACACATGGATCCACCTAGTGTGATTGCATGTTCGTTCTTTTCACAAACAACACATGGATCCACCAGTGTCATTGCATTTATGTTCTTTTCATGAACCACAGCTAGAGTCATTGCATGTCTGTTTTTTCCACAAACCACACATGGATCCACCTAGTGTGATTGCATGTCTGTTCTTTTCACAAACCACACATGGATCCACTAGTGTCATTGCATGTGTGTTCTTCTCATGAACCACAACCAGTGTCATTGCATGTTTGTTCTTCTCACAAACCACATAAGGATCCACCAGTGTCATTTCATGTCTGTTCTTCTAAACAAACCACATAAGGATCCCCCAGTGTCATTGCATGTGTGTTCTTTTCATGAACCACATCTAGAGTCATTACATGTGTGTTCTTCTAAACAAACCACATAAGGATCCACCAGTGTCATTGCATGTCTGTTCATTTCATGAACCACACCCAGTGTCATTGCATGTCTATTCCTCTAAACAAACCACACATGGATCCACCTAGAGTCATTGCATGTTAGTTCTTTTCACAAACCACACATGGATCCACCAGTGTCATTGCATGTGTGTTCTTTTCATGGACCACAGCTAGAGTCATTGCATGTGTGTTCTTCTTAACAAACCACATAAGGATCCACCAGTGTCATTGCATGTGTGTTCTTCTCATGAACCACACCCAGTGTCATTGCATGTGTGTTCTTCTCATGAACCACACATGGATACACCAGTGTCATTGCATGTGTGTTCTTTTCATGAAGCACAGCTAGACTCATTGCATGTGTGTTCTTCTAAAAAAACACATAAGGATACACTAGTGTCATTGCATGTGTGTTCTTTTCATGAACCACAGCAAGAGTCATTACATGTGTGTTCTTCTAAACAAACCACATAAGGATCCACCAGTCTCATTGCATGTGTGTTCTTCTCATGAACCACACATGGATCCACAGTGTCATTGCATGTCCGTTCTTTTCATGAACCACAGTTAGAGTCATTGCATGTCTGTTACTTGCACAAACCACATATGGATCCACCAGTGTCATTGCATGTTTGTTCTTTTCATGAACCACAGCTAGAGTCATTGCATGTGTGTTTTTCTCATGAACCACACATGTTTCCACCCAGTGTGATTGCATGTCTGTTCTTTTCACAAACCACAAATGGATCCACCAGTGTCATTGCATGTTTGTTGTTTTCATGAACCACACCCAGTGTCATTGCATGTCTGTTCCTCTAAACAAACCACATAAGGATCCACCAGTGTTATTGGATGTCTGTTCTTTTCATGAACCACACATGGATCCACCAGTGTCATTGCATGTCTGTTCTTTTCATGAACCACACCCAGTGTCATTGCATGTTTGTTCCTCTAAACAAACCACATAAGGATCCACTAGTGTCATTGCATGTCTGTTCTTTTCATGAACCACACATGGATCCACCAGTGTCATTGCATGTGTGTTCTTTTCATGAACCACAGCTAGAGTCATTGCATGTGTGTTCTTCTAAACAAACCACACATGGATCCACCTAGTGTGATTGCTGTCTGTTCTTTTCACAAACCACACATGGATCAACCAGTGTCATTGCATGCGTGTTCTTCTCATGAACCACAGCTAGTGTCATTGCATGTCTGTTCTTCTCACAAACCACATAAGGATCCACCAGTGTCATTGGATGTGTGTTCTTCTCATGAACCACAGATGGATCCACCCAGTGTTATTGCATGTCTGTTCTTTTCATGAACCACAGCTAGAGTCATTGCACGTCTGTGCTTTCCACAAACCACATATGGATCCACCAGTGTCATTGCATGTATGTTCTTTTCATGAACCACACCCAGCGTCATTGCATGTTTGTTCCTCTAACAAACCACACATGGATCCACCTAGTGTGATTGCATGTATGTTCTTTTCACAAACCACACATGGATCCACCAGTGTCATTGCATGTTTGTTCTTTTCATGAACCACAGCTAGAGTCATTGCATGTGTGTTCTTCTAAACAAACCAAACATGGATCCACCTAGTGTGATTGCATGTCTGTTCTTCTCATGAACCACACCTAGTGTCATTGGATGTATGTTCTTATCATGAACCACACATGGATACACACCAGTGTCATTGCATGTGTGTTCCTCTCATGAACCACACATGGATCCACCAAGTGTGATTGCATGTCTGTTCTTCTCACAAACCACACATGGATCCACCAGTGTCATTGCATGTCTGTTCTTTCCATGAACCACACCCAGTGTCATTGCATGTATGTTCCTCTCATAAACCACACATGGATCCACCAGTGTCATTGCATGTGTGTTCTTCTCATGAACCACAGCTAGTGTCATTGCATGTGTGTTCCTTTCACAAACTACACATGGATCCACCAGTGTCATTGGATGTGTGTTCCTCTCATGAACCACATCTAGAGTCATTGCATGTGTGTTGTTCTCACAAACCACATAAGGATACACCAGTGTCATTGCATGTGTGTTCTTCTCATGAACCACAGCTAGAGTCATTGCATGTCTGTTCTTCTCACAAACCACATAAGGATACACCAGTGTAATTGCATTTGTGTTCTTCTCATGAACCACAGCTAGAGTCATTGCATGTCTGTTCTTCTCACAAACCACATAAGGATCCACCGGTGTAATTGGATGTGTGTTCTTCTCATGAACCACACATGGATCCACCAGTGTCATTGCATGTCTGCTCTTTTCATTAACCACAGTTAGAGTCGTTGCATGTGTGTTCTTTTCACAAACCACATATGGATCAACCAATGGCATTGCATGTGTGTTATTTTCACAAATCACATATGGATCCACCTAGTGTGATTGCATGTGTGTTCTTTTCACAAACCACATATTGATCCACCAGTGTCATTGCATGTCTGCTCTTTTCACAAACCACATATGGATCCTAATTAACCTTAGGAGAGCCCTAACCTTAGCCCCCCAATGGGTGGCCGTTAGACCGAGTCTTCTAGAAGGCACGCCCTAACACAGTTGTTCTGCTTGACGATTGTTACATACCGTTCAATTGGGGCGCTTGGACGATTGGTATGGTCTTCGTGAGAGCGATCCGGGAGTAGGCTGTTCTACGGCATGATTGGCCACGCTTGCTCTGGAAAAACTAGCAACGCCGGGCGCTCCCCTGTTGCGAGTGTCATGACTCACGAGTTCAGTGGACCATATCCCAGTGTCACGTCCCCATTACTTCTATTCCTCCCTGTACTTCTCTTACTTCCCCTCGAAGCCACTTTCCCCACTTCACTCCCATCCCGCCGTAGCCGCAAGCCGACGGCGCCTCCATCCTCTCTCCGGCAGCCACCCCCCTCCCCTCTCGCCATGGGTTCAAGGGGAGACGGCAAGGAAACGCGTCGTGATGACAGGGACAGTGATTTCGATGTGAGTCGTCTCATCTCTATCTCTATCATCTGTGGCCAGTTATCTATTTTTTGAGCTAGATCTAATATGTTTACTCATGCGCGTATGATGTGTTAGGCCAACCAGACGATGTATGACTCCGACTATCACGGTTTAGCGGATGAAGACAGTCCTCTGCTATGTAAACATGGATATGTGCCCGCTAAATTTGTAGCGTTCGAAGGACGAAACGCAGGCAAGAGGTTTCTATGGTGTCAAGGACATCGTGCAATGATGCAAGGTGGAAGTTGTGGTGTTGTCAAATGGGTACATCCAGAGTGGCCCAAATCGATGCAGAAAACGCTGGACAAACTATGGGAAATGATTGTTGAGTTGAAAGAATCTGTATTCAGCTCACTTCTTGATAGTGTTGAGATGAAGCTATGGGAACCAGTTGACACGACCAAGCATAAGCAAAATCTCAGGTGGATGCAAGACAAGGTTAGAAAAGTCGAGAAGGAGAGGGACGCGGCGTTGGCCCTGAAGGCTAAAGCAGAGCAAGAACTGACTCAAGCAAGGAATGATGTTCACCAGGCCAAAGTCCTGAAGTTCACAACTACGAGTATTGACAAGTGCATGAGGAAAAATGTAGATAAACAATTGAAGCTGTGTAGGGAAGATGCTAAAAGGAAGGAGTAGACGATTCAATCCTTACTCTCGCAGGAAGATGCGCATCGGGCTAATATTAGGAAGATCAAGGAGATGTGTGATAACTAGTTCTATTTATCTTAAGCTCCATGCCTTTTAAGTTGTAATAGTTGTACTTGTTGACCTAGCGGTCTGAACTATTGGCCCCGGAGTCCTGGGAGGAAAAAAATTGGTCGCCCGTTAATCTGTCTTAACCCTGCATTACTTCCTTTTGTCTGACCAATGCCCTTGGATATTCCGCCTGTTGCTTCATTGTCCTCGTGTACAAATAGGAGGCGCCACAGCGCGTCACTTTGTCGTCCATTCCCTCGTCCTCTCCAATCTCCACCGCTCCATTGCTTCGTCGTCCATCCCCTCGCTCCCTCTCCAATCTCCACCGCGCCGCCATGGAGATGCCCGCGCTGAACTTCTACGGGCCGGTGATGTTCGCGCACTTCGACATCCTCGTGCCGTCAGCCGCGACGGTGCCCCACGGATGGTGCATCAGCTATGCGGGGGTGCTGGTGGCTCCGCTCCCTGGCCGAGCCGAGATGGAGAGCGAGATTGCAGCGCGCCGCCGCCAAATGCCCGCGTGGAAGAGGACGCTGCCCCGGTACGCGGCGGCGAGCCCGTACTGGCCGGTGCTGTTCAAGAAGGAGCAGAAGGCCAAGATTGGCAACCGCATCGTTGACGGGCGCGTGGTGCACCGGGATCTCCGCAACCGAGAAGGGCGGGAGAGGTTCTGGTCCATCCCTAGACAGATCAAGTACACCGTCATCGCCGCCGCTCGCCGTGAAGAGGTTCTCCGTCTCGCGAACAATGCGGAAATCGTGGAGGTTCCGTCCGACGACGACGAGGAAGCCGGCGGCTCGAAAGACAGTGGAAGAGGAAGTGAAGTTGTTGACTAGTGGTTGAATTAATGTAGGATGTGAAATTGCACCTTTGTTTAGAAGAATTTGTGGTTGAATTAATGAAATACCTCGATTTAGATATCTGTCTCGATTAATTTGTGGAAGAATTTGTGATTTAGATCAATTTCTACCTCGATTTAGATCTCTATCCCGGATTGGGAACGTGACCATGGACCAAAGACCCCTTTTCCACTAGTGTATTCTGACATTGGTGGTTTGTTTAAACGTAATCTACGTAGATTGTGCCGCATGCAAATGGCACAACCACAATTTATAAAGTGGAAGCACGTACACCCTGTTACTGGAGAACCGGGAGCTTCGCCAGATGCAGGGGATGCAGGAGCAGAGAGGCGGTGGGATAAACGGGCTCAAGATTAGGCTAGAAAGTGGTACCGATTTCCTCCTCATCTGGGCATTATCGGTTGCCATTGCTGTTTATATTGCCACGTCGTTGTGCAGCATCTGAAATAAGTTGCTGCTTCGTGGAGTGTGGCAGCTTAAATAATTTATTTCTGTGCCACTTACATTCAGTCGTATTTGGAGACCTCCTGCCCCTCAGCAATCGTGGAACCGGTGATGCGTGTTTTCAGATAGCAGTGGCATAATCACAATTTCGGATTCAACTACTGACTCGGGCGTTTCCAAACCCTAAGTCGCGGTACACTTTACTCAGAGAACGTGGGTAGATTGTTTTGCCCAGCAACGTGCCACACACAGAGCTCCAGAATTTAACAGAATTACATATATAGGTTCAAGTTCAACACATTACTATGCATCTTCATTGCCAGTAGCCTTCTTCCGCAACCTGGGTGCCAAGCCTTCACGTCCACTGGCTTCTTCATTTCTTGCCTTCTTCCTCTTCCTTGGTGCCAATTTTCTTAGCTTCATGTACTCTGCATCGTCGGGACAATGGGCACCAGAATCATGTCCAGCATCATCTTTCTACTCGTTTTTAATTTCTTCGGGCAACAAAATGACTGACCCGGCAGTCATGTTTCTAACCTTGTGGCGCTTCCTATCAAAGAAACAAGACTGTTGCATAACTGCCCAATATCTACAGAGTAAATAAAACAAAAAATACAATTCAGCACAAACATGCGAACCCCAAGAGACCTTTGCTTACCAGGAGCTAATTGGGTTCGAGCAACCACCCTGTCCAAGAATAGAAGGGCGACTCCTAGTTGCAGCAGCTTCCACATCCAGTACATCACAATTCAGCTCAAACATGCAAACCGAAGCATACCTTTTCATCAACCCAATTAGCTGACGGTCACACGTTAGAGGAACCATGATGCCAAGTTCATCCATGAAGCTGAACTTTGTAGTCTGCTTCGGCCATAATTCATCATGATTACACAGAGCAGCAACCATACCAGATATACTGCAGATCTGTGCAGGCGCTTCTTCCATCGTGATACAATGGTGTCCATACCACTTGCCCTTGGAGTCGTACCTGAAGAGGACTACCGTAACCAGGTAGGGGGTCCGCGGAGATCCCACTTGACAGAAAAACATGGACAAAATATGTTTGTCGGTGTTGGGCTAACAAACAATTTGAGGTTCAGTAGCCAGCTAGCAGTTATAATTAGTGCGAATAGCAAAGAGAAGGGTAGCTCACTCGCTTGTAGCCAGAACTTCTTCTTCCTTGGTAGTAGGATCTGCCATCCTCCGAGCTGCTCGGCTCGTCGGCAGCGGAGGCGGGCTAGAGCCTCGCAACAACGGCTACGTCATGCGCCATTGGAGCTCGGGATCAGCGATTGGGCGCATCAATTGGGCGCAGCAACTTGGCGTCGGAAGTCAAATGTCCGAAGGGATCATCCTGCCTGGAGGGTGGATTCCGACGCTGCCGGTGCTAGGGGAAAGGTGGGAATGGATTTGTGAAATTGATCAACGCATCCAATCCACTTAGCTACTCGATTTGCCTAAGAGCTTGCCGTGTTGGCGCTCGCGTCACGGACAAATGACCGACATGAGGGTCCCGACCTTCTACTTCATGGGGCAGTTTAACGAAATGTTTGAATTTGGCAGGGGTGAGATGAGTTTGCCTCGAAATGGCCCCTCTCAGTAGTTGGCGGCCCAACATTTCGAAACGCGGCAATTTCAGGCAACTTAGGTACCGCCATGCGCTGGCCTGCGAACTTTGGTACCGCAGACGAACAGGCCCACACATGATGCCAATATATCAAGAACCACCGAGAGTTTTGAAAAATGCAACTAACTTTGTGCTAAGAATTTGCATGTCGACGAATTCGATCCTATTTTTGAAAACATTCAAATAAAACAAAATACTTTCTCGTGGCTTCCTCTTATGTGTATTACTTGCCTTGAAAAAGATAGACGTGTGTTTTTATAGCTTTGAATAGAAAAAATGCTTTGACTGCTTCACAATATTGGCCTACAATGTATGAACATTCTTGTATTTTGACCCGAACATGCAAGGTCATGACCATATCGATATCATAATTTATGATACAGTTCCCATATCTGGTATATGGGTGCATCTTCTTGTAGGAAAAAGTATCGGCTGTGGGGGTTTCCAACTATCAGGAAAATTAGTTTTTAAAATTTCCAAGTGATGACATGTATGTTCTTTTCTGTAAAGGAAGTCCTAAGAATATGGCTTTGAATACCACAATCCTAGTTTAAAGACACAGCGGACCATGCTTAACTTATGATTCCCATGTTTTATGAGTATTCAAGCTTCCTAGCAAGCTCTGTCCAATTGAATGACTTTATATCGATTTATCGAAATTATATAGGTCAAACTAATTAAACTAAAAGTAAATTAATTATACTAGATTGCTTTTAATTAAGTTTTACAAAAAGCTTTTGGAGGCACCCATCAGGTAGTCAATATATTAGAAACTACCGAAAGTTTTGACGGGTTAAACTTATTCATCAGAATTTGCATCTTGACAATTTTGAATCTGTTTTGAAAACAATCACACATCAAATAAAGAAAAAATAGGAAAACAAAAGATTTACACATGGCATCCTATCACGTCACGTGTACTACCTGCCATGAACGTGATAACCATGGGATTTTGACAACTTTTGAAAAAAAAAAGTTTCACAACATTGTCCCACCATGTATGAACATTATTCTTGGGTTTCAACTCGAACGACCAAGGTCGTGTCCATATCAACAATATAATTTATTATGCAGTTCCCACATTAAGGTGGTAGATGGGTGCCTCTTGGCATAGTAAGCAATGTTGCCCATGGGAGTTTCCAAGTATAAAAAATGTTTTCTATTTTCATAGTGATGATATAATGGTGATGTTTTTCTGTAAAGAAAGTTCGAAGAACATGACTCAGAATGTCACAAAGCCCATGTTTTCTAACATAGTTGACCATGCATGTTTTACTTACCATTACCAGATTTTAAGAGTTTTCAAGCTTCCTAGCTTAAATGATTTTATGTCAATTTATCGAAATTAGGTCAAGTTAATTTGAACTACTACAAGTATGTGGTACATTGGTCTTGCAATTTTACAAACGGCCTTTCAAGGTACCCACCACTAGGCAGCCAATATATGAGAACGACGGAGAGTTTTGAAATATTAAACTTCTTGCTCATAATTTGTGTGCCGATGAAGTTGACCCTATTATGAAAATAATAGAAGGAAATAAATAAAACTCCAAAAAATGACTTGCGCATAGCATCCTTTTATGTGTAACACCTGCCATGAAAAATGATAAACATGTGTTTTAGCAACTTTTGAAAACCCCTCTTCATAGAATTGCCCTACCATGTATGAACATGTTTCATGCCAAACAACCAAGGTCATGGCCATATCCATATCATAGTGTATGATAATTTTCCAATACTAGGTACTCTAGATTGGTGCATCTTGGCATGGTAAACAATGTGTAACACCCCAAAACTTCTAATCAAGATTATCAAGTTCTAATCACCCAATTTAGGGTTAACAAAAACTTTTATTAAGAAAATGAATATGAATGCATGTTAGCTTTGCATTAATGTGTGATTGTTTCAAAATGCCATGCTTGATTGCTACAAATGATGTTAAATGGTTTAAAGATGAATACTACATCATCTAGGCCATTTACAAACTAAATCAAAAGAAAAAGAAATCAAAAATGAATAAAAAGAGCAAATGATCATTTTGACCAAAGTTAACCACTAGGTCACTTTGTGTGTTCCTAGAAGAGAAATTTTAACAGAAACATTTCTACTTCTTTTCACCCTTGCTAGACCAAGTAAAAGTGTATCAGGGCCCACTTTACAAAGTTACAAAAACATTTTCCAAATCAATTTAATGGACAGTGGAAAATTGAATCTAGTTCATATGTTAAGGTCCCACTTTTTCAAAAACCTATCAAACCATTTCCCCTTGACCTCTCCAAGCAAACATAGACTCTCAAATTAAGTTAAGATCACTCAAAAACTTTCATTCAAAAATTCCAAAGTAAAATTCTTTTGGCCATTTCCACAAACACCTAGCCTGCACTAAACTAACTCTAGCCTAACTTCACTGTTTCCACAGTAATTCTCGACCATTTGGTCCCCTCTTAACTCTCTTGTCTCCCCTGAGCCTAGCCAGCACCCAGACCAACCCCCCTTTGGCCGTTGTGCACAGTGGAGTGCCGCCCATTTTTGGTCGTCGTCGGCCGACAGTGGACAACGCGTTAGAAGCATCACCGCCCTCGCTCACGACGTGCACCAGACACACCGCACTCCATCGCCACCCCCTGTCCAAGCCTCGACCCCAGCCGAGCCATGGACCACCCTAGCTACGCCACGCCCATCGTCTCTGCACAGTGCCTAGAGTGCGCCAGCTTGCCGCGCCCAACCACCTCGCACAGACCGCACCTCACCCCCACCTCGCGTGCACTAGCTCGCCATGATCACCCCAACCCCGCAGACAACCCCGTTCGCCGCCGCGCGACCCGCAGCTGCCTCACGCTGTCGCAAACACCTTTGCATCCGTGTGGAGCGCCACACGCTCTCGACCAAACCACACCGCCTGACGCCTCGCCATTACGCCCGTGTGAACTGCCAGGGAACCATGCACCGTCCACTAGCCACCGCCACGCTAATAGCATCATGTAGCATCGTCATCGACGAGCTCGCACCCGTGCCGTTCGGTCCCCTTGCCGCAGCATAAAAGGAGGCCTCCCTGCCTCATTTCTCCACACCCCAGCACTCAACACTCCTCACTGATCCTCCCCCACTTCTTCCTAGAGCAAGGCGAGTTCTCTCTCACCGGAATTTGGCCAGAGGCCGCCGCTTCTGGAGGAGAAGGGCGTCGTCGATTTCGACCACCCCAAGACTTGCCGTGACCGCGCCTCGAACTGCCGTCATCTACCACGTCGATCGCCCCCATCGCCGACCCTAGCTGGAGCCCAGGTGAGCCTAGCTAGACCCCCACCGCTGCACTAGGTCATTTTCCTCGCCGGAGTAGTTCATCGTCGACGATGACTCCCAACCATTAGATTAGAATTAGATCGCAGGGCTCAGATGCGTAGATACCATTTCGCTTAGATGCAGTCGCTGACTGGTAGACCCCATCTGTCAGCAGCCCGCTGTGCTGTGCAGTGTAGTTGGGCCGGCCCGTTTAACTTGTCGCGATGGCCTGGAAATTCAAATATTGATTTTTCATTTTAGTTAAAACCCTATTCTGTCCACAGATTCAAAAATCAGTTCAGAGAGTTTCACTGAACCAAATTGCATCATTCAAATTTTGTTAGAAAGGTATTTAAATTATATATCCAAGCTCGTTGGATTTAAATCATTTGGAGTTAGGGATAATCTATAGTAAAAATGACAAGACAAAGACTTTTCTACATTCAAACATTTTTCAAAAATCAACCATAATAGCTTTTGAGTTGATTCTAACTCTCAAAATTCACATCTGATAATATCTATCTAAATATGTAAGAATATTTAGGTTTGCATGCAGTGACATTGGACTAGTACCAAAAGAATGCTATTAGGGCATTTCTAGTCACTTTAAATCTATTAAATGATAATCTTAAACTTTATAAAATATGATCAACACCTTAAATCACATTCCCATGTATTAGAATATGCGGTGATGACATGTGTCCACATGATCCCATATTTTAATTGGAGAATAATAAATCTTAATTAATTTCAATGAGTAGAAATTACTTTTCCCAAATAAGATAAATAAAACTAGTTCTTTATTTCATGAGATGATTGTGATGATGCGAGATCATCAAGTGTGAGCCTTAGTGTGCTAAATAGAATTAGTTAAGTATTGTTTGGTGATTGTGTAACCCATATTTATTTATAGACGATAGTACCGACCCCGGATACGAGGAGGAGGAGTTCTACCCAGAAGAAGAAGAGGAAAAACTTCAACCACTGCTCTACTCAAGGCAAGCCGAACACTACAAGTTAACCATGCAAGCTTTAACCCAAGCAAAATCATTAGGCATGCTTTGGTTATATACCTTTGATTTATACCCATCCCAAGTTTTACTCTTTTACTTTACCAAAGTTCTTTACTTATAACTAGTGCTTTGTGAGTATTTGGAAAGATAGTCTAGATAACATAAAGAGTATAAAACTAGGCCTATACTAGATGTCATTCTATGGCATGAGACTGAAGGTTAGCACCCCTCATAGTGAACACGCTTAACTTAGTGGCTAGTGCTAAGCATAAAACTTGATCACTTTAGATGGGAATACTTGGTGAAAATGATTATAAAAACCTTGGAATGATGCTTCATTCTATTGAAATGTTTTGACATGTGTTGAGAAACACAAATGGATTTGATGATGAAAATGTTGAGGCATGAGCCTTAGCCCTTTATAAAAACTGATGGTTGGGTTCGGATGTGATACCATTCCAATTTTACTGTACAACCACAATACCTGAATTGGGTAAGGCTTAGCCGGAAGTTTATATGCATTAGTATGGGTTCCCTCGCAGAAGAGGTTTGAGTTGAGGGTACCTCGTGAGTGTGAATTGTCCACCTATGCAGTGCCTAGGATGGCAGATGGCCATGGCTGGGAGGCCAAGCTCATAGGGGAGGTGCCTATACTAGAGTGTGTAATTGAAAGGTTATGATTGATTATACGCATGCTAAGTATGATGATTCAGGGTTATCCCTGACGGATGTATCGAATTTTGTGGTGAAAGTGTACCACCTCTACAGAGTGTCAAACTATTCGAATAGCTGCGTCCGCGGTCATGGACAGTTGGAGTGGCCATACTGTTCTGTCGTCAGATGTTTTCTAAAATGAGTTGTGAGGTGAACTATGATTTTGACTTGACCACAACAGGGTTGTGACTATGAAAACTAGGTTCCCACTTAAAGTGATTTAGAACATTAACTTAGTTTTCTTTACTTCTAAACTCGGTTTAGATAAACCTGGCTTTTTGCAAATAAACTTAGAGCTTAGGACTCCTACTAGAACTACCTTACTTGTTAGTGATAGTTTGCGAGTACTTAAAGAGTACTCATGGCTTTGTACCTGGCTATTCCCGTGGCCAGACTATGAGGAGGACTATCAGGATGATGGACAGCAGGACGTCTATGACAACTGTTGAGGGCAAACCTCTAGGGTGGCCTGATCTTTCAGCAATCCCACTCAAATCGAGGATCGAGTGCGGGGGAAGGTGGGAGGGATGAACACGATGAACCCACGCACGAAGAACATGATGAACACACACACGCAAAACCACGATACACACCAATAGCTCATGTCGGCGGTGACCGGTCCGGCGCAATCCCTAGGATCGACGTCGGGCAGAGGACTCTCTCTCAAACCGGCACAGCGAGATGGGAGACTCGGTGAGATCTTAACGTCTTGGCAAAGGGACATCGATGCCAAGGCCTTGTACAACGCGTAGGCACGATGCAAACTCCAACAAGGTTTGGGATATTTGGTGCTCCTTTATCAAAGGAGCATGAGGCAAGAACTAGATAGATCCAGAAGGGGTTTCCACTAATTCTAAATATGATGCCTAGGGTTTACACTAGAGGTGGGGGACTATATATAGGCCAACCACAAGTTCAGGGGTAATTGAGGCATTAAAGTAGAGTTCTGGGCGAAGTAGAGGGGTACATGGGCCACAGGGCCCAGCTAGGCTCGCAGGCCCATCTTTAGGTCGGACACTCGGGTCGAGTTTGGTCGGACACTCCGGGGTGGCCGGACACTCCGGGTAGTGTCCGAACTAGCCTTCTGAATGTCCACGCCAGGTTTGGGCTGGGGCAGGCCGGACACTCCGGCTGGATTCGGGCGGACACTCTGGCTCAGGCAGCTTCAGGATAGGCGCAGCTTCAGAGCTCGTGGGTCGACGCGGCGGGGGTTCGTACCTGATTATGCACAGAGTAGTGGTATGAAGTAGCAAGCCATCCAGGTGTATGCCAAAGTCACATGATGAGAGGAGCGAATTCACCTTAGCTTGAAGGAGCTTGGCTCAGGCACGGGTCATCGGTCCACTTGGGGGACTCGGTGGTGTAGATGTAGGAGCGTCCGTAGGACGGGCTGCATAAGCTCCCCTCCCCCTTGGGAAAGAGTCGTCCTCGACTCTTCATGGTTGTCATCTTTAACATCTCCATGGTAGGGTGAGAGATCCTTGACGTTGAATGTATTGCTTACAAGGTACTTGGATGTCGGTATGTCGATGATGTAGGCGTTGTTGTTGATTCGTTTGAGGACCTTGAAGGGACCATCTCCTCTTGGCTTGAGCTTGGAGTCGCGTTCCTTGGGGAAGCGGTCTTTGCTTAGGTGTATCCACACGATATCACCTTCTTCAAATATCAACTCCTTCTTGTCCTTATTTAACCTTGAAGCTTGGTGAAGGACTTGTTGCTCGATAGTAGCTCTTGTTTCTTCATGCAGTTTCTTCATAGCTTGTGCGTGCTTCTCGACGTCCATGTTGGTGCGCTCATGAAGAGGTAGTGGTAGGATGTCGAGCACGGTGAGGGGCTCGAAACCATAGATGCATGAATGGACTCATCTTGGTTGTTGAGTGCTTGGCTCGGTTGTAGGCGAACTCGGTGTGGGGAATGCATTCCTCCCAATCCTTCAAGTTTTTCTTGATCAACACACGTACAAGAGTTTTGAGGCTTCGATTGACAACCTCGATTTGTCCATCGGTTTGAGGATGCGACGCGGACGAAAATAGGAGCTTGACGCTGAGCTTGGCCATGAGTGTCTTCCATAAGTATCTCATGAATTTAACGTCGCGGTCGGAGACGATTGTTCGTGGCACACCGTGAAGACGAACGATTTCCCTAAAAAACAAATTGGCAACATGTGAAGCATCATCGGTCTTATGGCATGGTATGAAGTGTGCCATTTTGGAAAAGCGATCCACGACAACAGAGATAGAATCATGACCGCGCTTAGATTTAGGCAATCCTAACACAAAATCCATGCTAATGTCGGACCAAGGTGTATGAGGAATAGGCAATGGCATATAAAGACCATAAAGGTTAGCTTGCGACTTAGCTTGAACACATGTCGTGCATCGTTGAACGTAGCGCTCCACGTCGCGCTTCATCTTGGGCCAAAAGTAGTGAGTGGAGAGCATGTCCAAAGTCTTGTCACGGCCAAAGTGACCCATAAGTCCTCCACCATGAGATTCTTGGAGAAGCAAAAGTTGGAGCGACGATTTCGGAATGCAAAGCTTGTTTTGTTTAAATAGAAAGCCCTTATGCAAATAGAAATCATCAAACCCTTTGTCAATGGAGCACTTTGCGAAAATTGGTTCAAAGAACGGGTCGGAAGCATACAAATATTTTATTTCCTCAAGACCCAACACATTGATTTCAAGTCTCGTAAGAAGGCTTGTGTGCTTGTGAGACAAAGCGTCCGCAACTACATTATCTTTGCCCTTCTTATACTTGACAATGTACAGAAAAGATTCCATGAACTCAACCCACTTAGCGTGTCTCTTACTCAAGTTGGCTTGGCCTTTGAGATATTTCAATGACTCATGGTCGGAATGTATGATAAATTCCTTGGGCCATAGGTAGTGTTGCCAAACTTGAAGGACACGAACTAAGGCAAAAAGCTCTTTGTCATAAATTGGATAATTAAGGCGATCACCATCCAGTTTCTCGCTATGGTAGGCTATAGGATGTTCATTTTGCATAAGGACTCCTCCAATGCCAATACCACTAGCATCACACTCTATCTCAAAAGTTTTAGTGAAATCCGGTAACGCAAGGAGAGGTGCTTCGGTGAGCCTCTTTTTAAGTTCATCAAAAGCTTTTTGTTGTGCTTTGCCCCACACGAAGGTGACATTCTTTTTCGTCAACTCGTTGAGAGGACAAGCAATGGTGGAAAAGTATTTCACAAAACGACGATAGAAACCGGCCAACCCATGAAAACTTCGGAGTTCACTCACATTTGTTGGGATGGGCCAATCTCGTATGTCCTTTACCTTGGAAACATCAACTTCAATTCCCTTCGAAGAAACGACAAATCCAAGAAAAATAAACTTGTCTTTAGCAAAAGTGCAGTTGGGAAGATTAGCATAAAGCTTTTCATGTCGAAGGATTTGCAAAACTTCCTTGACATGTGTTATATGGTCCACAAGTGATTTGCTATAAACAAGAATATCATCGAAATAGACAACAACACTTTTTCCAATGAGAGAACGCAAGATATGATTCATGAGGCGCATGAAGGTGGATGGGGCATTAGATAAACCAAAGGGCATAACCAACCATTCATAGAGACCAAGTTTGGTCTTGAAGGCAGTTTTCCACTCATCACCTTCAGCCATGCGTATTTGATGGTAACCACTATGAAGATCAATTTTCTAAAAAATAGTGGCTCCACACAATTCATCAAGCATGTCATTGAGACGTGGCATGGGATGTCGATAACGCACGGTGATAGCATTGATTGGATGGCAGTCCATGCATAACTGTAACGTATCATCCGTTTTTGGAACAAGTATGACGGGTACGGCACTTGGACTAGTGCTAACTTGGATCAAACCTTTGGAGACGAGTTGGTTGATTTGATGTTCAATCTCCTTTGTCTCCTCCAGGTTTGTGTGGTAAGCGGCATGGTTGGGAAGTGGTGCACCGGGGATGAGGTCAATGTGATGTTCGATGCTGCGAAGAGGAGGTAGTCCATGTGGAAGCTCTTCGGGGAACACATCCTTGAATTCCTGCAAAACACTCATCAAAGATGGGGGAACATTGGTTAATTCATTAGTTCCTTGCGCTAGTCCCTTGCAAAGGAGGACATAGTGCAAGATGGATGGGTTGTTCCGAACATCTCTCATCTCACTTTTGGTGGCAAGGAGAACACTCTTAGTTTTCCCACTCGAGTTTGGCTTGTGGCTCTCACTCACTATGAGGTGGTTCTCTCTCTCACCGCTCTTCTCACAAGTAGGTGTTGTGCTTTGCGCCCTCACTAAAGCCTTTGCATTGTCCGCAATTATTTGGCTAGGAGTCATCGGTTGCAAGACACATGTTTTGTTGAGCCATTTGAAGGTGTATACATTGGTGTGACCATCATGTTGAGCAGCCTTGTCAAATTGCCATGGTCGACCAAGAAGCATGTGGCAAACTGTCATACGAACCACATCACACTCCACCGTATCTTTGTAAGGAACAATGGCGAAGGAAACCGATATGATATGTTTAATCTTCACGGACCCTGTGTCACTTAGCCATTACATGTGGTAGGGGTGCTTGTGCGGATGGAGGGTGAGGTTGAGCTTCTCACACAACTCGGTGCTAGCAAGGTTGTGACAACTCCCTCCGTCAATGATCACCTTGATAGATTTGCCATTGATGTCGGCTCGTGTTTGGAAGATATTGGAGTGTTGGTATTCATGTTCTTGTGCTTGAGTGGTCAAGATCATTGTGACGACAAGCGATGGACTTGCGTCATGTTCACACATGAGGAGTTCTTGATCATCTTCCACTCGTTGCCTTGCCATTGCTTCCTTGACACGGGCATCAAATTCATCTTCACTCAAGTACTCTTCGTCGCCGTTGTCATGGATGAACAATACCTTCTTGTTTCCACATTTGACCAACTTGTGTCCTTTTCCTCTACACTTGTAGCATTCACCGTTGAATGGTGTATAACTCTTTGCTTGTTTGCCACTTGGGGGCAGTTTTCCTTGAGGAAGTGTGGGCTTGAAGGAAGGCTTGGAGGTACTTGAGGAGCTTCCATTGAGGTTTGTTGGCGTAGCGGTTGAAGCTTGCTTGTAGGTGAAATATGTCTTGGGCTTGTTGTACTTGATGTCCTCTTGCACTTGACGTTCAGCCTTGGTTGCGATGTGTACAAGCTCAACCATGGTGTTGTATGTTTGGAACTCGACGATGCGCTTGATTGGGTGATTCAAGCCAATAAGGAAATGTGCCATTGTTTGCTCCATGCGTTCATCAATTTTGGCGCGAATCAAGTTGAGTTCCATTTCCTTGAAGTACTCTTCCACGGTCTTTGTCCCTTGACGAAGCGATTGAAGGTTGTTGAAGAGGTCATGCATGTAGTGCGCGGGGACGAACCGGGATCTCATGTGAGCCTTCATGTCGTGCCAAGTTGTGATTGGCGGCTCTTGTCTTGCATCACGAGAAATTTGAACTTGTTCCCACCAAAGGTTGGCGTAATCATCAAACTCAAGCGAAGCCATGGCGACCATCTTCTCATTGCTATAGTTGTGCATGCGGAAGATCTTGTCGACTTTGAGTGCCCATGAGAGGTATTCTTCGAGGTCATTGGATCTGGTAAACTTGGGCATTGTGAACTTGAGCTTGCCGAAAGTTTCTTCATCATTGTGGTCATTGCGACGAGCTTGGTGACCTTGTTGATGATCTTGTGGTTGATGCGGTGGAACTTGGTTCTCGTGACCTTGTTGCGGAGCTTGCTCTTGATATTGTTGTTGAGGAGCTTGCTCTTGCTCTTGGCACGGTTTTTGACGATGTTGAGGCGCTTGGGACCCATGAGGTTGTTGAGGATGTGGAGCCTCATGACGCGGTTGATGACCAAGAGGAGGCTCGTTCCTCGGTTGGTGATGTTGATTAGGCACATGGTCCTCACAGCGAAGAACATGGTCATGAGCCTCTTGAGGTGGTGGGCGTCGCTCAACTTGTATCACTTGATGCTCCAAGTTTTATTGAGGTGGAGGAGGCGCCTTGTGATGACCATGGTGTCGGTGCGGACGTTCATGACGTTGATGACAAGGAGGAGGATCTTGGAGAGCTTCACGTCGATGACGAGCTTGATTCTCCAAATTGGAGTCATCACTTGTTGTGTCAAGTATGTGTCGTGGTCGATGGTGGTAGACTTGCGGTTGCACTTGTGGTTCTTCTTGTGGTTGCTCTTGTTGGATAACTAATGCCCTTGCGTGATGACGGTGTGCTTCTTGCCTTGGTCTTGGCCTTTAAGAGAAATCACCATCATAGCTTGACGTTGCGGCGTGCCGTGGGGAAGGTACATAGTTCGAAGAACTTCCATCTTCAACCACGGGGGCATCATTGCGTCTTGGAGCACTTGGATGAAGATCTTGTTGAATAGGTGCATGACGACGCGAAGAACTTGAAGAGCTTGATGCGCGTGAATGTGGTCTTGACATATCGTCGATGAGGCGTCGAAGATTGTCATTTGTTTCGGCAACGGAGCGTTGGAGCGCTTCATTTTGGTGACCGAAGTTGTCATGCATTGCATGCATTTGTCGTTCGAGGCCGTCGAAGCGGTTGTCGATGTTCTTAAACTCGGCTTGCGTCTCGCCAAATTGTTCATATTGTCGCGTCTCGAGGGCTTGGCAACGTTCACGAAACTCTTGTCGAACGATGAAGTGACTTGTGCGCGTCATGTACGGTCCTTGATCTTCTTCTTGGGGAGGTGGTTGGCTCGACTCACCGTGCCTATCCATCATGCAAGACACACAAGTATTGTATATGGAAGTGGAATATGGTAGTGTTAGCCTTGTACCTCACCTTGGGGATTGCACCAAACTAGAAACCACAAGTGAGAGCTATAAGCGTGCAAAGTGTAATTGCAAAGAAAACTCACACTAAAGAAAGAACTAACTCTCAAAAGCTTGTTGGTGGTAGGTTAGGACTGTGGAAAGCCAAAGAACCAACCAAAAGAAAAGGGATAGTCAAAAGTGGGTAAACTCCAACAAAACTCAAGTCAAAGGCAAGGTCAACAACTCAAAGGGGTGACGGGAACCTACGACTATATACACACACGTGGAGATAGTTGAGATTGACACGACTATGAAAATGAGCAAACAAAATGTCCTAACAAAGACTAAGCTCGTTGTCGTGCCAATGCAAGGAGAGACCATGGCTCGTTTGCAAAGAAGAAAAATGAGCAATGGATTTGTGCACTTGCCTTGGGCGCTCTTCTTTCTCTCTTGCTTACAAGCTTTGAGACTCTCTTTTGCAAGGGGAGACTATTTTCTTTTTCTTTTGCTTTGTATCTTTTTTTTGCTCTCCCTTGATGCTACGTAGTCACACTTGATATTGCTCTTGCACTCTCACTATCCAAGGACAAATGCACAATGCTCAAGTAAACACAAGATGAGCCACTCTCATGGGATAGGTACACACAAAGGAAGATAGGGGTTAACAAGGTGACGCAAGTTATACCTTCTTAGATGATGAACTTGGCATCGGTGGTGCGGAATGATGTTCGTGGGCTGTGGTGTCAATGAGCGCGGGAGTTGTTGATGCGGAAGCTTGCTGTTAGTTGCTGACACGCACACGGGACACGAGCAAACAAAGGAAATTAGCCAATGCAAGAAAAAATGAGGCAAAACTGTCAAAACTAGTGTTACAGCCGGACACTCCGGTCTGTCTGTGCCGGACACTCCGGTCGAATCGGTCCGAACACTCCGGCGCGGGGTTCCTGCTCGTGTTCTTGAGCGGAAATCCTCGCCTTAAGGCCTCAAATCCGCGAAAAAACTAGCCAAATCAGGCTAGGAAAACGCAAGATAAAGCTGGACCAACTCCTAAGACAAGGTTTGATCGGATCAAAACCACAAATAACACTCCAAATCAAGAGATCGATCCAAAGGCAAATATGGGGCTCTTTTTTGGGGATTTTCGAATTTTTGGTGGATAGAAGAAAAATTTGTGGGGGAATTCATGAGCAACGAAGCTCTTGATACCAATATGTTGAGGGCAAACCTCTAGGGTGGCCCAATCTTTCACGAATCCTACTCAAATCGAGGATGGAGTGTGGGGGAAGGAGGAAGGGATGAACACAATGAACCCACGCACGAAGAACGCGATGAACACACACATGCAAAACCACGATACACACCAATAGCTCACACCGACGATGACCGGTCCGGCGCAATCCCTCGGTGGAGGACTCTCTCTCGAACCGGCACGATGAGATGGGAGACTCGGTGAGATCTTAACGTCTTGGCAAAGGGACACTGATGCCAAGGCCTTGTACAACGCGGAGGCACGATGCAAACTCCAACGAGGTTTGGGATATTTTGTGCTCCTTTATCAAAGGAGCATGAGGCAAGAACTAGATAGATCCACAAAGGGATTTCCACTAATTCCAAATATCATGCCTAGGGTTTACACTGGAGGTAGGGGACTATATATAGGCCAACCACAAGTTCAGGGGTAATTCAGGCATTAAAGTAGAGTTCTGGGCGAAGTAGATGGGTACATGGGCCACAGGGCCTAGCTAGGCTCGCAGACCCATCTTCAGACCAGACACTCCGGTCGAGTTCGGCCGGTCACTCCGGGGTTGCCGGACACTCCGGGTAGTGTCCGAATTGGCCTTCTGAATGTCCACGCCAGGTTTGGGCTGGGGCAGGCCGGACACTCCGGCTGCGGCGCACCGGATACTCCGGCTGCGGCGGACACTCCGGCTGGATTTGGGCGGACACTCCGGCTCAGGCAGCTTCAAGACAGGCGCAGCTTCAGAGCTCGTGGGTCGACGCGGCGGGGGTTCGTACCTGATGATGCATAGAGTAGTGGTATGAAGTAGCAAGCCATCCAGGTGTATGCCAAAGTCACATGATGAGAGGAGCGAATTCACCTTAGCTTGAAGGATCTTGGCTCGGGCATGGGTCATCGGTCCACTTGGGGGACTCAGTGGTGTAGATGTAGGAGCGTCCGTAGGACGGGCTGCATCAACAACTAGGATCATCTCCCATCGTCAGCATTGCCTGTGACCCTGAAGATGGAGTCCACTACTACGCTTATTATTCTGTTGTTTGTTTGTATTAAGACTGGATCATGAGATCCCTTATTTGTGTAAGACCTTATTATGGTTAGTAATGGATGATGTACTGTGATATCCAATCTGTTATGTCTCGCAAAAATGGTAATCCTGGGATTGTGATGTATGGCATAACAGGCATCTGGGATTAAAAATCTGGGTGTTGACAAGTTGGTATCAGAGCCATCCTAACCATAGGAGACCCTATTTAGAATGGACGTCCGAACAAAAACTTAGTTTCAAAACAAAAGAAGTGAGTATTTATGAAAACCTATTCCCACTCTTATCCTTGATTCTTTCAAAAAAAATATGTTCCTCAAAAATTCTTACATTCCTACATAAAAATTTGACACACTTGATCACCTCACTAACTTACTCATCCTAATTTCTTATAGATGGAAGTTCAGTATTGCAAGTTCTACCAGTTGGGCAACGGAGGCCAACTGATCTTTGAGAGGGATCTAGATGCACTATCAGAGTACCTTGAGCGCCCGCATCTAGAATTCTTCGGTGCCCAACTCAACGATCATGTAGGAGGAGATCTACAATGGATGATAGTTGCAGATCTCAGAGGCAGAATGGAAGCACACACTTCTGAGAAGATTCAATTCACCTTGCGAGAGAACAACTGGCTAGATAGATTAGCCAGGGCTATGCATGAAGCTCTTGCCCGTCTATGTGGGCAAAACATCAACCTGATCCAGGGAACTCGCTTTGCTCACTATGCAAGGCGTGATTCTATGGGAATGCCATTGGAGATGCCAAGTCACCCAGAGTTGAAGCGCCAGGTGGAAAATGTTGACTCCATGCTATATGAGAGGTAGAAGGAGTGGACAATGCTCGCGTCTATGCCAACCACAACCTTGCCATTGCCGTCAAGAAGGACCAGACTCTGGCCATGCTAGTCAAGGATCACCAATCACTTCGTCGTCAGCACGACAAGAAGGATCGCACCATCGATCGTCTTCGCAAGAAGGTGGCAACTCTCGAGAAGACCATTCATGAATAGGAAGTCCAGCTTGAAGCAAAAGAAGAGGAGGAAGGTGAAGATATCCAAGGAGATCTTCACTCTTACCTCAGTGATGACAACGACTACCTGGAGGATGATGCCATGGATTTCTACACCGATGATGATGATTCCAACTTCATTGATGATGAGTAGAGGCACTTGATCACTACCGTAGGATTGAGTTGTATCGGTCACACTGTATCGTAGTTTCACAGAATGGTTCTTAAAACCATCTATTTTCCATTTGTGTTGTGGTGTTTGTTGTATTGTGTGCTTTGAATGAATGAGAAGAAGAAGTTATTGCAAAACCTGAGTCGAACTCAAAGTTTAAAGCTTTTGAAACAAAACCATGAACCTTAGAGATTTCCCTCTTATCTCATTATCTATCTCAATCTCTAGATGACTCGTGGAAACCCCTGAGGAAGCAGCTCATCTCAGGACCCGATATTGCAGATTCTGCAAATGCTAGTGTCTGACCGTGAAGCTAGTAGAGCCGAACGCCAAGCCAACCTAGCCACTCTTCAACAGATAGCTCAGATGGCCCACAATAATCAAGGCCATGGAAATCAGGATCACCATGGATCCAAGATTAAGAACTTTCAGAATACCAATCCCCCTATCTTCAACAAATCTGAGGATCCCTTAGATGTTGATGACTGGCTGCAAACAATGGAGAACAATCTGGAGGTCACAGGAGTTGAAGCCAATGAGAAAGTATTGTTTGCCACCCACTATCTGGCAGGAGATGCAAGAGTATGGTGGAATAGCACCCGTACCATGAATGACGGTCAGATGATGACTTGGGAAGCATTCAAGATCAAGTTCAGCCACACCCATGTGCCACAAGGTTTGGTCACCAGAATGAGAGATGAATTCACGGAACTGAAGCAAGGAAGGATGACGGTAGTTGAATACCATGACAAATTTCTGTCCCTAGCTAGATATGCCCCTGATGAGATCAACACTGAAGCCAAGAAGAAGGAAAGGTTCCTGAATGGATTGCATGATGAGATGAAGATTGTGTTAGTAAACTTCCGTTTTGGAGATCTAGAAGAGATTGTAGACTCTGCCATCCAGATGGAAGGGAAGATCAACCAAGCCAATGACAAGCGCAAGCGCAAGATAATGCACCAGACTGGGTCCCACAATACCTAGAAGTATCGCCCCAACCCGTCTGCAGGATATGCCCCAAGAAATAACAGACCCCCGATGTCCCGTCCAAGCTACCCCAATCGGTCTGGAGGAAACCACAACAACAACCCCGGCCACTCCAACAACTTCAACCGTGCACCGCCCAAGTCCAACAACAACAACAACAACAACAATATTTCCCCAAGGACTGGAAGCAATGTTGTGCCTGTTGCAACCAAAGACAAGTCCCAGATTACTTGCTTTGAATGTGGAGTCAAGGGTAACTACTCCAATGAGTGCCCCAAGAAGATTGCAGCAGCCCCCAATGTGAATGCCCCAGCTCAGCAGTAGTGTCGTGTTTAGCCTAGAAGGAGATTCTCCCCAGGGAATTCACTCAACCGCAACAGCCGTCTGTCCCACATGAATGTTGAAGAAGCTCAGGAAGCGCCCGATGTCGTGCTAGGTATGTTTTCTATTAACTCGGTACTTGCAAGAGTGTTGTTTGATTCTAGAGCATTGCACTCGTTTGTTACAGAAGAATTTGCATGCACTAGTAAGATTCAACCAACAAAATTGAAGCATGTTATGATAGTTCAAATACCTGGTTCAACCACCAAAGCTAGAAAAATTTGCAAGGCTGTACCTATCAGAATCCATGGGATAGATTTGTATGCCAATCTAATAGTACTTGGAACCAAAGGTTTGGAAGTAGTACTAGGAATGGATTGGATGTCGAAACATAAAGGATTAATCGACTGTGCCAAGAAAGCTATAACCATGACCAGTAGCTCTGGAGTATCAGTAGAGCATGTATCTGAAACCTTGCCCCGCCAGTTCAAATGCAACAAGAGTCTAGCCAAACCAACCATAGACCAAGTCAGAGTAGTCTGTGAATACCCCGACGTATTCCCAGATGAATTGCCTGGTATGCCCCCAGATTGGGATATCGAGTTCATCATTGAACTAATTCCTGGAACTCGACCCATAGCTCAGAGACCTTATAGTATGAACCCATCTGAGTTAGTGGAGTTGAAGAAGCAACTTGATGCTATGCTGGAGAAAGGTCTGATTCAACCAAGCGCATCGCCATGGAGATCTCCTGTATTGTTTGTGGATAAGAAAGATGGAGGTAACCGTTTATGCATGGATTACCGGAAGCTGAATGATGTCACCATCAAGAACAAGTACCCACTGCCCAAAATTGAGGATCTGTTTGATTAGTTGACTGGTGCCAGAGTGTTTTCTAAGATTGATCTTAGAACTGGTTATCATCAACTCAAGATTCGTGCAATGGATATTCCATAGACCACTTTTACCACCAAATATGGATTGTATGAGTATACGGTCATGTCTTTTGGGTTAACCAATGCCCCCGCTTATTTCATGAATCTCATGAATAAGATTTTTATGAACTTTCTGGATAACTTTGTCATTGTTTTTATTGACGATATTCTAATCTATTCAAAGTCATAAGAAGACCATAAGCTACACCTGAGAACCATCCTTGAAACCCTTAGAGAGCATCAGTTGTATGCCAAGTTTAGCAAATGTGAATTCTGGTTGAAGGAAGTAGGATTCCTCGGACATATTGTATCGGCAGGAGGAGTCGCTGTTGATCTCGCCAAGATCAGAGATGTTGAAGAATGGGAAGCCCCAACCACTCAAACCCAAGTTTGTGCATTTCTCGGATTAGCGGGATATTACCGCAAGTTTGTTGAAGGATTTTCGAGCATCGCAAGACCGATGACCCAATTGTTGAAGAAAGATAAGAAGTTTGAATGGACCGACAAATGTGAAGCAAGTTTTCAAGAGCTCAAGAAGAGATTGATTTCAGCCCCAATCTTGATTATGCCAGATATTAAGAAGCCTTTTGATGTGTATTGTGATGCATCCAAGATTGGTCTCGGATGTGTGTCGTTGCAAGAAGGCAAAGTCATAGCATATCTGTCCCGACAACTGAAGCAGCATGAGCAAAACTACCCTACCCATGATCTTGAACTAGCAGTTGTAGTGTTAGCATTGAAGACATGGCGTCATTACCTTATGGGTAACCGCTATGAGATTTATTTGGATCACAAGAGTCTGAAGTATATTTTCACCCAGAAGGAGCTGAATATGAGGCAAAGGAGATGGATAGAGTTAATCAAAGATTATGACCTTGACATTCACTATCACCCCGGCAAAGCCAATGTGGTAGCGGATGCTCTTAGCAGATTGTCGTGTAGATTAAACACCATGACCAAAGAAGCCCAGCCAAGTTTGCATGAAGAGTTAGAGCAATTTAGAATGGAGCTAGTTAGCAAAGGATTTTTAGCTAGCATAGAACTTCAACCCACGTTGATCAGTCAGATCAAGGAGGCGTAGAAAGGAAATGCAAGTATCGACAGAATCAAGTGTCATATTAGTACAAGGAAGGTACATGGATTCACCGAAGATGAAGAATGAGTTTTGTGGTACAAAGGACGTATCTGTGTGCCAGCAGATTCGGAGTTGAAGCAAGTTATCATGTAGGAAGCTCATGATACTCTTTATTCTATCCACCCAGAGGAACGAAGATGTATCAGGATTTGAAGGAGCAATTTTGGTGGCACAAGATGAAGAGAGAAATCAGAAGCTACATAGCCAAGTGTGATACCTGTCAGAGAGTCAAGGCGGAACATCAGAGACCCGCAGGACTTTTGCAACCATTGTAGATCCCAGAATGGAAATGGGATTCTGAATGGACTTTATAACCGTTTTGCCTACATCTAGCAGGGGAAATGACTCTATTTGGGTCATAGTTGATAGACTGTCCAAGGTAGCCCATTTTATACCTGTCAAGACTACCTACCAGAGTTCGAAGCTAGCAGAGTTGTACATTGCTAGAATCGTCAGTTTGCATGGAACCCCTAAGACCATAATGTCGGATCGAGGAACCCAGTTTACCTCAAGATTTTGGCAGAAAGTCCAAGAAGGATTAGGAACCAAGTTGAATTTCAGCACAGCTTATCACCCGCAGACCGATGGACAGACTGAAAGTCAACCAAATCTTAGAAGATATGTTGAGATCTTGTGTTCTAGAGTATGGATCAAAATGGGAAGATTGTCTGCCTTTCGTAGAATTCTCATACAACAACAGTTATCAAGCCAGTTTGCAAATAGCCCCATTTGAATTTCTGTATGGGAGAAAGTGTCATACCTCCTTGAATTGGTCGCAAGTAGGAGAGAGTCAGATTTTCGGACCTGACATCCTACGAGAAGCCGAAGAGAAGGTTCACAAAGTCCGTGAGCACCTCAAGACCGCCCAATCCAGGTAGAAGAGTTATGCTGACAAGAGACATAGAGACCTGACCTTTAATGTCGGAGATTTTGTGTATCTAAAGGTGTCGCCTTTGAAGGGAATGCAACGTTTTCAGCTGAAAGGAAAGTTAGCCCCTAGATATATTGGACCCTTCAAGATTTTGAATCGTAGAGGAGAAGTATCAAATCAACTGGAACTGCCAGAGGAGATGTCAGCCATCTAGGATGTGTTCTATATCTCGTTACTTCGCAAATGCCTAGAAGTTCCAGAGAAGACCGAAGTGTTCAAGAACATCGATCACCGAGCCATCTGTATTTTGGAAGAAGCTTTCAGAACCACCAGGACCCGGAGTATCAAGTTTCTCAAGATCCAATGGAGCAACCATACCGAAGAAGAAGCTACCTGGGAGCGAGAAGATTACATTAGGGCTGAGTTTCTAGATCTCTTTAGTTCCTAGTTTCTTTTCTTAAATCTTGGGACGAGATTTTGTTTAAGGGGGGAAGGTTTGTAACACCCCAAAACTTCTAATCAAGATTATCAAGTTCTAATCACCCAATTTAGGGTTAACAAAAACTTTTATTAAGAAAATGAATATGAATGCATGTTAGCTTTGCATTAATGTGTGATTGTTTGAAAATGCCATGCTTGATTGCTACAAATGATGTTAAATGGTTTAAAGATGAATACTACATCATCTAGGCCATTTACAAACTAAATCAAAAGAAAAAGAAATAAAAAATGAATAAAAAGAGCAAATGGTCATTTTGACTAAAGTTAACCACTAGGTCAATTTGTGTGTTCCTAGAAGAGAAATTTTAACAGAAATATTTCTACTTCTTTTCACCCCTTGCTAGACCAAGTAAAAGTGTATCAAGGCCCACTTTACAAAGTTACAAAAACATTTTCCAAATCAATTTAATGGACAGTGGAAAATTGAATCTAGTTCATATGTTAAGATCCCACTTTTTCAAAAACCTATCAAACCATTTCCCCTTGACCCCTCCAAGCAAACATAGACTCTCAAGCTTAAGTTAAGATCACTCAAAAACTTTCATTCAAAAATTCCAAAGTAAAATTCTTTCGGCCATTTCCACAAACACCTGGCCTACACTAAACTAACTCTAGCCTAACTTCACTGTTTCCATAGTAATTCTCGACCATTTGGTCCCCTCTTAACTCCCTTGTCTCCCCTGAGCCTAGCCAGCACCCAGACCAACCCCCCTTTGGCCATTGTGCATAGTGGAGTGCCGCCCATTTTTAGTCGTCGCTAGCCGATAGTGGACAGCGCGTTAGAAGCATCGCCTGCCTTGCCCACAACACGCACCAGACACACCGCACTCCACCGCCACCCCCTGTCCAAACCTCGACCCTATCCGAGCCCTGGACCACCCTAGCTACGCCCCGTCGACCGTCTCTACACAGTGCCTAAAGCGTGCCAGCTCGCCACGCCCAACCACCTTGCACAGACTGCCTCTCACCCCCTCCTCGCGTGGACTAGCTCGCCATGATCACCCCAACCCCACAGACAATCCCGTTCGCCGTCGCGTGACCCGCAGCTGCCGCACGCCGTCGCAAACACCTTTGCGTCCGTGCGGAGCGCCGCACGCTCCCGACCAAACCACACCGCCCACACCTCGCCATTACGCCCGTGAGAACCGCCAGGGAACCACGCACCGTCCACTAGCCACCGCCACGCCGATAGCAGCCTGTAGCGTCATCACCGACAAGCTCGCACCCGCGCCGTTCGGTCCCCTCACTACAGTATAAAAGGAGGCCTCTCATGCCTCATTTCTCCAGACCCCAGCACTCACCACTCTTCACTGATCCTCCCCCACTTCTTCCTGGAGCAAGGCGGGCTCTCTCTCGCCGGAATTTGGCCAGAGCCCGCCGCTGCTGGAGGAGAAGGGCGCCGTCGATTTCGACCACCCCAAGACTTGCCGTGACCGCGCCTCGAACTGTTGTCGTCTACCACGTCGATCGCCCCCGTCGCCGACCCTAGCTGGAGCCCAGGTGAGCCTAGCCAGACCCCCACCGCCGCGCTAGGTCATTTTCCTCACTGGAGTAGTTCGTCGTCAATGACGACTCCCAGCCGTTGGATTAGAATTAGATCGTAGGGCTCAGATGCGTAGATACCGTTTCGCTTAGATGCAGTCGCTGACTGGTGGACCCCATCTATCAGCAGCCCGCTGCGCAGTGCAGTGCAGTTGGGCCGGCCCGTTTAACTTCCCGCACTGGCCTGGAAATTCAAATATTGATTTTCCATTTTAGTTAAAATCCTATTCTGTCCATAAATTCAAAAATCAGTTCAGAGAGTTTCACTGAACTAAATTGCATGATTCAAATTTTTTAGAAAGGTATTTAAATTATCTATCCAAGCCCGTTGGATTTAAATCATTTGGAGTTAGAGATAACCTATAGTAAAAATAATAAGAGAGAGAGTTTTCTACATTCAAACATTTTTCAAAAATTAACCATAATAGCTTTTGAGTTGATTCCAACTCTCAAAATTCACATTTGATAATATCTATCTGAATATGTAAGAATATTTAGGTTTGCATGCAGTGACATTGGACTAGTACCAAAAGAATGCTATTAGGGCATTTCTAGTCACTTTAAATCTATTAAATGATAATCTTAAACTTTATAAAATATGATCAACACCTTAAATCACATTCCCATGTATTAGAATATGCGGTGATGACATGTGTCCACATGATCCCATATTTTAATTAGAGAATAATAAATCTTAATTAATTTCAATGAGTAGAAATTACTTTTCCCAAATAAGATAAATAAAACTAGTTCTTTATTTCATGAGATGATTGTGATGATGCGAGATCATCAAGTGTGAGCCTTAGTGTGCTAAATAGAATTAGTTAAGTATTGTTTGGTGATTGTGTAACCCGTATTTATTTATAGACGATAGTACCGACCCCGGATACGAGGAGGAGGAGTTCTACCCAGAAGAAGAAGAGGAAAAACTTCAACCACTGCTCTACTCAAGGCAAGCCGAACACTACAAGTTAACCATGCAAGCTTTAACCCAAGCAAAATCATTAGGCATGCTTTGGTTATATACCTTTGATTTATACCCATCCCAAGTTTTACTCTTTTACTTTACCAAAGTTCTTTACTTATAACTAGTGCTTTGTGAGTATTTGGAAAGATAGTCTAGATAACATAAAGAGTATAAAACTAGGCCTATACTAGATGTCATTCTATGGCATGAGACTGAAGGTTAGCACCCCTCATAGTGAACACGCTTAACTTAGTGGCTAGTGCTAAGCATAAAACTTGATCACTTTAGATGGGAATACTTGGTGAAAATGATTATAAAAACCTTGGAATGATGCTTCATTCTATTGAAATGTTTTGACATGTGTTGAGAAACACAAATGGATTTGATGATAAAAATGTTGAGGCATGAGCCTTAGCCCTTTATAAAAACTGATGGTTGGGTTCGGATGCGATACCATTCCAATTTTACCGTACAAGCACAATACCTGAATTGGGTAAGGCTTAGCCGGAAGTTTATATGCATTAGTATGAGTTCCCTCGCGGAACAGGTTTGAGTTGAGGCTACCTCGTGAGTGTGAATTGTCCACCTATGCAATGCCCAGGATGGCAGATGGCCATGGCTGGGAGGCCAAGCTCATAGGGGAGGTGCCTATACTAGAGTGTGTAATTGAAAGGTTATGATTGATTATCCGCATACTAAGTATGATGATTCAGGGTTATCCCTGACGGATGTATCGAATTTTGTGGTGAAAGTGTACCACCTCTACAGAGTGTCAAACTATTCGAATAGCCGCGTCCGCGGTCATGGACAATTGGAGTGGCCATACTGTTCCATCGTTAGATGTTTTCCAAAATGACTTGTGAAGTGAACTATGATTTTGACTTGACCATAACAGGGTTGTGACTATGAAAACTAGGTTCCCACTTAAAATGATTTTGAATATTAACTTAGTTTTCTTTACTTCTAAACTCCGTTTAGATAAACCTGGCTTTTTTGCAAATAAACTTAGAGCTTAGGATTCCTACTAGAACTACCTTACTTGTTAGTGATAGTTTGCGAGTACTTAAAGAGTACTCATGGCTTTGTCCCTGGCTATTCCCGTGGCCAGACTATGAGGAGGACTATCAGGATGATGGATAACAGGATATCTACGACAACTAGGATCATCTCCCATCGTCAGCATTGCCTATGACCCTGAAGATGGAGTCCACTACTACGCTTATTATTCTGATGTTTGTTTGTATTAAGACTAGATCATGAGATCCCTTATTTGTGTTAGACCTTATTATGGTTTGTAATGGATGATGTACTGTGATATCCAATTTGTTATGTCTCACAAAAATGGTAATCCTAGGATTGCGATGTATGGCATAACAGGCATCTGGGATTAAAAATCCGGGTGTTGACACAATGTTGCCAAGGGGAGTTTCCAACAAGTATTAGATAAAGAGACAATCTCAACTTTCCAAGTGACAAGAATGTTTATTTTATAAAGCAAGTAAAATACTACTACAACAAATAATATGGCTAGAAATAGAGGGGAAAACTGAAGAGCAAGAGGAGACTATGAAAAAAGAGAGGAGACTATAAGCTCAAAGAATAAAAGGAAGGCCGCATGAGAGGGGAGCAACAAGGAGTTGAAGGCGGTGTGATTCTAGAGCACAGTTATGATGGGTTCCTGACATGAGGTACTACTGTAGCCTTTAAAACATACACACTTTACTAGAGTAGTACTAGTAAATTTCAGGACCTTCTATATGCATGCAAAATAAATTTGTTTTTTTCTCTCATTCGCTGCCTCTCACCATCCATCTCTCCTCGGCAACCCCGCACGTACCGGCCAGCTGATCTCTCCCTCGTCCACAGCCAGGCACTGCGTTGTACGCGTGTGCCTTAGTACGGCGACTCTATGCCTATGGCATGTCCATTAGCTACGTTGGTGTACATAGGAAGGAACCACTTTGGGCCTTGGTAGCAAAAATCAGTAGAATTCAAAATTTTCTAGATTGGAATTTCCACTTCCTTCCGAAACACCGGGAGTGAAGGTTATTCGAAGGATCACCACTTGCAGTACTACTAAACGGTGGACAAGGGATACATTATTTGATATGTCCCATCGCATCTGATGCAATTCATCAACAAGATCTGCCGAAAGTGAGCATCACATTGTTTTCTTCTTTTAAGCAGGTAGTAGTCTTATCATTACCACTATATAGTGTACGAATAACTTTGAATATTGACCGTTGGATCATGACTCGCAAATCCCAACATTGCCAATTGTTGGGTCTTATTTTCCATTCTACTCCCTCTTTTTCAAAATATAAGATGGTTTGGCTCCGTGGAAGGAATGTATCTAGTCGCATTTTAGTGTGTAGGTTGTGAACCTACACACTAAAATGCGACTAGATGCACTCGTTTCAGAAAGCTAAAACATCTTATAGTTTGAAATGGAGGGAGTAGCATCTACAAGATTCTATTGATTGTCTTTAGCACAATGAACGCTATGTAGAAACCTCAAAACACACATATACATCATTTTAGAATCTTCTCTATCATTTTCTCTGGACCATGGTACCAAAATTTTCTAGTATTAGGTAACTAATAAACGTTTATTTCTACAAGATATAAGGTACAAGAACCAAATATACATCCATACTTTATAGATGTGGCTTAAATTTATAATTTTTATGACCTTTACCTATGATAATTTATATAGTACTGACATATCATACTTCTATTATGTGAGTCTCACGTGCAAGACACGTGCATCTTACTGGTACTAATATGAAGAGCATGGCTCAGCTCCACGGTGGATAAGGAGTTGGACCCGAGTACTTTTCTTGCTTGATTTTAGGGTTCTTTGCACTAATATATGTACTTGCATGTAATTTTACCTTTTTTAGGTCCTTGATGTAACATGTACATCCATTGACCGTGTTAATTGAAGCATCTCGCTCCATTGGGAAGTCAAAAAAAAAAGTGCCACCACCCGATTTTCAAGAAAATTGGTCCATGTTTTCTTACAATTCCCAAGCAGTCTTAGCACATTTCAAGACTCCCTAGCTAATTGTGCCCACTTAAATGACTTTATACCAATTTAAATAAATTATGTCAAATTTAAACTACAAGTAAGCGCGATAGATTCCTCTTAAATTTTCCAAATGTCGTTTGAAGGTACCCACAATGTCAATATATCAAGCACCACCGAGAGTTTTGTAAAATGCAACTAACTTCATGCTAAAAATCTGCATGCCAATGAATTCGATCCCTTTTTGAAATCATTCAAAGAAAAAAAGAAAAAGAAAATACTTTTCCATGGCCAAGTAAAGTTTGACCAAATTTTCAGAAAAATATATTAATATTTATAATATGAAATCCAAGCCATTTGATACATCATGAAACATACTTTAATATGGTATCTATATAATATACTAGTTCTTGATAGTTTTTGCTAAAAGTTTGGTCAAACTTCCCATAGCTTGACTTTTCATAAAAATATAAGGCTTAAAGATTTGAAACGAAGGTAGTATGAAAACATATTTGTATTTTTCCAAGGGACAAAATCTTTGTGATGGGAGTGCGTAGAATATTGCCTAGAGTGCAACCACCCTAATTTTCACACAATATGTACCGTGTTTAATTGACAATTTCAAAGTTCTATGAATTTTCAAGATTCCTAGCTAATTTTACCCACTTAAGTGACTTCATGTCGATATATTGAAATTAGGTCAAATATGAACCTCATGTAAGTGATGCATATATTGACCGTAAAATTTTACAAAAATGCTTTAAAGGTACCCATGTAGTAAAATATATCGAAAATCATTGAGAGTTTTGAAAGATTCAAGGTTTAGGGTTGGGGGTTTCGTGTTAGGATGAATTTTGCAAGCGAAGTATTTTGACCTTGATTAAAAAAGAACAAAAGTCAAAGACTTTCACACTTTGTCCTCTAACGTGTGCTAGAGTCCACGTAAATGACAACCATGAATCTTGACAACTTCTAAAAAAAATTGCTACAATATGGCTGCTTGGATCTTCACGTTCAAAGTTTTACCATGATATACATGGTTTTCCATGAGGCGCATCTTCGCGTTAAACATACCACGACCTCTCCTCGTTCTTCCAGATCCAAGAAACCCAACTTTATAAAAACAAACATTAAATAAAATCATGATATGTGTTTTAGCCTTAGCTTCTATTTTAATTTATTATCCCTTTGGTTCACCAATAATTTCCTCACAAACTACCGATCAATGAAAACAAGGTCTGGTGAAGGTGCCCATGTCCCTTTTATTGATATTTTAACTCTATCTTTTTTACTGACTTACTAGTAGGAGTAAGTATATACGAAGTAGATAAGAAATGCTAGGATAGTACTCTAGTACTACTTTGCCACCAAGGCCCAAACTGCACACACATGTGCATCGCCACGTTGTGGACCAGGGAGATATTAGCCAGCTGGTGTGAAGGGTGTATAGGATAGAGGGAGGAGGATGGATAGGTGAGAGGAAGCGAAGGAGAGATAAAACATATTTCTTGGTGGTGCATGTAAAGGTCCTAAATTTTACCACTTCGTACTCCTGGAGTATTGTATTGTACCTCGTGTTAAGAGCTCATTCTAGCTTTACTCTGACATCGTACCGCCTTCAACTCCTCTTTGTTGCTCTCTCGCTGCCACCCTTTAATTCTCTGTGCTCATACTTGCTCTTCATTTTTTCCTCCAATTCGACTCATATTTTCATACTTTTTTTTATTACGAATGACATAAACACTCCTTTCACTTGTAAAATTGATTTGTTTACCTTTTCTTAATAGTTAGAAACTCACATTGGAAACATTGCTACCTTCCTAAGATTTGGAAACCCAGAGGGGCTCTTGAGATCATTTCATAAATGAATGGTTCCTCTTTCAATTCCTGCTTGGTGGCTATGAAGTACTCAAAGGCGGTGCCAAGATCCCCCCTGTATACTCTACCAAAAAAGGGGAACATTACCACTCTATAAACTATAATATGGATATGGCCATGACCTTGGTCATTCTCGGCTTGAAATCATAGAATTTAGCTGTTGTTTCAAAAATTATCAACACTCATTATCTATAGACTTAAGGCTGGGCACATACAAGCATTTTGAGACCATCTGCTGCTATCATGACGTTGTCACGTGGGCTCATTTTTCATGCTACACGCCAAGCGTTGCAAAGCACTCTTCTTTCCTAGGATTCCCAATCTTTTTCTTCATCCCTGATCTTGCATCTCGGAGCGGTTGTCCTGCGTTGTTGCCCCTAGGCTGATTCGACTGATTCCCACATCCCAAGTCCACCATGGATGGTGCCGTTCCGAGCTCATCGGCCCGGGGAATGGCAGTCAACCACTACTAAATGCTTTGCTTTACTCCAATGCTTCCCGTTGTTCGCCCACAAAATTTGGGCTTCCAAATGCCACGATTTACGACACGACGGAATGGCAACTAGCCACGTGGCACGTGATTTTGTGAAAGTTGTTGCCTTGCCGTTATTTGAAAAAATTGGTGCCTCACATCATGTCGCGCCGGGACACAAAAAATGGAATGTTATCTCGATATAAATTCCAAAATTTTGATGATCTAACCACTATCATTCAACCATAAAATCTACTCACTCCGTCCCAAAATAAGTGACTTGGATTTGTCTAGATTTGCCTGTATCTAGACATGTTTTAGTGTAGATACATTTGAATTTATACAAATTCAAGTCACTTATTTTGGGACGGAAGGAGTATATGATAAAACTAAAAAAATATTTACCGTCGCAAAATACATTGTAACCATACCAGGTTGCAATGTATTGCAAATGGCGAGGCGAAGCTCGCGTATGTGTCTAGTGTTTATCATCTTTTATGGCATGTAGCACATGCAATAGGACATCATGCAAATGTCATTTTCTTTATTTCGATTGTTTTTAAAATAGGGTCAAATTTGTCAGCATGCTAATTGTTTGTAAGAAGTTGAATTTTCCAAAACTCTTGCTCATTTTCGATATGTTGACTGCGTGGTGGGTAGCTTCATATTTTTATTTTCTAAAATCTTAAGAGCAATACTCCCTCCGTTCCATATTAATGGCCATATCCAAACTTATTTCCTAACTATTTTCGTCCACTTAATTGACTTTATGTCAATTTACCGAAATTAGGTCGGATTTGAACTACATGTAGGTTATGTAATTTCGTAAAAAAAGTTTCAATACATGGTAGTCAATTTATGGAAAAGCCCCTAGATTCTAGTTTTTTTTGCATTCCCACAAATTTGACCAGGGTTGAAAAATCAGAGAAAATACAAAAACGACTTGCACATGACGCCCTCTTATGTGTACTACCTATTATGAAAAATTGCAAACTTGGTTTTTGACAACTTCCAGAAAAAAATTACTTAACAATATGGCTTACCACGTATGAAAATTCTTGGGTTTTCGATCAAACGACCAAGGTCATGGCCATCTCTAGATCACAATTTATCATAATGTGCAAATATTAGGTAAATGGATGCATCTTGGCATGTAAAACAAGACGAGTTTCTGAATTTTAGATGATATGTTGACTTTATAATATGCATTTATATATATTAATTACGAATTAAAATATATTTAATTAATATTTAAATTAATATTTATGGGCAACTTCCTACAATTGGGCCGAATCACCGGAGGAAAACAACCCAAAGGGAAGCCACCCCAAAATAGACAGCACACAACCGCAGCCGCTGGTCGAGCTGGGCCCACGCGGGCGACCAGGCACACGTGGGTGGCAACCGCTGTTGCCAGCAGGCCAGGCCCTACCGGCCCACACCACGCGAGCAAGCGAGCGTTGGCGCTGGGGCACTAGCGGACCGTGCCAGGCCCACCCGGCCTCGCCTCCCCGCTGTCCGCCTCCCCACATGCCGCAACCACCAGCTAGGCTTGCTTGCGCGAGAGGGCCGACACACCCGGGCACCGCCTCTCCCCGCCATATTGCTGGGCTAGGCGTGCGGATGGCCCACCCGGCCCCAAACCGTCAACCATCTTTGAGCCGTCATCTTCCAGTATAATGTGTCTGCTTGCCTAGTCATCTCTTGAGACTCGATTGAATCATTGACGAAGTCGGCTAACGCCTCATACTTAATCGCCCTTCGTGGCTCGTTGTTAATCATGTGACCCACCAATTCTATTGCCCACTTTGCCACCCTTCTAGTTACCTCTCAGTTTTTGATGATGTCACGGATAGAAGCGGAGTTCACGTACTCCTGAAAGTAATGTCCCAGTTTTTGGGTTGTCATGTACACATCATAAATCAGCTTTTGGTAATGGGCTACCTTTCCTTTGACTCCGTGAGCACTTCACTTACGTAGTAAATAGGCCTTTGCACACTCTGTGCTTTGCCTTCCTTGTTGCGCTTGACTACCATGACGACGCTTACGACACGGTTAGTCGCTGCAATATAGAGCAGCATAGGCTCCCGTGGGAGCGTTGCTGCCGAGATTAGGACGGTTGATATCGGTTTTTTGAGAGCCTCAAACGCCTTGTCGGTTGACTCGTTCCAGACGAATTTATCCTATCTTTTTTAGTATCTTATATAGTGGCAACGTCTTTTCTCCCAACCGAGAAATGAATCAGCTAACCGCGACGATATAGCCGGTGAAACGTTGGGAGTCACGCAACCGGATTCTTCAGGTTGACGATTGGTATGCCGAATACGAACTTAGCCAGGTTGAGTTTCAGCTTGTATCGTCGCAGATTGGCGAATGTCTCGCGTAAGTCAGTGATGAGATCACCAGTCTTCTGTGACTCGATGACTATATCGTATGTAAGTTTCAAGAATTAAAGTCCATTTCACATTAAAACAACTCTAGAATTAGAGTCCATTTCCTTTCTAACTCAGTTTTGATATTCTACTAGTAAATTTGTCCGTGTGTTTTCATGGGTTGTTTAAAATTAAATATTTTTAGATGATGTCTAAACATTCTGCTCACTGCCAGAACTCGTGTGTTGCAAAGGGTTGTTTAGAATTGAATATTTTGATATGACGTCTAAACGTTTCACTCATTGTCCTGAAATTATTGTAAAAAAAGTTGGTGTGAAATAAATTTTATCCGAAAATCTAGAGATCACCGCAACCCCTAGATTTAGTTTGGTCTTTCCCCATTTTCTCCTACTTTTATAGTTCTTTAAAAGAAATATGCCTTGGTCTGTACCAATATGGTGGACTCTCTAAATCTCACACTACATATTTCACCCGATTTTATAAAAGAAATATGCCAAATCGATATATCACATCAGTCCACATCCCTGTGCATTCGTAATTTTATTTTTTATTAAATATTATGTGTTTATTTTCCGATGGCACTTATGATGTGCATGTAAATAGTTCAGAATAAAAACTGGTTACTCCTAGTAATATTTTTCGAAATTTCCTGATAAATTCTAAAACCAAATGCAGTCACAAAGCACCAAGCTAAATGTGTTAGACAAAATGACAAACAGAGCAACTTAATTAGCTGAAGGCAGAGTCAAGCACCGTGCATAATGTTGTTGACAACCGAACAAAAGCTGAACAGAGGTCCTCTCAAGATTCAGTTAGAGCATGAACACTTTAGACTCCATAAAGGTAGCTGATTTGTACAGCAAAAGAACTGAATATCCGTCCACAAATTTCAGGGCCGCACTGGGGCAATCGGGTGTCGTCTCCACAGGTAGCTAGAATCCCCCGTTTCCCAACACAGATGGAGAAGAAAAATCTCCAAAATCCCCACAAAAATAATTGGAAGATTCCACCGCTGCGTTTTAGGAATCAAACCAGGTACAGCACAGTACGAACATAAATCCTCAACCCTCAAGCTCGCTTGCTAGGCCGGAGGAAAAAAAACCAGGGCGGTGGCAGTGAAGGGATCTGTCAAATGCGATTGCAGCGCAGCAGGCCCCGCACTCGGAGGCAGGTGGTGGCGTTCGGGTATCAGGGAGGCCGGAGGTGGCGAGCAAGCCAAGCCGGGGGCTGGCCTCCTTGCTCCCTCGCGGGAACCTGGCCATGGAGGAGAGAAGCGGGGATCGGTCTTGGCGTCTGGCTATGGAGAAGAGAGAAGCGGGGATCGGTCGTGTGATTTATGAAAGCGCCACACGGACGGTTGGAGGCGTAATCAGGACGAAGAGAGAAGTCTTAGTTCTTTTATTATTACTAAGAAATATGTCCGTGCGTTGTAACGGGAGAGAAAAATGATTGTGTCGGCATGTCTTCTTGACGTACATGATTCGTCTCTACTGCTTCCTCTGCCCACGATTTTAGTTAGGCCACTCGATACACGTGTGACAACATTATTAGAGGCATGTGGCACGATCACTATCCAACTGCACACCACAAAGGCCTTTGTGGAGGGTAGAGGAAGCAGAGAAAAACAGATATACCATTGGACCATTGGAAGGAGTTGAAATGGAACTGAGTCAACCAAAATTGTCTAGGTAAACGCATTTCTAAATTTACATTTGGTCCCTCCTTTTATTATATACAGTTGCTTAAAAAAGGGTTGTTCAACATGGTAGAAATTTCCTGATAATCATATCTTCAATTACTATATACAGTTGCTTAAAAAAGGGTTGTTCAACATGGTAGAAATTTCCTGATAATCATATCTTCAATTACCTACGGATCCCTCACGTGGTTCGGTGCAACACAACAAGAAACTTAGACCATATATTGATCAAATCATTTGTAATTTAGGATATATATATATATGCATAAAAAACAACTTTGCATTTTCTTATTTAGAGGGAAGACTTAGGATTGGTTTGCGTCAACTACATACTTTGACTGATATAGTATGCCTATGTTCTCAGATAAATTCAATGCAAGACGTAAGCAAACCCATACATGAAAAGGACAAACGAAGCTACTAAACCGAACCCAAAATCCAGTTTCAAACCTGAAAAATAGACATATTTTAGGATCACAAACAAAATACAGTATAATTTATATTAACTAAGTGAGGAAATGTACTATTGACAATAAACTATTATCTACAAGACACAGCTCCAGCAATATTCTCTTCAAAATTAGGGCAAATCTAGTAGCCAAATCAAATTATCAAGTCATTTATTGCACTAAACTCTATAAGCAGAAGTTTCCGCAAACACTTAAACAAAATCCAATATTTTTTCAACTATGGAACATAAATGTACAATCAGGCTCCAGGTTCTTTAAATTAGTAGTAGCTAATAAAATAGCCAAAGTCTCATGTAAAACATGGCTTTTGTTACTGAAGTTGTTCTACATAATGCATATATGCTTTTTTGACACCTTTACCATAGGGAAAGACCATACAGTGTAATTTTATAAATTAAAAAAGAGAGCTTTTACAAGGAGGCCTTATGTTGGAAATTCTCAACACAAAACACCATAATAACTAACAATTATATTAATTCCTCTGGGCCAAAATATTTGTCCTAGTTTTAGTTCAGATTTAAACTAAAACTATAACAAGTATTTAGGACTGGAGGGAGTAATTTATATTAGTCATCAAGTCTTGTTTTTGTCTCTTTGCCCTCTTGAAAGTATTGTATGTCCCATGGAAGTCGTCAGACTCCAGGTTCCACCATCCTAAAACCACAAACAACCATGGTATGAGGATGTATTATCACCTTCTCATGCATGGTTTGAAAGATTATTAGCAACTGGGAGCTTATTCTATATGTCTAAATGTTTCCTATAATAATGATGCAAATTCGGGAAGCCATATGTTTTTCCTTCAGTTAGTTAAATAATTGCAAGGCACTATAGCTTTGCAAAATAGTGGTAGGTGGCTTATGAGTCATATAATGGATCCACTTCTCTTTGATAGAACGTTCTTTGATACGATATCGATAGGACACAGTCATTATTTTCCTGTCCATGTGATATAATGATACTTACATGTAACAACAATAGTAGTTAAAAAACAGTAGTTGCAGGTTGTGTTTCTATAAATTTGCATATCAAGTCTAAAGAAAATTCTATTTACGGGAGTGTGATTTTTTCTGACATGAGCTGGTACACAGACATAAACTACTACTTGATGGCCAGACTACACACATCAGGAGAGCAGAGGAGGAGAACCAAAATCCTTACCAAACTGAAGTCGGGGAATAGTCAATGCCGTGCGTCGAGGTTTCAGCAGCAATGGCCAAAACCTTCATCTCACAAACGTTCTCGTAAATAGCTCCAGACTTAATATGAACGTGTTGACTTGCATTGCAATACCAAAAGTTCTATCTTGTAAGTAGCACAACATCTACACTTAAAATAGACACCACCAGGTTGTAGTCTTCCTGGACGCGTTCCCACCTTCCATCATCATCTCCCAGTCAAAATCCATTAAAATTGAATGAATCAACGAGCGAAAGTTCGGCCAAAGGAGAGTACACCAAGAAGGGCAGGGGCATTGTGGGAGAGCTCGCGGTGTAGGCCGGAGCTTGGGGTTGCACGTGGAGGAACCGGCGACAGCGTTGAGCTCCAGGCACACCATAGACGCCTACCATGTCGTAGTGGTGAAGGAAATATGCCCTGAGAGGCAATAATAAATTTGTTATTATATATTCCTTATATATGATAGATGTTTATTTTACATGCTAGAATTCTATTGATCAGGAAACATCAATACATGTGTGTTTAATAAACAAAAAAGGTTCCTAGTTATGTCTCTCTCTTATAGACTAGCTTGTTGATTAACAAGATATCAAGGTTTCCTGATCATGGACATTGGATGTTGTTAATAACAAGGTCACACCATTGATGGAATGATGTGATGAACATTCATCAGAAGTATAGCATTACGATCAAGTCATTATGTTTATATTGCTATAACATCATACAAAGTAATCTTTATCCTTAGACCATGAGATCATGTTAATTTCTAACACCGAAAGAGTATCTTGATAACATCAAACGTCACACCGTAATAGGGTGACTATAAAGATGGGTTCAGTACTACAAAGGTGTTATGTTGAGGCTCATGGATCAAGAGTGGAATTTTTCAATCCCGATGACGGATAGATATACTCTGGGCCCTCTCGGTGATATCACATTAAGATGGCTTGCAAGCAAGTGATGTGATCACTAGAATGTTATATCACGGGAACAAGAAAAGAGTGCATGTCGGTAACGAGATCAAACTAGGTATGGAGATACCTATGATCGAATCTCGGACATGTAATATATCGAGAGACAAAGAGATTTAGTTACAAGCGTTAAAGGTTCTCACGATCACAGAAGTCATCGTTGAATATGTAGGAGTCAGTACGGATCTCCAGGTCCCGCTGCTGATTATTGATCGGAGAAGGGTCTCGATCATGTCTGCATTATTCGCGAACCGTAGGGTGGCACACTTAAGAGTTACCGGACACTATTTTAGAGCACATATGTTTCAGACGAAAGAATTGCAAAGCGCAGGAATTGTTTCAATAGAAACCGGAAATTGTTTCGGGTGAAATTGCAGAAAGAGGTTCTGCATGTGATATTGAAATATTGCAAGGGGCTATATGTGAATGTTTGTTAATTAAAGTAATTAACAAAATTCTGAATAAATATATTGCAAGGGGCTATATGTGAATGTTTGTTAATTAAAGTAATTAACAAAATTCTGAATAAATTTAATAAAAGAGTTTTATTAAATGAGAGAGCATTAAATTTGGAGAAATTTAATGCATTTAAAGTGGAGACTTTAAAAGGGAATGTGAAGATGCATTTTAATGTGGAGGGGTTACCACCACATGAATGGGGGAGGTGAGGGGTCACCCCCCCATGCGCCGGCCATGGAGAGAGGGGGCACCCCCTCCTCCTATAAAAGACCACCCATTCCCTCCTTCATCCACACACCTCCTTGTGAAGGATCTCTCTCCCCCTCTAGAATTATTCCCCCATGGTCTCGGATTAGCGAGATACATGTTCCCGGTGATATTTCGTCTGGAAGGAGTTGCTGCTTCCGCTGGATCGCTGGAGCGAGGAGGTGGAGGTTGTCCGGTGGCTTAAACGTGTGTGTGAGTACGGATGCGCTGCTGAGTTGCGGCGCTCGGACTTCCTCACGATCTTGAGATCGACAAGTGTATGACTACATTAACCACGAGTTCCTACTCGTTAACAAAACTCGTTGTCTTCGAGGGTAAGTTCTCGTTGGATGTATGTCCACCCGTTGCTTTGTACCTAGTAGATAGATCTTGGCGTGTAGTTCACACCGTAGGAATTTTTTTGTTTTCTATGCTGCGGACCCAACAAGTGGCAGATCACGCCAGCCATGGAGCTCCTGTAGAACATCATCCCCATTGTATCCCTCGCCATCACGGCTGTTGCATTGTATGTACGCCCCTCCTTTTGCCTAGGCCTCCGACACCTCATCCCTCTCCTCCCGCTCTTCCACCTACACGGAGTAAGACTCGATAAGTGCCTCTTGTACATTTTATCAAATAGATTATATGCATGCGGTTTCTCCCGATAGTGGTTGGTCCCTCTTCTTGGTGATGGGACAAAATCTGCAGGTGCTGGGTCAGGAGGGCAAGCAGGGATGTGGATAACAGAGGAGTTTGGGGGTGCAGCGAACCTGTCCGGCGTCTCCCTCAAGATCGCGACAGTGGAAGCCCCCTGGGCAGGAGATCTCCGTGTTGACGCCTCCTGCTAGGGCGGGAGACCTATGCATGTATGCATGAACCACGTCGAGCCCGTGTGGAAGGATTTACAGGGAAGTGGGGGCACCACATGCGCAAGGAGATCCTAGCCGCATTGGGGGAAGCCGTCGGCGGCAAGCTAATCTCGGTCGCTGACAGGAATAGAGTGGTAAAAGGTGCATGGGGGATGCAAAAGTGGCGGTGGGCAGCCAGTTCCATACCAGAGGAGCAAGAGGACGCTGACATTGAACAATTGAATGAAGTAAAGATTCAATCAGCTCACCATGAAAACTTATAGAAAAAACAAAAGATTCCACAAACAAGTCCGGTCACCCTAACACCAAAAATCTACTTAAATGCCTAACAACTACGTTTGCAACAATATGTCAAGACTTAATTAGATTTCATAACACAGAAATCGCAATGTGTATTGCTCATTGCCTACCAGCTCTGATTACTAAAACTGAAATTGGACAAAAATACTAAGAAAGAGAAACATCCTCATTTGTAAATGCCTACCTCTTGGCATGCACACTGGCCTAGAAAATTATTGCAATACTTCCTAGAGAAGGCAATGTAAAATTAATCCAATCTAAAATCTACATCAGTTTAATTATGAAATGGAGTACTACAATTTACAAGACGTCCAAACGGATGTTATATTGAATGACAAATTTAGGGAATATGCAACTATCTCGAAGGGGGGTGGACGATATGGCCATCCGCACCGAATTTTCATCTCAGAAACTAAGCCCATATTTTTGCATGTCTGCATATGATAATTGAGTATCAGCAAAAAATGAAAATACCTTACAGATCAACAATAGATGAACTGGTGAGTCTCCTCTCTGAAGAATATCCCTAGCCAACAATAAGCACTCTCGTGGCCATAGTAACAAATCATTTCCATCTCGTTTTCTTCACACCATGCTAAATTGCTCACGCAGAGGCATCAAGCAGCAACAACTGCCAATACAACATGCAGTCATGGAAGTTCCAAGCGGCGAAGCTTCTAGAACCTTGTGCCCTCGTCACATGAACCAAAACAGATGTCGATGTGAAGACAAATTGCCAATACAACATGAAGTATTCACCCTCATCCCTCCCTGTGTGTGGCACAACAGGCAACATTATGCTCCCTACAATAGAAAAACAAGCATCAAGATGTAGTAGAAAAAATTAGTCCAAAACACTAAATGGTGCATAATTGATTAAGGAATATTAATGAGTAATAACAAGAAACACGTGGATTTTGGCACAATGCTCACAATGCAAGGTAATTGCTCAACAACCGATATTACTTCACAATACAAAAGACCAAAGATTATAGCATATACCTGACAGATCAGCTAAGTGGGTATGCTCGTAGATAGCCGCTAGCGTGCCGCTTGTGCATGTGTGATTAAGCCAGCCACCGCCGCTTGCATGTTGATCTTGTTCCAACTTCGCAGTGTCCATCGGCCATTTATTACCCGTCAGACTACTCTGTTGCTCCGTCCAGTTCTCTAGACAGGTTCAACAATTACAACAGATTTCAGAAACTCTAAAGTAATAGAGTTAACATGCAATCTATACATTGCTCTCTCTTGTATGCAAACAACATAATTGCATGGCCTAGCAAAGCAGGCCTGGGAGGGGTACTCAGAAACTCAATTCATAGTCTTCGAGAATTAAATAACTGAAATTGTTGAACAACTACAACTATACACATGGGTAGAAAAAGAAAAATGTGAATATTGAAACGAAATTATGCACATCACACAACGCACTTCGATGCTTCACAACTGAATTTAGGCATCCTCTTCTTCAACAAAAAGATTGGCAAAAGGAGGACAAAATCAAGAAATATACCTTCTTCTTCTCCTGATTATTCATATATGTTGGATGTGTAATGCGAAGCTTGCTTCCACCCGTTGTAGGAGGAAAAATAGGAGGGTGGGGATCTTGGTTGCCGTGAGGCTTCCATTTGATACGTGAAGTCTTACCTGCGATATGAAAACCATGAGAACCTTCCCATCCGATATTTCTAGAACTTTACTTATTCAATAATTAATCTATTTGGCAATTTATAAACATAGGACATAAAAATTCAGTTATTCGATTTATAGGGCTTCATAAATTTCTAGAAAGAATCGATTAGATGACAAGTCATTATAAGGATAAACCTTTTCTAGAATAGAGGGAATGTTAAAAAACATAGTAAGGATAATTAAATTATGTCCCAAACTCATAGGAAGGATTGGCATATACATGTAAGAATACACTTTGCCGGTTTACCTTGAATCCATGGATGAAAGAATATAATAAATTTAATATAGATATGAGTGTGAGCGATCCATGAGTCAGTCTGTCAAAGTGTAGAAAAAATCGATACGATAGCCAAAGAATTAGACACAAATTCTTCTATGCTTTTGGTGCGAAGTTATGCAAAACAAATCCAGGTGAAGTCACACGAATGTGCGAAGAAGAGGTGTAGCGGATGCCAAGAAAATTATGGATGTAGACCAAGGTATGGTTGGAGACTCCAGGTTGGTAACGGCCTCACCAAACATCTCAAAACTGCACAGTCATCCTCAAAAAAGGATGCCTCCAACGCCACGGAAACACAAGTGATGGCGACTCCGTGGAAGACGAAGGAGACCGCGGTGGCGTCCTTGTTGCCCAACTCCCATCGGGTGCAGATCGAGGATGACATCGGCACTATCATGACATCCTCCGAAGAACCCAATAAAGCAAACTCAATTTCGTCATTGAAATCGTTGATGCGGTGGTGTTGGGGAACGGGCAGGGGCGACGGTGGAGACAGGGATCGAGGGGACCTCCCATCGGGTGCAAATCGAGGAAGACCTCGTCACTACCGCGATAGCCTCCGAAGATCGCGATCAAGCAAACTCGATTCCTTCTTTGAAATTGTAGATGCAGTTGTGTTGGGGCGGCGGCGGTGGAGATGGGGGCCGAGGGAGGAGGCGGTGGAGATGGGGATCAATCGGAGGCGGCGGTGGAGATGGGGATTGATGGGTAGCTGCGGTGGAGACGGGCGGTGTTGGTGATGGGGATTGAGGAGGTGGGTCGCGATGTACTGGGAGGAGATGTTGCGGTCACGGTCACGCCAGGCGGGCCTTGTCATCCGAAAAATGTTTTGTTGTGGGAGGTTGACGAAGAAAGATAGAGATAGAGAGCAAGATTTGGTGGGAGGGTAAAACAGTCTAAAAAAATGTTGGACGAAACCAATGACCGGAGGAAACAGAGGAAATTCCTCCTTTTAAGTAGTAGAGATTAGGTAATATAGAATTTATTTCTAAGGTTGAATACATACTCCTTCCGTTTTAAAATATAAGATGTTTTAGCTTCGTAAAATGAGTGTATCTAGACCTCTTTTAGTACGTAGATTCATCTTGAAGTAAACCTAAACACTAAAAAAATCTAAATATTTTTTTTTATGAAACTAAAACATCTTATATTTTGATACGGAGGGAAGGGAGTACAGGAAACACAACAAACCTGATCACATTGCCGTTTGAACAATAATTGGGCCGAGGTAACGCGCGGCTAAACGCTCCGAGCTACGTACGGGCTAGTCTGGCTCGTAACCCATAAAGCCCAATTAAACATGGAAATGTGAGGCCCGTCTCTCCCACATACGGCTCGATCTCAACGCAAAGCAACGATAAAAAAAGCTGGCCGCTCCACATCACACGATTGGTGAGCGAGCGATGCGCGCGAGCGGCGGCGCGAGCTCACGACCCGCACCACCGAAGCGCTCCCCCACTCCGACCACCATCAGCACCGCCACCAAACTACTAGTACCCGCCTCCTCTTCCCTTGCCATGCCGCCCCCTCGCCTCGCCCACCTCCGCCGCCTCCTCTCCCCCCACTCCCCACCTCCCCACCCGCTCGCCCCCAGCCCCGTCCGCCCGTTCCCCCTCCTCCTCCCCCGTGCCATGGCCGGCGCTGCACATGCAGGTAAGCTCGCCGACCGAACTGAAACCGGGAAACTTCTCTCTGCCGCGTTTGGGGCTGGTGAATGATGCGGTGGTGCGTGGGGGGTGGGCGCAGGTGTGGCGTCGGCGTCGGCGGAGTACGAGGAGGTGCTTCGGTGCCCCTCGTCGCTGATCAAGCAGAAGGTGCGTGCGGACACCGGCAACCGCGGCAACCAGTGGGAGCTCATGACCAAGTATCTGCAGGTGGTGTTTCTGTCACGATGCTTGTTCGATTGGTCTGTGGTTTCTGATGGGGGTTTGGTTGTTCTGCCAGATACTAGAGCTGGAGGAACCAATCGCACGGCTGAAGGTGGTTCACGTCGCGGGGACCAAAGGGAAGGTGAGTGTGCATGTGGGCGCTGTCCCAGGGATGGCAGTGCAGCAGTGCTGCATTACACCGATTTGAACTAATTTGGGTGGGTTTAGGCTTGCGGTTTCAGACCGGTTACCGAGCACAACAATAATCGTAACAGGATGGACCAATATTAGCTGTTCTCTGCATTTCAACTTAATTTCCACGTGAAACATCGGACTGCCTCTTGTTTTTATGCATGTGTTTGTTTGGGGAGAAATGGGGACTTCCATAATCTAGCCTTTGCCTTAGGTGTTGATTATTATTGAAGTTCAGTGCTTGTAATTTTTCGAATTGTATTGTGTTTTCTAGTTGTTTGTGATGATAGTTTCTGACCGAGCAACCAACGTAGAGAGACTATAGCACTTTCTGATTGTTCTTGTGCACATTTGCTGAGTCAATCCTTTGTGATATTCTTGCAAAGAAGTATTTTGCAGCAGAGCTGGTGTTGACAGCTCTGGCCTTCTTCTATCCGTTAGGGTTCGACATGCACATTTGCCGAGTCAATCCTTCGGTCATGTGGTTTCCGCACAGGACTGTTCACCTCTCCGCACTTGATTGATGTCCGTGAGCGGTTTCGGCTTGATGGGTACTTTTCTCTTTGCTGTGCTCCTACATTTATTTGTTTATTTATTTATTTTTGAACGAGACTGTTTATTTGTTTCTCATAATGTTATCTTACCTTATTTTAGACTTGAGCAGATTTCTATTGTTGAGTTGCTTGAACTTACTTAATTCTTCCTATCACTATGCATCATTGTGCTTACCTATTGTCTTTTCTTTCTGGTGAGGTTATAGGCTGGACATTTCAGAAGAAAAGTTTATTAGGTATTTCTGGTGGTGTTGGAACAAATTGAAGGTAAATATCACCTGTTCTGTTTCATATGGTGGCGGCTGCATCACTTTGAAGTGAGACATGAAATAAATAGTAGTGGAATCTGCATCATTTATTTCTATGTTGTATTATATGTACTTTATGACTTCTCTTAAAACACCCATTAATGTTGTGAATTTTGTTTACCTCCAGGTCAAGACTGGCGATGATATTCCAATGCCAGCCTACTTTAGGTTCCTTGCACTGTTAGCATTCAAGATTTTTTCAGATGAGCAGGTTAATACTCTGCAAATACTTACTATCGACAACCTTGAACTCTTGTAACAAATCTACATTAATACTCCCTCCGTTCAGAAATATAAGACGTTTTAGCTTTGTGAATCGGATGTATCTAGACGTCTTTTAGTGTATAGGTTCGTAGAGATTTGGAGTGAACCTATACACAAAAAGCGTCGAGATACATGCATTTCACAAAGCTAAAATGTCTTATATTTCTGAACGGAGGGAGTACATGTTTGAGTTTTTCCCTTTTTTTTTGGATTTTGAAGACTCTCTCCATCTAAAAAGTAGATACTATGGACATACGCTCATTCTATATCAGATTAATCTGTACATTTATGAAAGAAAGGCACCTAGCTTCATTGAATCTAAAAGTCGGCCACTGCCCTACCTCCATAGTAAAAAAATTATCGTCTTTACTCAAATTGTCTGGAGCCTATGCTACTGATACATATGTTATATGAATAGTAATTTGGACTGTGAAAGGGTCAGTTATCGAGTAAGCTTGTTTAGAAGCATCATCATTGTTTAGGTAGTCGAGCATGTGGTGTACATGACAATTTCAGAACTGTATATGTGATGCTTTTATAGAACGTACTCATTTTGTCTGTTTAAGCAGGTGGATGTAGCTGTGCTCGAAGTCGGTTTGGGTGGGAAATATGATGCAACTAATGTGGTGTGTGACATTTCTATTACCATTTTATATTCAAATAATGCACATTAGTATGGAAATGTTTGTATGACATAGTTGCCAACCAAAAAGGAAGCTCATACACCAGCACAAGTTGTCTTTTTGACATAAATATGTCATCTTGACCCTTTTTCGTACACAATGTCATCTGGACGTTCTGATTTTTTTTTGAGAGCAACACACGTATTTCATTAATAGAAAATCAAGTTACATGACGCAACATACGTGGAAACTAAAAGACAGACCGGGATAAACTGATTATCCTGAAAATGCAGATAAAATCCTAAGAAATCGAGAAATACAAAACGATCTCTAGAATTTCCCGCAACCACCATAGCCAGTGGCCGCCGCCCAACTCCATCGCCGCCAAGACGGACGCCAGGAGAGACGTCGAACCTCCACCATTGCAAGATCCAAAACCGCACCATCGCCAACGAGGCTTTGTGAGTCGATGAACAGGCTTGCTGCACGCAGCGAGGCACATGTCGCTGTGGCACGTCGACCGGGGGACGTCCTCGTGCTGTCTTGGATTGGACCAAGATCCGCCGCCTCCCATCGACGAAGTCGGAGAAGAACGGCAAACCCACCACCTCCGGACCAACATCCTTGCTCCAGATGAACCACCTCGCCCCGGCTGCCAGCGCCGTCGCGGATAACGACGAACGTCGGCGATACACCGAGAAACTGTTCTCGCCAGATCTGAAGAACGGCGATAAGACCAAGCTGTCGATCTGAAGGACCGATCAGCACACGTTGCCATCAACTCCGAGGCGCCGCCTCGAAGGTCGTCGCCGGTGTGGGAGTAGAGTTAAGGCAGATTTATTCGCCTGGGCGCCGCTCCCACCACCCCAACGGCGCACCAAAGAAGACAAAACCTAACCCTAACTACTAGGCCAGAACGGAGGAACAAGGCCCCCCCTCCCTCCTGCCGCCGCCGGAGCGGCAAGCGGAGGGAGGGGGGACCAAGGCCAACGCCCTGGCCGGATGAGATCGGGAGGATTTTTTCCGCCGCCGCCCGCTCGCGAGAGCCAAGGGGGAAAAGTGATTCGGGGTGTTGTGCGTTTGCGGGGCTGGACGTTCTGATTTGAGTACTTAGTACTTGCATTTATACTTTAGTGGTTAAAGGTTGGGCTATGATCACAGGTGCAACCTTTTTCTTTTTGAACATTAAAGAAGATACAGGAGACCTCTACGGTGCAAACTATAGTAGATTGACAGTATTGTAGTTTGTTCATCTAGCTAGCCCACTGAGTTCATCACTAGCATCTTGACTTCAAAAGAGTGAGAAGCATAACATGTGAAAATTGAAACTTTTGCAGGTAAAAGCACCTGTAGTTTGTGGGATATCTTCCCTTGGATATGATCACATGGAAATTCTTGGTTAGTCATGAAACTGAAAGAAGAAATACCTTGCACCATAGTAAATTTGTTTCATGCATGCTGCCAATGCTTTTTGTGGTCCATGAGCAGGAAATACACTTGGAGAAATTGCTAGGGAGAAGGCTGGAATATTGAAGGTTACCTATTTTTCTCTTCAAAATATATGTTAGAAGAGCTTGCCATGTTTGCTTTGCTCCTATCTCATTCAGCTGACAACAGATGTAACTAAATTTGACTGTTGTTTTGTTCCTGCCTGGCTTTTTTCATCAACACAGAAAGGAGTTCCAGCCTATACAGTTCCACAACCAGAGGAGGCAATGTCTGTACTGGAGCAGAGAGCTTCTGAATTGGGTGTATGTTATACTCCATGCTACACTATCTTTGGTCGCCACTCTGCCTAGCTCACTCTAGTGTCATTAAACTTGACTATATATTGATTCAATTTTTAATTTATGAAACTTAAATTTCTTGAAGGTTTCTATCCGAGTAGTCCCACCTTTGGACCCACAACAATTAGAAGATCAACCTCTTGGACTGCATGGTGAGCATCAATACATGAACGCAGGCCTTGCAGTTGCATTGGCTAATACCTGGCTTGAGAGGCAAGGACATTTGGACAGAATACATGTCCAAGATCATGTAAGTACTCCAAACTGGCTTCTACTATTATCTAGTTTCCACAAAAGGAAAGTTAGGACCAGTTATAATTTTACCATGGAGTGCAGGGTACCTTGCCAGATCAGTTCATCAAAGGGCTATCAATTGCTTGTCTGCAAGGCAGAGCACAGATTGTCCCAGATCCACAAGTGAACTCAGAATATAAGGATAGTTGTCCCCTAGTTTTCTATTTGGATGGGGCACATAGCCCAGAAAGTATGGAAATATGCGCAAAGTGGTTTACCCATGTTACTGAAAAGGATATAACACAACCAGGTCCTTTGGAGCAGCCTCATAGTAGCAGCAATTCTAAGAAGGTATGTTGTGCCTTGCAGTGGCAGCCTTCGGATTAAATTAAATTGTCTCTATCTCTTATTCACGTTCTCTTGATGCTTCCAGATTCTCCTGTTCAATTGCATGTCTGTAAGAGATCCTCAGAGATTGCTTCCACGTCTTCTAGATACATGCGCTCAAAAAGGTATGCCAATCGAATTCTGTGTTGATGTGTTGATGGTGATCTTGGACAATTCAATGGTTTCGTTTTGTATTTACTCGTCATGTTTGGAGGAAACAAATTTCTACTAGAACAATTGTTCCCTTTGATTTTCGCTTCTACTAGAACAATTGTTTTAGCTATGGCTTTTGTAAACAGCCTTGTATTTGTTCTCTCCTAATTAAATAAGTGGGCAGAGTGCCTGCATTTTTAAGTTTCATGCACCAATTAGTAGAACCCGAAGTCTGAACTGATGGAGAGAAGGTGGGCAACCCACATATAATATAACACCTCCTCTCACGCGTGACTCGATGGCGGTTTTGTGAACAGCCTTGTAGTTGTTCTCTGCTAATTAAATTAAATGGGCAAAGTGCCTGCATTTTATTAAGTTTCATGCACCAACCAGTAGAACCAAAAGTCTGAACTGATGGGGAGAAGGTGGGCAATCTACATATACTTTAACACCCCCTCTCACGTGTGACTCAACGAGGCCTACACACGATAGAAAGATGGCGAGATCAAATTTTTTCTAAATTGTGAAAGCCGAGACTTAAACCCAAGACCTCTGCTCCGATATCATATTAAGTTTCATGCACCAACCAGTAGAACCAAAAGTTTGAACTTTTTATTTTTGAAGTGGTGTAGAGAAGGTGGGCAATCCACATATACTTCTACACATTTCACATCAAAGTTAAAATCGTTCATTTCCGTGTCATATATTCCGCTAATGTCTTGAATGATTGAATGAACCAGCAGAACGTTAAGGACTCCGTGAAGTCGCTGGCATAATTTTCTTTATTTAATTTAGAAAATGAACAATACATTGGACTATCTGTATTGTGCGCTGAATGGATCCTTTCATTGCTCTTCTGTAATGTGATCAGTTATTCTGCCCAGGGCTCCACTTTGATCAGGCCTTATTTGTGCCAAACCAATCACAATATAACAAGCTTGGTTCCCATGCATCACAACCTTCAGGGCGAGAACAAATTGATTTGTCATGGCAATTGTCACTCCAAACTGTTTGGGAAAACCTACTTCATGGCGAGAAAGGTATTCTAGAATTCATCGCCGTTAGTTCTGAGTTATACTGTCAACATGACCATTGAGTTGAAGATGATTGATGCACTCGAATGGAACGATGCAGGTTTAAATGGCCAAAGCTCTAGCGGGGCTAGTTTAGTTTTTGAATCCCTTCCATCGGCAATTAAGTGGCTAAGGGAAACTTCTCAACAAAACCAATCTACTTCATGCCAGGTAAAAACTTTGGATATATTTTCAGCAGTGTTCTTTGAAATGCTTCATAGCAGTACTACATCTTCATGTACCTTTTACTGTCCATCATTCGCGCATGTATGTAATTGTCAGTCTTTTTGGCATATACTCCCTCCTTCCAAATATATAAAGCCCCTACATATTTCTAGATCCTCAGTTTGATCAATAAAATACTCCCTCCGTTCAGAAATATAAGACGTTTTAGCTTTGTGGATCGAATGTATCTAGACTTCTTTTAGTGTATACGTTCGTAGAGGTTCGGAGTGAACCTATACACTAAAAAGCGTCTAGATACATTCATTTCACAAAGCTAAAATGTCTTATATTTCTGAACAGAGGGAGTGTGTTATATGCCACAAAAACTATACCACTTGATTCTTATTCTAAAGAAGTTTCTAGGCATTTTTGTGTGCGGCATATAACTCATATTTTGTTGGTCAAGTTGAGGACCTACAAATACTTGAGGGCCTTATAAATTTGGAAGGGGGAGCATAATTTTCCACCTTTTCAACGCACGTTCATTTGCTTGCTTTTTTTTTCTGGTTCTGCTATTTCCATGATCTATCCTTCCATTTCATTGCATTTTTGCTTTGGTTTGCTTTATTATGTTTGTTATGTTCTGCTAATCCATGACGAAGAATATTTGTTTATGTTTACTACTCCCTCCGTCCCAAAATAAGTGACTTGAGTTTGTCTAGATTTGTATGTACCTATATACTAAAACGTGTCTAGATACATCCGAATCTAGACAAACTCACGTCACTTATTTTGGGACGGAGGGAGTATATTTCTTCTCTTGCAAGTTGCACCTGCTTTCCTACTCGACGCTTATACATTTGTTTGTACACTGAATCAGGTCTTGGTTACTGGCTCTCTGCATCTTGTTGGCGATGTCTTAAGATTGATCAAGACCTGATTCTCCCTGCAGCTCGTTGGTGGTGTCTTAAGATTGCTCAAGGAGTAAATTTGGTTGGAATACATAGTTCAGAATGAAGTGTCTAGTTACTAGAGTACCATACACTGGAGCCTATCATTATTTCTGATTGGCATCCACAATGCAACCACCTGGCTGAAGAATGGGATACTTGAAGGGCCTTATTCTGATATGGACTTGCGCAAGCATGTTTTACTGCTTCTTTTTGTGTGTTCTGCCATTGTGGGAAATTTACACCATTGTAGCCTATTTGTGTTTGGATTTTGGCATGTTGTCGCCCCACTTTGGAATGTACAAACAGCAAATGATATGATATGAACCATGGCATTTTTCAAACTTGGAATAACAAAAAAAGGTCCAAGCTTTCGATTCTCAAAATTGTTGTGGCAAATCCGAATACCCTTCATATTGGCATCCCCTGGTTGGAAGATAGAGAAATAGATTGACGTTGTCAGGTAATTTTCCTGCACATCCGTCAATCATCACAATGTTACTTTGCACTGAAACAGGACTGACAGGTCACTCTTTTGCAGAACAAATTCTTGGCACTGAAGCTATATTAAAGGTAATCTGGATTGCTGGACTTGTGGTTCTGAGGAAAGAGGGATTTCAGGTCAGGTGAGAGATCAAACTATAGGTGCATAATGTGAATTCTATGTGATCGAGTTTCAACATTGTTTCTCCTGTTTTCCCAGTTCATAGACTACTATAGTTACTAGCAATTTAACTTCTTGTTTAGATAATTCCAGGAGCTATTTTTCTTTCTTGTGCCTTAAATTTGTTATACTCCCTCCGTTCAGAAATAACTGACTTGGGTTTGTCTAGATATGAATGTATCTATACACTAAACGTGTCTAGATACATTCAAATTTTGACAAACCTAAGTCAGTTATTTCTGGACGGAGGGAGTATAAGCTTTTGTTTCATCCTTTGTTGTTTGTGAAAAGCTGCTCGAGTTCAATTGTCACACTTCAAGACCAAACAATATTCATCATATATGTTGTAAATGAGCTTATATGTCTGAGTGTATTAGTAATGCACGTGGGTCTTTTTGGGTGAACTAAGAATAGATTGATCGTCGATCAATTTCTTCCTCCAAGAAAATCTTGACTGGCAGATAACACCAGCTTTTAGTTTCGTGAGGATACTTCTGCAAATGTCTAGGACTATTGTTAGTAATAACTTACCCCATTGGACACTAAGTATAGCTGAACACTTCGTATTGGAGAATAACCACAAATTTTAGAACCATGCAAGGAGTAATCTCCAAAGTTAGCATTATGACGTGGCATATCCATTCACATGTCTGACCTTTTCTTCTGGCTTGGTGTTGGAGCCTAGCCTCTTCTATTTCTCCTGAACCTTCTGGCCTCTCCCAAGTCTGTTTCCGGGCATTGCATTTAAGGGCTTGTTTGATTTGTAGGATTTTCATAGGATTGAGTTCGTATGGATTTTTTCCGACCACCATCGTTTGATTCATAGGAATAGAACCCGTGGGATTATTTCCTATGGAACTTTGCCTAGTCTATTTCATAGGAAAATTTCCATTAGGTCTGAGCTCTTGGAAAAATTCCTATGGCTAGCTTTGTGAGTAAGGCTACTTGTTTGAAAGCTCAAACTTCAATCAAATTTCTGTGGCTTTCCTACATTGCCATCGAACACCCTATTATGCCAATTTCCATGGTTTCCATTCCCGTAGGATTCAATGGAGCATACCACACCGATCCTTCATTTTTCCTATCCCTCCATTTTTCCTACCCTGTGAATCAAAAACGCCCTAAAGCCTTGCACTGCTTCTTGATCCTACCCTCTCTCTGGGTTTCATCTGCTTCTATTTAGTTGCAGATCGAGAGCCGAAGACAGGTTATCCTGATAGCACTGGAAGGCTTGCGCCAGACAACTTTTATAAGCAACTGAGTGGCATATTTTGCAAGGTTTCGCCCCCAAGAGTCAGTATGACATTCTCTGGCACACAGGACAAGTGCAAGGCTTGTGACAGGACCGTTTACTTCATTGACCTCCTAACTGCGGACAGCATTCCCTACCACAAGTCTTGCTTCAAATGTAGCCATTGCAAAGGCACCCTTCCGGTAATGTCCTATTGTTGATGTTTGCACTCAGATGCATCAGTTTCTCATATCCAATTGCTATATGATATGAATTTATAGATGTGCAACTCCTCCTCCATGCATGGTGTTCTTTACTGCAAGACTCATTTTGAGCAGCTTTTCAAGGAAACAGGCACATTCAACAAAAACTTCCCCACATGTAAGTTTCTCCTGCATCGTTCTTCCCACTCTTGTTTTTCGCAATCACAACAGGAATCTCATAACAGTATACTAGTTTTTTATTTTCAGGTGCCAATGCAAACAATGAGCAGGTACTGCATTCTCACCATCTTTTTATTTGATTACTCTGCATAATTTTTTTAGCTTTTTCCCTAGAAAGAATAGTTTGTCTAGCCATTCTGTGGGCCCACACTTATATTTGTCGTCAAAAGATTATGAGAAACCTATCATGATACCCAGAATGTATATTGTTGCCTAATAGGTTAATATTTCATGCAGTAGAATCAGCAATATCACGCTTTCTGATTTTTCCACAGATTGCAGCTCATAAATTGTTTTTGTCATATTATATGCAGTCTAAGGTCCCAAACAAGTTATCTTTTGTGTTCTGCGGAACTCAGGACAAGTGTGCTGCCTGCAAGAAGACTGTGTACCCATTGGAGAAGGTAAACAATTCCCTTTCCCCAACAATCAAGCAGCGGAAGGGCAATTGATTGACATTTTCATCTCTCAACTTTTGACTAACAAAATTCAAGTAGCAACAGAATGCACATACATGTCTGGATACATCATTTCAGTCCTTGTTGAACTAGCCCAGATTTCAAACGATTTATCTTTGGACACCAGAGACTACACAAGTAGCAATAGAATGCACATGTGTGTGTGTACACACCATTTCAGTTGATGAAATTACCCACATATATTTATCCTTGGATGTGACAGAGTACACATGTATTACTATTATTCTATAACTTAAGCTTGGTCAGTTCCGGGCATTCTGAGGTCATCTGCACACGTCGTGTCTGCGCTTAGTCGCTGGTTGTGGGCCGTCCTATCTGCCGTTGCTTTGTGGCCCTCACTGGGTGGCGCACCATCCGTGCGTCGCAGCCAGTGCGCGGTTCTGCCACGCGTCCCTTGACTCACTCCTCCCCTTGAGTCTCTTCCTCCTTTCTCTCACCCATTTGCGCCGCCCCAAGGAACGAACACGGCCTCGGGCAGCCCCTCCGCCTTCCAACTCATGCCACGGCTGCTTGATGCTGCTGCCTTCGAAAATCACCACCTCCCAAATTGATGGCAAAAAAGCTTGTAAATCCTCTATGTGTATTGCACATTGTGAAACACAATGTAGACGGCGCGGTGAAGCGCGCTTACCCACCTAGTTTGCATTGATTTCCAGATGCAAAAGAAAGCATGTCTGATACTGCGGAAAATTCCAATTCCTTTGCAGATGACCTTGGAGGGCGAGTATGAAATTTCAGCAAAATGTTTTTCAGGGTAAAAGAGATTTAATTTAATTATGAAACAGGAGGGATACAACCTACCTCGATCGCTTCAGCGATTTCCGGCTATGAGTTTCTCAGCCAAACGGCTGTTTGCTCATGTACTCTTCACTGTTGGAAATCCGATTTTTGCCGGGTGAGAAAAAGTTTGTCGAGTGTATTTTGTTCGGAACTCGGCGAGTAGGTGCTTTGACGAGTTTTAAAAAATACACTCGGCAAACATGGCAGACTCGACAAAATTACTAAAATACACTCGGCAAATAAAAACTATTCGGTAAAGTTACACAATACACTCTGCAAACAGAATATACTCACTCAGGCAAAATTTGGAACTCGGCAAACCCTATGGACATGTGGCTGCCTTGACTGTACTTAACGGCACAGGGTGTTTGCCGAGTGTCACTCGGCAAATATTTGGAAGTTTATTGGCTGATTTCCTCCCACGCAAGGGGAGAGTTTCCCGCCAATTCTTTGCCGACTGTCTTTGTCAATACACTTGGCAAATAAGCCATCCTTTTTCCTGCCCATTTCTCGCTTCCCCGCCTAGATTTGCCGAGTGTACTTATCAAATACACTCGTCAAAGATGTATTTGCTGAGTGTACTTGAAAAATAAAGCAAACATGGCCACATGGATACTTCCATATTTCCAGCTTTTCATCCTTTGTTTCCCACTGTTTCTTTCCCACCGATTGTTTCCCGCCATATCCTTGCCCTCTTGAAACATATATATATATATATATATATATATATATATATATATATATATATATATATATATATATATATAGCCCTCTCAACCACATAATTCCTCGTAACTTACTCACTCGATGCTTCCCAAAATATGGAGGTAACATTGGAACTCCTCTGGGGACTCCATGCTGGTTTTTCTTAGTCTATGAATTAGCATAAACAATTTATTGAACTTGGTTGCACTCGTAAAACGAGCGTGAAGAGACCAGCGGAAGAAGCCCACGAAACGAAGCAGCTATTTTTTCTGACTAGCAAGTGGACATGCTCAGATGGCGTAGCTGATGTGTCATGCTAGATATCTTTTATTGGCCATTTTTGGATTTCTCTAAGGGATTGAAGACTTTCCTCTATACTGACAGAAGTAGAGAGGCTGGTCCAAAATAAGGAAGCAGACTGGGTACACATGGTAATAGAACCCACTGGAGATCATTCAGTCGGATGTCTTCCACAAAGAAAAGCGGTAGGAAAGCTAGATGCTCACTTTCATCGACCAATGTACTTGAAATTCCTATACGTAAAGTCGAGAGCTAGAGAGAGTAAATGAGACATTCAAAGGATGAAGCTAATGCTTCCCTGGCCACTAGGGAGTCATCAAAGTCTGAGTCCATACATACACTTGTACTGGATCGTCAAAGATCTGATTCTATTTCATAATACCTTCTGTCTCTCTCCTAAGGGATCCAACCAGAAGGAATTCCCTCACTTCGCTCATGATAGTCGGTCGAGTTCCCTTTTCCTTTTTTGTTGAGTTTTGCCTCTCCTCCTTTCCTTGTCTCCGTTCTGATTGATTCGCTTCTTCGCGCAAGCACTTGGTTCGCCCTTACTATAACCATCCCACTCAATCTTTTACACCGATGTTTCATACTCTCTCGACCAGGTCATCATAATAAAATATTGCCAAATCTTTCCGAAATGAGAGAAGGGGGGAAGGTGCACTACAACTAACTGCTGAAGCAAGATTAGCGCTAAGAAGCAACCCTAGTTTAAGTACTAGCGTCCCACCCCAACATTCTTGTACTTAAAAAGACTCCCCCGCTTGCTGCTCGCCTCAGCTAGACGTGGCTTATGTAGTGGTCGGCATTCCTACGTGCTCCGACTGATCCCCACTAGAGTCCCTGCTGAATAGACACTATTGTGATTCTTTGGTGATGAAGGTCACCAGGGTGACTATGGAAGGATTCCGTGATAGTCTCTGACTCCCTCCAACTCAATCAATATCAAGAAGATGTCGTAAGCATGGGGTTTGGTTAGGCTTGGTTGAGTTTGTAAGAAAAGATAGTAGGTTGAGGGGCTTAAACCTATGGTGCTGGTAATGTTGGGACCGTGGTCGTCCGTCTCTGCTTTGTCAGCCGATAAGATCACTGAGATTGACCAGCTAGGTAGGTTTGGCTATTCCTTTCTATTGAAAAAGGAGTCGGCTGTCTGCGCGAGTCACCTTCCTTAGGCTCTGAGTCACCTTCTTCTAAGCTCCCCTGGACGACACGGCATTCTCGTTCTATAGGCCGGCCGTACTTGTGATGGTTCCCCGGGATCCAATAAATCCACTTAGGTCTACGTGCCGTGATATTGTTCTATGGAAGCGGGTGGGCTGCTTTTTAGAAGTTCGGCCTGGTTTTGAATAAAAAAAGGGGGGAGAGGGATTGACCTTTCTAACGCATATTCTGTCGTACCAGCATGGCCCCACTGATTTGTTTTTGATCGGAGCATCAAGCAGTGCAACCCGGTTCTACTTTACTAAGCCATGTGCTCGTCCAAGGAGGGAGTTTGCTTTACCCAACTCCCCTTTTTGATAACAAGGCAAAAACCTCTGACCCGACATTCATGATTTTCGAATGAAGAATGAAGAGTGCCCTGCCCCTCTTTTTTGTCCCTAAATCTTAGATTTGGAAATTGGTAAAGACCCACCCCTTGTTTAAGTCAGAATGAGTCCCTGAGACATTGGCTTCCGCCAACAGTCGCATCCCGCGCATATTCTACATTATAGCCTGCAACTAATTTAGCTTCCGCTTCTGGGAGATCAAATGAAGCTCGATTAGTTTCTGCTAGACGAGGAATAAGGAACATAACCAATACGGGGAACAAGGGAATACCAGACCATATCTGCTTTTGCGCCATGACAATCTCACTCGAATTACAGGGACCTACACATATTAGTACAGTATACCGTGGTCCCCGGCCAGAACCACACGTGCAAGTTTCCCTGCATGTGGCTCGTATGTGCTTTTATCCGAGATGCTGCCTGCGACTCTACATGGGAGAAGAGGGCTGAACCGCAAACTTTCGGTGTTCAGAGAATTGCATTGTCTAAGGGAGTAGGGTGAGTAAGCCACGCCTACCAAGCTAAGCTTTCGTCGAAAAGGCATCACTGCTTCCTTTTCGGCGCCCGCCCTTTATTTAGATGTTGGGGCAAGGAAAGCCCAAGGAAAGTCTAGGTTGGCGCTCCATATCGGTCGACATCCTACTTTCGAGAGGGCGTGGTCCTTGAGCGAACTAGTCATGTGCTATGTTACCCCAACGCAGGGGCATTTGGTGAGGAGCTACAGTCCAGTGGTTACTGATCAGAGGCGACTGGACTAGAGTGCTTTCATCAAATGATGCATGTGGGCCGAGCCATTCCCATCCCAAGTGGTGGCCTGATTCGTCCTGGCCTGGTGGAAAGAGATTCTAAATCTCGAATATGCGCACCGAGAATAGATATATATGTTAGCTAGTGATACATTGCAAATGTATCTATAATTTTTGATGTTCCGTGCTTGGTTTTATCTACTTTCTTGTGTTTTGTCCATACTTTGGTGTACTTTTTATATGATTTCTTGGACTAACCTATTAATAAGAGCCACATTGCCAGCTGTCTGTTTTCTGCTGTTTTTGGTTCCAGGAAGTCAGAAAATGAATATTCTCGGAATTGGACGGGACAAAAGCCAAAGTTGCTATTTTACCGGAAGACATCTAGAGCCACAATACGAGACGGAGAAGGGCTGGGGCCCGGCCACACCACCTAGCCGCGCAGCCAGGCCTGGCCCGCGCCAGGGGGTGGTCTGGCCAACCCCAGCACCCCCTCGGCCTCTCCTTCCGCCTATATATTATCTTCGGGACCAAAACCCTAAGTACCTGATCAAAAATCCACGAAAGAGTCTGTAGCCGCCGTAATCTCCATTCCTAGATCGAGAGGGATCTGAAGCTCTTCCCAGCACCCTGCCGGAGAGGGGAATTCATCCTAGAGGCCTTCTTCATCATCATGCAAGCCTCCGGTGTGATGCGTGAGTAGTTCATCTCTGGACTACGGGTCCATGTAGTAGCTAGATGGCTGGTTCTCCTCCTTTGTGCTTTCATGTCTAGATCTTGTGAGCTCCGTTCATGATCAAGATCATCTATTTGTAATTCTGCATGTTGTGTTTGTGGGGATCCGATGGATATTGAGATGCTATTTCAGATTGATTATTGATTCTATCATGTCTTTGTTATTTGTGATCTTGCATGCTTTCCATTGTTAGTAACTATCTTGGCCAAGTAGATGCTAGCAGCTCCAAGAGTTAGTATTTATGCTCGATAGTGGGTTCATGCCTCTGGTAATCTGGGGAAGTGACAGAAATCTCTAAGGTACTAGATGTGCTGTTGCTACTAGGGAGAAAACAACAATCCTTTGTTCATAGAACAATCATATTGTTTACTTTACACGCAATTCGTAAAGCAATAATCTGTTGCTTGCAACTTAATACTGGAGGGGGTTCGGATGATAACCTGAAGATGGATTATTAGTCATAGATGCAGTTGGATAGCGGTCTATGTATAATGTTGTAATGCCCAATCAAGTCTCAAAGGAGTCAAGATGATTAGTATATGCTTGTATGCTTTTTCGATGGTTGTCAATTGCCCCGCTGTAATTTGTTCACCCAGCATGTTATCTATCTTAAGGAGAGCCACCTCTAATGAACTATGGATCCCGGTCCTTTCTTTCACATACAATCTACAAACTGTTTACTGCTTTGTGTTACTTTCTGCAAACTATTACTTTCTTCCATTCGATACGTTTAATCCTTTGTTTTCAGTAAAACCGGTGAGGTTGACAACCTCATCGCAAGTTGGGGACAAAGTTCTGTGGTTGTGTTGTGCAGGTCTCCATGTTGCTACTAGCACCGGTAGTGCGCCCTGCCAAGGCTCAGCTAGCAACACCTTTGGGGTGTTTCCTTGCTCCTACTGGTTTGATTAAACCTTGGTTTCATAACTGAGGGAAACTTACTTCTGTTCTCGTCATACCTTCCTCTTGGGGTTCCCCAACGAGCTCATCAATCACGAGCCATCAAAGTATTTTTCTGGCGCCGTTGCCGAGGAGTCAAGGATATCTTCACAAGGGGAGTCCCTCATAACCAATCTTTTTTACTTTGTTATTTTTGTTTTGCTTAGTTTCTTTTTGTTTTGTTATAAAAAACACACAAAAATTAGTTTTACTAGTTTGCTTTCTTTATCAAAAACTCAAAAAAATTAAGTCTCCTTTAGTTTTTGCCTCTTCCTTAGCTCACCATGTTGATCCCTAAATTCACCCTGAAAGACCTTTCAATAGGTAGTGGTTCAATAATTGGAAAAGATAATATTGAAGAATTCTTTAATCATGTTAGTAAACATGAGGATATTGAGGATAGATCCCTTGCAGAACTTGCTCCAAACTATGAGATTGCTGCAGCTTCTTTAGTTCACATGTTGGAAGCTAGGTTTGTTAACCTTAACCCCTTAATGCAAGTAATGTTTCTTAAACTTAAGGAAATTGAGGATCCTGAAAAGAGGGATTTTATTCTAGAAACTTTGCTTAAGGAATTCTATGATGTTGCCAAGGAAGTTAGAAAAGTCTTTGAACGTTTCAATATACTAGGCTCATGTTTAGATGTTGTTGGTACACGAGAAAAGATGAACAAAACTGAACCTAATGGGGAGGAAACTCAGATACCAATACCCTTTAAACTGGTAGCAATACATGAAGCCATAGAAAAGAATCTTGATTGGATTGTTCCTGAAACCCTTTTGATGAAAATAGTGAACCTAAGAGTATTGAGAGAGGATCCTCTAGAACTTATTTGGATGATATACCTTGCCTTGTTGAAGATATTTCTGGTATTGCTCTTAATGCTTCTTCATTTGAGAACACTTGATTCTTTTTCTTGCTTCTTATGCCTAACTTAAAGACGTTAAAGAAAAGTATTTATTGGGAGATAACCCAAAAGTTTTAGATGAGTCTTGGAAGTTATTACTTCAGTAATAACCGCTCCTTATCCTTTTTATTTGCTTTTTGTGCCAAGAGTAACCTCTAATGAGAGAGAAGTAATGATTGGAAAAGTTGCTGTCCCGAAATAGATTTCTGTGCTTCACCGTAAAAAATCGTGTAAAATATCTGAACGTCTTTTTGAGGCATGAATTTTTGTGCTTCTGCCCCAGGTTGTTATCTAACTTTGGTTAGTTCAGCACTTTTTGATTTGAGCAACAGAAGGTCTTCGAACAAATTCGTCTTTACCTGCTGGTCTGTTTTGACATATTTCTGCCATTTTCTGCATTTGCTTCTTGTTGGTTCCTTTTTGAGTTCTTTTGGGGAATTGAGATTTTTGAGGGAAGTGCTACAGTAGCTAGTGTTTTAATGGAAGTTTATTGGTGTTGGAACTGAACCTAAAGACTTATTATCTTGAGTGCACTAATGTTGCTAATAAAGATTGTGTGAAGTTTTGTATGAAGGAAAAATTTCAGGTGTATGGAAGGAATCAGTAATGAGATGAAGGATGGACTAAAGCTCAAGCTTGGGGATGCGTGTCACCGCAAGAAATATCCAAGAAGTACAAGCGTCAAAGCTTGGGGATGCCCAAGGCATCCCCTCTTCATCAATAAAAATTCTAGGTTTCTTCCAAACGCTTCATTTTTATTGTTCCATGCACAGTTGTGTTGTTCTTCGAGCGTCTTCTTTTTCGTTTTCGTTTTGGTTTTTCGTTTGCTTGGTTTGCCTAGTTTTCTGAATAAATTGGTTGGACCCCCTCTTTTATACATTGGTTTTCAAATAGTTTGGTTTGGTTTGGAAAAGAGTAGGAAAGTTCATGCTTAAGTGGTAAAGAGAGTTTGTTTTTGACTGTCGCCTATGCTTTGTCATGCCATGCTTGATATTGTTTTGGCTTTATGCTTAGTATTCTTTGCTGTAGCATGACTTGTTATAAACAATTGAGATTGCTTAATGTGTCTTGGATGAATCATGCGTTGTTTTAGCATATTAAAGCATAGTATAGTGGTATTCTCCTTTGATGCTTTATTTGGGTTGACTTGGCGCATGCTCACACCATGTTATGACTATCTCAAGTCACCATAACCTTTATGATCCTTTAGTTTTCAACTTGTAGTATCACTTTATGCTTTGATCAATGATGTTTTGTCGCTCTGCATGATTATGGCCATTATTGCTCTCTTAGTTTGTCGCTCCTAGTCTTTTGCTAGCCTCCGCAACCAAGTATGAGTTCCATTCATGCATCCAACTCCCTAAACCAAGTTATTCCAAAGAGTCCACCATACCTACCTACTAGCATATGCTATTCCAAGTATACTCATGTTTTTGTTTACCTTCCAAATTAAACTTGTTATGAGAAAACTAGTGATTAAAGCTCTCACGAACTTGATGGCACACTTTACTTTTCTTGCCCTTAATATACTTGAACCATTGTGTAGTCTATGTTGTATATGCTTGCACTTATTTGTTGGGGATTAGCAGAACCATGCTGTCATGGGGAACGCTTTCAACATTGCACTGGTACTTTGTACCTAGTTGATATCATGCTCATTTGTCTATGGATGTCGTCGGTGTGAAATGAAAGGGATCTTGTAAGTTCATGGAGTTATGTATATGTGTTACAGAAACGCCTGGGCCGCTGGTCTAATCCATACTGACATGGTGGAAACCTGCAGCATAACCATAATGAGCTGTCTATGAAGCATTCTTCTTATAAAAAAAGAGTCCTATATTGAGAAAAAAGAGAAAAAAAATATTATGAAAAGAGGAAAGAGAGAAAAAAGCACCATATTCCCATGGTAAATAAGAAGATTGTTGAGATGCTCGTTGTCTGCTTGCCTTGTCATTTTGATATGGGGATTCTTCCGTATCATCGGGCAAGGGGTACCCCGTTGGCGGTTCTCTATGATACACATATACTTACGATGACAAGAACTTACCGGTGACTAAACCTGAGTAGCATGAGGAGCAACCCTCGTATTCAAGGGACATGAGATTTCTAACTTATACTTTGTCAAGCATGTACACCATAGTTTGTTCATTTTAACCTTAATCACTTCAAGATGCTTATGATAGGGGCAATGAGAGCTCAAAGCTATAAGTACCATAATTTTTGGAAGCTCTTTATGATACTTGAATCTCTGCTTCCTTCTATGAAGGCCTTTCTTCCACCATTATATTGAGTCTCCACCGTCTACCTTTATGCACCTACTTTGAGAGCAGAGTGGCCATTCTTAGTTCTATGTGCATTGTCCCAAGACTAGTTGATTGATGCATACCTTGATATTGCTTGTTTTAAACTATTTGTATCTAGTCACTCTTATAAACTTTGAAGGTGTCCTATGCATTTATACTTGCTACTCTATGAGGGACAAGCTGAATGCCATTATGCTATGTTTTCTTTATGTGAAACAAACAAACGTCTTGCAAAGCATTGTTATTCATGAACCTTTTGTTTGTGCCTTTTCATGTTGCAACATAGTTTCTTTGTATTATTGCTAGAACTTTGTCTTTCATGTTATGATTGAAGTACTATGATCCCAGCTTTGGATGTTTTACAAATACTTTGATCAAGTTTATGATGGTGCATGTCACCTGAAAAATTATTCTTTCTTTTTATCACTTACCTACTCGAGGACGAGCAGGAGTTAAGCTTGGGGATGTTGATACATTGCAAATATATCTATAATTTTTGATGTTCCATGCTTGGTTTTATCTACTTTCTTGTGTTTTGTCCACACTTTGGAGTACTTTTCATATGATTCCTTGGACTAACCTATTAACAAGAGCCACAGTGCCAGCTGCCTGTTTTCTGCTGTTTTTTGGTTCCAGGAAGTCAGAAAATGAATATTCTCGGAATTGGACGGGACAAAAGCCAAAGTTGCTATTTTACCGGAAGACATCTGGAGCCAGAATACGAGATGGAGAAGGGCTGGGGCCCGGCCACACCACCTGGCCGCGCGGCCAGGCCAGAGCCGCGCCAGGGGGTGGTCTGGCTGACCCCAGCACCCCCTCGGCCTCTCCTTCCACCTATATATTGCCTTCGGGACCAAAACCCTAAGTACCCGATCAAAAATCAACGAAAGAGTCTGTAGCCGCCGTAATCTCCATCCCTAGACCGGGAGGGATCTGAAGCTCTTCCCGGCACCCTGCTGGAGAGGGGAATTCACCCTAGAGGCCTTCGTCATCATCATGCAAGACTCCGGTGTGATGCGTGAGTAGTTCATATCTGGACTACGGGACCATGTAGTAGCAGATGGCTGGTTCTCCTCCTTTGTGCTTTCATGTCTAGATCTTGTGAGCTCCGTTCATGATCAAGATCATCTATTTGTAATTCTGCATGTTGTGTTTGCGGGGATCCGATGGATATTGAGATGCTATTTCAGATTGATTATTGATTCTATCATGTATTTGTTATTTGTGATCTTGCATGCTTTCCATTGTTAGTAGCTATCTTGGCCAAGTAGATGCTAGCAATTCCAAGAGTTAGTATTTATGATCGATAGTGGGTTCATGTCTCTGGTAATCTGGGGAAGTGACGGAAATCTCTAAGGTACTAGATGTGCTGTTGCTACTAGGGAGAAAACAACAATCCTTTCTTCATAGAACAATCATATTGTTTACTTTACACGCAATTCATAAAGCAATAATCTGTTGCTTGCAACTTAATACTGGAGGGGGTTCGGATGATAACCTGAAGATGGATTATTAGTCATAGATGCAGTTGGATGGCGGTCTATGTATAATGTTGTAATGCCCAATCAAGTCTCAGATGAGTCAAGATGATTAGTATATGCTTGTATGCTTTCTCGATGTTTGTCAATTGCCCCACTGTAATTTGTTCACCCGGCATGTTATCTATCTTAAGGAGAGCCACCTCTAGTGAACTATGGATCCCGGTCCTTTCTTTTACATACAATCTACAAACTGTTTACTGCTTTGTGTTTACTTTCTACAAACTATTACTTCCTTCCATTCGATACGTTTAATCCTTTGTTTTTAGCAAAACCAGTGAGATTAGCAACCTCATCGCAAGTTGGGGACAAAGTTCTGTGGTTGTGTTGTGCAGGTCTCCACGTTGCTACTAGCACCGGTAGTGCGCCCTGCCAAGGCTCAACTAGCAACACCTTTGGGGTGTTTCCTTGCTCCTACTGGTTCGATTAAACCTTGGTTTCATAACTGAGGGAAACTTACTTCTGTGCTCATCATACCTTTCTCTTGGGGTTCTCCAACGAGCTCATCAATCACGAGCCATCAGCTAGCGGGGGCGGGCTTTCCCCTGGTAGTCCTGCTGCGTCCTCTGACAGTCCGTCTCGTATCATCTTTCTTTGGCTATACTTGTAGCCAGCCATTGAGCTCCACATTCCACCCTTTTGATTTATGACTAAAAAGGCAGTCATCAGTCGCCCCTTCCCTATTTAGCTTTGCTTGCTGCCTATTATGAGAATAGGTCCCGGTTCAAGCGACCCGCCTTTCATCATCATCTATACCAGCTGCCACGCATGATCCCATAGGAATGATTTCATCGCCCTAAGAAGCAGAACGTGCCATCACCTACAATCCTTTCCTCTGCCGGGGACTTTCACGAAAGGAAAACGGGCGGCATCATCATATGCTCGACATTAGTTGCCCTGGTGTATATCTCGGAGTACTCCTATGGCCGATCTGTCACCCAAACATGAAGGCCTTGGCCTCGTCCCATGTGGAAAATGCCCCCCTTACGGCATGGCTTAGTCTATTATTTTCTTTTGTCAGAGTGGATTTGGACCGCCACTTCTCTGAAAGCATGGTTCTTGCCTCCCTCTCTCCTCCCTCCTTGGAGCTCGTCCATTCGTTGGGTGATCCCTTGCTCTCATGTTCGAGTGTTTGCTCATCGTTTAGGCCAGTGACTTACATTTTTGCTCATTGCAGTCGCCTCTGGGGTTCTTCGCACCTGGGTAGTATTAGGACCCTTGTGCCCTAGGCTGCACTGCCCTATGACCCAAAACTCAAAATGAGCCTTGCAACAAGACGCGGACATTCCTCATGCTGCGGTTCCCTCTGGTCCATTCCCGGGTTGGGTTAGGGGAAGATTCGAGTGATTGCCTTCATGGATCCAAATGTGCTCACAAGGCGCACAATAAGAATAAGACCAATAGAGACTTCATAACGGACCATTTGAGCTGCAGATCGTAATGCCCCTAGAAAGGCATATTTCGAATATAGAGGGCGTTCCCAACAATCCACGAGAATATCATACCCAACTATGAATTGTACGAGCACATCCTCTGTCACCCCCACCGCGCTTACGACTCTATACCCCAACCCAACTTGCTTTGGCCCTAGGTCCTCCCGCATCTCTTCCTCGGTAAACGGACCATGGAAATTGGGGGGGGGGGGGGTATCCGCTTGGGACTGATAGAAAATAACATATCTTTATTGTCCCTCCTGACCCCTATAATATCTAGTTAAAGTCCGGTCGCATTGGAGACATTTTTATCTTATTTTTAGGCTTCGTCATCCGGCTTCTCCAAAATTCTATTAGGATCAGCTGGCTCATCCTCATCATCTGAAAAGAAAACAGAGACAAAAAAGATTTGTTTCAATGACATATCTAATCAGACTTCAATTGATGTCGAAGACATGATCATTCACATCAATTGAAGCAGGCAGGAAGGGCACGAAAGCTACCGTTTAACGAATGCAACGAAAGCAAGGCAGCTTGCTTACTCTCCATCTAGCGCGTGTTGGTGGCAAGGAAGGAGGCATTGGAAAGACTAGACCATGCACATTAATTAGTACAAGAAAGAGACATTCGAGAAGTGACTAGTCGCTTCTGGCGAAGCTTAACAAAGACCGACTACTACATAGAGACAACTACCAGTCATGAGCGATAGTGAAGCCGTCAGAGGCAGAAGCTATCGCTTGATGGACGAAACCAAGCCGATACGATAGGCGGGCAAAGTGAGCGAGACCAAGATGGCCAGATGCAGAGTAGCGAAGGGGGGGGGGGTATACTATACGTGTACGTGATTAGTAAGCGGTTCAAGACATAAAAAATGAACGCAAAATCAAGTGAACTAATGAATAGTGTGATTGATCATACAAGTACCAAGGAGCGAGAAAATGTATGCTCTTTAGCAAGGGATGAGCGCGAAATCTGTTGCTTGTTCTTTCGGTAGCCTTATTTCATTTCCGAATTTGCTTGCGAGCAGTCCTTGCATTACTATGAGTTTGTTAACCGCGTAAGGGCGATCCATCTTGATGACGAATTCCATGATAACGAGAAATAGAAATTAATTGTTCGATGCTTGCGCGTTCTCCCCTCTTCAATTCCCAATGAACAACACGATCTTGAGCTATCATTTGTTCAATTTGGTCTATCTGATACTTAGTTAACTCATTCATCTTGATGTTCCCACTAATAACGAAGCTGAATGGATTTTTTCGGTCCAATTCCATCCATTTTTGTTGAGGCAATTTTGACTTGTTCATCGAGAAGTGATCTAGCTCCTGAGATATATGACATTTTTTATCCTTACCTTTTCCTGGTCTTCTCGGATGGAATCTACAATGGTTGTCTCCCGAAACCAAACATAATATCTTGACCGGAACCATGTTCAGTGCTGCTAGCCCCCTGAATCTTCGGTACTATAACAAAGGACGTTGACACTATGCCATTCTACGTAGTAGGGGTAATTCCAGAAACAAGTTGTCCTATCTCAAAATCATTTAGAGATAAGTTTCTATAGAAAGATAAGTCGGTGTACAAATGCACTTTATTATGATACTATGATACTTAGATACCACTCATTGGGTGGGACCGGTGGACCATTGATCGATAAAAAGTAGTAAATAAGCCCTTTTCTCACAGGTACGAGAGATTGCATAACCTTGCCTTGAACGCTTGAAGTTCTAAATCAATCTAAATAGGAAGGCCAGTTGTATCATGTCAGCAATGGTACTCTCCTGGGCTATAGACTGTCACCTGCTTCAAGGTATCATGCTTGTGAAAGCCGAACAAAGAAGAAAAGAACGAAATGATGGTTCATCAGTAGTCAAAGGTGCAGACTTCATTCTTTGCTTTCATCATTTGAGCCAATTTCTCAAGTAACAACTTCTCCTTTATCCTCTACCATTATGTTTTTCTTTTTATGACTACCTAAAGGAAAGGAATAGAATGATCCATAGTCGTACCGAGCACCGAATGCATACAACCTACGTCAACTTTACATATATCTAATTATTGATTCCATTCACACCCTTTGGGAACGGAAAACAGAGAACTTGTTGCTTTCTTCTTTTTTGCTCAAACTTGATTTTGCAGATCTCCTTTGCTTGCCGATAGAGATTTCCAATCCACCGATACAGAACCAGGCATGTCTTCTCAACTTTCTATTTCGAAGCACTTTCTTTCGCGTGTGAACCATACCCCAAGGAAACTACGAATACAGGCCGTAATGGCAACCTCTCTATTGTTCATGGGTCCAATCCAGTATCAATTCAATCTAGTGGAAAGACTTGGCTAGAAGTTGTATTGGCTGATCGTCCTATCTTAGTAGCCCATCCCTTACGCACTTAACACGAATTGGTGGTGTACGAGCCCCGGTCACGAGCCTCACTTGGCTATAAAGCACCCTCGTCTTCACTTTTTACCTTCCCAAACATACGGCTGCTATCGATCGTTGTTCTTCGTTCTATGGCATTTGTCCCTTCTCCTATTGCTATTGATTTCATTTTCCTTCCATTACGAATTACCAGTTCTTTCTCCGCATTCTCGAACAGATTCTTCTTTGCTACGTATCCTCTCTTCGATCTCATCTCATCCTTTCTTTCCCTAGCTTCCTTATATGCTAAAATAAGATTCTTTGAAGAGCCTAGAAATGGCTTTAACACAAGCCCCTGGCATTTACTATAGGACTGGTGGGTGGTGGATTAGCCTCAGAAGGTGGTTCGCTAGGTCCAAGAAGGTATGGAAAAGGCATTATAGGTTTGATTTGCTCAAGGTTTTGAACAACAAGTCAGGTAAACCACCAGTTAATACCAACCATGGTTGACTTGATTTTTGATAGATTGAAATGCTTTCAAATTCATCATGGTTGTGAGATTAATCGTACCCACCCGGCTAGGTCACCTGTGAGACTCACTAATATACTACTTTCTTTCAGGCAATGAAAAAAGATGGTTTCTAGCACCTCACTAACCACTGCTCGCGAGAAGCATGGGGGGAGTCTAGATAGAAGGGTTTTCCATAATGGTGGTTCATTGCCTCACCATAATAAGTGCCTTAGTACTTTTGAGTCTAAGGGGCATGAGTTAGAGGCACAATATTCTTTGTATACAGTCAACTAGCAGCCCTATCTAATTAGGCATCAATCACTATTTCTCTAAGTCCTAACTAGTACCTCTCTTGTGGCGAAACCAATGGTTCACTTGACCGACCAATCTACCCAATAGTAGGAGTAGGCGGCTGGCTTCTTATGTGAAGAGAACAGATGGAGATACTTGGAAAACTTCGTTTTCCTAACCCAACCTAAGCATAATGAGATGGTTATTTGAGTATCAAAGCTATCGAGTGTTTCATTCTTTTGTATGTAGACCCCAACGAAGAAGGAGAATTCGAAATGTAACTAGTCGAACACGCATAAGATACCAGTTTTAGGCAGAACCCTGGGTTAAATAAAGTAGTAAAGGAGCCCAATCAAGGAGGGGATTCTCCGCCACCATAACCAACTAGCTACGAAGATGAATTATCCTTGCGTTCAGCTAGCAAACCCATCCACTAGAGCTTGAACCCATGCTTGCTCAAATCATCTATTTTCTCTTATAATGAGCATGGATTCCCTGTCACCTATACTAGAGACGTCTCAACAGTTCAGTTTATTCATAAGCCTAGTACACAAGGAGGCTTTTAGCATGCACTAGCTGTACTGTAGTATGATCTGGTATCAGCTTTCGTCTCTCCTTGCTATTAGAGTTTAGTATAGGTCACCTCAAACTCAAACAAAAACGGGTGCACATTTCTATTGCATCTTATCGAATAGTGCTTTTGAGTCAAAGTGCAATCACCATTTCATGTACACCATCTTTGTCAATACTGGAAAGTGGTCGTTGGCATACGAGCCAAGGAAATGAGAATATTGTCCGTTCAATCTAGGCTGGTGGCTATACCAGATTTCGTGTCTGATCGAACTTGAAACTTATAATTGAGCTTCTTGGATCCCAAACCATAAAGAAGGATCGCACACAATAAAATAGATTTGGAATGAAAGATGGGGTAAATATGAACTGGATTCTCCTGGCTGCTCTCCATCCAACAAGTTACTCTCTTTCAGAAGATGACAACTCAAGATTACCAATCAAAACCAACGCTTTTTCTTCTCCTATAGCTTCATCATTATATCTTTCACTAGTTGTTGGATGTGAGTGATGAGATTGATCCATGGAATTTTGACCTCACTCACATACTTTGGAAGATGAAGACATTCTCTTAAATTTACTTATGGGCTGACTCTACATGTGGTCAGATGGGTTCCCCTCTTCAGTCATTTGATACCTCTCCAACGCTTCTTCCTATTCCTATTGATTAGATCAAATCCAAACCTATCTAGTATTGCACGTTGTCACCCACCGCTCTTGCCAAAAACAAAGAAATTCTATCTTGGGAACTAAAAAAGAATCGGAAAGGGAAGTATTTATTTTTGGATTCTCTGGCTAGCATCCTTACTTCCTTCTTCAATGGAAATTATATGTTTTGGCTCGGTATAAACCCCAAATGAGAAATTCTCTTATTTGTAGACTTGTCTTCTTTTGGTTCAATCTGGAGAACCCAGTCGAAACTCTAATTCATGTTTGTGGATTTTCATAACTCTCCTATCTACCCGGAAATGATCTTCTACCTTTACTGTCTGTGTTCTTTACATATCTTTGGATTATTTTTCAAATCATTGTGTCGTTATAAATTTTGTGGTTGCATGCATCCTTGTGAGCAAGTTGTTGCCGGATTGGATAGGAGAAGTGAAACAAAGCTATGAAGGAGACTCATTAGCTGAAGAAGTTAAGAAGATCATTAGTGAAGCGAGAGGAGGACAAGATGGTTGGGAAGAGGAGGAAGGGGTATTAAGGAAAAAGGCAGGCTTCTGGAAATGCAAGAGCTAGGATAGTGCAAGAACTGCATGGGACAGCTACCAGAGGCCATTTAGGTATACTATCTTCCTATAAGAGAACTAATAGGAACTTTGTATGGCCAGGAATGGATGGCTCTCTTGAGGACATACTATGATGGTAAAGCAACAACATCAACTCGCAATGGCCCTCGTGCCATGAGGCATGGATTTTAGTCGACGTACATTGGATCGAAATAGCGCACTTCCGCTCTTCTCCTATCAGACTAGTCACTTCCCACTCTCCTCAAGAGAACAGTTTAGCCACTATCCTCCCATATACTCTGCTTTTTCATTGCTTATGAACTGGAACTTGTTGGTGCATGGATTTCACGTTTTAGCAGCATTTTGGTTTGTGCATGGTTGTGAAAAAAAGGCTTTCTATACACTTATATGAACTTCATTGGTGAAAGAAAGAGAATCTTGCCTTGATAAAGCACAGCCTTTGCGCACTCCAATAGGCATATATTATTACAAACAAGGTTATGCCCAAAGGTCTCAAAAACACTGGTGCTACATATCAACGCGCCATGACTAAGATCTTCGATGAGATAATACATAAGATTGTCGAGTGCTATGTAGATGATCTCGTTGTAAAGGCGGTATCCTATGAAGAACATCTTCAACATCTCAGAATCGTATTCGATCGCCTAAGGCAACATGCACTAAAGTTAAACCCATTGAAGTGCGCCTTCATGGTCTCGTCAGGAAAATTCCTAGGGTTTGTCATTTGATATTGGGGAATAGAAATCAACCCGAGTAAAATCAAGGCCATACTCAAAATGCCTCCTCCTCAAAACCTTAAGGAGTTGCGTTCGCTTCAAGGGCTCCTGGCATACATCAAGCGATTCATAGCCAATTTAGCAGGAAGAATCCAACCTTTTACAAGACTCACCAAAAAAGACATTCCATTATTTTGGGATGAAAACTGCCAGCAAGCCCTAGATGGCATCAAAAGCTATCTTCTCAATCTGCGAGTCCTGACCTTAGAAATAGTGTAGTTGATCTTATTCTTTGGAGTCACTCGCATCTAATTCATCTATAGATGTATTATAGAGTTTTATTGGTCCTATCAGTGTCTCGCATATGTGATTGCTAGCCATAAGTCCCAACAAAACACTCAGAAGCCCGGCGCATTGAACAAGCTAGGTGTTGATATGCAATGAGATGGTTGAACCGTGATCTGCATACTTCTCGCCCTTACTTAATCTTCTAATATGCAAAAGCCGGTACTTGTTTGCTTATTCCTTAGCTCAGTCAGCTGTCCAGTCTATGGCACCCGATCTACTGGAGTCTTCTCCAACAGCCGAGTGAACAAAGCCAGCCACATCTTCTCTCTTCCTTCTTGCTCCCTAGGAAGGCATAAAATACTTTGATTATGAAAAACCTGCTATGGGACAAGTGAAACGAGCTATTAGTTTAGTGAGGACAGCAGTTCCTGGAAAGACAGTGGAATGCCTTGGTAAAGCTATTCATTCTCAACGGGAAAGGATTTATCTATTGCAGTGGGGCTAGTTTCAACAAGGTGAGCAAAGCTAGCTACTCCAGTTGTTCCACCAACCCTAGCTCCCGACCCGGGTACATTCTTCTTGGCAGCTCAAGACCTTTCTTATTCCTTGCTCCCATGGATTGATACTAGTTACTTACCTTTAATCTTAGCTTAGTTTAAATATACCATATCCGCCGAAAGGTACCTGCTAATAAGTCCCTCCCTTAAATAAAGGCCGCTAAGGTCGCACTCTTACCCATATCTTTGGGTTTTAATGGCCTTACCATTGCACACCTTGTCTACGGATTAAGAATGTCATGCATAACCCTCCCTTTTCCACTAATAAAAGTCACTCTTGCTTCCAGATATGATTGATTTACCAGGTTCATCACTCCCACCTTTAACCTGATCCATTTAAACTGTAAACCATAAAGGAAGTTTTCACATAAGCTGCCTTCCTCCCGGAGATAAGATCATATCAAACCGACTTTAGGTTATGCGCCAGGTATCATTGAAAATAAAGGATCTTCACTATGATAGATGGAAGTGAAAGCATGCGACGGATCCAACTAAGGACCCCCCATGAGCAAGCGAAGCGGCATACCCTTGTGAATCTTGACTTATCGATCGTCCTTTAATGATAAATAGAGACTATTATGATGGAGTGCATGTATGTGGTGGTGGAGGGTGGCTTAGTATCTATAGCTGGTCTGGATAACTATATGCTTGGGGGTGGGATATGATACTTGATGGATAAACTGCTTGCCCTATCTAATTAATACTTTCTGATGGTCCTATTGACACAGAAGAAGAAGTAAGAAGTGGATTGGTCAGAAGAATACAAAGCGTTCCTTAAAGCATAGACATGAACTAGATTCTACCATAATTGATACTTTCTTTTATGCCCTATTGGCTTGAATTCACCCACTCCTCTTCGACTGACCTACGTTCATCTTCAGATTCCACCGGATGGTTTTCCTCTTATTCTATTTATTTATTATTTGCATATTGACTTGCTTTGCTACTACCTATGGTATCCACACTCTATATCTAAGCGGTACTCTTCTCTTCCAAATGGGTTGGCACCTTTCTTTAGAACTGAGTGAACTACAGAATTAGAGAAGGGACCTTTTCTTTTAGTGAGGCAAGCAGATAAGATGGCCCTAATGATGAACCCGCTCTTGGTCTTTTTACGGAGAATTCGTCATTTCTTCATTGGTCGTAAGATACTGTTACATTTTTTTGTATCCACAAAAGCTCTATCTGAATTATCCACGGGTTCCAGCTACCCGGGGATTAGGCAGGGATCCCGGACTTTCCCCTGTGCACCAAACGAGCCCTTATAAGGCTTTTCTCTCCCCTCCTTTTTAGTAGTTCTTCCTCTATTTTGCTCAAGCTTTGCCCCATTTGCTCTTACTCTTTGAAGCTTGATTCAATCCTTCCCCTCCAATGATTCTTGCCCATATTTGAGTGGAATATATAGGAGATCTAGATCTACATTTTGACCTAACCAATTCATCTCGTTGTGAGTGAATATTTGGGATCTAGATCTTGGGGGATTTTGTGTTCTCCCTTTGATTCTTCCTCTCTTACTCCCCCAAGTGCTTTATTAGCCTTGTTGGAATTTGAGAGTGAAGTATTGGGGCATCTTTGTGGTGTTCTTGCCATTTGCATTAGGTGCACCAATTTGTATTCTCTCTGGAGGATTTAGTTGGTGATATTCAAGAAGTTTGTCCCTCTTGGGTTCTTGGAACCCTAGACGGTTATGTAGCCTTTGTGGCATGTTCTTGGATCCTTCAATTAAGTTGTTAAGCCCTCCCCGATATTGAGGCCTTGGTGGCGATTATTGGGAGCCTCCGATTAAGTTGTGGAGATAGCCCCAATCTTGTACGGGTTTGGTGACCACCCTTAAGTGTCCCATAGTGGAACGGGTACTTGCCACGTGGTGGGTGCTTGGGAGAATAGGGTGAGGCCTTTGTGGCATTGGTGGTATTAGTACCGCCCACCCCTCCAACAAGACGTACTCCCTTGTTGGGAGGAACTCGGTAAAATATCATTGTCCCCGCGTGCCTCGGTTATCTCTATACCCGAGCTCTTTACTTATGCACTTTACATTGTGATAGCCATCGTGCTTCAAGTAATCTATATTGCTATCGCATTGTTGCTTGTATTGCTTAGCATATTTTGTTGGTGCACATAGGTGAACCTTAATATATCTAGGCTTTGTGCTTGACAAAAGAAAACACTAGTTTTATTCCACCATTGTTAAGCCCATCTCGTAGAAGTTTTAAACCGCCTATTCACCCCCCTCTAGGCGACATTTGTGATCTTTCAATTGGTATCAGAGTGAGGTCTCTTGCTTTTAGGCTTCACCGCCTTGAGAGTAAAGATGTCATCTAGTGTAGTAGTGCACGATTCCTTTTATATATTCGATGGCACAAATAATTATGGTTTTTGGAAATCTCGCATGCTAGATTATTTTCGGGACATTCAACCATCCATTGAGGGAATTCTATATATGTGTTTCTCTTCTCCTATGGATCCCCAAAACGAATCTTTAGAGGAGAAGATGAACTCTTACATAGATGCTCAAGCTACTAAAATGCTTTTACTTGTTGTGAGCAATGTAGTTATTTCTTCAATCATGCCTTATCGGAGTGCCCATGAGATATGGACAAAGCTTCAAGATAAATATGGAGTGTCCAATATTATTGAGGATGATTGTTTTCCCTCCACCTCCAGCCGTGATGAGTTCTCATCTTCTACCACTTCACCAACATGTGTTTTTTCACAAGGTAATGATATGGTGAGTGGTGATAGAAATTGCAATATGGATAGTGTGCTTACTATTTGTAATCCTTCATCTCTATCTAGTTGTAACGGTCTATCTTTGGACGCTAACACTTGTAGCACTCAAAACTCCTCATATGCTAGTGTTGGTAGTCCGTTCATATCATGTAGAAATGACTTGAATAATTCACATGATGACATGCTTGCTTTGTCTTGTTGCCATGATAAAAATGCTTCTATTTCCTCTAGTGCTTGTGTTGCTAACCATGTAGAGGAAAACGAAGATTTTATGGACCAAGACAAGGTTTTGATTGGAGATTCAAGTAAAATCTCATCACCACCTTCTTCCGGTTCTCACATATGCCTTATGGCTAAGGGAACTAAGGTAACCTCTTTGGATCCCATGGCATCTCATAATGATGATGATGATGATGTTGTTGTGGATGAGGATAATGAGGAAGAGGATGATATTGCCTCTTTAGATGAAAAAAGTGAGGTTGTTTATCGTTCTCTTATTAAGGATAATATTGCTTGCTCTAAATTTGTTGAAATCTTAACTTTTGCTATGGAGAGTAAGAAAATTATTGAGTAATTGCAAGCTCAATATGAGGAGCAATAGCACACCATTGAAAATCTTCAAAGTCTCTCTAATGATCTAAGAAAAGCTTTTCTAGAGGAACAAACCACCAAGGAGTCTCTTGATGAGACCTTTGCTCTAGAATTATCTAGAGTAAAGGAAAACCATGATAGAGAACTTGTGGTGGCAAGTTCTCTCAAAACTAAAACTGATGAACTTGTAGTTGCCCATGCTAAACTAGTTGAGGATTTTAAGCACCTCTAAATGGCTCTCGGGTCATTAAGAGTGAGCTCATCAAACTCACCGAGTCACATGAGCAACTTAAAGCTTCATATTTAAAAGAGCTTGCAAAGTTAACATCACCTCTTGCTATTAATAATGATTCTTGTGCTACTAACTCTATTTCTTGTGAAGCATCTACTTTGAAGGAGAATGTTGACCTAAAGGCTCAACTTACTTTGCTAACTAGCAAATATGGGAAATTGGAAGAAAGTCATGTTAAGCTCTCAAGATCGCATGAGGATCTTATAGTCTCCCATGATAGGCTAAAGTTAGCTCATGAGGCCATTGTGTCAAAGGTAACATCTAATGGGCCTCATGTGGACATTAGCACTACTTCTACTCCTAATGTTATAGTGTCATGTGCTAGTCCTTGCAATTCATCCACTCATGCTATTGCTACATCTTGTGATGAATTACATTCTTTGCCTTGTTGCTCTAACAATGTAGATTATACTTCCTCTACTACTATTGTTGTTGACACTAACCATGTACAGGAAATTAGAGAGCTCAGGGCTCAAGTCACTTCTTTGAAGAATGACTTGAAAAGGGTCATAAAGGGAAGGCCACACTCAACCACATCTTGAGTGTGCAAAAATCCCCCAATGACAAGAGTGGACTTGGATTCAACTCCAATATCAAGAACAAGTCCACTAACAAGTTGAAGCACAATGGCAACAAGAAGAATGGCCAAGATCAAGTGAAGTATCCGGCCAACATTATTTGTTTCGAGTGCAAGGAAGAAGGGCTTCATGTTAGATCTTTCCCATTGAAGAAGAAGCCTCTTGGTGTGAAGCAACAAGGGAAGCGGGCTCAAGCTGTACCCCAAGTTGTAGATGGGCCTCTTCCTAAGAGGACTACTCGAGCTCTTCCTCATGTTGTGGCATCACCTAAGAAGAAAGATAGCAAGACAAGAACTTGCTACATTTGCCGCAAAAAGGGGCACATTTCTTCCTCATGCACTAGTGGTATCTCCTCATCCAACCCTATCTTGATCGATGATGACTATTCTCTTTGTAAGGATGAGATTGGAAATGTGTTTGCCAAATTTGTTGGTGCCCAATGTGGTGTCGAGAAAAAAACCATTTGGGTTGCCAGGCCTATTGTGACTAACTTCTTAGGACCCAACTTGGTTAGGGACCAACAAGCCAAAACTTGATCAATAGGTGTTGTTTGGAGGACAATGGAGACTTGGTTTCATCATGAAGAATTGAGGGATCTTCATATATTATATTTTTCAAGCCAAGTCATGTGGATTATATTGCCTCTATTATATTTCCAATTTTCCTCCTTGTGGTAACATGTGCTTAACTCGTTACATTGAAAGTTACTCGCCCCTTTTGCATGTGTTGGTTTTGTACCTTGCATGTTTGTTGTATATGTTGTGCTTACCATTTTCTTATCTTGAGTTATCAAGTATATTTGCGTTTGTTGGTTTGCACACCATGTATGAGTGTTTCTTGTGTTGGAGCTATTATTGAATTCTATTGGTATCTTTTTGGCTCTTGTGAGAGATTAATGGACTATCCCATTTTGGGGGAGTGTTATGCTTGGGCATTCCACAATCCTAAAATATGTGTACATGAGGAACACCACCTAGTATTGATAGTGTAATATTATCTAGTATCTATGTGGTATGTGTCTCATGAGAAATTCATGTTCTATAGTGTTCATTAATTATCTCTATATGGTAGTGCATATTACAAACCTAGAAAATGTGAAAATTCGAGGTTGTGTCACTATAATTTATATTGAATTATCTAGCTCCTATGTGACACATGTTCTCAAACAAGTTCAATTTTCTTGAATGGCTTTGCCTCTCATCCTTTGGGTCTTGTTTGTGTGAGGTTTTCTTGGTATGTGTTTCCTCATATTTGGATCCCTATATCCTCATGGAAACCATTATATTCAAGTCACTATAATCACTAGTGATTGTGTAACTATTGTAAGCTACCAAGAATCTCTTTCGAAGCATCAAGCTTAATTCTTATACTTTGTTATATGCTTCTTTGTGTGAATATGATCTTGGATATCTGTGTGAACTACCTCGGGAAGATTATTCCCAATAATTCTTGTCCTTGGACAATTGGTACTCTATATATGGCAGAATCTTTTGATCATATTCACTTTGGCCTTGTTTATTTTTGTCCTATCTTTGGCCAAGAAAATGTTTTGTGTTTCTCCCAAGATTTCCTTGCCTCTTATGGATCTTCTTATGTTATTGGTATCCTCTTGTGTTTTATTTAATATAAGTAGTAGTGATGATCTCATTTGTGTGCATTTGGCATTCAAAAGCAAAAATTCTAAATAATGTACTACTTATGGGTGAGCTCTCCTATATTATTTAGAACACTCCTATTTATGCTTCTTGTTTGATCCATATCATGTTTTATGTTCTTGGAAGTTAGATCTTTTCATTTTGGTATGTTGTGCCATCATGAAAAGTGTGGAGAGTTTAGTTTATTTGTTGGAACCTTGCTCTTTTGGGAGTTGGTTTTGTATCATTCCTTGTTTCATATGTTGACCTTTTAGAATGAGATAAATCCTCGAGCATTTGTGTTTTTATCTATCTTTTGCTCTTTGGCTTTTGTCTAGTTCATTTGTTCAACTTGTGATCTTTCATGTGTTGATGGTTCTTTGATACAATTTGGACACCTTTTGGTGTGTCACACTCTTGTGTGTGCCGGCTTGGTTTACTTGGTGTTTTTGTTCAAATTGTATCTCCTTTTGGTTATCAAAAGTTACTTGCATGCATAGTTACTATGTTTATATATTATGGCATGCTTGCATTTCTTGATCCAATATATAGGGGAAACTCCACCAAATCCCAATTGGCTAAGATGTGCATGAAATTCAATTTCATACAAATATGCACATGTTTTTGTGGAGTCTCTCCTATGTATTGTAGTTGCTCTAACTAGTCTAGACCCAATTTGTTTGGGGACCATTTTTTACTTAATATGTTTTAGGTACATTGGAGATATATTGGATGCTTGTTGTTAGATTATGAGTTTGTCTTGTAATACAAGTTGGTTAGGCTGTCGAGTCGGTTAGGGTTTGGCTGAGTCGGTTGTGACTCCCAGCCCTATATATACTCCTTGTACTCCCCAAAATCAATATACGTGAGATTTATTATAATTCTACATGGTATCAGATTAGTTCCGTTCCTAGGCCATGGCTGCGCCTCCCACGCCGCCGCCGCCACCGCCGCCCGGCTACTTCGAGCGCTAGGCTGCCATCGTCACCGTCCAAGCCGCCTCTCTTGCAGCATCTTCTTCCAACACCCCCATTACTACCCCTCTAGCCCCAACTATCTCCACCACCATCAACTATGCCGACATGATCTCAGATGTCAGCCCGTTCATCCCCATTACCCTAGATTTACCTAAGAACAACTACTACCATTGGCGCCACCTCTTCGAAGTTCACCTCGGCCGCTGCAATCTTTTGGACCACGTCGTCTCCGACTCCGTTCCTCAGCCCTTGGATCCGCGCTGGGTCAAGGACGACCTCGCCATCATCCATTGGATCTACCAGCGGGTGTCTACCGAGATCTTCAACCTTGTCTTCCGTGACGCCACCAACGCCGCCACCCTCTGGGTGGCTCTACGCCAACTCTTCCAGGACAACCTCGACGATCGCGTCAACACTCTCCACACGGAGATTCACAACACCGTCCAAGGTGATTCCCAAGTCAGCGTCTACTGCCAGTGCCTCAAGTCCATCGCCGATGAACTCCGTGAGCTCGGGGATACCATCGACGACAAACAACTCATCAACGTCCTTCTCGTCGGCCTTGGCGAGCGCTTCGAAAAACAGGAATCGTTCATCCCCATGATGCGGCCGGCCCCCTCCTTCGCCGAGGTTCGGTCCATGCTCCAATGGGCTGATCGCGCCATGGCAAATAAGGAGTCGCGCCCTCAAGCCTTCGTCGCTGCTCCACGGCCAACGCCTCCGCCACCAGCAGCTCCACCAACGCCTACAATGCAGCCCCCTCGCGGATGGTGCCCTAGTCCGAACTACCGCGGCAAAAACCCTATCTACCGGCCTCCGCCACCGCTGCCGCCTTGTCCTTCGGCTGCACCGACACCATCTCCAAACGCTGCCCCGCCTGCTGCACCTCCGACCTGGTGTCCTCCTCATGATCCCTGGACCGGGCTTGTCCAGGCCTGGCCAATGCCCTGGACTACCACGTCCCCAATCGGTGTGCCTCCTGCCTATTCCGGCTCTTGGATGTCGGGCATGCGCCCCCACACGGGATCTCCTGGACTCATGAGTCCCCGTCCTCCGACGCAAGCATACCACGCTGCCCCAGCAGCCTACACCTATGGCGCCCCATCTCCTGCGCCCTACTATGTTGGTGGCAACGGTCTCTACCACCTGCCGCCCAGCTGCAATCTGCACCAACAACTTCATACATGATGCATGCTCCGCCACCTCCATCGACGGCTCCGCCCCTGCTGCCTTCACCGACCCCTCATTGGGACCAAGCTGCCTTTTTGCAGGCCATGAAGAATCTTGCTGCTCAGGGAACCTCAGGTATGGACTGGATCTTCGACTCTGGTGCTTCTAGCCACATGTCTAATTCGAATATTTTGCTGTCAAATTATACTTCTTCACCCTTTTCTTCCATCACCCTTGGCAATGGCTCCACTATTCCAATCTACAGCATTGGTAATACTGAATTAAACACATCCACTAAGCCACTTTTACTTCGAGATGTCCTTGTTGCTCCTGCTCTCATCAAAAACCTAATCTCTGTTCGCAAATTCACTTCTGATAATCTTGTTTCCATTGAATTTGACCCCTCTGGCATGTCTGTGAAGGACCTTCAAACCAAGGAGGAGATCGCTCGCTTTAATAGCTCCGGTGATCTCTATACCATCAATGGAGCCCCTGCCGCAAGACCACCCTCTTCCATGATGGCCTCCGTCCACCTTTGGCACCAGCGTCTAGGCCACCCCAACACCGTCACCACTTCAAATTTGCTTAGTGAATTTTCTCTTCCATGTAATAAAGATCATCATGACCCCTTAGTGTGTGAGTCGTGTCAACAAGGCAAACATGTGCGCCTCCCCTTTAGTTCCTCTAGTTCCTATAGTAGTTTTCCTTTCGAGCTTGTACATTGTGATATTTGGACTTCCCCTCATATTAGTATTTCTGGTTTCCAATATTATCTTGTTATTCTAGATGATTTTACCCACTTTATTTGGACTTTTCCCCTCAAGCAAAAATCGGATGTTCACACAATTTTTCTAAATTTTCAACGATATGTCTGAACACACTTCTTTCTACCCATTCGTTTTATTCAATGTGATAATGGACGTGAGTTCAACAACTTCAAAAATAGGAATCTTTTCCTCCAACACGGCATCCTTCTACGTTTTTCTTGTCCTTACACCTCTCCCCAAAATGGCAAGGCCGAACGCTCTCTCCGTACCCTAAACGATATAGTTCGCACTCTTCTCATCCAATCATCTATGCCACCAAAATTCTAGGCTGAAGCTCTTCGCATAGCAACCTTTCTACTAAACATCCGACCCTCCACTGCCAATCCAAAAACAACACCCTTCTACTCTCTATTTCTAAGCCACCCCAATTATGCTGAGTTAAAAGTTTTTGGCTGTCTCTGTTTTCCTAATATCTACGCCACCACTCCTAATAAACTAGGCCCTAGATCCATCCCCTGCATTTTTCTCGGTTATTCCGATGAGCACAAAGGTTATCGCTGTCTAGATCTCACCACCGGTCACATCCATATCTCTCAACATGTCACTTTCGATGAAACAATCTTCCCCTTTGCCGCTCGATCATCTACACCTCAAACTCAACCCACACCAACCCAGACCTCCTCCTCTCGTCCCCTAAATCCCCTATTTTACAACCCCAGCATCGCCAACCCCTCCCCCAGATCGCGGCAGCACCCTCCCAAATCCCTGCCGCGACACATGAAATCACAGATGACCCTACCGAGCCCTCTGCCGCGGCAGAGAATCTGGCGCAAAATGATGCCACGGTAGCGTCCTCTGCCGAGGAATGCTCTCTTGTGCCCGATCGTTCCGCTGCACCGGGCACCTCTTCTACCCGTCTACCCTCACGTGCTATTCCTACTACCACTCCCAATAATGACCATGTCATGCGTACTCGCGCTAAATCTGGTTTTCACCTCCAACCAAAAGAACGTCTTAGTCTCATTACCGAACCCCAAGTTTCACCTATTCCCCATACCTACAAAGCCGCTCTTCTAGATCCTCATTGGTCTGCCGCCATGCAAGATGAGCTTCATGCTCTCTTGCAAAATGACACATGGCAACTTGTTCCACGTCCTCATGGTGCGAATGTTGTTTCGGGTAAATGGGTCTTTCACCAAAAATTTCACTCTGATGGAACTCTTGCACGCTATAAAGCTCGCTGGGTTTGTCGGGGATACTCTCAGCAACACGACATTGACTACGATGAAACTTTCTCTCATGTTGTTAAACCGAGCACTATTCACATTGTTCTTAGCCTAGCTATTTCTTCTTCTTGGCCTATTCATCAACTCGACATTAAAAATGCGTTTCTCCATGGTAGCCTCAATGAAACAGTTTATTGTCAACAACCTCTTGGGTTCGAAAATCCTAGTCTTCCTAATCATGTTTGTCTTCTTCAAAAATCCCTTTATGGTCTCAAACAAGCCCCCTGAGCATGGTTTCAATGCTTTTCCACCTTCATTCAAACAATCGGTTTTGTTCCTTCTCTTTCTGATTCTTCTCTCTTTGCTACCATCAAAATTCACAAACCTCTTATTTACTACTCTATGTTGATGATATTGTTCTCACTGCTTCTTCCCAACATTTTCTTAACCATATTATTTCACTTCTTAACACTAAGTTTTCCATGACTAATCTAGGTCTCTTACATCATTTTCTTGGTATTTATGTCACTCGTCATGCCCATGGTATTTTTCTCTCTCAACGCCAATATATTCTTGATATTCTCTTGCGGGCAGGGATGCAAGATTGCCAGCCCTCTCGCACTCCTGTTGACACATCTTTCAAACTTTCTGCTGATGGTGAGCCTTTCTCCGACCCTACTCTCTATCGTAGTCTCACAGGTGCTCTCCAATACCTTACTCTCACACGTCCTGAGCTCTCCTATGCCGTTCAACAAGCTTGTCTTTACATGCACGACCCACGTGTTCCACACCACAACCATGTCAAACGTATTCTTAGATATCTTAAAGGCACTCTTGATCACGGTCTTCACCTAAATTCTTATTCTCCTACTACTTTGACAGCATATTCCGATGCCGACTGGGCTGGTTGTCCAGATACTCGCAGGTCCACGTCCGGATACTGTGTTTTTCTTGGTAACAATTTGGTTTCATGGTCTTCAAAACGACAGGTTACAGCGTCACGGTCTTCTGCAGAGGCTGAGTACCGGGCGATTGCGCACACTATCGCTGAAACGGTCTGGCTACGACAGCTGCTCTTGGAGTTGCACCGCCCAATTCATCAGGCCACCATTATTTATTGTGATAATGTTTCAGCTATCTACATGTCCAGCAATCCAGTGCAGCATCGTCGTACCAAGCATATCGAAATCGACATCCACTTTGTTCGAGAGAAGGTTGCTTTGGGCCAAGTTCACGTTCTTCATGTACCTACAACGGCACAATTTACTGATATTTTCACCAAGCCTCTTGCTACCGCGCCATTCACATATATTCGTTTCAGTCTCAACATTGTTGAACCCCATGATGAGACTGCAGGGGGATGTTAGATTATGAGTTTGTCTTGTAATACAAGTTGGTTAGGCTGTCAAGTCGGTTAGGGTTTGGCTGAGTTGGTTGTGACTCCCAGCCCTATATATACTCCTTGTACTCCCCAAAATCAATATACGTGAGATTTATTATAATTCTACACTTGTCTTTCAATTTTGAAGAAGTGGTGCATCCATGAGAATTGGAGGCAAGCTATAGGGTGTTCAACAAACTCATATCTACTACATCCTATCAATGATATCTTGGTAACTAGTATCTCTCTCTCATGCTCATATATCTTGCTTCCAACCGTTTGTGGGTTGCCTTCTAGCATGGATTTTTGTATTTGTTGTGGTTCTAGCTTTGGTTTTAAGAGAACTCCCTATTGCAAATGTGTGTAAGTTGAGATGAGTGCATATAACTGGGACTATACAAAATCATGCATATGACTCACCAATCCCAAATATGTCAATCTAGAAATATTATTGCCTATCCTTTCCTCAACTCCTCTCATGTGCAATAGTGAGATTTTGTTAGTTGATTTTTCTTTGTGATACTTGTTGCTTTTCTCCATATATTCCAACCATCTCCTTTTCCCTTGGTTATTGTTGTAATATATGTAGTGTGTTGGTGTTTGAAGTTCATTAATGAACAGTAAGATAAAATTGTGCCTTTGGCCATGCTTACAAGTAAAAATCTTATTGGTATGTGTTATGACTTCATTTTGGTTTTCATGTGATTTCTTGAGTATCTTGTTTATGCGTGCATGTTTCTTTGTGGACATATGTCTTTGTGATGCATTCCACTTAGAAACGTATAGACATATGTGAAGATAATTTTAGTTGAGATTTTTATTCCTTGGATACCACCTTTTAATCCTTTATGATTCTTCGGCGCCTTCCAAATTTGTTTGCCTATGAGTGCTTGTTCCTTTTATTGCATCTCCGGGCACTCATATTTGTTCTCTCATGCCTTGTATTGTTAAATGAATTTGGATGAGTGAGGATTCCATGATCATGTACTTTGTTCCCAAATATAATTATTATAATTGGTGCATAATCTTTGGGGAGCTCTTCTAATTCATTTAACAATGCTCATTTGTCTTCTTTCTCATTTGTTTTATTTTAAATGCTTATGGGGGAGCGAGGATTCCATATTTGTGCATGATGTATTCAAATGCAATTATTCCATTTGTGCATAAAATCTTGGGGAGCTTCTCTATTTTTATTTAAAACACTCTTTTGATCATATCATAATATCTTGTTATTTCCATTTGGACTCATTTGTTGTTTTCAGTTGGTTTGTCGGATCTTGTGATTGCTTGCGTCATTTGTTGATGCTTCTTTTATTTTATTTCTTTGGTAATCTCCGGGTCCTCAGTATAGTTCTACTTCCTCCCAAGTATTCATCATTGGATATGTGCGAAGGCACACCTTTGGAGGAACTATCACTATATTGGCCTTCTAGAACTTGTCACCCATTTTGGCAATCAATGCCAATGGGGAAGAAGTTGCTAAACCAGTTGTTAAGATCTAAACCATCATTTTTTTCTTTTTGACTTTTCATCTAGTAACATGCATGAATGGATATGGTGGGTAAGATTTGAAAACATTTGACATCAACCGGGCTCTACTTTGCGTTTACTTTACTTCACTTGCCAGGTCATAGTTTTCGATATTGAGGTCTCTTTATTCTTTTTTATTTCTCACTTAATGATCTAACAAACGCATGATTTGATTACTCAATATTGAGTCAATTCATTGTGTTCAATTACTCGTAAATTCATTGTGTCTTATTTTCCATCGAGATGAATACCAATTTGTTAGAGGTGAGGCATCTTCCATCCATTTCGATTTAGGTCTTTCTACACCATATTTAGATCTTCCCTTTCTATGATCCGGAATTCCCAGCAAATCCTTGAGTCCTCGAATACGATGGGATTTCACACCTCGCGAATCTTTCACTCCGCCTCCTCTGACTAAGACTATAGAATGTTCCTGCGAATTATGGCCTTCGCCTGGAATGTGAGAAAATATATCATATCGATTTCTCAACCGTACTTTTGCTATCTTACGTAGAGCTGAATTATGTTTTTTCGTGTTCTTGTCGAAACACGCAAGCATACTCCTTGCTTCTAGGGACATTGATCCGAAGCTCGAGTACGGTCCGTGCACCGTTTTTCTTCTCTACCATGATGAATCAATTAATTTTTTGTAGGCATCCCTCTTTCCTATGTCCTTCCCCCTTTCCCTTTCAAAAGTGGTTACTCCTGATCCGAAGCACCCCTTTTCCATTCATAGAGAGATCCAATCATCAAAAGCAATAAAAAGGCCATCATGGACGAAGATCAAAACAGATCAATCTTGTTAGGAGGTACTGCCCAAGGAAAAGAAAAGGTGACTTCTGGATCAGGGATGATAAATAAAATAGGAACCGGATAAAATTGTATATCGAAATGACTTCTGCCATCACTGGAGGGATCGGAACCACATTCGTAGGCCGCCAATTTTTCTGGATAGGTCAAACTATTGGAAGCAAATGGAAAAGGAACATCGAGTGGAATCAAAGAAACTAGCGGACTGATCACTAAATAGATACAGATAGGTGCAAATTCCGACATCACCAAAGCCCACTTCGTTCTATCGCTCTCCTCGCGGCACTCCTTGCTCGCAGAGCAGCATACCAAAAAATACACTCAGATGTGGATTCGAACCACTGAAGGATTTCAAGGGCAATTGCCCCTTGCTCTTTCCACTGAAACAAGAAAAAAAGGATTTGCAATCCAGCAAGAAAACGGATGCGCTAACGCCTTAATTTCGCGCTAAAAAATCCGTTCCTTGTTTTCCTCTAACCAGCTGAGCTGCCAGAACCACTTGCCTGAAGTATCTTTTCTTCATCTATGAGCATCCTACCTGCAGTGGAGGAGCTTGCTCAAGAACCGAGAGCTGGCTAGGGACTGGACGACCCTCGTTCGGGAAGGTCTTCTTTGCTATAGATGCCACCAAGAACAAGAAAGGGGCGCTCCACTCCTAGTCACTAAGCAGTGCTATTCTATCGTACGATGGACTCCATCAATCCGAGGTTCTTTCTCTCACATAATTTTTCCCACCCATTCTACTTCCGTGCTGGAGGAAATGGGATTTGAACCCATGATACAATCTTCTTGTATGTCGATTTAGCAAACAATTGCCTTAAGACACTCGGCCATACCTCCAAGTTGTTGATCGGAATTGGAAAAAAAGTTGGTTGCCCAAAGATCCACTGCGTAATCCTTAGCGTGCGTACTCTTCTTTACTGAGCAAGAAAGACTATATCCAGATCTAGGGATCTCCCCAGCGTCCAAGCGAGACCCCATCCAAACCAAATCTGCCACTCGTTGGGAGAGGCCTTGCTTTCTATGAACACGTCACCACTGAATGAGAAACTTAGCCTCTAACCCGACCAAGAGAGAAGACAGGATCAAGCCGATACCGCCCTTCCTCACCTGCCTGAATGGAATGAATATCTCCTTCATCTAGTCGAGAAGGGGAAAAGCCCGAGGGGAATAGGATTGTGACTCTTCTAAACCATTACGTAATGGAGAAGTCCATTCTCATCATGATCGATCCACATCCTACCATAGTACCTGGAGAACCAGGCTTGCTTCTAGAAGATTCTATAGTGATCCACTGGAATCGGCCTCGGGCCCTAGTCATCGAAAGATTTCATCCCTCGGTCATTAAGGTGGGACTGAAAACTGCAATTAATGCTCTATCTCCGTCTTAGAATATGGGATACTAACTTTCAATGGCCTTGCATCCCCAGAGCCTCAGACTGGCATGCCCTTACAATCGGGGTCATAACGGGTCCGGTATCAGCAGCACCAGCCAATCGTATTGGTACAGTAAGTTCCCTATACCCACTATTCAGAAAAAAAGCTTGCCATAGCAGCTCAAACCTTTGATCAGGAAATGGGAGTTCTAACCGGTCCTAACCCCAATTCCAAACAAATTGATTGGACCGAGGTAAGTGCAAGGAGAGAATAGAAACTAATAACGATGGAGAAAGAAAACGGATGCGCTAACGCCTTAGTTTCGCGCTAAAAAATCTGTTGCTTGTTTGAGCTCACCTGCCGCCCTACGTCAGTAGTCTTCCTAACTTCTATTCCCTTTTTTGCTCTAAGGTAAGGTCCTTGTTGGGGGGATACCCCCGGGTAGGGTCACGCCGGGGTATAAAGGCCGAGTTAGCCGAGGTTCAGCAAGGCTAAAGCGTATGCTGGCCGGGTCACCTCAAGGCAGGCCGAATCACGGGGTAACCCAGACCAGGGGGCATCCACCTAACTAGGTCTCAACCGACTTAAGCCATAAGTCGGAATGGCGTATTTAACTTGTATGCATGAACGGATGTGGCCGGATCAACTACGATCCGGGTCATGGCAAGCTTCTAGGAGAAGGAAGGAATCTCGCTGGTCAAAAGAAGCCCCGGTACGCACTGCATGAGCGAAGCAAAAGAGGGCAGGACCACCGAGGCGTGGCCGACAGAGGTGACGACGCCCGTGTCGGCTGACGCAGGCGCCGTAGAGGCTCATGTAGCCTCTGCATGGGTGACGCGGGGGAAAAGCACCCCGGTCGTTTTGCTATTTTGGGAGGAGGCATATTCCCTGGAATATGCCTCCACGTATGCCCTAAGTGGAGACCTAGCCACCCCTATATAAGGAGGGCTAGGGCCTCTGTAGAAGGGGTTCCTCTATGCTGATTGGTGGTAGATTCTAAGGGTCTTGTACGGGTTAACTGCGGGTGAGAGTAAGAGAGTTCTTTCTTCCTCCTCTCGCCAATACAGCTCTAGGAGCACTTGTAATCTGTGAAGTGAATCGAATACAAACCTTCTGTGTGGGGAATTACCTCACTATCCCTCCCTGGATTCCCCTAGTGCTATTAGTCCCCACCTTTAGCCTATCCATGGCATCTGCCATGACACCACCACGACTATGACAATACCTAACTTCCAGTTATCCAGAGGCACAAAGACGTATGACAGCAGCACTAAACCGGAGGATTGGTTGATAAACTATGCTACCGCAGTGAAAATTGCTACAGGTAACTTGCGATGGGCTGTGAGATACGTACCTCAGATGTTGGAGGGGCCAGCAAGGGTATGGTTGAACAATTTGCCACCCGGAAGTATTAACTGCTGGATCGATTTTGAGGAAATGTTTATCAGCAATTTCTCAAGTACGTATCAGAGGCCAAATAGGCCACAGACCCTAGTTATGTGTAAGCAGAGACCAAATGAGACAGACCGAGAGTTTTTGACCCGGTGGTGTACCGTGAGAAACTCATGTGAGGGCGTGATAGAGTCACAGGCCACATCGTGGTTTGTGCAAGGATGCAAATATGCAAGCGAGCTGTGGCAAAAGTTGCAAAGGAAAATGCCAACTACGTTGGCAGAGATGATCCGGATTGCTGATTCGTATGCTTTGGGTGATCCGACCCAACCAAGGCTCGTGTCAAACGAGTCGAATGATGAGTACTACCAGAGAGATGGAGCTGGATCATCCCGGAGAAATGACTACAGAGGTAAAATAAGAGATGACAGACCGGATCACCGGTACAGTTTGCAACAAGTTGCAGCTGTGAATCAAGATCAGCCCGGAACAGGGAGCAATCAACGTCAAAAAACTGGAGGGAAGCAATGGACACCAAGGAATGATGGCAAGAAAACTTGGACACCAGAGCAGAAGAAACAGTGGCAAGAAAAGAAGGACCGTCCGAGGTATACTTATGAGTCAATGTTGGATCAGCCGTGTAAATTTCACATGCCAAATCCGAGTAACCCAACGGGTCATACAACGAGGCAATGTGAATGGATGCGTAAGATAGAACAAGGTGGTTCAGGGAATGCTCAGGCACCCTGGAATGATCAACCTCGGCAGGAGTTACCCCGGCAGCAATTGCTCTCCGGAGCGAACACGCAACAGCTAATGTTGCCTCCCCCTCCACCGAGGTATGATAATCATGAGAGAAGGGATGCAGTGCATCAAGTAGAAAACCAGAATCAGCCGGATCAGAGGTACCCTGGAAATGAGGGGAGGAATGAGTACAGGGAGCATCATCAGAGTTACTGTGTGTTTACCACCGAGGAAACAGATAGGAAGAGCTTGTAGCACCGACATATGGAGGTCAATGCGGTAATGCCAGCGGTGACGAGGTATATGCCTTGGTCGGACCAAGAAATCACATGGAACATCAAAGATCATCCCAAGCTTATGCCAAGTCCTGGTTCGTATGCGTTAGTGCTGGATCCGACATTCATTAGGCCAAAGATCAATGTGAGGTTCTCCAAGGTACTGATTGACAATGGTAGTAGCATTAACATCATGTATGCGGATACAATGCGCAAGTTGGGTATCTCGGAGAACATGCTCCAAGCTACAAGGACAACTTTCCATGGTATTGTATCAGGCATTTCTTGTGAGCCCATAGGAAAAGTCCGGGTTGACGTGTTGTTCGGCACAAGAGATAGTTGCCGAACTGAGAATCTGGAGTTTGAGGTGGTGAACCTGGAAAGTGCGTATCACGCGTTACTCGGAAGACCAGCATTGAATAAGTTCATGGCGAGCTGTCACATCAGTTACTTGAAGATGAAGTTGCCCGGGCCAAATGGAGTGATTACCATTGCTGGAGATTTCCGACGTTCCATTGAGTGTGTCTCAGCTGGGTCTAACTTAGCCGAGTCACTTGTGATCGCGCAAGAGAAAAGAAAAATCCAAGAGGTGGCGGCATTAGCTCAGTCCACGCAGCAGTATATGCCAGCATTGAGTAACCTGCATGGTAGCGTTTCGATCCAAGCCGCAAAGGATACTAAGAAAGTGCCTGTTGATGATATGTTCCCAGAGCGCACCGTAACAATTGGTGCCGGGTTGAATGATAAATAGGAAAGGGAGCTCGTCCACTTCCTCCGTGAGAATCGGGATATTTTTGCTTGGTCCACACAGGACTTGCAAGGTGTTCCGAGGGAGTTGGCTGAGAACTCTTTGAACGTGAGACCCGGAGCAAGGCCGGTGAAGCAACCTCTCCGCCACTTCACCGAGGATAGGAGAAAAGTCACTGGAGATGAAATAGCTCGGTTACTAGCAGCAGGATTTATCATGGAAGTGCTTTATCCGGATTGGCTCTCTAATCCGGTGCTGGTGGAGAAGAAGAAGGATGATCCGAATGTGGCAGTGGTTTGGCGTATGTGTATCGATTACACAAACCTGAACAAGGCGCGCCCAAAAGATCCATTTCCACTGCCAAGGATAGATCAGGTCATAGACTCAACCGCTGGATGTGAACTGTTGTCATTCATTGATGCATATTCTGGTTTCCACCAGATACCTCTGAAGCCGGATGATCAAATAAAGACTGCATTTATCACCCCGTATGGGGCTTATTGCTATCGCACCATGCCGTTTGGTTTACGTAATGCAGGGGCAGCGTACCAAAGATGTATGCAGAAATGTTTGCACGACCAAATAGGTCAAAATGTACAAGTGTATGTGGATGATGTAGTTATCAAGACCAAGGAAAGCAAAACGCTCCTTGACAACATCAGGCAGACATTCGCAAACTTAAGAAGGTTCCGAATGAAGCTTAACCCAGAAAAATGTACCTTTGGTGTCCTGGCTAGAAAATTACTCGGATTTCTCGTCTCCAGCCGAGGTATCGAAGTTAATCCAACTAAAATCCGGGCCATTGAACGAATGGAACTGCCGAAGTGTCTTAACGATGTCCAGAAGTTCACTGGTTGCCTGGCATTGTTAAGTCGGTTGGGAGAAAAGGGATTGCCTCTCTACCAACTCATGAAAAAGTCGGATAAGTTCGTCTGGACACCACAGGCCGATGAAGCCTTTGCTCACTTAAAGAAGATGTTAGCCACTGCACCAGTGTTAGCCTCTCCACTATCAAAGGAGCCAATGTTGCTCTACATAGCCGCAACCAACCGAGTTGTAAGTGCAGTGATTATGGTAGAGCGCGACGAAGAGGGTAAGTCGGTGCAAAGGCCAGTGTATTACTTGAGCGAGGTATTATCTGCCTCAAAGCAGAACTACCCACACTATCAAAAGGTGGCATATGGTGTCTATATGGCAGCGAAGAAGTTGAAGCATTACTTTGAGGAGCATCCCATCAAAGTAATATGTGAAGCTCCTATATCCGAGATAATGAGTAACAAAGATGCAAGTGGAAAAATTGCAAAATGGGCAATTGAACTGGCTCCCTATGTGCCACAATATGACAGACGAGAAGCAATCAAGTCTCAGGCCGTGGCGGAGTTTTTTGTGGACTGGGCCGAGGTACAATACGAACCACCGCCACCAGATCCGAACTACTGGAGGATGCACTTTGACGGGTCAAAAACAAGAACCAGGCTAGGCGCCGGAGTTGTGCTTACCTCACCAAAGAAGGACCAGCTGAAGTATGTGCTGCAGATCCATTTCACGGCATCAAACAATGTCGCTGAGTATGAAGCACTTGTGCATGGGCTCAAAGTGGCAAAAGAGATTGGGATACGTCGGATACTATGCTTTGGCGACTCGGATTTGGTAATACAGCAAGTGTCGGGATTGTGGGATGCCCTTGATCCAAACATGGCTCTGTACAGATTTCATGTGCAGAAGATATCTGGTTACTTTGAGGGATGTGAATTTCACCATGTACCCTAGGTGGAAAATGAAGCTGCCGACATGCTGTCGAAGCTCAGATCAACCCGACAAGCAATTCCACCGGGTGTAGCATTGGAACAACTCAGAAAACCGTCTATCAGGCCGTCCCTAGGAACCAACTCAATCTATGTCCCGGAAGATACAGAATCCGGAGCTATGCCCATGGACATTGACATGGGAGGTGGTTCGCGAAACCTGGGGACTGCATTAGCAAACCCGGGGACTGCATCAGCGAACCCGAGGACTGCCTCACAGGACCCGGGGACTGCTCAGCATGATCCGGTTGAAGTTATGCCAGTGGATCAGATGGAAATTGATGAGGATGTGTTACCTGTGCGAGCAATACCAACTTGGGCACTGCCTATATTTTAATTCCTGAAAGATGGAACGTTACCCACTGAGGAGGTGCTATCCAGGCAAACTCAGAGGAGACCAAAGGCATACACAATCATCAATTCCGAGTTATACAAACGGAGTGTGACCAATGTCCTCCAGCGATGCGTTGACCCGGAAGAAGGGCTTGACATCCTCTGAGATATACATCAAGGGGAGTGCGGGCATCATGCCTCGTCCCGAGCCTTGGTGGCAAAAGCATTCCGGCATGGATTCTACTGGCCAAGTGCCTTAGAACAAGCAGAAGATCTGGTGAGAAAATGCAATGGTTGTCAGAGGTATGCTACCAAGACACATATGCCAATGTCGGAACTCAAGACCATACCAATTACATGGCCATTTGCCGTATGGTGCTTGGATATGGTTGGCCCATTTAAACCAGCAAGGGGAAATATGACTCACATTTTTGTCATGGTGGATAAGTTTACAAAATGGATTGAAGTGAAGCCTATAAGAAAATGTGATGGAGATATGGCCGTAACATTTCTCAAAGACATTATCTTGAGATACAGTTATCCTCACAGTATCATAACTGATAATGACACAAATTTTGCTAAAGGAGCATTTGCACGATTCTGCCGGGATAAGAAGATCCGGCTGGACGTTGCCTCGGTATCCCACCCCGCATCGAACGGACAAGTGGAAAGATCCAATGGATTAGTGTTATCCGGGATAAAACCCCGACTCATTGAGCCGCTGCAAAGATCAGCGGGGTGCTGGATAGAAGAACTACCCGCGGTACTATGGAGTTTAAGAACAACTCCGAATCGATCAACAGGCTATACGCCGTTTTTCTGGTATATGGGCAGAAGCTGTATTACCAGCCGACATAGAGCATGATTCGCCTAGGGTCACCCAATACACAGAAGCCGAAGTGCAAGAAGCCCGGCAAAATTATGTTGATCTGCTGGAAGAAGCGAGAGAATTGGCATTGTCCAGATCTGCCGTATATCAGCAAAATCTCCGACGCTATCATAGTCGGAAAGTAAGCCCCCGAGTCTTTCGGGAAGGCGATCTGGTGCTCCGGTTGGTACAACGTACTACTGGCATGCATAAATTATCCCCCCATGGGAAGGGCCGTTCATTGTGAGCAAAGCATTGCACAACGATTCTTATTATCTTATCGATGCAAAGCCACAGGAAAAGAACAAGGCAGACAGGTCCAGAGAGGAATCTAAGCGTCCATGGAATGTAGCTCTACTTCGTCCTTTCTACACTTAGCTGAGAAGTGTATGTATCCGAGTCTTCTCATATGTCGGTATGTATGCCGGCAATGAGCCTATCAATGAAATGTTGGCACCTCGGGCAGTAACTCGGGGACTGCCTTAATAATATTTGTTGTTTTTTATTATTTATACATCAGCCGGAGTAAGTTGTTCTACTTAACTCGGATTAGTAGTGTGTGAGCACCAAAAACCCAACTCTTCGACTTGCTGCTGTCCAATAAGAATTGGCTTCATGGCAAGCAAGAGAACAAGTTTGGAATTGCGTAGCACATGAAAAACGACTAAGGAAAAGAGCTTAATCGAGTCGACGTGTGTTTTTTGGACTAACATTGTATTTACTTTCAAATTATTATGCTGAATTATTTTGAGCTAAGCCTAAAGTTTATAAGTATTGTTAAAACAATTTTTGAAGCTCGGATTCGTAAGTCGTAAAACCGAATCAAGGTAGACACGAACCGAGCCAGAAGATTGGACGAACAAGAAAATGAAACTCGAGGACTACGCCCAAGTTAATCCGGCATAAAAACTTAGTAGCAAAATATCACATGTGTACTGGATACAATTCCACCCAGCATACCGGGGATCTGATAAGTTTTCGAGTGTTTTCACTTAAGGAGCAGCAGGAGGAGGAAGTTCGGTGTCATCTTCGCCTTCTTCGATATCCGAGGCATCGTCCTCTCCATCCTCGCCCGAACCATCTTCAACGTTTTCAACCTCTTCGTCGCCAGCGGCTTCTAGGAAGCTCGGACCCTCAGTCCATTCATGAATGGGAGCATATTCAATAAGGCTATGGGCGCAAGCCTGGCGCCGAGCTACCCACTCCGGGTCATTGGTGCACTTGGATCCGGTGCGCAGGCGCGTCAGGAGGCTGAGATCGATCTTCTCGTAAAACGTGAGTATGTGGTGAAGAATGGTCTCAGCTGCAGCACGTCCAGCGGACTCCCTCCAAAGGTCGAGTTGGGTCTTGATCTCCGTCAGCTTTTCAGCAAGAATTGCGATTCTCTCCGGAGTGTCTTCGCCAGGATAGAACGTGTTGAAGACTCGGACTGAAACGTCAAGGAGATCCTTGCCATAGTTCTTGATGATTTCCACGCGAGATGACAGGCTGACCAACATGTCCTCCATGTCATAGGGAATGTCTTCACCGTCAGGAGCGACGGGAGTACCCCTATCTCGGCGGAAATTGGCAACGGCGGCGCTCGCAATGGGACTACCCTCTGGAAATTTGCCTAAAAACGGGACAAGAGAAGCAAGTAATGAAAAGACATGTGAGGTAACCTAGAGAAATATGCCGGATAAGGAAAAGGAACTTACATAAAATGTGGCTGTGGATCCAGGTCAATTCATTGATGCAATTATCGCGTCTTTTGCGGAGCTGCACTAGTTCAGCGTTCGCCGACTCAAGTTTGACGTCGGCCTCCTGGAGAAGTTCTCGGTCCTTAGCAATTTGGAGATTGAGGCGCTCGCGCTCTTCGGTGTAGTCCTGGCCAGCCTTTTCAAGCTCGGTTTGGTGCTGCACTTTCATCTTTTTCATTTCTGCCTTTAACTTGGCAATCTCGTCATTCTTGGTTCGGAGGAGGGCAAGCTCATCGTCTTTCTTCTTGAGCTCGGCCTGATGCTGCCCTGCTTGTTCAAGAAAATGCAGCATCATGTCAGGCACGAGCACACTATCTTCTAGCGATGCTGAAATAGTTTGTTAACCCGGCAAGGCCGAGGTATGAATGTTTGCTGAGTCAGGAAGAAAAGGAGATGGAAAGCAAAGCAGGGTCGGACAAAAGTAGCTTACCCTTAATCTGATCCAGATTCTTCCTCATAAGCTTGTTCTCAGCCTCCACCCCAGCTACGAAAACCGAATGACAGATTAGTTCAGCAGAAAGAGATGAAGGAAAACAGAAAAATGTGAAGAAGAGAACTTACCCCTTTTCTCATGCTCAGCGAGATGTGCATTGTGCTTTGCGAGCAGCATCCTGTGAGTATCCAGGAGACGCTGGAACTCAGCGCTCCGGCGGTTGGTGGTCACCTAAAAAGAGTACAAAAATTTAGCTTAAGCCTTGTGCATATTCGAAGCGTACAAGATCTGGGCCAAGTGGAACTTAACCCGGCTCTAGGTGTGTGTGCATATTCGAAGCGTACAAGATCCGGGCCAAGTGGAACTTAACCCGGCTCTAGGTGTGTGCATATTCGAAGTGTACAAGATCCGGGCCAAGTGGAAGTTAACCCGGCTCTAGGTGTGTGCATATTCGAAGTGTACAAGATCCGGGCCAAGCGGAACTTAACCCGGCTCTAGGTGTGTGCATATTTGAAGTGTGCAAGATCCGGGCCAAGTGGAACTTAACCCGGCTCTAGGTGTGTGCATATTCGAAGTGTGCAAGATCCGGGCCAAGTGGAACTTAACCCGGCTCTAGGTGTGTGCATATTTGAAGTTGTCAAGGAGCTACGTTAGTTTTCTAAGGAGCATCCGGCCGAGTAACAAATTACTCCCCCGGAGGCTCGGGGACTAATGGTTATATCGCTAGTGCATGCTAAGGAAAAGGTGAAGTAAAGTACCTCCATCATCCGGCCCGCAAGGTTAAATGCCTTGGCGGCCGTGTTCATTTGAGCAGAGAACTCGGCGAGACCGAACTTCTCCAGGAGATCGTCGTTGTAGACGAACTCTGCCTTGTTCCAGTTGTTCATAAACTCGATCAAGGTCGGAGGATATCGCTCACCGCTGAGCATATGGGACGCCACCAAGCCCTTCACATGTGCTTCCCTCCTCTCAACCTGAGCAAGGGCCGGACTGGTGTGCAGAACAAGTTGTTGCACATTAGCTGGCTCGGCAGGGGCGTCCTTCGGTGTTGGAGGCTTCTGGGCAAGCATGGACGCGAGGTACGCTGTCCAGACCCGGCGGACGCTGCCCTGGTGGCGTCAGGGGCTTTCTTGCCTTTGAGTTGCTGAGAGGAGGAAGTAGTTGCGGCAGATTTTCCCTTAGGAGCTGCCTGGGTACTTCCTCGCCAAGACTGAGAAGACTCGAACGAGGCGGAGGAGCTTGGCACTGGTGCTCTTGTTGTTGGTGCTGGTGCCGGAGTGGCTGCTGGTGCTGGTGCTGGAGCTGGTGCTGGTTCTAAGGTAGTCTCAGTAGTTGCTGGTTGCGGTGGAGCCGAGGTGGTGGATGCCGCTGCCTCGGCTGGGTCCGTCTCCCCCGCTCCGAGGTTGCCCCCCTCTTGACGAGGTGGGCTGGAACCCGGAGCAGCCGCAGAACCATCTGGAATAGGGCTCAGCGGGCGTGACTCGTCGTCACGAGGGGGAGAAGGGCTAGGTCGGAGCGGCGAAGAGATGCTAGATCCACTCTGGGGGACCTCCTCCGCAGCACTGCCGAATCAAATAATGTTAGAAGAGAAACTAAAACAATGCAAGGAAGAATAAGTTGTAGAGGGAAAAGAGGCTTACGCATCCGAGATCAGGGGCTCCTTGGGTTTCCGAGCCCTTCGTGCTGGGGCCTTGCCTGCTGGCTTGGAAGCAGTTTTGTCTCCGGACTTCTTTCGCCTTTTGGAGGGATGAGAAGGTCCGAAGGAGGAACTTGATGCAGCTCCACGCTTCTTCTTTGGCGCTACCGGAACAGGTTCACCCGTGGCAAGGGGAGGGTCCTCGTGGATCTGCCCACCGGGGTTAGCTGATGCCGGAAAAGCATAAGAAAGGGGGACAACATCAACAACTTCCATCACCTCAATATCCGAGTCATCCTCATCGTCGGGCCAATCTCTAATAGAAGAGAGTTTACCGGTGGGTCGCTTGGTCGCGTCGGACATTGGGAGGAACATCTCCTGGTCCGGTTCTTCCTCGTCCGAGCTCTCCCGGTCAGGCGCGCATTTGAGGGTGGGGTCGATGCCATCCTCAATAGTCTGCTGAAGGAATTGCTAAAGGAGAAAAAAGATAATAGAGTTAAAATACAACAGCAACCGACATAAGATCTAGTTCGGAGAAAGTGGGTGGCACGAAGCTTACCACGGGAGGAAGCCTATCCTGGCAATAATGCTCAATTCCCCACGTCCACTCAGAGGAGAAGTTCTTGTGGGTGGTGAAGAGCGCCTTGACCCGGTGGTAGATCTCTGTGTTGCTAAGCTCGAAGGACGAGGTCCGGTTGGGGTCAAGGCCCCAGCTCATGTGGCACACCTTGTGAGTGCGCTTCTAGAGAGGGGAGATCCGGTTGCGGACGAATGTGATCATGGCGTCCTCGTTGCGCAACCCGAGCTCCTTCAGCTCCTTGAACCTCTTATTGACCTGGTTGGCCAAGACAGTGGGCTTCTTGGGGACAACGTCCCATAACTCCGGGTTAGGAGGACCCGGAGCATAGGGGCGAAGCCGGATCAAATCTTCAGTGCCTTCATTCCGAACATAGAAGAAGGTCCGGGCCCATCCTTTGCAGGAATCCAGCCCGGTAACCCGGGGAAAGACAGAGAACCTCCAGGGTGAAATGGACGAAGCGCCGAACTGCGTAAGTTGTTTATCCTCCGGCTCTAGATCTATGTTCAGAATGACATTACGACGAAGGCGGAAAAACCGGATCCATAGCTCCTTCGTGGGACATAGTCCGGCATAGCCTTCGATCATGGAGGCAAAAGCAGAAAGAGAAGTAATTGCGTTGGCAGGAAGGTGATGCGGCTGGAGTTCATAGGTATTCAACCAATCTTGGAAAAAATCACTGACCGGCAAACCAAACCCCCGTTGGAAGTGCGACAAGAACACAACGTACTCACCCGGATTGGGTGAGGGGGCGAGTTCGGCGGAGGCGAGGCGCGCGATGACGCCGACAGGAATGCGTCTGGTGCGGTAGATCCAGTCCAGGTCGTCTTGGTAGACCCAGGACCCGGCCCACGTACCACGGTCTGCCGTGGCGCTGTCTTCTTCCATCTATTGCTCGGCGAAGACGAGCTCCTCTGTGGTCATCTCCAGTTCGTTGCCCTCACTGTCACTAGCAGCGGTGGGGGCAGCAGCCTAGATTGACAGCGACCCGTGACGGAGGAGGTGCGTAGCGGCAACGGTGATGTAGAGGTGTAGGGAAGCAGTGCGGCAGAGGCACTGCTACTTAGAGGCAGTGGCGGCGGCGCTGTCGTGGGGAAGACGAAGAAGAAGAAGAAGAGCTAGAGGTAGAGGGGCGCAGAAGGGGGAAAAGACCTAAGGGGTGCGTCCCTCCCCTATTTAACCACTCCCTCAAGGGGGAAGTGGGATCGTGTCAAACAAGAACGCCACACGGTGTGGCCGTGTATTGCCCGTGTGGACCAATCAGCAGCGAGCCACACAGAAGGCCACAGGGTGTAGCTGATCCCATGACGTGACACATTGATGCGGTTAACGAGGAGGCAGGCCAGACGTGATGTGCGCCATAGTGATAACTGATAATTACTGTAGCGGTTACGGTGGCTGGCCCTTAAAATGAGGCAACCTAATGATTAGCCTCCACGTGGGTTAGCGTACGAGAGAAGGAAAGAAGACCCGGATGAGACCGTGGTAACCCGGCCAGCAAGTGAAAACTTGGAATGTGCCAAGGGAAAGTAAAACCACGAGGTCCGAGTTAGGGTGGTAACCCGGCCAGCAAGTGAGAGCTTGGAACGTGCCAAGGGAAAGTAAATCCAAAGAATCCGAGATAAGGAGGAAACTCGAAGAAATAACATCCAAAGCTCGATAGAATTGAACCTGATGTGGCCTTAGCAGCCAAGGCAGCTAAGACCGCACCAGCTTCAGGGACTAATGTTGAGGGGATACCCCCAGGTAGGGTCACACCGGGGTATAAAGGCTGAGTTAGCCGAGGTTCAGCAAGGCTAAAGCGGATGCTGGCCGGGTCACCTCAAGGCAGGCCGAATCACGGGGTAACCCGGACCAGGGGGCGTCCACCTAACTAGGTCTCAACCGACTTAAGCAGTAAGTCGGAATGGCATATTTAACTTGTATGCAGGAACGGATGTGGCCAGATCAACTACGATCCGGGTCATGGCAAGCTTCTAGGAGAAGGAAGGAATCTCGCTGGTCAAAAGAAGCCCCGGTACGCACTGCATGAGCGAAGCAAAAGAGGGCAGGACCACCGAGGCGTGGCCGACAAAGGTGACGACGCCCGTGTCGGCTGACGTAGGCGCCGTAGAGGCTCACGTAGCCTCTGCATGGGTGACGCGGGGGAAAAGCACCCCGGTCGGTTTGCTATTTTGGGAGGAGGCATATTCCCTGGAATATGCCTCCACGTATGCCCTAAGTGGAGACCTAGCCACCCCTATATAAGGAGGGCTAGGGCCTCTATAGAATGGGTTCCTCTATGCTGATTGGTGGTAGATTCTAAGGGTCTTGTATGGGTTAACTGCGGGTGAGAGTAAGAGAGTTCTTTCTTCCTCCTCTCGCCAATACAACTCTAGGAGCACTTGTAATCTGTGAAGTGAATCGAATACAAACCTTCTGTGTGGGGAATAACCTCACTATCCCTCCTTGGATTCCCCTAGTGCTATTAGTCCCCATCTTTAGCCTATCCATGGCATCTGCCGTGACACCACCACGACAGTCCTTCAAGAACAGCATTGCGGTCGCAATGGGACTCTAGGTGAATATTGTCTGCCCGTATGAGCCAGGCTATGAATATTTATATGTCGGGATCTTTTTTGAATAACCATAATACTACACTACAACAATTAGAAGAAATCCGCAAGTGACTCTAATTTGAATTCACTAGTCTTGTTGAGTTTTATATATTTCAATATAACATATCTGCCAATCCCGATATTCCCACATTTCATCCTGGTCTAGTGTCCATTTCTGAATGAAAGAAATGAGCTTTTTTCAGCGCCCCTTCACTCACTTTTGAATGACTCCTTTAGCACTCTCTTTTTTATATAAAAAGATAAATAGTTTACCTTTACCATACCTTCCAAGCAAGAGTGTTTTATTGCAAGATTAAGTTATTATTGAACAAAGATCAATTCTCAGGATAAGATCAATTGGGAAGCACTTTTTCTTATTCTAGCAAACGGAATTGAATTGGTCTAATTTAGGACTTTCCAATCTATTTTTATCTTACCTAATTCTATCTACGCCCAGGGGGATAATACCGAAACAATCCTTTTTTATCATAGAGGAGCCGTATGAAGCTAAGGTTTCATGTACGATTTTGCAATAGCGGTGGGAGCTATGATGTTATTATCGATTATGATTATCTAACAGTTCAAGTACAGTTGATATAGTTAAAGCACAACCAAAATATGGTTTTTTTATGGAATCTTTGGCATCAACCTATAGTCTTTCTAGTTTTTCGAATTTCTTCTTTAGCCGAATGTGAAAGATTACCCAGAGGGGGAATTAGTTGCTGGTTATCAAACCGAATATTTCGGTATCAAATATGGTTTATTTTTTCTTGTTTCTTACTTATCCTTATTAGTTTCCTTTTTATTTGTAACAGTTCTTTAGGTGGAATTTCTCTATTCCCTACCTATACACGATTCTCCCAGTGTAGGAATCACACTAGTTATCTTGACCTTGATTCGGTCAAGGAGTTTTTCCTTACTATACTCTAGTACGAACAGGAAAAATAATATGTGTACTCAACGGTGCATTATTAATTATCTGGGATTTCTTTTTCTCTTTAAAGCAAAACGGTGTCTTGACTCTCAAGAATAGCGCGTGTTAATATCCATGTAGATAAAGATAGATATAGCAATGAACTGGATGCATAGTAAAACTCAAAACTTTTGACTTGTTCTCGTAGGCTAACTAACCAAATCATAGGATCTAACATGAGACCGGATAAACACCATGCCCCCACCGCGACTATCTATATAAGCTAATTTCTCGACCTCAATCGACTCCCAAATCTCAATTGCTTTGGATCTCTCTCTCCCTCCCTTTCGCCGCGTGCGCCGTCCAATCTAAACCAATCCCAAATCCCAACTCGTGTGTTCCCCCACCCGCTCATGGCAAACAAGATGATTTCGGCCCGCAATGTCATCTGCAATTTCATATCCTTCGGCATCTTCCTCTCCCTGTGTAAGCCACCGCCGCCACCCCCCTCATCCGCTTGTCTAGTCTACTATCTATGGAAGGTGGTTGGTAATTAGGGTTTGATTCTTATGAGGGGCGCTTGCTTTTTTGCTTGTACATGTACAGGCCGATGTTCTGGCGGATCATCAAGAACAAGGACATAGAGAAGTTCAAGTCGAACCCGTACCTAGTGATGCTGCTCAACTGCATGCTCTGTGTGTTCTACGGCATCCTCTGCATCATATTCGGCTCGGCAATGTACGCCTCCCCTCTCACCATCATGATACGTATACACATACCCATCGATCCATCACGCGAGATAATCCACGTGCATAGACGTCTTTTTAGATCTATATTGGTAGATGTTAGTGATATTGTTGGGGAATAGGCGTGCATTCCCCTATTAGTTCGGTTGGTGGCGGCGGTAATGTTGTTGGTGTTGTGTGGATGAGGGTTTTAGAGGTTAAGTTGTCGTGCATGGTCACTTACTGCTGGGGTCAATCAAGGATTTTTTTGACCCAACGGTTAGTGACGCGTTGCCTTTGAAGTTCAGAATGGATTGGTGATTCAGGGGTTCTACTGTTTAAGATTAATAAAGTCAATATTAATTCTTCTAGAACTTCTATTTAAGAAGAGATTAGCCATATTCATCTTCTCCAGTCTCCAGGTTCTTTTCTGATTACCGATCAATGATGGGTTGCCATCATCTTTCAAATCTGTTGCATGATCTAGACACAGTGATCTTTGAAAGATCTTGCAGCTTACTCAGGGCAAGTGACTCATCAGGTTATAGTTGAGGCATTCATTATGTACCACTATTAGCATACCTTAGTTGCTGATTGTTTTGGAAGCATGGATGCGGAAGCCAATTTTGGAACCAAATCCATCTCTAAAAGATGCATCAATGGTCATGTTTTAACCATCATGTCAAATCTCTTGTTTCCCCCTTTTACTAGTCAAAACCAACATGCTACCTTTTGGGCTAAACTGTCATGGTGTTCGTGTGGCACATCCCAAGAATATGTTGCTCTATGTTCCGTCAAAAGGCGTAGTTTCTACCTAAAAAGATACCATAGCCCCTATGTGTCCTCTGATTATCGATGCGGTATCCTTGGCTGATTATAGTTGCATTCAATACATGTAGTCCTGTTGTACAATTGATTAGCCAACCAAACTTATTCTATTGTTCTCTCCAAACTCGTTGGCTGTTGAGTGATGGGTCTAGAATGGGAGGAATATTTCATCTAATGGAAAAAATGTTCAGCTTCATCATAAACATATGTGTTCAGCTAGGGGATGCAAGTTTTAGGTGTGCCAGATTTTGGATCATGTGTTCTTGGATGGAGATACTACATGTGTCCCTGTACCAGTCTGTGCTTTTTGTGATCTTCCCTTGCCAACTCTGTGAGATGATCACGTTGAAACAGAAAAGGGATCATGTATGTCAGTTTCTTCTCGTGGGTCATGTGGTCTAGGTGTAGAGTTCACTAATATTAGCTGCTGAATTGATTTACATTTTACATAGACTATAGAATCAATATTGTTAATTATATATGTATTTTTGGAACGCTCAAGCTGTTGCATCCTATGCTTGGAATTAATGAATAGATATTTTCATGGGGAGGAACTCATGTGTATTGTGGGTTGCGTGCAGGGTAAAGTGATCAAGACCAAGAGCATCGAGTACATGCCCTTCTTCCTGTCGCTGGTGAGCTTCCTCAATGGCGTCTGCTGGACGTACTAAGCTCTCATAAAATTCGACCTCCACATCACGGTCAGTAATATCTCCATCTTCAGGTTCCAACCAAATCTTATATAACTTGAGAGTGTCTCTCTAACCGTGTCGGCTCTTGTCTTCGTTCGTGCACTACAGATCCACAATGGCCTGTGTGTGCTGTTCGGCCTCGTCCTGTAGCCTGCTACTACAAGGAGACCCCCCAAAAGGAGAAGCTCAAATTGTATTGAAGGCCCGCCTGAAGAATAGGGAATAAATAATCACTATGTCTGTTAAGAACATATCTAGTTTCCTTTTTCGTAATGCACTTTTCATACCTCGAAAGTTCTATTCCAGATTGCCTTTGAATCAACAAGTAGTTTTATCAATAATTGCAATTTCTACTGAAATAGAGGCTATCTATAATGATGAATGGAAGAACCGAGGTGTTCTGCCCTATGATAAGGTCAAATTGCAAGAAAAGTTCATAAGGTCTGACTTACCCCTAACGCATAAGGCGAAATTATCATATTATAGGCGGTCTGATATCCCTGATTTTCAATACAATAGAATCGTTCATGATGCTGAAGCTAGATTATGTTATGCCGCTCTCGTCAATGAATGCGATGGTGAATGGGTTCATATCTTTGAAGCGGATAACCCATCAGACTCACTTTTCATAATGTCACTAGTAAGTATTCTGATGAAGAATTATGTGCGGAGGCGAATAAACATCCCTAAACGATTGAACAATATTAATGATTTGCATAGCTATCACTATGACTTATCAATCAACAAAGACAAGTCAAAAATATCTATCAGTTAATATTGACTCCCTATCATTTTGATAGGCTGTCAATGTGCAAACATATGGATGTGATCTTGAGTCAGACTGCGATGCTTAGTGCGGTCATTCACCATTTTATCAATTTACCGATCATTAACTCGCGTTACCAGACTTACCTTTGTTGCCCCCACGCGCCACCGTTAGGAGATATTACTACATGTCTATATCATGTTCTATATCAATATATGTTTGATAGACACTTTATAAGAAAGTATCCTGAAATCATTTTTACCTGATGTGGAAACGAAGTTTTAATCATGAACCAATTCACTTCTCAAAAGAAAATTAGTAAACTCAAGATAATGGAGTTTTTAGACACGCTCGAGGGCATAAGTGGGAATGTAGAGAATTCCATCTATTGCATGGATGAGCCAGATCCACAAAAAATAGATGGGTATATCAACCCACTTGATTATAATGGGTTATCTTTCACTAAAAGACCATATATGCAAATATGGCTTCATGATTGCGAGACAGTGACTGTTCACACAATCATTGATGTCAAAGGGAATTCGAAAATGTTCGATGGTCATGGAAAGGATAAGGTTCAATGAATGGCTTGTCTATGAAGGCTAAAAGCAAGCAAGATAGGTGGGACATTGACAATGGAGGATACGATTAGTAGTAGTAGAGTATTCATAATCAAGACAATTACAATGGAGACTATTATTAGGAGACTATTGTGATTTCTTTTCTATTGTCAGCTTTGCTCAAACAACTTAATTTGTGTCATCATAATGAATCAGAATCTGTGCCATCGTAATGAATTAGAATTGAGAGTGCAGGTTCCAGCATAGCTTTAGGGAGGTACAAGGCTATTTTCATACTTGAATTTGTTATTAGTCTAATTAGCGTTTAAACGATAGTTGAGCTGGGTTTCTTCAGGATCATACATATGGTCTGCTCAATTGTTCTTAAACTATCGTCCCTAACTTCTTCTAGTTATGACTGTCATCTTTACCCATGCTAGTCCTAGTTGTTTATGTGTACACAGGTTGTGTCTAACCCACAGTTGTCATGTCTCTAGTGAAGGTAATCATTGTATTGACTACAAGCAAGATAATGATAACTAGGATATCAGTCAAACTAAAGGTTTTGATATTCCTAAAAGTAAAATCCTAAAGATCTCAATAATTCAAATGCAAATGTCATGAAAACCTATCTTGATGCTTTGATTCATCGACTTTACTTTGAGTTCAATGAGTTTTCTCCTATAACAGTGATGATTCGCTTGACAGATTCTTTGTCCCTAAAGATCAATCTTTAAATGGAACAACTAATCCACCAACTTTAAATGATCAAGATCAATCAAGTGTATCTAGAATGAATCTTGACAAGAAATCGTCTCCTATAAGCTCCATCATTGACAAGGGACTTACCTCCTGGAGAATCCAAATCCAAGATGTATGCCTGATTCACCAAACCATACGAACCATCGCGACATGAGCAGATGTTCCCCTTAGAGGAGGGGGGGTGTGGAAGGAGGAAAACTGCTATCAGAATATCAGGGGAGGATAGAAATTCCAGCTTTTGAGGAATTGTGACATTCACCATAACTACTACTATCGGCCAGGCTCAACGCTCTAAAATAAAAAAGAGGATTCTTTGTTTGAGCAATGCCTGCCTTTTCTAGTACTGTTCACCAATGTGTAACCTTTAATACCTCTATTTATAAAGATACTAACTACTCAAATCATGTGGCATGTTGTAACATTAGGTATCATGTTTATGTGCTTTTGTGTATGCATGTTTTTAGAATTAGCATTTTGGGGTAAGGACCTGCATGTAATGTTACATCCTTTCAAATTAGCATATTTTTAGAAACATATCGAACTTTCATCCTGCATTATGTGTGCCAAATGGGATCATTGTTTACCTCAGACCATTCAATGCGCTATCTCCATCCTCTCATTAATCTCTATACTAGAAGAATTAATTAGTCCCAACCCTTTTATCATCGGCCTTGTTGAACTAATTACTTTCGTCTTTGTGCCACCTCAAAGAAGACATTTGATCATGGGATTTTTTGTGATGAGGCTAGTTTGAACTATGCTTTTTCTCCTTTCTACACCCCTCTCGACACAAGTTTCACACATCCAATTTTCTTATTAGAAACTCCCTATAGATATACTTCTTACTGACTGATTATGGCTTCCCTTCCTAAAGAAGGAAATGAAATGTCGGGAGGAAATAGAGATGATAGGACCACCTGAATGCTGGAGATGAGTGCTCGTCGTAATCCCTCGAGGAAAGCAGAGGCCCTCGTGGAAAGATAAAATAAAATGAAAAGCACAGCTGCCTCTACCTAGAGCAAAGAAGCTTTGCCAGTCTTATCACCGGATTCACCATATTTAGCTTTAAGGTCTTGACTCTCAAATCGGATATCTCTTTCATTCACAAGAATTGCATATTTTGTATGATTGGTGATTTGAAATTCTTTCTTTTTACTATTTGGATGGAATTCATGAACGAGTAGATCAAACAAAAGAAAGCAAAGCATTCACTCCTAAACTAAAGAACTAATCTACTGAGCTAGCCTCCCGTTATGCGCCAATGCTTGAACATGACCGTTGACCTTTACCAAGCCAGTTTCCTATAGTTGACCAATACAATTCGACCGATTGAGACAATAGGGTGGATGTGACCGATGGATTTGAAGAAGGAAATCATTTTTGACTGATTCAGACCGAGTATGATATACAAGAAAATAGGTTTTGAAGAGGTACTCATAATACAAATATCATTTAATGAATTGCCCGATCGATTACCAATTGACCCAGTACATCATCCCTTGACCCCTTGGTTTTGATCCACTAACTCCATCACCTTCTACTTCCATTAAACTGACAACATCAGCCCCCATTTCAGCAACTCAATCCACTCATCCTACAATTACTCACACATGGGATAATACTCGCACCTTTCCCGATCATGTTGTCAACAAAAAAAAGTTCATCCTTGGCCTCTTGAGTCCTCACCAACTAAGCCCACGTGTTTATATATGGCCAATAAATGTTCCATTTGGCGTTCTGTTATTTGCAGAAATTAAGTTTATGCTTGCAAAAAAGTTTTGATTCTAAAAAATTATATGAACAGTCTACTATACAAGCAAATCTTTGCTTGTTGTCATCGCAAGTAAGTAGGTAACGCAGATTTCAATTTGTAGTAAATATAATAAATGTACGAGGCGAAGATATAGGAGGTAGGAAACAAACATAATGTCAATACATGTCAATCACACTCAAGGATAGATAATTTAGCATTCCATCACAACATAAACTAAAAACAAATGAAGAATATAGCTAATAAATAAGTCAAAAGCTCATCAAGCATAGTTTGATGCTCGTCAAGCACAGTTTGATGTGATCGTGCCAGCGGCATCACTGATTGGTTGCGGCTAACTTCTCTCTCTTCATCTCTCAGAGTTTGTTTTAAGTGATCTTCTTGGTAGTAGTTACCCCTGTCAGAACCATTGTCTACTCTTTCATTGCCCTATGTGGGTCTGCCAGCCAGCCGAAAGTAGAGAACAACATTGTAAGATCTGGGGCAACAGTCAACTCTCTGTTATAGCAGCTATTTCTTATTCATTCAGGGCACCCTTTCATGTGTTTAGTCTGAACCCTTGAGATTCAGATATCAATATAGATTGGATTCGTCGCATCTAGAGGAAGAGCTCAACCTGAAACCGTAGAGTGAAGTTGGACGAATGATGTGGTAGTGGGTCAGGCTTATGATAACCTTGGTTGGGATCATCGCCCGACGCGCGTCATTCATTTTAAATAATCTTCTAGATTTTCTGCTCTATTAGCAGAGCGTTTGGAGGCCAAGGCTCAAGAGGTTGTTCCGGGTCGCACTCATCCGCCCACCTGGGACCTATCGAGGGGAGGGAAGTGGAAGGTTGACGTGAGGTGGACGGCTCTCCTAGTCTTCACCTAATCATGGAAGAGGGGAGTATCAACTCTCTCGTGCCTTTATTCAGCTTGCTTCTTCCCGTTCGTCCATTCAGGATGGGGCAGGCAGCCCACATACATAGAGATAAAAAGAGGGGGTACCTTGTATATCGGTCGAAGAAGGCAACAAACAAGTGGAAGCAACCAATGCTTTGGTCATTCAACTCCTTGATGCCAGTCTGTGCTTGCTTAAATCATTCTATGATTGTTTACAATTTTGTCTTCTATTTGACATGAGGGATAGAGGGTGGTCTCGGAGAAAGAAAAGTGTTGATTCCAGGCGCATTATGGTACGACTGAGACTGTCGTGGTGGTGGCACGGCAGATGCTATGCATAGGCTAAAGATGGGGACAATGAGCACTAGAGGTATCCAGGGAGGGATAGTATGGTGATTCCACACATGGATGATTTGTATTCAATGGAGGATTACAAGTGCTCCTTGAGATGTTCGTGGGCAGGAGGAAGAATCACTTCTCTACTACCTACACCTCTCTCTCTAGGGTTTCCCTTAGTAAAAATGGCCGACCCTCTCTATGGAGATCCTGGTGCTCCTTATATAGGGGAGCCCAGGTTACTAGCTAGGGCATACATGGAAGGCATATTCTCCGAATATGCATCTCCCAAAATAGCAAAGTGGTGCGCTCCTTTTACCCTTCGAAAGCCGCTCAGGACCCATGGTGTAATCCTCTCTAAGCCTCTTGCGTGAGCCTCTACGGTGATGTGTCACCTGACCAAGAACGGTCAGGTAACGTCACCTTTGTCAGCCCGTACTCGCTGGTCCTCCCCTCTGTCCTCTGCGCTCACGCTAGAGTGGAGAGAGAAAACCTTTGAGCAAGGAGATTCCTTTGTTCTCTTGTAAGCCAAGTGGTAACCCGACTCAGGCCTGGTTAACTCAGACCTATGGGTACTTGCAAATAAGTTATAAAGAGGTTTCCAGCATACACTTTATGTCGGCCGAGGTTACGCTGGGTGAACTCCGTCCCGGCCGGGTCTACCGTAAGTCGGCCTGCCTTGAGGTGACTCGGCCAGCTTCCGCTTTGACCTTGCCATACCTCGGCTATCATGGCTATTATACCCTGCTTTGACCCTACCTGGGTTATCCCCCCAATAGAGACTAAGTTGGGTAGGAGCAAGCGGTTGGATTTTTTCTTCAAGACCAAAGATATTCGGCTTCCTCTTCATCAAGTCACGAAATTCGACCCGTAGCACCAAAACTAGAGCAGGCTCAAGACAAGCAAGAACAATCAGTCAGCACCGATCAGGTAGGAAGCAAACAGTAAGCTAAGAATACTAGAAGAAGGTGGTCGCTCAGCCAAATCCCTAGTTCAACCAGAATAGTAGGGAAAGTGGTAGAGGCCGCTCCATAGCGTTGTTCATCGCACTCTAATCCACTTTATAAGAAGCAACTATTCTATTGGACTGCTTGGCTATAAAGCGTATAAGTAAGAACTCTGGGGAAGGAATCCGATCTGTAGATGAAACAGAAGCAGGCAAAAGGCAAGCGCACAACAAGGAATTTTCTATACTAGGTCAAATCAACATTATGGAATCTACTCCGTGAAGGGAATATGCCCTAAGAGGCAATAATAAAGTTGTTATTATACATATTCCAAGTATATGATAGATGTTTATTTTGCATGCTATAATTGTATTAATTTGGAAACGTTAATATATGTGTGTTTAATAAACAAAAGGAAAGTTCCTAGTTATGCCTCTCTTATAAACTAGCTCGTTGATTAACAAGATGATCAAGGTTTCCTGATCATGGACATTGGATGTTGTTAATAACGAGGTCACAACATTAGTGGAATGATGTGATGAACATTCATCCAAAGTATAGCATTACGATCAAAGTCATTGTGTTTATATTGCTATAACATCTAACGAAGTAATCCTAGTCCTTAGACCATGAGATCATGTTAATCACTAACACTGGAAGAGTATCTTGATAACATCAAACATCACACCATGAAAGGGTGATTATAAAGGTGGGTTCAGTACTAAGAAAGTGTTATGTAGAGGCTCATGGATCAAGAGTGGGATTTGTCCATCCCGATGACGGATAGATATACTCTGGGCCCTCTCGGTGATATCACATTGGTTAGCTTGCAAGCAAGTGATAAGATCACTAGAATGTTATATCACGGGAACAAGAAAAGAGTACATGTCGGTAACGAGATCAAACTAGGTATGGAGATACCGATGATAGAATTTGGGACATGTAATATATCGCGAGACAAAGGTATTTAGTTACTTAGCGTTAAAGGTTCTCAGGATCATAGAAGTCATCCTAGAATGTGTAGGAGTCAATATGGATCTCCAGGTCCCGCTTCTGATTATTGATATGAGAGGGGTCTCGATCATGTCTGCAATATTCACGAACCTTAGGGTGACACACTTAAGGGACATCAACACCATTTGGAGCAAATATGTTTCAGACGAATGAATTGCAAAGCGCTGGAATTATTTCAATAGACACCAAAACTGTTTCGGGTGAAATTGATGAAATTGGTTCTGCATGTAATATTGAAATGTTGCAGGGGGTTTTATGTGAATGTTTGTTAATTAAAGTAATTAACAAAATTCTGAATAAAATTAATAAAAGAGTTTTATTAAATGAGAGAGCATTAAATTTGGAGAAATTTAATACATTTAAAGTGGAGACTTTAAAAGAGAATGTGAAGGGCATTTTAATGTGGAGGGAGTTACCACCACATGAATGGGGGAGGTGAGGGGTCACCCCCCATGTGGTGCTAGCCATGGGGAGGGGTACCCCTCCTCCTATAAAAAGCTACCCCTCTCACCCTTCTTCCTCACACCTTCTCGTGAAGGATCTCTCTCCCCCTCTAGAATTATTTCCCCATGGTCTCGGATTAGTGAGATAAATGTTCTCGGTGGCATTTCGTCTGGAAGGAGTTGCTGCTTCTGCTGCATCGTTGGAGCGAGGAGGCGGAGGTTGTTCGGTGGCCTGAACGTGTGTGCGAGTGCGGATGCACTGCTGGTTTGCGGCGCTAGGACTTCCACACGATCTTGAGATCGACAAGTGTACGACTACATCATCCACGAGTTCCTACTCGTTAACAAAACTTTGTTGTCTTCGAGGGTAAGTTCTCCATGGATGTATATCCACCCGTTGCTTATATCTAATAGATAGATCTTGGCGTATAGTTCCCATCGTAGGATTTTTTTTGTTTTCTATGCTGCGAACCCTTCAGTGGTATCAGAGCCTGATCTATGCGTAGGTGCTTTGCATGGGTAGAACACATAAGAGTATGTGGGAGGTGATGATCATGTTATTGCTTCTTATATCTACTTTGGATATTGGTGGCATAGTGGGATGAAGCGGTCCAGACCAACCTTACATGTCATCGCACATGAGACCGGTTCCACGACTAACATGCACATAGTTTTGCATAAGTGGCTGGCGGGTGTATGTCTCTCCTACTATAGTCAATATCTGATTTACAATGAGTTGCTAATAATTAGGTTATCATCGTTGTGGTTCCATGTTCGTAGGTAAGAACGGTTCTATCTTCGAAATCCCTAAGACACGTAAAAACTTGCAATTGATTAATTAGAAGCATCTAGTTTAGATCATTGTTGGGCTTGTGTCATGATATGGTAATGTTGTGAGTTGATGTATAGTTGATACCCTTACAACACACTTAACGTGTAAGTTCCATAGACCTTGGCCTTATACACAAAGGAATGATAGAGATCATACCACGATGCATATGATAGTGATCAAATGCAAGAACCATATCATTTCACTTTACACATATGATGTTCGCATCTTATATTGCTAGTTTAGCGTTTTAGTAGCGTTATAAGATGATCCCTCATTTAAATATCAAGATAAAAATGTGTTCTTCCTTAAGTACACACCGTTTATGTTTCGCCGCTTCAAGACATCATGTGATGATCGGGTGCACTTGAATCCATGATCATATTTCGGGTGTAAGATAGTTTTACACACGCGAGTACTAAGGTTCTTGCTTGGCGAGCCTAGCATGTACAGACATGGCCTCGGAACACGGACCAAAAGGTTAAGCATGAGTCATATAGTTGATATGATGCCCATATAGATGCTCGCCTTTGAAGCTATACCAACTCATGTGATGATCGGACTTGGTGTAGTGAATTTGGTTCATGTAATCACCAAAAAGACACGAGGGATGTTGTTTTTGAGTGGGAGTTTAGTTAAACACAATCTATCATAAACTTAGTCTAAATAAACTTTACAAATTCTGTTGTAGATGACACCACCTGCTTTTAATTTCAATGTGTTCATGGAGAAAGAGAAACTTGCTACGAATGGTAGCAACTTCACCAACTGGGCTATGAATTTGAGGATTCTCCTCTCTGTTGCACAAAAGCAATATGTGCTAGAAGCGCTGCTAGGCCCCCCCACCAGCTCCTGATGCCCCTGACAAGGAAAAGAATGTCTATGTGACTCGTCAGGAGGACCACAACTTAGTTCATTACGGCATACTGTATGGGCTAGAGCCAAAACTTCGAAAGCATTTCGAAAATGGCAATGCCTTTGATACCATGGGTGAATTGAAAATGATTTTTGATACCCATGCTGTCGTAGAGAGTTATAATGCTCCATAAAAGTTCTTTAGCTGCATGATGCAAGAGAACAACTCCGTAAGTGAGCACGTACTCAAAATGTCTAGGTACGCCGATAAGCTTGTGTCCTTGGGAATAACGATTCCTATTTACTTTGGCATACATCGTGTTCTCCAATCTCTGCCACCTAGCTATAAGAGCTTCTTGATGAACTATAACATGTAGGGCATGAACAAGACTCTCCCCGAGCTTCTGTCAATGCTTAAGACTACAGAAGTGGAGATTAGGAAAGAGCATCAAGTGTTGATGGTCAATAGGACCACTGGTTTCAAGAAAGACAAGAAGGGTAAACAGAAGGGAAAGAATTGTGGCAAATCTGTTGCTGTGCCTGAAAAGAAATCCCGGGCTGGCCCTAAGTCTGATACTGAGTGCTACTATTTCAAGGGGATTGGCCATTGGAAGTGCAACTACCCCAAGTACTTGGAAGACAAAAAGGCCGGCAAGGAAAACAAAAGTATATATGATATACATGTTATTGATGTGTACTTGACTAGTACTCGCAGTAGCACCTGGGTATTTGATACTGGATCGGTTGCTAATATATGTAACTCGAATCAGGGGCTGAGGAACAAGCAACCGCTAGCAAGGGGTGAGGTCAAGATGCGTGTCGGCAATGGATCAAGAGTTGATGTGATCGCCGTCAGAACGCTGCCTCTCCACCTACCATCGGGATTAGTTATAAACTTAAATAATTGTTATTTGGTTCCTGCACTGAGCATGAACATTATATCCAGATCTTGTTTGATGCGATGTGGTTATTCGTTTAAATCCGAAAAAATGGTTGTTCGATTTATATGAATAATATCTTTTATGGTCATGCACCTGTGATGAATGGTTTATTTCTATTAGATCTCGATAATAGTGTTACACATATTCATAATGTTGATGCTAAAAGAATTAAACTTGATAACGATATATCTGCATATATGTGGCACTGCCGTTTAGGTCATATTGTTGTTAAACACATGAAGAAACTCCATTATGGTGGACTTTTGGAATCACTTGATTTTGAATCATTTGATACATGTGAGCCATGCCTTATGGGTAAGATGACTAGAACGCCGTTTTCCGGTTCAATGGAACGGACAACAGATTTATTGGAAATCATACATACTGATGTATGCGGTCCAATGAGTGTGTCGGCGCGAGGTGGATATCGCTATTTTGTTACTTTCACGGATGATTTGAGTAGATACGGGTATATCTATTTGATGGAACATAAGTCTGAAACCTTTGAAAAGTTCAATGAATTTCAGAATGAAGTGGAAAATCATCGTAATAGAAAGATCAAATTTCTGCGGTCCGACCGTGGAGGTGAGTATCTAAGTTACGAGTTTAGCACACACATGAAAGAGTGTGGAATAGTTTTACAACTCACTCCTGCCGGAACACAACAACATAATGGTGTGTCAGAACGTCGTAATCATACTCTATTGGATATGGTTCGATCTATGATGTCTCTGACTGACATGCCACTGTCATTTTGGGGTTATGCACTGGAAACCGCTGCATTCACTTTAAATAGGGCACCGTCTATATCCGTTGAAACGACACCGTATGAATTATGGTTTGGAAACAAACCTAAGCTGTCATTTCTTAAAGTTTGGGGATGCGATGTTTATGTGAAGAAACTTCAGCCTGATAAACTCGAACCCAAAGCGGAAAATGCGTCTTCATAGGATAACCTAAAGAAATAATTGGGTATTCCTTCTATCACAGATCCGAGGGCATGGTTTTCGTTGCCAAGAATGAATCATTTCTAGAGAAAGAATTTCTCGTGAAAGGTGTGAGTAGTCGAAAGGTAGAACTCGAAGAGGTTATTGAACCTTCTTGTCATGAAATGGCGAGTGGTGCAACACAGGAAGTTGTTCCGGAGTTGACTTCACCAAATAAAGAAGGAACTAATGATAATGATCATGAAAATCTGAAAGAGGACACTACCGAACCTCGCAGGTCAAGCAGGACACGTGCAGCTCCTGAACTGTACGTGAATCCTATTGTAAATTTCATGGTTGATGAAATAGATGACCCTGCGACGTATGAAGAAGCGATGATGAGCCCGGATTCCAACTAATGGCTAGAAGCCATGAAATCCGAGATGGAATCCATGTACGAAAACTAGGTTTGGACCTTGGAGGACTTACCTCACGACCGAAAGGCCGTTGAGAATAAATGGATTTTCAAAATAAAAACTGATGCTGATGGTAATGTAACCGTCTATAAAGCTCGACTTGTCGAAAAAGGGTTTCGACAAATTCAAGGAGTTGACTACGATGAGACATTCTCTCCCGTAGCGATGCTAAAGTCAGTTAGATTATGTTAGCAATTGCTGCATATTTCGATTATGAAATATGGCAGATGGATGTCAAAACTTCGTTCCTCAATGGTAATATTGAAGAAGAGTTGTATATGATACAACCAAAGGGTTTTTTCAATCCTAAGGATGCTAACAAGGTGTGCAAACTTCAAAGATCCATCTATGGACTGAAGCATGCATCATGGAGTTGGAATCTTCGCTTTGATGAGGTGATCAAAGAATTTGGATTTGTCCAAACTTATGGAGAGGCTTGTATTTACAAGAAAGTGAGTGGGAGCAATGTGGCATTTCTAATATTATATGTGGATGACATATTATTGATTGGAAATGATATAGATCTTTTAAACAGTGTTAAAAGTTATCTAAACAACAAATTTTCTATGAAGGACCTTGGTGAAGCATCATATATATTAGGCATAAAGATCTATAGAGATAGATCAAGACGCCTAATAGGGCCATCGCAAAGTACATACCTTGATAAGATTTTAAAGAAGTTTAAAATGGACGAAAGTAAGAAGGGTTTCTTACCTATGTTGCAAGGCAAGACATTGAATAAGACTCAAAATCCGGCTACGGCGGAAGAAAGAGAGATAATGGATAAGATCCCTATGCTTCAACCATAGGCTCTATAATGTACGACATGCTATGTACAAGACCGGATGTGGCACATGCTATTAGTTTGACTAGTAGGTACCAATCTGATCCAAGTTTGGAACACTGGATAGCGGTCAAGATTATCCTTAAGTACTTGAGAAGAACTAAGGAAATGTTTCTTGTATACGGAGGTGAAGAAGAGCTGGTCGCTAATTGTTATGTCGACGCTAGCTTTGACACTGATCCGAATAACTCTAAGTCTCAATCCGGATACGTATTTCTCATGAACGGAGCAGCAGTTAGTTGGAGGAGCTCCATACAACCCGTGGTAACAAGGTCAACAACGGAGGCGGAATATATTGCTGCTTCAGAAGCAGCACAGGAAGCAGTTTGGATGAAGGAGTTAATTACCGAACTGGGTGTGGTTCCAGGTGCGTTGGATCCAATGGTGATCTATTGTGACAACAATGGAGACATATCCAACGCAAAGGAACCAAGGTCTCACAAGAATTCCAAGCATATTAAGCGTCGGTTTCACTCCATCCATGAGCATGTCAAGGATGGAGATATAAAGATTTCTAAAGTACATACGAATCTCAATGTAGCAGATCCATTGACTAAAACTCTCCCTAGAGCAAAACATGATCAACACCAGAACTCCATGGGTGTTAGATTGATCAACATGTAACTAGATTATTGTCTCTAGTGCAAGTGGGATACTGAAGGGAATATGCCCTAAGAGGCAATAATAAAGTTTTTATTATACATATTCCAAGTATATGATAGATGTTTATTTTGCATGCTATAATTGTATTAATTTGGAAACATTAATACATGTGTGTTTAATAAACAAAAGGAAAGTTCCTGGTTATGCCTCTCTTATAAACTAGCTCGTTGATTAACAAGACGATCAAGGTTTCCTGATCATGGACACTGGATGTTGTTAATAACGAGGTCACAACATTAGTGGAATGATGTGATGAACATTCATCCAAAGTATAACATTACGATCAAAGTCATTGTGTTTATATTGCTATAACATCTAACGAAGTAATCCTAGTACTTACACCATGAGATCATGTTTATCACTGGCACTGGAAGAGTATCTTGATAACATCTAACATCACACCATGAAAGTGATGGGTTCGTAGCATGGAAAACAAAAAATTTCTACCGCAAGAACGAACAAAACCCAGATCTAATCTAGATAAAAGCCAAGATCTAATCTATTAGACATGAGCAACGAGATAGATCGGTACTAACCCTCGTAGAACCGAAAGCGTTACGAGATTAGATCTCGTGGATGATGTAGTCGATCACTTGCCGATCTCAAGATCGTGTGGACGATCCTTCCGGCGCCGCGTTCTGGCAGCGCTTCTGCAGACGGTCACACGTGCGGAGTCGAAGCAGACCTTCCTCTCCCTGTTCCAGCGAGCAGCGGAGGTAGTAGATCTTCACCACGGAATCCCAGCAGCACGACGGCGTGGTGATGGTGGTGGAGGTGAGAATTCTGCAGGGCTTCGCCTATGCCTGTGCAGAAGAAAGGTGGAGGAGAGAGGCGGCTGAGATTGGTTGTTATGAGAGGAGGGGCAAGAGGGTGTGCCCCCTCCCTTCTATTTAAAGGAGGGAGGCGCGCCTGGGGAGGGGGAGTCCTAGTAGGACTCCCCTCTTTGGGCCGGCGGTGGGAAGGGGGGAGGAATCCTCCTCCCCCACGAATCCGTGTATTGCCCCACTTGGTCTCCTTGATCCCTTTCTTGGTTTTCAAGTAAACCCCAAGAAATCCTCTAGAACCTTCCAGAACATTCTGAAACCTTCTAGAATCTCCATACAAACACTCCGGAACATTTCCTAACTTATAAAATGATCCCCAATATATGAATCTTATTCTTCGGACCATTCCGGATCTCCTCGTGATGTCCCGGATCCATTCCGAGACTCCGAACAACATTCGGTCTCCAACGCAAATTCCATATCTACTTAAAACAACTTCGAACCTTAAGTGTGTCACCCTACGGTTCGTGAATATGCAGACATGATGAAGACACCTCTCCGATCAATAACCACCAGCGCGATCTAGAGATCCATAACGGCTCCCACATAATCAACGATTACTTCGTGATCGATAGAACCATTTAACATACGAAACCGATTCCCTTTGTCACGCGATATTCTACTTATCCGAGGTTTGATCGTCAGTATCTTCATACCTAGTTCTTCCTCATTACTGATAAGTACTCTTTACTCGTTCCATGTTATGTCATCCCTTGTGACCCAGTCACATGCTTGCAAGCTATCTAGATGACATTCCACCGAGAGGGCCCAGAGTATATCTATTCGTCATATGGATGGACAAATCCCAATCTTGGTCTATGCGCTTCAACACATACTTTCAGAATACCCAATGATACCTTTATAACCGCCCAGTTACGAAGCGGCGTTTGATGTCATCAAAGTACCCATCCGGTGATGGTGATTAACATAACCTCATGGTCGAAGGATTAGGTTACTATGTATTTCAAAGCTTACAGCAATACGAACTTAATGACTTGATCTTATGCTACGCTTACTATGGGTGTGTGTCCATCACATCATTTTCCTAATGATATAACCTTGTTATTAATCACATCCAATGTCCATGATCAGGAAACCATGATCATCAATCAATCAACAAGCTAGTTCAACAAGAGGCTTACTAGGGACTCTTTTATGTTTACAAAACACACAAGTATTAGTGTTTCCTAATAATACAATTATAGCATGGGATGTAAACTTTCATCATAAACACAAAGATATAATAATAACCACTTTTATTATTGCCTCTTGGGCATATCTCCAACAGTCTCCCACTTGCACTAGAGTCAATAATCTAGATTACATGGTAATATACCGAACACCCATGGTGTTCTGGTGTTGGTCATGCTTTGCTCTAGGGAGAGGTTTAGTCAGCGGATCTGCTACATTCAGATCAGTGTGTACTTTGCAAATCCTTATGTCACCATCTTGTACATACACGCGAATAGCATGGAACCGTAGCTTGATGTGCTTCAGCTTGCTATGTGACATTGGTTCCTGTGCATTAGCTATGGCACTTGTGTTGTCACAGTAGATGGCCATCGGGTTCAACGTACTGGGAACCACGCCAAGTTCAGTAATGAACTCCTTCATCCATATGGCTTCTTGTGCAGCCTCCGAAGATACTATGTATTCCGATTCAATTGAAGATTTCGCCACAACGCTCTGCTTGGCACTCCTCCAGCTCACTGCAGCACCATTCAAATACGTATCCAGACTGTGACTTCGAGTCATCTGGATCGGTGTTCCAACTAGCATCAGTGTAACTTTTTACAACAAGCTGTTCATCACCTCCATAAGAAAGAACCATATCCTTAGTCCTATTCAGGTACTTTAGCATATTCTTGACCGCTGTCCAGTGTTCCATTCCAGGATCACTTTGATATCTACTAGTCAAACTAACAGCATGTGCTATATCCGGTCTTGTACACAGCATGGCATACATGATAGAACCTATGGCCGAGGCATAGGGAATTTTATTCATCTTTTCTCTATCTTCTGCCGTAGCCAGACTTTGAGTTTTACTCAAGGTCTTACCTGACAACATGGGCACGAACCCTTTCTTGCTCTCTTCCATTCTAAACTTCTTTAATACTTTGTCTAAGTATGTACTTTGTGAAAGTGCTATTAGGTGTCTTGATCTATCTCTATAAATCTTGATACCTAGAATATATGCCGCTTCGCCAAGATCCTTCATTGAAAAACTATTATTCAAATAGGTTTTGACGCTATTAAGAAGTTCTATATCATTCCCAATCAACAATATGTCATCTACATATAGTACTAGGAATGCTACAGAGCTCCCACTCACTTTATTGTAAATACAAGCTTCTCCATAAGTTTGTATAAATCCAAAGTTTTTAATTACTTTATCAAAACGTTGATTCCAACTCCGGGATGCTTGCTTCAGTCTATAAATGGAGCGCTGAAGTTTGCATACCTTGTCAGCATCTTTAGGATCGACAAAACCCTTGGGTTGTACCATATACAACTCTTCCTCAATGTCACCATTAAGGAACGCCGTTTTGACATCCATCTGCCAAATTTCATAATCGAAATATGCAGCGATTGCTAACATAATCCTCACAGACTTTAGCTTCGCTACTAGTGAGAAAGTCTCATCGTAGTTAACACCTTGAATTTGTCGGAACCCTTTCGCGACAAGTCGAGCTTTATAGACGGTAACATTACCATCAGCATCTATTTTTCTTTTGAAAATCCATTTGTTCTCGACAGCCTTACGGCCATCCGGTAAGTCCACCAAAGTCCATACTTGGTTTTCGTACATGGATCCCATTTCGGATTTCATGGCTTCTAGCCATTTGTCGGAATCTGGGCTCACCATAGCTTCTTCATACGTCGCAGGGTCATCAGTGTTGTCCACTAACATGACGTTCAAGGCAGAGTCATACCACTCAGGAGTGATACGAACCCTCGTTGACCTGCGAGGTTCAGTAGTAACTTCGTTTGAAGTTTCATGATCATCATCATTAGCTTCCTCTCTAGTTGGTGCAGGTGGCACAGAAACATCTTCTGGTGCTGCGCTACTCTCAACTCCGAAAGAAAGTTCAATAACCTCATCGAGTTCTACTTTCCTTCCAGTCACTTCTTTCGAGAGAAATTCCTTCTCCAGAAAGGATCCATTCTTGGCAACGAAAACTTTGCCTTCGGATCTATGATAGAAGGTATACCCAATTGTTTCTTTAGGGTATCCTATGAAGACGCATTTCTCCGCTTTGGGTTCAAGCTTATCAGGCTGTAACTTCTTTACATATGCTTCGCAACCCTAAACTTTAAGGAACGACAACTTAGGTTTCTTTCCAAACCACAATTCATACGGTGTCGTTTCAACGGATTTAGATGGTGCCCTATTTAAAGTGAATGCGGTTGTCTCTAATGCATAGCCCCAAAATGATAACGGTAAATCTGTAAGAGACATCATAGACCGAACCATATCTAAGAGAGTTCGATTACGATGTTCAGACACACCATTACGCTGTGGTGTTCCCGGCGGTGTCAACTGTGAAATTATTCCACATTTCTTTAAATGCATGCCAAACTCATAACTCAGATATTCACCTCCGCGGTCAGAACGCAGAAACTTAATCTTCTTGTTACGATGATTTTCCACTTCACTTTGAAATTCCTTTAAACTTCTCGAATGTTTCGGATTTATGTTTCATAAAGTAGACATACCCATATCTACTCAAGTCATCCATGAAAGTGAGAACATAACATATCCACCACGCGATGCTACACTCATTGGACCGCACACATCGGTATGTATTATTTCCAATAAATCCGTAGCTCGCTCCATTATTCCAGAGAATGGAGTCTTAGTCATTTTTCCCATTAGACATGCTTCACGTCTTTCAAGTGATTCAAAATCAAGTGATTCAAGAAGTCCATCAGAATGGAGTTTCTTCATACGCTTCACTCTAATGTGACCAAGACGACAGTGCCACATGTATGTAGAATTATCATTCAATTTTATTCGTTTAGCATCTATGTTGTGAACATGTGTATCACTACTATCGAGATTCAATAAGAATAAACCATTCATCTCAGGTGCATAACCATAAAAGATATTACTCATATAAATCGAACAACCTTTATTCTCAGACTTAAAAGAGTAACCGCCTCGCAATAAACAAGATCCAAATATAATGTTCATGCTTAACGCAGGCACCAAATAACAATTATTTAAATTTAAAACTAATCCCGATGGTAGATGTAGAGGGAGCGTGCCGATGGCAATCACATCAACCTTGGAGCCATTTCCAACGCGCATCGTCACCTGGTCTCTCGCCAGTCTTTGTTTATTCCGCAGCTCCTGTTTCAAGTTACAAATATGAGCAACCGAACCAGTATCAAATACCCAGGCACTACTACGATTACTAGTAAGATACACATCTATAACATGTATATCGAATATACCTTTCTTCTTGATGTTGCCGTTCTTCAGATCCGCCAGGTATTTGGGGCAGTTACGCTTCTAGTGACTAGCACCCTTGCAGTAGAAGCACTCAGTTTCAGGTTTAGGACCAGCCTTGGGCTTCTTAGCAGGTGCGGCAGCTTTCTTGCCGTCCTTCTTGAAGTTGCCCTTGTTCTTAGTCTTGCCCCGTTTCTTGAAATTGGTGGTCTTATTGACCATCAACACTTGGTGCTCCTTCATGATCTCCACTTCAGCAGTTTTCAGCATGGACGATAGTTCAGGCAACGTCTTGTTCATGCAGTGCATATTGTAGTTCATCACAAAGTTCTTGTAACTTGGTGGCAGTGATTGGAGGACACGGTGAATCCCCAATTCATTAGGAATCGGTATCCCCAACTCTCGGAGTTTGTTTGCGTGCCCAGACATGGTGAGCACGTGCTCGCTAACGGAGCTACCCTCTTCCATCTTGCAGGTAAAGAACTTCTCGGAAGATTCATAGCTTTCCATGGCCGCGCGAGTCTCAAAAATGAGTTTGAGCTCCTTAATGATCTCAAACGGGTCATGGTGCTCAAAACGCTTTTGAAGCTCTGATTCTAAACCGTACAGGATGGCACACTGAATTGTGGAGTAGTGATGTTTCCGAGTGGCATAAACATTATTTACGTCATCGGTGGCATCTTTTGCAGGTGGGTCACCTAGCGGTGCTTCGAGCACATAGGTCAACTGACCAGCCCTAAGGACGATCTTCAGTCCACAGAACCAGTCCATGAAATTGCTTCCATTGTTCTTAAGCTTTTCTTTCTCTAGGAACGCATTGAAATTGATGGAAACGTTCGCCATAATCTACAACAATTTTGCAAGTAGTTTAGACTAAGTTTATGATAAATAGTGTTCAAATTTAATTCTTTAATCAACTAGGTGAACTCCCACTCAAAACAACATCCCTCGAGTTGTTTTAGTGATTACACGAACCAAATCCACTACACCAAGTCCAATCATCACGTGAGATGATGTAGCTTCATCGGCGAACAATCTTCATGTTCATCATATCAATCATATGACTCATGCTCTACCTTTCGGTATTCCGTGTTCCGAGACCATGTCTGTACATGCTAGGCTCGTCAAGATTAACCTTAGTTTCCGCATGTGCAAATCTGGCTTGCACCCGTTGTATGCACACGTAGAGTCTATCACACCCGATCATCACGAGATGCTTCGAAACGACGAGTCTTAGCAACGGTGCCAACTAAGGACGAACACTTTATTACTTGATATTTAGTGAGAGGGATCATATTATAATGCTACCGTCGTGATCTAAGCAATACAAGATGCATAAAGGATTAACATCACAGGCAATTCATAATTAGTGTGATATGATATGGCCCTTTCTTCTTATGCCTTTGATCTCCATCTCCAAAGCACGGACATGATCTCCATCATCACCAGCATTGCGTCAAGGTCCGTGGCGCCGCTTCATGGTTGTCCATCATCACTAGCAACTATTACAACTACTTGGAACAAAGCTATTACAAGATGAATAGACACACAGGTCTTAACAGAATTAAAGACAACCATTAGGCTCCTGCCGGTTGCCAAATTACAACAAGGATCATTGCATACATCAAATACAATCACAATCACATGTAGGCCATATCACATCACAAAACCCCTGCAAAAACAAGTTAGACGCCTCTAATTTTCTTTGCAAGTTTTACGTGGCTTGGGGCTTTCGACTAAGAACGCATCTTACCTACGAAACTGAACCACAACGTTGATATAAGTGCTATCAAGTGCAAAGTGTAGATTTGATCTATACTATGATGGGAGAGACAGACACCCGCAAAGCCACTTGTGCAAAGCAAGTTGCACGTCAAACGTGGAGCAAGTCTCATGTATGATGACATGTAATGTTAGCCCGAGCCGCTTCATCACACCATACCGCAAGATGCAAAGTACACACATAGCAAAAGACGGCACGAGCACCAACGCCCACAACCTCATTGTGTTCTACTCGTGCAACAGATCTACGCATAGACAAGGCTCTGATACCACTGATGGGTTCATAGCATGGAAAACAAAAAACTTCTACCGCCAGAACGAACAAAACCCAGATCTAATCTAGATAAAAGCCAAGATCTAATCTATTAGACATGAGCAACGAGATAGATCGGTACTAACTCTCGTAGAACCGAAAGCGTTACGAGATTAGATCTCGTGGATGATGTAGTCGATCACTTGCCGATCTCAAGATCGTGTGGACGATCCTTCCGGCGCCGCGTTCCGGCAGCGCTTCCGCAGACGGTCACACGTGCGGAGTCGAAGCAGACCTTCCTCTCCCTGTTCCAGCGAGCAGCAGAGGTAGTAGATCTTCACCACGGAATCCCAGCAGCACGACGGCGTGGTGATGGTGGTGGAGGTGAGAATTCTGCAGGGCTTCGCCTATGCCTGTGCAGAAGAAAGGTGGAGGAGAGAGGCGGCTGAGATTGGTTGTTATGAGAGGAGGGGCAAGAGGGGGCGCCCCCTCCCTTCTATTTAAAGGAGGGAGGCGCGCCTGGGGAGGGGGAGTCCTAGTAGGACTCCCCTCCTTGGGCCGGCGGTGGGAAGGGGGGAGGAATCCTCCTCCCCCACGAATCCGTGTATTGCCCCACTTGGTCTCCTTGATCCCTTTCTTGGTTTTCAAGTAAACCCCAAGAAATCCTCTAGAACCTTCCAGAACATTCCGAAACCTTCTAGAATCTCCATACAAACACTCCGGAACATTTCCTAACTTAGAAAATGGTCCCCATTATATGAATCTTATTCTCCGGACCATTCCGGATCTCCTCGTGATGTCCCGGATCCATTCCGAGACTCCGAACAACATTCGATCTCCAACGCAAATTCCATATCTACTTAAAACAACTTCGAACCTTAAGTGTGTCACCCTACGGTTCGTGAATATGCAGACATGATGAAGACACCTCTCCGATCAATAACCACCAGTGGGATCTGGAGATCCATAACGGCTCCCACATCCTCAAAGATTACTTCGTGATCGATAGAACCATTTAACATACGAAACCAATTCCCTTTGTCACGCGATATTCTACTTATCCGAGGTTTGATCGTCAGTATCTTCATACCTAGTTCTTCCTTGTTACTGATAAGTACTCTTTACTCGTTCCATGTTATGTCATCCCTTGTGACCCAGTCACATGCTTGCAAGCTATCTAGATGACATTCCACCGAGAGGGCCCAGAGTATATCTATCCGTCATATGGATGGACAAATCCCAATCTTGGTCTATGCGCTTCAACACATACTTTCAGAATACCCAATGATACCTTTATAACCGCCCATTACGAAGCGGCGTTTGATGTCATCAAAGTACCCATCCGGTGATGGTGATTAACATAACCTCATGGTCGAAGGATTAGGTTACTATGTATTTCAAAGCTTACAGCAATACAAACTTAATGACTTGATCTTATGCTACGCTTACTATGGGTGTGTGTCCATCACATCATTCTCCTAATGATATAACCTTGTTATTAATCACATCCAATGTCCATGATCAGGAAACCATGATCATCAATCAATCAACAAGCTAGTTCAACAAGAGGCTTACTAGGGACTCTTTTATGTTTACAAAACACACAAGTATTAGTGTTTCCTAATAATACAATTATAGCATGGGATGTAAACTTTCATCATAAACACAAAGATATAATAATAACCACTTTTATTATTGCCTCTTGGGCATATCTCCAATAGAAAGGGTGATTATAAAGGTGGGTTCAGTAATACGAAAGTGTTATGTAGAGGCTCATGGATCAAGAGTGGGATTTGTCCATCCCGATGACGGATAGATATACTCTGGGCCCTCTCGGTGATATCACATTGGTTAGCTTGCAAGTAAGTGATAAGATCACTAGAATGTTATATGAGGTGAACGAGAAAAGAGTACATGTTGGTAACGAGATCAAACTAGGTATGGAGATACCAATGATCGAATCTCGGACATGTAATATATCGTGAAACAAAGGGATTTAGTTACTTAGCGTTAAAGGTTCTCATGATCACAGAAGTCGTCGTAGAATGTGTAGGAGTCAGTATGGATCTCCAAGTCCCGCTTCTAATTATTGATCTGAGAGGGGTCTCGATCATGTCTGCATTATTCACGAACCATAGGGTGACACACTTAAGGGACACCAACACCATTTAGATCAAATATGTTTCAGACGAATGAATTGCAAAGTGCTGGAATTATTTCAATAGACACTGAAACTATTTCGGGCGTAATTGCTGAAATTGGTTCTGCATGTAGTATTGAAATGTTGCAGGGGTTTTATGTGAATGTTTGTTAATTAAAGTAATTAACAAAATTCTGAATAAAATTAATAAAAGAGTTTTATTAAATGAGAGAGCATTAAATTTGGAGAAATTTAATGCATTTAAAGTGGAGACTTTAAAAGAGAATGTGAAGGGGCATTTTAATGTGGAGGGAGTTACCACCACATGAATGGGGGAGGTGAGGAGTCACCCCTCATGGGGCGCTGACCATGGGAGGGGGGGGGTACTCCCCCTCCTCCTATAAAAGGCCACCCTCTCACCCTTCTTCCTCACACCTACTCGTGAAGGATCTCTCTCCCCCTCTAGAATTATTTCCCCATGGTCTCGGATTAGCGAGATACATGTTCTCGGTGGCATTTCGTTTGGAAGGAGTTGCTGCTTCCGCTGCATCACTGGAGCGAGGAGGCGGAGGTAGTTCGGTGGCCTGAATGTGTGTGCGAGTGCGGATGTGCTGCTGGTTTGCAGCGCTAGGACTTCCACACGATCTTGAGATCGGCAAGCATACGACTACATCATCCACGAGTTCCTACTCGTTAACAAAACTTTGTTGTCTTCGAGGATAAGTTCTCCATGGATGTATATCCACTCGTTGCTTGTATCTAGTAGATAGATCTTGGCGTATAGTTCCCATCATAGGAATTTTTTTGTTTTCTATGCTGCGAACCCTTCACTCCGCTCTCCTCTTCATGGTTGGCTGTAAAAAAGGAGTCTCTTTAGTCCCCAACTCTATGGATTTTACTTTTTGTCTCAACACCCTGCTCTTGATGTTTTCTCGGGATGGGAGGCTATGAAATAGTTGAAAGCAGATGCAACATTAAAGAAAGTAAATCCAGTAGCCTTAAGTCGTACCGAACACTATGCCCTAATAGTAAGGGATTTCTTTCAACCCGGTGGTAAGCCAGTGTTACCCGGAGAAAATGTTGCCCGAAGGAAGGGATTAAACCCATCTGTTCAAGTAGTACCGAAGGAGCATCTACGAGTTAAGGAGTACCGAAGGGAAGGAATAAAAACCAAGTGAAAGAAAGAGATCGCAATGGTCTAAAATATAGTCAGTGAATAATAATTCAGATCGGATGTCGGATCGAAACAAAAATGCAAAAAGACAACACAAACATAAAAGATCACACTCTTATTTTGTTACTGAGTGAGATGTTTTGGTACCTATAAAAGGTTGGTTCTGTTGATATCCTTTAGGAGCATGTGTCATTATCTACACCGGCAAACAATAACAGTGATGAGGTATAATATGTGTATGGTTAGTCGATACTAAAGCAATCCCGGAATTTATCATGGAAGTAAAGAGTCTCCTTCATTACCTACGTGGTACGATGAATCTCGCCTTATGCTACCAAGGTGATAGTTTTCATTTAGTTGGATACAACGATACCGAGGGATCTCCTGATATATATGGGCGAAAAGGCAAGGGTATATGTTTATCTGGCTCAATATCTTGGTGCAGTAAGAAATCAGATAGTTTCTCTTTGTCTACCATGAACTCTGAATATATAGCATGCACGGCAGCAGTTCAAGAAGCAATATGGTGGATAAATTCTCTTCTTTGTCTTGATCTGACTAAGCATGCATATGAGACAACCATGATCTACTGTGATAACACGGCTGCCATTCTTTTCTTCTCGACAAATATCATACCATGGGTTATACAAAGAACTGACCATGATCTCTTGCTAGGGGAATGTATGTATTAGGACAAGATGGTTCATGAGGTGGGCACAAACACTTTTCATTCCAATCCCTATTGTGACATGCCAGGCCCGTTTATTCCAACATTATCTAAGATCCTTTGACTATTCCATTGTTGCTTTCACAATCAATCACTAACCGCATTCTTGCAATTCATGTGCGGTTGGCATCTATTTTTGATTTTGCAAGAGTTGACTCATCATGCATGCTTGGCCTTCTTGTCTCCTTCATCTTCCTTCTATGCAGATACTTTTGATCCACTCCTTTCCAATACCGCGCCCTCTGCCTATTGTGATCGATATATGATGACCCACAAGTATAGGGGGTGTATCGTAGTATTTTTGAGGGAAGTGAAACCCAATTTATTGATTCGACACAAGGGGAGCCAAAGAATATTTATAAGCCTTAACAACTGAGTTGTCAATTCAGCTGCACCGGGAAACAATCTTGCTCATAGCAGTTTATCAGTAGCAACAGTTTTGTAGTAGGAATAGTAAAGTAGCAGAAGTAGTAAAGTAAAGACAGCAGTAACAATAGCAGTAAACAGTAGGATTCGAGTGCGGTAGGCATAGGGATGGATGGACGGGCGTTGCATGGACAAGACAATTCACATGGCAATGAGAACATAGGGAAATTGTAGATAAATAAGATAAAACATCCAAGTACTAGATAATCCTAGGCATGTGTTCTATATATAGTCATACGTGCTCGCAATGAGAACTTGCACAACATCTTTTGTCCTGCCAGCTTGTTTGCAGTGGGGCCTCAAGGGAACTACTGGCAATTAAGGTGCTCCTTTTAATAGAGCACCGGAGCAAAGCATTAACACTCCGTGAACACATGTGATCTTCACATCAAAGGCATTCCCTCCGGTTATCCCGATTTCTGTCACTTCGGGGCCATTGGTTTTGGACAACAACATGTGTATACAACTTGCAGGTAAGACCATAAACAATACTATCATAATGAATCAATAACATGTTCAGATCTGAAATCATGGCACTCGGGCCCTAGTGACAAGCATTAAGCATAACAAGTCGCAACAAAGTCATAAAGCACTAATTAAAGATACTAGGCACCATGCCCTAACAATCTGATGCCATTACATGAACGATCTCATCCAACCCCTACCATCCCCATAGCCTACAGCGGGGCATTATTCAGTCACTCATAGATGGGGGAAACATGGATGGTCGATGGAGAAGCGATGGTGATGATATTGGCGATGATCTCCTCCAATTCCCCATCCCGGCAGGGTGCCAGAACGGAGTTTTTGGTGCTGTTTCATGGAATCTAGTGGTGGTGGCAGAGCGGAACTCCTTCTGGAAAAACGTCGAACCCCGCAGAGTTTTTAGGTTAGAAGGCTTCTTATAGGCGAAGAGGGAGACCGATGAGGTGTCTGGGGCGGCCAGACCACCCCCTGGCGCGGCCAGGCCCAGCCCCCGCGGCCAGGTGGTGTGGCTGGGCCCCAGCCCCACTTCGTCTCATATTCTGGCTCTGGGAGTCTTCTGGTGAAATAGGATTTTTGGCTTTTGTCCCGTCTAATTCCGGGAATATTCATTTTCTGACTTTCCTTGAACCAAAAACAGCAGAAAATAGGCAGCTGGCACTGTGGCTCTTGTTAATAGGTTAGTCCAAGAAATCATATGAAAAATACTCCAAAGTGTGGACAAAACACAAGAAAGTAGATAAAACCAAGCATGGAACATCAAAAATTATAGATGCATTTGCAAAGTATCAACATCCCCAAGCTTAACTCCTGCTCGTCCTCGAGTAGGTAAGTGATAAAAAGAAATAATAATTTTTGAGGTGACATGCACCATCATAAACTTGATCAAAGTATTTGTAAAACATCCAAAGCTGGGATCATAGTACTTCAATCATAACATGAAAGACAAAGTTCTAGCAATAATACAAACAAATTACTTTGCAACATGAAAAGGCACAAACAAAAGGTTCATGAATAACAATGCTTTGCAAGACGCTTGTTTGTTTCACATAAAGAAAACATAGCATAATGGCATTCAGCTTGTCCCTCATAGAGTAGGAAGTATAAATGCATAGGACACCTTCAAAGTTTATAAGAGTGACTAGATACAAATAGTTTAAAACAAGCAATATCAAGGTATGCATCAATCAACTAGTCTTGGGACAATGCACATAGAACTAAGAATGGCCACTATGCTCTCAAAATAGGTGCATAAAGGTAGACGACGGTGACTCAATATAATGGTGGAAGAAAGGCCTTCATAGAAGGAAGTAGGGATTCAAGTTTCATAAAGAGCTTCCAAAAATTATGGTACTTAATAGCTTTGAGCTCTCATTGCCCCTATGATAAGCATCTTGAAGTGATTAAGGTTAAAGTGAACAAACTATGGTGTATATGCTTGATGAAGTATAAGTCGGAAATCTCATGTCCCTTGAATACGAGGGCCGCTCCTCATGCTACTCAAGTTTAGTCACCGGTAAGTCCTTGTCATCGTAAGTACATGTGTATCATAGAGAACCGCCAGCGGGGTACCCCTTTCCCGATGATACAGAAGAATCCCCATATCAAAATGACAAGGCAAGCACACAACGAGCATCTCAGCAATCTTCTTATTTACCATGGGAATATGGTGCTTTTTTCTCTCTTTCCTCTTTTCTCATATCTCTTTTTTATTTTTTTTCTCTTTTTTCTCAATATTTGACTCTTTTTTTATAAGAAGAATGCTTCATAGACAGCTCATTATTGTTACGCTGCAGGTTTCCACCATGTCAGCATGGATTAGACCAGCGGTCCAGGCGTTTCTCTAACATATATACATAACTCCATGGACTTACAAGCTCCCCTTTCATTTCACACCGATGATATCCATAGACAAAAGAGCATGCTATCAACTAGGTACAAAGTATAAGTGCAATGTTGAAAGCGTTCCCCATGACATCATGGTTCTGCTAATCCCCAACAAATAAGTGCAAGCATATACAACATAGATGAAACAATGGTTCAAGTTTATTAAGGGCAAGAAAAGTAAAGTGTGCCATCAAGTTCGTGAGAGCTTTAATCACTAATTTTCTCATAACAAGTTTAATTTGGAAGGTAAACAAAAACATGAATATACTTGGAATAGCATATGCTAGTAGGTAGGTATGTTGGACTCTTTGGAATAACTTGGTTTAGGGAGTTGGATGCATGAGTGGAACTCATACTTCGTGGTGGAGGCTAGTAAAAGATTGCGAGCGACAAACTAAGAGAGCAATAATGGACATAATCATGCAGAGCGACAAAACATCATTGATCAAAGCATAAAGTGATATTACAAGTTGAAAACTAAAGGATCATAAAGGCTTACGGTGACTTGGGATAGTCATAACATGGTGTGAGCATGCGCCAAGTCAACCCAAATAAAGCATCAAAGGTGAATACCACAATACTATGCTTTAATATGCTAAAACAACGCATGATTCATCCAAGGCACATTAAGCAATCTCAATTGTTTATAACAAGTGATGCTACATAAAATAATACTAAGCATAAAGCCAAAACAATATCAAGCATGGCATGACAAAGCATAGGCCACAGTCAAAAACAAGCTCTCTTTACCACTTAAGCATGAACTTTCCTACTCTTTTCCAAATCAAACCAGACTATTTGAAAACCAATGTATGAAAGAGGAGGTCCAACCAATTTATTAAGCAAACTAAGAAAAACAAGCAAACGAAAATGAAAACGAAGACGCTCCAAGAACAACACAACTGTGCATGAAACAATAAAAATGAAGCGTTTGGAAGAAACCTGGGATTTTTATTGATGAAGAGGGGGATGCCTTAGGCATCCCCAAGCTTTGACGCTTGTACTTCTTGGATATTTCTTGGGGTGACACACGTGGCATCCCCAAGCTTGAGCTTTAGTCCATCCTTCATCTCATTACTCATTCCTTCCGTACACCTGACATTTTTCCTTCATACAAAACTTCACACAATCTTTATTAGCAAAATTAGTGCACTCAAGATAATATGTCTTAAGGTTCAGTTCTAACACCAATAAACTTCCATTAGAACACTAGCTACTGAAGCACTTCCCTCAAAAAGCTCAATTCCCCAAAAGAACTCAAAAAGGAACCAACAAGAAGCAAATACAGAAAATGGCAGAAATCTGTCAAAACAGACTAGAAGGTAAAGACGATTTTTTTAGAAGACCTTCTGTTGCTCAAATCAAAAAGTGTTGAACTAACGAAAGTTAGATAAAAACCTGGGGCAGAAGAAAAAAAACTTCACGCATCAAAAAGACGTTCAGAGATTTTACACGAATTTTTACGGTGAAGCATAGAAATCTGTTTCGGGACAGCAACTTTTCCAATCATTACTTCTCTCTCATTAGAGGTTACTCTTGGCACCAAAAGCAAATAAAAAGGATAAGGAGCGGTTATTACTAAAGTAATAACTTCCAAGACTCATCTAAAACTTTTGGATTATCTCCCAATAAGTACTTTTCTTTAATGCCTTTAAGTTAGGCATAAAAATAAAAGTAAACAAAGATAATCATGGTGAAAACATTGTTTTGTTCATTGAAATCCTTTTGTTAACAAGGTTGATCAGGTCTTGTTATCAAAAAAAATTTATATGAAATAAAACTTTGTGTTCCACTAATGATTATGTTACCTCAACCTTGATAGCAATGGTCCCAATCATAATAGTTTCATATTTTTCTCTTGGTATGGGACAATATATTTCTCCAACTTGAATGCCCTCAACATGTTCAATTGAATTCAAACCATAAGTCGTATCAATCTTCTTGAGGAAATAGACAGTATGTTCCTTGTCATTAACATTGAAGGTCACCTTTCCTTTATTACAATTAATAACAGCTCCTGCAGTATTAAGAAAAGGTCTCCCAAGAATAATAGACATATTATCATCTTCAGGCATTTCAAGCACAACAAAATCAGTTAATATCAAGCAATTATGAGCCACTTGAATAGGTACATCCTCATATATACCAACAGGAATAGTGGTAGATTTATCAGCCATTTTCAAAGATATATCAGTTGGTATCAGTTTTTCAAGTTGAAGTCTCTTATAGAGAGATAAAGGCATAACACTAACTCCAGCTCCCAAATCACACAAAGCAGTTCTAACATAACTATTCTTAATAGAGTAAGGGATAGTTGGAATCCTTGGGTCTCCAAGTTTCTTAGGAACCTTACCATTAAAGGAATAATTAGCAAGCAAAGTAGAAATTTCTTCATTAGGGATCTTCCTTTTATTCGAGACAATATCCTTCATATACTTTGAGTAAGGAGGCAATTTAATAGCATCAGTCAAAGGAATTTGTAGAAATAAAGGTTTCATCCACTCACAAAACTTATTATAGTGTTCATCTTCCTTTGACTTGTGTTTCTTATCAGGGAAAGACATAGGTTTTTGGACCCAGGGTTCTCTTTCACTACCATGTTTCTAAGCAATAAAATCTTCTTTAGTGTATTTAGTATTCTTAGTGTGGTTTTCAGGTTCTTCTTCAACTATTTCTTCATTAGGAACTTCATTTTCTTCATTACCACTTTCAGTTTCAGCATCAGAGACATATATACTATTAGGATCTATAGCAGATTCTGAGGGTTCTACAACAGTTTTATGTTTCTTTTTCCTTTTCTTACGAGTAGAGCCACTATTTTCAGCTTGTTGAGAATCCTGCTCAATTCTTTTGGAATGCCCCTCAGGATATAGAGGATCCTGGGTAGAAGCACCACTTCTAGTTCTAATTCCATAAGCATGTTTTTCTTTAGCAGCATTAACTAGTAAGTCTTTTTGCACTTTAATGAGTTGATCTATTTGAGTTTGAACCATTTGAAAGTGTTTAACAATCATTTTAACATCATTAGAGGTTCTTTCCACAATATCTTTCAACTCAACAATAGCTCTAGTGTTTTCCATTAGATGATTTTGCACCCTTTTATTAAAATTATCTTGCTTAACAATAAAGATATCGAATTCTTCTAAGAATTGATCAGGAGGTTTAGAGTAACGGATATCACCTTCATCAAAGTGTTGGAGAGAGTGTACGTCGATAGTGGATGAGTAGGGAATAGGCTTACATAACTCTTCAATAGGAGGTAAATTCTTGACATCTGCAGCTTTAATTCCTTTCTCCTTAAGACATTTCTTAGCTTCCTTCATCACTTCATCGTTTAATTCAATAACTCCCCTCTTCTTTGATGTTGGACACTGGTATAGTAGGTTCAGGTACAATTACTTCAGGTATAGCTTGTTCAGGAGGAGTCCAATCTTCATAGTTCTTACTTATTTTAGCCATTAATTCCTTAGCTTCCTGAGGAGTCCTATTCCTGAAAACACAATCAGCACAACTATCTAGGTATGCCCTAGATTCTTCAGTTAGTCCATTATAAAATATATCAAGAAGCTCATTCTTAGGTAATGGACTTCCATCCTGTGCATGAATCAAAGCACAAAACCTTGCCCAAGATTCGGGCAATATCTCTTTTTCTCCCTGTTTAAAATCAAAAAGTTCCTGCAAAATAGCAAGTCTAGCACTGGGAGGAAAATATTTCTGCAGGAAAGTACTAATCAAGCAATCAGGGCTATTAATAGATCCAGGAGGTAAATTACTAAACCAAGTTTTAGCTTCTCCTTTCAGTGAAAAGGGGAAAATCTTAGCAACAAAGTAAGTACGCATCTTAATATCATCGGAAAACAAGCCACTCATGGTAGAAAGTTCATTCATATGTGTTACCGCACTTTCATTCTTAGTCCCACAAAAAGGTTCTTTCCCAACAATAACTATGTAAGATAGATCGAGAGAGAAATCATAATCTTCATCTATAATGTTTATGGGAGAAGCAGCAAACTTAGCAATAGGAGATAATTTGGGTCTAATAGTACGCCTCTCAAGGTGACTCTTAGCAGCGCTCCTATCATGGGTGTTTTTACATTATTTAATAAATTTATCGGTCATCTCAACATAACCATCTTCAATATCATAACTTTCACTAGACTCAGGTGAACTAACAGGTGTAGTAGTGTCTTCATTAGGAGTTTCAATATTTCCAGCTATAGTTCTAGCAATCGTAGCATCTAGGAAAGGACCTAATGAACCACTCTTATCAAGCACAGTAGAAGCAGCATCATAAGCATCAGAAGTTTCAGATTCAGCAGTAGTAGCAGTGTGTGTAGCATGTGTATGTAGTGGTGTAACGAGCTTACTCATAACAGATGGTGAATCAAGAGCAACAGAGGTGTTCAGAACCGTACCTCTTCTTGTAGTGGATGGTAAAATAGGAACCTTGCCATCACGAGACTTACCCATGATAGATGGATAGCAGCGAACAATAGAGAATCCAAGTGAACTTAATAAATAAAGCTATGCTCCCTGGCAACGGCGCCAGAAAATAGTCTTGATGACCCACAAGTATAGGGGGTGTATCGCAGTATTTTTGAGGGAAGTGAAACCCAATTTATTGATTCGACACAAGGGGAGCCAAAGAATATTTATAAGCCTTAACAACTGAGTTGTCAATTCAGCTGCACCTGGAAACAATCTTGCTCACAGCAGTTTATCAGTAGCAACAGTTTTGTAGTAGGAATAGTAAAGTAGCAGCATTAGTTAAGTAAAGACAGCAGTAACAATAGCAGTAAATAGTAGGATTCGAGTGCGGTAGGCATAGAGATGGATGGACGGGCGTTGCATGGACAAGACAATTCACATGGCAATCATAACATAGGGAAATTGCAGATAAATAAGATAAAGCATCCAAGTACTAGATAATCCTAGGCATGTGTTCCATATATAGTCATACGTGCTCGCAATGAGAACTTGCACAACATCTTTTGTCCTGCCAGCCCGTTTGCAGCGAGGCCTCAAGGGAACTACTGGCAATAAAGGTGCTCCTTTTAATAGAGCACCGGAGCAAAGCATTAACACTCCATGAACACATGTGCTCCTCACATCAAAGCCATTCCCTCCGGTTATCCTGATTTCTGTCACTTCGGGGCCATTGGTTCCGGACAACAACGTGTGTATACAACTTGCAGGGAAGACCATAAATAATAGTATCATAATGAATCAATAACATGTTCAGATCTGAAATCATGGTACTCGGGCCCTAGTGACAAGCATTAAGCATAACAAGTCGCAACAAAGTCATAAAGCACTAATAAAAGATACTAGGCACCATGCCCTAACAATCTGATGCCATTACATGAACGATCTCATCCAATCCCTACCATCCCCATAGCCTATAGCGGGGGATTACTCACTCATAGATGGGGGAAACATGGATGGTCGATGGAGAAGCGATGGTGATGATGATGGCGATGATCTCCTCCAATTCCCGTCCTGGCAGGGTGCCAGAACGGAGTTTCTGGTGCTGTTTCGTGGAATCTGGTGATGGTGGCGGAGCAGAACTCCTTCTGGAAAAACGTCGAACCCCGCAGAGTTTTTAGGTCAGAAGGCTTCTTATAGGCGAAAAGGGAGACCGAGGGGGTGTCTGGGGCGGCCAGACCACCCTCTGGCGTGGCCAGGCCCAGCCCGCGCGGCCAGGTGGTGTTGCTGGGCCCCAGCCCCACTCTGTCTCATATTCTGACTCTGGGAGTCTTCTGGTGAAATAGGATTTTTGGCTTTTGTCCCGTCCAATTCTGAGAATATTCATTTTCTGACTTTCCTGGAACCAAAAACAGCAGAAAACAGGCAGCTGGCACTGTGGCTCTTGTTAATAGGTTAGTCCAAGAAATCATATGAAAAGTACTCCAAAGTGTGGACAAAACACAAGAAAGTAGATAAAACCAAGCATGGAACATCAAAAATTATAGATACATTTGCAATGTATCAATACCCAAAAAGTGGTTTCCGTGGGAGAAGAGGTAGTTCACACCAATACTAAATAAGTCAAAAAAAATTCTCAAAGTGACAATTCAAGCAGTTTACCTCGGCTGTTATGGCATATCCCCGCCTAACAACCAACTGCCAAATAGTTGTTTCATGAAAAATGGAACATTATCATGGCAAAGCAACGTGAATTCAGAATCACCATCGTCGCATTAATCAGAATCTAAAAATCAAGCTCAAAGTGATGCCCTAGCACAACGAGCTGAACTTGGTCAAAAGGACTAGATCCATAACATAAAAAGACATCGCTTATTTTTCTCTGCCAGGTCAAATATCACGAACATCACCTGCAAACATCAATCAAGAATTCATCTACACTAATCAATAATTCATCTGTATGTTCGTCGATACTCTAACAGTATTGATACCATGAATCTCACTGTCGAAACCAAGATCGAATGTTGTTGGCAACAGGGTTATCCAACTTCACTGCCTCATCTATTTGTGTGCATGAAATGCATATTGTAGAAAAGAAAATATTCGTTGCAACCGGTGATTAAGAAAATAACAATAATAATAATGCTGGCCTGCAAATATCGAATCCAACTCATCTACAAATGAGTCTTTGATGGACCGAAAGTATCCTCTGTGTGTGTAGTTTAAACCTAATCATCAATCTTCTCAATCGCAGATCAATCAATGATTTCACTATACATGCCACTCAGCCTCTTCACAATATCTTGTTCCCATCGAGATACGTAAAATAGACTCCAGTATCCTCAAATAGACCATCATGTGTCAACTAAAAGCATATCGCATCAGAACTTCGTCCTGAAAACCATAACTTATCTGCTAGATTTGGCAACGCTTTAGCAACAATATTACTGCCGCATAGCCAGCAAATGCACCATTTGAAATCCAATACATAACCCTCTTTGGTTTAGAAGACGGTATTTCCACCAATGAACCACTCCTCTCGGGCACATAACCACTGCTCTCCTGGAGAAACACCTAAAGGTGGATCAAGACGATAGGGAGAACTATTGCGTGAAGCCTTCAAAACTGTAGGGGATTTATGGCTACAAGTGGAGTCTTTAAGTGCCAACCAATTGGATCCGGTAACTCCAGAACCACTTCACTAGTCTCGACAAGTTGTTCTTCCTCTAGGAATATTCCCTTGATCAGCTAACTGCATAACAATAGTGCATTTCCCCTTGATGGTACATATATTCTACCTCTTCTACTTTTGTTCAGGAAGGTTAGTTTAGGCACTCCATCCCTGAGGACAACATCAGCTTATCTTTCTGGAAATCCCAGCTATAGATCGGTATAAATAGGGCATTAAGTAGCAATAATAGAGATAGCATACATGAGTTTGGGCTCCATCCATCCTTTAGCATCGCCTGACTTGGAAAGGTGTTTCCTTCCTTCACAATACCCCGCTAGGGCAATGTAGCTATCCCAATAAGATATGAAAGATGGGCCACACCTGAGTAAGGAACTTATACATATAAGTAACAGTAAAAAAGATTTGGACCTCCTTAAACCATCAATCAACAAATTTCAATAGAGATATCACTATCTTCCAATCTTCCACAAGGATATAGTCGCCATTATCTTTGCCTTCTTCCCAACATTCCTTGATATAGTTGCCAATGGCTAAATACTGGCCAATAGAAAGCTCCCTCCAAGTGCCCAATTATTTATAGAATCAGTGGATCCATCTCGAAGAGGAGTATCAAGCATGAAAATACGAGCTTTCTTCTCACCAGAGTAAGAATTCTCTTCAGCAATCCTTCTCACTATGTCCCTCTTTTAAGCTATGTTAGAAAACAATAGGCCTCTCATCCCTCGGAATTTCTATTCGATAGGAAATCTTCGCTCTTCAAACTTGGATTGTTCCCTTAAGCTCCAAGTGTTGCTTGTGATTCTTGCAAAATATCTTATGGAAGTGGATTCAATGGCGCAGGAGGGAGAAGGCGGGCGCAGACCTGGGTACAATTCTGGAAATAAGTACGTGCAAGTGGATCGAACAAAAGAGGGTGTCTTCTACTTCTAACAAGGTGGTCTACAGTCTCCATCGGGTAGCCCCATTGGTCATGCCCATGGATTTTCCTACTTACTTGACATGAAGAGATTCACATGCAAAATATGGATAGATAGCGGCCCTACAGAGGAGATATCCGACTAGCAAACAAAGTTCTTTCTTTCGGTATCTACCCTTCTATGAAGAATTTCATATACTTAAATATATGCGTGGAACAAGATGAAACCAATCTTCCCAATAGTATTCCTTGACTCATGAATTGATACACTTGTGAATGGCATCCATTCTCTTTCTATTTCAACAAAAAGCAACTGGTTTCTTTTGTTCACTTGAAAGAAAAATCAATGCAGCATTTGAATCCATTTTAAGGTTAACTTCTCTATCTTTTCTGCCTCCTTCATTCCCCAGATGCAAGAAATCCTATTCGTCCATGGATTAGTAATACAATGGCGATCTCGGAGAGCCATTCTATTACCCTTGTTTTCCTTTGGGGGTCATTTCAGGAGATCGAGAAATAGTTCGGACATCAATCTTCCTATTCTTAGCAAGATGTCTTTTCGATTATTTCAAGGAGAAAACCTTGATCTTTCATCAATTTCTAGATTTCAGATTATCCGGAAGCCACGCATTCCTACTACTTGTTAAAACAAACTGCTATCATGGCGAAGCTCTACTAAGCTATATCAATAGGCTCCACTCCTTTCCTGGACTGGACTGAAACTAATAGGCAGCTTCCTCGTCTGTACTTTAACTAGGAGGTTGTTAACATTCCTCTAGATTCTCGAAAGGATATTGGATTGATTTCAAATAAAGGAAACAATCCAGAGAAGGTAGCGAACCTATTGTTCCTTATTCTTTTGTCCTCCTCGGCTCTAGTTGAACAATGCACACACCCCGCTTTAGCTGCACATAATAAGGTGATCTGTGAGGCGTCTAGCTATTAGTTAGTGCGATGTGCAGTGAAGTGAGAGATCTCTCTACTCTAGTAGACTAGATGAAATAGCAGCAATGACTAATGTTTGATTGGGAAGACATAATACATACGTTGACGTGCCCAGTCGAACTACTGCTAGGTGGTCTAGTTAAGGAAAGGAAACCTAAAATCCCTCTCAATCTAAGGGTGCGATTCCTTACTTTCGCAAAGATTCGTCTTTCTCCCCAAGCAAGGTTTAAGCTTTGTATCTGTCCTTTCAGATTTGAACAATAAATAATAGAATAGTAGGTCACTTGATTTATGGGATAACCCGACCAAAGCATAACAATAGGATTCCTAGCAAAAGACCTGTTATGTTTGCTTGTTTCCCGTAATCCGTAACAGAGGCCTTAGTTGGCACTTCTTGTCTCACCTAGCGCGATGCGAAGTTCACTAGCAGAGCAGAATAGAAACAAATATCGACTTCTACTCTCCAAAGCAGAATCCATAAACGAGTGGAGGTTTGATCTCTCACCCAAAGCAAGACGTGAAAACCTTATTCATATCCAAAGTGGCGAAATGATACATAATCACATCTTCTCCGCTGGATCGAATGAAAGTCAATGGTGGTTGGATCCCACTAAGAAATTGGCACACCTGTGGAGACAAAGAAGTGAAAGAAGGAATTCACAATATCGAAAAAGATCTTCCGGAGTTTGTATTTGAATGGGGACTGGAATGAAACTTCTCGGAAATGATAGCTGATTTGGTACCATGATCAAGGTTTCCTGATCATGGAGCATTTATGCCAGTTGACAACGGAGTCATATATGATAACATGGATATTTCTCAAAGATAGTTATTACACCAGGATCAAGTCACAAGGTTCATCGTTGCAATAGTTAAAGTGTAGTTTCCTTCTCCTTAGACCGTGAGATCATATTAATCACTATCTCCCGAGACTGCTTTCATCACATCAACCATCATGATTGTAGCTGGGTGACCATAAAGGTGTGTATCAGATATTTTAGAGGAATAGTTGAGGCCTATGTATCAAGATCGAGATTTGTTCACCCGCGTGACGGGATGATACACACGGCTGGCTAGGTGAGATTACATCCATAATGTCGACAACATGTGACTAGGTCACGGGGATAGAATATCACACGAACAAGTAAAACAAAACTTGTCGGTAATGAGATGGAACAAGGTATATGATACTGATGATCAGATCTTGGACAAGTCATATCGAAGAAACAAAGGGAATTGAACTCGACTTTTACGGTTCAAACGACATCGTCTCTGTGGAATGCACATGGGTCATTATGGGCATCCTAGTCCTGCTAATGATCATTGATATGAGAGGCGTCTCGATCATGTCTATGACGTTCCTCGTGTCATTGGGAAAATATACTTAAGGGTACAATGAGGTATAGATTCTGTAAGAAGGAATCATAGAGAGAGAGAAACCGAAATCGTTCTGAAGAGAAGAGATCCGAAGTTGTTCAGAGAAAGAGAAAGGAAAAAAGTTTTGAAAAGTGATATATTAATTATAAATTAATATATATTAAATAAATATTTACATTAAAATTTATAGGCCAACTTTCTCAATAGGCCAAAAACCCGGAGGAAATTGGCCCATGAGAAAGCCACCATGGAAAAGAGAAAGAAAACAGCAAAAATAGCCGATGTTGGGCTGTTATTGACCGGCCCAGCCCACACATGCAAGCACCAGGTGGATGGGCTGGGCACCACACTAGGCGGCACGTAGCCAGCCACCGCCGTTGGGCCTTGTCCGGTTGGCCCACCCGGGGCAAGCTGGGGTCGGGGGCGCTCGGCCACGGCCGGCCCACCCAGCAACCGCCGCTAGCTCCCGCCTGGGCGTCGCGCGCACTACAACCACGCTGCTGGGCCGCGGGGGCACACCGGCCCACCCGGGCGCGCAAGCTGGGTGCCGCCGCTAACTGGGCCGTGGGGGCACGCCCGCCCACCTGGCTGACTACGACTGGCTCCTATGCCGCCGCATGCAGCCACTGCTGCTGGGCTGCGGCGGGCACGCCACCCACCCGACTGACTGCGGCTGGCTGCTGTGCTGGGAAGATCTGGTCCAACCGACTGCCCCTCTTTTTCCCCTATTTGCCTTTATCTTTTAGTCCCATGGAACACCCAATGGAGGGAGTACCCCTCCTCCAACTATATAAAGGATTTTCCTTGGGTGGGATTAAGCACACCAACCAAGTAATTCTCCGAGGCACCTCATGGAAATCTCTCTCTCTCTCTCTCTCTCTCTCTCTCTCTCTCTCTCTCTCTCTCTCTCTCTCTCTCTCTCTCTCTCTCTCTCTCTCTCTCGTTTTCCTCTTGCGATAGAGCCGTTCTAGGAAGGATGGCACCTGCAAGAGACGACACACCTGCATCATGTTATTGCGATGCGGGGATTCCAGTCAAGGGATCTACTTCCGCACTCCCATCTTGGATCAGGGAACCGGAGTTGTCATCGTACATTGTATTTGTACGAAACCTCAAGGATCTGCCATTTGTGGATCTTGGACGTCATGGGCTGGAGCTGCAGCACGATGAAGAAGGAGCAATGGGTGACCTGCGAGGAGCTTCGCGACCTAAAGGTCGGCTACGAGTAAGACTACATCATCCACGTTTCTCTTGGAACGTTAACCGCTTTCGGACTATAAGGATATGTTTCCGAAACCTCGGCCATTACTGCATTACTCCATAGATAGATCTTGGGTGTTTGGGCGTTCGTGTATGGAATTTTTTTGTTTTCTGCCACAGAACCCCATCAGGAAGCAGCACAACGTCGACTGCTGGTCTGAGGGGAGATGCAGCTCTCTAGGAGCCGGCGGTGGCCCCTCTTCTCTTTCTCCTTAGTTGCTGGAGCGATAGGTATGGCCGACGGAGTTGGTGCGGCCGGCAGCGGACACCAAAGGCGTCGACCTCATCGTAGGGTGGGCAAGGGGTGAATTCTTGTACGAAGTCGACCCAATTACAGCAATTTTTATCCAAAATAAATATCGACCCAATTACAACAATTTTTATCTAAATAACAGGACATACCTAGGTCACGTGCAACTCCATTTGCTTTCCTTGAATCAGTGCTGAAAGATAACGTTCCCATCGAGTGTTTTCAAGTCAATTACAGTCTGAAAAACTGCGGAAGTCTCACCCCACCAGGTCTGATCATCGGTGCATGCATCAATTATATCTGGAGTCAGATTCAACTAAAATACTGTTGCAACCCACACGAGTGGCCAAAGCAAGTCCTTCACGCATAGCAATAGCTTCAGCTGCATGGGCTGAGGCCACATTTGACAAGAACATGGTAGAAGCAGCAATGATACGGCCTTTATAATCGCGAAGGACTGCTCTTACAGAAGCTGCATAAGATTCATGATAAAAGGAACCGTCCACATTTAATTTAATTTGACGTGGTTCTGGTGACAGGCCGATGGATTTAACTCCTTTTATTTTTTTGAACGGGGATTTTACTCCTTTACTACTCCGTAGTTGTGTAGTGTGGTGATGCGTGTTCCCAACTTTCCCACTAGGCTAGCCAGAGAAGAATTGGCCGATAGCCATCCTTCCTTCAAATGGCGCCAAATAATCTGCTGGCCGGAAGGAGTTGGCCACCGTCATGGCTGCGTGCATTGGGCGAGGACGATACAAATGGCGCCCAGCCCGAGTAGTAGTATTATCCGTATCAGTTTGCCCCGGGCCGGCTCCTGACGGAGAACGAATTTTATTCCTGGGCTTTGATGTGATCGCGTCTCACGTGAGCCTGCTAGACTCCTATTTAATCGTGATCATTCACGGGATGGGAACCGAGGCGTCCAAAGCACGACCTGTCTACACAACACAAGCCACGGGAAACTTGCCCAGATAAATCGCTGTAAAGTTTTTAAACCTAAACGGGAAAGGAGTGTCTTGGTAGTACTCGGATTTGGGTGCGATGTCGCACGCTTACCTGTTCAAGTTCATCGTCGTCGGCGACATAGGTGCGCAACGCACGCACGCTCCTCTCTGTTTAAACTCTTTCTCTTCCGCCACTTCCGCTCGCGCGCGCTGATCTGCAATTCTCGACATGGATTATATCTGTAAAATAATGACCACGTTACGACCTTACTCTCCAGGCGTTGGCAAGTCATGCCTCATGTTGCAGTTCACCGACAAGCGGTTCCAGCCCGCGCACGACCTGACTATCGGTGTCGAGTTTGGGTCCCGGATGGTCACCATAGACAACAAGAAAATGAAGCTCCACGTCTGGGACACGGTTGGCTCTTTTTTTCCTATCAACTCATAACTGCCGCGCTTTCCTGGATCAGATTGCCACTTATTATTTTTCCCAGATTCTAAACCTCTGATGATGAATCGTCTGCAGGCAGGTCAGGAGGCTTTCAGGTCGATCACTCGATCCTACTACAGAGGTGCTGCCGCTGCTCTTCTGGTTTATGACATCACCAGGAGGGAGACCTTCAACCATCTCGCCATCTGGCTGGAACAAGTGAGGCAACTGGCCGACTGGAACAACAACGTCACCATCATGCTGGTGGGCAACAAGACGGATCTACCTCACAAGCGGGTCGTCAGCACGGAGGAAGGCGAGGAGTTCGCCAGGGAGAACGGCCTCGCATTCGTGGAAACCTCTGCAAAAACCAGGCACAACGTAGATCAGGTAATTGAATCGCTGTGTTACTTTCACATTGCTTTTCTGACACATGACCATGGCTTTTCTGACATGATCGCTATATGTTTCACATGGATGTAGGCGTTCGTCGAGACCTCGTCGATGGTGTACGACAAAATCCAGCAAGGTGCCATCGATTTGTCCAAAGTGAGTGTTATACTGGCTAGTACATTATTGCTCCCTCTCGAGCGCGCGTGGACTCAATTCCATCACGCTACTACCAGATTCTTATCATAATCTATAGATCGTCATCGTTTGAGCAAATAGTACTGACGAGCTAGGTTGCTCCACTGATTTGTTTCGTGCAGTGTACTGGTGTCATGGCCGGAAAAGGTACAGTTGTCATGGACCTTTATAATGGCACGCTGTCGTCTCAAGTCCTTGGTGGCTGCTGCAACAGCTGATCAGCGCATATAGCTGATCATTGCATATAACTTTCAGATAGTGATCAGTTCGTTCAATGATCGCTCGGTGATGTATGGTCCGAGATGAAGAATGCATTCATATTTTGAGAATTTGTTCGTAACTACTTTTTTTGAAACAAGGCAAAAGACTTGCCATTTTTATTGGTAGTGAAGAAAGTTTTTAGAAAAGGTCTTACAAAACCGCTCTTGGCTGAGCAACAAACGAATACACAGAAAGTCTGCTCTCGTGGCACAACGTTACAAAGCGCTTTAGCACCCACGAGACTCCACAAATTCATCTCCTCCTTGATTTTGGCAATGATTGTGTTGGCGGTAGAAACTTGGTTTCTAAAGACACGCCCATTACGCTTCTTCCAAATCTCCCAAGACACCAACATGGCTAGCGAAGCCAAAGCTCTTCGAGAGCCCCCCTTCTTGGCTATGGCAAAGGTCCACCAATCCTTGGTACTTTGAAAATCTTGCCAATTGCTAGGCTCGAGGTCCACAAGCCCAAGCCAAACCTTTACTAATGTCCAAATCCTAACGGTGAAGCGGCACTTGAATAGAACATACGCGGGCGATTCTTAAACTTGATTGCATAATTTGCAAAGGCCACAATTTGGCCAACCTCTACATTGTAGTCGATCCGCCGTCCAAACTCTATTTTGAAGCATCAATCAAGCGAAGATCTTGCACTTAGGAGTTGCCCACAGCTTCCAAACTAAGGACTTCGAAATGGAGGATGTATGGCCTAGAAATTGCATCATGTATGCTGACTTGGCCGAGTAGGCTTCGTTGTTGGAGAGCTTCCAAACAATAGAATCCAAAGAATTAGGATCCAAAGTGACGTCTTGGAGCATCTCCCATAGGGTGTAGAATTGCTCAATGTGGGGGAGAGAGAGAGACCATCTTGCATATTAATTTGTGCAACCCAAAAATCATTTGTCAATGCCTTGTCCACCATGATTCTTTTCTTCTTTGAGATATCAAAAATGAGCGGAGCCACATCTCTAGGCCTCAAACCATTTAGCCAAGAAGCTTTCCAAAAGAGAGCCTTTTTCCCATTTCCTAAGGTAACTTGTGTAGCCGCCGCAAAGAACTCTCTATCAAGGGGCGTGCTAGGATTCTCAAGCCGACCCAAGGTTTGTCTTCCGATCCTCTTTCCACTCATACCATAGCCATCTCATTCTAAGGGCCGAAGCGAATTTTTTTAGGTTGATAATCCCAGGCCCACCAAGATCTTTTGGTTTGCAAACTTTTTACCAAGCTACCTTGCACTTGCCACTGGTTTCCTTGTCGCAAGATGCCCAAAGGAAGGCACGTCTAATGCTATAAATCTTTGAAAGCACCTCCAAAGGCACCTCTAAAGCGGTTATGTAGTAAATGGCAATACTAGTGAGCACTGCTTTGACAAGAGTTGACCGACCAACCATATTAACATGATTTCCAAGCCAAGGGACCAACTTGGCGGCCACCTTATCTTCTAAAGGTTGGAAGTGGATTCTCTTGAGTCTATGGACCGACAAAGGAAGGCCAAGATACTTCATTGGAAAGTTGGCTCTAGATACCAGGAAGGCTTGAAGGATATTGTCAAGGTCATTCCCCTCGCAATGGATAGGGACCACTTGACTCTTCTCACAATTGGTACCAAGCCTGGTGACATCACCGAAGTTATCCAAGATGGAGGCCAGGAAGTTGATGTCATTTCTATTTGGAGTGATGAAGATAGCGGCATCGTCGCATATAAGGAGGTTCGGATCATTGGCTTCCTTCCCCTAAGTTTATGTAGAAGACCTTGTTTGGTGTCTTTGGAAAGTATATGATGGAGCAAGTCTATATCCAAGACAAATAGGAGCGGAGAAAGAGGATCCCCTTGCCGGAGTCCTATCCCATGCTTAATCGGGTCTCCGGTGATGGCATTCAAAAGGACTCTTGAGGAAGAGGTGGAAAGAAGGGCCAACACCCAATTCCTAAAGTTGCTTGGGAAGCCCGAGTGTTGGAGCAACTCCATCAAGTAGTCCCAACATACCGAGTCAAAATCATTCTTGATGTCAAGCTTGAAGAGGAGTGAGGGGGATTTAGCCTTGTGAAGCTTTCTAGCAAGGTTTCTCACATAGAGGAAGTTGTCATGAATGCTTCTTGTCTTAATGAACGCGCTTTGATCATTGGAGACGATATTGTTCATATGAGGAGCGAGTCTTGTGGCCATATTTTTTGCTATGAGCTTAGCAATGGCATGGATAAGGCTTATAGGCCTAAAGTCCAAGATGTCTTTGGCTCCTTCCTTTTTTGGGATGAGAGCAATGTTTGCGGTGTTAATCCAATGGAGTTCATTAGTGCAATGCTCGGAGAATTTGTTGATGACCGCCATAATATGAACTTTGATTGTATCCCAACACGTTTTGAAGAAGTTTTCGCTGAAGTCGTTCGATCCCGGTGCCTTATGAATTGCGTGTTTGTCCATAGTGTTTTTACCTCTTCTTCCGAGAACGGTTCACCGAGACCACTAAGGTCACATTAGGGAAGGAATGTTGGCCGAATTTAATTTTTTGGTTCTAGCTATGCCCCTCTTGATGATCTTCTTAAAATGGTTTTGAATGATGCCTTGTTTTGGTCATGGTCGGTTACCCAACCATTATTGTGCTTCAACCTATGGATAAGGTTCTTCCTACTTCTAGCATTGACACGAAGATGGAAGTATCTCGTGTTTGCATCACCCTCCTTCAAGCTCTTGATCCTCGAAGCTTGACGATTTCTAGTTCTTTCAAGGGTTGCCAACCCGATGACTCTTCTTTTAGTATTGAGCGCAAATCCAACTCCTCTTTGCTAAGGGGTCTACTTTCTTGAGCAACGTCAAATCGGAGAATAATCTCAAGGGCCATATGGAGGTCAACTTTGGATTTATAATAGAGGGACTTGATAAAACATCGCAAATGTTTGCCGGTTCTTTTAAGCTTATGGTAGAGTCGTTGGCATGGCTCCACATGGATCGAGCAATCACTCCAAGCATCATTAACATCATCACTAAAGCTAGGCATCTTAGTCCAAAAGTTTTCGAACCGGAAAGTTCTTAGTCTTTTTGGGCCACCATCATTTGCAAGAACAAGGGGCAATGGTCCGACGAGGATGACGAAAGGGCGTGAAGGATGTGGTTGGAGTTGGCGATGTCCCATTCCACATTGGAAAAAAGGTGTCAAGCTTGCTCATGGTTGGGTCTTGTTGTTCATTTGTCCACGTGAATTTCCGATTTTGGAGGTGAATCTCTTTGAGGTCGCAAGCATTGAGAGTGTTCCAGAACCTCGCCATGTGACTCCTATTTGAGTTGTCATAGTTCATGTCTTGGGCGCGGTAGATTTGATTGCAGTCTCTAGTAACGATCCAACAAGTGCCCGGAGTAGGCTTAGAGGCAATTAGTTTCGCGTAGAAGGCGTCTTTTAAGTTTGACCTTGTTGGCCCACACACCGTGGTGAGCTTGAAGGAGTTATCGGACCCGATAATGTGGAAGGTCGCCGAGAGCACGAAAACCCCCACAACAACATTGGTGGCTTGGAGCACACTATCATCCCAAAGAAGGACGATTCCGCCTCTAGTGCCGATAGCAGGGCGCTGAGCAAACTAGCGCATCTTGTAACATCCAGCTGAGTTTGTTGGGGATATGCTATATGAGTATCACCATTGCATGTCTCTAATCCAGATAACCCGGGTGGCCCACAGTTGGTAGCATGGCCTATGGCCTGCTGGGTGGCCCAGTTAGACGGATCCATAAGGGAGACCCATGCCGGATAAAGGAAGGCTACGCAGGAGTCACCGACATACTCGGAGCCTTGGAGTACAAGACACGAAGACTAGTTAGTATTAGTGTAGAACTCTTTACCTTGTCCGGCAAGGTCCTTTCCCTGTGACCCTAGGTTCTGGTGCCTTTATAAACCAGACCTATGGGAGCCTTTAGGGCAAGATTACAACGTACAACGTACAACACCTCGCACAGCGAAGCAATCTCTGCAACTCAGCGTATTGCCATTATAGTGATTTATAGCAGGAGTAGAGTTCCGCTACCATTGTGGGACTTGAACCTTGGTAAGCTATGTTACCTTGTACCTTCCAACTCACCGCCTTCCCCCACATCTCTAAACATGCTTTGTGAGGACCCCTCCATGGCGCACTCGTCGGCAATACCACGATAGTTGGCACCCACCGTGGGGCAAGAGGCGCTTCGAGCTCTACATCAGGCAAGGTCCAAGATCTTCGCGGGAATCGGCAACACCGTAGCCATCCGACGTGTTCTTTGTTGGGTTCGCAACATAGAAAACAAAAAATTCCTATGAAGTGAATAACTAAGCACCAAGATCTATCTACCTAGATACAATCAACGGGTAGATATACATCCATGGAGAACATACCCTTGAAGAACAACAAAGCTTTGTTAACGAGTTTGAACTCGTGGATTATGTAGTAGTACACTTGCCAATCTCAAGATCGTGATGAAGTCCAGCCAATCCAGCACCATTAGGTCCAACACCAGCAAGTCCAGCACCACAAAGCAGCGGTGCATCCGTGATCGCACACACATCTGGTACCCCAACAACCTCCGTCCCTCGCTCCAGAAAAATAGTGGAAGCATCAACTCCTTTCCAGATAAAGCCACCGGGAACATGTATCTCGCTAATCCGAGACCATGGGAATAATTGAAGGAAATATGCCCTGAGAGGCAATAATAAAGTTGTTATTATATATTCCTTATATATGATAGATGTTTATTTTACATGCTAGAATTGTATTGATCAGGAAACATCAATACATGTGTGTTTAATAAACAAAAAAGGGTTCCTAGTTATGCCTCTCTTATAGACTAGCTTGTTGATTAACAAGATGATCAAGGTTTCCTGATCATTGACATTGGATGTTGTTAATAACAAGGTCACACCATTGGTGGAATGATGTGATGAACATTCATCCGAAGTATAGCATTACGATCAAGTCATTATGTTTATATTGCTATAACATCATACGAAGTAATCTTTATCCTTAGACCATGAGATCATGTTAATTGCTAACATCGGAAGAGTATCTTGATAACATCAAACGTCACACCGTAACAGGGTGACTATAAAGATGGGTTCAGTACTACGAAGGTGTTATGTTGAGGCTCATGGATCAAGAGTGGAATTTGTCAATCCCGATGACGGATAGATATACTCTAGGCCCTCTCGGTGATATCACATTAAGATAGCTTGCTAGCAAGTGATGTGATCACTAGAATGTTATATCACGGGAACGAGAAAAGAGTGCATGTCGGTAACGAGATCAAACTAGGTATGGAGATACCGATGATCGAATCTCGGACATGTAATATATCGAGAGACAAAGGGATTTAGTTACAAGCGTTAAAGGTTCTCACGATCACAGAAGTCATTGTTGAATGTGTAGGAGTCAGTACGAATCTCCAGGTCCCGCTGCTGATTATTGATCGGAGAAGGGTCTCGATCATGTCTGCATTATTCGCGAACCATAGGGTGGCACACTTAAGAGTTACCGGACACCATTTTGGAGCACATATGTTTAAGACGAAAGAATTGCAAAGCGCAGGAATTGTTTCAATAGAAATCGGAAATTGTTTCAGGTGAAATTGCAGAAAGTGGTTCTGCATGTGATATTGAAATATTGCAAGGGGTTATATGTGAATGTTTGTTAATTAAAGTAATTAACAAACTTCTGAATAAATTTAATAAAAGAGTTTTATTAAATGAGAGAGCATTAAATTTGGAGAAATTTAATGCATTTAAAGTGGAGACTTTAAAAGGGAATGTGAAGAGGCATTTTAATGTGGAGGGGTTACCACCACATGAATGGGGGAGGTGAGGGGTCACCCCCCCATGCGCTGGACATGGAGAGAGGGGGCACCCCCTCCTCCTATAAAAGGCCACCCATTCCCTCCTTCATCCACACACCTCCTTCTGAAGGATCTCTCTCCCCCTCTAGAATTATTCCCCCATGGTCTCGGATTAGCGAGATACATGTTCCCGATGGCATTTCGTCTAGAAGGAGTTGCTGCTTCCACTGGATCGCTAGAGCGAGGAGGTGGAGGTTGTCCGGTGGCTTGAACGTGTGTGCGAGTACGGATGTGCTGCTGAGTTGCGGCGCTCGGACTTCCTCACGATCTTGAGATCAGCAAGTGTACGACTACATCAACCACGAGTTCCTACTCGTTAACAAAACTCGTTGTTTTCGAGGGTAAGTTCTCGTTGGATGTATGTCCACCCATTGCTTTGTACCTAGTAGATAGATCTTGGCGTGTAGTTCACACCGTAGGAAATTTTTTGTTTTCTATGCTGCGGATCCAACAGTGGTATCAGAGTCTGATCTATGCGTAGGTGCTTTGCACGGGTAGTACACATATGTTTATATGTGGGCGATGATGATCATGTTATTGCATCTTCTATGTATTTTGGATATTGGTGGCATAGTGGGATGAAGCGGCCCGGGCCAACCTTACATGTCATCATACATGAGACCGGTTCCACGACTGACATGCAACTTGTTTTGCATAAGTGGCTGGCGGGTGTCTGTCTCTCCTACTATAGTCAATATCTGATTTACAACGAGTTGCTAATAACTTAGTTATCCTCGTTGTGGTTCATGTTTGTAGGTGAGAACGGTTCTATCTCCGAAAGCCCTAAGCCACGTAAAACTTGCCATTGATAAATTAGAGGCGTCTAGTTTAGATCGTTGCTGGGCTAGTGTATTGATATGGTATTGTTGTAAGTAGATGTATGATAGATACTCTTACAACACACTCAACGTGTAAGTTCCATAGACCTTGGCCTTACACACAAAGGAATGATAGAGATCATACCACGATGCAAGTGATAGAGATCAAATGCATAGACCATATCATCTCACTTTACATATTAGATGTTAGCATCTTATACTGCTAGTTTGGCGCTTTTGGTAGCATTATAAGATGATCCCTCATTTAGATATCAAGATAAAAATGTGTTCTTCCTTAAGTATGCACCGTTCTGTGGATCGTGTTTCGAGACATCACGTGATGATCGGGTGTACTCGAACCTACGCTTTCATAGGAACAGGTGTAAGACAGTTTTACACACGCGAATACTAAGGTTCTTACTTGGCGAGCCTAGCATGTACAAACATGGCCTCGGAACACAGACCGAAAGGTTAAGCATGAGTCATATAGTTGATATGATGCCCATATAGATGCTCGCCTTTGAAGCTACATCAACTCACGTGATGATCGGACTTGGTGTAGTGGATTTGGTTCATGTAATCACCAAAAGGACACGAGGGATGTCGTTTTTTAGTGGGAGTTCATTAGTAATTTGGATTAGTTGAACTCAATCTATCATAAACTTAGTCTAAATAAACTTTACAAATTCTGTTGTAGATGGCACCACCTGCTTTTAATTTCAATGTTTTCATGGAGAAAGAGAAACTTCCTGCGAATGGTAGCAACTTCACCAACTGGGCTATGAATTTGAGGATTCTCCTCACTGCTGCACAAAAGCAATATGTGCTAGATGCGCCGCTAGGCCCCCCACCAACTCCTGATGCCCCTGACGAGGGAAAGAATGTCTATGTGACTCGTCAGGAGGACCACAACTTAGTTCATTGCAGCATACTGTATGGGCTAGAGCCAGAACTTCAAAAGTGTTTCGAAAATGGCAATGCCTTTGATACCATGGGAGAATTGAAAATAATTTTTGATACCCATGCTTCCGTAGAGAGTTATAATGCTACATAAAAATTCTTTAGCTGCATGATGGAGGAAAACAGCTCCGTTAGTGAGCACGTACTCAAAATGTCTGGGTACGCCGATAAGCTTGTGTCCTTGGGAATAACGATTCCCATTGACTTAGGCATACATCGTGTTCTCCAATCTCTTCCACCTAGCTACAAGAGCTTCATTATAAACTATAATATGCAGGGCATAAAGAAGTCTCTTCCCGAGCTTTTGTCAATGCTTAAGACTACAAAAGTGGAGATTAGGAAAGAACATCAAGTGTTGATGATCAATAGGACCACCGGTTTCAAGAAAGACAAGAAAGGCAAGCACAAGGGAAAGAAGGGTGGCAAGTCTATTGCCACGCCTAAAAAGAAACCCCAAGCTGGCCCTAAGTCTGATATCGAGTGTTACTATTGCAAGGGGACTGGCCATTGGAAGCACAACTGCACCAAGTATTAGGCGGACAAGAAGTCCGGCAAGGCAAACAAAGGTATATGTGATATACATGTTATTGATGTGTACTTGACTAGTACTCGCAGTAGCACCTGGGTATTTGATACGGGATCGGTTGCTAATATATGTAACTCGGTTCAGGGGCTACGGAACAAGCGACAACTAGCAAGGGATGAGGTCAGGATGCGGGTCGGCAATGGATCAAAAGTTGATGTGATCGCCGTCGGGACTCTACCTCTCCATTTGCCATCGGGATTAGTTATAAACCTAAATAATTGTTATTTAGTGCCTGCACTGAGCATGAACATTGTATCTGGATCGTGTTTGATGCAAAGTGGTCATTCCTTTAAATCTGAAAACAATGGTTGTTCGATTTATAAGAATGATATCTTTTATGGTCATGCACCTATGTTGAATGGTTTATTTCTGATAGATCTCGATAGTAATATTACACAAATTCATAATGTTAATGCTAAAAAGATTAAACTTGATGATGATATGTCTACATATATGTGGCACTGCCGTCTAGGTCATATTGGCATTAAAAGCATGAAGAAACTCCATTCTGATGGACTTTTGGAATCACTTGATTTTGAATCATTTGATACATGTGAGCCATGCCTTATGGGCAAGATGACTAGAACGCCGTTTTCCGGTTCAATGGAATGGGCGACAGATCTATTGGAAATCATACATACTGATGTGTGTGGACCAATGAGTGTGTCGGCGCGAGGTGGATATCATTATTTTGTTACTTTCACGGATGATTTGAGTAGATACGGGTATATCTATTTGATGAAACACAAGTCTAAAACTTTTGAAAAGTTCAAGGAATTTTAGAATTAAGTGGAAAATCATCGTAATAGAAAGATCAAATTTCTACGGTCTGACCGTGGAGGAGAGTATCTAAGTTACGAGTTTAGCACACACATGAAAGAGTGTGGAATAGTTTCACAACTCACGCCTGCCGGAACACCACAACGTAATGGTGTGTCGGAACATCGTAATCGTACCTTATTGGATATGGTTCGACCTATGATGTCTCTGACTAACTTGCCACTGTCATTTTGGGGTTATGCACTGGAAATAGTTGCATTCACTTTAAATCGGGCACCATCTAAATCCGTTGAAACGACACCGTATGAATTATGGTTTGGAAACAAACCTAAGCTATCATTTCTTAAAGTTTGGGATGCGATGTTTATGTGAAGAAACTTCAACCAGATAAACTCGAACCCAAAGCGGAAAAATGTGTCTTCATAGGATACCCTAAAGAAACAATTGGGTATACCTTCTATCACAGATCCGAGGGCAAGGTTTTTGTTGCCAAGAATGGATCCTTTCTTGTGAAGGAGTTTCTCGCGAAAGGTGTGAGTAGTCGGAAGGTAGAACTCGAAGAGGTTACTGAACCTTCTCTTCATGGAATGGTGAGTGGCGCAGCACCGGAAGTTGTTTCGGAGTTGACTTCACCTGATGAAGATAGTGCTAATGATAATGATCATGAAACTCCGAAAGAGGACACTACCGAACCTCGCAGGTCAAGCAGGACACGTGCAGCTCCTGAACTGTACGGCAATCCTGTTGTGAATTTCATGGTTGATGAAATGGATGACCCTGCGACGCATGAAGAAGCGATGATGAGCCCGGATTCCAAAAAATGGCTGGAAGCCATGAAATCCCAGATGGAATCCATGTACGAGAATGAAGTTTGGAACTTGGTGGACTTACCTCACGATCGAAAGGCCATTGAGAATAAATGGATTTTCAAAAGAAAAACTGATGCTGATTGTAATGTGACCATCTATAAGGCTCGACTTGTCGCAAAGGGGTTTCGACAAATTCAAGGAGTTGACTACGATGAGACATTCTCTCCCGTAGCGATGCTTAAGTCGGTTAGGATTATGTTAGCAATTGCTGCATATTTCGATTATGAAATATGGCAGATGGATGTCAAAACTTCGTTCCTCAATGGTAATATTGAAGAAGAGTTGTATATGATACAACCAAAGGGTTTTTTCAATCCTAAGGATGCTAACAAGGTGTGCAAACTTCAGAGATCCATCTATGGACTGAAGCATGCATCATGGAGTTGGAATCTTCGCTTTGATGACGTGATCAAAGAATTTGGATTTGTCCAAACTTATGGAGAGGCTTGTATTTACAAGAAAGTGAGTGGGAGCAATGTGGCATTTCTAATATTATATGTGGATGACATATTATTGATTGGAAATGATATAGATCTTTTAAACAGTGTTAAAAGTTATCTAAACAACAAATTTTCTATGAAGGACCTTGGTGAAGCATCATATATATTAGGCATAAAGATCTATAGAGATAGATCAAGACGCCTAATAGGGCCATCGCAAAGTACATACCTTGATAAGATTTTAAAGAAGTTTAAAATGGACGAAAGTAAGAAGGGTTTCTTACCTATGTTGCAAGGCAAGACATTGAATAAGACTCAAAATCCGGCTACGGCGGAAGAAAGAGAGATAATGGATAAGATCCCTATGCTTCAACCATAGGCTCTATAATGTACGACATGCTATGTACAAGACCGGATGTGGCACATGCTATTAGTTTGACTAGTAGGTACCAATCTGATCCAGGTTCGGAACACTGGATAGCGGTAAAGAACATCCTCAAGTACTTGAGAAGAACTAAGGATATGTTTCTTATATACAGAGGTGAAGAAGAGCTAGTCGCTAAGTGTTATGTAGATGGTAGCTTTGACACCGATCCGGATGACTCTAAGTCTCAATCCGGAGCAACAGTTAGTTGGAGGAGTTCCAAACAACCTGTGGTGGCTGGATCAACGACGGAGGCGGAATATGTTGCTGCTTCAGAAGCGGCGCAGGAGGCGGTTTGGATGAAAGAGTTCATTACGGAACTAGGTGTGGTTCCCAGTGCGTTGGACCCAATGGTGATCTATTGTGACAACAATGGAGCCATAGCCAACGCCAAGGAACCAAGGTCTCACAAGAATTCCAAGCAAATTAAGCACCTATTTCACTCCATCCGCGAGCATGTCAAGGATGGAGATATAAAGATTTGTAAAGTACACACGGACCTAAATGTAGCAGATCCGTTGACTAAAGTTCTCCCTAGGGCAAAACATGATCAACACCAGAAATCCATGGGTGTTAGATTTATCACTATGTGAACTAGATTACTGTCTCTAGTGCAAGTGGGAGACTGAAGGAAATATGCCCTGAGAGGCAATAATAAAGTTGTTATTATATATTCCTTATATATGATAGATGTTTATTTTACATGCTAGAATTGTATTGATCAGGAAACATCAATACATGTGTGTTTAATAAACAAAAAAGGGTTCCTAGTTATGCCTCTCTTATAGACTAGCTTGTTGATTAACAAGATGATCAAGGTTTCCTGATCATGGACATTGGATGTTGTTAATAACAAGGTCACACCATTGGTGGAATGATGTGATGAACATTCATCCGAAGTATAGCATTACAATCAAGTCATTATGTTTATATTGCTATAACATCATACGAAGTAATCTTTATCCTTAGACCATGAGATCATGTTAATTGCTAACACCGGAAGAGTATCTTGATAACATCAAACGTCACACCGTAACAGGGTGACTATAAAGATGGGTTCGGTACTACGAAGGTGTTATGTTGAGGCTCATGGATCAAGAGTGGAATTTTTCAATCCCGATGACGGATAGATATACTCTAGGCCGTCTCGGTGATATCACATTAAGATAGCTTGCAAGCAAGTGATGTGATCACTAGAATGTTATATCACGGAAACGAGAAAAGAGTGCATGTCGGTAACGAGATCAAACTAGGTATGGAGATACCGATGATCGAATCTCGGACATGTAATATATCGAGAGACAAAGGGATTTAGTTACAAGCGTTAAAGGTTCTCACGATCACAGAAGTCATTGTTGAATGTGTAGGAGTCAGTACGGATCTCCAGGTCCCGCTGTTGATTATTGATCGGAGAAGGGTCTCGATCATGTCTGGATTATTCACGAACCATAGGGTGGCACACTTAAGAGTTACCGGACACCATTTTGGAGCACATATGTTTCATACAAAAGAATTGCAAAGCACAGGAATTGTCTCAATAGAAACCGTAAATTGTTTCGGGTGAAATTGCAGAAAGTGATTCTGCATGTGATATTGAAATATTGCAAGGGGCTATATGTGAATGTTTGTTAATTAAAGTAATTAACAAAATTCTGAATAAATTTAATAAAAGAGTTTTATTAAATGAGAGAGCATTAAATTTGGAGAAATTTAATGCATTTAAAGTGGAGACTTTAAAAGGGAATGTGAAGAGGCATTTTAATGTGGAGGGGTTACCACCACATGAATGGGGGAGGTGAGGGGTCACCCCCCATGCGCTGGCCATGGAGAGAGGGGGCACCCCCCTCGTCCTATAAAAGGCCACCCATTCCCTCCTTCATCCACACACCTCCTTGTGAAGGATCTCTCTCCCCCTCTAGAATTATTCCCCCATGGTCTCGGATTAGCGAGATACATGTTCCCTGTGGCATTTCGTCTAGAAGGAGTTGCTGCTTCCGCTGGATCGCTGGAGCGAGGAGGTGGAGGTTGTCTGGTGGCTTGAACGTGTGTGCGAGTACGGATGCGCTACTGAGTTGCGGCGCTCGGACTTCCTCACGATCTTGAGATCGGCAAGTGTACGACTACATCAACCACGAGTTCCTACTCGTTAACAAAAATCGTTGTCTTTGAGGGTAAGTTCTCGTTGGATGTATGTCCACCCGTTGCTTTGTACCTAGTAGATATATCTTGGCGTGTAGTTCACACCGTAGGAATTTTTTTGTTTTCTATGCTGCGGACCCAACAATAATTTCTAGAGGACGAGAGAGATCCTTCGCGAGGAGGTGTGGCAAGTGGAGAAGAGCCATGAGGATCCTTTTATAGGGGGTGGGGCACATCCCCATGGCCATGGCTGGCCGGCCATGGTGGGTGCCCCCACCTCCCCTCATTCATGTGGGTGGAGCTTCCACTAAGCCCACTCACATAAATTTCAACTCCACTCACTTGCATTTAATGTCCACTAAATTAAATGCATTTTTCTATTTAAATAAAACACTTTTATTTAATTTATTCAGAATTTTGTTAATTAATTTAATTAACAAATATTCACATAAGACTCCCTGCAACATTTGAATATCACATGCAGAACCAGTTTCAGCAATTTCACTCGAAACAATTCCGGTTTCCATTGAAATGATTCCAACGCTTTCATAATCTTTATCTGAAACACATTTTCTCCTAAATGGTGTCATTATCCCTTAAGTGTGTCACCCTACGGTTTGCGAATAATGCAGACGTGATCGAGACCTTTTTCCAATCAGTAATCAGCAGCAGGACCTGGAGATCCATACTGACTCCCACACATTCAACGATGACTCTAGTGATCGTGTGAACCTTTAACATCGTAACTAAATACCTTTGTATCGCGATATATTACATGTCCGAGATTCGATCATCGATATCTCAATACCTAGTTTGATCTCGTTACCGACATGCACTCTTTTCTTGTTCCTGTGATATAACATTCTAGTGATCACATCACTTGCTTGCAAGCTATCTCAATGTGATACCACCGAGAGGGCCCAAAGTATATATATATATATCCATCATCGGGATGGACAAATCCCACTCTTGATCCATGAGCCTCAACATAACACTTTCAGATTACCCAAACCCACCTTTATAGTAACCATGTTACGATGTGACATTTGATGTTATCAAAGTACTCTTACGATGTTAGCAATTAACATGATCTCATGGTCTAAGGACTAAGATTACTTTCTATGATGTTATAGCAATATAAGCATAATGACTTTGACCGTAATTCTATACTTCAGATGAATGTTCATCACATCATTCACCAATCTTGTGACCTTGTTATTAACAACATCCAATGTCCATGATTAGGAAACCTTGATCATCTTGTTAATCAACGAGCTAGTTTATAAGAGATGCATAACTAGGAACCCTTTATTTGTTTATTAAGCACACATGTATTAACATTTTCAATTAACACAATTATAGCATGCAAAATAAGCATTTATCATAAACAAGGAATAAGATAATAACCACTTTATTATTGCCTCTCGGGCATATTCCCTTCAGTCTCCCACCTGCACTAGAGTCAATAATCTAGTTTGTAAACTTACGCATTCAACACCTATGGCTTTCTAGTGTTGTATATATGCGTTTACTAGTGGTTAACATAATCTCTAGATCTGACAATTTCAGGTCCGCTTGTATTTACATGTCTTTGCGTCTCTACGCATCACTCATTCTCTAATGAGATGGCATTGTATAAATTTAGTCCTTTGGTGAGACCTTTAGTTCCTTTGGGTTAAAACATGTTGATATAATTGTCGCACAATATATCTTCACGGTACTAGCCCACTGTGAACGACACCTAGTTTGATAACAAACTACTTAACCAAATTCCCTCCTTTGCTTCTACTATAGTAGTCATATACTTAGCCTTTTGTTGTAGTGTCCGTCACAATGTATGAACCTTGGAACTCATCCAAATCCATCATGGAACCTCCTTTCCATTATATTGTGCTAGCCATAGTTTAAATTGAGATAAATTTAATTTGTATCTTGTGACACTAGTATCAATGTAACACTTTACAATGAACTACTTTGATTATTTGTCACTTATACATGATATATTCTTTGTTCTTCCAAATCTCATAAGAATATCTTTACTATCGCATAATAATCATCTTATGAATCATTCTGGTATATGATCACAACATTTAGAGCATAGTACATACCTGGATATGTACATATCACTATATTATTGATCAAAATATTCATGTGATTTTACTCACCAAGTGTCGATACACTTGAATCCTGATTCAATCCTTTCCATCCAGCAAGAACCTTTCTTGTCTGACGAGGTTTAATCTCGTCAATGCCCATTGTTATGGACTTGGGTTTTGGAGAAGATGGGGATGCTGGAGATCGTGGCACGGTTAACAGACAAGCAACCAGGGGACACAAGATTTACCCAGGTTCAGGCCCCCGGAGGGAAAACCCTACTCCTGCTTGTCTGCTCTTTGATTACGGCGGAACCGAAGGTTACAGGGTGCGCAGATTCGATCTGGCGTGGATGATTTTAGGTCTATCGTGGGATTCCCTCCTCGCCGGACCCTCCTAGCCTTTATATATGGGGAGGCTAGGTCTCAGGTACCGATACGAGTAGGTTACAAGTTGTATTCAAACTCTAGTCTTGCTCTCCAAGGATCCGAAGGCGTCATGGGTCTTGGCCACCCGAAAATCTTCATGGGCCAGCGTATGTCTGCTGTGGGCCTTCCTTGGGCTGGACCAGGTATGCTGAAGTCACGTACCCGTAGGGTATAACCATGTCAGTAGCCCCCGAGTGATCAGTCGAATCGTAGATTCGGCTGAGGACTCTTCCATCCTTCGGGAGCAGTTATATGTTAATAGTATATGTGTATAGGGATTGTTGATGCGTGTGCCTGACTCACCCGACGGATCGGGGTCAGTTAACTGTCTTAGGATGAAACAACACGATCTTCTTCAGGTTCGGGTCCCTCGGCCCGGACCTGGAACATATGCTGGCGTAATTCGACTCAGGCCGCGGAGGACTTACAGGAGTGGAATTCTAGTGATTTCAATTGGTGTACCCAACGCGTCCGTTGGGATTTTTCATCGTACCTGCTGGTACGGATTCATACTAGCAGAGCGCAGTCAGGTGCGTTGCCAGGCCATCAGATGATATCTGTAGGTCTTATCTTTGCGTCGCAGACGCAGCATCCGAATGTTTATCACCGTGGATGTGTTTCGGGTGGCCAAGGAGATTTGTTGCTCACTTAGCGTTTTTTTGTTGGGGTAGAGTTGCCAAAAAGTTTTTGCGTGCGGATCCGGAAGATCGCAGTCGAAGATTTCATAGGGTGCGCGACCAGCGCTCCCTATGGGAGTAGCCCCCGAGTGTCTGTTCGAGTCGTAGACTCGAGCGGAGACTTTAGTGCAAGCATTGCTCAGTTGTTTAGTCCGTAGGACTCGAAAATTTTCGGATGCTCAAATCCTTCCTCCCTATGGGAGTAGCCCCCGAGGCCGTAGTGGAGTCGCAGACTCGACATAGGGCTCAGAGAAGTGCTTTGTCTTCATTTGTCTTTCGGGTGTGCGGCCAGCGCTCCTGATAGGAGTAGCCCCCGAGTATTTAATCGAATCGAAGATTCGAGTGAGTACTCTTAGCTGTGAGGCCGAAGTTGTAGCTAGTAAAGCTTTAAATGACGTCAGTGCTGACGATCGATGACCTCAGGCGTCTGCTACGCCAGAGATGACTTGACTGGACGAAGCGTGGGTCCCACTTGCTGACTTTGAATTGACCGGTCACACGCGGCGTGGAGATGATTACGGCGTCTCCTCGATTTCCGCGCGTAGTGGACGTCGTGGTAACGACGGTTCGTTGTGATGCTGACACGTGTACGGCCAGATCTGCCATTGGCGTTAGGTCTTCTGGATGGACGGCCAGCGTGCATCGTCTTCGCTGTTATAATCCGTGGTGAAATCGTGGTTTGATTTTCACCGCATCAGTTCTTGTGTTTCACTGCCTCCTTGCGCTCGAGCGGTTCTTGCTTCGTGTTGAGATTTCCTTCCACATTTCCGTCGTTCTTTGTGGGTAACGCTACCACCGCCGTAGCGCCATGGGGAAAAAGAAGTCCTCATCTGCAGTTGGGACCAGCTCTGCCGGAGGAAAGAAGGGCGCCGCCGCTGCTCGTGTCACCGATGGTGGCTGGCGGCAATCACAGACGCGGGAGAGCGATCTCCGCAAACTGCACGAGCGGAGCCTGATCCTGCAAGGATCTTCGCACGCTGTTGAAGTTCAAGGTCGACGAAAAAATCTCGGGGAAGTCGCTGACTCCTCCCTTTTCCTCGACGTTGGTCGTACCGAAGGTGTAGATTTGCGCACTTAGTGCTTCCCTTTTGTTTTTGTCAGCTGTGTACTTTTTCCTTTGTTTGCTAACAAAGTTCCTTTTCCTTTTGCAGAGCTTCAAAGTGCCGGGCATGGCGCCACCATTGCCCGAAAGGTATCCGAATGCCCCGGATAATGAAGTGGTGGATTCCGTGTCCGAGCTACTGTCAGCGCGATCCCCAGTGGAGGATGCCAATGAGTCGAGTGAGGACCATTCGCGCAAGCGATCACGGAGCTCGAGCGAGTCTTCGGATGCCTCGACTCCTCCGACTCCCAGAAATCCTCTGGGCCTTGAGCGTCATGATGATGTTCATGGGGGTTCTTCCTCTCCCCTTCCTGCCATTCCTGTGCGGGTTGTTGCTCCACACCCGCCAGCAAAGCGGAAGAAGGAAAAGAAGAAGGAGGAGAAGAAGGAAGAAAAGAAGGAGGAGAAGAGGGCCCGAAGGGCATCTCCTATCTTCGACCTGAGCGCGTTGGGCTCGTAAGTTTTCTTGGTGCCACTGTTGTCCTTTTCCTTTTATGATGTTTGCACCTGTGCTGATTGGCTTCGTATGCAGGCAATCCTCCGACGGCTCCAGTGATGGTGCAGGGGAGATGATGGGGGAGTCGAACATTGCGTCGCCTCCTCCTCAGACGGTGGCGACTTCGGGTGACGCTGCGCCAGTTCCTCCTGTGCAGGAGAGGCTGGTGGTTGCGCCTCAGAATTTCACAGGCGTGCCTGCGGGTTCGCCTTTGGAGCACGTAAGTTTTTCTGCTTGATCTTACGGGGGGAGCCCCCGAGTGTCTTCGTATGCTGATGTTGTTGATGCTTCTTTGTGTTGGGCGTAGCCCCCAAGTCCTGCTCTTACTATTATTGCCTGTTGCTGCAGCCTTTTGTCCAAGAAGCCAAGCGGCTGGTGGAGGAACGCCTGACACTGGAGGCGAAACTGCGGCAGCTTCAAGGTATTCGTCTGCCTTGTAGTACTTCTCTTGCTTATGCTGGTCCTGTTCTTTGAAGCTTGCTTGTTGTAAATGCAGAGGAGCATAATGACTCTCTCCGTGAGGTCGATGCTCTGAAGAAGAGCCTTGGCCAATCGGAGCAGAAGGCCGAAGCTGCCGCTGGGGCAAAATAGCGCCTTGAGCTTTAGCTGACGAAGGCAGCCGAAGCGAAGGAGCATCTGCAGCAGGAGGCCGCAGATCGTGAGGAGCAGTTGGCCACCGTTGCGGCTGCTCGTGAAAAAGGGGTGGCGGAGAAGCTCATGGCTGCTGCCAAGGCTATTTTGGGTGAGCGTTTAGCTTTTGTACTTGCTCCGTTTTCTTCGGATCTCCTTCTATGTTGCCTTTCTTCATGTTTTCTTCTTTTTTGTCTGAGATGCCGCAGGCATCGAGTTTGACCGCGGTGCTCTGGAGCACGGGAGTGCTCTAGATGATGCCACTGTGGCGGTCGAAGACCGCTGCAGCACCATCGTTAACTCCCTTGCCAAGGCGAAAGAGGTCCTTGGTCGCTTCTATCAGGAGCTCTTCCCGAAGGGCGCATCCCTTGAAGACGTGGGTGCCCTGGCAGAGGCTCTGTCAGCCGAAGCGCCTGCAGCGTACAAGCGCAAGCAGAAGGGCATCGGCGCGTCCGTCGGGCTGGCGATGGCCATGGCGGCTGGGGCGGAGCTGGACCTGCCCCAGATTACTTCTCGGATGCCTACAGCTGCGGATGGATCCGAGGTAGCCTTCGCCGCCTACTCCGCTCGCTGCAGACGATATGGGCCCAAGCTCATTGACTTGCTGTCTGAGTATGCATTGCGGCAGCAGGGCGAGGCCAAAGCTAGGCAGTCTGATTCTGAGGCGACTCAGTGTCCTCCGCCTTAGGCGTAGTAGACGTAGGATAGCTTGTAGTCTATTTTTGTTGTAAATATCTTTTGTAGTACCATCCTTGTGCCACGTAGTGGTCTTATATATTTTAATGAATTTCTCCGAGCTGTGCTCTATTCTTGGCTGAATGTCTGTGTGCCTTCTTTTTCTTCTGCTATAGGTTCATTCGGGTGCTGACCCAGTTGACACTTCATCCGAAAGGCCCTTGCGAGCATCATTGGATGACTCCTCGCAGCTCGCTTTTCTTCGAGATCGCGTGCGCAGCTTGGAGAGAGATTTGCTTGGGTTACGCGGTCGCGCTGACGTTTGGAAGTCCAAAGCAGACCGTGGTGCGGCCAGAGAGGAGTATTTGATGGCGGAGCTGGGTCGGTGTCCGAGCAATTGCAATGTAAGTTGGTCCTTCTTTCGGGCTGTATTTCAGTTATTCGGGTGAGCCTGCTGGCCTTACTCTTGCTTTGTGCGGTTGTCGCAGGTGCCAATCTTGCTCCGAGGGAAGAAAAGGAGCGTATTGCTGTTCGAGTCAATTGCTTGACTCAACAGGACATGGAGGCCGGCGGCTTCTTCTGGATGGATCGTGATCGCGCCATAGTTCTGGCGACGGTGCAGGATCGTGTCTACCAGGTGTAGCGGGTGCTCCGCCAGGTGCAGACATCGCTTTCCTCGGTGCTGCACGTCATGTTTCCGTTGTATGCCGTGCCAACGACCCTTACAGGCCTTCTGACAAAGTTTCGGAGTGCCAGCAATGTCAAGGAGCTGGTGCGGCAGCAGTTCGTCGCAGGGGTGAAGGCTGCCTAGTCTCTTGTGAGGGTGCACCGCCCTGATGTAGATTTGGCTGTTGTGGCGACTGGGCCACCTCCTCGTCCAGATGGTGGCGAGTGGAATATGCGTCCGCATTACGCGGCTGTAAGGCAGTATGCCGAACAGATTGTAGATTTGTTTGAGCAGCGTACTCAGGTTATTCTTCAGAATAGGTAGGACCTGAAAATAAACAGATAGATGTAAAATTTGTATGTTGCGGCTGGGCGTGTATGTGCCCTTTGTTGTAAAGGTTTGCTTGTTAGCGAGCATGTAGAGCTTTGATTTAGTACGTGCCCTTTTCGTTTGCCTGACGTGGTCAGCTACTCAGGTGTACACGTTTTGTCCTCAGTCGATGAAATCGTGAGGTGGGGGGAGCCCCCGAGTGCGTTTGTAGCATGTAATAAAGTTGTAGAGAAATAGTCAACCGAAGGTTGGGGACGAGACACTTAGCTTTATTTGTAGCGTAATGGAGGAGGTACATGGTTTGGCTGAGTAGCCCTGGCTGTAAGCCTTGTCGAAAGTAAAAAGTGGGTACATTGCTATGGGTAGAATCGTCGCAGGTGCGAGATGTTCCATGGGTTGGAGTATGCGACTCCAGACTCCACGTGCTTGAGGCGATAGGCGCCACCTGGGATGACCTCGGTGATGGCGTAGGGTCCTTCCCATGGTGACTCGAGTTTATTCGGTCGCTTTTGCTTGAGTCGCAAGATGAGGTCTCCTTCGACGAAGGACCTTGGGTGTAGCCGGCGGCTGTGGTAGTTGCGGAGACTTTGCTGGTACACCGCGAATCTAGCTGCTGCTATATCCCGTGCTTCGTCGAGTGTGTCGACGGCATCTTCGAGTGCAGCCGAAGATTCGGCTTCGCTGTAAGCGACGACTCGTGGAGCCTGGTGGCGTACTTCGGCTGGTAGCACGGCCTCAGCTCCGTGCACCATGAAGAATGGTGTGTAGCCGATGGAGCTGTTTGGCGTAGTACGCAAGCTCCACAGGACAGACGGTAGCTCTTTCGTCCAGTTTCCAGCTTTGTGCTCGAGTGAGCTCATGAGGTGCTTCTTGATGCCAGCGCCGATTAGGCCGTTGGCCTTTTCCACTTGCCCGTTTGTTTGCGGGTGTGCCACTGAGGCATACGTGATATTGATCCCGAGGCCTTCGCAGAAGTCCTGGAATTCTTCGGAGATGAAGTTCGATCCGTTATCGGTGATGATGCTGTGCGGTACGCCAAACCTGTAGACAATGGATTCGAAGAATTTGACGGCGGTTTTGCCCTTCTGGTTGGTGACTGGCATGGCTTCGATCCACTTGGTGAATTTGTCGACTGCGACCAGGAGGAAGACGTGTCCTCCCTTCGAGGATTTTGGCAGTTTGCCGATCATGTCGAGGCCCCATTGGGCGAAAGGCCAGGCTATGGGTATGGGTCGAAGTTCGGACCCAGGTGCGTGCGGCTTGTCGGCGAACCGTTGGCACCCGTTGCATCTTCGGACGATGTCCTTCGCGTCGCTCATGGCCGTTGGCCAGTAGAATCCTGCTCGCAGAGCTTTGGCGACGAGGGAGCGACTGCCTGCGTGGTGGCCGCAGATGCCCTCGTGGATATCTTGGAGTATGGCTTTGCCGTCATGGATGGTGACGCACCGTTGTAGTACGCCTGTAATGCTGCGTTTGTACAGCTCGCCGTTGATGATGATGAAGGCTTTTGACCGACGAGATACGCGCCGGGCATCTGTCGGGCTGTCTGGCAATTCGCCGTTTATCAGGAACTGGAGGTATGGACGTGTCCAAGTTTCCTCGACTGCCGTGACCTGCATCAGGTTAACCATGGCAACTTCGGTATCCGACTTTTCGGGTCCTTCATGACCTTCGGGTAGTGTAGCTCCTGAGTGTTCTGCTTCTTCGGGTGATCCCTTGGGGAATTTCCGCTTGATGGATGGCACGCAGATCTGTTCGAGGAATACACCTGGTGGTACTTTTGCACAAGTGGAGCCGATGTTGGCGAGTCTATCGGCCTCCTCGTTGCTCTCTCTTCCAACGTGCCGAAGTTCGCAGCCGTCGAATTCTCCTTCGAGTGCATTGTATAGCGCGCGGTACGCGATCATGTTTTCGGCGTGTGCGTCGCACTCATTCATCGTCTGCTGTACGACAAGGTTGGAGTCACCGTAGATGACCAGGCGCGTTGCGCCGCATATTTTTGCCATCTTCATGCCATGGATGAGGGCTTCGTATCCGGCCTCGTTGTTAGAGGCTTTGAATTTCATCCGAAGGACGTACTTCATCTTGTCACCTTGCGGGGAGGTCAGTATGACTCCTTCCCCTGCTCCGGCTTCGCGTTTGGAGCCGTCAAAATGCATTGTCCAGGACTGCGACATGTCTGGGGTGTCAGGCAGTTGCAGCTCCATCCAGTGCACCAGGAAGTCTGGAAGGACTTGAGATTTGATTGCGTGTCGCTTCTCGTAGATGATGTCCAGGGGTGATAGTTCGATGCCCCATAGGGCTACGCGTCCTGTGGCCTCTGGGTTATTCAGGATGCTGTTTATTGGTGCCTCGTTGACGACCATCACCTGATGCTCCTGGAAGTAGTGGCTCAGTCGTCGAGCCGTCATGAACACGCCGTAGGCCAGCTTCTGGTAGTGCGGGTACCGCTGTTTTGTTGGAGTGAGGACCTCGCTGAGGTAGTAAATTGGGCGTTGTACCCCGTGGGTCTTGCCTTCTTCGGGTCGTTCGACCACGAGTACTGTGCTGACCACCTGGTGTGTGGCTGCTATGGACAGCAACAGGGGCTCGTGTTCTTTTGGCGTGACCAAAACTGGCGAGGTGGAGAGGAGCCGTTTGAGGCTTTCGAATGCGTCGTTGGCTTCTAGTGTCCACTCGAACTTGTCTGCCTTGCGCAACAGCTGGTAAAATGGTAGGGCCTTCTCGCCCATGCGGCTGATGAACCTGCTTAGTGCCGCTACTCTCCCTGCGAGCTGCTGAACGCCCTTGAGGTTTTTCGGCTTCTCCATTGTCATGATAGCTTTGATTTTCTTCGGGTTCGCTTTGATCCCTCGTTGAGAGATGAAGTACCCGAGTAGCTGACCCGAGGGGACGCCGAAGGCGCACTTTTCTGGATTTAGCTTGATCCTGTAGCGATCAAGGTTGTCGAACGTCTCGCGGAGATTGTCGATAAGTGTTCTTGCCTCCTTGGTTTTTATGACTATGTCGTCGACATAGACTTGGACGTTGCGACCGATCTGGTCCTTGAGGCAGGCCTGCATGCATCGCTGGTACGTGGCACCCGCGTTCTTTAGCCCGAAGGGCATTGTGTTGTAGCAGTATACCCCGAACGGTGTGATGAACGCCGTTTTCTCTTGATCTTCGACCTTGAGTCGAATCTGGTTATAGCCTGAGTAGGCGTCGAGGAACGAGAGTTTCTCACAACCTGCAGTCGAATCGATGATCTGGTCGATCCGAGGAAGAGGGAAGTGGTCCTTAGGGCAGTGTTTATTTAGTGACGTGAAGTCCACGCACATCCGCAGGATGTCCGTGTCCTTCTTCGGGACCATCACCGTGTTTGCCAACCACTCGCTTTCCTTGATTTCCCGGATGAAGTCTGCTGCGAGTAATCTGTTGATTTCCTTGCCGATAGCTTCGGCTCGTGGTTCTGATAGTCTTCAGATGGACTGTTTGACTGGCTTGGTGTCTGGGAAGACATTGAGTGCGTGCTCGGCGAATTCCCTGGGAACTCCTGGCATGTCCGCAGGACACCAGGCGAAGATTTCCCAGCGCTCACGGAGGAATTCGACGAGCGCGCCTTCCTATGCAGTGCTGAGGTTGTTGGCGATCAACGCCGTCTTGGAGGCATCCGTTGGATGGACCTGCACTTTCTTGGTGTTGATGGTGGAGTCGAAAGACATGTTGGGTGCGTTCTGCTTTGTGACTGGGGGTAGCCCATTGTCCGTCACCTCGCGGAGCCTTACAAGCTCTTCTTGCATGCCGAAGGACTGGGAGATTTTGTTGAAATCCCTTTCGCATTGGTCCGATCGGGTGAAGCTCCCGTGGACTATGATGACGCCCCTCGGTCCTGGCATCTTGAGTAGTAGGTATGCGTAGTGTGGTACGGACAGGAACCTTGCGAATGCTACACGTCCCAGGATGGCATGGTATTGCGACGGCTAGTCCACCACTTCAAATTCTAGGCGCTCCTGCCGAAAGTTGTCCGGCTTCCCGAAGATGACGTCGAGCCCTATTTTGCCTAGGGGGGAGATGCCCTTCCCTGGGACAATGCTGTGGAACGTTGTGTCTGATTGTTCCAGGCTGTATTGCGGGATCCGCATAGCTGCTAGAGTGCTTGCGAACATTAGGTTGATGCCGCTGTCGCCGTCCATGAAGACGCGACTCATCTCGAAGCCTCCGATCTACGCCTCCAGCACCAGGGCAGCATGACCTGGGCGAGGGATCTGGCAAGGGTGATCCGCGCGAGTGAATGTGATGCAGGACTCCGATCCGCTGAGGTACTCAGGGATTGCAGGCGTAGTTGCCACGGCCAAGTTGATTTGTCGGGTGATTTTCTTCTGCACCCTGTTGGTGGGGCGTCCCTTCTGGATCATATTTAGCGTTCCCTTTGGTGGGGGGTATGCGACCCCGGCGTTGTTTTGCGCTGGTGCGACTGGTTGATTTGGGCCTCCAATAGGCGGCGGTGGAGGAGATCCGTGTGCTATTTCACCTGGCGCAGGTGCGTTTCCGAACGCAGGAATTGGAGCTTGTTGCCTCATCTGCATCATGCCTTCGCTGAGTTTCTGGAACTCGCGGCAGTCCTTGAGCATGTGGCTAGCTTTCTTTTTGCCATCTTGTTTGTCGATGTAGAAGTGGATGGTGCATGGACCCGAAAGTTTGTCGAATGCTGAGGGTCCGTTGTCGCGGTCGCGGCGTTGCCACGACTGCGTTGGTCGTCCGTTGTCGCGGAAGTTTCCGCTGCGGTATCCTCCGCTGTTGCGGCTGTTGTCGTTGCGGCGGTCGGCGTAGCCGGCTGCGACCATGTCGGGTCCGTCGCGGTCCTCGTAGACGCGCGGTCTCCTCTTGCTGCGGCGTTCGCGTCTTCGTCCGTAGTCGTCCTCTTCGTTTGATTGCGCCCACTGGATGCAATCTTCGCCGTCTGCCCAACTGTTGGCGATTTCCATGAGGTGGTCGAGTGTCTTGGGCTTTATACGCCCAAGTTCCTCCTTGAAGTCTGGGCGCTTGACGCCGTCCCTGAAGGCGTCGATGGCCCTTTCTTCGGAGATGTGTGCTGCGGAGTTCTTGGTTGTAGACCAGCGTAGTATGTACGAGCGAATAGATTCACCCGTTCTCTGAGTGCAGGCTCGCAACTCTTCGATTGAGGCGGGCCTCTTGCCGGTGCCTTTGAAATTTCGGATGAAGCTATAAGCGAGCTCCACCCAGCTTCGGATGGATCCTGATGATAGGCTGCTAAGCCAGACCCGCACCGCGCCTGTCAGCTGCAGCTGAAGGCATTGCATGGTGGTTTCTTTGTTGCCTCCGTGAAGCTTGACGGATGACAGATGGTCACTGAGCCAGGACTTTGGATCTTGCGTGCCATTGAACTTCGGAGTATCCGAAGGAAGCTTGAAGTTGCGTGGCATCTATGTTCGCCGGACGGATCTGCTGAAGCATCGAGCCCCGCAGAGTTCTCCTTCGTCTTCATCCATCTCAGATTCAGACGAGCATGCGCGTTTGGCGCGTGCTTTGTCGATCTTGCGTTGTGTAAGCTTGTCTCTGGCGTCGTAGTCGCGTTTATGGCGGTGCGAGCTCTTCTTCCTTCGAGGTAGATCGTGTTCCTCTTCATCTTCGGATGAAGGAGTGGGGCTCCGGTCGCGCCTGGCCGGAGCTTTCTTCTTCGGCTCCGTAGGAGCGTCTTCGTGGAGCGCAGCTCCGATTAGTCCTAGTCCGGTGATTTCGGACTTATGCATGGCTCTTTTCGGGTCCCCCTCCAGAGGTGGGTGAGCCGCGAGATACGCAGTGGCTGCCATGATCGCAGCTTGTGGCGTCTTCGGGGTGATGTTGCCATCAGCGTCCATATCCATGAACGATGTGTGGAGAGTTCGGGTCACGTCACGCCGCTCCTTCGGGTCCATGTTTTCCACTCGAGAGTGGTGCTTGTTTCCCTGGTTTCCGTTTGTGCTAGAGCCGGGTCTCATGGCGGAGAGCGCAGCTCGTCGCGCACTGGACTCAGAGGCTGCTTTCTTGCGTTTGTCGAGTGTCTCCTGCATCTTGACTTGCTTCTTGTGCTCCTCGATGAGGAGGTAGTGGTATGCCATCAGTAGGTCACGTGAGGAGTCCAGAGGTAGGACTATTTCGCCTGCGACGGCGCGGCGTGCTTCGATCCATCCTTCTTTGCTAAGTTGGATGGGCTGGCCCCTGTTTTCCCCGTTTTCGCCGTTTCCACCGTTTTCGCCGTTTCTGTCCTGCGGGTTGGGGTTGGGCGGCGGGTTAGGCGTTTCCTCGTCGGTTTGGATGATTGCGGCGCATAGATAGCGCCTGCAGATTGGTTGGCTGCTGCCGCAGCTTTCGGATCCGGAACCGTAGGTCCCTTCGTCCGAAGGTGGATCGCACAGATCGGAGTTGCAGCTGCTGCTGCTGTAGAACTCATCTGTTGATGGTGCAGTGCATAGCACGGGGTGTGGAGCCCATGAAGCGGGCCTGATTGACGACACGGGCACCCGCTCAGGGAGGCGGAGGGTGCCAGTTTGTCCCACCTGGAAGCAGAAGCTCCCGAACAGAATTTCGAGTCCGTCACCTACGGGCTCGAAATTCTTCATGGTATCCGGCGAGTGGGCGGTGAAGTCGAAAGCGCCGAAGAGGAGGTGATTCTCCGTCGCCGCGGAGTTGTAGATCGATCGGGTCGGAACCGTCACGACCGCACAATCAGCAGCCCCAATTCCCACAGACGGTGCCAATTAACGAGGTTTAATCTCGTCAATGCCCATTGTTATGGACTTGGGTTTTGGAGAAGATGGGGATGCTGGAGATCGTGGCACGGTTAACAGACAAGCAACCAGGGGACACAAGATTTACCCAGGTTCAGGCCCCCGGAGGGAAAACCCTACTCCTGCTTGTCTGCTCTTTGATTACAGCGGAACCGAAGGTTACAGGGTGCACAGATTCGATCTGGCGTGGATGATTTTAGGTCTATCATGGGATTCCCTCCTCGCCGGACCCTCCTAGCCTTTATATATGGGGAGGCTAGGTCTCAGGTACCGATACGAGTAGGTTACAAGTTGTATTCAAACTCTAGTCTTGCTCTCCAAGGATCCGAAGGCGTCATGGGTCTTGGCCACCCGAAAATCTTCATGGGCCAGCGTATGTCTGCTGTGGGCCTTCCTTGGGCTGGACCAGGTATGCTGAAGTCACGTACCCGTAGGGTATAACCATGTCATTGTCTTTTCCATATTGAACTCTTTCAATATCTCATATATTTACGTCTAGCACAACCATATTAGCGCCTCATCTATCCATATACACATTGATGCCAAATGTTCAGTTTTTCCCAAGTCTTTTATCGAAATCCAGTTTTAATGAAATTCTTAACTTGTTTCAATAAAAGATACATCATTTACAATCAACACCATGTCTTCTACATAATGTATTAGAAATTAGACTCAATGCTCCCACTTAATTTCTTGCAAATGCAAGAATCTTCATTGTCTCCGATGAAATTAAACTCTTTTAACATTTCCATCACGGTGAAGATTCCAACTCCGCTATGCTCACTTAACCATTGAAGTTTGCACACCCTTTTAGCATCCTTTGAATTAACAAAACCCTTCGGACCGAGTCATGTACACATCCTAGGTAAAAATTCTATTAGAAGAACATTGTTTTGTTTTTTCAACTACCATATACCAAATTATATGTAGTGATTGCTACATTAATCCGCCAAGACTAAATATCACTATGAAAGATCAAATCTTGTCATAGTCAACTCCTTGAACATTGTCATAAACTTCTTTCGGACATGTCGACTATTTCATATATGTCAAACATCCATGTCCGTTTCTTTATAGATCCAAATACGACCGATAGGCTTCACGACTTTCCGAAGGGTCTTCCAAGTTCAAAAACTTGATTTCTCATGTATGGAAACTATCACGGATTTTATGACTTATAGTAACTTGATGGAGTCAGGGCTCATCATCGCTTCTTTGCATGCAGTCGGTTCATCATTGTCAAAACAATAACGACTTCTGTTTCAAATCTTACTATTTTATTATTATCCGACGCATACGGTTCAAATAGGAACTATAATCTCCAAGATCACAACCTTTGTAATCATGGGAGCCATGAGCATTGTTCCCTCCACCAGGACACTTTCCGGTGCTGTGCTACTTATCACATGTTGCTTAGGTTCATCAACCTAATAAAAGTTATATTGTCCTCCCACTTAACTTTTGTGAAAAAATCCTTCTTTAAGAAACTTCACGTTCCAAGTGACAAACTCTTTTGTCTTTGGTGTTATGGAGGAATACCCAACAAATTATTTGGGATAACCTACAAATACGTGCTTATCCGACTTTGGTTGTAAACATTTTACTTATGCATAGCATACCAAAATTAAGAAAAGACAACTCGGGTTTTATCCCAAACCATAACCTTTATTGTGTCATTTCAACGGATCACGATGGTGCTCTTTTCAGTGTAAAAGCGGTAGTCTCTAAAGTTTTAATCTTTGAAACATAATGGCAGTTTTATAAATGACACATTTGATCTTACCATGTCAAACAATGTTCGATTTGATCTCTCGAACATACCATACTCCTAGAGAACGACTAGTGGGAGCGTGCTCTTCAGGAAGCGCGTGTTTCGGTCGCATCGCGCATGTTCCCGGCCGCTCGGCAGTGCGCATATTTCTGGCCGCACGGCAGCCCGACACGTGGCGTGTGGAAGTTCACCCATGCGTATTTCCGGCCGCTCGGCAACGCGTGTATTTCCGGCCGCACGTCAACGCGTGTATACCAATTGTAAGTACCTCGGTGAATTACGCTCTTAGTTACAAGACTGGATGAGCGGAAATGGTTAAAATAGTACGATGGGGCCAAATGCCACTCACAGGTAGACCTTTCGGCCGTCCTAACCATTTCCAAAACATCGGGACAAGAACGAGCGGCGTAATCGGCAGGCGAAGGGATCAACTACATACACAAATGAGTATGTATGCAAGCCACATACAACAGTCCTCAAAGCCATTCCATCTAAAAGAAATAGAAATATTGCAACGCCATACGGCAAGATCCAAATATCCAAGATAGATATAATAGTTTAGGATATCTCCTCATACATCAAACATCATAGTATCAGGCGGAAGCGAAAAACAAGATCCGAGTATGGATAAGAAGCAAATCGGTATAAGATGCCTCATAAATAAACACATCCCGCCCACAGATCTCACGGATCCCCGTTCCTGGAATCTCTACACCGAGTGATCGTTCCAACATCGTCCGTCTCCTCCACCCAGTATCCATCTTGCGAGTATACCTGTTCATCTGAATCAAACAATTTATCATGTGAGACCCTAGGGGTACTCAGCAAGTCTTTATGCCTCTAAAGGGGACACAATCTGGGGTGACGCAATTGCAGCAAAAGATAATACCTAACAATTCTATAGATACTCGCTAACCATCCGCCTAACCAAGGATAGACGGGTGTCCGTGAATTAATAACAACAGTTATAACAGTAATATTATCAGATCCATCCTCCTCCTCGCTTACCAACGAGGAAGCGGACGGACAACCCCCCCATCCGTTAGCAGTTTTATTAACCATTCCATGAGTGTTGCACTATTTACTAGTTAGGTACTTAGTCAAATTAAAAGCGGTACTTTAGTTATACTTGTCTATGATCGAGAAACTATGCTCCAAGTCGTCCATAACCGCGGACACGACTTTCAGAAAGATTTACCCTACAGGGGTGCACAAATAGCAACACACACTCGATCAACCTCGGAAAAAACCAAATCAAAACCCAATGAGGCATTCACGACAAAGCGACCACAGGATTCAGAAATGTTTCAGGGGGCCACCCCACTAAGCTACCCGCAACGAAGTTGGCCAGCTCCAGAACGTACCCAGGGTTTGCGATGACGGCTGTAAACGACGGGGAACCCGAAAGTGTGACTGGGCTTGTCGATACCGCGAAAACGTGGCGCGATCCAAAATAGTACAGGTGCTCCACGCACAATCTTAAATAAAGCAGTAAAGCATGGCATAAGTACAGGATAGTAATAAAGCCCCAAACTACTTTGTGGCCCCAAGAAATAAGAATGAATCAAGCTCTGACTCAGGGGGGTCCATAAGGCCTCCCGGATGTGGATAGTGCGAATAGTCAAGGAACAGGAATCAAGTACTCGGGGTCCTACGGGACACAAGTGAGCATGAAGAACCAAATAGCAGATATTGCTCACCGATGCCACTTTCATTAGTTATCCCATTACTACTCAGGTTAAGTTGTTTAGGTACCTCGTGATCCATCAGACTCTCACATACCCTACACATGCTGTTCTACGACCAGCATGGCTCAAACAACTCCTGTAGTAATGGCTCATGGGATGGGGAACAAGCTTCGGTGGGGTTTAAAAATAAAGGCTATGCAGTACTTGGGATTCAGTTTAATGCAATCGTGACTCAATGATGCAAGAATAAGATAGAGGCAATAGGTACTATATGTATGTAAGCATGTGGTAGTGCTTGCCTGGCAGCTCAGTTGAAGCGAGGGACGGATCTGGGTAGTGCTCCTGGGTTTCCTGATATATCCCCTGCTCAGCGTCTATTCGAAGAAGAACCAAACAAACAAGGGCCAACATAAATAGAGTGCACAAGCATATGAATTAAAATGCGGCAAGCAAACAAGCATGCCATGATGAATGATGCACAATTTACATGGCATTAAAATAGCATGGCAAGGGTGAGGTGTGGTGCAAGAATAAAGCATTTTTATTATTTATTTAGTCCAATTTTATTGTCATAACCAGTTCAGATTTTTAATAATGACATGATGCATGCTTCAATTCAGAACAAGGACTGCATAGATAGAACGGGCTCGATGCGCTGATCAATTTAGACATATTATTTGTCAAATTTAGAGTTATAAAACTAAAGTTATTAATTAATTAAGAAAAAAGGCATTTTATTGTAATTTTAGTTACCTCGAAATTTTAAAGTGCTCAAACAATATTTTGAATAGCATATTTGAAACCCTCACATTTTTCTGATTCCAAAACATATATCATATGTATTATTTGGAATTATATTTTAAAAGATATTTAAAACATATTCAAGTTTGAATTGTAAACAATTTTGAAAAAGTTTAAATTAAACAGCAAAGCAGAAAACCATTTGTACTCACCCAGATCTAGCCACAGACACAGACACCTAGGCCCGGGCTGACCTGGCGGGAAAATGACGCAGAGAGACCTTTTTTCACCGCGAGCTGAGCTAGCCCATGCGGCTGATAGGTGGGGCCGGTGGGGCTGAGGGTCCACGGCACGCGCGGCCAGCCGGTAGGCGACACGTGGTGGATTCGGGAGACCACGGGTCAAGGCTGTGGAAAACCCAGGTACCTTTTCGTAAAAAGCCAGGGTGACCGATAGGTGGGGCCTCTAGGAGCGCGGGTCAAGCCGGCAAAAGAAGAAGGGAGGGTATGTGCAAAAGGGTCCTCGGCCACTGTTTCTCTTCTTGTTTTCTGACGGACTGACGGCACACACGGCACGGCGCAGCGGGATTTCGATCTCGCGACCTCGCGCGCGCGAGCGGCGGCGGCTACCGCTGGGGTGGCTTGGGGGTTGTGCTGGCTTGTGTTCGCGCGCCTAGGTAGAGTGTGAGGTGACGCAGGGACGTGCAGAGGCTCGCGGCTACGGCGCACTGAGGTTGCTCGGCGGAACGTCTGGCGCAGCTAGGGCTACCCGGTGAGGCAGAGTATGTCCAGGTGGTAGAGGAGCTTACCGCGGGTTGGTTGGCGGTGGTGGTTCAGGCAGAGGAGCGGGCGATCCTCGACGTAGCAGGCGGCCGGCTGGAACTAGGGTTTCGATGGCGTCACGGTACTGCGACGGCTGGGGACCTTCTCCTCCTCGCTGGCGCGTACGAGGTGAAGCAGGGGAGCCCTCTCGATCACCTCGACCACCTCCACGTCATCCACACCCGCTGGAACGAGGGGGTGGCGGTGCTACTGGCGGTGATCGGCGGGAGAGGGGTTGGCATCGGTGAGAAGAGGAGGGGAGAGGCAGGGGCTCTAGGGATGGATCTGGCGAGACAGAGGAGCCGTGGGGCGGAGGGTAAAGCGAGGGAGAGGGAGGAGGTGCCATGCGGGAGTGGGTAGGGATAAAGCGGCTTCGGCCCTTTTCCTCCTCCCATGCACGTGCTCGAGCTGGGGATCGAGCTGGCCGGGGCAGAGGCAGGCAGGTGGGCCAGGAAGAGGGTAAGGCAGGTCAGGTCCGGGTGGAACAAGCATGGCAGGGTAAAGAGAAAGAGAGAGGAGAGGGGAGGCTCGGGTGAGCTAGGGTTGGTAAGAGAGGATGGCTTGGGTTAGGGTTTATGCTAGGGCTAGGGTAGGGTTAGCTGAGGTGGGGCCAGCATAGAGAGAGAGGAAGAAAGAGATGTGAGGCTTTGGTTTAACATAAGGTGAGGTGAAGGTGGGCCTAAGAAAAAGAGAGAGGAAAAGGGAGTTTAGGTGAAAAGCCTCATGATCTATGCATGAAGAAACTAAAATGGTGTTGAGGGGAACATGGGGATGGTGGAGAGGGATGGAGATGATCCACAAAGAAAAAAACCAACAAAACCAAGAGGAAACAAATGGCTAAAGGTGGTGGTACTCTTGCATGGCCCATGCAAAATAATTAATGCCATGTTTAAATTCTTGTGAAAACAAAATAATAACATGGCATTATTCATATGCATTCCCAAGAAGTGGAATAAAGGACAAGCAAAAGAAAAATATAGATTTAGATCCACCCCACCCACATGAGCTAGAATAAATATCAAAAGAAAAGAAATACAAGCTCATGGATAATGGGATGGTGGAATTATAAGGTGGTGATAAAGAGAGGTGGTGGAACTGAAATAAAAGATATGCCCCCAACTCAACTTGGGCACTAACAATATATCAATAACCAAATACAATATCAAGAGGCAAATACAATTAATAATGCATATGAGAGAAGAACCAAAGAACGAGGGTTTTATATGATGCTCAAATGCAAGGTGGCATGATGACATGAGCATGTTATAATTATGATGCAACAATTATATGTAGGAAGTAGCCATTATATTACTAGACCAAGTATCATTACAATTGTTAGACAATTGGGATGCTACAATTTCCAGCCACACAGCAGCCCGACACGTGGCTAGCTGCTCATGCAGTGCACATGACAAAAGGTAGTTCCACGTAGTGCACGAGCGGTGCAACTCGTTTATTGTCGACCGAAAGCAGTGTAACGCAGTACACCGTGCACTCCAAGAACATCGCGTGGTGCACTACGACCTTAGATAGTGCAACACAGTACAACAAGGCAGTGCATTGACGGTGTACTGCCTGGACACCGCGCAGTGCACTATGACCGAAGGTAGTGCAAGGCAGTACAACTACCAGGACACTGCGCAGTGCACTGCGAAGTAAGGCAGTGCAACACAGAACAACAAGGCAGTGCATGGACGGTGTGCTGCCTGGACACCGCGCAGTGCACTGTGAACTAAGGCAGTGCAACATAGAACAATAAGGCAGTGCATGGACGGTGCACTGCCTGGACAATGTGTAGTACACTTCCTCGACACCGTGCAATGCACTGCGAACTAAGGCAGTGCAACATAGAACAACAAGGCAGTGCATGGACGGTGCACTGCCTGGACAGTGCGTAGTACACTGCCTGGACACCGCGCAGTGCACTACGAACTAAGGCAGTGCAACATAGAACAACAAGGCAGTGCATGGACGGTGCACTGCCTAGACAGTGCGTAGTACACTGCCTGGACACCGTGCCGTGCATTGCAACCGAAGGCACCGTGTACTAGACCAAAAGGCAATGCAACCTACGCATCAAAGGCAGTACGAGAAAAAAGTTCGTCGAAACATATCAACAATGGATCTAATTTTGAAGATGTGGACATGACTAGCAAGGCTGTGAAAACGGATATCGATTTGGACTCTCCGTTTGAAAGATATCGCAGTTTTCATGTTCAAATCTACAAAAAGAAAAGGAAAACGGACCCGCGACCCTCTCCGCATCCACCACATGTCGCACGGGAGAAGGCTGGTACAACGCGTGAGGCACTCCGCACCCGCCACGTGCAGGCAGCAGCAGCGATGCGGCCGCAACCTCCCAGGAGCACAACCTTTTTCTAGCCTTTTTGATACTCCTATGGTTTATCGAGAAATGCAAATCCATGGAATAATTCCGCAAATCTTAGGTGTTTTGCTAAACATGTAACTCAAATATCTTCCTTTATGATCGAATCATAAATTCTTCATTTTCTCGTTACAATGATTTTCCACTTCATCTTGAAAGTCTTTGAACAATTTTTGAAATGTTTCATACTTCTTCCTTATTAAGTAAATATACATATATATTCACTCAAATTTTCAAAAAAAGCATATGAAGTCGAAAGATCCACCACACATGGCTACATATAATGGACTATATACATCAATATGCACAATTTCCAATAACGTCACATGTTCCCTTGTGGCCTATGAACGGTGTTTCAATTATCTTGAGGAAAGTCTCACAAGCGTCATTTGATCAAAATCAAAGACTCCAAAAATCCATCAACATGGAGTTTCTTCATGTTTTCTTTCCAATATAATTTAAATGGCGATGTCACTTCATAAGTGATTTTTCAATCGTTTGTCTTCCGACATTTTAGCATTAGTTTTATGAATGTTATTTCTCCAACTAGACTTGTAAAAGTTCATCCATCTTCCATGGAATACGGTAATTATTTGAACAACCATTGTTCTCATAATACCGGAACAAACTAATGATTATTTAAACAAATCTTGAAGGCAAGCTTTGATGTCAATGAGAAACACAATAACACTTTATTTGTTTTCGATGAACATCATCACGTATTCTCTTGCCAGTTACTTAGGCCATTGTAGTTCATGAATTGCGTTGTTCTGTATGACATTTCATACCAACCAATTCGGTATCCAATACCCAAGAACCACATTGTTTAACAAGCAAATAATACAACCATAACATGTATATCATATATATACCTTAACTGGACATTTCTAGTCTTTTCTTTTCGCCAAATATTTTATAGATTCTCTTTCAGCATTTCTTTTTCTTTTAAAAGAATCTATCAACATCAAAAGTGGTTCCATACATATGACACATAGTCCAAAGCGTGTATAGTCAAATACTAATACCTTTGGACTTGCACTTTGAAGTTGATCACCATCATCAAATGTTTGGTGTTCTTTCAAAAATCTATTCTTTAGTAATCTTTTAGTGTAGTAAACATTTTATCTACATCTTCTATTCATCCTTATCATGACAACTTTCATGATCAAGCTACTATAGCCTATAAGGACGAACCGTGAGTATAATGTAAGTTCCCAAAACCTTTTTGGGATATTAGGATGTCTAGTGTCTCCAACCTTCACAAATTCTCATACAATATGAGAACGTCTATTTTGCCAAATTATGCTCTATCATATTGCAACCATAAAAATTATTTCAGATATCACAATATCTTCCACACATGATGGTTTCTGAAACAATTCTTTTAGCTCCTAGAAAACCTCGATATTAAAACAATATTTGAATATTAAGAATCATGGAGGCAAACATGATACTTCAGATACTAACACTGGAATTGTTACTCTTGGTTTAATACTACTTATTAAACTTCATGGAGTAAATAGAGTTTGCTGGAAGTTTGCAATAGGACTTCTAAACTTTAAATTGACATTCAAAATAATACGATACTAGTTCGTAAAGTAGATATCCAGAATTCTATAGTTCTATTATCTCAATTAAAACTAAGTTCAAGGTAGTAAACAGATGCCAATGACTACAACAAAATATGCAAATTCACTTTGATTTTAGTTTATGATAAATTTAGTTCGACTAATCCAAATTACATATGAACTCCCACTCAAAAACAACAACCTCGTGTATTTTTAGTGATTACATGAACCAAATCCACTACACCAAATCCGATCATCACGTGAGTCGGTTTAGCTTCAAAGGCAAGCATAGATATGGTCATCATATCAACCATATGACTCATGCTTAACCTTTCGGTCCGTGTTCCGAGGCCATGTATGTACATGTTAGGCTTGCCACGTAAGAACCTTAGTACTCGCGTGTGTAAAACTGTCTTACACCCGTTGTATGAAAACATGGAGTCGAGTACACCCGATCATCACGTGATGTATCAAAATACGATCCATGGAACGGTGCATACTTAAGGAAGAACACATTTATATCTTGATATCTAAATGAGGTATCATCTTATAATGCTACTAAAGCGCCAAACAAGCAATATAAGATGCAAACAAAACATCATATGCATAAAGTGAAATGATATGGTTCTTGCACTTGATCACTATCATGTGCATCGTGGTATGATCTTTATCGTTCCTTTATGTGTAAGGCCAAGGTCTATGGAACTTACACGTTAGGTATGCTATAATTCCAAGAGTATCAACCATACTTCAGATTATAACATTACCATATCATGACACCAACCCAACAACAATCTAAACTAGATGCTTCTAATTTATCCATTGCAAGTTTTACGTGGCTTAGGGCTTTCGAAGATAGAACCGGTCTTACCTACGAGCATGGAACCACAACGATGATAACCAAATTATTAGCAACTCGTTGTAAATCAGATATTGGCTATAGTAGGAGAGACAGACACCCGCTAGCCACTTATGCAAAACTAGTTGCATGTCAATCGTGGAACAGGTCTCATGTGCGAGGACATGTAAAGTTAGTCTGGGTCGCTTCATCCCACTATGCCACCAATATCCAAAATACATAGAAGATGCAATAAAATGATCATCATCGCCCACATACTCTTATGTGTACTACCCATGCAAAGCATCTATGCATAGATCAGGCTCTGATACCATTGTTGGATTTGCAACATAGAAAACAAAAAATTCCTACGAAGTGAATAACTAAGCACCAAGATCTATCTACCTAGATACAATCAATGGGTGGATATACATCCATAGAGAACATACCCTTGAAGAACAACAAAGCTTTGTTAATGAGTTTGAACTTATGGATGATGTAGTCATACACTTGCTGATCTCAAGATCGTCATGAAGTCCAGCTAGTCCAGCACCAGCAGGTCCAGCACAGCAGGTCCAGCACCAGCAAGTCCAGCACCACAATGCAGCGGTGCATACATGATCGCACACACATCCAGTACCCCAACAACCTCTATCCCCCGCTCCAGCAAAGTAGCGGAAGCAGCAACTCCTTTCTAGACAAAGCCACCAGGAACATGTATCTCACTAATCTGAGACCATGGGAAGAATTTCTAGTGGGGGAGAGAGATCCTTCGTGAGGAGATGTGGCAAGTGGAGAAGAGCCATGGGGATCCTTTTATAGGGGTGGGGTGCATCCCCATGGCCATGGGTGACCGACCATGGTGGGTGCCCCCACCTCCCCCTCATTCATGTGGGTGGAGCTTCCACTATGCCCACTCACATTAATTTCAACTCCACTCACTTGCATTTAATGTCCACTAAATTAAATGCATTTTTCTCTTAAAATAAAACACTTTTATTTATTTTATTCAGAATTTTGTTAATTACTTTAATTAACAAACAATCACATAAAACTCCTTGCAACCTTTCAATATCACATGCAGAACCAGTTTTAGCAATTTCACCCAAAACAATTCCGGTTTCCATCGAAATGATTCTAGCACTTTCATAATCTTTATCTGAAACATATTTGCTCCTAAATGGTGTCAGTATCCCTTAAGTGTGTCACCCTACAGTTCGCGAATAATGCAGACATAATCGAGACCTTTTTCCGATCAGTAATCAGTAGCGGGACCTGGAGAACCGTACTGACTCCCACACATTCAACGATGACTCTAGTGATCGTGTGAACCTTTAACGTTGTAACTAAATCCCTTTTTATTGCGATATATTACATGTACAAGATTCGATCATCGGTATCTCAATACCTAGTTTGATCTTGTTACCGACATGCACTCTTTTCTCGTTCCCGTGATATAATATTCTAGTGATGACATCACTTGCTTGCAAGCTATCTCAATGTGATATCACTGAGAGTGCCCAGAGTATATATATCCATCATCGGGATGGACAAATCCCACTCTTGATCCATGAGCCTCAACATAACACTTTCAGAGTACCCAAATCCACCTTTATAGTCACCCTATTACAGTGTGACGTTTGATGTTATCCAAGTACTCTTTCGATGTTAGCAATTAACATGATCTCATGGTCTAAGGACTAAGATTACTTCGTATGATGTTATAGTAATATAAACATAATGACTTTGATTGTAATGCTATACTTCGGATGAATGTTCATCACATCATTCACCAATGTTGTGACCTCGTTATTAACAATGTCCATGATCAGGAAACCTTAATCATCTTGTTAATCAACGAGCTAGTTTATAAGAGAGGCATAACTAGGAACACTTTATTTGTTTATTAAACACACATGTATTAATGTTTCCAACTAATACAATTATAGCATGCAAAATAAACATTTATCATAAACAAGGAATAAGATAATAACCACTTTATTATTGCCTCTCAGGCATATTCCCTTTATTCTCTTCTCCAGCAACATCCCGATCGTTCCTCCGGATGAATTCTAGGTGTCGACGAAGATGAACCCTACGCGTTGCTTTGTCATCCCCTTCGGAGACATCCACATCTTCATCGGTGAAACTAACTCGGGTCCTAGCTCCCAGGAAGTCGGAAACTCGTCAAGATCCGCACGGACCGCCACTACAAGGAATGTGGTAACTGGTGACCCCAAATATTGGTCATAGAAACGTCATAGTAATTCATCTATAACCTTTCTATGATCAAAAGCATTAGGTCACATACTGGGGGTCACTATAGACAACTAAGGACCTTTTTTTAATTGGTCATGGACAATTATTGTAACATCCCAATTTCAGCAACCCTGATTAGTTGTCTAGAATGCAAAAATCAGGGGGAACAAAAACTTTTATTGTGCTTTGGTGCAGTGCTTGTTTGTTGTTTGCTTGCACTTGTTCTTATGATGTGTATCTTAGGATACTCCTTACCTCAACCTCAATTGACAAAAGCTATTTACCAAAACTATCTTGGCCTACCTTACATATTATCCAATGTTCTGGCATTTCAAAACAGGAGCCAAGATGCCTATGTAAACCAAAACTATTTTGGTAGTTTCTATTAACAAAACTATGGAGAGTTATATACTACAATCTCCTTATGTTTTCAATATAGAACACTCGACTAATCTTATCCCTAGTGTTCCCAAAACCTCTTTCCAAAAGCATTTGAATTCTACTCTTGGCGGAGATACCAAGAACCCTCATCTTATTCAAAACTCAACCTCTTCAAAATGCCCCAACCTTACCTCAAGCTAGGCTTGATGGTAACCTCATTAGTGGTTATGCTTAGTATAAGATGAGTTGCCTTGATCTCCTGTCCGATGAGTTGTTTTGATATGCTGCTTGACTTGTTTGCTTAGGAAGTAGTATGAGCCACTCTAGGAGCTCATCACTAGGATCAAGATGATTCCAAATCATCAACCTCTAAGCAATAACGCAAACCTAGATGTGATCACTAGCCACTAGGTGATCATCCAAAACCCATAACCAGATCAATTCTGAGGATTTCCATTCTAGATGTTTCCAAGTCTTTGAAGACCAATATCAAAGCAAGGGTCTCTGCTTATCAATCTACTCTTCAATATCACCCCTTTAGTAAAGCTCTGATACCTTGCAACTCCTCCAAGAACATCCCCTCTCATACTCTAGTCAAAATCCTCAAAACTGCCAAATTTGACTAAGTCTGGAAACAGTTTCAGCATCACCTTTTGGAATGCCTCTTTTTCTCAAACCATGTGCATTTTTGGAAATGCACTTGAACCATCTTGTTAACCATCCTAAGGACTACCAAGGCCCACATTTCCCCCTGGTTAGATCCTCCTCCCACCCACTGGTCCATGATGGTTTTGCAGACAAGAAAATAACATTTCCTGCAAATCTAGTCACCATACCTACTTTGGTAGAAGCTCACATCACCATCCAAACCCCTATGGACCAACTCTCTGCATAGTTGTGTTCTACTCTTTGAGGTCTATCAAAACCTACCTCACTTGTTCCAATTGGACCACTGAGCTTATTAAACCCACATGGTTTATAAGGCTTCATGACTCTTTCTGCCTGGCAGCCTTAATTTCAACAAAGTTTGCCATCATTTCTAGATCACCTCAAATGCAGATAATTCAAACTCCTCCAGCCTTGATCATCTACATGACTTGGTATACCCACTCATCTATCCCTTGCACCAAGGTGAGCTCTAAGCTCCCAGATGCAAGCATGTTTAGGTGGTATAAAAGTAACATCACCCTAAATCATCAACCCTTGTTCCCCATCTTATTCAAGTTGGAAATGCATTCCCCAAGGTTGCACATGCTTGCTAACCTTGTCTACAACCCCTACCCTGATCACCAAGATTTATCAATAATTATCCATAATTATTTTGGTCCCAAAACTATTTAATTCCTTAAATAGTGAAAATCTCCAAAACTCCCTCCATAAAGGAAAGTTTGGTTTTTACCAAATCAATTCCCCAACTTTTAGCTCATATGAGTCCCACAAATCATATCCTATCCTTCCAGCTCAAAAATAAATATTTTTGAGAAGCTTTATTATTTCTTTTTGTCCATTTTCTTAAATGGCCGAATTGGAATAATAATTGTTTTAAATACTTCTAATCCCCAATAAATCTTGGGAAAATTCCCCTAAGTGTGTACTCACATTTGGGACCCTTCCACACGAAAATCCATCCTTGCCCAATGCAAATTTATCAAAAGATCTTCTAAAATCCATTTCTGTCCTTTTTGAGTAATTGGATTTAGCAGGACTAAAACTCCTCTGAAAAATCTCAATTAAATCCTAGAAGTCTACCTTGACCTTATCTATCTACCAGTACCATTTTCTCCTCTGGTCCAATGTAACTTTTTGGACTTCCTTCATAAACCTCTAGTTTGATCAAATTGGTCAATTAAGCAAACTTCTACTCTAGCCACTTCCAAATCCATCACAGCTTGATCAAAGCTCATCCTCAGCACTAGGACACACCTTGGTCGACCAGCACTATAGGTCCACCCCAACAATTACCACTTTTGCCCTTGTACAAGTAGAAGGAGAGAGAGACCACAAAGATCTTACAAGATTTGTCCCCCCTTTAATTACCACTGATTCCACCACCTCTCTCTCTGGTCCAGCACCACCAAATACCTATACTACCGCACTCCACCGACCCCTGGACCAATCCCTGGCCAGCAACCCTCTCCCCCTTGTCCTAGATGGTCTTTTACTCCATCTACTCCTCCCTCCTAGTATAAAGGCCAACAGCCCTTCCCCAGCTCGCCCCGGCCCTCATTTGCTCCCTCTCACTCCCACTCACCTTCCCCAACACCCCTACCTCTCCCCAGCTCTGTACTGCCCAAAGGAAGAAGAAGAGGAGAGCCTCGGCCTCCTCACAAAATCGAGCAAGACTCTCTCCTCCCTACTCCATTCTCTCTGCATGTCAGCCCATGAGTTCCCCTCCTCCTCCTCCTCCTCTACCTGACCATGCTCTCTTTTCTATCCAGGACCCACTCCTCCGTTGTCGGCGTTGATCTCCGACGAGGTCGCTCTCGGCCGCCGTCGCGCGAGCTACTTCCTGGTGTCAAACTACATCGTGCCGCCCACCGATCTGTTCAGCGCCGTCGACCGCGTCGTCCTGCACCATCCTCGACCTTCCCCGAGCCCTCTGGTGAGCACCCTGCCCTCGCCGGCGTAGCTTCCTAGGGTTTCATCGCCGGTATTCTGTTCGCGTAGACGACGACCCTGGTACGTCCATTGCCACTTGAACGGACGGCCAGATCTGGCCGATACCCCTTCGCCCCCCTCCTCTCGCTGACCGCTGGGCCCCGCTTGCCAGTTCAAGCGCTGGCTCCTGCGTGTCGCGCTGCCCCGCCGTGGGCCAAATCCTCCCCTGCAGCCCAAAGTCTCCCCAGATCCGGCCCGCTGCACCCTTTTTATTTTTATTTTTAGCTAACCTATAATTCCATAAAACTTTCTGCTAGGATTAAATCCAAATAAAATGGTAAACCAATTCCAAATAACCAGATCTAAATTTCTGATGGTTCTCTGATGTTTTCTCAAACATGCATAGGCAACCCCATGTCCAAAATAATTTCCTCTAATTATGGGTAATTAATCTGGTAACATGTATCTAGAACCTTAATTAATTTCCTCTGTGAGTTTTACATTTCCATTGGTGATGAACCAAATGCCTACTAGACGATATTTGAAATACCTATCATCCAGCACAGGTCTCATACCTAGGTGAACTGTATTCTGCCTTTAGTAAAAATAACCAAACCAACCCCTGTCTGCCTTAGATAAATTCCCCAGGTCTAACCAAATGCGGTATTGACCTGATTCCACCTCCCAGTACACACCCGATCCATATCTATCAAATCCTAGCAGATCAGAATTTATTGAGCTCTGGATGAATTTTAGTGATTTAAATACTTCTGTAAGGGGTAATTTCACTAAATAAATCACTCTAGGAGTTTGGCAACTCCAAAAAGGGTGAATCCACTTGCTACAGAAAGATAATTCAAATGCCTAGCACGTGCCTGTGGAACCAACTCAATAGCTCCTGTAGAATTAATCTGGTGGAAAGGAGAAGAATCATACAGAACTGTATTTGGGAATTTCCTGAGGGCATTCTGGTAATTCTTTGGACATGATTCCAACTCTAGGTGGTTCAGTACAGCAAGTACTACCTAACCATCCAAGGAAATAAGTTTTGGAGCTCCAGAAATTTTCTGGTGAATTATTTTCTCAAACTAGAGTTTAATTCACTATAAAAAGCATTTTTAAATCTAGAAAAGTGATAATCAAGTGAAACCACTTGTGATGGTTTTGTTTTGACAAGACCTATCTGAGGATATCCCTTTTTGCACATTTGTATCCCACAGACCACAGAACCCTAATCCAAGCTCATTGTCTCTAGCTTTGACAACTATCTTCCCAAAAGAGAAACACTACAGTGGCAATTTAGTAATTCCACTATCCATACCCAACATCTCCAAAACCTCCCAAGTTCAGTAGAAATTATTATGTTTGTTTGCTGTATGGCGTGATGCTTTTATTCCTTGTATTGATTGCGGTATTGTCTGCTTGCATGTTTACCGTTGACGACGATAGTGTGAGTGTCTGGCGACAAGAAAGAAGGGACTTTTATTATTATTGTTATTGGGTATTCTTGGTCATCTGAAGAAGTCCAGGGACTTATTGCTGATCACACGCAAGCCACCATTCCTGAACTCTGATATATGTCCTATTCTCTTTTACCTATTTTATATCTTCTTTGTAAATTGCATTATCTACCTGCATGTCTTGTTTTATAAAATCTGCGATAGTAACTTGGCTCCTCCAAGTTATTACTTCGTGTCTTTTGAGGCACCACCCTGATGAACCCATCATTTTATCCCCTTTAGACCGAGAGTATGATGGTTAGCATCCTACCTCCTTGGAAACCCTGGTTTTTGAGAAAATAAACTGTTTTGGGATTTTTCCCCACTACAAATGTTTCCAAAACGGCTTTGTAAAACCCTGGGAAGAGGCATCATTCCTAGTGGAGGTTTTAACAAAAGAAATGGTGAAGATGAGATAGGAGAATGTGATGGGATGTTCGACGCCTTTACTGGAACAATTTTTATCCGCGTAACCACATTACCCCAGGTTGTTGGGGCTTAACTCGTACTTTGTCCGCATTAGCCGAGGCACTTCTACCATGATTATAGGGAGAAATCCCTGGAATTCCGGGCAGGCACCACCAGATCAAGGATCTGAAGCCTGTCGCTTGCTTCGGCAAGAGTGAGCCTGTACTAACAGGAGTCCGACGCAACAATTGGGTCTCTCGCGGACGGTATGACTTAGATAGTATGGAAGGAAGTGGAGTCACCAAATTTAAGGTATACGCCAAGTTGCGGCTTGGGTATGCGCATGTACGGAAGGAATGACTATGGCTGGGAGCCACATACTCGTTGCCGGGGAGAACAAACCTAAGAGGAAAAGCATGCCTTTGCTAGTGTAGACAAGCGAAAGGTTAGGTTTGATTATCCGGACCCCCATCTACAGTGGTAGTGGGTCGTGGTTGTATCCCGACGGATGTATTGATTCTTGTGGGTAAAGTGTGCAAACTCTGTAGAGTATAATCTATTCGAATAGCCGTGTCCACGGTCAAGGACGGTTGTAAAGGTGTTGGCTAGGAGTACCCAAACTGTGCTTGTTTGGGAAACAAGTACTTTGAGGACGAAGGTTCCGGGGGAACCCGAGTTCGAAGGCTTTGTTTTGACCCGAGGGGTCGAAGAGGTTTAAAAAGGGTTTTTACTACAAAACTGTTTTCAAAACTCTTTTTCAACAAAGATATGGAGATGTCTTGATTTATAAAACAGAAGCATGTTTTCAAAACTCTTTTTCAACAAAGATATGGAGATGCCATAACTTCAATGTTAGTTTAGGCTTTTCAAAAGCAACCCTAGATAGAGCTATCTCGCCACAGCCAGAATTGCATTTCCTTTGTTCACTTATCCTGGTGGTTTGCGAGTACATTCAAAAGTACTCACGGCTGTGTCCCTGGCTATTTACTTGGCTAGACTTTCAGGAGTTTAAGGTGACGTCCATCGAGCTAGGCCGTCTTCCCAGTTAGTTGCCTGTAGGTTGAGGCACGATTGGGCTCTGTGCTTGGCCATGTTCCGCTGCTAATGATGATGTAGCCATAATGGCATCTATGTAAGTCTTGTAATTCGTTATGTTTTAGATGGTGTAATGGTACCCGTCGGTTATGTTCCACGGCTCACTGATCATGGGAACGTGGATGTATGCATAACAGGGATTTCTTGGATGAACAATCTGGGAGCCCACAATTATGACCAAAATAGATGGTCATAGTGTCCATGACCAAACAATTTGGTCATGAGTAATTTGGCCTGTCCATATCAGATCCAACGTGGCAGGTTCCAAAATGAAATCAGCCCGGTCCAATATGGTGCTCTACATGGGCCAAGCCCAACAATTCCAGTCTTTTTTCTTGTGAATTATAGTGAGAAACATGGGCTAAGCTCAACATTCTGGCCTTTTTATTTCCTAAGCTTTGGTCTTTTTAGGATCCAATTATTCTTAATCTTCAATGTTTTTTCCAGATTCATACATTGTTCCAGTCAAATATTTTTTGGGTCCTAGCCTTTTTAGAGCCCTACTAGCATTTCATTTGTTTCAAACGTCCAAACAGTAAATAACCAATATTTCAATAAGTAGAGCCCAAATAACAATTTCAGTAATGACAACAACAATTAGAACATATATTACAATTAGGACATAGTTCACATAAGCCAGGAATGTAAAACAATAAAAAATATATTACAATGATGTATTACAACCATTTCATAGTTCAGATCTCACCCAGGAACACATAACTAGCTGCAAGAATATGACTATCTCCCTTTGCCAAGTATGAATCCTTAGCTTGTATTACTAGTACTTCAGTATTGTCCAAACTAAATCTGCAAAGCATTATTTAGATCCATGAGAACACAAGTAATATCAGATCCATGAGAACACTTGGAATAAACAAGTACACAACTATGTACTCCCTTCATTCAGAAATATAAGGCATTTTAGCTTTGTGAAATGAATGAATCTAGACAACTTTTAGTGTATAGGTTCACTTCGAACCTGTATGAACCTATATACTAAAAGATGTCTAGATACATTCGATTCACAAAGCTAAAACGTCTTATATTTATGAACAGAGGGAGTAATAAGTAACCAAAGTTCACTTGAAATATGAACAAGTATTTTCACACAAAAAAGAAATAAATAACAGAACAACATTGCGGACCATGCGTGCTAATATAGAGAATTGCAAGCAAAAAAATGAATGCATAAGCTAGCTATGAAGCTCCTGATCATGAATCAACATAAGTGGATTAAACCATCAACTAGTACCAAAAGTACCACACGGTTTGGAGCTCTACTTCTTAGTTTTCAAAGAAGTAATCTAGGCATAAAAGCAATACTATACAGATCAAGAAACAAAGTATATACATAACAATATCCTACGAGACATGTTTTATCCACCTAAATGGAGCAACCAAACAACACAACAGCCTAAACAAGTTTGCATTTATCACGAAGAAAACTACAACATAGGTATCTCTAGCGTAAGAAAATAATTAGCTTGAAGCAAATATCAAGAACAGAGCATAGAAGAATACATAAACTTCGCCCAATTACTAACAAGATGGTAAAATCAGATCCCTAGATTAGATCATGCCATAAAACCTCCACATGACTACAGTAAAGGAGGGGAGGGTTGGATTAAGGGAAAAGGAAAAAAAAGGAAATACTTGCTTTTGCAAAGTTGGCATAGAATCAAGGACTACAATAGAAGTACTGATCCTCAAATATATGAACAAATAAAAGTAGGTGTATCATTTAACAAAGTCATATATAGAAATATAGCATGTCAGGCAACAAGCTATGCCTTGGAGAGAATTTAGAAATGAACAGTAACAAAAAAATGCAATAAATTTCTTGCCACGTGTAACTTATATGCCAAGTCTTAATTTATATGGTGACTGAAATTACAGAATAATACCAAAGACAATAACCTAAATTTAAGTGAGAAATGCAGTACAGAATGCAGGCACTGATATAGAATACCTAGCAGGTCGAATCAGCCTACTTGGAGAAATACTAGGACCATCCCCTTCTAACCAGAATGCATCTTCATGCTTCAGTAACTAAATACGTGAACCCCAAAAGTGAACTCTAATAAAAATAATGCTAAGAACTACTCCTAAAATCTAGAGCACCAAGCTTGTTTCTTCCGCACATTGCCCGCACAACACCAGTGCGGTCATTACTTCGCGAGAAAATTAAGGGCATTGACTCATAAGCAATTTAGATAGTACTTGATTATTTATCATTCATGAACTCCATACTGATAGGCTGGCAGCCTGATGTGGCCACCGGTGGCGTGCAGTGTGTTCATGCCCATCTAGGTCGTGCTGGGCACCAGGATCCCATGCCCATGCATGTCCAGCTCCTCTGCAATCTCGGTGGCGAGGCACATGAATACTCCCAGTCTCCCACACAACCAATACTTCTGAACACAAGAAAGAACTGGTTTACCAATTCAGCCAGAGGAGGAGAAACATGTACAGAGTTGCTTGCATGGCAAGAGTGACGCACAAAGTAGCTAAACCTAGAGTTGATACTTCACAATCGACATTCGGTACAAAATTCAGAGTATGTTTGCCACACCTAGAGATGATACTACAGGGGAAAATAACATGGTGTATTCAGTTATGCAAATAGCAGTAAGTCACGTAGTTAGCAGTTACAGACTCCAACCCCTTAAGACTTGAATTTCTCACATTTTCTCAAACTTGTGGAGAAACAATTGTTATACAAAAACTACTAGCTGTTAGAACTATATGAATCACACGAGACAAGTAACTAGCTTCCAGCCAAAAATTCATCTGGTACTAGTTTTTATACATTTTAGGATGTCTCATATTTTAAAACAGAGAAGACATATGCCAGCATGCAGTCACATCGCTGAATCAAAACGATTAATGCACAAGTAGCTAGTTGATAAGAACGTGGTTGTGCAGAGTTCAGTGTCAGGAGGTGTGCAGAACATGGTGTGTGTGGGCAACGTGTTCAGGTGTGCGTGTTGTGCATCAGCAAACCAAAGAAGCAGTCGCAATGTCCACACGAGCTACTTGTGCTTGCAATCGATCCCATGTTTTTACAACATAAATAGAGTCGTTCAGATAGACAGGCTATTGAAACAAGCAATCAATCCCGTGCTTGCAAAACTAGCTAGCGATGAGGAAGGTGAATCAAAACAACTACCTAGCTAGGTTCTGATGCATACATGTGTGCTTTTGTTGCCTCTTGTGCGTGCATGTGTGCCAGCATAAGCAGCAACACGTGAGAACAAAGGGAACTCAAGTACCCATGGCGAGAAGAGCGTAACCTACCTAGTAGGAGAAAACAAAGAGAAAAAGGGGGCGAAGGCGGCGCTCACCAAGGGGTAGACGATGCTTCCATGGATGAGGAATGCTGTGGCAAGGTACATGACGCCAGGGAGCATGGACGAACACTGGGAATGGCTTGAGGATGTCGTCAATCCGAGCGGCGGTGAACGGACATGCCTATGCTGCCCGAGCTCCTGCGGTCGAGTTCCTCAGCCAAGAGGAAGAGGAGGTTGAAGTGGATCCACTCCGGTGCTCTGCAGGTCGCGAGGGAGTTGGATGTGGCGGTAGAACCCAATTGTTCTTGGTGTTTGGCTTCGGATGTTCGTGGATATGGCTGGTAGGGGAAACAGGGAAGGGTGGCGGCGGATCGGAAGAGAGGCTAGGGTTCAAGGAGGTTCTCGGGATACGACAGGGATGACGAAGCTTGGGTTAGGGGCGCCAGCGCAAGATTCGATGGGTGCACGCGTGCTTGTTCGTGCTGGCGCGGGTGTGGTGCGGAGAGCTAGCAGGCACGCAAGGCGGCAGGATTTGGTGAGCACTCGTGCTGGGATGGCGAGCCAAAGAGGAAGAGAAGTGGTGGCGGGTTTGGGAAGAGGAGTCACGGGCATGAGGGGATTAGGGTTTGGGTCTCGATTGTGATCTGGACGGGTGGTGACATTTCACGAAACTACCCCTCATAAATTCAGTGGTGTTGTGAGAACTGCGGGGCGATTAGGTCATTTTAGGTCCAATATGTGGAGAGTACGGGGAGGCGGGAGAAACTGGCGTGAAATTTCCCCCGGCCTCTCCTTTTTGCTATTTTCCATGAGATTTAATAATAATTTCCCACCCGGACCTGCTTGTCAGCCCAACTTTTCCTTCCTAGTCAACATGAAAACGTGGGTCCTATATGTGATAGGTTTCAAACTAGTATTACCGGACACATGTACATGACACAAAGGCGAAAATTGACACGTGGATATGACAAGTAGGCAAAACTGCTAAGTTGGTTGTCTAGGCACTTCAATGTATCATGTATTAGTACTAACGAACCATTTAAATTGGTCATAATCGTCTAAAATTAATGTCATAGAGCATTGTTGTATATTGTCAACACCCAGATTTTTAATTCCAGATGTCTGTTATGCCATACATCGCAATCCCAGGATTATCATTTTTGCGAGACATAACATAATTGGTACCACAATACATCATCCATTACAAACGATAATAAAGGTCTTACAAATAAAGGATCTCATGATCTAGTCTTTATACAATCAAAGCAGCGAAAAGTAAACATAGTAGGGGCTCCATCTTCAGGGTCACAGGCTATGCTGACGATGGGAGATGATCATAGTTGTCATAGACCTCCAGTTGTCCATCTTCCTAGTAGTCCTCCTCATAGTCTGGCCATGGGAATAGCTAGGAACAAAGCCATGAGTACTCTTTAAGTACTCGCAAACTATCACTAACAAGTAAGGTAGATCTAGTAGGAATCTTAAGCTCTAGTTTTATTTGCAAAAAGCCAGGTTTATTTCATAAGGAGTTCAAAAGTAAAGAACCTAATTTAATTTTCTACACCATCTAAGTGGGAACCTAGTTTTCATGTCCACAACCCTGTTGTGGTTAGGTCAAGGTCATAGTTCAATTCACAAGTCATTTTTGAAAACATCTGACAACGGAACAGTATGGCCACTCCAACTATCCATAACCGCAGACGCGGCTATTCAAATAGTTTGACACTCTGTAGAGGTCGTACACTTTCACCACAAAATTCGATACATCCATCAGGGATAACCCTGAACCATCATACTTAGTATGCGGATAATCAATCATAACCTTTCAATTACACACTCTAGTATAGGCACCTCCCCTATGAGCTTGGCCTCTTAGCCATGGCTATCTGCCATCCTGGGCACTACATAGGTGGACAGTCACAATCACGAGGTAGGCTTAGATCAACCTCTTTCTGCGAGGGAACCCATACTAAGGCATATAAACTTCCAGTTAAGCCCTACCCAATTCAGGTATTGTGGTTGTACGGTAAAATTGGAATGGTATCGCATTCGAACCCAACCATCAGTTTTTATCAAAACCAAAGATCATGCCTCAAGAAGTTTCATCATTAAATCATTTTGTATTCATAACACATGTCAAAACATTTCAATAGAATGAACCATCATTCCAAGGTTTTCATAATCATTTTCTCCAAGTATTCCCATCTAAGTGATCAGTAGTAGTTTAGCACTAGCAACTAGCAATGAGGGTGTCACTAAGAAGGGGTGCTAATCAAGTGTACTATCCACATCTAGTTTTTATGTTTTCTAATGGCATCTAAGTATAACTACTTAGGCCTAGTTTTATACACTTTATGGTATCTATCCTATTTTTCCAATACTCACAATTCACTAACTAAAGGGAAAGAACTTTGGTAAAAGTAAAAGAATAAAGCTTGTAAGTAAAACTTGGGATTGGTATAATCAAAGTTGTATAACCAAATCATGCCTAATGCATCTTTCATAGGTTATCTTTCAAGGATGTCTTGCATAGTTAACTTGTAGTGTTAGGCTTGCATAGGTATGAAACTTGCAAGTGTTAGCTTGCCTTGAGTAGTGCAGTGGTTGAAGTTCTCTTCTTCTTCTTCTTCTTCTTCTTCTTTGTACTCCTCCTCCTCGTATCCCGGGTCGGTACTAACATCTATAAATGAAAACGAGGTACACAATCACCAAAAAATACTTAACTTCTTCTATTTAGCACACACAAAGGCTAACACTAGATGATCTAACATCATCACAATCATCACATGAAAATAAAGACCTAGTCTTATTTATCTTATTTTAGAAAAGTAATTTCTACTCATTGAAAATACTTAAGATTTAATATTCTCCAATTAAAATATGGGATCATGTTGACACATGTCATCACCACATATTCTAATACTTGGGAATGTGATTTAAAGTGGTGGTCACATTTTATAAAGTTTAAAATTACTATATAATACAATTAAAGTGACTAGAAATGCCTATATAGCATTCTTTTGGTACTAGTCCAAGATCACTGCATGTAAATCTAAATATTTTTACATATTCAGATAGATCTTGTCAAATGTGATTTTTGATAGTTGGAATCAACTCAAAAGCATTTATGGTTAATTTTTGAAAAATGTGTGAAGTTGGAAAAGCCTCTGTCTTGTTATTCTTGGTATAGGTGATATATAATTTCAAATGGTTTGAATCCAACGGGCTTGGGTAGATATTGTGAATACCTTTCTAACTAAATTGGAATAATGCAATTTGGTTCAATGAATCTCTTTGAATTGATTTTTGAATCTATTGACAGAATCTAGTTTTAACTAAAATGGAAAAAGTCTATTCGAATCAACAGCTCTGCTCGAGAAAATAATTGGGCCGGCCCAGCTACGCGGCACATGCGTAGCTTGCTGCTGACAGGCGGGTCCTGCTGGTCAACGACTCAGCTAAAGTGAAGCGGTAAGTTTCAATCTGGGCTGTGCGATTAGAGCACGATCGACGGTGAGCATCGTCGTCTCCATCGCACAACTCTGGCGAGACTGAACCCTAACACGACGGTGCGGGTACGTGGGGGCTCACCAGGGCTCTAGCTAAGGTTGGCGATGGGGGCGAATGAGGTTGTCATGGACGGCGAGTCGAATGGTGGTCGCGGCAGCTCCTGGGGCGGCTCCTAGCTCCGGTTCCTCTTCTCCTCTGCAACAGTGGGATCCGGTGAAATTTCGGCGATGTGGTGCTCGCCTTGCTCCGGGGAAAGGTGTGAGAGGTGTCTGAGAGAGAGGGGAGTGAGATGGTGTGGAGAATTGGGGCTGGGGTGGCCTCTATTTATACACCGGCGAGAGGGACAGAGCGGCATGGCTCGGGCTCGTTGGTGATGTTGTTGCAGTGAGCTATCGGCATGGCTGAGGGTAGGGGTCGACGCGGTGCTTCAAGGCAATCATCATGTGAGTGATGGCGCGGCAAGGGGCGATCGAGAATGGTCGGGAGCGGTCCGTGCTTGTGCGAGAACGGCAGCGTTCGAGACGGCGCATAGTGTCCATGGTTCGCGCGGTGGCGAACGGGCGTGTCTGGGGGGTAGCTGGGGTCACGGTGAGTGCGGGCATGCGCGATGAGGGCAAAGTGCAGCGTGTGTGCGCGTGTCAACTGCGGCGCTCTAGCGCGCTCTCGGCATGGAAGACAGAGAAGTGGGTGCCGCGAACTCGTCTGGTCCACGACATGTCTTTCGTCTAGGGGTGGACAGAGGGTGGAGGTGGTGTGGAGCCTATCTCCTGGACATCGTGGGAGAGGGCGGTGCGGTTTGTGGTGCTAGGTTCCCTTCCGGCTAGCACGGCGAGCTCGGGTGGCGCGACACTGGTGCACTCCAACAAGTGGGGGTTGCTCTCTTGCGCTGCTAGGCACTAGGGTGAGTGAGGGGAATGTAGATGGGATAAAGGGGTGATCAATTACTGCTTAAAACAATAGAAGTTATGCAGTGGTTTATTGGTGTCTGCCAGGTGCTCGACCAAATGGCCGCATGAATTCAAAATGTGAATATTTGGATGAAATTTGGTGAGTGTTCTGAGTACTTGCTTGATAGGCTATGGTTTCTTGGGTTTGCCAAGGTGAATTGATTTGGGTGGTTTTTTAAAAATGGTTATCTATGCATATGAACTTGATTCAATTTTGCATTATCCTTTAAATAGATTTGGAATTTGTTTCTGTTAGTTTGTAAGGTGGGATTGGGTTCACTTTTACTTGGTCTAGCAAGGGGTGAAAAGAATTTGGAAAGTTTCTGTTAGAAATCTTTAACTAGAAACACTCAAAGTGGTCTAGTCGATAATTTTGGTCAAAATGACTATTTGCTTTTCTTTTCTTTTGATTTTGTTTGTAAATGGCCTAGATGATGTTGTATTCATCTTTAAACCATTCCTTATCATTTGTAGCAATCAAACATGGCACTTGCACTCATTCATACACTAATGCAATTCACACATACACTCATATTAGATTTAAATAAAAGTTCTTGTTAACCCTAAACTTGGGTGATTTGAACTTGCTAAACTTGATTAATATTTTTGGGGTGTTACAAACCTTTTCTCCTTAAACAAAATCTCGTCCCGACATTCAAGATAAACTTGGAACTAAAGAGATTTGGAAACTCAGTCCTAATGTAATCTTCTTTCTCCCACGTAGGTTCTTCTTCAGTATGGTTGCTCCACTAGATCTTGAGAAACTTGATACTCCGGGTCCTGGTGGTTCTGAAGGCTTCTTCCAAAATACGAATGGGTACTTCACGATAGGTTAGATCCTTGTTGATATCTATGGCTCGGTGATCGATGTTCTTGAACACTTCGGTCTTCTCCGGAACTTCTAGGCATTTGCGAAGTAACGAGATATGGAACACATTATGTATGGCTGACATCTCCTCCGGCAGTTCCAGTTGATATGATACTTCTCCTCGATGATTCAAAATCTTGAAGGGTCCAATATATCTAGGGGCTAACTTCCCTTTAAGTTGAAAACACTACATTCCTTTCAAAGGTGATACTTTGAGATACACAAAATCTCCGGCATTGAAGGTCAGGTCTCGACGTCTCTTGTCAGCATAACTCTTCTGTATCGATTGGGCGGTCTTGAGGTGTTCACGGACTTTGTGAACCTTCTCTTCGGCTACTCGTAGGATGCCGGGTCTGCAAATATGACTCTGTCCTACTTGCGAACAATTCAAGGGGGTACGACACTTCCTTCCATACAGAAATTCTAATGGGCCATTTGCAAGCTAGCTTAATAACTATTGTTTTATGAGAATTCTGCGAAAGGTAGACAATCTTCCCATTTTGGTCCATATTCTAGCACACAAGCTCTCAACATATCTTCTAAGATTTGGTTGACTCTTTTAGTTTGTCCATCGGTTTACGGGTGATAAGCTGTGCTGAAGCTCAGCTTGGTTCCTAATCCTTCTTGGACTTTCTGCCAAAATCTTGAGGTAAACTGGGTTCCTCGATCCAACACTATGGTCTTAGGGGTTCCATGCAAACTTACGATTCTAGCAATGTACAGCTCTGCTAGCTTCGAACTCTAGTAGGTGGTCTTGACGGGTATAAAATGGGCTACCTTGGACAGTCTATCAATGATGACCCAAATAGAGTCATTTCCCCTACTAGATGTAGGCAAACCGGTGATGAAATCCATTCCGACAGAATCCCATTTCCATTCTGGAATCTGCAATGGTTGCAAAAGTCCTACGGGTCGCTGATGTTCCGCTTTGACTCTCTGACAGATATCACACTTGGCTATGTAGCTTCCGATTTCTCTCTTCATCTTATGCCACCAAAATTGCTCCTTCAAATCTTGATACACCTTCGTTCCTCTGGGATGGATAGAATAAAGAGTATCATGAGCTTCCTGCATAATGACTTGTTTCAACTCTGAATCTGCTGGCACACAGATATGTCCTTTGTACCACAAAACTCCTTCTTCGTCTTCGGTGAATCCGGGTACCTTCCCTGTACCGATACGACGCTTGATTCCGTCAATACTTGCATTTCCTTTCTGGGCTTCGTTGATCTGACCAATCAAAGTGGGTTGAAGTTCAATACTGGCTAGGAATCCTTCGCTAACTAGCTCCGTTCTAAACTGCTCCAACTCTTCATGCAAACTTGGCTAGGCTTCTTTTATCATGGTGTTTAATCTACACGACAATCTGCTAAGAGCATCTGCTACCACATTGGCTTTGCCGGGGTGATAGTGAATGTCAAGGTTATAATCCTTGATTAACTCTACCCATCTCCTTTGCCTCATATTCAACTCCTTCTGGGTGAAGATATACTTCATACTCTTGTGATCTGAATGAATCTCATAGCGGTTACCCATAAGGTAATGATGCCATGTCTTCAAAGCTAGAACTACAGCTGCTAGTTCTAAGTCATGGGTAGGGTAGTTTTTCTCATGTTGCTTCAGTTGTCTAGACAGATATGATATGACTTTGCCTTCTTGCATCAACACACATCCGAGACCAATCTTGGATGCATCACAATACACATCAAAGGGCTTCTTGATATCGGGCATAATCAGAATTGGGGCTGAAATCAATATCTTCTTGAGATCTTGAAAACTTGTTTCACATTTGTTTGTCCATTCAAACTTCTAATCTTTCTTCAACAACTGGGTCATTGATCTTGCGATGCTCAAAAATCCTTCAACGAATTTGTGGTAATATCCCGCTAATCTGAGAAATGCACGGACTTGGGTTTGAATGGTTGGGGCTTTCCATTCTTCAAAATCCTTAATCTTGGTGGGATCGACAACAATTCCTCTTGCCGATACAATATGTCCTAGGAATCCTACTTCCTTTAACCAGAAATCACACATGCTAAACTTGGCATACAACTGATGCTCTCTAAGGGTTTCAAGGATGATTCTCAGGTGTAGCTCATGATCTTCTTCTGGCTTGGAATATATCAGAATATCATCGATAAAAACAACAACAAACTTATCCAGGAAGTTCATAAAAATCTTATTCATGAGATTCATGAAATAAGCAGGGGCATTGGTTAATCCAAAAGACATGACAGTGTGCTCATACAATCCATATCTGGTGGTGAAGGCGGTCTTTGGGATATCCGTTGCATGAATCTTGAGTTGATGATAACCAGTTTTAAGATCAATCTTAGAAAACACTCTGGCACCAGTCAACTAGTCAAACAGATCTTCTATCTTCGGTAGTGGGTACTTGTTCTTGATGGTGACATCATTCAGCTTCCGGTAATCTATGCACAAACGGTTACCTCCATCTTTCTTATCCACAAACAAAACAGGCGATCTCCATGGCGATGCACTTGGTTGAATCAAACCTTTCTCCAGCATAGCATCAAGTTGCTTCTTCAGCTCCACTAATTCAGATGGGTTCATACTATAAGGTCTCTAAGCTATGGGCCCAGTTCTGGGAACTAGTTCAATGATGAACTTGATATCCCGATCTGAGGGCATACCAGGCAATTCGTCTGGGAACACGTCGGGGTATTCATAGACTACTCTGACTTGGTCTAGGGTTGGTTGGGCTACACTCTTGTTGCATTTGAATTGACGGGGCATCGAATCAGATACATGCTCTACTGATACTCCAGTGCTACTGGTCATGGTTATGGCTTTCTTGGCACAGTCGATTAATCCTTTATGTTTTGACATCCAATCCATTCCTAGTACTACTTCCAAACTTTTGGTTCCAAGTACTATTAGATTAGCAGAAAAATCTATTCCATGGATTCTTATAGGTACAACCTTGCAATTTTTTCTAGCTTTGGTGGTTGAACCAGGTATTTGAACTATCATAACATGCTTCAATTTTGTTGGTTGAATTGTACTAGTGCATGCAGATTCTTCTGTAACAAATGAGTGTGATGCTCCAGAATCAAACAACACTCTTGCAAGTACTGAGTTAACATAAAACATACCTAGCACGACATCTGGCGCTTCCTGAGCTTCTTCAGCATTCATGTGGAACAGACGGCCGTTGCGGTTGAGCGAGTTCCCTGGGGCAAATCTCCTTCCAGGCTGAACACGGCGTTGCTGTTGAGCGAGTGCATTCACATTGGTGGCTGCTGCAAGCTTCTTGGGGCACTCGTTGGAGTAGTGACCCTTGACTCCGCATTCAAAGCAAGTAATCAGGGACTTGTCTTTTCCTGCAATAGGCACAACATTGCTTCCAGTCCTTGGGGCAGTATTGGTGTTGTTGATGTGGTTGTTGTTGGTCTTGGGCGATGCACGGTTGAAGTTATTGGAATTGCCAGGGTTATTGTTATGGTTCCCTCCGGACCTTGGGTTTCCTCCTCCACGGTTGGGATAGCTTGGACGGGACATAGGGGGTCTGTTGTTTCTTGGGGCATATCCTGTAGACGGGTTGGGGCAATACTTCTGGGTATGGTGGGATCTAGGCTAGTGCATCATGCGATGCTTGTGGTTGTCATTGGATTGGTTGATCTTCCCTTCCATCTGAATGGCAGAATCCACCAAAGCTTCAATATCATCAAAGGGAATGTTGACTAGCACGGTTTGCATCTCATCAGGCAGTCCGTCCAGGAATCTCTCTTTATTCTTTTCTTCTGTGTCAATCTCATTAGGGGTATATCTAGCTAGTGACAGAAATTTGTCATGGTACTCAAGCACACAGTCATCCTTCCTTGTTTCAATTCTCTGAACTCATCCCTCATCCTCTTAATCAGACCCGGGGGCACATGAGTCCGGCTGAACTTGATTTTGAACTCATCCCAAGTCATCATCTGACCTCCGTTCATGGTACGGGTGCTATTCCACCAGGCTCTTGCATCACCTGCCAGATAATGGGTGGCAAACAGTACTTTTTCATTGGCCTCAACTCCTGCAACCTCTAAGTTGTTCTACATGGTTTGCAGCCAGTCATCAGCATCTAAGGGCTCTTTAGACTTATTAAATATAGGGGGATTGGTGTTTTGAAAGTTCTTGAGCTTGGATCCATGGTTATCCTGGTTTCTGTGGCCTTGATTATTGTGGGCCATCTAAGCTATCTATTGAAGAGTGGCTAAGTTGGCTTGACGTTCGGCTCTACTAGCTTCATGGTCAAAAACTAACATTTGTAGAATCTGCAGCATTGGGTCCTGATATGAACTGCTTCCTCCAGGATTTCCACGAGTCATCTGAAGATTGAGATAGATAGTGAGATAAGAGGGAAATCTCTAAGGATCATGGTTTTGTTTCAAAAGCTTTAAACTTGGAGTATAACTCAGGTTTTGAAAACTAACAACTTCCTCTCATTCATTCATTCATTCATTCATTCATTCATAGCACCCAGTACAAACACACACCACAACACAAATAGAAAACAGATGGTTTTAAGAACCATTCTATGAAACTATGATACAGTAGGACCGGATACAATTCATTCCAACGGTAGTGCTCAAGTGCATCTAATCATCATTAATGAAGGTGACATCATCATCAGTGTGATCCTCCATGGCCTCGTCCTCCAGGTAGTCATCATCATCACTAAGGTAAGAGTAGAGATCTCCACGGATATCTTCCCCTTCCTCCTCCTTCGCTTCAAGCTAGATCTCTTGTTCATGGATGGTCTTCTCGAGAGTGGCCACCTTCTTGCGAAGATGATCGATGATGCGATCCTTCTTGTCACACTGACGACAAAGTGAATGGCGCTCCTTGGCGAGGATGGCGAGGGTCTAGTCCTTCCTTACTACAATGGCATGGTTGTGGTTGGCGTAGGCACGGGCGTTGTCCAACTCCATCTGTCTATCATACAACATGAAGTCGATATTATCCACCTGGTGCTTCAGTTCCGGGTGTCCTGGCATCTCCAAGGGCATTCCCATAGAATCACGCCTTGCATAGTGAGCAAAGCGAGTCCCGATGATCTGGTTGATGTTTTGCCCACATACACGGGCAAGAGCTTCTTGCATAGCCCTGGCTAGTCTGTCTAGCCAGTTGTTCTCCCTCTGAATTGGATCTTCTCCGAGGTAGGTGCTTCCATCTTGCCTCTGAGATCTGCAACTATCAGCCTTAATACAATCAAAGCAGCGGAAAGTAAACGTAGTAGGGGCTCCATCTTCAGGGTCACAGGCTATGCTGACGATGGGAGATGATCCTAGTTGTCATAGACCTCCTACTGACCATCTTCCTGGTAGTCCTCCTCATAGTCTGGCCACGGGAATAGACAGGGACAAAGCAATGAGTACACTTTAAGTTCTCGCAAACTATCACTAACAAGTAAGGTAGATCTAGTAGGAATCTTAATCTCTGGGTTTATTTTCAAAAAGCCAGGTTTATTTCATAAGGAGTTCAAAAGTAAAGAACCTAATTTAATTTTCTACATCACCTAAGTGGGAACCTAGTTTTCATGTCCATAACCATGTTGGGGCTAATTCAAGGTCATAGTTTAATTCACAAGTCATTTTTGAAAACATCTGACAACGGAACAGTATGTCTACTCCAATAGTCCATAACCATGGACGCGGCTATTCAAATAGTTTGACACTCTGTAGAGGTGGTACACTTTCACCACAAAATTCGATACATCTGTCAGGGATAACCCTGAATCATCATACTTAGTATGCGGATAATCAATCATAACCTTTCAATTACACACTCTAGTATAGGCACCTCCCCTTTGAGCTTGGCCTCCTAGCCATGGCCATCTGCCATCCTAGGCACTACATAGGTGGACGGTCACAATCATGAGGTAGCCTCAGCTCAACCTCTTTCTGCGAGGGAACCCATACTAAGGCATATAAACTTCCAGTTAAGCCCTACCCAATTCAGGTATTGTGGTTGTACGGTAAAATTGGAATGGTATCGCATCCGAACCCAACCATCTGTTTTTATCAAAACCAAGGCTCATGCCTCAAGAAGTTTCATCATTAAATCATTTTGTGTTCATAGCACATGTCAAAACATTTCAATAGAATGAACCATCATTCCAAGGTTTTCATAATCATTTTCTCCAAGTATTCCCATCTAAGTGATCAGTAGTAGTTTAACACTAGCAACTAGCAATGAGGGTGTCACTAAGAAGGGGTGCTAATCAAGTGTACTATCCACATCTAGTTTTTATGTTTTCTAATGGCATCTAAGTATAACTATTTAGGCCTAGTTTTATACTCTTTATGGTATCTATACTATTTTTCCAATACTCACAATTCACTAACTAAAGGGAAAGAACTTTGGTAAAAGTAAAAGAATAAAGCTTGCAAGTAAAACTTGGGATTGGTATAACCAAAGTTGTATAACCAAAGCATGCCTAATGCATCTTGCATAGGTTATCTTGCAAGGATGGCTTGCATAGTTAACTTGTAGTGTTATGCTTGCATAGGTATGAAACTTTCAAATGTTAGCTTGCCTTGAGTAGTGCAGTGGTTGAAGTTCTCTTCTTCTTCTTCGTAGTACTCCTCCTCCTTGTATCCCAGGTTGGTACTAGCGTCTATAAATGAATACGAGTTACACAATCACCAAACAATACTTAACTACTTCTATTTAGCACACAAAGGCTCACACTAGATGATCTAACATCATCACAATCATCACATGAAATAAAGACCTAGTCTTATTTATCTTATTTTAGAAAAGTAATTTCTACTCACTGAAAATACTTAAGGTTTAATATTCTCCAATTAAAATATGGGATCATGATGACACATGTCATCACCACATATTCTAATACTTGGGAATGTGATTTAAAGTGGTGGTCACATTTTATAAAGTTTAAAATTACTATTTAATACAATTAAAGTGACTAGATATGCCTATATAGCATTCTTTTGGTACTAGTCCAAGATCACTGCATGTAAACCTAAATATTTTTACATATTCAGATAGATCTTGTCAAATATGATTTTTGAGAGTTGGAATCAACTCAAAAGCATTTATGGTTGATTTTTGAAAAATGTGTGAAGTTGGAAAAGCCTCTGTCTTGTTATTTTTGGTATAGATGATCTATAATTTCAAATGGTTTGAATCCAACGGGCTTCTGTAGATATTTGAATACCTTTCTAACAAAATTGGAATCATGCAATTTGCTTCAGTGAATCTCTTTGAATTGATTTTTGAATCTATTGACAGAATCTAGTTTTAACTAAAATGGAAAAAGTCTATTTGAATCAACAGCTCTACGTGGGAAACTAATTGGGCCGGCCCAGCTACGCGGTGCGCACGCAGCAGGCTGCTGACAGGCGGGTCCTGGTAGTCAGTGACTCAGCTAGCGCGAAGCGGTAAGTTTCAATTTGGGTCGTGCGATTAGAGCGCGATCGACGACTAAGCATCGTCGTCTCCGTCGCACAGCTCCAGCGAGACTGAACTCTAACGCGATGGTGGGGGTACGTGGGGCCTCACTAGGGCCCCAGCTAAGGTCGGCGATGGGGCGAATGAGGTTCTCATGGACGGCGAGTCGAATGGTGGCCGCGACGGCTCCTAGGGCGGCTCCTAGCTCCGGTTCCTCTTCTCCTATGCAGCGGCAGGATCCGGTGAAATTCCGGCGATGTGGTGCTCGCCTTGCTCCGGGGAAGGTGTGAGAGGTGTCTAAGAGAGAGGGGAGTGAGATAGTGTGGAGAATTGGGGCTGGGGTGGCCTCTATTTATACACCGGCGAGAGGGACAGAGCAGCATGGCTCGGGCTCGTCGGTGACGTCGTTACAGTGAGTTATCGACACGGCTAAGGGTAGGGGTCGACGCGGTGCTTCAGGGTGATCGTCATACGAGTGATGGCGCGGCAAGGGGCGATCGAGAATGGTTGAGAGTGGTCCATGCTCTGTGTGGGAACGACAGCGTTCAAGACGGTGCATAGTGTCCACGGTTCGCGCGACGGCGAACGGGCGTGTCTGGGGGGTAGCTGGGGTCATGGTGAGTGCGGGTATGCACGATGAGGGCAAGGCGCGGCGTGTGTGCGCGTGTCGGCTGCGGCGCTCTAGCGCTGTCGGCATGGCAGACAGAGAAGTGGGCGCGGCGAACGCGGCTGGTCCATGGCGTGTCTTTGGTCCAGGGGTGGAAAGAGGGTGGCGGTAGTGTGGTGCCTATCTCCTGGACATCATGTTAGAGGGCGGCGCGGTCTGTGGCGCTGGATTCTCTTCCGGCCAGCATGGCAAGATCGGGCGGCGCGGCACTGGCGCAATCCGACAAGTGGGGGTTGCTCTCCTGCGCTGCTGGGCACTGGGATGAGTGAGGGGAATGTAGAGGGGACAAAGGGGTGATCAATTACTGCTCAAAACAGTAGAAGTTAGGCAGTGATTTATTGGTGTCTACCAGGTGCTCGACCAAATGGCCACATGAATTCAAAGTGTGAATTTTTGGATGAAATTTGGTGAGTGTTCTGAGTACTTGCTTGATAGGATATGGTTGCTTGTGTTTGCCAAGGTGAATTGATTTGGGTGGTTTTTGAAAAATGGTAATCTATGCATATGAACTTGATTCAATTTTGCAATCTCCTTTAAATAGATTTGGAATTTGTTTCTGTTAGTTTGTAAGGTGGGCTTGGGTTCACTTTTACTTGGTCTAGCAAGGGGTGAAAAGAATTGGGAAAGTTTCTGTTAGAAATCTTTTACTAGAAACACTCAAAATGGTCTAGTGGATAATTTTGGTCAAAATGACCATTTGCTTATATGATTCATATTTGCTTTTCTTTTCTTTTGATTTTGTTTGTAAATGGCCTAGATGATGTAGTATTCATCTTTAAAGCATTCCTTATCATTTGTAGCAATCAAACACGGCACTTGAACTCATTCATACACTAATGCAATTCACACATACACTCATATTAGATTTAAATAAAAAAATTGCTAACCCTAAACTTGGGTGATTTGAACTTGCTAACCTTGATAAATATCTTTGGGGTGTTACATATATGTTATGACCAATTGGCCTAATCAAGTTATGACCTTACTGATAAAAAGGTCATTGTTTTTCAAGGTTTGTACTCCCAAATGGCCTACGACAATTTGATTCGACATGGTCATAGATCTATGACCAAAAAACCCATGGTCGTTAACTAAAGGTCACTAGTTAACACATTTCTTGTAGTGCGCCTACGGGCAGGACATGTTCGCGGAAGAATCTGGGCCGTACCTCTCTCTAGAGTATGGAGGCTCAGATCAGGGAAATTCAAGGCCCACCCAAACCACCCATGTGCAGGATATAATGGTGGAAGGACCCCGTGGATGCGCTTGGCTTCCCTGAGCATTAGAAACACAGAAGTCACATTTTGTGGGTGTCGTCACCATCTTCAATCTGGCCAGATGCGTTTGGAGGGATGGAGAACCTCCCCGTGAATACCTTGCTAGATGGATGAGGGTGAGGGAAACCCTAGAGGGTGACTGCACTGACGAACTCGTCTACCACTTTGTGGAAGGGCTTACTCCCGGGACACTCCTCCGGCATACACTTAGAAGGCGACAGGCTACCGGCTCACTCACCCTCGGTGAGATGGTCACAATTGTCAATGACTATGAAGACACCAATGAGGAGGCTGAGGCCGAGATCACCGTTGCAATCGGAGTAGGCAACCAAAACAACGGCCCACCACCATCACCCTCTACCTCCACCGTCAACAACACTAAAGCCAACTCCAACTCAGTCCTCGATGCACTATACGCCGACATAAACATGGATGGCGGTAGCTCGAATGCTAACTTGGAGGAATACGACATTGTTATGAGGGAGATCGAATAGGAGATCGAGAAGGAGGAGCTCGTCGAGAAAGCAACACTTCCCGTCAGGTGCTAGTTGCCATCGAGAGCGTGATGGAAGAAGACAGACAAGAACTGGAACGTGAGAGAGCTCCACCCACACCTATGGTTACCAGAGCGGCAGCGGCAAACAATGCCGCCGAACCTCCGCTTCCGGCCAAAGCCATGCCTCCTCCGGTTATCCTCCCACAGCAGGCGCAGGAACTCACCACAGGCCCCAGTACTGCCAAGCAAACAAATATGCCGCCACCGCCACCATAAACGTCTGCAGCTAGCAACCCATTGGTTACTCCACTGACAAGGCGATATACGGTGCACTCCTTGTTGAGCCCATTATCGTCGCCCATATTCAGAGTGTTACGTAGCTTGATGAGAAGCATGCAGAAATCCTCGCGGAGGCCAAGTGCATTGCAGAATAGGGCGCTCAGCTAGACAAAGACATGTCCAGGGCGCAACAATCTATCAAGGAGGCAAGAGCCATGGAAGCTAAGTACAAGTAGTTCCTATTGAAGCACAAGGCAAAGAAAGCACTAGCTCACGTCGTCGAAGACCCCGGCGTTTGATGCAAGTTGGGATGGGAAGGATCCAAACTGGCAAAAGCCACCCCGTACATTGATTCAGAGGGGAGGCAAGTAATGCCAACTCCCGCCCTCAACATGGCCGTCGCCAAGACCCTCCTTGAACATGACAGGTCACCAGAAGCGGTGGCTCAGGTCTATGACCTTGTAGCCAAGGCTTGCAAGGAATAGGAGAAGGCCACCTCGCAAAGGCTTGAGTCCAACCCGGAGCTTTGCCAGTCAACCCTAAACAGCCGCCGAAGGCCAAGATCTCCCTATGACGAGGGATCCCATACAGGCTCCACAGAGCAAAGACAGAGGGATGCGTGTAACTGGGCTGATGCCATACCCATATCCTGTGACCATGGAGAACAACCTCGCCCCCGTCGATCGCCTCTATCCCCGCCATCCCCGTGTCATGAGGAACCACAGCCGCGCCATCACACAAGCATGCCACCTCCTAGGCGTCCCCAGGTCGGTATTGTTATAGGCGACAAGGGTGAGCAACCTCGGCATGCCGGAGAGTGGAACGGCAATAAAGGACACATGATCGGATCCTACAAGGAAGCACCACGTCCAACAAGCAATCGTGACAGGCGTGAGGAGTCGCATGGAGGGAGCAACAAGAAGGATAACCCACCACCGCCGTCGCCACCCAATAGCAATCATGGCAGAGGACATGGTGGATCCAATAGATTGCACCACAAATCTCCTCCCCATAATGGAAAAGGGAAGCATCTAGAGACGTATGACGCACGTTCACGGCTGGACAAGATCCAAGAAGCACGGGAGCTCCCATACCTTGGGCCATGTTGTTTTGGACCGATAATATGCGCCGTGATGGCATAGGATACTTTTGAGCTTGTTGGGAACCCCAAGAGGAAGGTATGATGAGCACAACAACAAGTTTCCCTCAGTTATGAAACCAAGATTATCGAACCAGTAGGAGCAAGGAAACACCCCCAAGGTGTTGTTACCAACTTGGAATCCTGCACAACACAACCACATAACTTTGCCCCAACTTACAGTGAGGTTGTCAATCTTACCGGTTTTGCTAAAAACAAAGGATTAAACGTATTGTGTGGAAGATAGTGATTGCTTGCAGAAAGTAAACAGTAAACAGTAAATAGTAGATGGTATATCAATGGTAAAAGAATGGACCGGGGTCCATAGTTCACTAGAGGTGATTCTCCTTAAGATAGATAGCATGTTGGGTGAACAAATTACAGCGGGGCAATTGACAAACTCGAGAAAGCATACCATGCATATACTAATCATCTTGACTCCTATGAGATTTGATTGGGCATTACAACATTATACATAGACCGTAATCCAACTGCATCTATGACTAATAATCCACCTTCAGGTTATCATCCGAACCCCCTACAGTATTAAGTTGCAAGCAACAAATAATTGCATTAAGCAAAGCATGTAAAGTAAAAAATACGATTGTCCCATGGACAAATGATTGCTGTTTTCTCCCTAGTAGCAACATCACATCTAGTACCTTAGAGATTCCTGTCACTTCCCCAGATTACTAGAGGCATGAACCCACTATCGAGCATAAATACTCCCTCTTGGAGTTGCTAGCATCTACTCGGCCAAGATAACTACTAACAAAGGAAAGCATGCAAGATCACAAATAACATAGACATGATAGAATCAATAATCAATCTGAAATAGCATCTCAATATCCATCAGATCCCCGCAAACACAACATGTAAGATTACAAATAGATGATCTTGATCATGAACGGAGGTCACAAGATCTAAACATGATAGGACAAAGGAGGAGAACCAACCATCTAGCTACTACATGGACCCGTAGTCCAGGGATGAACTACTCACGCATCACACTGGAGGCAGTCATGGTGCTGAAGAAGGCCTCCAGGGTGATCTCTCCCCTCTGATAGGGTGCCGGGAAGAACTTCGGATCCCCCCGATATGGGGATCGAGATGGCGGCGGCTACAGACTCTTCCGTGGATTTCTGATTGGGTCTTTGATCGGCTACTTAGGGTTTTTCGTCCCGGGAGGCTTTTATAGGCAAAGGGGCAAGGTAGGTGGAGGCTCGAGGGGCCCACACCAGGTGACGACGCACCTAGGGCTGGCCGCGCCACCCTAGGATGTGGCCGCCTTGTGGCCCCTCTTCGGCTCCCCTCCGGACTCCGTGTTACTTTGGGTAAAATATTGACTTTGGCTTTTGTCCGGTCCAATTCTGAGAATATTTCCTTACTAGCTTTTCTGAAACCAAAAACAGCAGAAAACATTCAACTAGCACCGTGGCATCTTGTTAATAGGCTAGTTCCAGAAAATGTATAAAAATACCTCAAAGTATGGACTAAACATAAGAAAGTAGGTACTAAACAAGCATGGAACATCAAAAATTATAGATACGTTTACGACGTATCAGGCCACAAATTACCCCAAGGGTCTCCAGATTGACAAGACCATCAAGCCCTATGACGACATTGCCAGGCCAGCTACATGGTTGCAAGACTACAACGAAGTGATTCACATCGCAGGGGGAAACCCTAATGTCGCCGTCAAGTACCTCCCACTCATGCTCACCGGCACCGCCCGACAATGGATTGATTACTTGCTAGAGAAATCAATCTGCAATTGTTTGGACATGGATGAAGCGTTCACCAAGAACTTCTAGGGTACGTACAAATGTTCCCGCACTATCGGAGACCTACATCGGTGTGTACAAGAAAAGGATGAAACCTCTCGTGCCTACCTCTCTCGTTGGCTGGATATGAAAAATTCCTGCGCAGGGGTACACGAACAAACCGCTATGGCCTCCTTCATCGACGGTTTGGAGGAAGGGACTTTGCTCTGGCATACGTTGAAGCGCAAGCAAGACAACAATGAGCTCAACCTCAACGCAATGATCGCCATGGCTAGTAAATTCGCTGTCGCTGATGACGATGCACATGGATCATTCCCGGAAATAGCAATCCCTACCCAGGCCAAGAAAAACAATAACAACAAGCGGAGGACTCCATTTGAAGAAAAGCAAACAGCCGACATGGTCGCCACAATGTTCGCTAGAAGAGGCGGAGGCGGACAGCGTGGTCATGGCTAGGGGCTAGACATGGTCATCATAGGAGTGATTCTACACCCTCAGCGCCCTGCGTTCCACAAACATATGAAGAGCACCGTGATATGCCGTGTTTTGTCTACCTCAATGCAAATGGAAAAGCTACCCACACCAACCGCCAATGCAAGTTTGTCAAGGACCTCAAGGAAGACCCTGAGTCCTGCTACAAGCGAAGTCAGAAGAACTAACCTCGAGGAAAGGGAAAAGGGAAGAAGAAGGAGGAGGAATCCAAGGAATCAAGTGACATGGATGAAGACGTGGAACCCAAGTCCGCCGACAAGGGGTATGGCAAGGGCATGAACCCCTTCGAGAATAAGGCTCTATGTTACCATACCTTCCTTCATACTCCCACCGTCTAGGCCTAGAAAACCTCACTAAGGATACTGATGGCTACCCTCCATCCAGTTCCCTAGTACGTTAGGTGGTCAGAAGTTCCAATCACTTGGGATAGGAAAGACCATCTAGACCTCATACCAATAGAGAACCCGTATGCCATGGTCATCAACCATTTGGTTGACGGCACAGAGTTCACCAAGTGCCTCGTGGATAGTGGAAGCAGCATCAACTTCATGTACCTTGATACACTGCACAAGATGAACTTGACGGAGACCCAGCTAAGGAAGAGCAACACCGTGTTCCATGGCGTTGTCCCTGGCCGACAAGCAAATTCCCTGCGCTGCATCACCCTTCCGATCGCTTTTGGTGATCTCAACAATTACTGCCAAGAACACATGACCTTTGAAGTGGTGCCCTTCAAGAGCGTGTACCACGTGATCTTTAGAGCGACATATTCCACTCCTTCCTTGTAAGGCCATGCTTTGTCTACAACAATCTCAAGATACCCAGACCAAACGGCATCATCACCATTGACGGAAGCTTCACCAAGGAAAGGCAGTGCGAGCTGAGCAAAGCGCCTTCGCCGAAGCAGTTCTCCACGGTGAGGAGTTCAAGGAGATCTAGAGTCAGATTGACGCCTCAGAGATGCTGGATTTGAAGAACCAAACCACTGCTGTCGAACCCGCATTCAAGGCCGCCATCAAGACCAAGCAGGTGGAGCTTGTTGAAGGAGATTCCTCCAAGACCACCGCCATTGGCATAGACCTGGATCCCAAATAGGAAAGTGTGCCCGTCGAGTTCCTCCATGAGAATAGGGACATCTTTGCCTGGAAACCTGCCGACATGAAAGGTGTACCTAGGGAACTTGCCGAGCACAGCTTGAATATTGATCCTAATGGTAAACCGGTGAAATAACCTCTACGGTGCTTTGGTGATGAAAGACGACGGGCTATAGGCAAAGAGATAGCTAGGCTACTTAAGGCTAGCTTTATCCGAGAAGTTATTCACACCCGATGGGTGGCAAATCCTGTACTTGTCCCCAAAATGGGAACCAAAGAATTAAGAATGTGCATTGATTACACCGACTTGAACAAAGCATGTATGAAGGATTTTTTTGCTTTGCCTCTCATTGACCAAGTCATTGACTCGATGGCTGGCTCAGAACTTCTGTGTTTTCTTGATGCTTACTCAGGATACCACCAAATACGGATGCGAAAGTCGGACCAACTTGCAACTTCATTCACCACACCTTATGGCACATACTGCTATGTCACAATGCCCTTTGGGTTGAAAAATGCTAGTGCTACTTACCAGTAGACGATGTAGGGCTGCCTACATGACCAAATAGGTCGCAACATACACACTTACGTGGACGACATTGTGGTGATGTCCAAGAAATCAAATGATCTAATCAACGACTTGCAGGAAACCTTTGATGATCTTCGGAAGTACAACATGATGCATAACCCTAAGAAGTGTGTCTTCGGGGTACCATCCGGCAAATTGTTGGGCTTCATCGTTTCGCACCATGGAATCAAGGACAACTCGGAGAAGATCAAGGCCATCCTTGACATCAAACGCTCGACATGCTTAAAAGACATACAGAGGCTCACGGGCTGTGTTGCAGCAGTAAGCCGGTTCCTTAGCCGACTTGAAGAGAAGGCTATGCCTCTCTACAAGTTGCTCAAGAAGGCGGACAAATTCATATGGACAGACGAGGCAGAAGCACTTCAGGAGTTGAAGAGAATACTCTCCTCCGCACCAATACTTGTAGCACCGGTATCAATGGAACCTATGTTAATATACATGGCGGCAACCAACCGGGTTATCAGCATCATCATCATGGTGGAGCGCAAGGATCCAACGCACGAATATGGAGTTCGGCGACCAGTTTACTATGTAAGCAAGGTCTTGACGGAATCCAAGCAGCATTACCCGCACTACCACAAGTTAGCTTATGGAGTTTTCCTTGCTTCACGGAAGCTAAGGCATTATTTCCAGGAGCACCCTATCATAGTGGTGAGCAAAGCTCCACTGTCCGACATCATCAATAACAGTGACGCTACAGGGAGAGTGGAAAAGTGGGGGCATTGAGCTTGTCGCCTTTGAAATCAACTACAAGAGACGCGATGCTATCAAATCACAGTCATTGGTGGATTTTATTGCAGATTGGAAAGAGCTACCAGAAGACACTCCTGTACCAGAGCCAGAATTTTGGGTCATGCGTTTTGAAGGATCTTGCATAGAACTAGCACCCAAGACAGGTTCGTACGAACAACACCCAATAGATCCACCGGCTTGACTTCTTTCTTCATTGTTTATGGAGCATAAGGAAGATGACATCCTCCATGATGCACCAAGAGTCGCCGCCTATAAGGAAGATGACGCTGAAGAATCCAGACGCCTATCTGTGGACCTACTCGAGGAAGAGCACGTGCTGGCTTGCCAAAGATCTGTTTACCAGCAGAAGCTACATGGCTACCATAGTCACCGTGTTAAGCATCGCTCGTTTAAAGAGGGGGATCTGGTGCATACACTCAAGAAGGAAAAATCACACAAACTATCCCCGCCTTGGGGAGGACCATTCGTCATAAGAAAAGCATTGCTCAATGGTTCCTATTACCTCGTTGATATTCTCGAGTTGAAAGATAGGCCAAAAAATCGCAAGCGCAAGCAACGTGACTCCGATGATGATTACTCAGAGACAGATCGGCCATGGAACAAAGCACATCTATGTCCCTTTTACACTTAGCATATTTTATATTATCTAATAAGTTTATTATATGATCGATGAAATAAAGCATTTGGTTCACTCATATTTCCTGAGTCTTTTACCTCCTTTAGTGTTCATTTTTGGATCATATAAACCCTTTTATGCGCAAGTTTTCATTTGCACTTGTGAAAATTCTGCCTACGGGCGTTTGATGACCCACAAGTATAGGGGGTGTATCGCAGTATTTTCGATAAGTAAGAGTGTCGAACCCAACGAGGAGCAGAAGGTGCTGGCTAGTGGTATGGATCCGGAATTCTCTGCAAATACTTAGCAAACAGATTTTTAGGGGTTTTTGATAAAGCAAGTAAACAAAATACGAGTAAATAAAAGACAGTAGGAATAAATGCAGCAAGTGGCCCAATCCTTTATGCAGCAAAGGACAAGCCGATTGTATTACTTAAGATGACCAAACGTTCTCGAGGACACATGGGAAGACTGTCAAGTGCTTTTGCTTCATATAGTTGATTAATCTTCTTTAGCTTGCTAAGTGTTGTGTGGGTGAACCTGTGCTAATGTACCGACCTTCCTAGGACTAATACATACTTGTGATTATACCCCTTGCAAACATCCGTAAGTACAAGAAAGTAATTAAGGTAGAAACCTAACCACAGCTTTAAACTCTAAGACCCTTACGTCCCTTGTGCAATGGTTTCCTAACGGGGGTTCAGGTTTGTATCACTCTGGCAACCCCTATGATTAGTAGCCAAATACACAATGCATTCCCCTAGGCCCATATAGGTGAAGTGTCATGTAGTCGACGTTCACATGACACCACTATAAGAAGTACACCACAACTTAAATATCAAACTATTGAATCTTTCTCAACACAACTCCACTACTAACAACAGGACTTCTCCCATGTCCTCATTAACAAAACGAACTACTCACAAGACATCATATGGATCATGATCAGAGATGGAATAATGATGTATAACAATCTGAACATAAACAATAATTCAATGGTTCACTCAATAGCATCAACTACAAAGAGTAATCAACACCGGGAAAGTTTACCCTATGAACTATGCAAGATTCAACGCAATTGTTACAGCAATATGGAGATGGTGATGAGGGTGCTGATGGTGATGATGGTGGTGATGATGATGATGATCCTGATGAAGTCCAGCTTGACGGTGGTGTTGATGGCGATGATCTTCCCTCTCCGGGAAGGAATTCCCCCGGTAGAAATCTATCTGTCGGAGAGATCTTTCTCTCTTGGTGTTTTCCGCCCCGCAGAGGCGGCGAAATCTTTCTGTGGTTGCTCCCCGAGTCTTAGGGTTTCGGGAGGATAATATACGCCAGAGGGGAGTGCCAGGGGTGGACTAGGGCGGCCACACCACCTGGTGGCGCGGCCTGGGCTAGCCCGCGCCAGGGGGTGGTGTGGGCCCCCTATGGCCCATCTCTAGCCCTCCTTCTGGCTTCCTTCGTCTTCTAGAAAAATAGGATTTTCCGTATATTTTCCCGGATTTTCTGATCTTCACGAATTTTTCCTCCAAACAGCACCCTTTCCATCAGAATCCTGACTGCAGCGGTCCATGCTCCAAAAGTCATCAACCATGCAAAAACAGATGAAATAACATAAGTTTCACCTCTCAATACGAAATATATCAATGAATAACAGCGAATTATGACATAGAATAGTGATGCAAAATGGCCGTATCAACTCCCCCCAAGCTTAGACTTCACTTGTCCCCAAGCAAAACTGAGCTCAATAAACATGGCCTCAGGTTTATGGAGTGAAGAGTCGATAAAAGTATACGGACAAGAAGCATCACATTCATCAATACATAGATCATAATAGAAGAAAACTCACTATTATATAACCAACTTGCAATGAGTAAAGGAAACACAATAAAGATACATAAAGTAAATCATAATTGGTAATGGCAAACTTAGCTCTTGGTTGAAGAATAGTTGATAATTTGCTAGAATTCACAAATAACTGGTTTTCAATGATAGCTTTCAAAGTAGTAAACATCAAGATAAGAGCAATGTGCAAAACAAGGAACCTAAGCAACATGAGTGAATAAATCATCATATGAATGAAACACAACAACTCAAAATACTTGCTGAGATAGAGAGGAATAGGTTTACTGACTCAACTAAAAAGTAAAAGAAAGGCCCTTCGCAGAGGGAAGCAGGGATTGCAAGTCTCATAAAGAGCTCCCAAAAATTATGATACTTACTAGCTTTCAGCTCTCATTGCCCCTATCATAGGCATCTTTAGGTGATTAAGGTTAAAGTGACACAACTAAGAGGATATGCTTAACAAGTTATAAGTTGAAATCTCAAGCCCCTTACTTATGAGTACCGAACCTCATGCTACTTAACTTCAGTCACGAGTAAGTTTTTGTCATTGTAAATATACGTGTATCATTGAGAACCACCAACAGGGTACCCCTTGCACATGATACAGGAGCTATCCCATAATCAAAATGACAAGGCAAGCAGACAGTGAGCATCTCAGCGATCTTTCTATTTGCTATTTGCATAGGTTTTTATTGAGGATGCTTCATAGAATGCTCACTATAGTTATGCTGCAAGTTTCCACCATGATTAGGCATGGCTTAGGCTAGCGGCCCAGGCGTTCCTCTAACACACATATAAACTCCATGATCTTACAAGTTCCACTTTTATTTCACACCGCCGGGATCCATAAGCAAAAGAACATGATATCAACTAGGTAGAAAGTACTAATGCAGTGTTGAAAGCGTTCCCCATGATATCAACTAGGTACAAAGTACTAATGCAGTGTTGAAAGCATATACGCAACAAATAAGGACCCAATGGTTCTGGTTATTAAATGCAAGAAAAATAAAGTGTGCCATCAAGTTTGTGAGAGCTTTAATCACTAATTTTCACATGACAAGTTTAATTTGGGAGGTAGATAAAACAGGAATTTACTTGGAATAGCAATAATGCTAATAGGTGGGTATGGTGGACACAAATGGCGTGGGTTTTGGTTTAAAAGAGTGGATGCACGAGAAGAATTCCCTCTCAGTACAGGTTTTTGGCTAGCAAGGCTGGGTAGCAAGTACAAGAGTTGAAGGAAACAAACAAACATACAAGTGATAAAGACAGACATGCAATCTTCCTTGGAAGCACAAAAGATCTTAACTAGAGAATACTAAACTTATGAGCAAATCAAGAAAGAAAGACGATGAAATTATATTTCTTTAGAGGTACTTTTATCTTTTTCATCCAACTCTCAAAAATAATGTTGCTACTGACCGAGCCAGGTGTGCCAAAACCAACTAAATTAACTCAATGATCCCAAAGTGATACCAATACTAACAACAAGATCAATCATATAACTACGAATTGAAAACTAATATAAGCTATGCAAAAGAGTGAATGATATAACTTTTTATTAATAATCCATAACGGCAACTCACACCAAGGGATACATATCTAACGAGAGAGGGGACACTTGCACAATGCAAACCATCCTACATGATAACTTCTCTATTCATGATATGACTCTAGTAATAAGGTAAAAAGATAGAAGATAGTGATATGATACCGCGGCACTCCCCCAAGCTTAGAACAAACCAAGGGGGTGCCAAACCTGATGACGAATTACTCCTTCGGTGGTGGTGGTGTTCTCTCATCACCGTCCGACTTCCAGGGTAAGGGCTTCCCATCAACAAAGGACATCGTGGTTTCCAGCATCCTGAAACTTGCAGCAGCACTTATGCGTTTAAACCTACCCTCATACTCACAATTTTGATTCTGAATGTCGTAGAGCTATGCTTGCAGTTCGTTGGTTGTTTGGCGGAGTGAGAGGACTTCATCCTTGAGCTCAGCTGTCTCCTCTTGGTGCCCGGCGATAAGTTCGGAACAAATCTTGTGGATGATATCCACTTCGCGTTCCGCCATCTTCTTGTACCTAAAGACTTCTTGCTCCAGTGCTTCCATCCTATCCTCTAGACTTCCTTCACCTTTAGGGCCTTGAACCTCTTTTATCTGGACCTCCCCATCTTCAAGCAACAACTCCTTGGGATGAATCTTCAACTCTCTCATGTATGGGTTGATGATATCTTCTAAGGAATCTCCCTTGGCCGATCCAGTGGAAGACATTATGGCTCTAGATCTGGGACTCTCCCTGGCAGAAACAGATTGAAACAAAAACACGACGAAAACACGATATACAAACCTCGGTGGCTCTGGGGGATTATATATTACGAAGTTTCATAACAAAAGGAAGGTACTGGGCGAAAACGGGTCGGAGACGGAGTCTGGGGTGGCCACACCACCTGGCGGCGCGGCCAGGGGTGGGCCCGCGCCACAGGGTGGTGTGAGCCACCCTGGCTCCGTTTCTGTCCCTTTTTCGCTTCGTAGCTTCCCTTATTGACTGAAAACTACAAAAATATAGTTGGATAGTTTTTTCGCGGAACTTTTCTTACTAGAACTGTTACCTATTTGAAAGCGGACTCTGCAAGTCTCTGAATTTGGTCCTTGATAAATTTTTCTGGAGTTATAACTTGAAAGGCATCAACATCTTCATTATAAGAATCCCTAGCAATATAGTGTTTGAGTCGCTGCCCATTCACTACTTGTGTAGAATTAACTTTTAAAGAAGAATTTTTTATTGCTCCTGAACGGTATACTTCTTTAATAATGAAAGGTCCTTCCCATTTTGACAGTAGCTTTCCTGCAAAAAATCTGAGACGAGACGTATACAATAGAACTTTCTCACCAACATGAAATTCTCTCTTAAGTATTCGCTTATCATGCCATCTTTTAACTTTTTCCTTAAAGCGCCTAGCATTTTCATAGGCTTCACTCCTCCATTCATCTAAAGAACTTAAGTCAAATAATCTTTTCTCACCGGCAAGCTTACAATCTCTATTTAGTTCTTTAACTGCCCAGTAAGCTTTATGTTCTAATTCTAAAGGTAAGTGACAAGCTTTCCCATGAACCATTTTATAAGGAGACATCCCCATGGGATTTTTGTAGGTAGTTCTATAAGCCCATAAAGCATCATTCAACTTTTTAGCCCAGTTTTTTCTAGATCTATTAACAGTCTTTTGCAAGATGGGTTTAATTTCTCTATTTGATAACTCTACTTACCCGCTAGTTTGGGGGTGATAAGCTGAAGCAATTCTATGATTAACATCATATTTAGCAAGGGTCTTTCTAAAACCACCATGAATGAAGTGAGAACCCCCATCAGTCATGAGATACCTAGGCACTCCGAACCTCGGAAAGATAACATCCTTAAGCATTTTTAGAGAAGTTTCCCCGTCAGCACTCTTCGTAGGAATGTCTTCTACCCACTTAGTAACATAATCAACGGCAACAAGAATATGAGTATAACCTTTTGAGGGAGGGAAAAGACCCATAAAGTCAAATCCCCAGCAATCAAAGGGTTCAATAACTAGAGAGTAGTTCATAGGCATTTCATTGCGTCTAGAAATATTACCAACACGCTGACATTCATCACAAGATAAAACAAATTTTCTTGCATCTTTAAAAAGGGTAGGCTAGTAGAAACCTGATTGTAGCACCTTTTGTGCAGTTCTATCTCCTGCATGATGTCCTCCATAAGCACTACCATGACATTTATGCAATATCACCTTTTGTTCATATTCTAGAACACATATTCACATAATACCATCCACTCCTTCTTTGTATAAGTGTGGGTCATCCCAAAAATAATGCCTCAAATCATAGAAGAATTTCCTTCTTTGTTGAACTATAAAAGTTGGAGGCAAATACTTGGAGACAATAAAGTTAGCATAATCAGTGTACCAAGGGCTCCCTCGCGAGCTTACCCCTACCGCGGCTAACTGCTCATTTGGGAAACTATCATTAACAGGCATAGGGTCAAAAGAGATGTTTTCCAATCGAGATAAATTATCAGCTACAGGGTTTTTAGCACCTTTCCTATCTACAATATGTAGACCAAACTCTTTTAAAAGCAGCACCCATCTAATAAGCCTAGGATTAGCGTCCTTCTTCGTCGTAAGGTATTTAATAGCAGCATGATCAGTATGAATGGTGACATTTGAGTCTACAATATAGGGTCTAAACTTATCACAAGCAAAAACGTCAACTAGAAATTCTTTTTCAGTAGTAGCATAATTCCTTTGAGCAGCGTCTAAAGTCTTAATAGCATAATGAATAATGTTTAACTTTTTATCAATTCGTTGCCCAAGGACAGCACCTACAGCAAAATCACTAGCATCACACATTATTTCAAAGGGTAAACTCCAATCAGGTGGTTGAACAATAGGGGCTATAGTTAAAGCCTTCTTAAGAGTTTCAAAAGCTTCCTTACAATCATCATCAAAAACGAAGGGTACATCTTTTTAAAGAAGATTAGTAAGGGGTTTTGATATCCTAGAAAAGTCTTTAATAAACCTTCTATAGAAACCAGCATGACCAAGGATACTACAAATACCTTTGATGTCTCTTGGGCATGGAATCTTCTCAATTGCCTCAACCTTAGCTCTACCAACTTCTATGCCTCTTTTAGAAACTTTATGCCTAAGGACAATCCCTTCATTAACCATGAAGTGGCATTTCTCCCAATTAAGAACAAGATTAGTTTCTTCACATCTCTGCAAAACTTTATCAAGGTTGTGCAGACAATTATCAAAAGAAGTTCCATAGACAGAAAAGTCATCCATGAACACTTCTACAATTTCCTCACAAAAACCATGAAAGATAGCAGACATGCACCTTTGAAAAGTAGCAGGAGCATTACATAAACCAAAAGGCATACGTCTATAAGCATAAGTTCCGTAAGGGCAAGTAAAAGTAGTTTTTTCTTGATCTTGTTGTTTAAGAGCAATTTGAGAGAAACCAGAATAACCATCAAGAAAACAAAAAATGGGTCTTTTTAGACAACCTTTCCAACATTTGATCAATAAAAGGAAGCGGGTAGTGGTCTTTCTTAGTAATTATTGACTTTTCTAAAATCAATGCACATCCTATAGCCTACTACTATTCTTTGAGGAATAAGCTCATCATTATCATTAGGAACAATGGAATACCTCCTTTTTTAGGAACACAATGAGAAACCAGAATAACCTTCAAGAAAACAAAAAATGGGTCTTTTTAGACAACCTTTCCAACATTTGATCAATAAAAGGAAGCGGGTAGTGATCTTTCTTAGTAATTATTGACTTTTCTAAAATCAATGCACATCCTATAGCCTACTACTATTCTTTGAGGAATAAGCTCATCATTATCATTAGGAACAATGGTAATACCTCCTTTTTTAGGAACACAATGAACAGGGCTAACCCATTCACTGTCAGCAATAGGGTAAATAATACCATCATCAAGGAGTTTCAATACCTCATTCCTTACCACTTCCTTCATCCTAGGATTTAAACGTCGTTGGTGCTCTACTACTGGCTTTGCATCTGGTTCTATGTTGATAGAATGCTGACATAGAGTAGGTGAAATCCCTTTTAAATCATCCAGAGTATAGCCCATAGCCCCTCGATGTTTCCTCAAAACCTCCAATAACCTTTCTTCTTCCTTTACTGAAAGTTTAGCGCTAAGAATAATAGGATATATCTTTTTATCATCAATATAAGCGTATTTAAGATCATCAGGGAGAGATTTTGGATCAAAGACCGGATCCTTTTTAGGTGGCAACGTGGTACCCAAGTCTTCTACAGGCAAGTTATGCTTAAGCATCTTAGGCTGATCACGGAGAATCTTGTTAATCTCATTCCTTTCTTCCATGAAGATTTCACTTTCATGATCTTCCATAAATTGCTGCAAAGCATTGTTAGGAGCAAGAGAAATAGAAGCAAGTTGTTCAACTCTAAAATCCTCATTATGGGTTTCCTCTTCACAAGGTTCTTTAGCAAATTTCGAGAAATTAAACTCATAAGATTCCCTAGCAAACTTAGTCAAGATTTTCTCCCTTTTGCAATCTATAATAGCTCCACAAGTACTCAAGATAGGTCTACCAAAAATAATAGGGTAAGTTTTACTAGGAGCTGAACCGAGTACTAGAAAATTGGCAGGGTACTTAATCTTACCACAAAGAACTTCCACGTCTCGTACAATACCAATTGGAGAGATGATCTCTCTATTATCAAGGTGAATAACCACATCAACCTCTTCCAATTTGCAGGGACTGATTTCATGCATAATTTCTCTGTAAAGCTCATAAGGAATAGCACTGGAACTTGCACCAATATCACATAAACCATAATAGCAATGATCACCAATTCTAACAGAAAGCACAGGAACACTAGCCTTTTTAGTTCTATTAGGATGTGAAACAATATTAGAAGCATCCTCACAAAAGACTATGTGTCCATCTTCTATGCTTTTAGTGACAAGGTCTTTCACAATTGCTATCACAGGTTCAACGTTTATTTGTTCATCAGGTTTTACAGTTCTCTTTTCACTTTTGGTGATTACATTAGTTATCATAGGATGATACTTTACCTTTTCTAGGAAGGGAATCTTCTCGATATAAGGTTCAGGTAAGATGGGATGAATAATGCACTACTGAGCACTCCCAACAGGAACACAGTCAACAATATCTTTATAAGGTTCATGGTACTTGTTCCATCCCCTTTTTGGAATTTCAATATAAGAAGCAAAAGCTCTAAAGCAATTCGTAATAACTTGCAAATCAAAACCATAAGCATTTTTAATATTTTCAAAGTCATCAGTTCCCATAAAAGATTCAATGCATTCATAATCATAATTTATACCTGACTTTCTACCTTTCTCATTCTCCCAAGCTTCAGCATTATCTTGAATACGGTCTAGAAGATCCCATTTAGCTTCTTCTTCCATGCGAGTGAATGATCTAGCACAAGAAGCATCCAATAAATCCTTGTCATGTAGAGGGAGCCTTGCATAAAATTTATTGATAATAATATTGTTGGGGAGCTCATGAATGGGACATTTGAGCATTAGTAACTTCAATCTCCCCCAAGCTTGAGCTGTACTTTCTCCATCAAGAGGCCAAAAGTTGTATATTTGATTCCGATCTTTATGAATCTCACTAGGAGGATAAAACTTTGAATAGAAGAGAGGCACTATTTCCTCCCATTCCAGAGCTTGACCATTCTTCAGCAGCTTATACCATTCCTCAGCTCTTCCTTTCAGTGATAATGAGAATAACTTCTTCTTAACTTGATCTGTAGTAATACCTGCACACTTAAATAACTCGCATAATTCATGTATAAAGAGTAAATGATCACCGGGATGGACAGTTCCATCCCCAACATAGTAGTTATCCATAACATGATCAATGATTCTTGTAGGTATTTTAAAAACGTCATTCTCAGCAGCTGGTGGCTTATCTACTACCTTAGCAGTGGTAGTAGCATTACCAAATAAGAAACTCAGTGAATTATCCATAACGAAAATAAAGCAACTAGCAGAAGTAAACAATACTCACAGTAGAAGTTTCCTTTACCAGTTCCACTCTCCAATAGCGCTTCACTCCCCGGCAACGGCGCCAGAAAATAGTCTTGATGACCCACAAGTATAGGGGGTGTATCGCAGTATTTTTGATAAGTAAGAGTGTCGAACCCAACGAGGAGCAAAAGGTGCTGGTTAGTGGTATGGATCAGGAATTCTCTGCAAATACTTAGCAAACGGATTTTTATTGGTTTTTGATAAAGAAAGTAAACAAAATACAAGTAAACAAAAGAGAGTAGGAATAAATGCAGCAAGTGGCCCAATCCTTTATGCAGCAAAGGACAAGCCGGTTGTATTACTTAAGATGACCAAACATTCTCGAGGACACATGGGAAGACTGTCAAGTGTTTTCGCTTCATATAGTTGATTAATCTTCTCTAGCTTGCTAAGTGTTGTGTGGGTGAACCTGTGCTAATGTACCGACCTTCCTAGGACTAATACATACTTGTGATTATACCCCTTGCAAACATCCGTAAGTACAAGAAAGTAATTAAGGTAGAAACCTAACCATAGCTTTAAACTCTAAGACCCTTACGTCCCTTGTGCAATGGTTTCCTAACGGGGGTTTACGTTTCTATCACTCCGGCAACCCCTACGATTAGTAGCCAAATACACAATGCATTCCCCTAGGCCCATATAGGTGAAGTGTCATGTAGTCGACGTTCACATGACACCACTAGAAGAAGTACACCACAACTTAAATATCAAACTATTGAATCTTTCTCAACACAACTCCACTACTAACAACAGGACTTCTCCCATGTCCTCATTAACAAAACGAACTACTCACAAGACATCATATGGATCATGATCAGAGATGGAATAATGATGTATAACAATCTGAACATAAACAATAATTCAATAGTTCACTCAATAGCATCAACTACAAAGAGTAATCAACACCGGGAAAGTTTCCCCTATGAACTATGCAAGATTCAACGCAATTGTTACAGCAATATGGAGATGGTGATGAGGGTGCTGATGGTGATGATGGTGGTGGTGATGATGATGGTGATCTCGATGAAGTCCAGCTTGATGGTGGTGTTGATGGAGACGATCTCCCCTCTCCAGGAAGGAATTCCTCCGGCAGAAATCTATCTGTCAGAGAGATCTTTCTCTCTCGGTGTTTTCCGCCCCGCAGAGGCGGCGGAATCTTTCTGTGGTCGCTCCTCGAGTCTTAGGGTTTCGGGAGGATAATATACGCTAGAGGGGAGTGCTAGGGGTGGACCAGGGCAACCACACCACCTGGTGGCACGGCCTAGGCTGGCCTGTGCCAGGGGGTGGTGTGGGCCCCCTGTGGCCCATCTCCATCCCCCTTATTGCTTCCTTCGTCTTCTGGAAAAATAGGATTTTCCGTATATTTTCCTGGATTTTCCGATCTTCGCGAATTTTACCTCCAAACAGCACCCTTACTATCCGAATCCTGACTGCAGCGGTCCATGCTCCAAAAGTCATCAACCATGAAAAACAGATGAAATAACATAAGTATCACCTCTCAATACGAAATATATCAATGAATAACAGTGAATTATGACATAGAATAGTGATGCAAAATGGATGTATCAGCGTTAGCTTAAGTTTTCTGGTCTACACGTTTTCTGATGTTCTTATGTGGATTCTGGAGTAGTGACTTTTCGGTACTCAAAGCCGGCGATTTTGTTCTTAGGTTCTTGATGGTGCTAGTAAGCATCATCGCCTGAGAACATGGTTCTGTGCTGAGAGTTTTCCGTCTCACGAAAGGTCAAGAATACGAACCAGAATAATGGATAAGCCAGCACATGCTTAAAAAATATACACATGTTGGATCTAGTAAAGTAGCTGGAGGCTTGTAGCCAAGTTTCCCGCCTTACAAATACATAAGTTTTTTCCGCATAAACACTGCAGAGATACATTTAATACATCAAAGTTTTTATGGCTCTGCTGCAGGAGACTTCATTACATCCTCAGTAACAGGAGAGCCAGGCCTGGAAAGCTCATCAAACTCGAATGGGCTAGGGCTAGATTCTGAAGAAGCCAAGTCATCATCCATCAGCTTGGCAGGCATGAAGACATCCACCTTGGTCATCTTGGAAATCTTGGTGTCATAGTCGGCGAGGTAATTCCATATAGCATCGCTATCAATTGCATTTCCTTCCTCGTTAAACTTCAGCATGCCGGAGGTTACCAGGTCCAAGTCGGCATTGTTGTAATGCGCCTTGACCAAGGATAGGGCCATCCTAGCACCATCCCAGACACAAGAGGCTTTCTAGTCCTTGATTTTCTTGGGGGCTCGGCGTAGGATTTCTGAGTACTTGGCCGTAGAATTCGCTGCCTTGATGGTGATGTCCAAAGGCTGGGCTATCTCCTTGGCTTGCGTGATTGCGGTGTTGATGAAGTTGTCGATAAGAACCATGCATTCTTTTGGATCCGGAGCACCTTCACCCATGTTGGTTAAACCGATGGGGGTTGTGTTTTCGTCAGAGACAAAATATCATAAGTTCCATAGTATACAAGTCCATCTTACAAGAGTTGACAAAGTTGGAGGAAAGTTACCAAAGATGCTCCTCTCGGCATGCTTGCATGTCTCCGCCAAGATGTCCTGCTCCTTCTAAACTTTCTTGTACACCTCAAGGTTCCACTCATTCTGCTCTTTGGAAGCTTGGTTTTGCTCCTTGAGCTGTGCAATCTCGTTCTTCAGGCGTTGCATCTCGGCATTAGCAGATTCTTGCAGCGCTTTCATCACCTCCTCATGGCCCTTGACAACTTCATCTAGGTCTTTCTTCAGGATTTTATTCTCATCATCGAGCTCCTGGATATGCTTGGATTGCTCGACGGTGCTCTTGGCTTTAGAAATGCTGTAAGACGGAGAATTGAAAGCATTATGAGAATTCGGAAGAAATGGACTCATGAGGAAAGTAAGGAGCTGTTAAAAGAAAACAGACGCTTGCTATTTTTGATATGTTCCTTCAAGAAGGTTGTTTTACCCTGTTCAAGAACTAGATCTTTCCACAATTGGGAAAACTTCGCATTGGTGGCTATCCTCTGGGTATTCTCATTCTGCAAAAAGACAAAATGATTAGTTTCTCTAGAGCATCTAGTTGGAACTATTTAGTTTCAACTAAATGCTCGGGGGCTACAGTGTCAAAATTTTAAATTCAGCAAAATGTTCTCTCTTAGAGTCTCTAGTCGGAATTTTTCATTCTAAACTAGAAACTCGGTGGCTACACTAACAAGTTCTACCTTAGTTCTTTGGAGCACTTAGGCCAAAAGACAATGGTTTTCCGCTAAGATCTCGGGGGCTACAATGGGATACATTACAAATTAAAAGAAGTAAGGTTCAGAGACTTATAATGGCAATAACCTTCAGATTGTTGGCCAAATGAGCATATGAACTATGGAAGGTCTGGGCATTGTTATAAATAACATATGCTTGTGTGATGAGATCGTCTAGGCACAAGGTCGGAGGAGTTAATGGTAGAGGAGTTGTCGAAGCTGGAGGCATGGATGACGCCCTGGCCGTCTGCTGTGTGATAATGGAAGTTGATGGCTTAGAGGCTCCCGCCTCATCTGTTTCTATGGCCTCCTCCGCCTCCACTCCCTCCATCGCATGTTTCCATTTCTCGATGGCATCCTTAGCGGGAGCTTTAGCCATTTTGGAGGAGGTACTCTCTTGTGTTGTCTGGCCACTAGGATCAAGGTCCATGCCGACAGAGCCTGAGACATCAGTTGTTGGATTGGTAACTGTCTCCATGATAGAGATCTCAGGAATGACGGAGGACGAAGGCTCAGTGGGGCATGTAACAGGTTTGGCGGCAGGAGTTGGGGGAGTAGTGGCGGGAGAAGACTTGGCTACCATATCCCTAGTCAGCATATCATGAATATTTTTGGACCGTCCAACATCTTTGGAGGATCGCTTCAAGACAACACCGGATTTCTCCCTAAAACATACTCAGTATAAGTACATGAATTGTATGTGTACAATGAAACTTAAAGTCGGAGAATGAATACACTTACACTACAGCAGGTGCCTTAGCTAAAGGGATGCTGGTGGACTTCTTCTACTTCTCCGCCTCTAAGGCGGCAGTGGATTTTTTGGAGACTCCACTCTCCGTTTTCTTCTTCTTGCCCTCTGCAGCATCAGAGGTGGAGCTCTTCCGCTTTCGTGCTGCCGGAGCCGAATGATCCTTGGAAGCATCATCGTCGTACACCACCTAGATATCTTTTAGCTTGGGATCATAGACCTAGGAGGCCATCTGTAAGACAAAGGAGTGTTAGTTTGGTGACTTCAAGATGGAAAAACCTTAGAGCATATATAACGAGCAACAAAGTAAATAGAAGCTACCTCTAGACACTTGCCGCATTCGAACATGTCAAAGGTGATTTTGAAGCCACACTTCTTGTCTTTCACCTTGACCATGTCCTTAAGCCGGAGCTTGATGGAGTCATTGGAGAAGTTGTCCCGCGGATTCACATGGGATCTTTTCTATCCTTGGAATACATGCACATCAACTCGGCGCGGTGCTGTAGAGGTTGGATCCGCCTAGTGAACCATCACATGGCTAGCTCCAAACCGGTTGGCTTACGGCGCGGTTGGCTTCTTTGTCGGACGAGAGGGAGTCTTGGGACCCCCAGGTAGGTGCTTCGGCGGCGTCTCCATCAACAAAGTCGGGATATGTGTCTTGGCGGTCGGTCAGAGGAATATCTGGGCCGTAAAAATATTTACGCTACTAGTTCTTGCAAGACTCATGGCCCACAATGTCGGGGAAGCATCGGCTAGGCCGAATCTTAAAGCTAATAGTTCTGTAGATCCGCACCTCATCTTTGGATTCTACGGACTCTCTCTTGACGGTAAAGAAATAGACAAACAGATCTAACATAGGCTTAATTCCTAGGTATCCTTCGCACAAAGCTACGAAATTGCTAAGTACAAGGATGCTGTTGGGAGAGAGGTTATGGGGAAGTACCCAGAAGTAACAAAGGGCATCCAGGAAGAAGTTGGAGACTGGCAGGCTTACGCCACGTACCAACTGCACTTTGAGGTACATCTTGTCTCCGGATTAGGGGGAAGGGGTCACCTCGCCGGCCAGCACCGACCACTAGACCAAGCCCTCGGTCGCGGGAAGATGTCCCTCGGCGATGAGTTCTTGCAGATCTATGGCAGAGAGGTCTGAGCCTCTCGACACTCCCTTGTGGGAGTCTCCCTCCTCATCTGCAGCAGCATATGGTGCCACCTGTTTTTGGTCACCGCCGGTGGTTTTCACCATGGCGGAGACTGGATTGGGATGGCTCCGGTTAAGCCTCGGGGGCTGCCACCGTTGAAGGAGCACTACTGCTAGAAGCCATTGCGTAGGTGGAGGAGGATGGAGAAAAGGGGGGCTCTGGTTAGGGTTTTCTGTCGAAGAGATCGAACGATCGTGCGTATAGAGGAAGACGAAGACATAGGGGAGAATGCGGGTAAAGAAAATATCCCAATCGCAGTTAAATTATATAGACCCAGTGTTAAGATTCGTGCAAAGAGATCTAACGGACATAGCACTGCCGATGTGGAGACGAATGTGTGCGGTAATTTTGCCATGTCCTCTGTCTTTGCTGCTTTGATATTTCGGATTTTGCGCACATAAAAACAGCTAATGATTAATTCACTGCCTTCTATGAGTTTCGAGGTAGCGTAGGCTATAGCCTACGTCATCTTCTGACCATTGTAGTGGAGTAGTCACATCTAAAGATTCCATCGAAGGCAGAAATTATCCGGCTCTGGAAACAAAGACTTAAAGAATCTCCATCTACATTACAAAGACGGAGAGGATTGCAAAGTTCTTTGGGAAACCTTCAAGATATTGCTTGATGGATTGCTGGCATCACCTAGACGGAGCATTCAAGACCAATGGGCAGGACGGTGCAAGATCTCAAAGTCCTCCGGGGGCTACTATTGGGGATATGCTATATGGGTATCACCATTACATGTCTCTAATCCGGCTAACCTGGGTGGCTCACAGTTGGTAGCATGGCGTATGGCCTGCTGGGCGGCCCATTTAGACAGAACCAGAAGGGAGGCCCATGCCGGATAAAGGAAGGCTGAGTCACCGACATACTTGGAGCCTTGGAGTACAAGACACGAAGACTAGTTATTATTAGTGTAGGACTCTTTACATTGTCCAGCAAGGTCCTTTCCCTGTAACCCTAGGTTATGGTGCCTTTATAAACCAGACCTATGGGAGCCTTAAGGGCAAGATGACAACGTACAATGTACAACACCTCGCACAGCGAACCGATCTCTGTAACTCGGCGTATTGCTATTATAGTGATTTATACCAGGAGTAGAGTTCTGCCATCATTGTGGGACTTGAACCTAGGTAAGCTGTGTTACCTCGTACCCGCCAACTCACCGCCTTCCCCCATGTCTCTAAACACACTCTATGAGGACCCCTTCATGGCGTACTCGTCAGCAATACCACGACAGAGTCGCAGTGAGTACATCGAGCAATTCCATCTTCGTCTCTTGGAGGCAAGCAGTGTGACAGGAGGTAGAAGCAATCAGATCACTCACCACGTCTCGCCACCTGGCATCATTTAGTCCCCTCGGGTTCCAGTTAAGAACATTGATGTGAGCATCAATCATTTTGAACATAAGCCACGTCTTGGGTCTCTTATAGAAAAGATAACAAATTCTTACACGTGGTATGCCTTGCCAAGGCTAGAGGACACATCCCTCTTCGAATGTAAACATGCAACATGTGGAGAGCTGCAAACAGATGCATGAAAGAAGGTTCTGAATACATAAGGAAACTAATACAACTAAGCAGATTGTTTAACTCAATCAGGCCTGGGTGGGTGCCATATCGCCAAGCGGATCAACCGCAACATCACCTCCATGCTGAACTAGGGCCTCTACCATGGCCGTGGAGAAGTCGCAGTCCAGTCGGAAGAGGGCGTGAAGTGCAGAGATGGAAATATCAAGGATCTTTCCTTCAAACATCTCCACGAACTTAGTGATGGATGCTTTGCTGAGTTCTTCTCCCTCGCTGATGATGCCTAGGTGCTGGCATAGGACCATCTCTACAAGGTGAGCAATCGACATGGCTCCCTTCTTGGCCTTGATACACAGGCTGGAACACTGAAGGGGAAGCCTACAAAGCCCGAGACCCAGCCAAAGTATTCCTCCTTCTTGTAGGACTCCTTGGCGGGGTGGAGATTGGAGCTTCTAATAGTGGTGCCTGAACATGGACAAAGAGAGGGGTAGTTACTGGCATCGGCTGAATCCGATTCACCTCAGCTTGTTGCGGCATACTAACAAGGGTCTATTACTCTAGATCATCCTCCTAGATGGACACCTCATTATTTGGCGTCGGGGAGCTTGGCGGAACATCCTTGTGGATGGTCACCTCATTGTGTGGCATCAGGAAGCTTGGAGGAACATCCTCCTGGATAACCACCTCATTGTTTGGCGTCAAGGAGCTTGGAGGAGTCCAGGTATTGGGCAGAGAAGCTGAGCAGGTGTTAGGGGATCACCCGCAGGTAGGCTAAGCCAGGCCAAGCAGGCCGGCTCTAGAAGGATCAGGTCGGACAACCACATGACACAAAGCTACAGCCAGTTGGAACGCTCCAACCAAGATCACCCCAGCTGGCCTGTCTAGCCAGACAACCAGAGAAGCCCGCCGGATGGCCAGCTCCATCCAGTAACCTTGGAATCAGTACCGAGGATTCGGAGGGAGTGACAGTCGAAACAAGAGCATGCCTCCGGGTTCTCGGCTTTGCATCAGCCTGGGCTGCGGCGCTGCCCATACTGCAGGATGTGACACCAGCTCTGTGCGGGGTAAAGGTGGCGGCTAACCACTGTAGCTTTAGCGGCTAACCACTATAGCTCTGGAGGCTACTCACTATAGCACTGACTATTCACTATGGCCCACCGACTTGGCCCCACTAGCCAGCCAACCTTGTAACCTGCACCCCCAGGCAGTATATAAGGGGGCAGGGCAACCGTTAGACAAGACTTCACTTTCTCTAGATCAACTTCTACCTCTAGTTCTTACTAGTTCATCAGAGACACAGCTCTAGGAGAACTTGTACTGGGCATACGCCCGTGATATAGTAGATCCTTGCAGGAGTAGGTGTGTTACCTCGCTGAGAGGGCCCCAAACCTGGGTATGTCGCTATGTCTACAGAGCTTGTGCCTAATCCCGTCTGCGGTAGCCACCGCTAGCATCTGATTGTCCCCTCTTAAGCCATCCCTGATGGTACTGCCGTGTTCCACACAACGATAGTTGGATCCCACCATGGGGCATAGTGTTGCGGCTAGGGTCATCTTCCACACAGGACTTCCACTTGTTGCTAGTGAGCATGTCGCCTCTAGCCTCGTGCTTACTACCGACTCCTTCAATTGCATCATCAATAATGCATCATGCTTTTCCGAGGAAATGTTCCCTAGCAACAGCTACATCCTGCACTTCGGTGACCTCCGCGTCTATGTTGCAACTATCATGGAGGCTTTTCCTCGCGGGGTCGTCACCATCTCCGGTGCACCACCCGGTTTCATCGCCGCAACCAAGTACGATGTCAAGGTCATGATGGCTGGCTCAGGCAAAAATCGTCGCCTGTCCCCCGACCATCGGGTGGGAGGCAATGGCTCCACTTCGTGCGAGCTAGAGCAAGACCTGCTGACATACTCCATTCAGCACCTCCGTAACCCCGTCGTCCCCGAGATAGATCTGGCTACAGCCACGACTGCCTTGGAGGCTACTGCCAAAACCTCCTGGAAGAGGCCACCAGGGTCACCGCCGCCCAGCGTCATTTGAAAGCCACCGTGTGCGAGTACAACACCGCACACGGCTTCACCCCCTTGCCTGATGCCAGCCAGCATGTCCAGCATCGAGGCCGTGACCTCGGTTTGGAGCTAGACCGAGATGCTGACCCGCGCACTCCCGCAGCTTAGCCGGTTTACAGCACTACCACTGACATGGGTATACCCTACAGGTACTCGAGCTTGGTATATATGTCCTAAGTACGTACAGGCCCACTGTGTCGCCAAGGCCCAAATGAAGGACTCGAGTAACCTACGGACTCTCGATTGCTTGAAGAACAAGAAGAAGCTAAAGATAGAAAGTTTGAAGGGGAAAACCCTAATTTGTAACCGACTCGACCTGCTACCTGAGACCTAGCCTATCTATATAAGGGCTAGGAGGGGGCAGCGAGGAAGACACACGCAACCCTAGTTTCCACGACCCTCGCCAGATTGCATCTGCGCACCATTGTAACCTTCGGTTCCTTCGATAATTCCACGTGCAGACAAGGAGGAGTAGGGACCTCTACGAGGCCTGAACCTGGGTAAATCTTTGTCCCCTGTGTGCTTGTTTGCTAGCCGATAGATGTCTCCAGCGCTCCCTCCTTCTCCAAAACCCAAGTCCATAACAATGGGCATTGATGAGTTAAACCCTCGTCAATTGGCACCATCTGTGGGAATTGGGAGTGCTGATGTTGCGGCTTCTTCGGCCCCATCAACCGCGATCTACAACTCCGCAACAGCGGAGATTCGCCAGCTCTTCGGTGCATTCGACTTCACCGTCCACACGTCGGCCACTTGCCCGGCCTTCGAGTCCGTAGGCGACAGAATCAGCCTGGCGATAGGGAGCTTCCGCTTCCAAGTCGGTCAGATGGGCACGCTTTGCATGCCTGATCAGCCGACGGCACCGTCGATTGCCCCAGCATCATGGTTTCCTCCATCGATCGGCACCCTCAGCGAGCTCCACGCCCCGACAGCAGTCGAGAACACGGTCAGCGACAGTAGTTGCAACTCCGATCTGAGCGATCTGGCCACTGAAGATGGAACCTATGGTTCCGGATCTGAGAGTTGTGGAAGCAACAACTTCCCCAATCACTTCATGTGCGCCGTCATCAACGCAGGCGACACCTCTACCAACCGCGACAACGGCGGCAATCACGGCAACGGAACCGACCCGCCTAATGGCGGCAATGGTGGCAATGGAGGAAACGGCGGTAACGGTGGCAATCGCACCCCTGTTGACAACGGAGGAGCAGTCGAACCTCGAACCATAGTAACTGAGCAAACCGGCGAACGCGTCGTGATCAAGCTCAACGAGCAAGAATGGGCTCGCTGTCGCGAGGCCCTGCGAGGCACCCCTCTACCCTTCGGATCCCTGCAAGAGCTGCTGATGGGCTATCACTGGCTCCTGAAGGAAGAATTCAAGAGCCAAGTACAAACAACCGCGCAACTCGAGGCGCACAAAAAGGCGGCAGACAAGTCGAGCCTTCGTCATGCTGGGCTTGATGACCCACAAGTATAGGGGGTGTATCGCAGTATTTTCGAGGGAAGTGAAACCCAATTTATTGATTCCACACAAGGGGAGCCAAAGAATATTTATCAGCCTTAACAATTGAGTTGTCAATTTAGCTGCACCTAGAAACAATCTTGCTCACAGCAGTTTATCAGTAGCAACAGTTTTGTAGTAGGAATAGTAAAGTAACAGCAGTAGCAGAGCAAAGATAGTAGTAACAAAAGCAGTAACAGTGGGATTCGAGTGCGGTAGGCATAGGGATGGATGGACGGGCGTTGCATGGACAAGACAATTCACATAGCAATCAGAACATAGGGAAATTGCAGATAAATAAGATAAAGCACCCAAGTACTAGACAATCCTAGGCATGTGTTCCATATGTAGTCATACGTGCTCGCAATGAGAACTTGCACAACATCTTTTGTCCTGCCAGCCCGTTTGCAGCGGGGCCTCTAGGGAACTACTGGCAATTAAGGTGCTCCTTTTAATAGAGCACCAGAGCAAAGCATTAACACTCCGTGAACACATGTGATCCTCACATCAAAGCCTTTCCCTTCCGGTTATCCCGATTTCTGTCACTTCGGGGCCATAGGTTCCGGACAACAACTTGTGTATACAACTTGTAGATAAGACCAAAAACAATACCATCATAATGAATCAATAATAAGTTCAGATCTGAAATCATGGCACTCGGGCCCTAGTGACAAGCATTAAGCACAACAAGTCGCAACAAAGTCATAAAGCACTAATAAAAGATACTACGCACCATGCCCTAACAATCTGATGCCATTACATGAACGATCTCATCCAATCCCTACCATCCCCATAGCCTACAGCAGGGGATTACTCACTTATAGATGGGGGAAACATGGATGGTCGATGGAGAAGCGATGGTGATGATGATGGCGATGATCTCCTCCAATTCCCCATCCTGGCAGGGTGCCAAAACGGAGTTTCTGGTGCTGTTTCGTGGAATCTGGTGGTGGCGGCGGAGCGGAACTCCTTCTGGAAAAACGTCGAACCCCCCAAAGTTTTTAGGTCAGAAGGATCCTTATAGGCGAAGAGAGAGGCCGAGGGGATGCCTGGGGGGCCCACACCACCCCCTGGCGCGGCCTGGCCTAGCCCGCGCCACCAGGTGGTGTGGCCACCCCAGGGCTCTTCTCCGTCTCGTATTCTAGCTCCTGGAGTCTTCGGGTGAAATATGATTTTTGGCATATTTTCCGGGATTTTTCCTGATAGTTAATTTTCTGCACAAAAAGTAGACACCAAGGCAATTCTGCTGAAAACAGCGTCAGTTCGCATTAGTTGCATCCAAATCACACAAGTATAGAGGAGAAACAATAGCAAAAGTGTTCGGGAAAGTAGATACGTTTTGGACGTATTAGGGCTCTCCTCCTACGGAGGATCCTCCTCAAAGGGCAACGAGTACCTCGCCAAGAAGAGGCAATCTCGGATGGCCCATCTCACCGAGCAGGAACACATAGAGGCCACAAAGGTCCTCTACTTCGGCTCTATGACAGTCGACACCAGGGGCAATGTGGTCCCCAAGACGCCGCAGGCTGCGGTGACAGCGGCCACCATGTACCTCCTGAACAACCAGCCACCAGCTGGGGACCCCCGAGCCTCCATGCACCGATCTACGATCGCGGGCTTGGGATTAATCGAGGCCGCCCTCGACAAGGAGCTGACACCGGAACCAAAGAAGGTCAAAGCGCTAGCAAAGCGTTGCTCCTCACCCTCATCTAGCGATGACAGTCACGACTTGTCTCGACGTTGCCGCTCACGACGACACGACCACAACTACGACGCACGTGATGACATCACGCAGTGCAAGATCGAAAAATCAAGAGCACGACGTGCTCGGTCGACTGACTCAGAAGAGGAAGATGTGGAGCTCTGTGGCGCCAGATGCTTCAGCAGATCCATTAGGCAGAAACGAATGCCTAAAGGGTTTAAACTCCCGGCGGAGAACCCGAAGTTTGACGGCCTACAGGACCCGTAAATCTGGCTGGAGGACCACATCTCCTCCGTCAGGATCCACGGAGGCAGTCGAAGCACGGCCATGCAATGCTTGCAGCTACAGCTGCAGGGCGCCGCCCGAGCATGGCTCAACAACCTCCCACGCGGATCCATTCGCAGTTGGGACGAGCTGGTTTACAGCTTCGTGCGCAACTTTAAGGGCACATACAAGCGGCCTGCATTAATCGAAGAGTTGAGATGCTGCCAGCAAAGATCTGGCGAATCGCTGCGCTCGTATATCCAAAGGTGGTCCATCATCAAGAACTCCATAGAAAACATCTTGGAGGATCGCGCGATTGACGCATTCAATGGTGGCGTCCGCCGCTAAGAACTCAGAGAGGAGCTGGACCGCTCAAAGCCCAAGACCATCGATCACCTGATGGAGATCGCGAATCGGTGGGCCGATGGAGAAGATTCAGTGAAGAATCGCGTTCACTCTGATGAGGAGGCGGAGCTCGAGCGCAGACGCGATCGCCGAGGCAAGCGTCACATGCGCATTTACGATGACCGGGACGACGTCAACATGGTCGCGGCTGGCTACGCCGAAAGACGCAACGACAACCGCAACAGTGGATACCGTAGCGGCGGATACCGTGACTCCGGGAAAACCACGCAAGTGTGGCAACGCCGCACTCGCGACGAGGCACCCGCGAGCTCCATTGAGGACAAATTGTCTAGGCCATGTACGGTGCACTTCTACATCGACAAGCATGATGGCAAGAAGAAGTCCAGCCACCTCCTCAAGGATTGCCGCGAGTTCCTCAAGCTACATGAGGGACTGGTTCAGATGAACCGCAATGCAGTCGAAAGAGGCTACGGAGCCGCTCCAGGCGCCGTGGCACATGGCGCTCCACCACCTCCACCTGGGCCACACCCGAGTGCAGCCGCACCGGACCAGCACCATGAAGGCGAACCGTACCCACGAGCCATGGGCACCATGATGATCCAAAAGGGATGCCCTCCAATAGGGTGCAGAAGGCCATCACTCGCCAAGTCAACTTGGCCACACACTCGCCACCATCCACCACTGAGTACCTCAGTGGAAGCGAGTCCTGCATCACCTTCGACAAACGCGACCATCTGCCTCAGGTACCCCGTCCAGGCCATTGCCCCCTCGTACGCGAGGCGCAAATCGGAGGCTTCGACATGAGCCGCGTCTTCATGGATGGGGGAAGTGGCATCAACCTTATATTCGCGAGTACCTTGCGAGCAATGAGGATCCCCCTAACTTGCCTAGAGGCCTCGGCCACAACATTCCACGGCATCGTCCCAGGGAAAGGCGTATACCCCCTGGGCAAAATCAACCTCGACGTCATCTTCGGCACGCCGAAGAACTTCCGGCGCGAGCGCATCGACTTTGAGGTCGTCGACTGGCCCTCACAGTACCACTGCATCCTCGGGCGCGTCGCGTTCGCTAGGTTCATGGTAGTGCCCCACTACGCCTACCTGCAGATGAAAATGCCAGGTCCCAATTGCGTCATCACGATCAACGGGAGCTTCGAGCGATCTGACAGTTGCGATAGGGAATTCAACAGAATTTCCCAGTCCTTCGGCATGCAGGAGGAACTCGCGAGACTAAAGGAGACGACAGACAACAATCTGCCTCCCTTGAGCCGGCTAAGCTCACCTGATCTCTCCTTCGACTCATCGGTGCACACGAAGAAAGTGGAGGTCCACCCATCGGATCCCGCCAAGACGACCCTCATCGCCAACAACTTGAGTCCTGCATAGGAACTCGCGCTCGTCGAATTCCTCCGTGAGCACTGGGAAATTTTCGCCTGGTGTCCTGCGGACATGCCAGGAGTTCCCAGGGAATTCACCGAGCACGCACTCAACGTCAACCCTGACGCAAGGCCAGTCAAGCAAACAATTCGGCGATTGTCTGAGCCACGAGCGCAGGCAGTTGGAATGGATATCAACGGACTCCTCGAAGCCAAGTTCATACGCGAGATCAAGGAAAGCACTTGGCTCGCCAACACGGTGCTGGTACCAAAAAAGGACACGGATATCCTGCGGATGTGCGTGGACTTCACCTCTTTGAACAAGCACTGCCCAAAGGATCACTTCCCATTGCCACGCATCGACCAAATCATCGACTCCACTGCGGGATGCGAGCGCCTCTGTTTCCTCGATGCCTACTCAGGCTACAATCAGATTCGAATGAAGGAGGAAGATCAAGAGAAAACAGCGTTTACAACGCCCTTTGGTGTGTTCTGCTACAACACAATGCCCTTCGGGCTAAAGAACGCGGGAGCCACCTACCAGCGGTGCATGCAGGCTTGCCTCAAAGAACAACTGGGTCGCAACATTCAAGTCTATATCGACAACATAGTAATCAAGGCCAAGGAGGAAGCCTTCCTAATCGACGATTTGCGCGAAACCTTCGCCAACCTCGACCGCTACCGGATCAAGCTCAATCCAGACAAATGCGCCTTCGGCGTACCATCTGGGCAGCTACTCGGGTATCTCATTTCCACGATGGGAATCGAGGCAAACCCGAAGAAAATAAAAGCCATACTAGCCATGGAGAAGCCGAAAAACATAAGGGGCGTCCAGCAGCTGGCTGGGCGAATCATGGCCCTCAGCCGATTCATCAGCCGGATGGTTGAAAAAGCGTTGCCCTTCTACCAGCTACTCCGCAAAGCTGAAAAATTCGAGTGGACCAACGAAGCACAAGAAGCATTCAAAGATCTAAAGCGCCTGCTATCCACTTCGCCAGTGCTGGTGACCCCAAGAGAAAGGGAACCACTGTTGCTATATATTTCAGCCACCAACCAGGTGGTCAGCACAGTGCTCGTCGTCGAGCGAGCTGAGGAAAACAAGGTCCATGGCGTGCAACACCCAATATACTACCTCAGCGAGGTCCTCACGCCAACAAAACAGCAGTACCCGCACTACCAGAAGCTGGCATACGGTGTCTTCATGACCGCCCGGCGACTACGCCATTACTTCCAGGAACACCCAATCATGGTGGTCAACGACGCCCCGTTGGGGAATATCCTCAATAACCCCGACGCCATGGGGCGAGTCGCGCTTTGGGGAATAGAACTGTCTCCACGAGACATCACATACGAAAAGCGCGACGCAATCAAGTCGCAAGTTCTCCCTGACTTCCTCGTGCACTGGATGGAGAACTAGCTCCCGGACAAACCAGACATGTCCTACCTGTGGACAATGCACTTCGACGGGTCCAAGCGGAAGGACGGAGCAGGCGCAGGTGTCATACTGACATCACCTCAAGGGGACAAGCTGAAGTACATCCTGCGAATGCAGTTCACAGCCTCCAACAACGAGGCTAAATACGAGGCCCTGTTGCACGGGATGAGGATGGAAAAAGCCTGCGGCGCCAAGAGGCTCATCATATACGGCGACTCTAAGTTGGTCGTCAACCAAACGATGCATGAGTGCGACGCACTAAATAACAACATGATCGTGTACCGCGACCTCTATGACACACTCGAAGGAGACTTCGACGGTTGCGAGCTGCGGCACGTAGGTCGCGAAAGCAACGAAGAGGAGGACGCACTCGCCAACATAGCCTCTACCTGCGCCCCCATACCACCTGGGGTATTTCTCGAGCGCATCTACGAACGCTCCATCAAGCCAAAGGCCGCAGAGAAGAAAACAAGCGCAGCAACGGACTTGGGGGCTATGCCGCCCAATGAGCCAATGGCACTCGATGACTTGGAGCTGGACACAGGACTCGAGGGACCAATGAGTGTTATGATGATTGAGCAATCCTGGATGCAACCGTACATCACGTATCTCCTCAGCAAAAGGTTACCAGACGATCCGACTGATGCACGGCACATCGCGTGGCGATCCAAGGCATTTTCTGTTATCAACGGCGAACTGTATAAACGCAGCATCATAGGAGTACTGCAACGATGCGTCTCCACGGCCGACGGAAGAGCCGTTCTCGTCGACATCCATGAAGGGACCTGCGGGCACCACGCCGGCAGTCGCGCCCTCGTGGCCAAAGCTCCGCGAGCTAGGTTCTACTAGCCTACGGCCATGTGCGACGCCAAGGACATCATCCAGAAGTGCAACGCATGCCAATGATTCGCGGACAAGCCGCACGCACCTGGCGTAGAACTCCGGCCAATTCCGTTGGCCTGGCCCTTCACGCAATGGGGACTCGACATGGTCGGCAAACTCCCAAGGTCCTCACGAGGAGGCTACGTCTACCTCTTGGTCGCAGTCGACAAATTCACCAAGTGGATTGAGGCCATGCCAATGACCAACCAATTAGGACATAGCGTAGTCAAGTTCTTTGAGTCAATCGTCTACCGCTTCAGAGTGCCGCATAACATCATCACCGACAACGGGATGAACTTCACATCCTAGGAGTTCCAAGAATTCTGCGAGAACCTAGGGATTAACATCAGCTACGCCTCAGTAGCGCATCCACAAACCAATGGTCAGGTGGAAAAAGCAAATGGGCTCATCTGCGGTGGCATCAAGAAGCGACTCCTCTAGCCACTCAAACAAGCCACGGGTTGCTGGCCAGACGAACTGCCATCTGTACTCTGGAGCCTATGCACAACTCCAAACAGTGCCACGGGCTACACGCCATTCTTCATGGTGCACGGAGCCGAAGCAGTGATACCCGCCGAAGTACGGTACAAGGCATCGCGCGTGGTCGCTTACAGCGAGCAAGAGTCATCCCTCGTACTCAAAGACTCCGTCGACCTCCTTGATGAGGCAAGGGAAATCGCCGTGGAAAGATCCACGATCTCCCAGCAGAACCTGCGCAACTACCACAGTAGGAGGCTTCACCCTAGATCCTTCGTCGAAGGCGACCTGGTCCTGCGACTGAAGCAGCAGGGGCATCTCAAGCCCGAGTCCTCCTAGGAAGGGCCGTACATGATTACAGAAGTAATCCCAGGTGGCGCCTATTGCCTTCAAGATTTAGAGACAGGAGTCGCATACTCCAACCCCTGGAATGTCGCACAACTGTGACGCTTCTACCCTTAGTCGCTCTTTACTTCTTACATTGCAAATAAGGCTACTCAGCCAAGGCTACTTAGCCACACATTGTACCTCGCACTATTCTTCGAATAAATAAAGCTAAGTGCCCCAAAACTCTGTGTTTTCCTTTACTTTTCCAATTTATCAACTCGGGGGCTGCGCCACCCTATATACATCTGTTCTATGAACCAAAACGCGATATCCTGAGTAGCTGGTACATGAATCGAAACCCTTGACACAAACATCAACCCAGCTGCAACGCATCTGACAGGTTGACAAGGGACAAAGATAAAAGCATGACCAGGCTAACGAAAGGGACTCGCATAGTGCAACACACTTCATGCTAACAAAGCTCTTTATACATTTTCGACAATAAATTATACACAACATTTATACGAACTTTACAACACAAGTACACTTATGTGCAGGATACAAACTAGGCTACTACTACAGCAGGAGAACGTTGGTCCGTTCCTCAAAGAAGTCGACGATCTCTTCTGCTGGGCGATCCACCGCCTGGTAGTGCGGCACAATATTCCAGGCAGAACCTGCCGGTGGTGCAGGAGGCCCAGATGCAATTGCCGCAACATCCACGTCAGGCTTGTGCAGTCGCACCATTGATAGAGCAGCCTTGGCACCAGCCACCAAATGTTGCCTCATGCACTCGCGAACCGCGGTCAGGTCTTGAAACTTGGCAAGGAGGGCCAGCAAGCTTGATGGAGTATCATCCAGTGAAAACATCACACAATAAATGATCTTCAAGCATGACTGCGACTTCTTCAGAAAGTGCAGCACCCGCGTTGCACGATCCTGCAGGGTCGCCAACGCAGTTGCACGATCATGATCCACCTAGAAGTATCCACTCTCTTGAAGTTGTTCCTGGGTGAGATCATGCATGCGAACGGCAATTCTATCCTTCTCCTCCTGCGGATGACGCGTGCTGACAACTACACGAAGCAGCAACAATAGCATAAGTACAGTGTACAATTGAGAGTGACAACACGAAGAAGATGAGAACATGCAAGCTAACACTTGAATTGGTCGCCTAGCTGCGTCACCTCGCCAAGCAGATACTGCTCTCGAGCGGCGGCTTTTCCGCCTTCGACTTCCATACATCCGCGTTACCGTGGAGCAAGGGCAACTCATGCTCCAGCTGCTTCACGCGGTCACGCAGTCGTGAAAGCAGCGACAACTCATCTACTCTAGAACGTGGCGGTACCACAGTACCATCAAGAGTCGGCGAGTCCTGAGTTTCCCTCAAAGAATCACTCGATGTACCCTACCACAAGTCAAGATAGAAGCAAATAAGATGACCAAGTCAACACAATGACAAAGGATTCAAATGCATTCAAGACCAGCAAAAGTATCAGCAGATACACTCGCCAGCAGGCACGTTCTTAAACAAAAGGACATAAGATAATTAACTATTACAAAAGCTAACTAAGGAGCAGTTGGCTTCTTCGACTTCGACGGCCTCGGGGGCTTCATAGAGTCTGTGGCAGTGTCAGATGCCACTGACTTTCTGCCAGCCCCTGATGCCGCCGCTTTCGCCGCCTTCTTGGCGCGATGCAGCTCCTCAGAATACTTTGGAACAGTATTTATCAACTGAGGACCATATTTGCCACATGTAGTCGCGAAAGGAGCGAAGACTACCTACTGGCCGTCCGCGCTAATAGGCCTCGCCTTCGACACCGCGGCAGGGTCAATCTCGACTCCGTGGGCCTGCACCATGGCAAGTGACATGGACGCGCCGGCCGAACGGAGCGAGTTCTTGAAGCTGGTAGGCACACCTCCAGCGAGTGACTCCACCAGCTCGTTTATATTCTCGACTAGCTCTGCCTTGGGCATCAGCTCCTCCCAAAGGCGACTGAGTATGATTTTGGCCTTGGAGAGCGTGTCCTGCATGGCGATGCTGCGGTCTTCGACTGCTGACAGTGCACCCGCCAGAGCGTCATCACGACGAAGGGCCTGCGGGTCAAAGCTCAAATCGCCAGCATCTGTACATAAATCCACACATGGAGAAAAACATCAGCACCACCGGCAAAAACATTCGAAGCAGAGAAGGATAACAACATCCACAAGCAAAGTACCTAAGAGGGCCTTGGCAATTGAGAGCAGTTGTTCCTCGAACAACTTCTCCCTGGCTGCGAAGGAGGCACGTAGATCCTCTTCGCGCCTTTGTGCCTCATCACGCGTCGCGATTGCTTCGTCGCGACCCTTCACAGCCGCGGCGAGGGTCTTTTCCATGGTGGCAGCTTTGCGCAGGAGAGCGTTATGTTCGGCTACAATAAAAAAGGGATTGACTATCAGTCGACCATATTAAAAACGAGACAAAGAAGAAGAAGAAGTGCAAGACACTCACTTTCAACCACGCGATGGCGCATCTCCAGCATCACATGCTGGCGACCCATCGCAAGCACTTGCTTCGCCAAGTGTGTGGCTTCTTTCACAAGGAGCTATCGCACAAAAAGGAATCAACAGAGGCAATAGATAACATTGACTGCAACACCAAAAAGGAGAAAAACTACACTTACATGGTCCTCCAATGACTCTGAAGATGTCTGCTGTACCGTCATCCGGGCAACCATTCGATGCTCCCCTGCATGAGGAGAACTGGAACAGTTGTCCCCGGACTGGGCCGCCAATGGAGGGGAAGGAGCGCGCTCGACCTCTTCCTTGGCCCTTGAGGTCGTGACTCCCGATTCCTTCAAAAACTGGACGTCGCCAGAAGATGACGACGCCTCTTGACTGCAAGACAAAAACCATATCAAGATAGGGCGAACCTAGAGACGAGCCATCAAGAGCAAAAACAGAGAAGAGCAAATCGACTAGAAAACTTACCAATCAAACTTGTCAAAGTCAAAAGTGGCTCCCCCGACTCTGACGAAGACTCCTTGGGCAATCGCATCTTCTTGCGAGAAGATGGTGCCATGGCGCTCACAGGAATGGCAGGAATTGGCGACTCCTCACCAACACCCGTACCTTCCGGAGTTGAAGGAGATGACGCATCGGAATCCTCACTGCGCGAACGCTTGCGAGTATCCGGACTACCGGACTCGAGGGATTCTTCCTCCACATCAGAAGGGACGGTCGACTCCGACTCGTCCTCTTCCAAAGCTTCATGAGGGATAATCCCCTCAGGTAGAGGGGGCGTACAAGGTGACACCGCCCAATCCTGCACACAGACAACACATTCAGCAAACAACAAGTAAACAACAGAGAAGCAATCGACAAATTTAGCTACTGCGTAGCACAACTATACCTCAGGAGGAGGGTTCGAAGCATCAAATGGAGGAACAACTGGCTCACTGGGGAGCACATCCTTGACGGTGTACTTGGTGACCAGTCGAACCCTCTTGTCCACCTCACTCGCAGACATGCCATCAGCAGACACGCGAGTGGCATCATCAGCGCCAGCCCAGTGAAACATGGGGTGGACTCTGGCTTGCAGGGGCTGGACGCGACGGCGCAGCCAAGTGCGACTGAGGGCGCAGCCTCCCTCCTCTTTGCCAATATGACTCTCGAGGTCGCAGACGCGCTGGTACAACACATCTGTCTCCACGGACTCGCCAGGCATGACTACATTGTTCTAGGAGCGCATCCTCCTGCACAGCGTCGCGGGATCAAAGGGCGCGAGTCCAAAGTGCTCACCGTTAGCCTTCTCATCGCGGATGTAGAACCATTTGTCCCTCCACCCTTGGACGGACGCCGTGAGCTTGATGTCGAAGTAGGTGGCGGATGGGTCGACGTGGATTCTGCAACCACCTACATCATAGACTAAAGAGCCAGACGCAGATTGGCGCTTCAAATTGAAGAAGCGCTTGAAGAGGCCGAAGTGCGGCTCGATTCCGAGCCAGCACTGGCTAAGAGTGATGAAACAAGAGATATGGAGAATCGAATTCGAGGACAGCTGATGGAGCTGATGCCCGTAGAAACAAAGGAGGCCCCTAAAGAAGGGGTGAAGAGGCAAGGAGAGACCACGAATGATGAATGCTAAAAACATCACTCGGAAACCAGCGGGAGGAACAGGAATTGTCTCACCACCGGGGACGCGCGCGTCGGTGACTGCGCCGGATAGCACTCCGTCTTGACGAAGAAGGCAGAGATCCGACGACTTGATGATGGAGGGGCGCCACACACCATTCGTGACGCGAGTGCCTGCGGCCTTCTTCTTCCCGCCAGCGGTAATGCTGGTGCCTACAGCGGCGGAGCCCCCCTTCTTCTTCGCCGCGGCAACGGTGGCCGCAGATTCATCCGCAGCGCCTCCCTTCTTCTTCCCCATTGTGCGGTGGTGATGCAAGCGAAGGAAGTAGCTCGGAAACGAGCGGAGTTGGTCCAGCGTCATGAAAGAAAAGGGCGCAGAGAAAAGCAGAGGAGTAGTAGCAATGGCGATGGAAGTGAAGGATGAACGAGAGCAGATGAGAAAATTACCGTCGCAACGCCGCTACTTAACCCCTGGAAGATGCAATCCAACGGCTCAGAAAAACCCTACTGGACGCGTGGCAAACATCATGTTGGACATGTGGAGAAGCGGAAGCACGAACCATCCCTCCACTACACCCATTACGCGCGGAAATCAAGGAGACGCAGTTAAAATAAAAGATTATGCACGCCCAGTCAAATCAAAGTCAGAGAATGGGACCCACTACTCATCACGTCCCGTCAAACTCGCTCACGCGGGCAACTGAGGTCATGAAATCGTCAGCACTGACATCATCAAAGCTATGCAGCAGAGGGCTTCGACTACTTTAGTCCTTGCTCGAGTCTTCGACTCCACCAAGCACTCGGGGGCTACTCCCATAGGGAGCGCTGGTCGCACACCCTATGATTTTTCTTTTCTTTTTGCAGGAACATGGACAGTCAAAGGTAAACCCAACCACTCGAATAACGGTTCGACTATGGACATGGGTTATACCCATAGGGAGCGCCGGAAAAAAATTCGACTGAAACAAGCAAGCAAAAGATGACAGCAGTCACAAAAGTTCTTTAGTCCCTGCCTGAGTCTTCGACTCAACCAGGCACTCGGGGGCTACTCCCATAGGGAGCGCTGGTCCCGCACCCTATGATTATTTGTACAAAAAATTGTGTGTTGATAACATCCACACTCGAAGCTCACGGCGACACTGCCTCATAATTTCCCCTACAAAGAGACTGTGTCTCCTGGGTCACCCGAATCGTCTCCGCGATGATAAAATTCGGATGTCGCGCTTACAGCATGAAGGTAAGACCTGAATAAGGCCTGGCAACGCATTAGCTACGCACTACCAGAAATGTATCCGTGCCTACAGGTACGATGAACATGCCTTGACGTACCCGTCGAGTGCTCACACCCATATAACTGGAATTCGACTCCTGTAAGACCTCCACGGCTTGAGTCGAATTACACCAGCACTTTTCCGGATTCGAGTCCGGGGACTCGAGTTCGAGTAGATTGCGTTGTTTTGCCCTAAGGTGGTTAACTGATACCGATACTTCGGTTATATCAGGCACGTACATCGACAATCCCTATGACACAAATAAAGCAGTCGAAGTATACTCATTCATGCACTCGAAAGACTTCAAAAGTCCCTAGTCGAATCTGCGATTCCACTAGACACTCGGGGTCTACTGACATGGGTATACCCTATAGGTACTCGAGCTTGGTATATACGGCCTAAGTACGTACAGGCCCACGGTGTCGCCAAGGCCCAAATGAAGGACTCGAGTAACCTACGGACTCTCGATTGCTTGAAGAACAAGAAGAAGCTAAAGATAGATAGTTTGAAGGGGAAAACCCTAATTTGTAACCGACTCGACCTGCTACCCAAAACCTAGCCTATCTATATAAGGGCTAGGAGAGGGCGGCGAGGAAGACACACGCAACCCTAGTTTCCATGACCCTCGCCAGATAGCATCTGCGCACCATTGTAACCTTCGGTTCCTTCGATAATTCCACGAGAAGACAAGCAGGAGTAGGGACCTCTACGAGGCCTGAACCTGGGTAAATCTTTGTCCCCTGTGTGCTTGTTTGCTAGCCGATAGATGTCTCTAGCGCTCCCTCCTTCTCCAAAACCCAAGTCCATAACAATGGGCATTGATGAGTTAAACCCTCGTCACCCACCAAGAACATGAGGGCGGCAGAAGCAGCTATCGCAGAGCTGAACCACCTCTAGGACGAGGTGTTGCGTCGCCAACAAGAGCGTGTACAGCTCCTTGTCGCCACAACCAACCTGCAGCAGGCGGATGTAGGTCCTAGCCAAGTGGGAAACGGCAAGAACCAAGCCCTCGTCGGATGGCGGATCCGGCGGCTTCAGGCAGTAGCAAGTAGGCGCACCAGGCCTCCTCACCAAACAGGCCAAGGCAGAACAGCCGACCGCATGGCGGGTCAGGAAGCCGCGTGTAGCACTAGGATGACGCTGCGGCAGTCACGAGCAAGAATCATGCCCCGGCTGGCGGACATGGCTAAGGACAATATCATCAGGCACTTGTCGACGGAGCTGGAAGGAGCCATGTTCACCCTGTGTCTCGTTTGATAGGATTTCTTGGCCCCCGCGAGCCAAAGGCCGTAGATGCCCGTGCGCACATCGTCCTCTTGGTCCAGTCACGCGTCATGGAATAAGAAAGTTCGGCCAGTCCGAGATGTTTTGGACCACGCATCTGAAATGAGCCATTTCCAAAGGGATTTTCGCTCCCTAGGGACACACCAAAGTACAACGACACGGTCAAACCATAAGACTAGTTGGTGGATTATTTCACCGTGGTGGGCATCGTGAATGGCAACAAACGGATGTTTGTGCGCTATGTCCCCCTCATGCTCCTTGACTCGGCCAGAACATGGCTAAACAGCCACCCCGACAATAGCATCAACGCTTGGATGGACTTTGAAGAAGAATTCGTATGCAACTTCACTAGCACCTACAAGCTGCCGGGTAGGCCTCGTGAGCTCGCCCTCTGTGTTCAGGGCAAAGACGAGTCTGACCGCACCTACCTCACCCAGTGGATGAGCATGCATAACTCATATGAAGGGGTGCACGAGCACTAGGTGATCGACTTCTTCACAAACGGTGGCCGATACGTCACCATGCTCAAGCGCAATCTCAGCCGGGCGGATCCCCAGACCATGGCCATCGCGGACAAGTACGCCATCATTGACTCGGTGATGAAGAAAGCCATCGTGGTGGACGACCAAGGGAAAATTATTGCTGATAGCTCGATGGACCGGTGCCAGTCGGGTGAGCACCACCACAACTCCAAGCAGCATGGCCATGACAACCTCCAAGGCAAAAGGAATGACGACCAGCCGGATAAACTATATGGATCCAAGCACGTGGCGACAGTTCAGGAATATCCAAATTCTTGAGGAAGCCGAAGGTAGAAGCCAGATGACCAGCCGCCAAGTCCCAAGTACACCATCGAGGCAACACTAGATGGGTCATGCAAGTTCTATAGCAGCGACACCAAGCCAGCTACGCACACGACCCACCAATGCAGCTGGACCAGGAGAATGGCTGAGGGTGGTGGACTACCACCCCCACCTCCGCCTCCCCCAACTGGAGGAACTCCGGATAACCGAGAACGCCAAAACTGCCAGGAGGAGGCCGATGATAATTACCATCGACATGTGGGAAACTACCACATCTTCACCACCAAGCCGGAGACCAAGAATAGCAAGATATGTCACGAGGAAGAAGTGAATGCCATCATCCCACCCGTTCCCCAATACCTGAATTGGTCGGAAAAGGAGATCACATGGAGCAGGAGAGACCAGCCGGTTGTGCTACCTCATCCAGGTAGCTACGTGATGGTCTTAGACCCCATCATCATCCCCTAGAAGTAGTCCTGCAAATTCTCGTGCATTCTCATCGACAACAGCATCAGAATCAACCTCCTCTACCGCATCTCACTGAACCTGCTCGGCATCAGCGAGTCCTAGCTTCAACCTTCTAGTACCTCCTTCCACAATGCCATCCCAGGCCCTTCGCATTCGGCAAAATCCAGATGGACATCATCTTTGGCGTGGAGGATAATTTCCACTACGAGGCCTTCTTGTTTGAGGTGGTAATCCTCACAAGTGCTTACCAAGCTATCCTCGGGTGCCCAGTGCTGACCAAGTTCATGGTGGTACCACACTATGCATACCTCAAGATGAAGCTTCCAAGGCCCAAGGCAGTGGTCATTGTTGCTGGCTGCTACAAACAGCCAATAGAGTGCACCTCTGCCGGCTCTAAGCTGGCTGAGGCCATGATCATCATAGAGGAGAAGCGTGTCATCATGCAGAACGTGGCGCTAGCACAAGCCGACATGCCGTCTTGCGAGCCTAATCCATCCCGGGAGACGCAATTCAAGCCGGCTAAGGGCACCAAAAAGATTTTGCTCAACAAGGCCGTGCATGACAACTTTTTCCTGGTCAGAGATGGCTGATACGTCCATTTTGCATCACTATTCTATATCATAATTTACTGTTGTTCATAGATATATTTCATATTAAGAGATGATACTTATGTTATTTCATCTGTTTTTGCATGGTTGATGACTTTTGGAGCATGGACCGCCGTAGTTAGGATTCTGATGGAAAAAGTGTTGTTTGGAGGCAAAATTCGCGAAGATCAGAAAATCCGGGAAAATATATGGAAAATCCTATTTTTCTAGAAGACGAAGAAAGCTAGAAGGGGAAGTGGAGATGGGCCACAGGGGGCCCACACCACCCCCTAGCGTGGGCCACCCAGGACGCGCCACCAGGTGGTGTGGCCACCCTGGTCCACTCTAGCCTCTCCCCTCCAACGTATATTATCCTCCCAAAACCCTAAGACTCGAGGAGAGACCACAGAAAGATTTTCCTGCCTCTGCAGGGCGGAAAACACCGAGAGAGAAAGATCTCTCCGGAAGACATCATTCTGCTGGGGGAATTCCTTCCCGGAGAGTGGATATTGTTGCATTCAACACCACCATCAAGCTGGACTTCATCGGGATCATCATCACCACCATCATCTCCACTAGCACCATCATCACCACCCCATACCGCTGTAACAATTGGGTTGAATCTTGCATAGTTCTTAGGGGAAACTTTCCCGGTGTTGATTACTTGTTGTAGTTGATGCTATTGAGTGAACCATTGAATTATCGTTTATGTTCAGATTTTTACACATCATTATTTAATCTCTGATCATGATCCATATGATGTCTTGTGAGTAGTTCGTTTAGTTCTTGAGGACATGGGATAAGTCATGTTGTTAGTAGTGGAGTTGTGTTGAGAAAGATTCAATAGTTTGATATTTGAGTTGTGGTGTATTTCTTCTAGTGGTGTCATGTGAATGTCGACTACATGACACTTCACCTATATGGGCCTAGGGGAATGCATTGTGTATTTGGCTACTAATCGTAGGGGTTGCCGGAGTGATAGAAACCTTAACCCCCATTAGGAAACCATTGCACAAGGGACGTCAGGGTCTTAGAGTTTAAAGTTCTAGTTAGGTTTAATTACTTTCTTGTACTTGCGGATGCTTGCAAGGGGTATAATCACAAGTATGTATTAGTCCTAGGAAGGTCGATACATTAGCACAGGTTCACCCACACAACACTTAGCAAACTAAAGAAGATTAATCAACTATATGAAGCGAAAGCACTTGACAGAATTCCCATGTGTCCTCGAGAACATTTGGTCATCTTAAGTAATACAACCGGCTTGTCCTTTGCTAAATAAAGGATTGGGCCACTTGCTGCATTTATTCTTATTGTCTTTTATTTACTCGTACTTTATTTACCTGCATTACCAAAAACCCCTAAAAATCCGTTTGCTAAGTATTTACAGAGAATTCCTGCTCCTAGCCACTCGCCAGCACCTTCTGCTCCTTGTTGGGTTCGGCACTCTTACTTATCAAAAATACTGCAATACACCCCCTATACTTGTGGGTCATCAAGACTATTTTCTGGCGCCGTTGCCGGGGAGTGAAGCGATATTGGAGAGTGGAACTAGTAAAGGAAACTTCGACTATGAGTATTGTTTATTTCTGTTAGTTGCTTTATTTTCATTATGGATAATTCACTGGGTTTCTTATTTCGTAATGCTACTACCACTGCTAAGGTAGTAGACAAACCACTACCTGCTGAGAATGATACTTTTAAAATACCTACAAGAATTATTGATCGTGTTATGGATAACTATTATGTAGGAGATGGAACTATACATCTTGGTGATCATTTGCTCTTTATACACGAATTATGCGGGTTGTTTAAGTGTGCATGTATTACAACAACTCAAGTCAAGAAGAAGTTATTCTCATTATCACTAAAAGGAAGAGCTGAGGAATGGTATAAGCTGTTGAAGAATGGTCAAGCTCTTGAATGGGAGGAAATAGCACCTCTCTTTTATTCAAAGTTTTATCCTCCTAGTGAGATTCATAAAGATCGGAATCAAATATACAACTTTTGGCCTCTTGATGGAGAGAGTACAGCTCAAGCTTGGGGGAGATTGAAGTTACTAATGATCAAATGTCCCATTCATGAGCTCCCTCACAATATTATTATCAATAACTTTTATGCAAGGCTTTCTCTTCATGATAAGGATTTATTGGATGCCTCTTGTGCTGGATCATTCACTCGCATGGAAGAAGAAGCTAAATGGGATCTTCTGGACTGTATTCAAGACAATACTAAAGCATGGGAGAATGACAAAGGAAGAAAGTCAGGTATAAATTATGATTATGAATGCATTGAATCTTTTATGGGAAATGATGAGTTTCAAAATATTAGTAATGCTTATGGTCTTGATTCTCAAGTTATTATAAATTGTTTTATAGCTTTTGCTTCTTATATTGAAATTCTGAAAAAGGGATGGAACTAGTATGATGCACCATATAAAGATATTGTTGTCTGTGTTCCTGTTGGGAGTACTGAATTTTGCACTATTGATCACATCCTACATGAACCTTATATCGAGAAAATACCCTTCCCGGATAACGTAAAGGATCATCCTATGATAACTAGTGTAATCAATAAAAGTGCAAAGAGAACTGTAAAACCTGATGAACAAATAAACATTAAACCTATAGTAATAATTGTGAAATACCTTGTCACTAAAAGTGTAGAAGAAGGACACATAGTCTTTTGTGAGGATTCTTCTAATATTGTCTCACATCCTAATACAACTAAAAAGTCTAGTGTCCCTATGCTTTCTATTAGAATTGGTGATCATTGCTATTATGATTTATGTGATATTGGTGCAAGTTCAAGTGCTATTCCTTATGAGCTTTACAAAGAAATTATGCATGAAATTAGTCCCTGCGAACTAGAAGAGATTGATGTGGTTATTCATCTTGCTAATAGAGAGACCATCTCTCCAATTGGTATTGTACGGGACGTAGAAGTTCTTTGTGGTAAGATTAAATATCCTGCTGATTTTCTAGTACTTGGTTCAGCTGCTAGTAAAACTTATCCCATCATTTTTGGTAGACCTTCCTTGAGTACTTGTGGAGCTATTATAGACTGCAAAAAGGGAGAAAATCTTGACTAAATTTGATGGGGAATCTTATGAGTTTAATTTTTCGAAATTTACTAAAGAACCTTGTGAAAATGAAACCCATAATGAGGATTTTAGAGTTGAACAACTTGCTTCTATTTCTCTTGCTCCTAACAATGCTTTGTAGCAATTTATGGAAGATCATGAAAGTGAAATCTTCATGGAAGAAAGAAATGAGATTGACGAGATTCTCCGTCGTCAACCTAAGATGCTTAAGCATAACTTGCCTGTAGAAGATTTGGGTACCACATTGCTTAAGGATCCGGTCTTCGATCTAAAACCTTTACCTGACAATCTTAAATATGCTTACATTGATGATAATAAGATATATCCTGTTATTATTAGCTCTAAACTTTCAGGGAAGGAAGAAGAAAGGTTATTGGAGGTACTGAAGAAACACCGAGGGGATATGGGCTATACTCTGGATGATTTAAAAGGGATTTCTCCTACTATATGTCAGCATGCTATCAATATAGAACCAGATGCAAAGCCAGTGGTAGAGCACCAATGGCATTTAAATCCTAAGATGAAGGAAGTGGTAAGAAATGAGGTATTGAAAGTCCTTGATGCTGGTGTTATTTACCCTATTGCTGATAGTGAATGGGTTAGTCCTGTTCATTGTGTCCCTAAAAAAGGGGGAATTACCGTCATCCCTAATGATAATGATGAGCTTATTCCCCAAAGAATAGTAGTAGGCCATAGAATGTGCATTGATTTCAGGAAAGTTAACAAAGTTACTAAGAAAGATCATTACCCACTTCCTTTTATTGATCAAATGTTAGAAAGGTTGTCTAAAAAGACCCATTTTTGTTTTCTTGATGGATATTCTGGTTTCTCTCAAATTGTTGTTAAACAACAAGATCAAGAAAAAACTACTTTTACATGCCCTTATGGAACCTATGCTTATAGACGTATGCCTTTTGGTTTATGTAATGCTCCTGCTACTTTTCAAAGATGCATGTATGCTATCTTTCATGGTTTTTGTGAGGAAATTGTGGAAGTGTTCATGGATGACTTCTCCATCTATGGAACATCTTTTGATAATTGTCTGCACAACCTCGATAAAGTTTTGCAGAGATGTGAAGAAACTAATCTTGTTCTTAATTGGGAGAAATGCCACTTCATGGTGAATGAAGGGATTGTACTTGGACATAAGGTTTCTGAAAGAGGCATAGAAGTTGATAGAGCTAAAGTTGAGGCAATTGAGAAAACGCCCTGTCCAAGAGACATCAAAGGTATTCGTAGTATCCTTGGTCATGCTAGTTTCTATAGAAGGTTTATTAAAGATTTCTCTAAGATATCAAAACCCCTCCCTAATCTTCTTCAAAAAGATGTACCCTTTATCTTTGATGATGATTGTAAGGAAGCTTTTGAAACTCTAAAGAAGGCTTTAACTACAGCTCCTATCGTTCAACCACCTGATTGGAGCTTACTCTTTGAAATAATGTGTGATGCTAGTGATTTTGCTGTAGGTGCTGTCCTTGGGCAACGAATTGATAACAAGTTAAATGTTATCCATTATGCTAGTAAGACTCTTGACGTTTCTCAAAGGAATTATGCTACTACTGAAAAAGAATTCCTAGCCGTCATCTTTGCTTGTGATAAGTTTAGACCTTATATTGTAGACTCAAAAGTTACCATTCATACTGATCATGCTGCTATTAAGTACCTTATGACGAAGAAAGATGCTAAGCCTAGGCTTATTAGATGGGTGATACTCTTACAGGAGTTTGACCTACATATTGTAGACAGGAAAGGTGCTGAAAATCCTGTAGCTGACAATTTATCTCGATTAGAAAACATCTCTTTTGATCCTATGCCTGTTAATGATAGTTTCCCAAATTAATAGTTGGCTGCAGTAGCGGTAAGCTCGCGAGGGAGCCCTTGGTATGCTGATTATGCTAACTTTATTGTCTCCAAGTATTTGCCTCCAACTTTCACAACTCAGCAAAGAAGGAAGTTCTTATACGATTTGAGGCATTATTTTTGGGATGACCCACATTTATATAAAGAAGGAGTGGATGGTATTATGTGAAGATGTGTTCTAGAATATGAACAAAAGGAGATATTGCGTAAATGTCATGGTAGTGCCTATGGAGGACATCATGCAGGAGATAGAACTACGCAAAAGGTGCTACAATCAGGTTTCTACTGGCCTACCCTTTTTAAAGATGCAAGAAAATTTACTTTATCTTGTGATGAGTGCCAGCGTGTTGATAATATTTCTAGACGCAATAAAATGCCTATGAATTACTCTCTAGTTATTGAACCCTTTGATTGTTGGAGATTTGACTTTATGGGTCCTTTTCCTCCCTTAAAAGGTTATACTCATATTCTTGTTGCCGTTGATTATGTCACTAAGTGGGTAGAAGCTATACCTACGAAGAGTGCTGATGGGGAGACCTCTCTAAAAATGCTTATGGATGTTATCTTTCCTAGGTTTGGAGTGCCTAGGTATCTTATGACTGATGGAGGTTCTCATTTCATTCATGGTGGTTTTAGAAAGACCCTTGCTAAATATGATGTCAATCATAGAATCGCTTCAGCTTATCATCCCCAAACTAGTGGACAAGTAGAGTTATCAAATAGAGAAATTAAATCCATCCTGCAAAAGACTGTTAATAGGTCTAGAAAAAATTGGGCTAAAAAGTTGAACGATGCTTTATGGGCTTATAGGACTGCCTATAAAAACCCTATGGGCATGTATCCTTATAAAATGGTTTATGGGAAAGCTTGTCATCTACCTTTAGAATTAGAACACAAAGCTTATTAGGCAGTTAAAGAACTTAATAGAGATTGTAAGCTTGTTGGTGAAAAAAGATTATTTGACTTAAGTTCGTTGGATGAATGGAGGAGTGAAGCATATGAGAATGCTAGACTCTTTAAGGAAAAAAGTTTAAAGATGGCATGACAAATGAATACTTAAGAGAGAATTCCATGTTGGTGAGAAAGTTCTATTGTATAGGTCTCGTCTCAGATTTTTTGCAGGGAAACTACTATCAAAATGGAAAGGACCTTTCGTTATTGAAGAAGTGTACCGTTTAGGAGCAATAAAAATTTCTTCTTTAAAAGATAACACTACTCAAGTGGTGAATGGGCAGCGACTCAAGCACTATATTGCTGGAGATTCTTACAATGAAGATGTTGATGCTTTTCAAGTTATAACTCCGGAAAAATTTATCAAAGACCAAATTCAGAGGCCTGCAGAGTCCATTTTCGAATAGGTAACAGTTCTGGTATGAAAAGTTCCACGAGAATTCTGTCAAATTATATTTTTTGGAGTTTTTATCCAACAAGGAAAGCTATGAAGCGAAAGAGGGACGGAAATGGAGCCAAGGTGGCTCACACCACCCCCTGGCATGGGCCCCCCTAGCCGCGCCAGCAGGTGGTGTGGCCACCTCGGCCTCCATCTCCGACTCGTTTTCTCTCAGTACCTTCCTTTTGTTGTGAAACTTCGTAATATATAATCCCACAGACCCCCGAGGTTCATATATCGTGTTCTCGTCGTGTTTTCGTTTCGATCTGTTTCTGCCAGGAATTATTCTTTAAAGTTAGAAGCACAATGGTGTCTGCCAAGGACAAAGAAAAGGAGCCTACAGAGGAAGATCCCCAAGACCCCAGGCAGGAGGAGGATATCAAGAGTGAAGATGAAGAGGAGGCAAAGCAAAGCCAACATCCGCACACCGGCACTACCATTGCAAGCATTGGAGTGTTGACAAGATCTTCCAGGGTCAGGAGGACTGCACGGATGACAACTGGAGGGAAATCTCCGCGTCACTGTTTGGCTCCACGTCACTTCCTCCATGCACCAAGAATCCTTTCCATACCCTTATCCATGAGCATCAATACTAGAATATTCCCAAGGAGAAACTACCCTCCATTTGGGATTTGCCTTGTTCTAGCCATGCAGGAAAAGAAGACTTCAAGGAAGAAGAGTGGGGAAAGAATCGTAAGAGCTAGAATTCGCAACCCGACATGATCATGAGCCGCATTAAGCAAAACTCACAGTTGATTCGTAATCTCACCTTTGATATTGAGGACTTGGGGAAACTAATCAAAAAGCTCATCGAGATAATACCACCACCACCACCGAAGGAGTAATTCATCAGTAGGTTTTGGCATCCCCTTGGTTTGTTCCAAGCTTGGGGGAGTGTCGCGGTATCACATCACTATCTTCTATCTTTTACCTTTTTAGTAGAGTCATATCATGAATACAGAAGTTATCATGTAGGATGGTTTGCATTATGGAAGTGTCCCCCCTATCGTTAGGTATCTATGTATCCTTTGGTGTGAGTTGCCATTATGGATTATTAATGAGAAGTTCTATCATTCACTCTCTTGCATATCTTATTTTATTTTTCAATTCATGGTTATATAATTGATCTTGTCATTAGTATTGGTAACACTTTGGGATCATTGAGTTAATTTAGTTGGTTTTGGCAAACCTGGCTCGGTCAATAGCAACATTATTTTGAGAATTGAATGAAAAAGATAAAAGTACTCTAAAGAAATATAATTTCATCATCTTTGTTTCTTGATTTGCTCATAAGTTTAGTATTCTCTAGTTAAGATCTTTTGTGCTTCCAAGGAAGATTGCATGTTTGTTTTTATCACTTGTATGTTTGTCTATTTCCTTCAACTCTTAAGCTTGCTACCTAGCCTTGCTAGCCAAAAACCTGTACTGAGAGGGAATGCTTCTCGTGCATCCAATCCTTAAACCAAAACCTATGCCATTTGTGTCCACCATACCTACCTACTAGCACTATTGCTAAGTAAAATCTTGTTTTTATCAACCTTCCAAATTAAACTTGTTATGAGAAAATTAGTGATTAAAGCTCTCACAAACTTGATGGCACACTTTACTTTCTTGCAATTAATAAACTTGAACCATTGTGTCCATCTTTGTTGCGTATATGCTTGCGCTTTATAAGTTGAAGTTAGCAGAACCATGTATCATGGGGAACGCTTTCAACATTGCACATTATATTCCGTTGATATCATGATTATTTTCCTTATGGATCCCGGCGGTGTGAAATAAAAGGGGAACTTGTAAGATCATAGAGTTTATATGTGTGTTAGAGAAACGCCAGGGCCTCTAGCCTAAGCCATGCCTAATCATAGTGGAAACTTGCAGCATAACCATAATGAGCACTCAATGAAGCATCCTCGATAAAAACCTATGCAAATAGAAAATAAAAGGATCACTGAGATGCTCATTGTCTGCTTGCCTTGTCATTTTGATTATGGGATAGCTCCTGTATCATGTGCAAGGGGTACCCCGTTGGCGGTTCTTTATGATACATATGTATTTACAATGACAAGAGCTTACTTGTGACTGATGTTGAGTAGCATGAGGTTCGGTACTCGTAAGTAAGGGGCATGAGATTTCAACTTATAACTTGTCAAGCATATCCTCTTAGTTGTGTCATTTTAACCTTAATCACCTAAAGATGCCTATGATAGGGGCAATGCGAGCTGAAAGCTAGTAAGTACCATAATTTTTGGAAGCTCTTTATGAAACTTTAAATCCCTGCTTCCCTCTACGAAGGGCCTTTCTTTTACTTTTTAGTTGAGTCAGTAAACCTATTCCCTTCTACGTTAGCAAGTATTTTGAGTTGTTGTGTTTCATTCATTCATATGATGATTTATTCAATCATGTTTCTCATGTTCCTTGTTTTGCACTTTGCTCTTATCTTAGTGTTTACTACTTTGAAAGTTATCTTTGAAAATCAGTTATTTGTGAACTCTCAAGAGCTTATTTTGAGTTGTTGTGCTGTCAACTATTCTTCGACCGAGAGCTAAGTTTGCCATTACCAATTATGATTTACTTTATGTATCTTTATTGTGTTTCCTTTACTTATTGCAAGTTAAAGTTATATAATAGTGAATTGTATTCTGTTATGACTTATGTATTGATGAATGTGATGCTTCTTGTCCGTAGTCTTTTATAGACTCTTCACTCCATAAACCTGAGGTCATGTTTATTGAGTTCAGTTTTGCTTGGGGCAAAGCGAAGTCTAAGCTTGGGGGGAGTTGATACGTCCATTTTGCATCACTATTCTATATCATAATTTACTGTTATTCATTGATATATTTCATATTAAGAGATGACAATTATGTTATTTCATATGTTTTTGCATGGTTGATGACTTTTGGAGCATGGACCGCTGCAGTCAGGATTCTGATGGAAAAGGTGCTGTTTGGAGGCAAAATTCACGAAGATCGGAAAATACGGAAAAATATATGGAAAATCCTATTTTTCCAGAAGACGAAGAAAGCCAGAAGGGGAAGTGGAGATGGGCCACAGGGGGCCCACACCACCGCCTGGCATGGGCCACCCCAGGTCGCGCCACTAGGTGGTGTGGCTGGCCTGGTCCACTCCAGCCTCTCCCCTCTAGCGTATATTATCCTCCCGAAACCCTAAGACTCGGGGAGCAACCATAAAAATATTATGCCGCCTCTGCGGGGCGGAAAACATCGAGAGAGAAAGATCTCTCCGGTAGACAGAATTCTGCTGGCGGAATTCCTTTCCGGATAGGGGAGATCGTCGCCATCAACACCACCATCAAGCTGGACTTCATTGGAATCATCATCATCACCACCATCATCTCCACCAGCACCATCATCACCACCTCATACCACTGTAACAATTGGGTTGAATCTTGCATAGTTCTTAGGGGGAACTTTCCTGGTGTTGATTACTTGTTGTAGTTGATGCTATTGAGTGAACCATTGAATTATCATTTATGTTCAGATTGTTACACATCATTATTTCATCTCTGGTCATGATCCATATGATGTCTTGTGTGTAGTTCGTTTAGTTCTTGAGGACATGGGAGAAGTCATGTTGTTAGTAGTGGAGTTGTGTTGAGAAAGATTCAATAGTTTGATATTTAAGTTGTGGTGTATTTCTTCTAGTGGTGTCATCTGAACGTCGGCTACATGACACTTCACCTATATGGGCCTAGGGGAATGCATTGTGTATTTGGCTACTAATCGTAGGGGTTGCCGGAGTGACAGAAACCTGAACCCCCGTTAGGAAACCATTGCACAAGGGACGTCAGTGTCTTAGAGTTTAAAGTTGTGGTTAGGTTTCTACCTTAATTACTTTCTTGTACTTGTGGATGATTGAAAGGGGAATAATCACAAGTATGTAATAGTCCTAGGAAGTTCGGTACATTAGCACAAGTTCACCCACACAACACTTAGCAAACTAAAGAAGATTAATCAACTATATGAAGCGAAAGCACTTGACAGAATTCCCATGTGTCCTCGAGAACATTTGGTCATCTTAAGTAATACAACCGGCTTGTCCTTTGCTAAATAAAGGATTGGGCCACTTGCTGCATTTATTCTTATTGTCTTTTATTTACTCATACTTTATTTACCTGCATTATCAAAAAACCCTAAAAATCCGTTTGCTAAGTATTTACAGAGAATTCCTGCTCCTAGCCACTCGCCAGCACCTTCTGCTCCTCGTTGGGTTCGACACTCTTACTTATCGAAAATACTGCGATACACCCCCTATACTTGTGGGTCATCAATGGCCTCGATGGCAAATAGGAAAATTCAATCGTCGACTTCCTCCATGATAATAGGGATATCTTTGCATGGTCCCCAAAGGACATGCCAGGTGTTCTGAGGGAGCTCGCCGAGCACTCTCTCCATGTCCGACCGGATGCGAAGCCGGCCAAGGAGTTTCTCCACCGCTTCCCAGAAGAGAAAAGGAAGACAATTGGTGAGGAGATCACCCGGATCCTTGCAGATGGGTTCATCATGGAAGTGTACCATCCGGAGTGGTTGGTGAACCCGCTATTGGTATTGAAAAAGAACAAGACATGGCACTTTTGCATCGACTACACCAGCCTCAACAAGGCCTACCCCAAAGATCCCTTCACCCTGCCACAGATAGATCAAGTGATTAACTCCACGGCCGGCTACGACCTGCTATCCTTTTTGGACGCCTATTCAGGCTACCACCAGATTAAGTTGAATCTTGCGGATCAAACAAAAACGGCCTTCATCACCCTGTATGGGCCGTACTGTTATACCACCATGCCATTTGGGCTGAAAAATGCAGGTGCAACCTACCAGCGCTATATGCATAAATGCTTGTAGGCGCATATTGGGAGAAACATACATGCCTACATTGACGATGTGGTGGTCAAGACGAAAGAGAAACACACACTCCTAAAAGACCTAAAGGAAACATTTTCCAACCTCCACTGGTTCTAGATGAAGCTGAACCCGGAGAAGTGCATCTTCAGCATCCCAACCAGCCAGCTCCTCAGTTTCCTCATCTCAGAATGAGGGATCAAGGCCAATTCGGAGAAAATATGCGGAATTGAGCGCATGCATTTGCCATAAAACTTGCGGCATGTGCAGAACTTCACCGTATGTCTGGCTTCCCTCAGCCGGTTCGTCAGCCGGCTCGGTGAGAAAGCACTCCCGCTATACTAGCTCATGAAGAAAACCGACCAATTCATCTGGTCGGCTCAGGCAGATGCTGCTTTCCACGACCTCAAGCGCATGCTCTCCTCCTCACCCATATGGGCGGCCCCGGCTACAAAGGAGCCAATGTTAATGTACATCATGGACACCAACCGGGTCATCAGTGTTGTGCTTGTGGTGGAGAGGCCAGAAGAGGGAAAGACGCATCCGGTCTAGCGTCCAATGTACTATTTGAGCAAAGTTCTCTCGCTCTCAAAGCAGAACTTGTACGGGTTCACGCATGAAAAGAATAAACTTTCCTACGCCAAGAACCCTAATCCCAGGATCTATCTATTAGTAATGCAGTACCATGAGGGCCTTTTCTAAACATACCCTTGAAGACTGAAAAGCATTGTCAACATTCAGAAGAACATGGTTATTGTAGTCGTACGGACGCCAACCTCAGGGTTGTGTTGAAGTCTGACGTCTCCTATGGCTCCAACGACTCCTAGTGCCACAAGTGCATAACCTAGAAAGGAGTTACACACGTCCAATGCCTGACGATAACTTCCGCTCCTCAGATCCAGCAGATATCACAGAAGTAGACCTTCTAGATCTAAATCCCGCATCGCGATGGTGCTCCGCAGTGAAGAAGTCTCCAGTTCGCGCAGTCCAGACTTCAAACCACTATCATGGGAGAAGGAGAGAGAGAGGATAAACAACGAGAGGTCTCCCCAAATAGAGGGAACCTTTTATTATTTATTGGTGTATTTATTTCCTCCAAATACCTCTCAATATATAGGGGAAAAGGACCCCATAGATTATTAGCTAAGCCATGTGGGACTAAACAAGGGAGAGGAGAGGGGGAGGGGGTGGCCAATGATGTCTACGCACTTCTATTCTTGTAGAGAGTTGTTGGGCCTCCAAGTGCAGAGGTTTGTAGAACAACAACAAGTTTCCCTTAAGTGGATTACCCAAGGTTTATCGAACTTAGGGAGGAAGTGGTCAAAGGTATCCCTCTCAAGCAACCCTGTAATCAAGATACAAGAAGTCTCTTGTGTCCCCAACACACCCAATACACTTGTCAGGTGTATAGGTGCACTAGTTCGGTGAAGAGATAGTAAAATACAAGTGGTATGGATATAAGACAACGGTGCCATAAAATACTTTGATGGCGTGGAAGAGACTAAAGGCAAACTGAAATAAAGATGGAAACAAGCAAACATGTAACAGATCTAATTGCAAACGGTGTTTCAATGCTTAGAAACAAGGGCTAGGGATCATACTTTCGCTAGTGGACACTCTCATATAAATATCTTCTCTTCATGATACTACTATGAACTACTCTCCGGTTGGACACTCTAATCCATGGTAGGGCTATAATAGCACACCTCAAAGTCCGCTTTCCCCATCTAGATAACCCCACACTGTCACCTTGAGCGCTAGATGGTTCCAACAAACACCACAATTTCATAGAGACATCCAACTCCAAATATAACTCATAACAAGTATTTGTAATCTCTAGCCTAAGTGCCACCATGGTGTGCATGCTGTCACTTTCACACACATGGGGAGAGCAGAGATATATTAAAGCACTTGAGTAGCAAGGTAGATCTACTTGATTAAGCTCATGATCACAATATGATCATGCATAGAGAGAGATGAACACATAGCTACCGATAGAAACCTTAGCCTCGAGGAAGAACTACTCCCTCATCATCATGGGAATTAGCAATGGCGATGGAGATGGTGGTGGAGATCGATGGAGATAGCTCCGGGGGCACTTCGTCCCTGTCCCGGCAGGGTGCCGGAACAGAGACTTCTGTCCCCCGAATCTACCCTTCAGTGGCGGTGGCGCTGCAGAACTTTTCGTGGCTGGAGGCTCGATTTCCTAGGGTTTCTGGATTGGGAGGCTTCTTATAGGCGAAGTGGCGAGGTCAGTGGCCGGCCAGGGGGCCCACACCATGCCCTAGCGCGGCCTAGGGCTGCCCACGCCAAGGGGGGGTGGCCGCCCTGTGGCCCCCCTTCGTCTCGTATTCTGGCTCCGTGTCCCCCTCGGTGAGATATTGACTATGGCTTTTGTCCCGCCCAATTCCGAGAATATTCATTTTCTGACTTTCCTGGTACCAAAAACAGCAGAAAACAGGCAACTGGCACTGTGGCATCTTGTTAATAGGTTAGTCCAAGAAAGTGTATAAAAATACTCCAAACTGTGGACAAAACGTAAGAAAGTAGATATACACCAAGCATGGAACATCAAAAATTATAAATACGTTAGCAACATATCAGCCAGCCGGCCAAGGCCCTCGTGGGCCCCACCGGTGGGTTCATGGGGCCCATGTGGCCCCTCCTCCCTTTCCCCTTTTGGTCTTTTCCCTCATGGACCTTTTCCCCTAGGGATTTTGGCCCAATTAGGTATTTAACCATTTTAACTCCTTTTATTTTATTTAAATAATTATGAATAAATAATTAAATCAATATTTAACATTTACTCACATATTATTCAAATCACGTTGCTATGGAACTCCTTCCATCCCACTTCGGACATCCTCCAGACTTTCCCGAAACCCTTTCAGATTTCTCTCTTTCTTTTCTTCGATGATTTGGATGATACCATAATGATCTCCGAGCATCATCAATCCCTTAAGCATGAAACCCCATAGTTCGGGAACACTCCAGACATGGTCGAGATCCCTACCGTACCAATGATCATTAGCGGGACCTCGATGCCCATGATGACCCCTGTGCGTTCCATGAAATCTTTGTCGTTGAACCATAAACACAGTATGCTATTCCTTTTGTCTCTTCGATACTTGCTTTGTTCGAGATATGATCAATGACATCACCATGTCAACTTCAACCTCGTTACCGACAAATGCTACTTAAATCATTCCAACACAAGTGATATCCCCATGATCTAGTCACATGATGCGCAGCTGTTGGATATAACTTCTCCGAGTGGGCCCTTGAGTATTTCTCCGTCACGTGGATGGACAAGTCCAGCTCTTGACACATAGGCCTCTGCATGCCCCTTTGAGGTACCTGAACAGACCTTTATGATCACCATTTCACCGAGTGACATTTGATGTTATCAAGGCATTCTCGGGTGACCGTGATTAATATGGTCTCATGGTCTGAGGAACAAGACACTTGTTTCCTAATCATCGTAACTTGAACTTGTTACGATGCTTAGATTTGGTATGTTCATCATATCATTCTCCCAATGAGGTGACTCCATTGTCAACTAGCATAAATGCCACATGATCAGGAAACCTTGATCATCTATTGACCAATGAACTAGTGACTAGAGATTTGCCGGGAACTACTGGTTGTTTACATATCACATGTGTATTGATGTTTCCCTTAAATACATTTATAGCATGATACAAAACCTAATTACAAACTTTGTGAAATATGATAATAATCCATATTATTATTTGTCTCTAGGGCATATTTTCAACAGTCTCCCACTTGCACTAGAGTACAAATAAACTAGCTACATTTGTTTACTAATCATCGGCACCATATAACCTGGCACTTTTGATCATGCTTGATCATGGAAAAGGTTGAGTCTAGGGTTTGGACCTTACAGCCCCTCATATCCTTTGCAACTTACTAATTTCACCTTAATTGACATTAATAGTTTATCATCTTATGATAACATCTTGTGTATGTATAGTAGTTATGGCAATAGAGTGAGGTTAGTTTCTAGAAGCCAACAGTGACGTTAGATCAGTCAATTTGACCTTTCTCATGGGCAATGTGCCTTGGGACACACTCTTTGTGAGAAGACAAACTTCTCTAGCCATAACATTATACATGACATCAGGTAGTATCCTTATACTTTTTTTAAATGTAGTCATCAAAATACTAGTGCACCATGTGCAGTTTTCGATGTTCATCACCATGCTTCCTCTTTGATTTATGTCGGTATTCTCAATGTAGATATTTCTAATCTTTTCAGTATAACATATGCCCTTATAGCATAACACTTTATGCTTTAAGGTATGTCATCCTTCATGGGTCCAGAAAAGATGTCTATAGTTCTCTGTGGACAAACTTACCTCAATGTTAAGTGATTCACACTTAATCACTTCCGAACTTTTCTTCTTGGATAACACTATGTTGAGTTCTCATCATGGTTTATAAGATAGAACCTAAGTCAAAACATAGTGGATGACGATCATCCTTTTCTTTCTATCAACCATTAATATTGTACTCAATGCCTTTTTGAATTAGAATTATCAAGGGCCATTCCTTAATCAGTTCCTATTCCAAAACTACTTAGGAATCTCCTTTAGGAATACATTCCAACATAATATTGTATTATATTCTCTTTCAACTTTTACCCTTATAAATCAATATTTATTATTATATGTTCTCTCATTCTTAATGTGTCATTTACACATAAGAATTTGTGTCAAGATCCCACGCAAAATATGTCACCTACATGTTTGAGTTCGAACCTTACATTGCTCCCACTAAAAATATGTCATTCGCATATTAGTTTAGGAAGACTCTCTTGCTCCCACTCAATTTTATGCAAATTGCACATATTTTCAATATTTTGAATGACTTCAAAATCCCTTGATAAATTATCATATTGAGAGTTTCTTTTACGAGAAAAACTACCAGACGTTAGCACCTCTAAATCAAATTTTTTTGAATTCTCCCAATACATTATTCATGGTGAATCGTGCTTTGTCTTTCACCTTTTATGTTATGATATTGCGGTCCTTCATAAAAATCAAGTAACTCCTTTACTTGACAAGATTCAGTAATACTTTACTTTTAAATCTTAAGTCAAACTTACTTTAGGGATTTCTCGTAATTTTAGTTTACCATCACTTACTTTGTAGTTCGAAGGTATGTCACGTTCCGATAACATGAAATGTGATTCATAAATGTCTCCACACATGGTGTAGAGCATATTTGTGAATCCTACTTTATTTAGTAAAAGCACTAGTGGGAAAAACACAGTGGTCATTATCATTGATCTTTTCCTTTTATGTGAAGAGATGCATTTTGGAACATGTTTCGTTGCGCTTCTCAACACTGTGATGTAAGGTCATGAACCTTTATTGTGCTTTCACTTTCTGCCATAGTCAACATTGTCGAGAATACACTTTCTCGAGAAAGTACCAAACTTTCAGCAATACTAGTTTTGCCTTCTTTTGGTTTCAGCCATGGACTTTGTATTTCAAAGTTTCCAATGAATACTCTACGGGGACTTGTGTGATGTTGCTTTGGAAATATCGAATAACTCCAAAGTTTCCACAACAATCCATACAAGATATGGTGACGATATTATAAATTTTAGATGGTTTACTTTATTCTAAGTGAGTGTTTGCTATTTCCAACTAATGATCTTTACACTAACACTACCATGCTTTATCTGGCGCCACCTATTTACCCACTCAATATCAAATATTATATTGTCAAGCTTTGCATTTCAACGTATCAAAATGCATCGCATTTCACAAGTTCTTATGCCAATCTTATAGCGTCGAATCTCATTACTATTGATCAAATCATAGTAATTAGATTCACTTTTCTTTTAATACCCTTTGATGCTGAAATTCTTTGATCTCATCAAATAGTTTCATGCTTATGTTTTATTTGGTAAAGTCTTTTACTAAAATCGAAAATTACAAAATGATAATCACCACTTTATTGAAATACGGTACATCGAATATGTATTTTTATTTCAATAATTCATCAAACACTTTGTATTTTGCAATACGCGGTGTTTCAATTATCTTACCGAATGTGGGCATGATTTGTATATGAGTAGAGATCAAATATCTACAAACTTCACATACTATCAGCATAACTCTTGAATTTCAAACAATGGTTTCATTCAAAATGAATATATCATTAAGTTGGGTATTTCCAGGGCACCTCAATATTTTACAAATGTTCATGCATTATCAATTACTTTTACAACACGAATAATTCACACATACTTGAAAATCATATGAACACGAATAGAAATCATTCATAAAAGTAGAACAACTGTTTTGTTACAAACTCATATGAATAACCGTCTCGCGAGGTGCAAGACACACTAATAAAGTTCATACTCCATCGATTACAATAATTATTCAAAACGATAAACTAAATGATAAATATTGAGGGAGAGTGTCGTCGGCCATCATCATCATGCTCACCATCAACACGCAATGTCACCTCCTCTCCAGCATGTAGCTCTCATGCAGAAGGACCTGTTTTCACAAAACAGAACAAGTATCAGATACTTCAATAGTGCAACAAGTGTCTGCAAGAATATAACATTTATAAAATTGTATATGATATATACCTTTGTCATCGACGACCTCTCCGACAATGGGTTCAACTTTCACATTCTTGAAATGTGTTATGAACTCGTGGAAATCATGTGTTTCCCCATCACCTCTCATGGTGCAAGTCCTGGCATGCCCTTGGTAGCTGGGAGACAGTGACCGTAGCAACACGCCTATTGCAAAGGAATCGGTCATCTAGTGGTCCACGAAATAATTCAGTCTCATGTACGCATCATGCAAGCGCTCCAAGTGACTCTCCAAACAAGCTAGTTCCTCCATCTTCATGGAAAGGAAATATCCAAGCAACTCGTGCTTCCACATGTGCACCTGGCCCACGAACTCCACTCTCAGTTGTCCCAACATCGCATATGGGTCAAGATTACCCACAATTGGATGTAGTCCGTCCCCATCCCATAACGCATTATCACTTGAATGTAAGTGGACATCTCAAGACGATAATAGCGGCCTTCCCGCTATTGTGTGGTCTCATACAAACATGGATGATCCAAATCCATCATGAAGCGTATGTAGCCGACCACATCGTTCTCACTAAGGAGGCCAGTCAGACGCAGAAGCCACTTAAGGAAGTTGGATCCATCTTGTTTGAGCTTTGTAGCATCTACCCAATCGTCAACTAGGAAAGAAGCATTAAGGAGAACCATTTCTACACTTACAATTGCAAATGGATTTTTAGACTAAGTTTATAATTATGTTAGTTCAATTTAAATTGTGTTTATAATGAACTCCACTAAAACTATTATCCCTGAAGAGGTTTTAGTGATTACACGATCCCCATTCACTACACCGCTCCTGATCGTCACGATCGGCGATATAGTTGCAAAGGTGGACGTCAAAACATCGATCACATCATTCATGTGACTCGTGCTTGATCCTTCGATCATCCCGTGTTCCAAGGTCATGTCTGTACGTGCTAGGCTCGCCAACTTAACTATATGTGAATGCAGATATGTCTAACACCCGATCGTTACGGCATGCCTCATAACGGAGAACCTTCTTGGTGGTGCACACTAAGGGAGAACACATTTGTTGGTATTTTGTTTTAGGGATCATCTTATTTATGGTACCGTCGAGTATCTAATACTACCACACAAAACATGCACAAACAACAAACATCATATGTAAATGCGATGTGATATGGTCCTTCGTGTTGTGATCTCCATCTTGCGCATCCGGGTTCAGCGCTAGGGTACCGGCGCCTCTAGTGTTGTAGTCCAGCATCATAGTGGTCGTTAATACTACTTAGCAATATAAAATAAACTATTTTACCTTGACTCTGGCCATATCACATCACAACGCCCCTGCAAAACAAAGTTAGACGCTTCTACTTTATCTTTGCATGTTTTTACGTGGTTGTTAGGGTTTTCGTGCAAGAACCGTTCTTACCTACGAACTTCAATGACAACATTGATCAAAAAGTTGTCTATACTATACCCCTTTTGGGACCCTCCATTGCAAATGGCGTACCAACTAATGTGAGGGAGACAAACACCCCCAGAGCCACTTATACAGTACAAGTTGTATGTCAAGCGTGGACCAGTCTCGCGAATTAACGCGTAATGTCAGTTGGGGGATGCTTCATCAATCATTACTGTCGTATGCACAAGTACACGTGGGAGGCTAACAATTATAAGATCAACGCCCACACGTTACAACTCGTGTGTTTTACCCGTACTAGCAATACTACGCATAGATCTAGCTCTGATACCACTGTAGGTGTTCGTGCCTGAAAACAATAAACTTTTCCTAAGCCAAGAACCCTAATGCCAAGATATATCTATTAGTAATATAGTAATGGAAGGGGCTTTTAGAAACTTACCCTTGGAGACTGAAAAAACATTGCCAACATTCAAGAGAACATAGTTGATGTAGTCGTACCGACGCCAACCTCGGGGTCGTGTTGAAGTCTGACGGCTCCTATGGCTCCAGCGACTCCTAGTGCGACAAGTGCAGCACCTCGAGCGAGTTACACACGGCAGGTCCCTGAGGATGACTCCCACTCCTCCTATCCAGTAGACATCATGGAAGTAGACCTTCTGGATCTGAATCCTGTAGTGCGACGGCGCTCCACGGTGAAGAATTCTCTAGTTCGCATAGTCCAGACTTGGGACCGGGGTCACGGGAGAAAGAGAGATAGAGGATAAATAATTGGAGGTCTCCCCAAATAGAGGGAATCTTTTATTATTTATTGGTGTATTTATTTCCTCCAAATACCTCTCAATATATAGGGGAAAAGGACCATGTAGCTTATTAGCTAAGCCATGTGGAACTAAACAAGGGAGAGGAGAGGGGGAGGGGTGGCCGGCCGGCCAAGGCCCTCATGGGACCTACAGGAGGGTGAATGGGGACCATGCGCCCCCTCCTCTCTTTCCCCCTTTTGGTCTTTTCCCTCATGGGCTTTTTCCCCTAAGGATTTTGGCCCAATTAGGTATTTAACCATTTTAATTCCTTTTCTTTTATATAAATAATTACGAATAAATGATTAAATCAATTTTTTGACAAAACAGTAGCGAAGGCTCCTACTGTGTCATTTTATAACTTTTTCAAAAGACTATACATGGTGGGTAATCTCTGTCTTACATTTTCAAGGTGTCAAGCCATTCTTGAATCCCTTCCTTTAGGCTAGGTTTATCTCTATGCATAATTTGGGAGAATTCTTCTCTAAAGAAACCAAAACATCTGGTAAAAGTGGTATTTTAATCTCTAAAAATGTAACCATTCCTCTGGTCCTAGATGCTCCAACATCCAGTGATAAGGATTTCCATGAAAAAGGTGATATTGTATCTGTTGCTGGCATCTTGGATCATTTGATGAATGTTCATATCAGTATTCCATTCAATGCCTAGGGCCCACCAGAAGCTTTGACTGAAGCTGCATTCAAAAAAGAGGTGGAGCAGAGTTTCCTGAGGGAAAGTGTCACATATTATGCAATCTTAAAATTCAACAAAGAAATTTTTTTCTTGTCATCAGCTCCTTTGTGTTTAATCTTCCATTCAGTAAAAGCCAAGCAAAGAATTTATGTCTTGGAAGATTGCATGATTTCCAAATATCTAGAATGGGTTTTGGTGTTGGATGGGAATCAATCAAGGCTCTGTATACTTTCCTGGTGCTGAAAAATCACCCCATGGGAAATACCATGAATCCTGGTCAGAACTGGGGTTTATGCTCAATACCTCTTCCAACATAGAGATAAATTCCTCATGTGCAACAATGGATAATGGGAGTTGAAATAAGATATAGAAGTTATTGATAGCAGCATCCAAAGCCTTATCCATGGATAAGTTTTCATTATTGCAGAAGGAAAATAGATGAGGGTATTTATCCTCAAAGCAGATATTGTTCCATAAATCCTTCCACAGAAGCATCGTTGTACCATTACCAATATTGCAGCGAGCCATACCTATGTATGTGTCTTCCATGGTCATACAGTCTTTCCACCAAAAAGACCCAACTTGGTTCATAGCATGTGGAACTAAGTTATTCTAGTAATAAGCTTGCCATTTACCCAGGGAATGTCCATTCTATTGTAGAATTTACGAATATTATTCATCAAGAGTGCCTGGTTCTGAACTCTGAGATTCAATACACCTAGTCCACCCTGTTCCTTTGGTCCGCATACCATATCCCATTTGGCTAGACACTTTCCCTGTTTGTTTGTGTCCTTTCCAGCCCATAAAAATTGTCTACCCCCTTTCTCAAAGTGAATAAAAATAGTTATGGGAACTTTGAATGAGCACATGGAATGGATAGGCATAGAATTTGGAGTAGAATTCAGAAGGGTTAGTCTTCCAGTATAAGACATAAGAGAAGATAAACCAGACAATTTCTTATCAAATTTACATACCAGGGGCATCAAACTATCCATAGATGGCCTGGTGGTGCCAAGTGGTAGTCCCAGATATGTGAATGGTCGGCTTTCCAGTTTGCAGCCAAATGAAGAGACAAGTTGACTAGCATGATCTGCTTGAATATTAATAGGAACCAGAGTTGTTTTATTGTAATTTACTTTGAGTGCGAGTAACATTGTTGAATTGCAGAAGTCTGGATTTGAGATTAGCCAATTGAACTTGGTCAGCTGGCATAATGAGCAACATATCATTGGCATATTGCAATATAGGATATTTCTGCCCATAATCTTCATCCAGAGGAAGGCAAATTTCATTTTTGTGCCAAGCATGATTTATAATGTCTTGAAGAAGTTCAGTAGTACACAAAAACAATAGAGGGGATAGTGGGTCTCCTTGTCTTACACCTCTTCTGCAAGTAATTTTTTCCCCTGGAACACCACTAACACTACAAGAAAAGTTGGCTTTTACAATGGACAATTTTCGTGGTTGAAGGCCTGTTTTTCATGGCCAAAGAGTCTTCTGTAACAGATGGCCTTCATGGTAAAAGCCCCGTCACAAATGAATTAACCACAGTTTTTTTCGACCATGGCGGATCACACCCTTCAGCCACAAAAACTTGTTCCATCGTAGATCTGTTCGCTAGCCGCGTTGACTGCTGACATCATGTAAACTGCCACATGGGAGCCGCTATTAGTGGCCGGTTACCATCGTTAACAGTCATAGAAACCGTGGCAAAAGCTAGGCCCAGCCAAGGCCTACTAAATACTAACTAGGCCGGCCCATCAGGGGAGCCCAATAAGAAGATGGCCCGTTACTATTTTGTCCTGCACTGTTTGAAATGAGCCCAGAAATGTAGCCAGCAGCGGCAAGCAAACTTTCAGGCCCGATTCTTTTTCGGCCTACATAATGCCCATGTTGGTCCAACACTGTGCGGCCCATTACCAGCCTGCGCCAAGTCGCTCTTGTACACTTAAGGCCTGTGGTCTGCCCATCACTGTTATCGCAGCCCATCATCGACCGCCTATTGACGACCCTTCTCTGAGATGGTCTGTTACTGTTGTGGCCTGAACTGTTCTGGCTTGTACAGTTCTAGCCTTTTACTGCTCTGATCTTTAGCTATTCAGGCCCACAAACGGCCCTTTACAGTTCTAGCCTGGTAAATTTGTCGGCCTGTTACTACCCTCGCCTGGAAATTTCTCGGCCCGTACTATTTAGGCTCGTCACTATTCTGGCCTTTTACTATTGCGGTCCTTTACTGTTGAGGCCCGCTACTGTTTTGGCCTGTTACTGTTCTGTGATTTTTGCAGTTTCTTTCCTATTACTTTAATGGGTTGTTTCTATTCTGGCCTACTACTGCTCTGGCCTGCTACTATTATGGCCTGTTATGGCATGTTACTGTTGCGGCATGTTACTGTTACGGCCTGTTACTATTATGGCTTGTTACTGTTACGGCTTGTTACCACATGCGGGTCGGTCCGTTACGCATACGAACTTTTTTATAGTTTCGGCCTTTCTGAAGACCATGCCAATATCATAAAACGTGTATACTAATCCAGCATATTTTACTGTTCATCATCGGCCGAATACACAACGGGCCAATAACAAAGCATGGTACTGTTCTCTAATCGACCTGCCTGACGTAGTTATCGTAACGACTACCGCAATGTGTGGACGACATCAACTAAATGCCTACATGGCCTACGCGAGTTATCTAGATATTACATGAGCTGCAAACTTCTTAAAATTATTACATATTACCAACTCAAGGGAAAGAAAAATTGGCATTTCAGTTGACAATCAAGTTGATAGCAGAGTCCTCCATTTGCTTTCTCAATCGATCACCTGCATCTTGCATGATCTTGCAGCTACATTGGAGGAGACATGATCTTGCATCCCCCTCTTTGGTGGCGATAGCAATAATTGCAGTCTGAAACTAAGTAATACCAAGTTAATACATCAAACAAGACAAACTACTCATTTGACTGATATGACAGGAGCTATGAATTGGAGTTTACAACTGGTCAATGGTTTAATTATTGACCAACACGTCAAACAAACATGACAAGCAAGCATGCATTAAACAAGTGTGACTATCGTGAAACGAGCAATCAAAAAATGTGTGTGTGTGGCTTAGAATTTCAGCAGATATGAACTAGCCAGGTCATTTTGAACAAATATATATGGAAGCTGTTCTATATCCTAAAATGCAAGAGACGTTGGGTGACTCGGAATTTTGCGCTGAGCCACAAAATGGCATGCAATTACTGTCATAGCGAAGAATGAACCAGATAGAAATTATAACCTCATCATATGAGAACTTGTAGAGCAGGAATGCAAACCACGAATGAACTATATATTGTATAGGATAGTTATGTCGTGACTTAGGAAAAACCAGACCCAGAACCAGATGCGAGATATAATAGCATCGCTCGTGAACCTGTAGAACGGGACAAACAATCATTAGACAAGTGTGCCTAGAATGAAATGAGCAATCAAACAAAGTGTTTCTTAGAATTTTAGCAAATATAAACTAGCAAGTGCATTTCAGCAAATATATATATGGAAGCAGTGGCATCTCCTGGAATGCATAGAGTCGTTGGGTGACTCAGAATTTGCGGTGAGCTACACAATGGCATGTAGTTACTATCATAGCTAAGAATCAACCAGATAGAAATTATAATGGCATCATAAGAGAAATTCTAGAGCAGGAATGCAAACCACAAGTGAACTACATAGTAGAGGATAGTTATGCTGTTGCTCAGGACGAACCAACACCAGATAAGGAAGTAATGGCATCCCTTGTGAACCTGTAGAATAGGCTATGCAAACCAACATGTTCATTGTTCCATTTTGACCTCTATGCAAGAAAAGGGAAATATTTAGTGATGCAGCTTTTGAAGAACCAGATGGCATTATGGCAACAACAAAATTATAATTGAATTAGTACGAAGAGTTTAAACGGCTACTATAGGATAGCAGAACGATGCCAAGGAGGAAATAATAGCAAGAAATGATCTCAGGATGAACCAGATATATTCAGCAACTGTAGAGCAGGGAATCCACAATAATATTTTCCACTAACTATAGATTTTGCAAGAATTACACGGTAGCAGGCAATTACTGTTGTATGGAGTAGCTAAGAACATGTGCATGACAAAATAACATACATGTGCATGACTTGAAATTTGTAGAGCAACGAATGCAAATCAACATGTCTAATGACCTTGCATGTACTAGCACGAAGAGCAGGTGTGCCTAGTGACTTGTATGTACTAGCACGATTACAAGAATGCAGTTCATTGCGATAGGATTGAACCTGCTATACCGCTGACAAAACAAAAACGGGTTGGAGATTTGGTTAACCTTGGTCGGGGAGGCGTATAAGCATCATCGGTATCGTGCGAGTGATGTCCAGGTCACCGAGGGTGCTACTATTGTGGTGGCTGTTAACGTCGGGGAAGCAGATCTTGGGCGGTTGATGCCAGCTTGAACACGGTGGATGAGAGCATTGTTGAGGCAGATCTAGTGTAGTGAATGGCGACGGCTGTGCAGCTGGTCTAGAGCGGTGGACATGGAACTCCTTGAACTAGATCACGTCCGGTGGACACCAGTGAAGCAGATCCAGTATGGTTGGGTAGCTTTCGGCGGCAAGGAAGAAGAGCTTGGGCGGTCGATGACGCCATCAGCAATGAGGAAGTAGAGCTTGGGTTGTCGATGACGCCATCGGTGTAGTGAACGAGACCATAGCTCCGATGTAGTGGCAGAGAGAACCAGTGAACTAGATGCGGTAGGTGAGCGTCGGTGAAGCGGCTCCGCGGCAGCGCACGAGACCACAGATCAAGCCGATGCGCGTGGTGGCTGTGGAGGCGACAGAGGAGCTTGGGATTTTTGGAAGGGCCAGCAGGAAAAACTACGCGAATCGGGACCATGGTATAGGGGAATAGCAATATAATTATGATCGTGCCCCAAGCTACTGACTTTAGCATGCCCATCTATCGTCTGAACAATGGGTAGAACAGGAAATTTAAAGACAAAAGTTTTTGAAACAAAGGGGCGCAAAATGCTTCAAGGTCGGTGTGTGATATTGCCGCTTGATTGAGATTTGAATTTGTCCCCCGTCCAGCTAATAATAATAGAAAAATGGTACTATCAAGTGGGAGATTTTGGCTCAAAGGTTTTGAATCAGTGGGGTAGGAAATGCTTCAAAGTCGGTGGGTGATTTTGCCGCTCGATTCAGATTTTGAATTTGGCTAGCATCCATCTAGTAATAGAAAAAGGTAGTAGACCTTAACCTATATGTCCAGGAATTCAAGGCCAAGAGTCACATCAACTGATCATCCAGATCCATACTAGTAAAAGGCACGTGCCACAATTTCCATAGCACTATATAGTGCTTAACACTTCTTTTCAAAAGAAAAAATGACTATGTTACTTCATAATTTGCATATCATTATATAGTGTACGAATAACTTCGAACATCGGCAGTTGGATATAGATTGGCAAAACCCGACAGTGTTGACCATTGGATCTCTTTTAGTACATTTGATTATGTCATGTCTAGCATATAGAAGATCCCATTATTGTTGGCCTCTAGCACCATGAATATACTATGCACATAAAGTACAGAGAACATGGTTTTGAATGCTACAAGCCAAGTTTCGAGATATAGTGGACAATGTTTTATGTACGATTCCCAAGTTTTATGAGTTTTCAAAGCTTCCGAGCTAACTCGTCCCACTCAAATGACTTTAAGTCTCTATTAACAAAATCATGTCATATTTGAACTAGAAGCTCTAGAAAGTGGTAGATTTCTATCGAAGTTCTACAAAAAGATTTTGGTGGTACTCATCAGGTAGTTAATATATCGGAAATAATTGAGAGTTTTGACAAATTCAACTTCCTGCTAAGAATTTGTATCTTGAAAATTTTGAACCCGTTTTGAAACAATCACATGTAATAAAGTAAAACAGAAAAACAAATATTTACGCATGGCATCCTATCACGTCACGTGTACAACCTGCTAGGAAACTGATAACCATGGGATTTGACAACTTCTAGAAACCAGCCCCACGATATTTTCCCACCATTTATGAATATTATTAGGTTTCAACCCTAATGACCAAAAAAGGTCATGGCCATATCGACATCATAGTTAATGTACTGTTCCCACATTAATTTGGTATATGGGTGCATCTTGGCATAGTAGGAAATGTTGCCCATGGGAGTCTCAATGTTGGGCCTATTTGATTCGTGGGATAGGAAAAACAAAGGAATAGAGAAAATACGGTATTATTAGAATATCATGTCCAGTTGAATCCTACAAGATTTGGAGCCTACAAGAATTTTTCTTAAAGAAGTGTTAGATTCACAGGAAAGTAAAGGAATTGTAACATGAGGCTGAGGTGGATTATTCTTAAAATTTTACGGAAGACATGTGCATGGCATCCTTTTCAATGTATCACATGCCATGCAAAATGATAGACTTGAGTTTTGACAACTTTTCAAAAACCAGGTTCACAAAATTGTCCTGCAATGCATATGAATAGGTTTCGAGTCGGACGACCAAGGTCAATGCCATATCATGTGATCCACATCATAATTTATGGTAATTTCCCCATATTATGTAGATTGGTGCATCTTGGCATTATTGTAAACAATATTTTGCCAAGGGGAGTTTCCACGAAGTATTATGAAAAGAGATGATCTCAATTTTCCAAGTGACAAGATTTTTTTGCAAAAACATGAACTTTTTTTCCGTAAAGCAAATAGTAGTACTAGGAAAAGAAGGATCGAAATGGAGGGGGAAACGAAGAGCTACTATAGAAAAGATTATGGGGTTAGAGAAGGCAGCCCGAGAGGGCTGCAACAAAGAGGTGTTGAACGCGGTTCGATGTCAGAGCAAAGTTATGAAAAAAAGAGATAGAAACAGAGCCACCAAGTACCATGGAACACGTGTGCAGCGCCACACTATGGACGAGGGAGATATCAGCTAGAGGATGGGCATGATGCAGCAAAGGAGAGAGTAGTATACAATTTATTTTCCTTGCATAGAGGAGGAGTAACACACTGTAAGGCTGCAGGAGTGAGCACCACACTGATTTCCTTTGTTAAGCAAGTACAAGTGGACCTCATAAAAATGAAAATTGCAACCAAGTCCATGCATTTAGCACAAGGACACTGTGTGTTTTGAGGTTTTCGCATACTAGCGTTCATCGTGCTAAGAATGGAAAATAAGATCGAATAGTTAGCAATATTTGGATTTGCCAGTCTTTATTAAACATTCATTGTTCTGTACACTATTGAGTGGTATGGTATTGTGAGAGATAAGACAAGATAAATATAAGATAAGAAGTATTGCGAATGGCCGATCTAACTTTAGGTCTCGTAGGAGCGAGGTGCTTGAGAGTTAACACGGTCCATGGAAGAATATGTTACATCAAGGACCTCGTAAAAAATAAAAATTGCATCAAACTCCTTGCATTTAGCACAAGGTCCCTAAAACTAAGTAATGAAGTGTGCGTTTTGAGGTTTGCGCATACTAGCGTTCATCGTGCTAAAGACTTTCAGTAGAATCTTTCTAGATTCTAAGAATGGAAAAGAAGATCCAATGGTTGTTAGCAATGTTTGGATTTGCTAGTCTTGATCAAACGGTCATTATTTCATACACTCTATAGTGATGGTATGGTATTGTAAGAGATAAGAGAAGATAAATATAAGATAAGAAGTATTACGAATGGCTGATCTAATGGTAGGTCTCGTAGGAGCGAGGTTCTTGAGATTTAACATGGTCGGTGGAAGTACAAGTTACATCAAGGACCTCATAAAAATGAAAATTGCATCCAAGTTCATGCATTTATTAGCACAAGGATCCTGAAAACTGAGCAATGGAGTTTGTGTTTTGAGGTTTGCGCATACTAGCATTCATCGTGCTAAAGTAGAATATTTCTATATGCTAATAATGGAAAAGAAAATCCAGCGGTTGGCAATGTTTGGATTTGCTAGTCTTGATCCAACGGTCAATGTTCAAAGTTAATCTGTACACTATGTGGTGGTTTATTGTATTGTATTGTATTGTATTGTATTGTATTGTAAGAGATAAGACACGATAAAGAGAAGATAAGAAGTACTGTGAATGGCCTATCAAATGGTAGGTCTCATAGGAGAGAGGTTCTTGAGAGTTAACACGGTCGGTGGAAGTACAAGTTACATTAATGACCTCATAAAAATGAAAATTGCATCCAAGTCCATGCATTTATTAGCACAAGGAGCCTGAAAACTGAGCAATGGAGTTTGTGTTTTGTGGTTTGCGCATACTGGCATTCATCGTGCTAAAGTAGAATCTTTCTAGATGCTAAGAATGGAAAAGAAGATCCAACGGTTGGCAATGTTTGGATTTGCTAGTCTTGATCCAACGGTCAATGTTCAAAGTTAATCCGTACACTATGCAGTGGTTTATTGTATTGGATTGTATTGTATTGTAAGAAACAAGACATGATAAACAGAAGATATGAAGTACTTCGAATGGCCTATCAAATGGTAGGTCTCGTAGGAGAGAGGTGCTTGAGAGTTAACACGGTCGGTGGAAGTACAAGTTACATCAAGGACCTCATAAAAAATGAAAATTGCATCCAAGTTCATGCATTTATTAGCACAAGGAGCCTGAAAACTGAGCAATGGAGTTTGTGTATTGAGGTTTGCGCATACTAGCATTCATCATGCTAAAGTAGAATCTTTCTAGATGCTAAGAATGGAAAAGAAGATCCGGCGGTTGGCAATGTTTAGATTTGCTAGTCTTGATCCAACGGTCAATGTTCAAAGTTAATCCATACACTACACAGTGGTTTACTGTATTGTATTCTATTGTAAGAGATAAGACATGATAAACAGAAGATAAGAAGTACTGCGAATGGCCTACCAAATGGTAGGTCTCATAGGAGAGAGGTGCTTGAGAGTTAACATAGTCAGTGGAAGTACAAGTTACGTCAAGGACCTCATAAAAATGAAAATTGCATCCAAGTCCATGCATTTATTAGCACAAGGACCCTGAAAACTAAGCAATGGAGTTTGTGTTTTGAGCTTTGTGCATACTAGCGTTCATCATGCTAAAGTAGAATATTTCTAGATGCTAAGAATGGAAAAGAAGATCCAGCGGTTGGCAATGTATGGATTTGCTAGTCTTGATCCAACGGTCAATATTCAAAGTTAATATGTACACTATGCAGTGATTTATTGTATTGTAAGAGATAAGACATGATAAAGAGGATATAAGAAGTACTATGAATGGCCTACCAAATGGTAGGTCTCGTAGGAGAGAGGTGCTTGAGAGTTAACACACGGTGGAAGTGCAAGTTACATCAACGACCTCATAAAAATGAAAATTGCATCCAAGTCCTTGCATTTATTAGCACAAGGATCCTAAAAACTAAGAAATGGAGTTTGTGTTTTGACGTTTGCGAATACTAGTGTTCATCGTGCTAAAGTAGAATATTTATAGATGCTAAGAATGGAAAAGATCCATCGGTTGGCAATGTTTGGATTTGCTAGTCTTGATCCAACAGTCAATGTTCAAAGTTAATCCGTACACTATGCAGTGGTTTATTGTATTGTAAGAGATAAGACACGATAAAGAGAAGATAAGAAGTACTGCGAATGGCCTATCAAATGGTAGGTCTCGTAGGAGAGAGGTGCTTGAGAGTTAACACGGTCGGTGGAAGTACAAGGAACAGTCCAGGACATAGTTGACAATTGTCTAGGAAGGACATAGTTGACAATGGTCGATGGAAGTACAAGGAACACTTGGCTTGCAGAACATAGTTGACAACAGTCTAGGAATGACCATGCCCCTCATCACTGGTGTTATCACCCAGAACAACACTAATGGGAATCTCTAGAAGATAAGGCACTCTAATTTTAACTAGAATTCTAGCTCTATTGGAATAGTCTCTATTCCACACTAAAAACTTACCAAATTCACTGATAGACTCCCTAACCTTGTCTACCATCCATGCATCTAGAGGGTAGTTAACCATCATAAGCCAAACATCATGGGTGAATGTCATATTTCTGTGGTTCAGCCCTCTATTGTGTGGAATAACTCTAAGGATACTGTCACCCACAAAAAAATGACTGTTCTCAATTGTCGTATCCCTAGAACAAGTATTAGAAAACTGTACCAGAGCAGCACACATTGCATAGCGTGAGTGGTTGCGGACGTGGAAGCCATGATCATTAAGGAAGGCTCAGATCAACTAGACATCTACATGATACTGCTCGGGATGAGATGGCGGCTCCTGGGTAACTATGGCCATGTCATCACAGTGAAGCAGAGCAGATCCATTGAAGATGTGGAAGCCACGGCAACGACGGCGAATGCACAGCTGAATGACATCAGCACTAGGTGGGAGGTGGGGGTAGGGGTCACAAGGATAGTTGGCCATTGCATCGCCAAGCAAGGGTTTGTTGTAGGTGGGAGATTCAACAGATGTAGATGTCAAATGAGGAAAATGGGAGTCTGGCTATGCGGAGGGGTCAATATTCTCAGCACCTGAAGTCGTAATGACAAGCCCTTTTTTTGAGGAGGTGATATGATTAGAATGTTTTTGTTTAATACGATATGCTAGGGATTTCCGCTTCAAGCTATAACAGTATTTCTTAATGTGACCATATCTGTAGCAGCCTCGACACCGGATTTGCGATGAACAATCTTTTGAGATGTGGCCCATTGCCAGACATCTGGAGCAGTTGAGATGGGCCAGAGAAATCCGGGAAGGTGGGTTGGGGAGAGAACTGGGCTGATGACAGGATGGGCCAGGGTTTAAAATAATGGGAGAGCGGGAGGCTAGCGACTGATCCGAGGAGTGTGGATCACATCCTGCAGGTTGCGGAGTGGATCGAACCACGTAGGAAAAATTCTGGCGACCATTCAGCGGCGTAGAGTTTGGCCGGTGTGAGGCGATTTCTGACAAGAAACGGGGATCCATTCTTTGTCTTGCTCATGAAACCAATCAAAAAATTCCTTCCTCCAATTCGGACCAATAGAGACCCATAACGAAAAGAATCATTTGAAAGATGGGAATTCAAAATATCTGAGATTGTAGATCAAGAAACCCACAGCTTTGGAGAAAACATCGAATCTAAATGATCGGTCTCTAACTAGAGAGACATGAAAACCATCTTTATTTCCTCCAAGACATGATTGCGGAGCAATACACACATTCTCCAGATCTAGTCAAAAAGATGCACGACCAAAAGAGGCCACAAGAATAAACCGGCTTCAGGAGATGAGCATTGGATAGGGGTAGAGAATGTAGATCGAACCTTGAGTTTAATTCCCATGCCATGGGAGAAGTCCAGGGAAACACCAAGGGCATGAGGATACATGGATCAAGGAGTTTAGAGGGAGACGCCATAGATCACCTTGAGAGTCGCCAGAGGGGTGGGAGAGGGGGGAGCCGCCATGATTAAATCAATATTTAACATTTACTCACATATTATTCAACTCTCGTGGCTATGGAACTCCTTCCATCCCACTCTGAACATCATCCGTACTTTCCCAGAACCCTTCTGGTTTTCTCTCTTTCTTTTCTTCGGTGATTTCAACGATACCAAAATGATCTCCGAGCATCATCAAGCCCTTAAGTGTGATACCCCACGGTTCGGGAACACTCCATACATGGTCGAGATCCCTCTCGTACCAATGATCATCAGCGAGGCCTGGATGCCCACGATGAGCCCTGTGCATTCCATGAAATCTTTGCCGTTCAACCCTAAACATTGTATGTTATTCCTTTTGTATGTTTGATACTTGCTTTGTCCGACATATGATCAATGACATCACCATGTCAAGTTCAACCTCGGTATGGACAAATGCTACTTAACTTGTTCCAACAAGCGATATCCCCGTGACCTAGTCACATGTTGCGCAACTATTGGATATAACTTCTTCGAGTGGGCCCTTGAGTATCTCTCCATCACGCGGATGGAAAAATCCTGCTCTTGACACATAGGCCTCTACATGCCCCTTTGAAGTACCTGAACACACCTTTATGATCACCCTTTCACCGAGTGACGTTTGATGCTATCAATTCATTCTCGGGTGATAATGATTAATATGGTCTCACGGTCTAAGGAACAAGACAGTCTGTTTCCTAATCATCATAACTTGAACTTGTTATGATGCTTAGATTGGGTATGTTCATCATCTCAATCTCCCATGAGGTGACTCCATTGTCAACTGGCATAAATGTCACATGATCATGAAACCTTGATCATCTATTGACCAATGAACCAGTGACTAGAGATTCACCGGGAACTACTGGTTGTTTACATATCACATGTGTATTAATGTTTCCCTTCAATACATTTATAGCATGATACAAAACCTAATTAAAAACTTTGTGGAATATGATAATAATACATATTCTTATTTTTCTCTAGGGCATATTTCCAACATAACTACCCCCACTACGAGGGTGTATGGCGTGTACATGGATGCAAAGAAATTGAAGCATTACTTCCAAGAGCATTCCATCTAGGTGGTGGCATTGGCCCCAATCTCTGAGATCATCGGTATCAAGGATGCCATAGGCCGGGTGGTGAAATGTGTTATCGAGCTCGTCGCCCACAGCATCCAGTACGAACCAAGAACGATGATCAAGTATCAAGCCTTGGCTGACTTCCTAGTCAACTGGGCAGAGACCCAAAACCGTCCACCGGTCCCCTACTCCACGCATTGGAGATTACACTTTGATGGCTCAAAAATGTGCGGGGGCTTGGGGGCTAGAATTGTCATCACCTCTCCGAAGGGAGACCGGCTTGGGTACGTGCTGCAAATCCACTTCTTTGCATCCAACAATGTCACCGAATATGAAGCACTCTTTCATGGCCTCAAGATAGCGAAAGAAATTGGCATCCGGGCGAATCCTTTGCTTTGGTGACTCAGATCTGGTGGTACAGCAAGTCTCAGGCGATTGGGACACCAAGGATGCAAACATGACCCTGTACTGGTTCTTCGTCCACAACCTGTGCGTTTGTTTCGAGGAGTGTGAATTCCACCGCGTCCCCCGAGCCAAGAATGAAGCTACCGACGCGCTCACTTGAGTCGGCTCCACAAGATAAGCAATCTCGCCCAGAGTCTCCCTAGAGCACCTGCGCGAGCCCTCGATTCAGCCATCTCTAGAATCCGAGTCAATCATTCTAGATGCAGACCTGGGGATTGCCGACTCCAAGGACCCATAGGTTGCCAAAAAGGTCCCGAGGATTGCGTGTTGATGGTCCCGGCATCCCATGCCCATTCCAGCAGCCCGTGAACTATTGGCTCCTCCCTTCCACCTAGTAGGCCACCTGACGAACCTGACCTGACCAAGCAGGATGAAGTACAACTGATCACGCAGACCATGTTCGCCATCCGGGAGACCCCGACGTGGGCTAAGACCTTCATGGATTTCATCGCTAGAGGTGAACTCCTAGGCGAAGAAGTGGAGGCAAGGCAAATCATGCACAGAGCGCATGCATACACCATCATAAACAACGAGCTATACAAGCGCAGCGTCGGCGGCATCTACCAACACTGTGTAGGACAAGAAGGCATCTGGCTTCTTGTGGATATCCACCAAGGAGAGTGCGGCCACCACGCATCATCAAGAGCTATTGTAGCCAGGCATTCCACCATAGTTTCTATTGGCCGACTATGCTGGAAGATGCCGAGCAAATTGTGTGAGCGTGCAATGGTTGCTAATGTTTTAGTCAACAGAAGCACACACCGACTGTTGCGCTCAAGACGATCCCCATCACCTGGCCATTCGCTGTCTAGGGGATCGACTTGGTCGGCCCCTTCAAGGTAGCGCGATCTGGCATGTCGCATATCCTGGTGGCAGTGGACAAGTTCACCAAGTGGATCAAGGCAAAGCCAATCGAAAAGTTGGATGGACCCACAGTGTTCAAATCCTTCACACACATCATCACGCCCAAGGGTTACCCGCACAACATCATCAAAAACAACGGCACAAACTTCGCTAAGGGGGTTCTTGCATGCTACTGCAGAGACAATGGCATCCACTTGGACCAAGCATCCATCGCCCACCCCTAGTCCAATGGGTAATGTGAAAGGAAAAACAGCTTGGTCTTAGCCGGAACCAAACCCGGTTGATCGAGCCACTACTGAGGTTGCCCGGTTGCTGGATAGAAGAGCTGCCAGTCATGCTAGGGAGCCTACACACTAAGCCCAACCGATCAATCGGCTACATTCCATTCTTCCTCGTCTATGGCGCAAAGGCTATCCTACCAACTTACATCAAGTTTGACGTGCCCCGCAAACTGCTGTACATGGAGCAAGACTCCAAAGAAGCTCGTGAAGATAGCATCGAGCTTTCCGAGGAAGAATGCGAGCTGGCCTTATCTAGATCCACCATCTACCAGCAAAACCTATTCCGCTACCATGCTAGCCAGATCTGCCATGTCTCATTCCGAGAGGGCGACCTGGTGCTCCGATAGGTACAAACCACCAAGGGGGTGCACAAGCTGTCTCCCCTTGGGAGGGGGTATTCGTCATGAATAGGGTGCTGCAGATTAACTCCTACTACCTCATCGATGCCTAGCAGTCGGCAAAGAACAAGATGGACCATTTTGACAAGGAGACCGAGGTGTCCCTAGAATGTGAGCCTGCTTCGCCATTTTACACTTGAACAACAAGTGTATGTATCCCCACCTTTATGTATTATGAATGAACAATTGCGGAGCCCTGAAACAATCTCGAGGACTCCTTCGTTGTATATCTGCATTTCTTGTTACCGCACATTTTTTCCGGCTCAGGCAGATTCCCCCAGGGACTCATCGGCTGGCTGATGGCTCAAAATATATTCAAGCTCGTTGGGGAACCCCAAGAGGAAGGTATGATGAGCACAACAACAAGTTTTCCATCAGTTATGAAACCAAGGTTATCGAACCTGTAGGAGCAAGGAAACACCTCCAAGGTGTTGTTTCCAACTTGGAATCCTGCACAACACAACCACAGAACTTTGCCCCCAACTTACAGTGAGGTTGTCAATCTCACCGGTTTTGCTGAAAACAAAGGATTAAATGTATTGTGTGGAAGATAGTAATTGCTTGCAGAAAGTAACAGTAAACAGTAAATAGATGGTAGATTGATGGTAAAAGAATGGACCGGGGTCCATAGTTCACTAGAAGTGATTCTCCTTAAGCTAGATGACATGTTGGGTGAACAAATTACAGCGGGGCAATTGACAGACACCGAGAAAGCATACATGCATATACTAATCATCTTGACTCCTACGAGATTTGATTGGGCATTACAACATTATACATAAACCATAATCCAACTGCATCTATGAGTAATAATCTATCTTAAGGTTATCATGCAAACCCCCTCCAGTATTAAGTTGCAAGCAACATATAATTGTATTAAGCAAAGTGTGTAAAGTAAACAATACAATTGTCCCATGGACAAAGGATTGCTATTTTCTCCCTAGTAGCAACAGCACATCTAGTACCTTAGAGATTCCTATCACTTCCCCAGATTACTAGAGGCATGAACCGACTATCGAGCATAAATACTCCCTCTTGGAGTTGCTAGCATCTACTTGGCCAAGATAGCTACTAACAACAGAAAGCATGCAAGATCACAAATAACATAGACATGATAGAATCAATAATCAATCTGAAATAGCATCTCAATATCCATCGGATCCCCACAAACACAACATGTAATATTACAAATAGATGATCTTAATCATGAACGGAGCTCACAAGATCTAAACATGGTAGCACAAAGGAGGAGAACCAACCATCTAGCTACTACATGGACCTGTAGTCTAGGGATGAACTACTCACGCATCACACTAGAGGCAGGCATGGTGATGAAGAAGGCCTCCAGGGTGATCTCTCCCCTCCGGCAGGGTGCCGGGAAGATCTTTAGATCCCTCCCGATCTAGGGATGGGGATGGCGGCGGCTATCGACTCTTCTGTGGAATTTTGATCGGGTCCTTAGGGTTTTCATCCCGGGAGGATTTTATAGGCGAAAGGGCAAGGTCGGTGGAGCACCAAGGGGCCCACACCCCCTGGGGGCGCGCCCCCAGGCCGCACCGCCACTAGGTGTGGCCGCCCTGGTGTGCCACTTCGTCTCCCCTCCAGACACCGTGTTGCTTCGGGTAAAATATTGACTTTGGCTTTTGTCCGTTCCAATTCTGAGAATATTTCCTTACTAGCTTTTCTGAAACCAAAAATAGCAGAAATAGGCAACTGGCACTGTGGCATCTTGTTAATAATTTAGTTCCAGAAAATGTGTAAAAATACTCCAAAGTGTGGACAAAACATAAGAAAATAGATATAAAATAAGCATGGAACATCAAATGTTATAGATACATTTACAACGTATCAACATCCCCAAGCTTAACTCATGCTCTTCCTCGAGTAGGTAAGTGATAAAAAGAATAATTTTTGAGGTGACATGCACCATCACAATCTTTATCAAGGATTTGTAAAACATTGATAGCTAGGATCATAGTACTTTATCACAGCGTGAAAGATATAGTTCTAACAATAAGACATAACAACTATGTTGTAACATGAAAAGGTACAAACAAAAGGTTCATGAATAACAATGCTTTGAAAGACGTTTGTTTGTTTCACATATAGAAAACATAATGAGAATGGTATTCAGCTAGTCCCTTATAGTGTAGCAAAACATAAATGCATAGGACACCTTCAAAGTTCATAAGGGTGACTAGATACAAATAGTTTAAGAACAGGCAATATCAAAGTTATGAATCAATCAACAAGTTTTGGACAATGCACATTAAACTAAGAATGACCACTATGCTCTCTCAATAGGTGCATAAAGATATAATATGGAGACTCAACATAAAAGTAAAAGAAAGGCCCTTCATAGAAGGAAGTAGGGATTCAAGTCTCATAAAGAGCTTCCAAAAATTATGGTACTTATTAGCTTTCAGCTCTCATTGCCCCTATCATAAACATCTTTAGGTGGTTAAGGTTAAAGTGAACAAATATGATGATATGCTTGACAAGTTATAAGTTGAAAATCTCATGCCCCTCGCTTATGAGTACCGAACCTCATGCTACTCAACTTTAGTCACGAGTAAGTTCTTGTCATTATAAGTACATGTGTATCATAGAGAACCGCCAATGGGTACCCCTTGCCCGATGATACGGAAGCATTCCCATATCAAAATGATAAGGCAAGCAGACAATGAGCATCTCAACGATCTTTTTATTTGCTATTTGCATAGGTTTTTATTAAGGATGCTTCACATATTGCTCACTATGGTTATGCTGCAAGTTTCCACCATGATTAGGCATGGCTTAGGCTAGCTGCTCAGGCGTTTCTCTAACACATATACAAACTCCATGAGATTACAAGCTCCCCTTTTATTTCACACCGCCGGGATCCATAAGCAAAAGAATCATGATATCAACTAAATAATGTGTAATGTTGAAAGCATTCCCCATGGTAACATGGTTCTGCTAATTCACAACTTACAAAGCGCAAGCATATACGCAACATAGATGGGCACAATGGTTCAAGTTTATTAAGTGCAAGAAAGTAAAGTGTGCCATCAAGTTTGTGAGAACTTTAATCACTAATTTTCACATAACAAGTTTAATTCGGAAGGTAGATAAAAACATGAATATACTTGGAATAGCAAATGCTAATAGGTAGGTATGGTGGACTGTTTGGGATAACTTGGTTTTATTTGGAGTTGGATTCATGAGTGGAACTCATACTTGGTACATGTGGAGGCTAGCAAAAGACTGGGAGCGACCAACTAATTGAGCAATAATGGCCATAATCATGCAAATCGACAAAACATTATTAATTAAAGCATAAAGTGATATTACAAGCCGAAAACTAAATGATCATATAGGCTATGGTGACTTGGTGTAGTCTTAACATGGTGTGAGCATGCGCTAAGTCAACCCAAATAAAGCATCAAAGGAGAATACCACAATATTATGCTTTTATATGCTAAAACAACGCATGATTCTTTCAAGGCACATTAAGAAATCTCAATTGTTTGTAACAAGTCATTCTACAACAATAATCACGAAGCATAAAGTCAAAGCAATATCAAATATGACATGATAAAGTCTAGGCCACAGTTAAAAACAAACTCCTTTTATACCACTTATAAGCATGAACTTTCCTACTCTTTTCCAATCCAAATCAACTTATTTGAAACTATGTATGAATGCGGGGGTCCAACCAATTTATTCAAGCAAACTAAGCAAACGAAAACAAAAATGAAGACGCTCCAAGAACAACACAATTGTGTATGATACAATAAAAATGAAGTGTTTGGAAGAAACCTGAGATTTTTATTGATGAAGAAGGGGATGCCTTGGGCATCCCCAAGCTTTGACACTTGTACTTCTTGAATATTTCCTGGGGTGACACGGGTGGAATCCCCAAGCTTGAGCTTTTGTCCATACTTCATCTTATCACATTGTTCTTCCCTACACTTTAAAATTTCCTTCATACAAAACTTCACACGATCTTCATTAGCAACATTAGTGTACTCAAGATAATAAGTATTTTGGTTCAGTTTCAACACAAGTAAAACTTCCATTAAAACACAAGATACTTTAGCACTTCCTTTAAAAAGTTCAAGTGATCAAAGAGAACTCAAAGAGAAAGAGATTAAGAGGCAAATGCAAATAATGGCAGAAATCTGTCAAAACAGACCAGTAGGTAAATACCAATTTTTTCGAAGACCTTCTGTTGCTCAAATCGAAAATTGTTAAACTAATGAAAGTTAGATAACAACCTGGGGCAGAATCACAAAACATTACAGCTCAAACTGATATAGAGAGAATTTTCACGATTTTTTATAGTGAAGCACAAAAATCTGTTTTGGGACAGCAACTTTCCCAAGCATTATTTCTCTCTTATTAGAGGTTATTCTTGGAACAAAAACCACACAACAAGGATAAGGAGACATTATTACTGAAGCAATAACTTCCAAGACTCAACAAAAGATAAATTCATTGACTCAAAATTTGGGTTATCTCCTAATAAGTGCTTTTCTTTAACGCCTTTGAGCTAGGCATAAGAAGCAAGAATCAAGTATTTTCAAATGAAGAAGCATTAATATCAATATTAGAAATATCTTAAACAAGCCAAGGTATCTCATCCAAATAAGTTCTAGAGGATCCTATCTCAATGCTCTTGGGTTCACAATTTTCATCAAATGGGTTTTCAGGAACAATCCAATCAAAATTCTTTTCTAAGGCTTCATGTATTCCTACAAGTTTAAAAGGTATTGATGTCTTAATTTCCTTCCCATCTTTAGGTTTGGTTTTGTCCATCTTTTCTCGTGTACCAATAACATCTACCCATGAGCCTAGCATATTAAAACGATCAAAGACTTTTGTAGCTTCCTTAACAACATCATAGAATTCTTCAAGCAAAGTTTCTAGAATAAAATCTCTCTTTTCAGTCTCCTCAATATCTTTAAGTTTAAGAAACATTACTTGCATTATGGGGTGAAGGTTAAAAAACCTAGCTTCCAACATGTAAACTAAAGAAGCTGCAGCAATTTTATAATTTGGAGCAAGTTCTGCTAGGGATCTATCCTCAATATCCTTATGCTTGTTAACATGATTAAAGAATTTTTTTGTGTTTTTGATATAAAGAAAAGGACTAATTTTTTTTTGTGTTTTTGATATAAATAAGAAAACAATTATAACTAATTTTTTTGTGTTTTTGATAAAGGAAACAAGCAAACAAAGCAGAAATAGACTAAGCAAAACAAAAAAAAAAGTAAAGAGATTGGTTGTGAGGGACTCCCCTTGTGAAGATGTCCTTGACTCCCCGGCAACGGCGCCAGAAAAAAAGGCTTGATGGCTCAAAATATATTTGAGCTCGTTGGGGAACCCTAGGAGGAAGGTATGATGAGCACAGTAGTAAGTTTTCCCTCAGTTATGAAACCAAGGTTATCGAACCAGTAGGTGCAAGGAAACACCTCCAAGGTGTTGTTTCCAACTTGGAATCCTGCACAACACAACCATAGAACTTTGCCCCCAACTTACAGTGAGGTTGTCAATCTCACCGATTTTGTTGAAAACAAAGGATTAAACGTATTGTGTGAAAGATAGTAATTGCTTGCAGAAAGTAACAGTAAACAGTTAGTAGATGGTAGATTGATGGTAAAAGAATGGACCGGGGGTCCATAGTTCACTAGAGGTCATTCTCCTTAAGATAGATGACATGTTGGGTGAACAAATTATAGCGGGGAAATTGACAGACATCGAGAAAGCATACATGCATATACTAATCATCTTGACTCCTACGATATTTGATTGGGCATTACAACATTATACATAGACCGTAATCCAACTGCATCTATGACTAATAATCCACCTTCAGGTTATCATCTGAACCCCCTCCAGTATTAAGTTACAAGCAACAGATAATTGCATTAAGCAAAGTGTGTAAAGTAAACAATACGATTGTCCCATGGACAAAGGATTGTTGTTTTCTCCCTAGTAGCAACAACACATCTAGTACCTTAGAGATTCCTATCACTTCCCCAGATTACTAGAGGCATGAACCCACTATCGAGCATAAATACTCCCTCTTGGAGTTGCTAGCATCTACTTGGCCAAGATAGCTACTAACAACGGAAAGCATGCAAGATCACAAATAACATAGACATGATAGAATCAATAATCAATCTGAAATAGCATCTCAATATCCATTGGATCCCCGCAAACACAACATGTAAGATTACAAATCAATGATCTTGATCATGAATGGAGGTCACAAGATCTAAACATGGTAGCACAAAGGAGGAGAACCAACCATCTAGCTACTACATGGACCCGTAGTCCAGGGATGAACTACTCACGCATCACACGGGAGGCAGGCATGGTGATGAAGAAGGCCTCCAGGGTGATCTCTCCCCTCCGGCAGGGTGCCGGGAAGAGCTTCAGATCCCTCCCGATCTAGGGATTGGGATGGCGGCGGCTACAGACTCTTTCATGAAATTTTGATCGGGTCCTTAGGGTTTTCGTCCCGGGAGGATTTTATAGGCGAAAGGGCAAGGTCGGTGGAGCACCAGGGGGCCACACCCCTGGTGGCGTGCCCCCCAGGCCGCGCCACCACCAGGTGTGGCCGCCCTGGTGCACCACTTCATCTCCCCTCCAGACACCATGTTGCTTCGGGTAATATATTGACTTCTGCTTTTGTCCGGTCCAATCCCGAGAATATTTCCTTACTAGATTTTCTGAAACCCAAAACAGCAGAAAACAGGCAACTGGCACTGTGGCGTCTTGTTAAGAGGTTAGTTATAGAAAATGTGTAAAAATACTCCAAAGTGTGGACAAAATATAAGAATGTAGATATAAAACAAGCATGGAACATCAAAAAATATAGATACGTTTACAACGTATCACTAGCCTAGGCAGCTACCCTTTCCTATTGACAGAGTAATGTACACGGTGCCAAAGGCCCACTCTTCAGTTTCGGCTGCAGACCACAAGAGAGCTGTCGGTTTGGCAAGAGCAAAAGCCCTAGGTCCCATACATGAAAAATGGCAAGGAAGGCAAATGTCTGGACATTCTAGTTGCACTCGCTCACCCGAATCCGGCAACAGAAATCTAAAGTACCGTGAAGTACGCTGATTAGCTACCCATTTGGTTCCAGCTGCAGACCGTAACCCAGCTGCCAGTTAGCAAGGACACAACGCAATGGCCGATGCTCACAAGAAAAAGACAAAGTCGTCATGAAACGGCATATATTTACAGCACACCCATTGACCAAAAGTTACATTTACATAATACATACCTAATGAACAAACTATTACTTGTGCTTTTTGCACGATGAAAACTACACCAGCTCTACGAGGCTCGCGGCAAACCAAGACTCCATCGAGTAAAGTTTTGGCCCAACTAACTCCACTAGTCGGCCCAAAACACGGGGGCTACACGCAGTGGGCACGCTCCTGTGGCCCCATAGGAAGACAAAACCACCCAACCGGATGGAGAGTCGGCCGGGCGACGATACAACAAGCATCAAAGGGTCAAAATCCTAAGTAAAGTTTTGGGTCGACTGACTCCGTCAGTCGGCCTGAAACTCGGGGTCTACACCCAGTGGGTGTGCTCCCACGCCCCCACAAATTTTCAAAGTCAAGCAAAGGAAAAAAAAAAAGGAGCTTCAACCTGGTTGTATCCTCCAGCCGGCCTGAACCTCGGGGACTACACCTAGTGGATGCGCTCTCGTGCCCCCACGCAAAGACAAGTAGACACAGAAAATCGAAAACTAAGTCAAGGGCAAAAGGCAATATTATACATCCGGAAGACGAAGCTTCCTCCAGTTTTTAACAAGCACAAATTGTCCGTATGCACAAGTAGAAATAAAATGAGTTCATACAATTCCACCCGGCATACCGGGGATTTAGCTTCAAGGTTGAGGGGTTGGATTGGTAGCGACAGACGTTGTCCCGCTACTGGATGCAATATCAGTGGCAACCGGGGTGGTGCCTGGCGGAGGAGAAGTGGTCTTACTACCAGCTTCGGTGTCATCGCCTTTGTCTTGCTCTAGCGCTGCGGTAGTCAGATCACTGAAGTCCTGATCTAGCTCCACACAGCTCACAATATTTATGGTGTAAGCGTAGAGCTCGGAAAGGTGCTCGTGGAGGCCAACATAACTGGTACCCTGCCGAAAGCCACAAACGAGGGCGTCCAGCTTCGCAGCCAAATACTAAGACTTGACAAGGGCTAGGGTGAGTTTCGTGCCCCCGCACGCCACCCACTTCTGCCCAGTGTCAATCGCATCTGAGGCACCCTCCACTGTCGCAGCAAGCGCATCAATTGTAACCGGCTCTTTGTCAAAAGGCCAAAGATACTCAAAGAGTTCGACACAAGCTTTGTGCATCTGGACGGCCTCCCTGCCAAGTGCACCAACAAGATCTTCGGGAACCAGGTCGCGTCTAGCTTCCTCGATGGGCACACATGCAAGGGCGATCGATCACCTCTAGATAAAAGGCTGCAACCGGCCACTACAAGAAAAGTTTCCTTCCGCAACGACTTGGCCTGATGGTCGTCGTAGAAGGCGCGTATTCCGTGACGAAATTCTCGGCTCGGCCATGGCTGATGGAAAACTTTTTTTTCTGGTTTCGCGGTCCTCTACTATGAAAGATATGCTAAAAACATGGAGGAAGCTCGGCCAGCGTGTGGCAGAAGCAAGATTTTCATTTCTTGACGCGATGTTGACTCGTCGAAGTCTTTTGATGCGTGTGGGTCTCGGATGTTAGTGTCTCTTGTGGACCATACTTTTCGGTCATGCCTCCCTAATTTGAACTCGATAACATTGCTCGAGGCGTCTGCCGTTTAGTCAGACTGCTAGGTCCCACATGTCAGCCTCTCATTAGAAGGATCGTGTGTATGATGAATTTTTTTCCTTCGCTCGTGCTACCCTGTTCCAAAGTTGATAGTGTTGCACGATCCATCTACCGTCTAATCAACCTCCTGGGACCCACATGTCATCCTCTCATTAGAAGAAACATGTGTATGATGGAATTTTTCCTTCGCTGGCGCTCTACCGTTTAACCAACCTCCTGAGCCCCACATGTCATCCTCTCATTAGAAGAAACGTATGTATGATGGATTTTTTTCCTTGGCTCGCGCTACCCTGTTCCAAACTTGATAGCGCTGTTCGATGCATCTACTGTTTAATCACGCTGCTGGGCCCCACATGTTATCCTCTCATTAGAAGAAACATGTGTATGATGGATTTTTTACCCTCTGTCGCGCCTTCGTGTTCCAAACTTGATAGCGTTGCTTGCTGCATCATCCGTTTATTCAGGCTGGTGGGTCCCTTATGTCAGCCTCAAATTAGAAGAATTGTGGGTATGATGGAATTCTTTTTCTTCTCTAGCGCTACCATGTTCCGAACTAGGTAGCGTTGCTCGACGAATCTGCCGTTTGCTCACGCTGCTGGGTCCCCCATTTCAGCCTCTCATTACAAGAAATGTGTGCATGTTAAACTTTTTTCTCGCTCGCACCTCCCTATTTAGAACTAGCAACATTGCTCGATGCAGCATCTATATAAGGTCGCGCTGCTGGGTCCCACATATCAGCCTCTCTGTAAGTGAAACATTGATTGCTCGATGCAACATCTGTATAAGGTCTCTGCTGGGTCCAACATGTCAGCGTCTCTGCAAATGCAAAGTGTGTATGATGGACTCTGCTGTTTTGACCTTGGCAACGTTGCTAGGTCCCAGATGTCATCCTTCTATGTGTAAGAAACGTGTGTATGCTGGAAAAAATGTAAAAGAATGATAGAGATTATACTATCTGTTATATATTTATATTGAAAAAACTAGAATCTAACTCAAGACTTCAACAAATGGGAACCGCGTGTGCTTCCACTACGCCAGAACCATCTATGCCACTACTGGAAAAGATTACATTTAGAAATGTTGAAATCACTTAAAATGAAAAGGCAGCGACCTTGACGACTTGCCATAAAAAAATGCTAAATGCTCTGTACAAATACAACATGGGCAGGAGAAGCTTGTCCTATACTTTATAATAATGGCCCGGAAATACTAAATTAAGACGATTTTGGGCGATAAAAAATAACCTGGGTCCAATCTTGTGAACCAATGGGCTTCTTATCGTGGGCTCCTTACCTAAACTTCTTCAGTGTGGTTCAAGCTTAAAAAACCAAGTAACAATGTGTTGAGGGTTGGCGGCCCACGGCCAACCTGAACCCGGAAGGATAAATTAGCGAGGTTTTGGGCCACAGTTGGGTAGAATGTAGTACTATTTTCTAATAACCTCCTCACTGAAAATCCAATGTACTCAATATGTCGAGGGTCGGCAGTCCACCTTACCCGGCAGGCTAAATTTGCAAGGTTTTAGGCCAGTGTTGGGTCGAATGTGCAATCTTTTCGCTAGGTCCTGAGTGAAAATTCAATGTAGTTCGTACCCCATCCTCAAAAAAATGCAGTTGGTACCCTAAAAAATGTATACTCTGCTCACCACGAAAGGCTAATTAAGGGTTTTTATTTTGAAACAAGAATATGAGAAGTTTTTGTCCGAAGTGGGGTTGAAATATTCGTTTTCATAGGCTGAGTAGTAAAAATATATTGTACTGAAGGTTGATGGTCCACCTGACCTGGCTGTACCTACGCCGAGTCTGAAAGAATTAAGTTGGAAATGGAGAAAAGTGACCGATATTGCGCCTTATTATACATAGCGAACATAGAGAGGAACTTGGGTAGCGCAGGATTCGAACATGGAAAGTACTGGAGGGAGTTTGATTGATTGACATAAAATCGTGTCATATCAAGTCTTACAGCACGCAATCATCTTTTCAGCAAAGGATATATTTTGAGACGGTTTGGGTGGCTTTGAATCGTCCTAAGTGCCCAATCGATTTGATGTACTCAAAACCTTGTAATCATGTCATATAAATTGTTCGGCGATAGACACACGGTGGCCTTGACTTGCCCATCCGCAGACAGCTCGGGTAAGCACCAGCTTAAACTGATCACTCGAAGTTGTATGCTTCCGTACGATGAAATTAGTACATGCCGCAATTAGTGCCAACATGTGGCATTGTCATCATGCAAAAAGGCTCAGAATTCGCACATTTAGTTCACAGTTTCGAACACAATAATATAACCAGTTTGTAGACTAGCACAGATAGTACAATGTCAGCACATCGGAGCTTGACTTGTTCATGTCACATCAGATCTTGAGTTGTTCATTTCACACACAGAAGAATGAGCAAGGATACATCATGTATTTAACAAGTAATTTCACGGTAGCGCCAAAAGTATGCCATGTATCGAGATAATATGGGGTCTGCATAAACATTTTTTCTTTTTTTGGAAGGGTGTGCATTAACTCTTTTTTTTAGAATATCGACATAAACATTTGCGGCTATCATCCTAGGGCGTCTCGGCCTACTTTGGCGTACCGAGCCAAGATCAATTACGGCCTAGTTAAGGCCTGTTTCGTGGCCCTATAAGAAGCAGTGACCTACTTTTCCCTGTTCGCTAAGAGGAAAGAAGGAATATTCCTCTCAAAACACAAAGCTGCACGTGGTGCGATGGTTCAAAAAAATGCACGAGTCGCGTATATACACGCCAGTAACAGTACTGAAAACTATAGTACAGAAATCACGCTACGAAATAAGCACGGCTACATGGATTATACCGTGGAAGGCAATACTATATACAAAAGCATGGCAGGGCTCATATAAACTGATTCAAGTTGGCCACTAAAACCAGTGTACTAACAATCAACTGTTGAACCATGATGCAAAAAAAGATGACACAATGAAACACTAGAAAGATCCACAACTCAATCTAGGGACGGCACAACGAGTATACCACGCCTAAACTAGGCCTAAACCAAATTGTCACCTATTGCACACAGTTCCAACCATCTTTGGGAAGGCTGATAACTGTCACAGGCTCACCTTAAGTTGGCTGCAGGTTGCAGCGTTTAATGTGAGGGAATTGTATTCCGCGAAAGCTCATGTATGTTGTGTACACACAAGTTTTCCTCATGAATGGGAACAATGTGCCATCAGCAGCCATGCATCCACGTTTCTTCATCATCTTGTTAATGATTGGATAATTGAGACCGAGAAACAGAGAGTTGTCCCCCAGGCTATTAACCTGCCTCCAAACGATGACCCCTGGAGGTCCAGCAGAGCTAGGATCCTCTTCAAAAATGTAGACGCGAGAGGCAGGATATAGCCGTAGGTTAGTCCTATTTTGAGCATGAGGAATGATTTCACCCTCTTCGCCATGGGCAACCCCCATGCCATACATTGTAATTACGATCATCAAGCGTTCACCATCAGCCGATCAAGCGAGGAACCACATGCCTGGCCGATCATTCAGAATAGGTGATGGGATTACAAACAGAAGCTCCTTGTTTCCTGCAACATCCGAATTCGAGACAAAAAGTGCATTACTGGCATACATATCCTAACACCATCATTCTTCATTGTTCATGCTAACAGTGTGAATAGGCAAATCCTGACAATAATATTACTCAATAAATTAACAACATTAGGAATTGCATTTCTTACTCTGATATTCCGAATATTTGGATTTCTTGCTTATCTTAGTTTCCTAGTTGTTGTAAGTTTCAAAAGAGGAAGCGCCACTTTTTTTATATAGAGGCATGTCCACTTGAATCCTATAGGATTAGATGCCTATGGTATTTTGGATCAAGTGGTGTTTGATTGCACAGGAAAACCAAAGGAATTGTCCAAAGAGGTTGGAGTGGATGGAAATTTTCCTCCAAAATAGAGTGCAAAGGAATCCTTTGAAGGAATTCCTAAGGATTATACTCTTTCGAATCAAACAGCATTTTATAGAAAAAATCCTAAGGATCCAAATCCTACAAAAATCCTACACAATTCTTCTGAATCCCAAAGCAAAATCCAAAAAGGAAAGATTGGTGTCCTACAAAAATCCTATGTGATTCCTACAATCTGAGGAGGGCCTGAAAGTACAAACAGATAAAGAAACCTAGCTTCACTGTGTTGCGCTCACAATTGAGATGTTGGTTAATAATACCTTTCATATTTTGACAACGAACAAACTTAGTAGTGCAGGGACACCGTCATACACTATATTTTTGGAAGGCATATTACTGGTACTAATTCATTACTGGCAATGGTTAATTCATTTTTCTTAGGACATAAAGTGTGTGCTCATTCGGTCATATGAAAGGTAAAACATAAACAAGGTAGTTAAAGAACAACTTCACTGAATCACTCACAATGTATCATCATGGAACTAGAATTACCTTCCGATGGGGATCCCAGCAGTAGGTACAACCTTGACTTGTGACCGCAAAAATGAGGCCATTGTGTTCAATGGCATCATAGTATTGTTGTCTTCCAAGACCTGAATGCTCCAAACATCTCCAAACTTGGCTACCGCCTTCCAGGTAGGCGATTTCACCATCGAACAACGCGAGGAGCTTATAGTCTGTGTAACCCCCAGCTTCTATGGGCACTCTGCAGATTACGATCTTCAACAGCTCAAGAGATTCATCCAACGACTTATTGAACTTTTCTCCATACCTTCGGATTTGCCAAAAAAAACCTTTTGAAATGTGAATGAGTTCAGAAATGACTACATGTAACCCGGGGAACCCTGGCTGGCTCGTAGCATTACACGTTATATACTGGATGTGAGGTGGCTGCAATGTCATAAGTATCCGTCGATGGAAGGTCGATTACTCGATAGATGTAGATGTTCGCTAGGCACCAGGCCCCGTGCTAGTCCAGCGCGGCGAGCCAGTCACCGTTCATGCCAACCCAGAATTTTTCGTGCATGAAGGGCAGGATGGCGGTGCGCCAAGGATGGTCAAGGGGCACCACGTCATACACCGTGTTGTGCAGACGATGTACCCTTGTACCGTCATAATGCTCGTCGAACCAATAAGTAGGATGAGGCATCAGTAGGTAGGGTTCATTCAAATGGTGAAAAGTCCATTTCGTACCTTCGTTGTTGGCGATACGATCGGACAGTAGCTTGCAACATGCAGCTAGCCTGACGGTGCTAGAAATGTCCATACGCTGAACGATGAGGTCAACATCGTCCGCACTGAGTTGGTCCCACTTGCATCGCCCGCTGAGATTTGAATCGGCCATCATAGCCGGATGGATTTAGGCGGATGCCAAGTGCGGCTGGGGTTTTTTGTAGGAGGAGGGGAGCCTTAGAAGAGAGAGCGTGGGGGAGATCATGGGCGGAGTGGGGACTGGGGAAGAAGATGAAGAGGCAAAGAAAAAAACAAGGGAGGAGATTTTACTTGCTTGCTCTGTCTAGTCAACAGCAGCATCGAGGACACCACCGCCTAGACTTCACTGTATGTTAGACTAGCACGCCGCGCAACTAGTAATTTGATAGTACTCCTACTTACTACATATCAGAGGTGCATTATTGTCTAGTCACATCAGTTTGACCAGAGGGTTTTCTTTTTACAGCTTTCATTTCAATATAGTGTACTAGTATTTTCAACGGAAAATAGGAGGACGAACTACTACTAGTAGTAGTAGCCACGACATAGACACATGTACTTTCATCTTGTTCCCCTACATGCAGAACTCGTAGCACAGAACCAAAAATATGTATACCGGATATAATGCACAGTACGGCTGTGTCCGTGGTATTTTTGGCATGTTGCATGTGTTTATATATGTTCTAATACAAGGTACGTGGAATTACACGTGTACAGCATGCAACCGCGCAGCAAGATGAGAGACGTGCACGGACACCAGATTTTGCTCAAGTCAGGCAACATGCATGACTTTGTGTGGCTCTAATTCACTGACATGTGGGCCCTGTTAAGGTCGGCTCCACCTACCAGTGAGACTCTTCATGCACCATGCGCTTGGAGCCACTAGGTATGTCCATGACAGAAATTACAATTTGCAACTAGTTGCACCGACAACAAGCTGTTGCATGTGGCACTTCCAAGTTTTCATAACATATGAAATAAATCATGAACATAGATCATATTTATATAGTTCATCTATAAATTTCCATCCCAAAAAAATTAATAGTACATGACCTGGCCATCACAAAATGAACAAATGAGCACAAGATATTGTTTGCTTAGGTTTTTCCTTTTTCATTGACACAGGTCACAAAAGATCTTATTGTGGGACGGAATATTGTAGATGCACAAGATACAACATAGCCAATGTTCCGGATTTATTTCACATTTTTTGAGAACTCGAAAGTGCAGCAAATAATAAAGGGGTGTAGGCGCAACGAGTTGCAGAATATTCAACCCGCACTGACTAAAACTATGGCTTGCATACAGAAGGAGTTTGATCAAATCGCAGGCCTTGCATTACATTGCGGCGAAATGAGTGTTAGATTACGACAAGTTAACGGTTGAGGCCATACGATACAAATAAGACGAAGGAAATAATTCAAGATACGCAAATCCCTATTCCATATGATCTCCCTTAAACCGTTAATTATGCCGGTTCCAATCCTTCGCGTTGGCCAAGCTTGGGATGAACCACAATAGAGCCTGCCACCAATTCCAGCCAATGTTTTTTTTAGGGAAATTCCAGCCAATGTTGGTTGAGAAACCAATAGCGGCGCTTGAGTATTCAAACTGATGCGGCATATTTTAGGACAAAGATAAAATCCATCGAGACTAACTGCATGCGGCGAGGTGTATACACAGTTTCTCCTTGTTACATCTCCAGGGCCAAGTCCTATCGCGCCAACTGGAATGGTAATCGGATAGTTCAATCCAAGGAAGATAGAAAATGCTCCAAGGTCGAAAACCCTCCGCCATTGCCTCGATGGAAGTAACCTACTAGTGCTAATCGAGAACACATGGCAGCAAAACCCAGTAGAATAGGTGTGAATATTGCGTCTGTGATGATAACCAACATTTTCAGCCACAGGATAACCACCATAAGTAGTGTCATACGGCCTAGCACTAACGCCCATAGTATTGATCAGAATAAGGCTACCACCATCAAGAGATCTTGCTAACCACCACAGATTAGGACTGTACTCACGATTACCGTCTAATTCAGGTGACCTCGGAAGACGCATAAGACCTTGCAAGGAAAGCACATTCAGAGGTCAGCTGAGCAAAATTTGAATGATGAAGCTTGAAAATTTAAGGATGGAAATTTTACCCCATGCCCGAGGATCCCATGCATAAACATTGCCAATCTGAGTTACAGCATAGAAAACTCCATTGTGGATAATTGCATCACAGTAGCTGAACATGTTGAACTGGTTCTCAAGAACCATCCACATACCATGAGATGCATCAAGGAAGGCAATTACCGTGTCGAAGATGGCCAGGACAGAGAAATCCTTATAGTTCCTAGTAGCTATGGGAAATCGGCAAATGGCTATCTTCAGTAGATTCGTAGGCTGACCAGCCGCGATAAACTTAAGTACCTCAGGTGTGGCCTCAAAATCGAAGATCGCTGGTAGAGGAATCCGGCGACGAGTGAACACATTCACAAGCTCTCAGTTCTAGGCGAGGCCAACAGTGGCAATCCAATCTCCATGGGTGCCTGTCCAATTCTTACCCTCACAATCTGACATCACATCATTAGAGGAGGACCTGTCCAGCGGCATCAGCTTGCACAAGGTCCATCCGAACTTGTTTTGTGGCTTCTTCTTGCCCCTGCCGCAATAGTAGCTTCCCCTATAGAACTGCTTCATGCGATTGTCGCGGTAGAAGACAGTGTACTCACGCGATACCTCAGTTGAGTGAGAATGAAGAACACATGGGAGACCAAACGGATGAGATTTCGACAGGGCTGCACTATGTGTTGCTGAGTAAAGATAATGTTTGCAGCAGGCGACGAGGCTCACGATGGTGATGACGTCGCATCTAGCAGAGATTTCTTCAAGGGGGCCATCGGAAAACACCCTAGAAGTGTCACTGTCATCGATCAATTAGGCCATCCCAAGGAAGAGCTCGAGCAGGTGGGGGAGATGGCATTTGGTTTTGATTGGGGGTTTTGTAGGAGAGAGCGAGGTATTGATCAGAATAAGGCTACCACCATCAAGATATCTTGCTAACCACTACAGATCAGGACTGTACTCACGATTACCGTCTAATTCAGGTGGCCTCGGAAGACACACAAGACCTTGCAAGGAAAGCACATTCAGAGGTCAGCTGAGCAAAATTTGAATGATGAAGCTTGAAAATTTAAGGATGGAAATTTTACTCCATGCCCGAGGATCCCATGCATAAACATTGCCAATCTGAGTTACAACATAGATAACTCCATTGTGGATAATTGCATCGCGGTAGCTAAAAATGCTGAACTGGTTCTCAAGAACCATCCACATACCATGAGAACCATCAAGGAAGGCAATTACCGTGTCGAAGATGGCGAGGACAGAGAAATCCTTATAGTTCCCAGTAGTTGTGGAAACTCGGCAAATGGCTATCTTCAGTAGATTAGTAGGCTGACCAGCCGTGATAAACTTAAGTACCTCAGGTGTGGCCTCAAAATCTAAGATTGCTGGTAGAGGAATCTGGCGACGAGTGAACACATTCACAAGCTCCTAGTTCCAGGCGAGGCCAACAGTGGTGATCCAATCTCCATGGGCGCCTGCCCACTTCTTACCCTCACAATCTGGCATCACATCATCAGAGGAGGACCTGTCCAGCGACATCAGCTCGCACAAGGTCCACCCGAACTTCTTATGTGGCTTCTGCTTGCCCCTGCCGTAATAGTAGCTGCCCCTATAGAACTGCTTCATGCGATTGTCGCGGTAGAAGACATTGTACTCACGCGTTACCTCAATTGAGTGAGAGTGAAGAACACAGGGGAGACCAAATGGATGAGATTTCGACAGGGATGCACTATGTGTTGATGAGTAAAGATAACGTTTGCAGCAGGCGACGAGGCTCGCGGCGGTGATGACGTCGCATCTAGCAGAGATTTCCTCAAGGGGGGCATCAGAAAACACCCTAGAAGTGTCACTGTCATCGATCAATTGGGCCATCCCAAGGAAGAGCTCGAGCAGGTGGGGGCGATGGCATTTGGTTTTGATTGGGGGTTTTGGAGGAGAGAGCGAGGTATTGATCAGAATAAGGCTACCACCATCAAGAGATCTTGCTAACCACCACAGATCAGGAATGTACTCACGATTACCGTCTAATTCAGGTGGCCTCGGAAGACGCACAAGACCTTGCAAGGAAAGCACATTCAGAGGTCAGCCGAGCAAAATTTGAATGATGAAGCTTGAAAATTTAAGGATGGAAATTTTACTCCATGCCCGAGGATCCAATGCATAAACATTGCCAATCTGAGTTACAGCATAGATAACTCCATTGTGGATAATTGCATCGTGGTAGCTGAACATGCTGAACTGGTTCTCAAGAACCATCCACATACCATGAGAACCATCAAGGAAGGCAATTACCGTGTCGAAGATGGCCAGGACAGAGAAATCCTTATAGTTCCTAGTAGCTGTGGGAACTCGGCAAATGGCTATCTTTAGTATATTAGTAGGTTGACCAGCCGTGATAAACTTAAGTACCTCTGGTGTGGCCTCAAAATCGAAGATCGCTGGTAGTGGAATCCAGCGACGAGTGAACACATTCACAAGCTCCCAGTTCCAGGCGAGGCCAACAGTGGCGATCCAATCTCCATGGGCGCCTGCCACTTCTTACCCTCACAATCTGGCATCACATCATCAGAGGAGGACCTGTCCAGCAGCAGCTCGCACAAGGTCCACCCGAACTTCTTCTGTGGCTTCTACTTGCCCCTGCCGTAATAGTAGCTACACCTATAGAACTGCTTCATGCGATTGTCGCGGTAGAAGACATTGCACTCACGCGTTACCTCAGTTGAGTGAGAGTGAAGAACACAGGGGAGACCAAATGGATGAGATTTCGACAGGGATGCACTATGTGTTGATGAGTAAAGATTACGTTTGCAGCAGGCGACGAGGCTCGCGGTGATGACGTTGCATCTAGCAGAGATTTCTTCAAGGGGCATCGGAAAACACCCTAGAAGTGTCACTATCATCGATCAATTGGGCCATCCCAAGGAAGAGCTCGAGTAGGTGGGGGCGATGGCGTTTGGTTTTGATTGGGGGTTTTGGAGGAGAGAGCGAGTGGCAGCTGGCTTGGCGAGACGGAAAAAAGTCTATCAAACTGGGAACCAAAGCTGATCCTAAAGCGGCATGGCAGTGTTGGAGCGTGCCTGTATTGGTGTGCGAGTGGTAATCGCCATCACCGGGACGCTGGAGGTGAAGTGAGGATGGAGATCGAGGCAAAGAGAAATATGGAATGAAATAAAACCACATGTGCCTTCTTTCTCTCTGCTAAATCTACTGTGCCTGTCGAACTGGGCTACGGAGATGCTCCGAAAGCGGCATGGCGATGTTGGCGTGTGCTAAAGGTGGGCGAGTGGGGATCAGCGAGAAGATGGAGAGGAAGAGGACGGAGAGCAAAGGAAAATATAATAAATCGATTGCCGCCTACCGAGTGTGGTTTTTCTCTCTTCTCTGTGTTTCCTAGTGCCTATCGAGTAAATAGGTCACACCTTTCTAGGAGTAGTACAACATAAGCTAGCCTAGCACGGGATGGAGATGTACTTTCCTCTCAAATAAATGGTCATGGTAGAGAGACAGTTTAGAGTATACTCGGATCTCCTCTTGCCGAACATAATAATCCTTGGATCTTCTACATTCATCATCTTGTGCAGTCACATTTGGAACAAGTACTACTGTACTACTACTACTGTAACTAATAAATACATAAGGTTCCACCGGTAATTAAGGAACCAAAACTGGAATACTACTACTCTCGAACTCTTGTGTAGTACAACAACAAAATGCTCACAAAATGCGCTACCAGTACCATCTGTACACCCACACGCTGCCACCTCAAATAAGCTTGCCTGTCACACCGCCAATTTCCTCTCTCCTGTCAGCCTCTATGCCCCCATTACCGGACCCAAAATCGAACATCTCTCGGTTCAATAAACAAAATAGTCGACAATCTCTCAAAAAAATCAACCATCCACCAAAAGAAAATCCATTGTCTAATGCCTACCGTTCATTATGAACGGACGGTCGCAATTGCTCGAGCACCGCGCGGGAGTAGTAGTCGTCTGAGCTACTGGTTGTAGCTCCGCGAATGCACACGCCTGGAAGCGGCAGAAGAATTTATTCTCTGTCAGTGACGGAAGAAGATCGACGATTTACAGTACCAAATCAACAAGTCAGTGGCTTTATCCGTCTGACCAGTGAGAGCTGACACAACTGGTGAACAGCTTGAAGCGCATCGGAATAGGTGCCTTTGAGGAATACAGTACGTACACCTCCGTTCTGATTTAGGATGGTCACATAGTGCTAAATAACTTAGACTAGTAACTTGCATATGTACCTTCATCATAGTGGGTAACAACATGTGTGCAGTGTCACGCAAAGGCCTAATTAATTAAGTTGTACTCCCTCTGTTTAGAAATATAAGACGTTTTAGCTTTGTGAGTCAAATGTATCTAGACGTCTTTTAGTGTATGGTTTCGTAGAGGTTCAGAGTGAACCTATACACTAAAAGGCATCTAGATACATTCATTTCACAAAGCTAAAGCGCCTTATATTTCTGAACAGAGGGAATAGAATCATATACTACTAGTCTTGGTATGTGTGATGTTATGGTAACTAGCTAAGTTATTACGTCACTTTCTTTTTTCATTAATTAACTCTAAAAAGACATTTAATTCGAGACAAGTATCTACGCTTACTTGTAGTTGAAGTTTGTCAAGATGCAAAATCTTAGGAAGAAGTTGAACCTCTTGTCAAAACTCTCTGTGGTTTCTGATACGGAGTATATTAATTGACTGTCCGATGAGTGCCTCCAAAAGCTTTTTCTTAAAACTTTCAAAGCAACCTACAATTTACTTATAGTTCAAATTTGACCTAATTTTGATGAATCTACATAGAGTCATTCAAGTGGCGGAGTTAGCTAGGAAGTTTGAAAACTCGTAAAACATAGGAATCGTTAGTACAACATGTTGGTCCACTATATATACTAGTAAGTTTCACATGCCTTGCACGTGAGACTCAGATAGTAGACGTATGACATATCATCACTATATACAATTATAATTGATAAAGCACAAAAAATTATAAATTCGATCAACATCTATAAAGTATGGGTGTATATTTGGTCCTTGTACTTTGTATCATCATGTAGAAGTCAAAGATTATTAGCTACGTAACACATGAAATTTTTGATAACATGGTCTACAAAAACAAGGGAGAAGATTCTAGTATGATGGAGAAGTGTATTTTGAGGTTTGTGCATAGCATTCATTATGCCGAAGACTATCAATAGAATATTCTAGATGCTAGAATGGAAAAGAAGATCCAACGGCTAGAAAAGCTGGGATTCATGAGTCTTGATCCAATGGTCAACATTCAAAGTTATTCGTACACTATGTAGTGGTTTATAATGAAGACTATCAATAGAATCTTCAAGATGCTAGAATGGAAAAGAAGATCCAACGACTAGAAATGTTGGGATTCACAAGTCTTGATCCAACAGTCAATATTCAAAGTTGTTTGTACACTATATAGTGGTAAGATCATGTAGAAGTCAACGATTATTTGCTACTATTAGTTGAACATGAGACTCAGATAGTAGACGTATGACATATCATCACTATATAAAATTATAATTTGTAAAGCACAAAAAATTATAAATTTGATCAAGATCTATAAAGTATTGGTGTATATTTGGTCCTTGTACTTTGTATCATCATGTAGAAGTCAAAGTTTATTAGCTACCTAACACATGAAATTTTTGATAACATGGTCTAGAGAAACAAGAGAGAAGATTCTAGTATGATGGAGAAGTGTGTTTTGAGGTTTATGCATAGAATTCATTATGCCAAAAGACTATCAATAGAATATTCTAGATGCTAGAATGGAAAAGAAGATCCAACAACTAGAAATGCTGGGATTCACGAATCTTGATCCAACGGTCAATATTCAAAGTTATTCGTACACTATATAATGGTAAGATAAGATAAGATATCTCTATCTCTACTACTATAGTGGAGCAGTTTTGACTTGGATCCATAGAACCAGTCCTGACCATTGGTCTATTGGATCCAATGGTTTAGAGAAGCGGGATTCGTGTTGAGTAGTACCTAGAGCAAACTCCACCATGCATGTTCTAGAACCATCATGTCACCACCCCCAAAATTTCATAGCACAGTAGACTGTATTCTCTCTACTTACTACTATAATGGAGCAGTTTTGAATTGGATCCATAGCACTAATCATGACCATTGGGCTGTTAGATTCAATGGTTTAGAGCAACTGGATTCGTGTTGAATAGTACTCCCTCCGCCAAAATATAAGGCGCCTAAGGATTAGTCAAAAGTTAACATTTTTTAAGTTTGACCATTATTATACACAAAAAAATTAAAATTTAGAATACTAAATTAATATCAATAGATTCTCCATAAAGTATATTTTCTTAATATGTCCATTCAATATTGTAGATGTAGATATTTTTTTCTAAATATTTGGTCAAAGTTAGTAAGGTTTGACTTTTGACCAATCCTTAGGCGCCTTATATTTTGGGACGGAGCGAGGGAGTATAGACCTAGAGCAAACTCCACCATGTTCTAGAACCATCATGTCACCACCCCCAAAATGCATAAATTAAGTCTATTAATAATAACTATCTACAAATATTGAGAATACAACCTACTGTGCTTTGAAATTTTGGGTTTGGTGACATGATGGTTCTAGAACATGGTGGAGTTTGCTCTAGGTACTATTCAACAAGAATTCAACTGCTCTGAACCATTGGACCTAACATCCCAATGGTCATGATTGGTGCTATATATGGATCCAATTCAAAACTGCTCCATTATAGTAAATAGATATAGATAAAAAGCACCCTTAATAAGGCCTACTATGTGGCATCGGCTAAGGTTCACCTTATACATAGTGGAAACTATAAAGTATCTTTAAGCCTAAGGTGCACCTCAAGCTTGTGTGTTGACATAGAGAATAGAAAAATTATTTCCCCTCTCTCCTTATTTCATGTGATCATTTTCAAAAGGGGTTCAAAATTTTCAAGAGGCAAAATCTTAGTAGCTAGAAGTCGAATAGTCTCAACTGATATATTAATTGACCGCTCGATGGATACCCCCAAAAGCTTTTTACATAAAACTTTCAAACCAACCTACAATTTATTGCTTGTAGTTCAAATTTGACCTTTTATTTCGATACATCAACATAAAGTCATTAAGCAAGTGGACGGGGTTAGCTAGGAACCTTGAAAACTCATAAAACATGGGAATCGTAAGTAAACCACACTGGTCCACCTAGCTAATATGTCTAGAAGCTATAGTTTGACTTAATTTCCTTAAATGGATAATAAGTCACCGAAGTGCACGAAGTTAGCTAGGAATCCTAGTACTAAAAACTTGGGTATTATGTATAAGAAACCGTGGTCCAGTTTGTGTGATAATTGGGGCGGTTGCATTTTCTTTTAACCTTGGTAGGTCTCATAGGAGCGAGGTGCTTGAGAGTTAACACGGTCTTAACACTGTGTTTTGAGGTTCGCGCATACTAGCGTTTATCATGCTAAAGACTATCAGTAGAATCTTTCTAGATGCTAAGAATGGAAAAAAAGATCCAATGGTTAGCAATGTTTGGATTTGCCAGTCTTGGTCCAACTATTAATGTTCAAAGTTAATCTCTACACTATATATAGTGGTATGGTATTGTAAGAGATAGCAGACAAGATAAAAGATAAGATATGAAGTACTGCGAATGGCCGATCTAATGGTAGGTCTCGTAAGAGCGGGGTGCTTGCGAGTTAACACGGTGGGTAGAATTACAATTTACATTAAGGACCTCATAAAAAATGAAAATTGCATCCAAGTCCATGCATTTATCACAAGGACCCTGAAACCGAGTAATGAAGTACTATGTGTTTTGAGGTTTGCCATACTAGTGTTCATCATGCTAAAGACTATCAATAGAATCTTTATAGATGCTAAGAATGAAAAAGAAGATCCAACGGTTAGCAATGTTTGGATTTGCCAGTCTTGAGATCCAACGGTCAATGTTCAAAATAAGTTAATCCCTACACTATGTAATGGTGGTATATATGGTATTGTAAGAGATAAGAGAAAAGATAAAGATAAGATAAGAAGTACTATGAATGGCCGATCTCATAGTAGGTCTCGTAAGAGCTAGGTGCTCGAGTGGTCGGTGTAAGTACAAGTTACATCAAGGACCTCATAAAAATGAAAATTCCATCCAAGTCCGTGCATTTGGCACAAGGACCCTAAAACTGAGTAATAATGAAGTACTGCGTGTTTTGGGGTTTGCGCATATTAGTGTTCATCATGCTAAAGACTATCAGTAGAATCTTTCTAGATGCTAAGAATGGAAAATAATATCCAACGGTTAGTAATATTTGGATTTGCCAGTCTTGATCCAACGGTCAATGTTCAAAGTTAATCGGTTAGCAAAGTTTGACCTAATTTCATGAAATGGTGAGCAAAGTTTGACCTAATTTCATTAAATAGTTAGGATGCAAAATCTTAGCAAGATGATGAACCTGACGTCAAAACTCTCGGTGGTTTCTGATATATATTAATTGACCCTCCCCCTCGATGGGTACCTCCAAGAGCTTTTTCGTAAAAATTTCAAAGCAACCTACAATTTACCTGTCGTAGTCCAACTTTTACCTAATTTCGATAAATCGACACAAAACCATTCAAGTGGGTGAAGTTAGCTAGGAAATTTGAGAACTAATAAAACATGGGAAATCGTAAGTGCATCGTGTTGGTCTACTATATATGTGTGAAAACTTGGCTTGTGGCATTCAGATCCATAGTCTTTGGACTTTTTTTAGGGGAAAGAACAATCTAGTCATCACTCGAAAAATTAAGAATGTTCTTTCCTAAGATAGTTGGAAACTCACACTGGTGGCATTGTCTACTACAAGAATATGCACCTATATCTACCTCCAAAAAGACTTTTAAATCAAGAGGAATCTATTGCGCTTACTTGTAGCTAAAGTTTGGCCTAGTTTTGTTAAACTGGCAAGATGCAAAATCTTAGCAAGAAGTTGAATTTGTCATCAAAAATCTCGTTGGATGGTTTCTCATATACTAATTGTGACCTCCAAATGGGTACCTTCAAAAGCTTTTTCGTAAAATTTTCACAGTAACCTACAATTTACTTGTAGTAGTTCAAATTTGACATAATTTTGATAAATTGATATAAGGTCATTCAAGTGGGCGAAGTTAGGTAGCGAGTTTGAGAATTCATAAAACACAGGAAATCATAAGTACAATATGTTGGTCCACTATATATATATGTGTGTGTGTGAAAACTTGGATTTTGGCATTTAGATCGATATTCTTTGAACTTCCTTTACGAGAGAGAATAATCTTGACATCACTCAGAAAATTGAGAATGGTCTTTCCTGATAGTTGGAAACTCACACTGACGACATTGTTTACTACAAGAAGATGCACCCATCTACCTCCGAAAAGACATTTAATTAAAGAGCAATCTATCACGCTTACATGTAGCTCAATTCTGACTTAATTTTGTTAAATTGTCAAGATGCAAAATCTTAGAAAGAAGTTGAACCTATCATCAAAGCTCATAGTGGTTTCTGATATATTAATTCACCCCTCCCCCGAAGGGTACCTCCAAAAGCTTTTTCATGAAACTTTCAAAGCAACCTACAATTTACTTGTAGTTCAAATTCGACCTAAAATAATTTCGATAAATCGGGATAAAGTCATTCAAGTTGGCACAGTTAGATAGGAAGTTTGAAAGCACATAAAACATGGGTATCGTCAGTACAACATGTCGGTCCACTATATATATGCCTGAAAACCTGGATTGTGGCATTCAGATCCATATTCTTTGGACTGTCTTTACGAAAAATAACAACCTCGCTTGTCATCTCTCGGAAAATTGAGAAATGAATGTTCTTTTCTGATAGTTCGAAACTCACATCGACGATATTGTTTACTATATATTGATTTTTTCAATGAGTATACTATTTAATACTGTATATAGTTGGTCAAACTTTGTAACATTTGACTTTGACTAAACCTAATATGCTGAGTAATACTCCCTCCATTTAGAAATATAAGACGTTTCAGCTTTGTGAATCGAATGTATCTAGACGTCTTTTAGTGTATGGGTTCATAGAGGTTCAGAGTGAAACTATACACTAAAAGTCATCTAGATACATTCATTTCACAAAGCTAAAATGTCTTATATTTCTGAACAGAGGGAGTATTAAATAAATGGAGTATAGGATAAGATTAGGAAAACTGCATTTTTTAGAACCCTCACAAGCTTTTTCTTAGCATCACAGATCTAAATATTACATTGACACTGATGATTAAGCAAACTACAAACAGAGCAAACCCAAACACATACGGAGTAGTAGTACAACTTAACGACTTCTAGGGGGCCTCCGCGGTCTTCTCAGGCGACTTGGCAGCATCCTCCACGGGCAACTTGGTTGCATCCTCCGTGGTACCGTTGCCAAGCAGGGACTCGAGGATATTGGGCAGCACACTGCTATGCACAATGGTAACACCGGCCAGAAGCTTGCTGAGCTCCTCGTCGCGCATGATGCTAAGCATCACGTGCCTCGGGATGATGCGGATCTTCTTGCTGTCCTTTGCGGCTTGCTCGGTGAGCTCCAGCACCTCGGCGGTGAGGTACTCGAGAACGGCCACGTGGTAGACGGGAGCCCCGAAGCCTATGCGCTGGGAGTATCGACCCTCCTTGAGATAGCGCCCGATCTGGCAGACGAGGAAATGCAACCCGACCTTGACGGACCTCGACACCTGCTTCTTCTTGCGGCTTCCTGGTGCGAGACTACGACTTTGAGTGGCCAGAGCAGGATTCGGAAGCCGGCGACATGTCTTCTTTTTCTCCACGGCCTTTGTCGCTGCCACCTGGGTCTTCTTCTTCTTCCCATGGGGAGCTCCGGTCTTTGGAGCCATAGCTGCAAAGTCTAAGAGGAAGAAAGGTTAATTATGGAGGGCCAGTGAAGGTGCCCAGGTCCCTTGTATTGAAACTTTAACAGCGTCGTATTTACTGTTTTACAAGTATGAATTTTTAATAGGAGTACTACTAAAAGGCCGTGTGCATGTTTCCTTATTTTCTTTCACTTTTTTGAAACATGGTCAGATGTGTCAGCATGAAAATTCATACAAAGAAGTTGTATCTTTCAAAATAATAGTCGGTTTTCAGTATGACTGCGTGGGTACAATAATTAGTACTATATGAATTTCTGACAAATTTACAAGCAATCTATCACGCACTTGTAGTTCAAAATTTACCTACTTTGGTTTTATCGACAAAATTTCATTTAATTATGCAAGATTATCTAGAAGGCTTGAAAATTCATGAAACTTGTTAACCATGAAATATACTCTAGTTTGTGTGAAATTTAGTGTGTTGTGGCATTCAGAGCCATGCTCTTTGCCTTTTCTTTAAAAAAAATTATATGTGGCACTTCTAAAATAATTTAACAAAATTCTATACATAAAAGTTGAAAAGTCTAATTAACAACATTAGTATGCCATGCCAAGATGCACCCCGTCTACCCAAAATGGACACGACCTTTGTCATTATTTAACTTGAAACCCAAGTATGTTAGCACATCGCTGGTCATACTGTGAAGAACTGTTTTTAAACCTTGTCAAAATTCATGTTTATCATTTACGGAAGAGGACACCATACATAAGTGCTTAATATTTTTTATTGTATTTTTACTTTTCTTTAATTTATCCCAATAAACAGGACGAGTGATGCAGATATGACCTTGACATTGGTAACTTGGCTTAAAATGTGAACAATGTTCATACATGGTTATGACCATATTGTGTAGCAAGTTTTTCAAAAGTTGTCCAAATCCATGTTTGTAGTTTTCGTCCAAACAAGCACAAATATAAGAGGACACCATTTAAGTTTCAACTATATATCATTACCACCCCCCCTCCCGCAAAAAAAACTATGTATCATTTACGGAAGAGGACACATTGAAATAAGTATTTTCATATAGTACTAACATGCAGTGGAAATTATCTATATTTTGCTAGAATACAGTGAGTGCACTCTAAGCCAAATTATCCGGACGTACTTAATTACTAAAAACAAATCCTATCACTTGGAAATTGAAAAGCATTTTCCTAAAAGTTCGGAACTCTCATTGACAAGATTATTTACCAAAGCCAAGATGCTTCCTAGAATGAGATATAGTACACTGCCCGCCTCTTCTCTGGACGCCATTTAGTTTTGCACTCGGGCACGCTTCTTCGGGGGGGTAGGAAGAGACCTCCTTGTCGTCGTGCTCGGCCTCCTCCCCGTCATCGTCCTCGGCCTCCCCTATCGTCGTCTTCGGCCTCCTCCTCAAGGTCGACCGCAGACTCCTCCTCTTCCTCAGTCACATCTTCCGTCTTATCAGAGTCGCTCGGCGTTGGTGGTGGTGTCCCTTCGAAAAAGTGCTGCCAATGGCTATCTTCTTCATCAGAGGAGTCAGACAGTGGCGGCAGCCATGGCCCATCGACTGAGTCTAGGCTTCCAGGTGGAGTTTCGGGGCCTTTCCCATTTGTCAAGTCAATTGATGTGTTCTGGAGAGAGTTATCATACGACATTTTGGAAGGAAATAGAGAGAGATCGAGTTCTAAGCAACGATGGGTTGGGTGTTTTGGGTGAAACTAGGGGTGCATACTGTTGCAATTTATAATGTCTATTTATAGTCATGCTTGTGTTAATACCCTAAAAACTATCCCAAAATATCATAATTAGATTGTACCAGACTCGTCCTATCAACAAAAAATGATTATACCAGACTTGTCGGTTCTTGATTTTTCTCGGCCCAGAGAATTCAGGAGGCGCCCCGCTTTATCCAAAAATGAAGACAATCATGCAGATCCTGCTGAATTACTCAGTGCCTTTTACATCCTCCGTTAAAAATTAAGTGTCTATAGTAGTACATACTTATCTAGCTACAGTACTACTAGTATATGTATACTCTTCACAAAGTTGCGTCACCGAAATTGATTGATAGTGATATGGTTTGGGTCTCATCTTTTTCTGCACCGCTACATCTTAGACTAGAAGTATAATCATTGAGTGAAAGCTTACACAGGAAGGAAGGAGAAATGGAGAGGATAGTGGATGGATGGTGAGAGGGGGGCGAAGGAGAGAGAAAATCTACTACGTAGTAGTATGTGTACTAGTACCGCGTATCACGACCCATCGTAATATGTACTAACTTTTAGCTGAAGTTATATAGGAACCATGATCAACTACAATATGTGTGAAACCATTGGCTTGTTGCATTCTGAACCATATTATTTGGACTATCTTCACAAAAAAACATCACCATCCTCACTGGGAAAATTGAATTTCTTTTTTGCCTAATTGTTGAAAACTCCCACATGCAACAATGCTTACTATGCCAAGATGCACCCATCTACCAAACTATCATGGGAACTCTATCAAATTGTAAACTATGATGTTAACATGGCCTTGATGACCTTGGTAGTTCGGGTTGAAATAAACCCTATAATGTCCATACACATGCTAGGACAATATTGTGAAGCTATTTTTTGAAAACTTATCTAATCCCATGATTATAGTTTCCATGGCACGTGGTGCACAAGACATGATAGGACATCATGAATAAAACTTTTGTTTTATATTTTTTGTTTATTCAATGTGATCAATGTTTAAAACGGGTTCAAAATTGCCTTCCCTCCCGATGTTTGGCCTATCTTTTGAATAACTTTCCCTCCCGATGTTTGGGAAGCAAGTGAAAATTTCGAAAACTGGAAAACTTTGAATTTTTGGGCCGCCAAGGACCAAAGTGGTTTCCTTCCTATGTACTCCTCGTCCCTACTCCACACCAACGCGTGGCTGCCGAACACGCCAGAGACACAGAGCCGCCGTACCAAGGCACACATGCGCAGCGCCACGCTGTGGACTTGGGAGAGAGATCAGCCGGACCAGTGCGCATGGGGAAAGGGGAGGAGAGATAGAGCATAGGGAAGGAGAGAGAAAACACACGATTTGTTTTGCGTGCATAGGTCCTGAAATTTACTACTAGTAGAGTATACACTGTAAGGCCGCAGGATTACCTCGTGTCAGAAACCCATCATAACTTTGCTCTGACATGGAACCGCCTTCAACTTCTCTTCGCTGCTGCCCTCTTCCCCTACCAACGTTTTATTTTCTGAGCATCTAAAGTGTGTGGACAGAGGTGACCATATGTCTAAGCAAAGAAATATACTACTCCCGCATTGTGTAAAAAATCACACCTTAATAAGGCTTATATAGTAAACGTATGACATACCATCACTATATAAAATTATAATTAGTAAAGCACAAAAAAATATAAATTTTATCAACATCTATAAAGTATGGGTGTATATTTGGACCTTGTACTCTGTATCCTAATGTCTAGAATTCAAATATTTGAGGTTTGTGCATATCATTCATTATGCCGAAGACTATTAATAGAATCTTCTTGATGCTAGAATGGAAAAGAAGATCCAACGGCTAGAAATGCAGGGATTCGTGAGTCTTGATCCAACGGTCAACATTCAAAGTTATTCGTACACCATATAGTGATAAGATAAGATACTAGTAAGTTGCACGTGCCCTGCACATGAGGCTCAGATAATAAACGGCTGGCATATCATCACTATATAAAATTATAATAGGTAAAGTGGAAAAAATATAAATTTGATTAACATCTATAAAGTATGGGTGTATATTTGGTTCTTCTACTCTGTATCATCATGTGTAGAAGTCAAAGATTACTAGCTACCTAACACTTGAAATTTTTGGTAACATGGTCTAGAGAAACGAGGGAGAAGATGCTAGTATGATTGAGAAGTGTGTTTTGAGAGGTTTATGCATAGTGCATTCATTGTGTTGAAGGCTATCAATAGAATCTTCTAGATGCTAGAATGGAAAAGAAGATCCAATAGCTAGAAATGCTGGGATTCGCGAGCCTTGATCCAACGGTCAACATTCAAAGTTATCCGTACACTATATAGTGGTAAGATAAGATGTCTAAAAACATAGCTTGTGGCATTCAGATCCATACTCTTCAGACTGTCTTTTTTCAGAAAGGAACAATCTCGTCATCACTCGGAAAATTAAGAATGATATTTCCTGATATTTGGAAACTCACATCGATGACATTGTTTACTACAAGAAGATGCACCCGTCTACCTCCGAAAAGACAATTAATTCAAGAGCAATCTATCACACTTACTTGTAGCTCAAGTTTGATGTAATTTCGTTAAATTGTCAAGATGGAAAATCTTAGCAAGAAGTTGAACTTGTTGTAAAAACTATCGGTGGTGGTTTGTGATATATTAAATTAGCCCCCAATGGTTACCTCCAAAAAACGTAAAACTTTCAATGCAACCTACAATTTACTTCTAGTTCAAAATTGACCTAATTTCAATAAATCAACATAAAATCAATTTAAAGTAGGCAAAGTTAGCTATAGAAATAAGTTTGAAAACTCATAAAAGATAGGAATCATAAGTGCAACATGACGGTCCACTATATATATCTGAAAGCTTGGCTTGTGGCATTCAGGTCCATATCCTTCGGACTTTGTTTACGAAAATGAACAATAATCTCATCGTGACTCGGAAAATTGAGAATGTTCTTTCTTGATAGTTGGAAACTCACACCTGTGGTACTGATTACTACAAGAAGATGCATCCATCTACCTCCAAAAATACATTTAGTTAAAGAAAAATCTATCGCGCTTACTTGTAGCTCAAGTTTGAACTAATTTTTGTTAAATTGTCAAGATGCAAAATCTTAATTAGAAAGGAGTTAAAAACTTATTGTCAAAACTCTCGGTTGGTTTCTGATATATTAACTGAGCCCCCAATGGGTACACCTCCAAAAGTTTTTTGTAATTCTTTAGAAGAAACCTACAATAATTTACTTGTTGTAATTCAAATTTGACCAAATTTCAATTAATATAGGCATGAAGTCATTCAAGTGGGTCAAAGTTAATTAGCTATATAGGGAGTTTGATGTAACACCCTCGAAACGGCCCTATGCAAGTTTTAGCCCTTTCTGCCAAAACCCGCATAGAAACGATTCAAGGACGCCCACCAGGCACTTTCATGAGGGTGGAAAATGAAGTAATACCATTACACAACGGTCCTCGATGGGACCCACAGAACAGATATATATATACAACAGCGACTCAACGACTCAAGAATATAGATATACAATACAAAGATCCAAATCACCTTGAAATCGATACAACGTCCGAGTACGGACAAGAAGAAAATTGGGCTAAGATCCCTGAAGAATAACCAATGGCGTCCATAACCCTGACCAGGCTAAGCCGGAAGGGTAACCCTGCTAACAACATCGATCTCAAACCTGCTAAAAGAAAAGGGGCGCCGACAAAGGGCAAAGGAAAAAGAGGAGCGTCAGTACTGAGGCCAGTACACGGCGAGGCTAGAATTCGGCGGCTCTCACCTACATAGGTATGGTGGACTGAAGCGGCAGCGCAACAACACTAAACAACCTATAGAGACTCGGCAAAACTGGCGGCTATTAGAGAGGGATAAGAAAGACCTATTCGGATCCAACCTAATACTAACACCAAACATACCCATTAAGGCATTTCCCCCTCGAGACCAAATGAGGAAGTCAAACCGAGGAACTCACATGGTTGGCAGTTTTATTCATTCCATTATAGTTGAAGCACTTACTAGTCAGATATAGATAGCATGAGTCATCCCAATATCATAAGTAGTGGTCAATTTTAGTTAACATTCTGTTGTAGTTGGAACATTTACTAGTCAGATATAATTGTCCTGAGGAATCCCAAAACCCAGCAGTTGTTGGCACTTTTATCACATTCCATTGGAGTTGCAATACTTACTAGGCAGGTATAGTATGACACAGATCACCACAGATCCACCAGTTGTTGGCATTTTTATTATCCATTCCATTGTAGTGAAGCTGAATTACTAGTCACATATTAAGTCAAATTTATAGCACTACTTTAGTTATGCTTATCTATGATCGAGATACTGTGCTCCAAGTCGTCCATAACCGCGGACACGGCTTTCAGAAAGTTTTACCCTGCAGGGGTGCACAAATAGCAACACACACTCGATCAACCTCGGAAAAACCAACTCAAAACCCAACGAGGCTTTCACGACAAAGCGATCATAGGATTCATAAAATATTTCAGGGGGCCACCCCACTAAGCTACCCGCAACGAAGTTGGCCGGCTTCGGAATGGACCCAGGGTTTGCGACGACGGCTGTAAACGACTAGGAACCCAAAAGTGTGACTGGGCTTGTCGATACCGCGAAATCGTGGCGTGATCCAAAACAGTACAGGTGCTCCACGCACAATCTTAAATAAAGCAGTAAAGCATGACATAAGTACAGGATAGTAATAAAACCTCAAACTAGTTTGTGGCCCCAAGAAATAGAAATGAATCAAGCTCTGGCTCAGGGGGTCCATAAGGCCTCCCGGATGTGGATAGTGCGAAAAATCAAGGAACAGGTATCAAGTACTCGGGGTCCTACGGGACACAAGTGAGCGTGGAAGAACCAAATAACATCTATTGCCCACCGATGCCTCTGCATTAGTTATATCTAGCATTTTAATGGTTGTATTTAAAGTCATGATCATCTCCACCATAAACATCTGCCAACATTCCAACAACTGTGGTACTTGACAACACAAGATCGCACCTGAGCAAGCAACTACGACTCGCAAGGCCAGCTATCTACCAAACAACAGGTATTAGGAGGTGTCCATGGCAATATAGAGGCTGCACGGGATATAACTGGTGTACGGAACTAAAGCATTGCGACACGGATAGCAGTAGATCAACAGGAGGAAATAAAGACTATAAATGCAAAATAGGTAGAAGGGGAAGAGATGCTCGCCTAGGAAAACACTGCCGAAGGATCAAAACCGGAGAACTTTTTGATACTCGCATACACTCATCGGCCTAATCCGCGAAGAAGCAAACACTAGAAGAAACACCGGATGCAATATTTAATACTACGGCAAAAGATCTGGCATGCTTATGATATGATGCATGGCATGGCACAGATGCGGTGCAATTAGGCAATATTAAGCGGAACCGGGGTCCCGATAATTAATTACACGGTTCAAGTTATTTAGATACCCCGCAATTTAAATGTTGTATTAACAAGACAAAACATGGCATCGGTTCGCTAACCCAATTTAAATGGTGTCCGGAATAAGACAAAGATATCCCGCATATAGACTTCATATTTAATTATGCGGTGAATCGGCATAATGCCCCAAACCACAGACAGGTATGCATGCATGAAAAAATTAATATGCGACAAATGCTAATGTCATATTATAAAAATATGGGCTTAGGGTCACACATCTGGGTTCGGAAGATCTTGGGCTCCGAGGGGTGAGGGGTTCGACAGGGTTGGACGAGATCGGGGGATGGAATCGGGATTGTTCTCGGACAACGGAAGGAGAGATTGGCATTTTGGGAAGAAGGACTTGGCGCGCCAGGGTTCGGTCTTCGGATCCCGGGAAGGAGGTCTTGCGGTTTTCCGTGAAGGCGATCTTGACGCCGGTGCCCGTGAAGTAGATCTTGTTGTTCCGTGTGGATCTTGTCGATTCCATGTCGACGGCCTTGGCGCTCCGGACCGGTCTTCGGGTCCAGGAAGAAGAGCTTGAGGGTCCACGTCGAAGAAGGACTCGGGGTTGCCGAACTCCATCTCAACCATCATCGCGGCGTCGGTCGACGGAACATAAGTAGATCCTGACGTCCATGTCACGGTATCGAATAGGTGGATATCTTGTCGGAGGGACGGTCTTGGCGTCTTAACCTCGCACGGGATATGGTTCCTTTTTGATCTTGGACAGCAAGCGTTTCAACCGAATCACCATATTTTCCTACGGAGGATCGGGCAACACCATCTCTCCAAAACGAACATAGACACACGCTGCGGATACTACTTGGGCGCCAGTGCCCGGCACACGAGGTCGTCGAGGACAACTTGAGGCGGCCTGGCGTTGTACAGAGGCCGAGGCCACAGACGTCCGTGTCGCGTGGGACGAGGACAAGGCGGAGGGCGCCCTCGGCGGCGGACCGAGGCGAGGCAGAGGTTGCAGCGGCGGCCCGGCGGGGAAGGGCGTGATGCGGAGGCCCTGGGTGGCGGGGTGCGGAGGAAGGAGGCGGTGGCGGTGGTGCCCGTCCCTGGTGGCGGCGCTCGGCGGGGCCGCGGGGCGGTGCTCGCGTGACAGGGAGGAGGGCGGCCGCGGGGTCCTGGCAACGGGAGCATCCGCGCTGCGCAGCGACCGACGACGAGGTTGGGGGCGAACTCGCGAGGCCAGGGTGATGAGGCGGGGTCGGGCCCTGGCCGGCTACAGGGCGGCGGCCGGAGGCGAGAGGGAGGCCGGCGCTAGTGAGGGAAGGAAGCGGCGGCGGTGGGCGAAGCCGCGCGGCAGCAGGCCCGCGGGGAGCTCGAGGTCAGGCAGAGCGGGGCGGACGGGTGGCCGTCCGCAGCGGCGGCGGCGGGGAGCGGGAGTTGGGGAAGGAAACAAGGTGGAGGGGCGAGACACGCGCGGGATGAGGCGCATGGGGACGCGGGGCCAGGGGTGGGCGACGTGGAGGATTGGGTCGGGGGAAACGGGCAGGTGGTGATCGGTGGGATCGAGGCAGGGCGTGGGCGGTCGGTGGGGTGGGACCAGGGGACGAGCAGGTGGAGGTGTGGGGTGCGTGTCCACTGGGTGGACCGGGTCGGCTGCTGCGCACCGTGTGCGTGCAAGTGCGTGGGAGTGCGGCAGGTGGGCTGAGGTGGCGGCCGGGGAGTGGTTCGGTGTGCGTGGCGTTGGGCGGGAGTTGGCGGGGTGAGGCGCACGCGCGTGCAAGTGGGGCTGGCGGCGGCTGGGTTAGCTAGGGCTGGCGGTAGGTTGGGTTAGGGTTAGCTGGTTTAGGTTAGGGTTTGGTCAGGGTTGGGCCGGGGTAGTAGCTGGCTAGCTGGGCCACTGGCCTGGCTGGCTGGCTCCCCCGGTAAAAATATAGTTTTATTTATTTATTTGTTTTGTTTTATTTAAAAGACCTTTTGTAAATTATTTTTAGACAAAACAAAAATATCCAGAAGAGACCAGGGTTTTGATTTGAAATTAAAGACGGGGGTATTTAGAAAACAAAGGTAGGTTTTTTGAAAATAGTTTTAGGCAAAACCATGCATGATGACATGACGATGCTCAAATACAACGTGGCATGATGACATGAGCATGCGGTCATGATGATGCAATGCACAAAAACAACACGATTTTCTAGTAGTGGTTTTTGCGGGATGCCACATTTGAGAACTCATAAAACATGGGAATCATAAGTAAAACACGTTGGTCCACTTAATATGTCTAAAAGCTTGGCTTATGGCATTGAGATCCATATTCTTCAGACTTTCTTTACATAAAGTAACCATCTCGTCATCACTCGGAAAAGAGAGGATTTTCTTTCCTCATAGTTACAAACTCACACCGACAACATTGTTTACTAGAAGAAGATGCACCCATCTACCTACGAAAATACATTTAATTCAGGAGCAATCTATCGCGCTTACTTGTAGCTCAAGTTTGATCTAAATTTTTTAAATCAAAAAGAAGTCATTGAAGTGTGCAAAGTTTGCTAGGAAGCTTGAAAAATCCTAGTACTAAAAACTTGGGCATTACGTATAAGAAACCATTGGTCCAGTTTGTGTGATAATTGGGGTGGTTGCATTTTATTTTAACTATGGTAGGTCTCGTAGGAGAGAGGTGCTTGAGAGTTAACACAATTGATGGAAGTACAACTTACATCAAGGACCTCATAAAAAATGAAAATAGCAACCAAGTCCATCCATTTAACACAATGACCCTAAAACTAAATAATGAAGTGTGTGTGTTTTGAGGTTTGCGCATACTAGCGTTCATCGTGCTAAAGACTATCAATAGATTCTTTCTCGGTGCTAAGGGGAAATAGAAGATCTAATGGTTAGCAGTGTTTGGATTTTCCAGTCTTCATCCAGCGGTCAATGTTCAAAGTTAATTCGTCTACTATACAATGGTGGTATGGTATTGTAAGAGATAAGACAAGATAAAGATAAGATAAGAAGTACCACGAATGGCCAATCTAATGGTTGGTCTCGTAGGAGCGAGGTGCTTGAGAGTTAAGACGGTCAATGGAAGTACAAGTTACATCAAGGACCTCATAAAAAATGAAAATTACATCCAAGTCCATGCATGCATTAGCACAAGGACCCTGAAACGAAGTAATGAAGTGTGTGTTTTGAGGTTTCTGCATACTAGCGTCCATTGAGCTAAAGACTATCGGTATAATCTTTCTAGATGCTAATAATGGAAAAGAAGATCCAACGGTTAGCAAAGTTTGGACTTGCTAGTCTTTATCCAATGGTTAATGTACAAATTTTTAATTTGCTAGTATTGATCCAACGGTCAATGTTCAAAACGGGTTCAAAATTGCCTTCCCTCCTGATGTTTGGCCGATCTTTTGATTAACCTTCCCTCCCGATGTTTGGGAAGCAAGTGAAAATTTCGAAAACCGGAAAACTTTGAATTTTTGTGCCACCAAGGACCAAAGTGGTTTCCTTCCTATGTACTCCTCGTCCCTACTCCACACGAACACGCGACTGCCAAACACGCCAGAGACACAGAGCCATCGTACCAAGGCACACATGCGCAGCGCCACGCTGTGGACGAGGGGAGAGAGATCAGTCGGACCGCTGCGCAAGGGGAAAGGGGAGGAGAGATGTAGCATAGGGAATGAGAGAGAAAACACATGATTTGTTTTGCATGCATAGGTCCTGAAATTTACTACTAGTAGAGTGTACACTAGTAAGGCTGCAGGAGTACCTCGTGTCAGAAACCCATCATATATTTTCTCTGACATGGAACCGCCTTCAACTTCTCTTCCCTGCTGCCCTCTTCCCCTGCCAACGTTTTATTCTCTCAGCATGTACATCGCGTGGACAGAGGTGACCATATGTCTAAGCAAATAAATATACTACTCCCGCATTGTGTAAAAAAGCACACCTTAATAAGGCTCAAATAGTAAACGTATGACATATCATCACTATATAAAATTATAATTGGTAAAGCACAAAAAATAATAAAATTGATCAACATCTATAAAGTATAGGTGTATATTTGGTCCTTGTACTTTGTATCATCATGTGTAGAAGTCAAAGATTACTAGCTACCTAACACTTGAAATTTTTGGTAACAAGGTCTAGAGATACAAGGGAGAAGATTCTAGTATGATTGAGAAGTGTGGTTTGAGTGGTTTATGCATAGTGCATTCATTTTGTTCAAGACTATCAATAGAATCTTCTAGATGCTAGAATGGAAAAGAAGATCCAACAGCTAGAAATGCTAGGATTCACGAGTCTTGATCCAAAGGTCAACATTTAAAGTTATTCGTACACTATATAGTGGTTTGTAATGAATACTATCAATAGAATCTTCAAGATGCTAGAATGGAAAAGAAGATCCAACGACTGGAAATGTTGGGATTCGCGAGTCTTGATCCAACGGTCAATATTCAAAGTTGTTTGTACACTATATAGTGGTAAGATCATGTAGAAGTCAACGATTATTAGCTACTGGTAAGTTGCACATGAGACTCAGATAGTAGACATATGACATTTCATCAATATATACAATTATAATTGGTAAAGCACAAAAAATTATAAATTTGATCAACATCTATAAAGTATGGGTGTGCATTTGGTCCTTGTACTTTGTATCATCATGTAGAAGTCAAAGATTATTAGCTACCTAACACATGAATTTTTTTTGATAACATGGTCTAGAGAAACAAGGGAGAAGCTTCTAGTATGACGAAGAAGTGTGTTTTGAGGTTTGTGCATATCATTCATTATGCCGAAGACTATTAATAGAATCTTCTTGATGCTAGAATGGAAAAGAAGATCCAACGGCTAGAAATGCAGGGATTCGTGAGTCTTGATCCAACGGTCAACATTCAAAGTTATTCGTACACCATATAGTGGTAAGATAAGATACTAGTAAGTTGCACGTGCCCTGCACATGAGGCTCAGATAATAAACGGCTGGCATATCATCACTATATAAAATTATAATAGGTAAAGTGGAAAAAATATAAATTTGATCAACATCTATAAAGTATGGGTGTATATTTGGTTCTTCTACTCTGTATCATCATGTGTAGAAGTCAAAGATTACTAGCTACCTAACACTTGAAATTTTTGGTAACATGGTCTAGAGAAACGAGGGAGAAGATTCTAGTATAATGGAGAAGTGTATTTTGACAGGTTTATCCATAGTGCATTCATTGTGTTCAAGACTATCAATAGAATCTTCTAGATGCTAGAATGGGAAAGAAGATCCAATGGCTAGAAATATTTGGATTCGCGAGTCTCAATCCAACGGTCAATATTCAAAGTTATTTGTACACTATATAGTGGTAAGATAATATGTCTAAAAACATGGCTTGTGACATTTAGATCCATACTCTTCAGACTGTATTTACAGAAAGAAACAATCTCGTCATCACTCGGAAAATTAAGAATGATATTTCTTGATATTTGGAAACTCACATCGACAACATTGTTTACTACAAGAAGGTGCACCCATCTACCTCCGAAAAGACAATTAATTCAAGAGCAATCTATCGCATTTACTTGTAGCTCAAGTTTGATCTAATTTCGTTAAATTGTCAAGATGCAAAATCTTAGCAAAAAGTTGAACTTGTTGTAAAGACTATTGGTGGTGATTTGTGATATATTAAATCAGCCCCCAATGGTTACCTCCAAAAACGTAAAACTTTCAATGCAGCCTACAATTTACTTGTAGTTCAAAATTAACCTATTTTTTATAAATCGACATAAAATCAATTTCAAGTGGGCAAAGTTAGCTATAGGAATAAGTTTTAAAACTCATAAAAGACGGGAATCATAAGTACAACATGAGGGTCCACTATATATGTCTGAACGCTTGGCTTCTGGCGTTCGGGTCCATATCCTTCAAACTTTGTTTACGAAAATGAACAATAATCTCATCATCACTCGGAAAATTAAGAATGTTCTTTCCTAATAGTTGGAAACTCACACCTGCGATACTGATTACTACAAGAAGATGCATCCATCTACCTCCAAAGAGACATTTAATTAAAGAAAAATCTACCACGCTTAATTGTAGCTCAAGTTTGAGCTAATTTTTCATTAAATTGTCAAGATGCAAAATCTTAATTAGAAAGGAGTTAAAAACCTATTGTCAAAAGTCTTGGTTGGTTTCTGATATATTAACTGATCCCCCAATGGGTACACCTCCAAAAGTTTTTTCAATTCTTTAGAAGCAACCTACAATAATTTAGTTGTTGTAGTTCAAGTTTGACCAAATTTCGATAAATATAGGCATGAAGTCATTCAAGTGGGGAAAAGTTAATTAGCTATATAGGGAGTTTGAAAACTCATAAAACATGGGAATCATAATGTAAAACACGTTGGTCCACTTAATATGTCTAAAAGCTTGGCTTATGGCATTGAGATCCATATTCTTCAGACTTTCTTTACCTAAAATAACCATCTCGTCATCACTCGAAAAACTAAGGATTTTCTTTCGTCATAGTTAGAAACTCACACCGATTATATTGTTTACTATAAGAAGATGCACCCATCTACCCACGAAAATACATTTAATTCAAGAGCAATCTATCGTGCTTACTTGTAGCTCTAGTTTGATCTAATTTCGTTAAATTGATAAGAAGTCACTGAAGTGTGCAAATTTGCTATGAAGCTTGAAAAATCCTAGTACTAAAAACTTGGGCATTACGTATAAGAAACCATTGATCCAGTTTGTGTGATAATTGGGGTGGTTGCATTTTCTTTTAACTATCATAGGTCTCGTATGAGAGAGGTGCTTGAGATTTAACACGGTCGATGGAAGTACAACTTTCATCAAGGACCTCATAAAAAATGAAAGTTGCATCCAAGTCCATCCATTTAACACAATGACCCTAAAACTGGATAATGAAGTGTGTGTGTTTTGAGGTTTGCGCATACTAGTGTTCATCGTGCTAAAGTCTATCAATATAATCTTTCTCGATGCTAAGGGAAAATAGAAGATCTAACGGTTAGCAATGTTTTGATTTGCCAGTCTTGATGCAGCGGTCAATGTTTGAAGTTAATTCGTACACTATAAAATGGTGGTATGGTATTGTAAGAGATAAGACAAGATACAGATAAGATAAGAAGTACCGTGAATGGCCGATCTAATGGTTGTTCTCGTAGGAGCGAGGTGCTTGAGAGTTAAGACGGTCAGTGGAAGTACAAGTTACATCAAGGACCTCATAAAAAATGAAAATTGCATCCAAGTCCATGCATGCATTTAGCACAAGGACCCTGAAACTGAGCAATGAAGTGTGTGTTTTGAGGTTTGCGCATACTAGCATCCATTGTGCTAAAGACTATCGGTAGAATCTTTCTAGATGCTAATAATGGAAAATAAGATCCAACGGTTAGCAAAGTTTGGATTTGCCAGTCTTGATCCAACGGTCAATGTTCAAAGTTTGGGTTTTCCAGTCTTGATCCAACGGTTAATGTTCAAAACAGGTTCAAAATTGCCTTCCCTCCTGATGTTTGGCCAATCTTTTGAATAACCTTCCCTCTCGATGTTTGGGAAGCAAGTGAAAATTTCGAAAACCGGAAAATTTTGAATTTTTGTGCTGCCAAGGACCAAAGTAGTTTCCTTCCTATGTACTCCTCGTCCTTACTCCACACCAACACGTGGCTGCCGAACACGCTAGAGACATAGAGCCGCCGTACCAAGGCACATGTGCACAGCGCCATGCTATGGACGAGGGGAGAGAGATCAGCCGGACCGGTGCACGAGAGGAAAGGGGAGGAGAGATGGAGCATAGGGAAGGAGAGAGAAAACGCACGATTTGTTTTGCGTGCATAGGTCCTGAAATTTACTACTAGTAGAGTGTACACTATAAGGCTGCAGGAGTACCTCGTGTCAGAAATCCATCATAACTTTGCTCTGACATGGAACCACCTTCAACTTCTCTTCGTTGCTGCCATCTTCGCCTGCCAACGTTTTATTCTCTCAGCATGTACAGCGCGTGGACAGAGGTGACCATATGTCTAAGCAAAGAAATATACTACTCCCGCATTGTGTAAAAAAACACCTTAATAAGGCTCAGATAGTGAACGTATGACATCTCATCACTATATAAAATTATAACTAGTAAAGCACAAAAAATTATAAATTTGATCAACATCTATAAAGTATGGGTGTATATTTGGTCCTTGTACTTTGTATCATCATGTGTAGAAGTCAAAGATTATTAGCTACCTAACACTTGAAATTTTTGGTAACATGGTCTAGAGAAACGAGGGAGAAGATTCTAGTATGATGGAGAAGTGTGTTTTGAGAGGTTTATGCATAGTGCATTCATTGTGTTCAAGACTATCAATAAAATCTTCTAGATGCTAGAATGGAAAAGAAGATCCAACGGCTAGAAATGCTAGGATTCGCGAGTCTTGATCCAATGGTCAACATTCAAAATTATTCATACACTATATAGTGGTAAGATAAGATAAGATAAGATAAAATTATGTAGAAGTCAATGCTTATTAGCTACGAGGGAGAAGATTTTAGTTTGATGGAGAAGTCTGTTTTGAGGTTTGTATATAACATACATTATGCTGAAGACTATCAATAGAATCTTCTAGATGCTATAATGGAAAAGAAGATCCAACAGCTGGAAATGTTGGGATTCCCGAATCTTGATCCAACGGTCAATATTCAAAGTTATTCATACACTATATAGTCGTAAGATAAGATATCTCTATCTCTACTACTATAGTGGAGCAGTTTTGAATTGGATCCATAGCACCAATCCTGACCGTTGGGATGTTGGATCTAGTGGTTCAAAGAAGCTGGATTCGTGTTGAATAGTACCTAGAGAAAACTCCACCATGCATGTTCTAGAACCATCATGTCACCACCCCCAAAATTTCATAGCACAGTAGACTGTATTCTCTCTACTACTATAGTGGAGCAGTTTTGAATTGGATACATAGCACTAATCATGACCGTTGGGCTGTTAGATCCAATGGTTCAGAGCAACTGGATTCGTGTTGAATAGTACTCCCTCCGCCAAAATATAAGGCGCCTAAGGATTAGTCAAAAGTCAATATTTTTTAAGTTTGACCATGATTATACACAAAAATATAAAAATTTAGAATACTAAATTGATATAAATAGATTCACCATAAAGTATATTTTCTTAATAATATGTCCATTCAATATTGTAGATGTAGATATTTTTTTCTAAATACTTGGTCAAAGTAAGTAAGGTTTGACTTTTGACCAATCCTTAGGTGCCTTATATTTTGGGACGGAGGGAGTACAAATCTAGAGAAAATTCCACCATGTTCTAGAACCATCATGTCACCACCCCCAAAATGCATAAATTAAGTCTATTAATAATAACTATCTACACATATTGAGAATACAACCTACTGTGCTTTGAAATTTAGGGGTTGGTGACATGATGGTTCTAGAACATGGTGGAGTTTACTCTAGGTACTATTCAACACGAATCTAGCTGCTCTGAACCATTGGACCTAATAGCCCAACGGTCGGGATTGGTGCTATATATAGATCCAATTCAAAACTTCTCCATTATATTAGTAGATATAGATAAAAAACACACCTTAATAAGGCCTACTATGTGGCATCCGCTAAGGTTCACCTTATACACAGTGGAAACTATAAAGTATCTTTAAGACTAAGGTGAACCTCAAGCTTGTATGTTGACCATAGAGAATAGAAAAATCATTTCCCCTCTCTCCTTATTTCATGTGATTGTTTTCAAAAGGGGTTCAAAATTTCCAAGAGGCAAAATCTTAGTAGCTAGAAGTCGAACAGTCTCAACTGATATATTAATTGACCGCTCGATGGGTACCCCCAAAAGCTTTTTACATAAAACTTTCAAACCAAGCTACAATTTATTGCTTGTAGTTCAAATTTGACCTTTTATTTCGATACATCGACATAAAGTCATTCAATAAGTGGACGGGGTCGGCTAGGAACCTTGAAAACTCATAAAACATGGGAATCGGAAGTAAAACACATTGGTCGACCTAGCTAATATGTCTAGAAGCTTGGCTTATGGCATTGAGATCCATATTCTTCGGACTTTCTTTACGGAAAAGAATCATCTCGTCATCACTCAGAAAACTGAGAATTTTCTTTCCTGGTTGTTGGAAACTCACACCGACGACATTGTTTACTACAAGAAGATGCACACATCTATCTCCGAAAAGACAATTAATTCAAGAGCAATCTATCACACTTACTTGTAGCTAAAGTTTGACTTAATTTCGTTAAATTGATAAGAAGTCATTGAAGTGCACAAAGTTAGCTAGAATCCTAGTACTAAAAACGTGGCTATTACGTATAAGAAACCCTGGTCCAGTTTGTGTGATAATTGGGCCGGCTGCATTTTCTTTTAACCTTGGTAGGTCTCATAGGAGCGAGGTGCTTGAGAGTTAACATGGTCGGTGGAAGTACAAGTTACATCAAGGACCACATAAAGAATGAAAATTGCATCCAAGACCATGCATTTAGCACAAGGACCCTGAAACTAAGCAATGAAGTATTGTGTTTTGAGGTTTGCGCATGCTAGCGTTCATTGTGCTAAAGACTATTAGTAGAATCTTTCTTGATGCTAAGAATGTAAAAGAAGATCCAACGGTTAGCAATGTTTGGATTTGCCAGTCTTGATCCAACTATTAATGTTCAATGTTAATCTCTACACTATATGTAGTGGTATGGTATTGTAAGAGATAAGAGACAAGATAAATATAAGATAAGAAATACTGTGAATGGTCGATCTAATGGTAGGTATCATAAGAGGGAGGTGCTTGAGAGTTAACACGGTCGATGGAAGTACAAGTTACATTAAGGACCTCATAAAAAATGAAAATTGCATCCAACAAGTCCGTGCATTTAGCACAAGATGTGTTTTGAGGTTTGTGCATACTAGTGTTCATCGTGCTAAAGACTATCAGTAGAATCTTTCTAGATGCTAAGAATGGAAAAGAAAATCCAACGGTTAGCAATGTTTGGATTTGCCAGTATTGATCCAACAGTCAACGTTCAAATAAGTTAATCCCTACACTATGTAGTGGTGGTATGCATGGTATTGTAAGACATAAGAGACAAGATAAAGGTAAGATAAGAAGTACTGTGAATGGCCGATCTAATGGTAGGTCTCGTAGGAGCGAGGTGCTTTGAGATTTAACACGGTGGGTAGAATTACAATTTACATCAAGGACCTCATAAAAATGAAAATTGCATCTAAGTCCATGCATTTAGCACAAGGACGACCCTAAAACTAAGCAATGAAGTGTGTGTTTTGAGCTAGAGGTTTATGCATACTAGTGGTCATCGTGCTAAAGACTATTAGTAGAATCTTTCTAGATGCTAAGAATGGAAAAGAAGATCCAACGGTTAGCAATGTTTGGATTTGAGAGTCTTGATCCAACGGTCAATGTTCAAAGTTAATTCGTACACTATATGTAGTGCGTGGTATGGTACGGTATTGTTAGAGATAAGACAAGATAAAGATAAGTTAATAAGAAGTACTACAAATGGCCGATCTAATGGTTGGTCTAGTAGGTGCGATGTGCTTGAGAGTGAACACGGTGGGTGGAAGTACAAGTTAAATATCAAGGACCTCATAAAAAATGAAAATTGCATCCAAGTCCATGCATTTAAAACAAGGACCCTAAAACTGAGCAATGAAGTGTGTGTTTTGAGGTTTGCACATACTAGCGTTCATCGTTCTCATCAAGACTATTAGTAGAATCTTTCTAGATGCTAGGAATGGAAAAGAAGATCCAATAGTTAGCAAAATGTTTGGATTTGTGAGTCCTGATCCAACTTGTTGTCAAAACTCTCATTGGATGGTTTCTCATATATTAATTGTGACCCCCGATGCGTACCTCCAAAAGCTTTTTCGTAGAACTTTCACAGTAACCTAAAATTTACTTATACTAGTTCAAATCTGACCTATTTTCGATAAATCGACATAAAGTCATTCAAGTGGGTGGAGTTAGGTAGGCAGTTTTGAATTGGATCCATGGCACCAATCGTGACCGTTGGGCTGTTAGATCCAATGGTTCAGAGTAGTTGGATTCATGTTGAATAGTATTGATGGCTCTGTGTATGGTGCCTAGAAAAGTGCTGGTGCGGTGTTGATGTAGAGCTTGTTGGGAACCCCAAGAGGAAGGTATGATGAGCACAGCAGCAAGTTTCCCTCAGTATGAAACCAAGGTTTAATCGAACCAGTAGGAGCAAGGAAACACGCCAAAGGTGTTACTAGCTGAGCTTTGGCAGGGCGCACTACCGGTGCTAGTAGCAATGTGGAGACCTGGACAACACAACCACAGAACTTTGTCCCCAACTTGCGATGAAGTTGTCAATCTCACCATGTTTTGCGGAAAACAAAGGATTAAACGTATCGAATGGAAAGAAGTAAAAGTTCGCAGAAAGTAAACACAAAGAAGTAAACAGTTTATAGATTGAATGTAAAAGATAAGGACCGGGATCCATAGTTCACTAGAGGTGGCTCTCCGTAGATAGATAACATGCTAGGTGAACAAATTACAGCGGGGCAATTGACAAACATCAAGAAAGCAATACATGCATATACTAATCATCTTGACTCCTTTGAGACTTGATTGGGCATTACAACATAATACATAGACCGCCATCCAACTACATCTATGACTATGACTAATAATCCACCTTCAGGTTATCATCCGAACCCCCTCCAGTATTAAGTTGCAAGCAACAGATTATTGCTTTACGAACTGTGTGTAAAGTAAACAATATGATTGTTCTATGAACAAAGGATTGTTGTTTTCTCCCTAGTAGCAACAGCACATCTAGTACCTTAGAGATTTCTGTCACTTCCCCAGATTACCAGAGGCATGAACCCACTATCGAGCATAAATACTAACTCTTGGAGTTGCTAGCATCTACTTGGCCAAGATAGCTACTAACAACGGAAAGCATGCAAGATCACAAATAACAAAGACATGATAGAATCAATAATCAATCTGAAATAGCATCTCAATATCCATCGAATCCCCGCAAACACAACATGCAGAATTACAAATAGATGATCTTGATCATGAACGGAGCTCACAAGATCTAGACATGAAAGCACAAAGGAGGAAAACTAGCCATCTAGCTACTACATGGATCCGTAGTCCAAGGATGAACTACTCACGCATCACACCGGAGGCTTGCATGGTGATGAAGAAGGCCTCCAGGGTGAATTCCCCTCTTCGGCAGGGTGTCGGGAAGAGCTTCAGACCCCTCCTAATCTTGGGATGGAGATGACGGCGACTACAGACTCTTTCGTTAATTTTTGATCGGGTACTTAGGGTTTACGTCCCGAGGGCATCTTATAGTCGGAAGGGGAGGCCGAGGGGGTGCCGGGAGCAGCCACACCACCCCTGGCGCGGGCCATGCCTGGCCGCACGGCCAGGTGGTGTGGTGGCCCCCTGGCCCCTCTCCGTCTCGTATTATGGCACTTGATGATTTCCGGAAAAATAGGCACTTTAGGTTTTGTCCCGTCCAATTCCGAGAATATTCATTTTCTGACTTTCCTGGAACCAAAAACAGCAGAAAACAGGCAACTAGCACTGTGGCTCTTGTTAATAGGTTAGTCCAAGAAATCATATGAAAAGTACTCCAAAGTTGGAACAAAACACAAGAAAGTGGATAAAACTAAGCATGGAACATCAAAAATTATAGATACATTTGCAATGTATCAACATCCCCAAGCTGAACTCCTGCTCGTCCTCGAGTAGGTAAGTGATAAAAAGAAACAATAATTTTTGAGGTGACATGCACCATCAAAGACTTGATCAAAGTATTTGTAAAACATTCAAAGCTGGGATCATAGTACTTCAATCATAACATGAAAGACAAAGTTCTAGTAATAAGACAAAGAAACTATGATGCAACATGAAAGGCACAAACAAAAGATTCATGAATAACAATGCTTTGCAAGACGTTTGTTTGTTTCACATAAAGAAAACATAGCATAATAGTATTCAGCTTGTCCCTCAATAGAGTAGCAAATATAAATGCATAGGACACCTTCAAAGTTCATAAGAGTGACTAGATACAATAGTTTAAAACAAGCAATATCAAAGTATGCATCAATCAACTAGTCTTGGGACAATGCAACTTACTTACGAAGTTATAAACCAAAATCCCATGCCCCTTACTTACGAAGACCGATCCTCATGATACTCAACTTTAGTCATGAGTAAGCTCTTGTCATTGTAAGTACATGTGTATCATTAAGAACCACCAACGGGGTACCCCTTGCACATGATACGGGAGCTTTCCCATAATCAAAATGACAAGGCAAGCAGACAATGAGCATCTCGGCGATCTTTTTATTTGCTATTTGCATAGGTTTTTATTGAGGATGCTTCATAGAGTGCTCATTATGGTGATGCTGCAAGTTTCCACCATGATTAGGCATGGCTTAGGCTAGCGGCCCAGGCGTTTCTCTAACACACATACAAACTGCATGATCTTACAAGTTCCAATTTTATTTCATACCGCCGGGATCCGTAAGCAAAAGAACATGATATCAACGGGGTACAAAGTACAAGTGCAATGTTGAAAGCGTTCCCCATGAAACATGGTTCTTCTAATTTCAACTTATAAAGCGCAAGCATATACGCAACAAAGAAGGACCCAATGGTTCAAGTTTATTAGATGCAAAAAGTAAAGTGTGCCATCAAGTTCGTGAGAGCTTTAATCACTAGTTTTCTCATAACAAGTTTAATTTGGAAGGTAAACAAAAGCATGAATCTACTTGGAATAGCATAAGCTAGTAGGTAGGTATGGTGGACTCTTTGGAATAACTTGGTTTAGGGAGTTGGATGCATGAGTGGAACTCATACTTGGTTGTGGAGGCTAGCAAAAGACTGTGAGCGACAAACTAAGAGAGCAATAATGGCCATAATCATGCAGAGTGACAAAACATCATTGATCAACGCATAAAGTGATACTACAAGTTGAAAACTAAACGATCATAAAGGCTATGGTGACTTGAGATATTCATACATGGTCTGAGCATGCGCCAAGTCAACCCAAATAAAGCATCAAAGGAGAATACCACTATATTATGCTTTAATACGCTAAAACAACGCATGATTCATCCAAGGCACATTAAGCAATCTCAATTGTTTATAACAAGTCATGCTACAGCAAAGAATACTAAGCATAAAGCCAAATCAATATCAAGCATGGATGACAAAGCATAGGCCACAGTCAAAAACAAGCTCTTTTTACCAAAAAGCATGAACTTTCCTACTCTTTTCCAAACCAAACCAAACTATTTGCAAACCAATGTATGAAAGAGGGGGTCCAACCAATTTATTCAGAAAACTAAGAAAACCAAGCAAACAAAAAACCAAAACGAAAACGAAAAAAAAGACGCTCCAAGAACAACATAACTGTGCATGAAACAATAAAAATGAAGCGTTTGGAAGGAACCTGAAATTTTTATTGATGAAGAAGGGGATGCCTTGGGCATCCCCAAGCTTTGACATTTGTACTTCTTGGATGTTTCTTGAGGTGACATGCATGGCATCCCCAAGCTTGATCTTTAGTCCATCCTTCATCTCGTTACTCATTCCTTCCATACACCTGAAAATTTTCCTTCATACAAAACTTCACACAATCTTTATTAGTAACATTAGTGCACTCAAGATAAATAAGTCTTAAGGTTCAGTTCTAACACCAAATAAATTTCCATTAGAACACTAGATACTGTAGCACTTCCCTTAAAAATGCAAAATTCTCCAAAATAAATCAAGAAGGAACCAACAAGAAGCGAATGCAGAAAATGGCAGAAATCTGTCAAAACAGACCAGCAGGTAAAGACGAATTTTTTCGAAGACCTTCTGTTGCTCAAATCACAAAGTGTTGAACTAACGAAAGTTAGATAACAACCTGGGTCAGAAGCACAAAAATTCACGCCTCGAAAAGACGTTCAGAGAGTTTTCACGAATTTGTACGGTGAAGCACAGAAATCTGTTTTGGGGCAGCAACTTTTCCAATCATTACTTCTCTCTCATTAGAGGTTACTCTTGGCACAAAAAGCAAATAAAAAGGATAAGGAGCGGTTATTACTGAAGTAAACTTCCAAGACTCATCTAAAACTTTTGGGTTATCTCCCAATAAGTACTTTTCTTTAACGGCTTTAAGTTAGGCATAAGAAGCAAGAAAGAATCAAGTATTCTCAAATGAAGAAGCATTAAGACCAAATTTTGTTTTCATACGAGAAGCAAAAGAAATCTTTTCTATCTTTTTATGGAAGTGTTCTATACCTTTCTTGAGTGGGAGTTGATATTTAATGGTGCCTTCTTTCATATCAATAATGGCACCAACAGTTCTAAGAAAAGGTCTTCCCAAAGTGATAGGACAAGAATCGTTGCATTCAACATCCAAAACATAGAAATCAACGGGGACATAGGCATTGTTAACCATAATAAGAACATCATTAAGACTCCCCATGAGTTTCTTTTTAGCATTATCATCAAGTGGGACATTCAAATAACAATCTTCAAGAGGAGGCAAATCAAGCATATCATAAATCCTTCTAGGCATAATAGAAACACTACTATCAAGATCACATAAAGCTTTGAAATCAAAGTCATTCACTTTCATATTAATGATGGGTTCCCAACCATCTTCTTGTTTTATAGGAATAGAAGCTTTATGTTTCATCTTTTCTTCTTTAATCTTTATGAGAGCATCAGTAATGTGTTTTGTAAAAGCCATGTTCATAGCACTAGCATTAGGACTTTTAGCAAGCTTTTGTAGGAACTTAATAACTTCAGAGATATTGCAACCATCAATATCAAAATCAAATTTATCATCTAGAGTAGTAGAACTATTACTAGCCTCAACACTAGTGGTGGTGATAGTAGAAACACTAATGTTTCTAGCAATTTCATCTTCTCTTTCCCACTTAGCATGTAATTCAACTAATAGTCTAACATTTTAATCAATTCAACTTGTATAGCATTAGTAGTTGTAAAGGGATTATCATTAGTTTCAGGTTTAGCAGCCATTTTATTCAAAGAGGATTGAGCTTCAACCAAAGATGCTATATTTCTTTCAGCATTAGAGAGTTTTTCCTCAATAGTATTATTGAAAGCAGTTTGCTTACTAATAAAGTCTTTAAGCATAACTTCAAGTTCAGAGGGAGCACTCCTATTTTTGTTGTAAGAATTTCCATAAGCATTACCATTGTTGGGAGGATATGGCTTATAATTGTTGTTACAAAAATTACTCCTATAAGCATTATTGCCAAAGTTGTTATTTCTTATGAAGTTCACATCAACTTGTTCTTCTTGAGCAACCAAAGAAGCCAAAGGAACATTATTTGGATCAATATGGGCTTTCCCATTAACAAGCATAGACATAATAATATCAATCTTATCACTCAAGGAGGAGGTTTCCTCAACAGAATTTACCTTCTTACCTTGTGGAGCTCTCAGTATGACATTCAGAATAATTAACCATCATATTGTCCAGAAGTTTTGTTGCAGCACCCAAAGTAATGGTCATAAAGGTACCTCCAGCAGCAGAATCCAATAGGTTCCTTGAAGAATAGTTCAATCCTGTATAAAAAGTTTGGATGATCATCCAAGCAGTCAGTCCATGAGTGGGACAATTCTTTACAAAATATTTCATTCTTTCCCAAGATTGAGCAACACGTTCATTATCAAGTTGTTTAAACTTCATTATTTCACTTCTCATAGATATAATCTTAGCAGGAGGATAGTAGTTTCCAATGAAAGCATCTTTGCACTTAGTCCAAGAATCAATACTATTCCTAGTTAAGGAATTCAACCATTCTTTAGCTTTTCCTCTCAAAGAGAAAGGAAACAATTTCAGTTTAATAATATCACCATCTACATCCCTATGCTTTTGCATCTCACAAAGTTCAACAAAGTTATTTAGATGGGAAGCAGCATCTTCATTACCAATACCAGAAAATTGTTCTCTCATAACAAGATTGAGCAAAGCAGGTTTTATCTCAAAGAAAGTATCTTTAGGCACAGGTGGAGCAATAGGTGTGCTCATAAAATCATTTTTGTTGGTGCTAGTGAAGTCACACAACTTAGTGTTTTCAAGAGTAGTCATTTTTTTGTGTTTTCAAATAAGAAAGCAAACTAGTAAAACTAATTTTTGTGTGTTTTTGATAAGAAAACAAGCAAACAAAACAAAAAGAAACGAAGCAAAACAAAAATAACAAAGTAAAGAGATTGGTTATGAGGGACTCCCCTTGTGAAGATGTCCTTGCCTCCCCAGCAACGGCGCCAGAAAAATGCTTGATGGCTCTGTGTATGGCACCCAGAAAAGTGCTGGTGCGGTGTTGATGTAGAGCTCGTTGGGAACCCCAAGAGGAAGGTATGATGAGCACAGCAGCAAGTTTCCCTCAGTATGAAACCAAGGTTTAATCGAACCAGTAGGAGCAAGGAAACACCCCAAAGGTGTTACTAGCTGAGCTTTGGCAGGGCGCACTACCGGTGCTAGTAGCAATGTGGAGACCTGCACAACACAACCACAGAACTTTGTCCCCAACTTGCGATGAGGTTGTCAATCTCATCGTGTTTTGCGGAAAACAAAGGATTAAACGTATCGAATGGAAAGAAGTAAAAGTTCGCAGAAAGTAAACACAAAGAAGTAAACAGTTTGTAGATTGAATGTAAAAGACAAGGACCGAGATCCATAGTTCACTAGAGGTGGCTCTCCTTAGATAGATAACATGCTGGGTGAAAAAATTACAGCGGGGCAATTAACAAACATCGAGAAAGCAATATATGCATATACTAATCATCTTGACTCCTTTGAGACTTGATTGGGCATTACAAAATTATACATAGACCGCCATCCAACTGCATCTATGACTAATAATCCACCTTCAGGTTATCATCCGAACCCCCTCCAGTATTATGTTGCAAGCAACGGATTATTGCTTTACAAACTACGTGTAAAGTAAACATTACGATTGTTTTATGAACAAAGGATTGTTGTTTTCTCCCTAGTAGCAACAGCACATCTAGTACCTTAGAGATTTCTATCACTTCCCCAGATTACCAGAGGCATGAACCCACTATCGAGCATAAATAGTAACTCTTGGAGTTGCTAGCATCTACTTGGCCAAGATAGCTACTAACAACGGAAAGCATGCAAGATCACAAATAAAAAAGACATGATAGAATCAATAATCAATCTGAAATAGCATCTCAATATCCATCGGATCCCCGCAAACACAACATGCAGAATTACAAATAGATGATCTTGATCATGAACGGAGCTCACAAGATCTAGACATGAAAGCACAAAGGAGGAAAACCAGCCATCTAGCTACTACATGGATCCATAGTCCAAGGATGAACTACTCACGCATCACACCAGAGGCTTGCATGGTGATGATGAAGGCCTCTAGGGTGAATTCCCCTCTCCGGCAGGGTGCCGGGAAGAGCTTCAGATCCCTCCCGATCTAGGGATGGATATGACGGCGGCTACAGACTCTTTCGTGGATTTTTGATCGGGTACTTAGGGTTTACGTCCTGAGGGCATCTTATAGTCGGAAGGGGAGGCCGAGGGGGTGCCCGGAGCGGCCACACCACCCCCTGGCACGGGTCAGGCCTGGCCGCACGGCCAGGTGGTGTGGTGGCCCCCTGGCCCCTCTCCGTCTCGTATTCTGGCACTTGATGACTTCCGAAAAAAATAAGCACTTTGGCTTTTGTCCCGTCCAATTCCGAGAATATTCATTTTGTGACTTTCCTGGACCAAAAACAGCAGAAAACAGGCAGCTGGCACTGTAGCTCTTGTTAATATGTTAGTCCAAGAAATCATATGAAAAGTACTCCAAAGTTGGAACGAAACACAAGAAAGTGGATAAAACTAAGCATGGAACATCAAAAATTATAGATAAATTTGCAATGCATCAAGTATCTAGAGCAAACTCCACCATTTTCTAGAATCATCATGTCCCCCTTAACCCCCCCACCCCCCCCGGCAAAAAAAATTGATAGCATAGTAGGTTGTATTCGCAATATGTGTAGATAGTTATTACTAATATACTTAATATATGACTTTTTCTCTAACAAGACTATTGGTTAATAACAACTTAATGTTCGTTAAATCACATTTCATACAGTATATACGAGTGTGGCACGTGCCTGTGTGTGTGCGTGTGAAAACTTTGGCTTGTAGCATTTATTTAGATCAATATTCCTCGGACTTCCTTTACGGGAGAGAATGATTATGACATCACTCAGAAAATTGAGAATGTCGTTTCCTGGTAGTTGGAAACTCACACCAACAACATTGTTTACTACAAGAAGATGCACCCATCTACCTCTAAAAACACATTTAATTCAAGAGCAGTCTATCATGCTTACTTGTAGCTCAATTCTAACTTAATTTCATTAAATTGATGCAAAATCTTAGCAAGATGTTGAACCGTACCTAGATATCATCAAAACTCTTGGTGGTTTCCCATATATTAATTGACCCCTCCCCCCGATATATATGGGTACCTCTAAGAGAGATCTTTCGTCAAACTTTCAAAGCAACCTACAATTTACTTGTGGTAGTTCAATTTGTACCTAATAATTTTGATAAATCGACATAAAATCAATCAAGTGGGTGAAGTTAGCTAGGAAGTTTGAGAACTCATAAAACATGGGAAATCGTAAGTACAACATGATGGTCCACAATATATGTCTAAAAACTTGCCTCATGTGTCATTCAGATCCATATTCTTCAGACTTGCTTTACGGGAAAGAACAATCTCATCATCACACTTGGAAAATTGAGAATGTTCTTTCCTGAAATAGTAGGAAACTCATAGTGATGGAATTGTTTACTACAACAAGATGCACTTATAGACCTCCAAAAAGACATTTAATTCAAGAGCAATCTATATCGTGCTTACTTGTAGCTCAAGTTTGACCTAATTTCATTAAATTGTCAAGATGCAAAATCTATCTTAGCAAGAAGTTAAACCTATTGTGAAAACTCTTGGTGTTTTGTGATATATTAATTGGCCCCTCGATGGGTACCTCCAAAAGCTTTTTCGAAAAACTTTCAAAGCAACCTACAATTTTCTTAGACATGAGGCTAGTAAATTTCTAAGCTATGTATAGTAAGGGCGTGTGTAGTGTCTAGAAGTAGCTATGAAAACTACTTTTGGTCCAGCGTTTAGAACTAAAGTGGGTCCACACAACCATGCTAAAAAGAAAAACAGATTGTTATCCACCGAATAGTGGGCCCTCCCAATTGATTCTCTTAGACATAAGTCTAGCACTAGAATCACCTTGAAAAATCTTTTTGTTAGAACTACGCACTCCACCATTAAGATATATCTTTAAGACTTTACACCATGCTTGCTTTGATGTCTGGGGCCAATGGGATCACTACCGTGTGGCCCCATTGTTACTAGTGGTCTAGTTATATCCTATAGCAGCCAACAAATGTTAGCTCTGACTCCTCTAGCTCTTCCTTCTCAATGAAGCCTCGACGCTCGGCTTTGAAGGATGGTTACGAGGGTAGTAGGTTCCTATGGTGACTTTGTCAAGATCAAGCCCACCCACCGGACAGTCTGAAGGCACAATCTTTCGGAGGTGCTCATAGGGGTAGGATGTGCGTTCATGCGTTCATGCGTTCATAGGGGTGAGTGTGTGTATGCATTTGTGAGCGTGTGCGTTTTGTAGTGGATTTTCGCAAAAATGAGAGAGATGGGCCTTCCGTTTGTATTAAGTTTTGCTCGGTTTTCCCAAAGTAATTGTAATGGTAACTGGTGTCTAGGGTCTATGGGCTCACTACCGAGGGCCATATTATTAGTGGTTCAATTACATCCCATAGCAGCCAACAAATGTGAGCTCCAACCCCCTAGCACTTCCTTCGCCATGAAGCCTCGACGCTCGACTTTCAAGGATGGTTATGAGGGTAGTGAGAGGCGACGTTCCCGTCAATATATAGCGAGGTGCCTATGGTGACTTCGTCAAGCTCAACCCCGCGGGGTCAGTCTCAAGATCCAGTCTTTCTGAAGTGCTCATAGGTGTAGGGTGTGCGTATCTGCATTCATAGGGGTGAATGTGTGTATGCATTTGTGAGTGTCTCTGTTTTGTAATGGGTTTTCGCAAAAAGAGAGGGGGGCCTTTGGTTTATTTATTGAGTTTTGATCTGTTTTCCAAAAGTACTCCATGCAATGCAAGTCAAACTAGGTGAGTGATGTTTGGGGGCCCACGGGCTATCTAGCGCGGGCCCCTGTTATTAGTGGTCGAGTTAAATCCAATACGGAGTAGTAGTAACCAGCGAATGTGAGGATCGGCTCCCCTATCTCTTCCTTCTCCACGAAGCCTCTGCGCTAGGCTTTGAAGGCACGCTCTTTTTTCGAGCAATGTCGGCGGATTCAGTCATGCCGGTCCAGTGAACGACGGGGGATCTTGATGTGCAAGGCGGTCGGGTTAGGGTAAGTATGCCAGAGTTCACGGTCTCAGTTTATTTTCTCGAATTCAGCTTATGGGTTCTCTCCTTTTTTGTTTTTTCTCTATTCTGCCCGTCTCAATCGACAATGTTTCCTAGGTTCAGACACCGGCACGGATGGTAGACGCGGAGTGGTACGGCATCGTTGCCGATGCGGATCTCCAGCTCTGGTGCGACTACGCCCTGGCACCCCGTCGCCGCGTCGCGTTCACTTTTATGCGAACTTCGGCCGCAGGTTCTTGGGTTGCAACTACGAATGTGAGCGCTGCATGTTCGTCCACTGGGTAGATCTACCGCACTCACTTTCGCTGCAGCGCGTGATGATGTCGCTATGGTTACAGCTCGAGATCCGCGATGACCTCGAAGAGGAGGAGCAGGAGCGCCATCAGATGCATGCCGAGGAGATGGCTGCAGAGTTAACGGATGTCTCCAACTCACTGCACTCAGTCGTAAATAAGATAGATGCTCTTAGATTTGGGTAATTAGAGCTAGACATTAGGTTTTTAACCAAGTATGGTCTGCAATCTAGATATTTAGCATGCTCATGGTGCTTTTGGTGGCTGGCTATAGATTCCACTAATAATTAAGTAATCCCCTTTTGTTTACTAGTACTCACCATCTTATAGTACTGCCACGTTAAATTACACTAGGTTAATTAATATGGGAGTAGTTGACAGTCTACTTACAGCCCTTCTGGAGTTTGTGGTTACTACTAATTTATCTGGTTTATGTGTTACTGCTATCTCTATCTATATACGAGTATCGCTACATTTTTGCATATTTGTGCACCTCCCCCGTCGCGCACCTTCTTTACCCAGCAGCGTCCACATTTCCATTGCATCAGTGCAATCTCCGGTGAGTCTGCAACCATCCGGATAGTTGTTTAGGTGATTGCTATTTGAAATAGTATATCTATATGCCGCATTAGGAAGTTGGGATCACCATGGATGTAGCCATGGAATTAGTTATAAGGTCCACTGAAAATAGGAAAGTATATGCTGCCAAGAAGAGTCTTATGAGGATGGGAAGCTTGCCCCCTGGCTTCATTTCACAGAACGGTCCTCTGTTGAACAATGCAGATGTAATTTGCTGCATATCATTCATAAACAGATTGTTGTTTGCTGGTGTTCTGCATTTTGTCGAGTTCTTTAAATTATATCTTTCGTTAAAGGGAAACACGCCCAATCCTTGGCATCAGATTAATGCACGTATCCTTCTTTGCATTATGAAGTTGATGTGTTCTTTCCTAAAATGTACTAGTTTAGCTGCATTTCATTTAGCATCATGCGCATGTCCCACCCGTGGAGGAGGCATTATCGAGTGACAAGTGTTTTTATGTATCCAGCTGCTTTGCTAGAATTTCAGTAACCTATGCTTTGTCCCTGAAAACATCTTTTTTGATAAAGAGCACTTTATTACTTAAAATGTCCCCTAAAATATACTGATCATTTTTGATGCATCATGATTTGCAGAAACAAAGCCATTCTGATCTGTTTCCACTTATTACTAAGGCTAGGACTGCTCATATGCCAACTAAGAAGGCAAACCCTGAAGTACGGCCCTTTTCATGTCGGTTCTGTTTCCCATGTTTGGGAAATATGCCTCTATGGTTCTTTGCCATTTTGCGGTACCACTGTGGAGCTTGCACGATGTGTGCAGATGAATTTGGAATGTGAAACAAGAATTTGGTTTTTTTTTTGAAATGAGAATCTGGTTTAATTTTGGATTTGTTATCTGCAGTTTCCACCTTACTCATATTGCTCATGGCGTAATGGTGTTGGTCACTACAAGGATTTGACAATTGCCCATCTCCGAGAGAAATACAAAGCTCATAGACACATGATTTCATGCCTTCAAGAGAAAGTGAAACACCAGAACAAACAGATTAGGAGCCTGCAGGAAGAAGTGTCCACATCCACTAAGCGGATAGCTGATTCGACTGTAGGATGGAATACATCAATTTCCGTTGCTCATGATGCTGCTGTTGATTTTCAAAAGTTCGTGGCTGACAACTTAGTTCCCTAGTTGCCTGATGTGGATGGCGACGAGCTGATTAGCAAGGTGTACGACCGGATCTTGGAACAGGTGGGAATGCAAGTTGACAATCTTTTCAATTCGGCTCTAGAAGTAGATGAGACCCTGATAGAAATTCGAGATTCTCCATGCCCATACAGTCATGATCCTGCAAAAGATGAGGAAATCTGTAAACCATATTGACCGCTCTACTTTCATTTTTGAAGGGTTTGGGTCTCTTGTGAGGATGACTGTTTGTTAAGTCAGGTACTATAATGTTTTTTTTGCTCTGCTGGTGTGTGGTGTCCACGAATCTATATATTTGATGTACTATTATGACATATATATTGGACCTGGCTTTATGTGACTATATTTGGCAACAACATTCATCTTATTCAAACTTGTAGTGGTTTTTTATCTTTCAATTTTTTTTCCTTCTGAGATCTGTTAATGATGATGTTAATGCCAGTTGTGAGTGATTTGTTAGCATGTTTCTGGTAGTAAACCAAAACTTGTAGTTGTAGATTGTGGAATTTCAGGTCAATGTTTGAACTCTAAATCTTGATGTCATAGAAAAGGCAGGCTTCTACCACCTAGAATATTTTACCCAGCAAATGATTGTATCACACGAATAAGTGCACAAACTTGATGTCTGTAGGTGGGAAACTGAGCAACACAAGTGCACAAACTTGTATCAGTCGTGTGATTGCTACTATTAATACAGCCGGGGTTTCCCCTGAAAAAGCAGCGTTCGCAAAAAAATAAAAATAAAATAGTGGGCCGGAAGTTAGTTTCGAGTTCGAGGTAGCTTAGTCGTGTGCCCCTCGACCCCATCGTCATCTTCTCCGCCTGGCCACCCTCCCTTGACTGGACCGTCCCCGCTACTCCACCATTGAACACCACCGCATCGCCATTCACTGGTATGTACGTCCCTAACCTCCATCCATTACGGGCTTTCTAAAGGATAGAATGCATTTATTTTTGGGTATTGTGAGCTAAATAAGCTCGTGGCGTTTACAGGAAATGGAATTGGCATTGGCAGATGCATTTTCTGCGTCGGGGGATGCTTGTAAAGCAGTGATGCTTGGAAAGCGGTGGAGGCGCAGTCGAAATCCTCGTCGGCTGCTGCTGGAACAAATTAGGCTATGTTGGCTGCCGCTGCCAAAGCGACGGCTGCGTGGGATACTAGGAATGCGCCAGCTCGTGGTCGTGCTTCTTCAGCATCAATGGTTGTGGCTCGTCATTCGTCGGTGGCGCCTGCTCCATCTGCTCAGAACTTGTCAACCCCATTGTAAGTTCTGCATTAGATTTTGTCTCCCTGACTTCCTCCGTCTTTTGTGTATTCTGCTCCGGGGTTTTTTCTGGACGTAGTGGATATTAGTTTAAACTAGTAGTATTGGGAACATAGAAATCTATTAAATCACAAACTAGTGATCCGAATGGGATGAAACTTTCACAGGATTCAAACCTAGGCACCGATGATTTACTGATTTTTTGTCAATTTTTTCGAATAGTTTTACTTTTTAGTTCAAAATCTGAGCTACTGTTATACATTTGATCTAAGATGGAAGGTGGATCCTGGGGTAAGTCACCATGAGACTTGGGTTCACCAAGTCACTGAAGCTGTGTCCATTTTTTCTCCTCTTCTTTATGATAAAACCAGAAAATTCAGGTGGGGGCCTTTCTTTCCTCCTCAGTGACCTAAAAAAGTTCTTCATTCCCTTTGCCCAGTTCTGACATGCTGAAGCATTTTGCGGTGCTTTCGTACTACTCTGGTTGATTCCTTGTGGCGTTTAGGTTATTTTGTTGACAAACTCTGCTTTTTAGGTAGTTTTTCAGATGGGTGCAGTTTAGGAAATTTCGATGATAAATTTTCATGTCAAATTGTATGATGCATTGTGGTGTTTACTTAATTCTTTTTTTAGGGTTGTGCATTGTGCATTGTGCTGTTTACTTAATTCTGATGATGCACTTGTACTATTTGCATCATCCTACCAGCTTTGGTGGAAGAACATATGCAACAATCAATGACTTGCCAGGCGATGTATTTGGTCAGATTCTTGTCAGGCTTCCTCTGCACCCATCCTGCATACAGAGGGCACCAGTCGCCCAAAAATGTTGGATGGACTTCATGGGAAGCAATGATTTCAAAAGGCTAACCCTGTCACACAACAGAGGAATGTCGTTACTTGTGTTTTTCACCAACAGCTCTAAGGACGCTCGATTATTAATAGATCATAATCTTGACCAATCCATCTTATAGAAGCTAAACATGCTGGTGGAAGTACATAAAGCCTACAAACCATATATACTCGGATGTCACAATGGTAGGGTGCTACTTCATTATCCGCAAGGGTCTAACACGATAAAGGCATGGGATCCAATCAGTGGAAGTGAAACAGTGATACCAGAACCACCAATTTGGCGGAGACAAGAGTATGATAGCGGCACAATTCTCTGTTCAAGAAATCATGGGCAATTGTCTTCACACTGTTGCAGCAATTTCTGGGTTGTTTGGATAGTAACCAAGCACTGGTGCAGAGGTACTCATCAGAGTTAGGAAAATGGGAGGACTAGATTAAACCTGCTAAGATGCTGACTAAGATTGATTGTAGGCCATCAACTCTCATAGGGGACATTTTGTACTGTCGAACAATGAACTCTAGATATATAATTGCCTTCGATACCGTGACAACAAAACTGTGTTATATTGAGTGCCCCCATGAGACACATGATATTTCCAGACGCAATTTTGTCATCACTAAGGGGCATAATGGAGATGTTGCCCTTGCGATTATAAGAGACTTCAGTCTAAACACGTGGTCTAGTGCAAGATCATCAACAGGCAAATGGGAAGGTTGGGTGCCTCATATAAAGGTTGAGTTGGATACTCGCATTAGCCTTGAGAAATCATGGGCATATGGTGGGAAAGATGCAGTAAGGTTACTCTGCGCATTTGAGGATAGAGCAATGGTGGTTATATGGGTGAAGGAGGGAGTATTCGAATTAGATCTTAGCAGCATGAAGTCTAAGAAGTTCAGATCTCGTAAACGTTGGTGTACTTTACATCCCTACATAATGACACCTGGTTAGTGCAGTCATTCATGTGCAACCCTTGCATTTTTGTACACCTATGATTTTGCTGATCATTTTGTTCATTTCCTTTAGCAACTGACGTGATTTGGAGTGCTAAATCAATAAACAAAAAGGAAGTCCTGCCAGCAACACAGCTGATTCAGACTGCAACATCGAGGAGATGAAAATAAAACTCGGATGAACAAGCAAGGCTTGTTTGGGCAAGCATCTGTTTGCTCAGGTTGTGTTATTTGGAGCTGCAATCTGATATTTGTTTGTTTTGGTAGCTGATGGAACTGTGGCAGCACCTTTGTTTGTGTTGTAGTCACAGTAGCAGGGGCTGGAATATTAGAGCTGTCTGTTCGTTTTGAGGGCCTATGTGTGTCTGATAAAATATTGTTTTATATGATGAAATGGTGTTCTCTATATAGTAGTGTATGCGTGATGAAATCTTGTTTTATTTGTTCTACATATACTTTAGCTGGTCTTTGTGTTTTGATAGTATGTTGTAGTAGGACTATTTGTTTTGCAGCAGGATTTTTATTTGATCTGAATTAGTACTACCATTTAGTTAGTGCTTCCTGTAGAAGAGTCTGTGCCGACACCTAAATAATAATTAGACCTTGGTTGCACACCATGTTCACATGCTTGAATCAGAGCTACTTCAGACATTTGTTTGTTGTTATGTTAAACAAACATTCTTGTATCGGACATCTGCATTTTCATTCGTGTGGTAGATAATCACTCTCTCTGACTTGGATCCCTGAAATAGAGGGAGAACGGCCTATTTTTTTAATTATTCTTTGGACAATCTCTAAACTCAAAATCATTGTCGACCGCCAAAACCTACCACCTACCCCGTTTGAATCGGAGGCATCAGTTGATGTGAGTCTCGCCTTAAATTCCTGATCAGATGGCGTTCGACCTACACAACCTTTTCTCTAGTAATAAAAACTTGGTTGGCAGCCAAATTCAAAATCGTAATCGAGCGGGAAAATAACCCACAGACCCCAAAGCATTTCGCACCCCCTCTGTTTCAAACATTTTCAGGCAAAATCACCCACCGAGGTAGTACCATTTTTATATTATTACATGGATGCTAGCCAAATTTAAAATCTGAGTCAAGCGGCAAAATTTACTGCCTATGTTGTGTGAATGGAAGGTATCCAAGTTTCTGTGCAAAAAAATGTTTATGGATGATCAGTCGATGTGACTCTCGGCCTTGAATTCCTGGACAGATAGCGTAAGATCTCAATCTCAATCGAGCGGCAAAATTCAAAATCTCAATCGAGCGGCAAAATCACCCACCTACCAAGCATTTCCCGCCCCACGGTTTCAAAAACTTTGAGCCAAAATATCCCACCGACCGCGCAAGCCAAATTCAAATTCTCAATCGAGCGGCAAAACCACACACCGACCTTGATACATCCATTTTGCATCACTATTCTATGTCATAATTCACTGTTATTCATTGATATATTTCGTATTGAGAGGTGATCCTTATGTTATTTCATCTGTTTTTGCATGGTTGATGACTTTTGGAGCATGGACCGCTGCAGTCAGGATTCTGATGGAAAAGGTGCTATTTGGAGGCAAAATTCATGAAGATCAGAAAATCCGGGAAAATATACGAAAAATCCTATTTTTCTAGAAGACGAAGGAAGCTAGAAGGGGGATGGAGATGGGCTATAGGGGGCCCACACCACCCCCTGGCGCGGGCCAGCCTAGGCCGCGCCACCAGGTGGTGTGGCCGCCCTGGTCCACCCCTGGCACTCCCCTCTAGCGTATATTATCCTCCCAAAACCCTAAGACTCGGGGAGCGACCACAGAAAGATTCCGCTGCGTCTGCGGGGCGGAAAACACCAAGAGAGAAAGATCTCTCCGGCAGATAGATTTCTGCAGGGGAATTCCTTCCCGAAGAGGGGAGATCGTCGCCATCAACACCAACATCAAGCTGGACTTCATCGGGATCATCATCATCATCACCACCATCATCACCATCAGCACCCTCATCACCATCTCCATATTGCTATAACAATTGTGTTGAATCTTGCATAGTTCATAGGGGAAACTTTCCCGGTGTTGATTACTCTTTGTAGTTGATGCTATTGAGTGAAACGTTGAATTATTGTTTATGTTCAGATTGTTATACATCATTATTCCATCTCTGACCATGATCCATAGTTGTTATTAGTGGAATTGTGTTGAGAAAGATTCAATAGTTTGATATTTAAGTTGTGGTGTACTTCTTCTAGTGGTGTCATGTGAACGTCGACTACATGACACTTCACCTATATGGTCCTAGGGGAATGCATTGTGTATTTGGCTACTAATCGTAGGGGTTGCCAGAGTGACAGAAACCTGAACCCCCGTTAGGAAACCATTGCACAAGGGACGTAAGGGTCTTAGAGTTTAAAGCCGTGGTTAGGTTTCTACCTTAATTACTTTCTTGTACTTACGGATGTTTGCAAGGGGTATAATCACAAGTATGTATTAGTCCTAGTAAGGTCGGTACATTAGCATAGGTTCACCCACAAAACACTTAGCAAGCTAAAGAAGATTAATCAGCTATATGAAGCGAAAGCACTTGACAGTCTTCCCATGTGTCCTCGAGAACGTTTGGTCATCTTAAGTAATACAACCGGCTTGTCCTTTGCTGCATAAAGGATTGGGCCACTTGCTGCATTTATTCCTACTGTCTTTTATTTACTCCTACTTTGTTTACTTGCTTTATCAAAAACCCCTAAAAATCTGTTTGCTAAGTATTTGCAGAGAATTCCTGATCCATACCACTAGCTAGCACCTTCTGCTCCTCGTTGGGTTCGACACTCTTACTTATCAAAAATACTGCGATACACCCCTTATACTTGTGGGTCATCAAGACTATTTTCTGGCGTCGTTGCCGGGGAGTGAAGCGCTATTGGAGAGTGGAACTGGTAAAGGAAACTTCTACTGTGAGTATTGTTTACTTCTGTTAGTTGCTTTATTTTCGTTATGGATAATCCGCTGAGTTTCTTATTTGGTAATGCTACTACCACTGCTAAGGTAGTAGATAAGCCACCACCTGCTGAGAATGATGTTTTTAAAATACCTACAAGAATTGTGTTATGGATAACTACTATGTTGGGGATGGAACTGTCCATCCCGGTGATCATTTGCTCTTTATATGTAACATCCCAATTTCAGCAACCCTGATTAGTTGTCCAGAATGCATAAATCAGGGGGAGCAAAAACTTTTTATTTTTTAATGCTGAAGTGTTTACTTGTTGTTTGGATATGCTTATGCATATGAATGTGTATTACATGATATACTCCTTACCTTAACACCAGATGAGAAAAGCTACTTCCCAAAGTAGTCTTGGCTTAATTTCCATATTCTCAAATGTTCTGGCATTTCAAAACCTAAGCCAAGAAGGCTTTGCAAACCAACTATTTTAGTAGCTTCTATTGATAAAACTATGGAGAGCTATATAACATAATCTCCTTATGTTTTCAAGACAGAACCTTCAACTATTCTTATCTCTAGGTTTCCCAAAAACTCTTTTTAAAGATTTGAATTATACTCTTGGTAGAGATACCAAGGACCTTATCTTGTTCAAACTCCAACCTATTTCAAAATACCCATCCTTACCTCAAGCTAATCTTGGTGGTAACCCTAGTAGTAGTTGATTTGTTTGTAAGATGAGTTGCATTGATCTGCTGTTGAATTATCTGCTTAGGAGATAGTATGAGCTACTATAGGAGCTCATCACTAGGACCAAGATGTCTCCAAATCATCCCACCCTAAGCAAGAATACAATCTGGATCTGATCCCTAGATACTCAGTAGTCATCTAAAAACCTTAACCAGATCATCTCTGAAGTGATCTACTTCTAGAAGCTTCCAAGTGAATGGAGACCAACATCAAGCATGGATACTCTCTACTCAATCTACACTTCAACATCAACCACTTGATGATGCTTTGGTACCTTGCAACCCATCAAAATCATCACCACCCACATTCTAGTCAAAAACCCTAAATCTGCCAAATTTGACCAAGTCTCGAAACTGTTTCAACATCACCTTTTTGAATGCCTCTCTTTCTCAACCCTTGTGCATTTTTGGAAATGAATCTAAACCATCTTGTTAACCACCCTAAGAAAAACCAAGGCCCACTCTTGCCCTTGGTTAGAGCATCCTCCAACCCACTTGTTCTTGATGGTTTTGCAGGCAAGATAATAACTTTTCCTGCCAATCTAGTCAACATGCCTACTTTGATAGAAGCTCACACCACCATCCAATCTTCTATGGACCAACTCTTTGCATGGTTGTGTTCTACTCATATAGTTATATCATTACCTACTTCACTTGTCCCAATTGGATCATTGAGCTGTTTAAACCCACAAGGTTTTGATGGCTAGTTGATAATCTGCTTTGGCAGGCTTATTTTATTCAAAGTTTGAAAGCTTGTCTTGGTGAGCTCAAGCAGGATCAAGATCAAACCTCTGTACCATGTTGATGTACATCACTTGGTCTATCCATCCATCTACCCCATGCCCCAAGGGGAGATCTGAACTCTAAGATACAACCATGTTTTGATGGTATGAAATTAACATCACCCTAGATCCTTAATCTAGGGTATTTCACCAAAATCAACATGGATTCTCCAATCCCAAGGTTTCAATTGCTTTCTACACCTTGCCTACATCATCTACCTTGATCACCAAGATTATTCAAATATCATCCATAATTATTAGGGCCCAAAAACTATTTAACTCCCTTAATAGGCAAAACCTCCAAAACCTCTCCCATAAAGGAAAGTTAGGTTTTTACCAAAACACTTCCCCAACTTTTGGATCAATTGAGGTCCACACATCATACCCTACATTCCCACTTCAAAAATAAATATTTTTGAAGAGTTGTATTATTTCTTTTTGCCCCTTTTCTTAAATTGCTGAATTAGAATAATAATAGATTAAAATACTTTTAATCCTCAATAAATCATGGGAAAATTCTCCTAAGTGTGTATTCACATTTGAGACCATCTCACATCAGAAGCTCCACTTGTTCAATGTAAAAATATCAACTGAGCTCCAATACTGCACTTCTGCAGTTTTTGAACAAATGGATTTAAGAGGACTTATAAGTCATGGAAAAATCTCAAATAATTCCTAGAGGGGTATCTCAACCCCCTCTATCCACCAGCATCTTTAGTTCATCTTGCCTAAACCAAGAATTAAGACTTCCATCATGATCATATACATTTGCCAATCTTATCTACTTCCAAGATGTTGATCATTATCAAGCCAAATCCCCTCAAGCCTTACACAGCAAGCCTCCACTACCCCAGCACACCCCTCTGGTCGAGCTGCACTATAGCTAAGTTACTGTAGCAGCCCCTCTCCCTTGTCCCATGTGCTTGGATGAGAGAAGGAGAGAGATAAAGGCAAGCATGAGAGCCAATCTGATTGCAGCAGCCCTCCCACCTCTCCTCTACTCTCAGCACCGACCAGAAAACCACCTCTCACGTCCACAGCAACCTCCCCTGGTTTCACCTCCCTCCTCCACAAGCTCCATGGACCAAGTCCATCAAAAACCTCCCCCTCTCGGTATATAGTGCTAGAGGCCACTGCAGCTCTCCCCTCCCCCTCATTTGCCTCCCTCACCTCCCACCTACCCATCCCCAAGCTCCTGATCTGGCACCCGCGCTCCCCATCGCCATGGAGAATAGGAACAAGCCCCCTGACATGCAGTCGACCCTGACCTCCCCCAACGCCTTAGCTCACCTCCAAGCCCTCCTGTAGATCACCAAAGGCTCCTCCACCGAGCCCATGCCTCTGCATGTTGCGGGAGAAGGAGAACTCCGACTCTCGGCCTTGACCAAGATCTGCTCCTGGTACTCTCCCGCTAGCTCCCTCCCCTCTGCTTGCCACCATCCCGAGATCTCCTAGTTCTCCTCTACCTGACGCTGTTTTTGTCCCCGGGGCCGTTCCTACCGTCGCCGCCGTCGAGCTTCGACGAGACCGCTCTCAGGCGCCCTCGCGCGAGCCAGCTCCCGACGTAGAAATCCGTCTTCCCGCCCCTCGTTGGCCTTGCCGCGGTGCACTACATCGCCTCCCCGCCTTCCCCGCTGCCGGCAGGCGCTTAGGTGAGCAACACCGCACCCTTCTGGCCCTCCTCTAGGGTTCTGTCCCATCGCCGCCGTCGGGATAAGGACGAAGGTCATCGACCGTCGATCCCCCGTCTGATCCTACGGCCTAGGAGAGCCGATACCGCTTCGGCCGCGGCGGTCGCTGACCGGCGGGCCCCGCCGCGCGGGTTTAAACCCTGCCTTCCGCCCGTTCCAGCAAGCCCCGATGGGCCGAATCCTCAGCTGCGGCCCAAGTCCCCCTGGAAAAACCAGCCCATCTCTGCTCCTTTCTATTATTTTCCACTAGCTCTGTTCTGGCTATTTGGTTTAAATCTTTTTAAAAATGGAAATCAACACAAGGTGCCCAGATCTAAATTTTCCTAGGTACATCTATGCTTTCTCTAACACCCAGTACCCTTGGTTAGCTCAGAATAGGTAGGGATTAAATATATTAAATCCAATGCCCATAAGTATGTAAAACACTCCTTAAATCCCTCAGGGAGAATTACATCTCCAATTGGAGTAAAACCAACTGTCCCTGGTAGGTATTACCTATACCTATTTCATGGACTTGGTCCCAGGCCAAGGTGAATAGTAGGTTATCCTTAGTAAATATAACAAAAACAGCTTTGATCTAACTTTAGGAAGTTCTCTAGGTTAAACCGACAGAAGTTTTGACCCAAATCCAAATCCCTGTGATGTGGTACCCTAAGGTCTACCAAACTCCAGGAGATCAACTTTTATTGAGACCTTGTTCAATTTTGGTGAATTAATTATCTCTGTATATAGTTTTATCACTAGAAAAATCATCACAGTAGCTTTGCAACTCCAAAAAGAATGAATCCAGTTGGTACTGGGAGGTATTTACACTACCTATCCATTGCCCTTGACCTCATGACAAGGTGAACCGTGTTTTTGCTGTAGTAAAAATAACAAGTACAGTCACAATCTGACTTTAGAAAATTCCCTTGGCATATTTACAACACCTATTAGGATAATTCCATCTCCTAGAGTAGTGCACCAGCAATGTCTAGCAAAACCCAGGAGCCCATAATTTTCTAAGGCCCAGTTGAATTCTTGTGAATTAAACTATTCTGTGCATGGTTTATTCACCTCTAAATTCACTACAGTAGTTCTGCTAATCCAAAAATGTTGATTCCAATTTCTAAAGAAAGGTATTAGAAGTACCTACCAGATGCCCTTGGTTTCATATCAAAATCTCTAGTAGATTTGATGTGGTGAAAAAGTCAAGTGGTGTGCAGAACTGCCCTTGGGAATTTCTTGAGGGCATTCTGGTAATTATCTTGACTTTATTCCAACTCTCAGTGAACAAGTATATCAAGAACTACCTATCCATCCAAGGAAATAATTTTTGGAGCTCCAGAACTTTTCTGGTGAATTAGTTCCTAAAACTATAGCCTTTAGCACTAGAATATTCATAAGTTTTTCAAGAAAAGTGATCAAATAGTGAAACCACTTTTGTTGGTTTCATCTTATCAATACCCATCTGTTGGTATCATTTTTTTACAATGGACCCTACATAATATGGTCTTGCTCCAAAATCCATCTCTTAGGTAGTTTCTAGACTAGAAATCCTAAGGGATTTTCATCCCCTTCTCCAAGGGATCTCAATCTCCTAAAACCAATCCTCTCAAAACCATCTGAACCTTAATTGGAGTTTATTCAATTGCTTGTTTGCTGAATGGTAGTGGTGATTGTATGCCTTGTGTTGATTGTGGCTTGGTTTGTTTGCATGTGCCGTCGGGACGACGATAGTTGCGATGAAATCGGAGAGCAGAAGAAGGGGTATTTATTATTGATATTGGTATTCTGGGTATCTAAAGAAGAAGTCCAGGGACATATTACCATATTGATGATCATCAGGCAAGCCACCTTCTTGCTCATAAGCCTTGTCCTACTGTTTTACTTATGCATGTTTTATTTACGGTTTATTAAAAACTGCATTGTTTTACTATATGTTGATATATATATGGTAATGGTTTGGCTCCTCCAAACTATTACACTTGGTACTACTAAGTACAACCCCCTTGGTGACACCTACTTGTCCCTTGTAGAATAGATGGTGCATATCCACCATGCCCCTTTGGAGACCCCGTTTTAGCCGAAGCAAAAACTAGCGGATGGGAAGACCCCAGAAAAAGTTTTACCAAATGTTTTATGATAAAACCTTGGTGAGGTGGGACCTCCCAAGATATGTTGAGAAAGAAAAAGGTTTTGTTTTTACAAAATGCTGGAGGAAAACCGGAGGAAGAAGGTTTAAAAAAACGCACCTGGTTCTTTGCAGTCTTGCTATAACAACTTAACCCTATGCAACCACATTACTCTGGTATGGGACAGGGATGGATTTGATGGTTGTCTATTCTAGTATAAGCCGCCTCGCAACAACTACAAGGGATCGGGGATCCCTGGAGGGTGGGCCTTCTCCGATATAGGTCCATGTGAGACATCGACCTGGAGAAGGAACGAAGGGTCGGCAGGCCTCCACGCGTTACTATGAGCCCCTCATTGAAAGTGCGCACGTGGGACGTGCACTAAGCGCTCCGGTTGGTCCTCGCCCGACGTCCTGGTTTTGAGGGGATTAACACTCATGGGGTAGGCACTTATATTGTAGTGGGCATCCGGAGAGTCTTGATCGGTTACTCGACCCACGATCGGTGAAGATCAGGGTAGGGTACCCGGATGGTGTGGGTAAAGTGCACAACCTCTGCAGAGTGTAAATCTATTCGAATAGCCGTGTCTGCGGTTAAGGACGGGTTGGACAAACTTCTGTAGAGTGGTGCTGGTTCTGTTTTCAAAAAGTATTTTCAGAAAATAAATGGTCTTAAAAATGTTTTGACCATGGGATGGTCGGGAAAGATACCTGCTTTGACCATGGGATGGTCAGAGAGGTATGGAAGGAGTTTGGTCATGGGATGGCCGTAAAGGAGAAGCAAATGGGTGACCCAGTCCAAATGTTATCCAGAACTTTTCAAAACGGTTTCCAAAATGGTTTTCAAAAGTTTTCAACAAAAATATGTAGATGATATATCTACAAGAGAAACTATTTAGAAAAGAACCCCTCTTGGAGCCCTCCTACTACCACAGCCATATTGCATATCCTCTTGTTATTATTATTATCTTAAGGTGGTTTGCGAGTACATTCAAAGTACTCACTGGCATTGTCCCTGGCTATTAACTTGGCCATATCTCAAGAAGAAGATGGCGTTGGCGACTATGCGAGCTAGGACGTTCTCCCAGCCAGTTGCTTGTAGGTTAAGGCATGGCTCGGGCTTTGCGCTTGTTGAAGTCCACTGCTGATTATTGATGTAGCCATAACGACATTTATGTAAGTCTTGTAATTGGTATATTCTCGGATGTTGTAATGATACTTGTCGGTTATGTGCCATGACTAACTGATCATGGGATCATGGTTGTATGCATAACAGGGATTCTCGGAGGATTAATCCAGGGACCCACATTATACACGAATTATGCGGGTTGTTCAAGTGTGCAGGTATTACTACAAATCAAGTTAAGAAGAAGTTATTCTCATTATCGCTGAAAGGAAGAGCTGAGGAATGGTATAAGCTGCTGAAGAATGGTCAAGCTCTGGAATGGGAGGAAATAGTACCTCTCTTTTATTCAAAGGTTTATCCTCCTAGTGAGATTCATAAAGATCGGAATCAAATATAGAACTTTTGGCCTCTTGATGGAGAGAGTATAGCCCAAGCTTGGGGGAGACTGAAGTTACTAATGCTCAAATGTCCCATTCATGAGCTCCCCAACAATATTATTATCAATAACTTTTATGCAAGGCTCCCTCTACATGATAAGGATTTATTGGATGCTTCTTGTGCTGGATCATTCACTCACATGGAAGAAGAAGCTAAATGGGATCTTCTGGACCGTGTTCAAGACAATGCTAAAGCTTGGGAGAATGACAAAGGTAGAAAGTCAGGTATAAATTATGATTATGAATGCATTGAATCTTTTATGGGAACTGATGACTTTCAAAATATTAAAAATGCTTATGGTCTAGACTCTCAAGCTATTGCTTCTTATTTTAAGGCTTTTGCTTCCTACATTGAAGTGCCTAAAAAGAAGTGGAATAAGTATCATGAACCTTATAAAGATGTTGCTAAGAGTGTTCCTGCAAGAAATACTGAAGTTTATACTACTAATCATGTTTTACCTAAACCTTACATTGAGAAAATGCCTTTCCCAGTTAAGATAAAGGAACATTCTATGATAGCTAGTATGGTTAATGAAAGTACACGTAAAGCTATTGAACCTGATAAACAAATGGTTGATGAACCTATAACAGCAAATGTGAAAGACTTTATCAATAAATATGAAGAAGAGGGACACACTATCCTTTGTAAGGATACCTCTAATATTCTTTCACAAAGTAGTGTTATGAGAGCTAGTATTCTTGTGTTTTCTGTTAGAATAAGTGATCATTGCTACGATGGTCCTTGTGATAGCTATATTGTTAAGTTTATGCATGATACTGAAAGTTATTATGAGAGAGGGAAAAGTGTTCTTATGTATCTCAATAATATCAAGTTTCCTCGTTTTATGCTAAAAGTTTTTATGTTGCACTTCTTTTGCCGTCTTATGCAAGTAGCCTCTGGTTTCAATAACTTGTTTGTTTACAAAATTCCCTTGCATAGTAAGTGGGTTAGACTTAAATGTGTGTATTTTTGCTTCTTAATGCTCTCTTTCACTTCAATTCATATTCATATGTGAGCATCTTCAAAATTATCATGCCCATCTTAATGGCTATAAAGAAAGAGCTTTTTGGGAGACAACCCAATTTGTTTTTGCTTTCAGTTTGTTTTTGTTTCTTTGAGTCTTGGAAGTTATTACTTCGGTAATAACCACTCCTTATCCGTTTTTTTTTGGTTTTTGTGTCAAGATCAACCTCTAATGAGAGAGAAGTAATATTTGGGCAAGTTGCTGTTCCGAAACAGATTTTTGTGCTTCACTGTAAAAATTCGTGAGAGATCTCTGTCTGTCGGATTGAGCTGTAATTTTTTGTGCTTCTGCCCCAGGTTGTTATATAACTTTCGTTAGTTTTATAATTTTTGATTTGAGCAACAGAAGATTTTCTAAAAAATTGATCTTTACCTGCTGGTCTGTTTTGACAGAATTTGCCACTTTTGCATTTGCTTCTTTATTCGATTTCCTTTTTGAATTCTTTTTGGGTTTTCGGAAGGATTTGTTTCAGTAGCTTATGTTTTGATGGTTTTCAGTTGAATTTGGACTCAAAAGGTTTTATCACTTCATTTATACTAATGTTGCTAATGAGAACTGTGCAAAGTTTTGTGTGAAAGAAATTTCCAGGAAGTGGAGATAATGGTGTAATAAGGAAGAGAAGGGTTTTGTGACTCAAGTAATAGGTGTATGAAGATGGAGATATTGATATTATTCAAGTGGTGACTCCGGAAGAATCTACTAGATACCAAATTCAGAGACCTGCAGAGCCTGTTTTCAAATAGGTAACAGTTCAGGTAAGAAAAGTTCCGCGAAAATACAATCCAACTATATTTTTGCAGTTTTTAGCCAATAAGAAAAGTTACGAAGCGAAAGAGGGAAGAAAATGGAGCCAGGGTGGCTCACACCACCCTGTGGCGTGGGTCCACCCCTGGCCGCGCCACCAGGTGGTGAGTCCACCTTGGACTCCGCCTCCGACTCATTTTCTCCCAGTACCTTCCTTTTGATATGAAACTTCGTAATATATAATACCCCGGAGCCCCCGAGGTTCGTATATTATGTTTTTGTTTTGATCTGTTTCTGCCAGGACACACTCTTTGAAAGTTTAGAAGCACAATGGTGTCTGCCAAGGATAAAGGGAAGGAGACTATGGAGGAGGATCTCCAAGACCCCAATTAGGGGCTGGTACCTTTAGTCTCTTGCCCTGCATCAACGGAAGCACTACGAGTCACTAAGGAATTCTGCGATAAGTACCGGGACTTGCGGAGTAAGGTGGACATGCTTCAATGGGAGAATAATAGGCTTCGCAAGATGCTGGAAGATTTCCTCACGTCAACTAAGAAAATACCACCACCACCGAAAGAGTAATTCGTCATCAGGTTTGGCATCCCCTTGGTTTGTTCCAAGCTTGGGGGAGTGCCACGGTATCACATCACTATCTTCTATCTTTTTACCTTCTTAGTAGAGTCATATCATGAATAGAGAAGTTATTATGTAGGATGGTTTGCATTATGGAAGTGTCCCCTCTCTCGTTAGATATGTATCCCTTGGTGTGAGTAGCCGTTATGGATTATTAATGAGAAGTTCTATCATTTACTCTTTTGCATAGCTTATTTTAGTTTTCAATTCGTGGTTATACGATTGATCTTGTTGTTAGTATTGGTATCACTTTGGGATCATTGAGTTAATTTAGTTGGTTTTGGCAAACCTGGCTCGGTCAGTAGCAACACTATTTTTGAGAGTTGAATGAAAAAGATAAAAGTACTCTAAAGAAAAATAATTTCATCATATTTCTTTCTTGAATTGCTCATAAGTCTAGTATTCTCTAGTTAAGATCTTTTGTGCTTCCAAGGAAGATTGCATGTTTGTCTTTATCACTTATATGTTTGTTTGTTTCCTTCAACTCTTCTACTTGCTACCCAGCCTTGCTAGCCAAAAACCTGTACTGAGAGGGAATTCTTCTCGTGCATCCACTCCTTTAAACCAAACCCATGCCATTTGAGTCCACCATCCCTACCTAGTAGCATTATTGCTATGTTTTATCTACCTCCCAAATTAAACTTGTTATGTGAAAATTAGTGATTAAAGCTCTCACGAACTTTATGGCACACTTTACTTTCTTGCACTTAATAAACTTGAACCATTTTGCTCACCTATGTTGCGTATATGCTTGCGCTTTGTAAGTTGTGAATTAGCAGAACCATGTTGTCATGGGGAACGCTTTCAACATTGCACTGGTACTTTCTACCTAGTTGATATCATGTTCTTTTGTCTATGGATGTCGTCGGTGTGAAATGAAAGGGGAGCTTGTAAGTCCATGGAGTTATGCATGTGTGTTAGAGAAACGCCTGGGCCGCTGGTCTAATCCATGCTGACATGGTGGAAACCTGCAGCGTAACCATAACAAGCATCTATGAAGCATTCTTCTTATAAAAAAACAGAGTTCTATATTGAGAAAAAAGAGAAAAAGAAAAAAAGAGATTATGAAAAGAGGAAAGAGAGAAAAAAGCACCATATTCCCATGGTAAATAAGAAGATTGCTGAGATGTTTGTTGTCTGCTTGCCTTGTCATTTTGATATGGGGATTCTTCCATATCATCGGGCAAGGGGTACCCCGTTGGCGGTTCTCTATGATACACATATGCTTACAATGACAAGAACTTACCGGTGACTAAACTTGAGTAGCATGAGGAGCAGCCCTCGTATTCAGGGACATGAGATTCTCAATTTACAACTTGTCAATGCATATCCTCATATTTGATCACTTTAACCTTAATCACCTAAATATGCTTATGATAGGGGCAATGAGAGCTGAAAGCTAGTAAGTATCATAATTTTTGGGAGCTCTTTATGAGACTTGCAATCCCTGCTTCCCTCTGCGAAGGGCCTTTCTTTTACTTTTTAGTTGAGTCAGTAAACCTATTCCTCTCTATCTCAGCAAGTATTTTGAGTTGTTGTGTTTCATTCATTCATATGATGATTTATTCAATCATGTTGCTTATTTTCCTTGTTTTGCACATTTCTCTTATCTTGGTGAGTACTACTTTGAAAGCTATCATTGAAAACCAGTTATTTGTGAACTCCAGCAAATTATCAACTATTCTTCGACCAAGAGCTAAGTTTGCCATTACCAATTATGATTTACTTTATGTATCTTTATTGTGTTTCCTTTACTCATTGCAAGTTGAGTTATATAATAGTGAGTTATCTTCTATTATGATCTATGTATTGATGAATGTGATGCTTCTTGTCCGTATTCTTTTATCGACTCTTCACTCCATAAACCTGAGGTCATGTTTATTAAGCTCAATTTCGCTTGACGACAAGCGAAGTCTAAGCTTGGGGGAGTTGATACGTCCATTTTGCATCACTATTCTATGTCATAATTCACTGTTATTCATTGATATATTTCGTATTGAGAGGTGATACTTATGTTGTTTCATCTGTTTTGCATGGTTGATGACTTTTGGAGCATGGACCGCTGCTGACGAGGATTTAACTTGTCAATGCCCATTGTTATGGACTTGGGTTTTGGAGAAGGAGGGAGCGATGGAGACATCTATCGGCTAGCAAACAAGCACACAGGGGACAAAGTATTTACCCAGGTTCAGGCCTCGTAGAGGTCCCTACTCCTGCTTGTCTGCTCATGGAATTATTGAGGGAGTCGAAAGTTACAACGGTGCGCAGATGCAATCTGGCGAGGGTTTGTGGAAGCTAGGGTTGCATGTGTCGTCCTCGCCGCCCCCTCCTAGCCCTTATATAGATAGGCTAGGTCTCGGGTAGCAGGTCGAGTCGGTTACAAGTTAGGGTTTTCCCCTTTCAAACTTTCTATCTTCAGCTTTCTCTTGATCTTCAAGCAATCGAGAGTCCGCAGGTTACTCGAGTCCTTCTATCTGGGACTTGGCGACATCGTGGGCCTGTACGTATTTGGACCCTATATACCAAGCTCGAGTACCTGTAGGGTATACCCATGTCAGTAGCCCCCGAGTGTCCAGTGGAATCGCAGATTCGACTGGGGACTTTTTTGAAGTCTTCGAGTGCCTGAATGAGTATGTTTTCAACTGCTTTTATTTATGTCATAGGGATTGTTGATATACGTGCCTGATATAACCGAAGTATCGGTATCAGTTAACCACCTTAGGGTGAAACAACGCAATCTACTCAAATTCGAGTCTCGGGACTCGAATCCGGAAAAGTGCTGGTGTAATTCGACTCAGGCCGCGGAGGTCTTACAGGAGTCGAATTCCAGTTATATGGGTGTGAGCACTCGACGCGTCCGTCAAGGCATGTTCATCCCTGCCTGTAGGCACGGATATGTTTTTGGTAGTGCGCAGTTAAATGCGTTGTCAGGCCTTATTCAGGTCTTACCTTCACGCCGTAGGCGCGACATCCGAATTTTATCATCGCGGAGACGATTCGGGCGTCCCAGGAGACGTAGTCTCTTTGTAGGGAAAATTTATGAGGCGGTGTCGCCAAAGGTTGCAAGTGCGGATGTCATCAATACACAGTTTTTGTGCAAATAATCATAGGGTGCGCGACCAGCGCTCCCTATGGGAGTAGCCTCCGAGTGCCTGGTTGAGTCGAAGACTCAAGCAGGGACTAAAAAACTTTTGCGACTGCTGTCGTATTTTTGCTTACTTGTTTTAGTCAATGACTTAGGCAGGGACCAAAGAACTTTCGCAACTGTTGTCGTCTTTTGCCTGCTTGTTTCAGTCGAATCTATTTTCGGCGCTCCCTATGGGAGTAAGCCATGTCCATAATCGAACTGCGTTTCGAGTGATTAGGTTTGCTTTTGTGATTGTCCATGTTCCTGCAACAAGAAAAAGAAGAGTCGTAGGGTGCGCGGCCAGCGCTCCCTATGGGAGTAGCCCCCGAGTGCTTGGTGGAGTCGAAGACTCCAGCAAGGACTAAAAATAGTCGAAGTTTTCCACTACGTAGCCTTGGTGACGTCAGTGCTGACGCTTGTATGACCTGAGTTGCCCGCGTGAGCAAGTTTGACGGGACGTGACGAGCGGTGGGTCCCACTTTCTGACTTTGATTTGACTGGGCATGCGTAATCTTATTTTTAACTGTGCCTCCTCGATTTCCACGCGTAATGGTAGAAGTGGGGGGACGGTTCGCGCTTCCTCTTCTCCACGTGTCCAACGCGATGCGTGCCACGCGTCTAATAGGGTTTTTTTCAGCCATTGTATTGCATCTCCCAGGGGTTAAGTAGCGGTGCTGCGGTGGTAATTTCCCATCTGCGCTCTTTCTTCCTTGCTGCCATCGCCATTGCTGCTGCTTTTCTGCTTTCCCATGCGCCCATCTTCTCCACGACGCTGGACCAGCTCCGTTCGTTCCCGAGCTACTTCCTTCGCTCACATCGCCGCCTCGCAATGGGGAAGAAGAAGGGAGGCGTTGCCGCTGATTCCGTGGCCACCATCGCTGTGGCGAATAAGAAAGGTGGCTCCGCTGCTGCGGGCACCAGCACCACTGCCGGCGGGAAGAAGAAAATCGCGGGCACCCGCGTGACAAATGGTGCATGGTGTCCTTCCATCATCAAGGCATCGGATCTCCGTCTTCTTCGCCAAGATGGAGTGATCTCCGCAGCAGTCGCCGATGTGCGCGTCCCCAGCGGTGAGACCATTCCTGCTCCTCCCGCTGGTTTTCGAGTGATATTTCTTACATTCATCATTCGCGGTCTTTCCTTGCCTCTTCACCCCTTTCTTAGGGGTCTTCTTTGTTTCTATGGGCTCCAGCTCCATCAGTTGTCCCCAAATTCGCTCCTCCACATCACTTGTTTCATCACTCTCTGCGAGTGCTAGCTCGGAATCGAGCCACACTTTGGTATTTTCAAGCGCATCTTTAAATTGAAGCGTCAGTCCGCATCTACCTCTTTAGTTTATGACGTAGGTGGTTGCGGAATCCATGTCGACCCATCCGCCACCTACTTCGACATCAAGCTTACCAAGTCCGTCCAGGGATGGAGGGACAAATGGTTCTATGTTCGCGACCAGAAGGCCAAAGACGAGCACTTTGGACTCGCGCCTTTCGATCCCGCGACTCCCTGCAAGAAGATGGGTTCTTGGAAGAACGTGATCATGCCTTCCGAACTTGCGGAGACAGACGTGCTATATCAACGCGTATGCGACCTCGAGAGTCGTATAGGCGCAGAAGAGGGAGGTTGCGCCCTTGTCAGGACTTGGCTGCATCGTCGCGTCCAACCTCTCCAGGCCAGGGTCAATCCCATGTTTCAATGGGGTGGCACTGATGATACCACTCGCGTGTCTGCTGATGGCATGTCCGCGAGTGAGGTAGATAACAGGGTGCGACTAGTCACGAAGTACACCCTCAAGGATGTGCTTCCGAACGAGCCAGTCGTTCCTCCTTTCGATGCTTCGAATCCTCCTCCTGAGGTACAGTTGTGCTATGCAGTAGCTTATTTTCGCGATTGCGTTTTCTGTTGCTTACCTGTTATGTTTGCTGATCTTTATTGTTTGTATGCAGGAGTGGGCGGTGTCGCCTTGTATGCCTCCCCTCCCTGAGGGGATTATTCCTCGTGAAGCTTTGGAAGAGGATGAGTCTGAGTCGACTGTCCCTTCTGATGTTGAAGAGGAAGCCCCCGAGTCCGAGAGCCCAGATACTCGCAAGCGTTCACGTAGCGGGGACTCCGACGCGTCGACTCCTTCAACTCCAGGAGGCGCGGCTGTTGGCACGGAGTTGCCAATTCCAGCTGTTCCTGTGAGGGCTGTGGCACCATCTTCTCGCAAGAAGATGCGATTGCCCAAGGAGTCTTCATCAGAATCGGCGGCTGCCACGTTTGATCTTGACAACTTTAACTAGTAAGTTTGCTGGGTTATTCATTTTTTCCTGTTTTCTTCTTGTTGGTTTTTGCCCTGGAGTTTGCCCTTTTCTCAATGTGGATTTTGTCTTGCAGTCAACAGGCGTCGTCATCTTCTGGCGACATCGAGTTTTTGAAGGAATCGGGAGTCGAGCGGGCTCCTTCTCCTTCGGCTGCGGCCCACACCGGGCACTATTCTTCGAGCTCTCCTCACGTGGGGGAGCATCGAGTAGTTGCTCGGATGACGGTTCAGCAAACTTCTTCGGAGTCGCTGGAGGACCATGTAAGTATATCTTTCCTTCTTTTTTAATGTGGTAGTCAACGCCTTCTGCTGCCCTCTGTTGACTCCTTGTTTTGTGCCGACAGCTCCTTGTAAAGGAAGCCGCGTAGGTGGCGGAGCAGGTGATGGCGATGGGTCGCCAGCATGCGATGCAGGAGATGCGCCACCGCGTGGTCGAGAGTGAGTGCTCTATACTTATTCTTTTCGCCTTCTCTCTGTTTTGGTATAATCGACTGACAGCCAATTATTGACTGCCATGTAGCTGAGCATAACGCTTTACTGCGCGATGTCTCCATGTTGGAGAAGACACTAGCCGCAGCTTGTGAAGGTGCGCGACGAGGCAATCGCGGCTCGTGATGATGCCCAGAAGCGCGAAGAGGATCTGCGCTCCTCCTTTGCGGCCAGGGAGAAGTTATTCGAAGAGCAATTGTTCTCAGTCGCCAAGGCCCTCTCAGGTACCTTTATTGGTAGATGTTTTATTGATGTTCTTCTCTGCATCTGGAGTGTCGGTGGCACTAGAAGTTTGATCCATGTGTGTATTTTGGTGTAGATGCTGGCGACTTGAGTTTTGATCCACAAGCCCTTTGTCGCGATGACGCTCTAGCGGGCGCGGTGTCTACGGTCGAGGATCGTAGCGCCGCTGTTCAAAATACGTTGTCCAAGGCCAAGGCCACCCTGAGTCGCCTCCGGGAGGAGTTGATGCCGAAGGCGGAGCTGGTCGACAATGTGGAAGAGTTGGTGGAGTCGCTCGCTGGGGGTGTGCCTGCCACGTACAAGAACTCCCTCCGCGCAGCTGGCGTGACCATGTCACTTGCCATGGTGCAGGTCCACGGAGTCGAAGTAGATCCTTTTGCGGTGTCGAAGACGATGCCTGTTGGCGCGGATGGTCAGCAGGTAGTATTCGCTTCCTTTGCGACTGCCTGTGCCAAATATGGCCATTCCTTGATAAATACTATTGCCAAGTATTCGGAGGAGCTCAATCGTGCGAAGAAGGCGGCGAAAGCTTTGGCCTCAGGGGTCGGCGGAAAGTCAGTGGCATCTGATACTGCCACGGACTTGATGAAGCCCCCGAGGTCATCGAAGTCGAAGAAGCCAGCTGCTTCGTAGTTAGTTTCTTGTAATAGTTGATGAATTTCCCTTTTGACTGGAGAACATGGCTGTTGGCGAGTGTGTTTTGTGAATACTTTATGCTGATCCTGAATGCATCTGTTACTTTTGACTTTTGAGTTGGTCGCCTTATTTGCCTCTGGCTTGATTTTTGGTAGGGTACATCAAGTGGTCCTGTGGGGGGAACCCCGGACTCGCCATCTCTTGAGGATACAATGGCACCACCACGCTCCAAGGTAGAGGAGTTGTCCTTGCTTTCGCGACTTTGTGATCGCGTTAAGCAACTCGAGCGTGAGTTGCCCATGATCCGCGGTAGCACGGACGTGTGGAAGTCAAAGGCTGAAAAAGCCGCCGCCCGCGAGCAATATCTGCTTGGCGAGGTGACGCAGCTGGGCGACCAGTTTAAGTGTTAGTTTGCTCATCCTCGTCTTTTCCTTTGTATTTAATCACAATGGTACGTTGTACTCATGCTGTTGATGCTGATTCGTGTAGTTGTTAGCGCACGCCATCCGTAGGAGGAGAGGGATAGGATTGCCATCCGCCTTCATGATCTCACCCAGGAGCAACTTCAGGAGAGTGGATACTTCTAGGTAGATCATGATCGTGCAACTGCGTTGGCGACCCTGCAGGATCGCGCCTCGCAAGTGCTGCTCATTCTGAACAAGTCACAGTCGTGTTTGAAGAACATTTATCAAGTGATGTTTCTGTTGGACGATACTCCTTCAAGCCTGCTGGCTCTCCTGACCAAATTTCAAAATATGTCCGCGGTTCGCGAGTGCGTGAGGCAGCAGTTGGTGGCTGGTGCCAAGGCTGCCCTCTCCATGGTGCGTTTGCACAGGCCTGACGTTGATGTTGCCGCCATTGCATCTAGGCCACTGGTGCCACCAGCAGGATCTTCCTAGAACATGGTGCCGTACTATCAGGCGGTGGACCGTCCAGCCGAGGAGGTCGTCGACTTCTTCGAGGAACAGACTAATGTTCTTCTGTTGCAAGGGTAGCCAAATATGTATCCTGCACATAAGTGTACTAGTGTTGTAAAGCTCATATATATTTGTAGATAATTTACTGTTGAATGTGGACAAATAGCTTTATAAGCGTGGGGTGCATTGCACATATGCGAGTCCTTTTCGTTAGCCTAGCCATCTTTGTATCTCGTTCCCTTGTCAACCTGTAAGGTGTGTTGCAGCTGGGTTGAGTTTGTGTTAAGGGGTTCGATTGATATGCCAACTACTTAGGATGTCACGTTTTTGTTCGAAGAACGTATGTGTATAGGGTGGTGTAGCCCCCGAGTATGAAAATTGACAAAGTAAAGGAGGGCTCAGAGTTTCGGGGCACTTAGCTTTTATTTATTCGGAGAATAGTACAAGGTACAATGTGCGGCTAAGTAGCCTTGGCTGAATAGCCTTATTTGCGATGTAGAAGTAAAGAAAGAATGACTAAGGGTAGAAGCGTCGCAGTTGTGCGACGTTCCAAGGGTTGGAGTGTGCGACTCTTGTCTCTAAATCTTGAAGGCGATAGGCGCCACCTGGGATTACTTCTGTAATCACGTATGGTCCTTCCCAGGGGGATTCGAGCTTGAGATGCCCCTGCTGCTTCAGTCGCAGGACCAGGTCACCTTCGACGAAGGATCTAGGGCGAAGCCTTCTACTGTGGTAGTTGCGCAGGTTCTGCTGGTAGATCGTGGATCTTGCTGCGGCGATTTCTCTTGCCTCTTCGAGGAGATCGACGGAGTCTTCAAGTGCAAGAGATGACTCTTGTTTGCTGTAAGCGACTACACGCGGCGCCTTGTATCGCACTTCGGCGGGTAGTACTGCTTCTGCTCCGTGCACCATAAAGAATGGTGTGTAGCCCGTGGCGTTGTTTGGGGTTGTTCATAGACTCCAGAGTACGGACTAGAGCTCATCTGGCCAGCAACCCGCGGCTTGCTCGAGTGGTCGAAGGAGTCGCTTCTTGATGCTGCTGCAGACGAGCCCGTTTGCTTTTTCCACCTGACCGTTGGTCTGTGGATGCGCGACTGAGGCGTAACTGATGTTGATCCCCAGGTTTCCGCATAATTCTTGGAACTCCTTGGATGTGAAGTTCATCCTATTGTCAGTGATGATGTTGTGCGGCACGCCGAAGCGGTAGACAATGGATTCGAAGAACTTGACCACGCTGTGCCCTGATTGCTTGGTCACTAGCATAGCCTCGATCCATTTGGTGAACTTGTCGACTGCGACCAAGAGGTAGACGTAGCCTCCTTGCGAGGACCTTGGGAGCTTGCCCACCATGTCAAGCCCCCATTGTGCGAAGGGCCAGGCCAATGGAATGGGCCGTAGTTCTGCGCCTGGTGCATGTGGCTTGTCTGCGAATCGCTGACAAGCGTTGCACTTTTGGACTATATCCTTGGCGTCGCGCATGGTTGTGGGCCAGTAAAATCCAGCTCGTAGAGCTTTGGCAACGAGGGCGCGACTGCCGGCGTGGTGCCCACAGGTCCCTTCATGGATGTCGGGGAGGACTGCTCTTCCATCGGCCATGGAGACGCATCGTTGTAGCACTCCTGTGATGCTACGTTTATACAGTTCACCATTGAGAACGGCGAATGCCTTGGCGCGTCGCGCGAAGTGTCGTGCATCTGTCGGGTCGTCCGGTAGGCGCTTGCTGAGGAGGTACGTAATGTACGGCTGCGTCCAAGATTGTTCGATCATCATGACGCTCATTGGTCCCTCGAGTCCTGTGTCCAGCTCCAAGTCATCGAGTGCCATTGGCTCATTGGGTGGCGTAGCCCCCGAGTCCCCTGCTGCGCTTGTTTTCTTCTCTGCGGCCTTTGGCTTGATGGAGCGTTCGCATATGCGCTCGAGAAATACCCCAGGTGGTATGGGTGCGCGGGTGGAGCCCATGTTGGCGAGTGCGTCCGCCTCCTCATTGCTTTCGCGACCTATGTGTCGCAACTCGCAACCATCGAAGTCTCCTTCAAGTGTGTCGTAGAGGTCGCGGTATGCGATCATGTTGTCGTTCAGTGCGTCGCACTCGTGCATTGTTTGGTTGACGACCAGCATGGAGTCGCCATATATGATTAGCCTCTTTGCACCGCGGGCTTTTGTCATCCTCATCCCGTGCAACAGGGCCTCATATTCAGCCTCGTTGTTTGAGGCTGTGAACTACATTCGCAGGATGTATTTCAGCTTGTCCCCTTGAGGTGATGTCAGTATGACACCTGCTCCTGCTCCATCTTTCCTCTTGGACCCATCGAAGTGCATTGTCCAGAGGTAGGACATATCTGGCTTGTCCGGGAGTTGGTTTTCCATCCAATGTACGAGGAAGTCAGGGAGAACTTGCGACTTGATTGCGTTGCACTTTTCGTATGTGATGTCTCATGGAGACAGTTCGATTCCCCAAAGCGTTACTCGCCCCGTGGCGTCGGGGTTATTGAGGATATATCCGAATGGGGCGTCGTTGACTACCACGATTGGGTGTTCCTGGAAGTAATGGCACAGTCGCCGGGCAGTCATAAAGACGCCGTACGCCAGCTTCTGGTAGTGCAGTACCGCTGTTTTGTTGGTGTGAGGACCTCGCTGAGGTAGTATACCGGGCGTTGTACGCCGTGGACCTTGTTTTCCTCGGCCCGCTCGACGACGAGCACTGTGCTAACCACTTGGTTGGTAGCGGAGATGTACAGCAGTAGTGGTTCCCTTTCTCATGGAGTCACCAATACTGGCGAGGTGGATAGCAGGCGCTTGAGGTCTTCGAATGCTTCTTGCGCTTCATTGGTCCATTCGAATTTGTCAGCTTTGCGGAGGAGCTGATAGAAGGGCAGCGCCTTTTCTCCCATTCGACTGATAAATCGACTGAGGGCCGCGATTCGTCCGGCTAGTTGATGAACGCCTCTTATGTTCTTTGGCTTCTCCATGGCCAGTATGGCCTTTATCTTTTTGGGTTTGCCTCAATCCCTCTCGCAGAGATGAGATACCCGAGCAGCTGCCCAGATGGTACGTTGAAGGCGCATTTGTCCGGATTGAGCTTTATTCGGTAGCGATCGAGATTGGCGAATGTTTCGTGCAAGTCATCGATTAGCGAGGCTTCTTCCTTGGTTTTGATTACTATGTCATTGACATAGACTTGGATGTTGCGACCTAGTTGCTCCTTGAGGCAAGCCTGCATGCACCGCTGGTATGTAGCTCCTGTATTTTTTTAGCCCGAAGGGCATTGTGTTGTAGCAGAACACACCGAAGGGCGTTGTAAACGCGGTCTTCTCCTGGTCTTCCTCCTTCATTCGAATTTGGTTATAGCCTGAGTAGGCATCAAGGAAGCAGAGGTGCTCACATCCAGCGGTGGAGTCGATGATTTGATCGATCCGTGGTAACGGGAAGTGATCTTTTGGGCAGTGCTTGTTTAAAGAAGTGAAGTCCACGCACATCCATAGGATATCCGTGTCCCTTTTTGGTACCAGCACCGTATTGGCGAGCCAAGTGCTTTACTTGATCTTGCGTATGAATTTGGCCTCGAGGAGTCTGTTGATCTCCATTCCGACTGCCTGCGCTCGTGGCTCAGACAGTCGCCTGATTGTTTGCTTGACCGGCCTTGCGTCGGGGTTGACGTTGAGTGCGTGCTCGGCGAATTCCCTAGGAACTCCTGGCATGTCCGTAGGACACCAGGCGAAAATTTCCCAGTGCTCATGGAGGAATTCGATGAGCGCGAGTTACTATGCGGGACTCAAGTTGTTGGTGATGAGGGCCGTTTTAGCGGGATCTGATGGATGGACCTGCACCTTCTTTGTGTGCATAGATGAGTCAAAGGAGAGGTCAGGTGAGCTTGGCCTACTCAGGGGGGGTAGACTGTTGTCTGTCGTTTCCTTCAATCGCGCGAGCTCCTCCTACATGCCGAAGGACTAGGAGATTCTGTTGAATTCCCTGTCGCAACTGTCAGATCGCTCGAAGCTCCCGTTGATCGTGATGACGCCGTTGGGACCTAGCATTTTCATCTGCAGGTAGGCATAGTGGGGTACCGCCATGAACCTAGTGAACGCGACGCGCCCGAGGATGCAGTGGTATTGTGAGGGCCAGTCGACAACTTCAAAGTCGATGTGCTCGCGCCGGAAGTTCTTCGGTGTGCCGAATATGACGTCGAGGTTGATTTTGCCCAGGGGGTATACGCCTTTTCCTGGGACGATGCCGTGGAACGTTGTGTCCGATGCCTCCAAGCAGGTTAGAGGGATCCTCATTGCTCGCAAGGTACTCGCAAATATGAGGTTGATACCGCTTCCGCCATCCATGAAGACGCGACTCATGTCGAAGCCTCCAATTTGCGCCTCGAGTACGAGGGGGCAATGACCTGGGCGAGGTACTTGAGGCGGGTGGTCGCGTTTGTCGAAGGTAATGCACGACTCACTGCCACTGAGGTAATCAGTGGTGGATGGTGGTGAGTGCGTGGCCAAGTTGACTTGGCGAGTGATGGCCTTCTGCACCCTATTGGAGGGGTGCCCCTTTTGGATCATCATGGTACCCATGGCCCGCGGGTACGGTTCACCTCCGTGGTGCTGGTCCGGTGCAGCTCCGTTCGGGGGTGGCCCAGGTGGTGGTGGTGGTGCGCCATGTGCCACGGCGCCTGGAGCGGTTCCGTAGCCTCTTTCGACTGCATTGCGGTTCATCCGAACCAATCCCTCGTGTAGCTTGAGGAACTCGCGGTAGTCCTTGAGGAGGTGGCTGGACTTTCTCTTGCCATCATGCTTGTCGATGTAGAAGTGTACCGTGCATGGCCCGGACAGTTTGTCCTCGATGGAGGTCGCGGGAGCTTCATCGCGAGTGCGGCGTTGCCACACTTCATTGGTTTTCCCAGAGTCGTGGTATCCGCCGATGTGGTATCCGTTGTTGCGGTTATCATCGCGTCTACCGATGTAGCCGGCTGCGACCATGTTGACGTCATCGCGATCGTCGTAGACGCGCATGCGACGCTTACTCCGGCGGTCGCGTCTTCGTTCAAGTTCTGCCTCCTCGTCAGAGTGAACGCGATTCTTCACCGAATCTTCTCCATCGGCCCACCGATCCGCGATCTCCATCAAGTGGTCGATGGTCTGGGGCTTTGAGCGGCCTAGATCCTCCCTGAGTTCCATGCGGCGGACACCACCGTTGAATGCATCAATCGCGCGGTCTTCCGAGATGTTCTCCGCGGAGTTCTTGATGATGGACCACCTTTGGATGTAAGAGTGCAGCGATTCGCCAGATCTTTGCTAGCAGCATCTCAGTTCTTCGATTGAGGCGGGGCGTTTGTACGTGCCCTTAAAGTTGCGCACGAAGCTGTAGACCAGCTCATCCCAGCTGCGAATGGATCCGCGTGGGAGGTTATTGAGTCATGCCCAGGCGGCGCCCTGCAGCTGTAGCTGCAAGCATTGCATGGCAGTATTTCAACTGCCTCCATGTAGCCTGACGGAGGAGATGTGATTCTCCAGCCAGATCTTGGGGTCCTGCAGACCGTCAAATTTCGGGTTCTCCGATGGGAGTTTGAACCCTTTAGGCATTCACTTTTGCCTGATGGATCTGCTGAAGCATCTGGCGCCACAGAGCTCCCCATCTTCTTCTTCCGAGTCAGTCGACCGAGCACGTCGTGCCCTTGACTTGTCGATCTTGCGCTGCGTGAGTTCATCGCGTGCATCGTAGTCGCGATCGTGTCGCCGTGAGCGGCGGCGCCGAGACAAGTCGTGACTGTCATCGCTGGATGAGGGCGAGGAGTAGCGTTTTGCTAACGCTTTGCCCTTTTTTGGGTCTGGTACCGGTTCCTTGTCGAGGGCGACCTCGATTAGCCCTAGGCCCGCGATCATAGATCGGTGCATGGCCGTTCGGGGATCTCCAGCCGGTGGCTGGTTATTGAGAAGGTACATGGTGGCCGCTGTCACCGCGGCCTGTGGTGTCCTGGGAACCACGTTGCCTCTCGTGTCGACTGTCATAGATCCGAAGTCGAGGACTTTCGCGGCGTCTATGCGTTCCTGTTTGGTGAGGTGAGCCATCCGCGATTGCCTTTTCCTGGCGAGGTGCACGTTGCCTCTTGAGGAGGATCCTCCGTAGGAGAGCCCAGCACGACGAAGGCTCGACTCGTCCGCCGCCTTTTTACGCGCCTCAAGTTGCGCGATTGCTTGTTTTTGGCGCTTGAATTCCTCTTTTAGGAGCCAGTGGTAGCCCATCAGTAGTTCCTGCGGGGACCCGAAGGGTAGAGGTGCACCTCGTAGGGCTTCGCGGCAGCGTTCCCACTCTTGCTCGTTGAGCCTGATCACGACGCGTTCGCCGGTTTGCTTGTTGATTATGCTAGGAGGTTCGACTGGTCCTCCGTTTCCACCGTTACCGTTGTTGCCGATGTTGGGCGGGTCGGTGCTGTTGCCGGTGTTACCACCGTTGCCGCGATTGGGTGGGTCGGTGCCGTTACCGGTGTTGCCACCGTTGCCACGGTTGGCGGAGGTGTCGCTCGTGTTGATGACAGCGCACATGAAGTGATTTGGGAAGCTGTTGCTTCCACAACTTTCAGATCCGGAACCGTAGGTTCCATCTTTAGTGGCCAAATCGCTTAGATCGGAGTCGCGACTACTGTCGTTGACCATGTTCCCAACTGCCGCCGGAGCATTGAGCTCATTGAGGGTGCCGATCGATGGAGGGAACCATGATGCTGGGGCAATCGCCGGTGCTGTCGGCTGATCAGGCATGCGAAGCGTTCCCATCTGACCAACTTGGAAGCGGAAGCTCCCAATCGCCAGGCTGATTCCGTCGCCTACGGACTCGAAGGCCGGGCGAGTAGCCAGCGTGTGGACGGTGAAGTCGAAGGCGCCGAAAAGCTGGCGAATCTCCGCTATTGCAGAGTTGTAGATCGCGTTTGATGGGGCCGAAGAAGCCGCAACATCAGCACTCCAAATTCCCACAGACGGCGCCAATTGACGAGGATTTAACTCGTCAATACCCATTGTTATGGACTTGGGTTTTGGAGAAGGAGGGAGCGCTGGAGACATCTATCGGCTAGCAAACAAGCACACAGGGGACAAGGGATTTACCCAGGTTCAGGCCTCGTAGAGGTCCCTACTCCTGCTTGCTGCTCGTGGAATTATTGAGGGAGTCGAAAGTTATAACAGTGCACAGATGCAATCTGGCGAGGGTTTGGGGAAGCTAGGGTTGTGTGTGTCGTCCTCGCCGCCCCCTCCTAGCCCTTATATAGATAGGCTAGGTCTCGGGTAGTAGGTCGAGTCGGTTACAAGTTAGGGTTTTCCCCTTTCAAACTTTCTATCTTCAGCTTTCTCTTGGTCTTCAAGCAATCGAGAGTCCGCAGGTTACTCGAGTCCTTCTATCTGGGCCTTGGCGACACCGTGGGCATGTACGTATTTGGACCATATATACCAAGCTCGAGTACCTGTAGGGTATACCCATGTCAGCTGCAGTCAGGATTCTGATGGAAAAGGTGTTGTTTGGAGGCAAAATTCTCGAAGATAAGAAAATCTGGGAAAATATACGGAAAATCCTATTTTTCCAGAAGATGAAGGAATCCAGAAGGGGGGCTGAAGATGGGCCACAGGGGGCCCACACCACCCCCTGGCGCGGGCCAGCCTAGGCCACGCGCCAGGGTTTGGGGAAGCTAGGGTTGTGTGTGTCGTCCTCGCCGCCCCCTCCTAGCCCTTATATAGATAGGCTAGGTCTCGGGTAGCAGGTCGAGTCGGTTACAATTTAGGGTTTTCCCCTTTCAAACTTTCTATCTTCAGCTTTCTCTTGGTCTTCAAGCAATCGAGAGTCCGCGGGTTACTCGAGTCCTTCTATCTGGGCCTTGGCGACACCGTGGGCATGTACGTATTTGGACCACATATACCAAGCTCGAGTACCTGTAGGGTATACACATGTCAGCTGCAGTCAAGATTCTGATGGAAAAGGTGCTGTTTGGAGGCAAAATTATCGAAGATAAGAAAATCTGGGAAAATATACGGAAAATCCTATTTTTCCATAAGACGAAGGAAGCCAGAAGGGGGGTTGGAGATGGGCCACAGGGGGCCCACACCACCCCCTGGCGCGGGCCAGCCAAGGCCACGCCACTAGGTGGTGTGGCCGCCCTGGTCCACCCCTGGCACTCCCCTCTGGCATATATTATCCTCCTGAAACCCTAAGACTCGGGGAGCAACCACAGAAAGATTCCGCCGCCTCTGTGGGGCGGAAAACACCGAGAGAGAAAGATCTCTCCGGCAGACAGATTTCTGCCGGGGGAATTCCTTCCCGGAGAGGGGAGATCGTTGCCATCAACACCACCATCAAGCTAGACTTCATCGGGATCATCATCATAACCACCATCATCACCATCAGCACCCTCACCACCATCTCCATATTGCTGTAACAATTGTGTTAAATCTTGCATAGTTCATAGGGGAACTTTCCCAGTGTTGATTACTCTTTGTAGTTGATGCTATTGAGTGAACCGTTGAATTATTGTTTATGTTCAGATTGTTATACATCATTATTCCATCTCTAATCATGATCCATATGATGTCTTGTGAGTAGTTCGTTTTGTTCTTGAGGACATGGGAGAAGTCATGTTGTTAGTAGTGGAATTGTGTTCAGAAAGATTCAATAGTTTGATATTTAAGTTGTGGTGTACTTCTTCTAGTGGTGTCATGTGAACGTCGACTACATGACACTTCACCTATATGGGCCTAGGGGAATGCATTGTGTATTTGGCTACTAATGGTAGGGGTTGCTGGAGTGACAGAAACCTGAACCCCCGTTAGGAAACCATTGCACAAGGGATGTAAGGGTCTTAGAGTTTAAAGTTGTGGTTAGGTTTGTACCTTAATTACTTTCTTGTACTTACGGATGTTTGCAAGGGGTATAATAACAAGTATGTTTTAGTCCTAGGAAGGTCGGTACATTAGCACGGGTTCACCCACACAACACTTAGCAAGCTAAAGAAGATTAATCAACTATATGAAGTGAAAGAACTTGACAGTCTTCCCATGTGTCCTCGAGAACGTTTTGTCATCTTAAGTAATACAACCGGCTTGTCCTTTGCTGCATAAAGGATTGGGACACTTGCTGCATTTATTCCTACTGTCTTTTATTTACTCGTACTTTGTTTACTTGCTTTATCAAAAAACCCTAAAAATCCGTTTGCTAAGTATTTGCAGAGAATTCATGATCCATACCACTAGCCAGCACCTTCTGCTCCTCGTTGGGTTCGACACTCTTACTTATCGAAAATACTGCGATACACCCCCTATACTTGTGGGTCATCAGACCTTGAAGCATTTCGCGCCCTTCCATTTCAAAAACTTTAGAATTTAAAATTCCAAAACTACCCATTGTTCAGACGACAAATGGGCATGCTAAAGTCGGTAGCTCGGGGGCACGATCGTAATTATTTTTTCTTCGCCTCCCCCAGTTTTCCCGCCGGCCCTCCCAAAAATCCCAAGCTTCTCTATCCCCTCCACGACCATCGCGTGCACCAGCTTGAGCTGTGGTCTCGTGCACTGCCGCGCATCCGCTTCACCGACGCTCACCCACCAGATCTAGCAGTTGTGGTGTCGTTCACCACGCCGATGGCGTCATCGACCGCCCAAGCTCTGCTTTCTCCCCATCGGAAGCTACCCAACCATACTGGATCCACTTCACCAGTGTCCATTGGGCGTGATCTAGTTCAAAGAGTTCCATGTCCACCACTCCAGACCAGCTGCATGGCCATCGCCGTTCACTACACTGGATCTGCCTCAATGATGTTCTTGTCCACCGCTTTCAAGCCGGCATTGACCGCCCAAGATCTGCTTCCCCGACGCCAACAGCCACCACAACCGTAGCACCCTCGGTGACCTGGATGTCACTCTCACGGTACCGGTGATGCTTAGACGCCTCTCCGACCAAGGTTAACCAAACCTCCAATCCGTTTTTGTTTTGTCAGCGGTATAGCAGGTTCAAGCCTATTGTAGTGAACTGCATTTTTGTACTCGTTCTAGTACATACAAGTCATTGGGCATGCTTGTTCTTCATGCTAGTACATGCAAGGTCATTAGACATGTTGGTTTGCATTTGCTGCTCTACAAATTTCAAGTCATGCACATGTCTGTTATTTTGTCATTTACATGTTCTTAGCTACTCCATACACCAGTAATTGTCTGCTACCATGTAATTCTTACAAAATCTGTAGTCAATGGAAAATATTAGTGTGGATTCCCTGCTCTACAGTTGCTGAATCTATTTGGTTCGTCCTGAGATCAGTTCCTGCTATTATTTCCTCCTTGGCATTGTTCTACTATCTTGTAGTAGCCATTTAAACTCTTCGTACTAATTCGATTATAATTTTGTTGTTGCCATAATGCCATCTGGTTCTTCAAAAACTGCATCACTAACTATTTCCTTTTTCTTGCATAGAGCTCAAAATGGAACAATGAACATGTTGGTTTGCATAGCCTATTCTACAGGTTCACAAGGGATGCCATTACTTTCTTATCTGGTGCTGGTTCGTCCTGAGCAACGGCATAACTGTCCTCTACTATGTAGTTCACTCGTGGTTTGCATTTCTGCTCTAGAATTTCTCTTATGATGCCATTATAATTTCTATCCAGTTGATTTTTAGCTATGACAGTAACTGCATGCCATTGTGTAGCTCACCGCAAATTCTGAGTCACCCAACGACTCTATGCATTCCAGGAGATGCCACTGCTTTTATATATATTTTCTGAAATTCTAAGAAACACTTTGTTTGATTGCTCATTTCATTCTAGGCACACTTGTCTAATGCTTGTTTGTCCTGTTCTACAGGTTCACAAGCGACGCCATTATATCTCGCATCTGGTTCTGGGTCTGGTTCATCCTAAGTCACGACATAACTATCCTCTACAATATATAGTTCATTCGTGGTTTGCATTCCTGCTCTACAGGTTCTCGTATGATGCGTTTATAATTTCTATCTGGTTCATTCTTCGTTATGAAAGTAACTGCATGCCATTTTGTGGCTCAACACAAATTCCGAGTCACTCAATGTCTCTTGCGTTTTAGGGTATAGAACTGCTTCCATATATATTTGTTCAAAATGACCTGGCTAGTTTATATCTGCTGAAATTCTAAGCCACACACACACACAATTTTTGACTGCTCGTTTCACGGTAGTCACACTTGTTTAATGTGTGCTTGCTTGTCATGTTTGCTTGACGTGTTGGTCAATAATTGAACCATTGACCAGTTGTAAACTCCAGTTCATAGCTCTTGTCATATCAGTCAAATGAGTAGTTTGTCTTGTTTGATGTATTAACTTGTTATTACTTAGTTTTAGACTGCAATTATTGCTAGCCCCACCAAAGAGGGGGCTGCAAGATTATGTCTCCTCCAATGTAGCTGTCACACTCAATGGAAAATTCAGGTGATCGATTGAGAAAGCAAATTGAGGACTCTGCTATCAACTTGATTGTCAACTGAAATACCGATTTTTCTTTCTCCTGAGTTGATAATATGTAATAATTTTAAGAAGTTTGTAGCTGATGTAATATCTAGATAACTCGTGTAGGCCATGTAGGCATTTAGATGTGTCGTCCACACATTGCTGTAGTCGTTACGGTAACTACGCCAAACATGTCGATTAGGGAACAGTACCATGCTGTATCCGGCCTACGATGAACAGTAAAAAATGCTGGATTATTATACACGTTTTATAGTATTGGCATGGGCTTCAGAAATGATGAAACTGTAAAAGGCTGTAAACGTAACGGGCCAATGCGCATGTGGCAACAGGCCGTAAAATTAACAACCTGTAAATGTAACAGGCCTAACGGGCGTAACAATAACAGGTCGTAACAGAAATAGGCCGTAACTGAAGCAGGTCGTAATAGTAACATGTCGTAACAGTGGCAGGCTAGAATAGAAACAGCCCATTACAGTAACAGGCAAGAAACTGCAAAAATCACAGAACAGTAATAGGCCAAAACAGTAGCGGGCCACAGCAGTAAAAGGCCAGAACAGTGACGAGCCTGAACAGTACGGGCTGAGAAATTCAAGGACGAGGGTAGTAACAGGCTGACAAATTTACCAAGCTAGAACAGTAAAGAGCCTTTTGTGGGCCTGAACAGCTAAAGACCAGAACAGTAAAAGGCCAAAACAGTAACTGGACAGAACAGTAATGGACCATCTCAGAGAAGGGCCGTTAGTAGGCGGTCGACGATGGGCTGTGATAACAGTGATGGGCTGACCGCAGGCCTTATCTTTACAGGAGCGACTTGGCGGAGGCTGCTAATGGGCAGCATAGTGTTGGATCAACATGGGCCTTCTATAGGCCGAAACAGAATAAGGCCTGAAAGTTCACGGGCCGCTGCTGGCTACATTTTTTGGCCCATTTCAAACAGTGCAGGACAAAACAGTAACGGGCCATCTCCTTATTGGGCTCCCCTTATGGGCCGGCCTAGTTAGTATTTATGCCACGGTTTCTATGGCCGTTAACGATGGTAACCGGCCGCTAACAACGGTTGCCACCTAGTAGTTCGCATGACATCAGCAGTCAGCGCGGCTGGCGAACAGATCTATGATGGAACACCTTTTTGTGGCTGAAGGGTGCGATCCGCCACGGTCAGAAAAACCCGTGGTTAATTCATTTGTGACGGGGCTTTTACCACGAAGGCCATCTGTCGCGGAAGACTCTTTGGCCACAAAAAAGGGCCTTCAACCATGATAATCGTCCGTGGTAAAAGCCAACTTTTCTTGTAGTGGGCAGAACATAAGTTACAAATCTGACTCCAACAGACGAAAGACAAAGAATAAAGGCGAAAGAAGCATACAGACAACAACCTCGGCAATACGCTCCAGCTCTGCGTGTGCCTCCTTCTCATGCGACTTGCTCAATTTGTATAGCTACTCCTGCTGTTTATGGGCACCCTTGAGAACCTTGAAGGCTTCAGCATGAACGTCCACATTCTTCTTGGTCTTCTCGGCAGAGGCCTCCAGTTTGTTCTTCTGTGCCACCAGACTATCAATCTGATCATGCCACGTCTTGTTGTACTCTTCCAGTCGGCGCACCTCTGCTCGCAGCTGGTCCACCTCCTTCTCCCTGTCCACAATCATGGCTGCAAGAGGATACCCGATGGTCAAGAAAAACCGTGATAATTCGTGCAATTGCAAGGACATATCAGAGCGAGCCATCTTACGCCCCAAATATTGTGTGTTCTTCGTCATCTCCGAAAAAGCTTTCTGCAGAGAGAGAAGTGAAAAAGATAAAAAGCAAACCGCCTAAAACAATGACGCTAGCTGGGAGAAGACCATACCTCCAGCGAAACGTATTTCAATAATTGTGGGCCTCATGCTAAGCTAGCACTAACAAGTCAATGAGATGAATATGTATTTACCTAATTGCATGTATAATCAATGTTGTTTTGCAGAACAATCAATAGATGTAGATCAATCAACATTGAAAGCGAGCCGTAGTTTATAACTGGCCTAAGCAAACAATGAAAATCATAAGAATCACACAAAAACAAAACTGAGGCTAGTAACAAATGAGCATTGTCAGGATGGAGCTAGCAAACCAAGGAGCTTGCACAACATTTTATTTTGTACATATCAGTAGGTTCGACATCACCATCCCTTTAATACCGGTTTAATCATTGGTCAACTCTCCTCCTCGGACGGCAGGTGGCAGCGCATGATTCATCTGCCGGTGCAGACATGGCTCTCGGAGAGGGGTGTTGCAGCATGGTCCTGTGGTGGCAGCACGGAGGCACAACCTCGCATCAGAGGCGCAATGGTGACCTCACCCTGACGGCGTGCTTGAGGTGATGGCTTTGGCAGCGCGGGCCCTTCTCCTCTGTCACTGTGTGAGGCCCGAGGGATTCAATTCTTGTTAAGGAGACCAGAGTGGCCTGGTACCATGGGCTGGAGGTGTGGGGGTTACTGGCCTAGGTAAATATAGGTGGCATCCCTAGAGTTCTTCTAGTGCCAATGTCATCGATCTACCCATTGTCGGTCCTCCTCGATCTGATGAGTTCTGAAATTCTCCGCTAGGGATCTACTCATATTGGCATAGGGAGATCCTAGATCTCTGGATCAGATGGCATCTGGTCATGCGTGTTTGTACATCAACCAGTGTAGGTTCAGAGGTAGCGAACCGAAGCTCCGGTTTCTATCGACACCATGGGACATGTCTATTTTTTTATTTTCATCATGGTGGCTGTGACTGGACCAAAATATGGTGGTGAATGACCTCGGATGCAATGCACACTATGCTTGGTGTTCGATGGCATGTAGTAGCAGTCTTAGCAAGTGGAGGCGGCAGCACCTAAGGATTTCTTTGTTGGTGGTGCTCCTTGAGTACCGAGTCTCGATTTTTAGGGGAAAATCCCAAGGTCTGATCTTCATTGGTTGTATCTGGCAGTGTCCTTGTTAATGCAATTATTTGAGAACTCACACTTTCTCCCGGATGGAAAACTAAGATCATTGACCAGGCAACAACGACAGCGGTGTACTATTTTCTCTTTGGAGACGTCATTTTTGGAGAACCTCTTTTGTAGTCCGAGTGATGTCTTTGGTGCTGGTTTGTGTGTCGCTGCTCACTGTGACATTTTTTGGGGCTATGTGCATCCTTAATATCCATTTAGACATTTTTTTGGTGCAAAGGTTGATAATTGATATCTTCGTGATATTAATATATTTCCCTTGTTAAATAAATATAGACATACATGAAGACATACTTGAAGAGAGAAAACTTATATATGAAACGCAGGAGTTACCAATGTGAAGGGTGCTGCTGCACCTTGACGTTCACGAGGACTATACTCTAGGCCCTGAAGGTCGCCCGCCAGCGCGGCCACACCATGCATCATCGCGAATTCAGACTAGGTGTGATTGATGGAGAAAGAAGCTTGTCCGAGCGCACAAGTACTCTAGCTAGGCGCACTGATGACCATGCCCAACACCGACGTAATGATAGAGACAGATTCCACGACGATGAGCATGACAACGACCAGGCGCGGCATGCGCGATGAGCGTGCTTGGCATCAACGCATCTTTCACAACCGCTCGAGATCCACAGAGCAGTGCTCGTATGGTCACAAAGGGGATCACCGTGGCTACCATGGAGATGGCAGCAGAGACGATGGCCGTGGTGACCGTGACAACAATGGCGCTCGCGATGGTGGGCATGATGGAGGACGTCGACGCATATATTCCCTCTCTCTGGTGTGCCCCAGGAGCTTGCATGTGCCTTCCGCGAGTGCTCGGCCTCCCTCTTGGGGAGAGGAAGATCGCCTCCTGCATCCCCTCGAGCGCTAGCTCGCTACATGGAGGCCGAAGTGCACCTCCCGTGCTCATGTGGCTGGGCTTGGTTTCCAGCCTACCTTGGTGCCCAGGTCTGCCTTGGAATAGATGATCTCCCACCGCCTTCGCCTCTACCAACATCAGGCCCTATGCCAACAAGGTTTGCTGCGCCGACTCAGACTCCACCATCTGTCGGGCTTCTATTGCTAGCATCGTAAGGGTCCTAGGCCTCAGAGCCAGAGTAGATGATGATGACCCGTCCCTGCTATCGTGGTGTGGAACATGGAAGTACCATCGGGAATGCCTTAAGAGGGCACAATCATATGCTAGCGGTGGCTACCGCAAATGGGATTAGTCACAAACACTGCAGACACAGCGAGGTACCTAGGTTCAGGGCCCTCTCAGTGAGGTAACACCTCTACTCCTGCAAGGATCTACTATATCACGGGCGTATTCCCAGTACAAGTGCTCCTAGAGCCGTATCTCTGATGAACTTGTAAGAACTAGAGGTACAAGATGATCTAGAGAAAGTGAAGTCCCATTTAACGGTAGCCCCGCTCCCCTTATATACTGCCTGGGGGTGCAGGTTACAAGGTTGGCCAGTTGGAGGAGCCTAGCCGGTGGGCCATGGCACAATAGTAAGTGCTACACGTGCTCTTGCTTCGACTGTGACACCCTCCGGGTCCTCGGTACTGATTCCGAGGTTACCAGATGGAGCTGGCCATTCGACAGGCTTCTCTGGTTGTCCGGCTAGACGGGCCAGCCGGGGTGATCTTGGTTGGAGCGTTCCAACTAGCTATAGCTTTGTGTCCTATGGCCATCCAGCCGGATCCTTCTAGAGCCGGCCTGCTTGGCCTGGTTTAGCCTACCCAGGGTGATCCCCCGACACTAGTCCCTAAGCGCGCTAGGACTTCGCCATGTGCAGAAGTTCTTGCATGGTCCTGACTGAGTGTAAGTAGTTCTTGTTGACGCCGGCTCGAGCTTGACTTATTTGTCTTATCTGGTACCCGGCTGGAATCAACCGGATATGGAATCGGTAGAAACCCACTGTGTGAAACGTTGACGGAAACGGCCGATTAGCACAGCTGTAGCCTTGGAGATGAAGGGTCTCGCCGCTAAGGTCTGCGCTTGCGTTAGCCACGATCAGTAGTTTTGATACACGTCTTTTTTCTTCAGTTTCTTGGTAACCGCGCGTGTGCACACCTCGTTAACTCCTCCGGGATCTTTTGTGCCAGGTCATGTTGGCACACGCGATCTGGATCCGAACCATCGTGGGGGAGGGGAGCGGTTACGCGCCATGTGGGGGAGAGGCAACCGAGGCGACGTGCGTGCCACGATGATAATAGGGGTCTGGGGTTGGGGTTTGCCCCTCCTTGCACTTTCCCCTTTTCCTTGCTTCTACCGTCACCGCCTCGCTGCTCCTTCTTCTTCCCCATCTTGCACCGCCGGAAAAGGTCACCGGCGCCACCGTGAGCCTATGTGACAACGGGCCCTAGGATCTCCATTATGGCGCCTCCAGAAGACATGATGCCCTCGCAGCACGGAGGGTGGTGTGAGTCCTTCGACATGGAGGAGCTCATCGCAAAATATCAGCGAGGTCGATTCCTACTGCCGGAGAGGCTCGTTAATGCTCAAATCATGCCGAGGGGAGTGGGTTCCTAATCTCGAGCCCGGCGAAGCCGTCGTCTTCCTCGCGCATTTTGCTCGCGGGTTCGGCCTACACGCGAGCGACTTCCTCATCGAGCTCTTCAACATGTTCGATCTGCGCCTCCACCACCTTGGGGTGAATGCCATGGCTCAACTCGTACACCACACTACGTGATGCGAGTCGTACCTTGGCGTTCGCCCAGATATGGGTAATTTTTTGAAGTTCTTAAACTTCAAATCTCAGACAATCCACAAGGACGGCCTGCTGGTGGACGCCGGCTGCTGCGCCATTTACCTATGAGGGACCTCGCTAGTGCCTCAGCTTGACCTTCCTGAAACCGTCAAGCTTTGGTAGCACTCGTATTTCTAAGCTAGCGTGATGTTTTCTATGTTCATGTTCCTGTACGTGATGGTTTATTCTTACTTGATCTTGATTGTGATACACACATCCATAGTGTTGATGCTAAACGTTGTAAGCACAGTGACGATAATTCCATGTTCATGTGGCATTGTTGTCTTGGTCATATTGGCGTAAAACGCATGAAGAAGCTTCATTCAGAAGGGCTTCTTGGATCATTGGATTTCGAATCCCTTGATAGATGTGAGCCATGCCGCATGGGCAAGATGACTAGGACACCATTCTCCAGTATAGTGGAGAGAGCTGTAGACCTACATGGGATCATACATACGGATGTATGTGGACCAATGAGTGTCTCAACACGCAATGGTTATCGTTACTTTGTTACCTTTACTGACGACTTAAGCAGATATGGATATATCTACTTGATGAAGCACAAGTCTGAAACCTTTGAAAAGTTCAAGGAATTTTAGAAAGAGGTAGAGAATCAACTTAACAAGAAAATCAAGTACCTTCGATCAGATCAAGGAGGCGAGTATTTGAGTTATGAGTTTAACATGCACTTGAAGGAATGTGGGATCATCCCACAGCTTACGCTAGCCGGAACACCACAGTGTAATGGTGTGTCAGAACGCCGTAACCGAACACTATTAGATAGTGTACGGTCCATGATGTCTTTAACTGATTTGTCTGTGTCTTTTTGGGGATACGCATTAGAAACCGCCGCTTTTATTTTAAACCGAGCACCATCCAAATCCGTGGAGACAACCCCATATGAGATATGGCATGGGAAGAAGCCCAAGTTGTCATTTCTGAAAGTTTGGGGCTGTGAGGCTTATGTCAAGAAACTGCAGCCTGACAAACTCGAATCCAAATCGGAAAAATGTATCTTTGTGGGATATCCAAGGGAAACCGCTGGGTATACTTTCTACAACCAAGCCGAAGACAAAACGTTTGTCGCAAGAAACGACACCTTTTTCGAGAAAGAGTTTCTTGCAAAAGGAGTGAGTGGAAGGAAAATTGAGTAAGATGAAATTGTTGACCCTTCTCTCCAAATTCCGAGTAGCGCAACGGAAGCTATTCCAAAACCGCTCTCCAACATGGAGGAAGAGCCAATTGATGATGATCAAAACAATGACATCGAGACTCCTGAGGTTCATAGGTCTACAAGGGTTCGTGCCACTCCTGATTGGTACAGCAGCCTTGTGATGTCTGTCAACCTGGATGGACAGGAAGAACCTGCAAACTACAAAGAAGCTATGGATAGTGCTGACTCCAAGAAATGGCTGGAAGCAATGAAATCCGAAATAGGATCCATGCATGAAAACCAAGTTTGGACCTTGGTGGATCTTCTAGAAGGCCACAAGGCCGTGGAAAATAAATGGATCTTTAAGAAAAATACAGATGGGAATGGTAATGTGACCATTCATAAAGCTCGACTTGTCGCAAAGGGTTTTTGACAAATCCAAGGAGTTGACTACGACGAGACTTACTCTCCCATAGTGATGCTTAAGGCTGTCAGGATTTTAATAGCAATTGCTGCACATTTCGACTATGAAATTTGGCAGATGGATGTCAAGACCGCATTCCTCAATGGTCACATTGATGAAGAGTTGTATATGATGCAACCGGAAGGTTTTGTTGATCCTAAGGATGCTGGAAAGGTATGCAAGCTCCAACAGTCCATTTATGGGTTGAAGCAAGCATCTCGAAGCTGGAACCAACGTTTTGATCAAGTGATCAAGAGTTTTGGATTTGTCCAAAACCAACAAGAGTTCTATGTTTAGAAGAAAGCGAGTGGGAGCTCGGTTGTTTTCTTAGTAGTATATGTGGATGACATATTACTCATGGGAAACGATGTGGATCTTATGAATAGCGTGAAAGCGTATTTGAGCAACCAATTTTCCATGAAGGATCTAGGTGAAGCTGCATACATATTAGGAATCAAGATCTATAGAGATAGATCAAGGCACCTAATAGCATTAAGTCAGAGTACTTACATAGATAAGATTTTGAAGAGGTTCAAAATGGAAAACACCAAGAGGGGTTTTACACCTATGATGAAGAATTGCAACTTGAGTATGACTCAATGTCCTGTAACGGACGATGATAGAGAGAAGATGTCTTACATCCTCTATGCTTCTGCAATAGGATCTATCATGTATGCAATGCTTAGTACCCGACCTGATGTGGCATGGGCTCTTAGTTTGACGAGCCGATATCAGAGTAATCCAGGACCGGATCACTGGACAACTGTGAAAAATATCCTAAAGTATCTCAGAAGAACAAAGGATATGTTCCTAATCTATGGAGGAAATGATGAAGCTCTAAACTGAAGGAAATATGCCCTGAGAGGCAATAATAAAGTTGTTATTATATATTCCTTATATATGATATATGTTTATTTTACATGCTAGAATTGTATTGATCAGGAAACATCAATACATGTGTGTTTAATAAACAAAAAAGGGTTCCTAGTTATGCCTCTCTTATAGACTAGCTTGTTGATTAACAAGATGATCAAGGTTTCCTGATCATGGACATTGGATGTTGTTAATAACAAGGTCACACCATTGGTGGAATGATGTGATGAACATTCATCCGAAGTATAGCATTACGATCAAGTCATTATGTTTATATTGCTATAACATCATACGAAGTAATCTTTATCCTTAGACCATGAGATCATGTTAATTGCTATCACCGGAAGAGTATCTTGATAACATCAAACGTCACACCGTAACAGGGTGACTATAAAGATGGGTTCAGTACTACGAAGGTGTTATGTTGAGGCTCATGGATCAAGAGTGGAATTTGTCAATCCCGATGACGGATAGATATACTCTGGGCCCTCTCGGTGATATCATATTAAGATAGCTTGCAAGCAAGTGATGTGATCACTAGAATGTTATATCACAGGAACGAGAAAAGAGTGCATGTCGGTAACGAGATCAAACTAGGTATGGAGATACCGATGATCGAATCTCGGACATGTAATATATCAAGAGACAAAGGGATTTAGTTACAAGCGTTAGGTTCTCACGATCACAGAAGTCATCGTTGAATGTGTAGGAGTCAATATGGATCTCCAGGTCCCGTTGCTGATTATTGATCGGAGAAGGGTCTCGATCATGTCTGCATTATTCGCGAACCGTAGGGTGGCACATTTAAGAGTTACCGGACACCATTTTGGAGCACATATGTTTTCGACGAAAGAATTGCAAAGCGCGGGAATTGTTTCAATAGAAACCGGAAATTGTTTCGGGTGAAATTGCAGAAAGAGGTTCTGCATGTGATATTGAAATATTGCAAGGGGCTATATGTGAATGTTTGTTAATTAAAGTAATTAACAAAATTCTGATTAAATTTAATAAAAGAGTTTTATTAAATGAGAGAGCATTAAATTTGGAGAAATTTAATGCATTTAAAGTGGAGACTTTAAAAGGGAATGTGAAGAGGCATTTTAATGTGGAGGGGTTACCACCACATGAATGGGGGAGGTGAGGGGTCACCCCCCCCCATGCACAAGCCATGGAGAGAGGGGTCACCCCCTCCTCCTATAAAAGGCCACCCATTCCCTCCTTCATCCTTACACCTCCTTGTGAAGGATCTCTCTCCCCCTCTAGAATTATTCCCCCATGGTCTCGGATTAGCGAGATACATGTTCCCGGTGGCATTTCGTCTGGAAGGAGTTGTTGCTTCCACTTGATCGCTGGAGCGAGGAGGTGGAGGTTGTCCGGTGGCTTGAACGTGTGTGCGAGTATGGATGCGCTGCTGAGTTGCGGTGCTCGGACTTCCTCACGATCTTGAGATCGGCAAGTGTACGACTACATCAACCATGAGTTCCTACTCGTTAACAAAACTCGTTGTCTTTGAGGGTAAGTTCTCGTTGGATGTATGTCCACCCATTGCTCTGTACCTAGTAGATATATCTTGGCGTGTGTTCTCATCGTAGGAAATTTTTTGTTTTCTATGTTGCGGACCCAACAGTGGTATCAGAACCTGATCTATGCATAGGTGCTTTGCATGAGTAGTACACATATGTTTATATGTGGGCGATGATGATCATGTTATTGCATCTTCTATGTATTTTGGATATTGGTGGCATAGTGAGATGAAGCGGCCCGGACCAACCTTACATGTCAGCGTACATGAGACCGGTTCCACGACTGACATGCAACTTGTTTTGCATAAATGGCTGGTGGGTGTCTGTCTCTCCTACTATAGTCAATATCTGATTTACAACGAGTTGCTAATAACTTAGTTATCCTCGTTGTGGTTCATGTTCGTAGGTGAGAACGGTTCTATCTCTAAAAGCCCTAAGCCACATAAAACTTGCAATTGATAAATTAGAGGCGTCTAGTTTAGATCGTTGCTGGGCTAGTGTATTGATATGGTATTGTTGTAAGTAGATGTATAATAGATACTCTTACAACACACTCAACGTGTAAGTTCCATAGACCTTGGTCTTACACACAAAGGAATGATAGAGATCATAGCACGATGCAAGTGATAGAGATCAAATGCATGGACCATATCATCTCACTTTACACATTAGATGTTTGCATCTTAAACTGCTAGTTTGGCGCTTTTGGTAGCATTATAAGATGATCCCTCATTTAGATATCAAGATAAAAATGTGTTCTTCCTTAAGTATGCACCGTTCTGTGGATCGTGTTTCGAGACATCACGTGATGATCGGGTGTACTCGAATCTACGCTTTCATAGGAACTGGTGTAAGACAGTTTTACACACGTGAATACTAAGGTTCTTACTTGGCGAGCCTAGCATGTACAGACATGGCCTCGGAACATGGACCGAAAGGTTAAGCATGAGTCATATAGTTGATATGATGCCCATATAGATGCTCGCCTTTGAAGCTACATCAACTCACGTGATGATCGGAGTTGGTGTAGTGGATTTGGTTCATGTAATCACCAAAAGGACACGAGGGATGTCGTTTTTGAGTGGGAGTTCATTAGTAATTTGGATTAGTTGAACTCAATCTATCATAAACATAGTCTAAATAAACTTTACAAATTCTTTTGTAGATGGCACCACCTGCTTTTAATTTCAATGTGTTCATGGAGAAAGAGAAACTTGCTGCGAATGGTAGCAACTTCACCAACTGGGCTATGAATTTGAGGATTCTCCTCACTGCTGCACAAAAGCAATATGTGCTAGATGCGCCGCTAGGCCCCTCACCAGCTCCTGATGCCCCTGACGAGGAAAAGAATGTCTATGTGACTCGTCAGGAGGACCACAACTTAGTTCATTGCGGCATACTGTATGGGCTAGAGCCAGAACTTCGAAAGCGTTTCGAAAATGGCAATGCCTTTGATACCATGGGAGAATTGAAAATGATTTTCAATACCCATGCTTCCGTAGAGAGTTATAATGCTACAGAAAAGTTCTTTAGCTGCATGATGGAGGAAAACAGCTCCGTTAGTGAGCACGTACTCAAAATGTCTGGGTACGCCGATAAGCTTGTGTCCTTGGGAATAACAATTCCCATTGACTTAGGCATACATCGTGTTCTCCAATCTCTGCCACCTAGCTACAAGAGCTTCGTGATGAACTATAATATGCAGGGCATGAAGAAGTCTCTTCCCGAGCTTCTGTCAATGCTTAAGACTGCAGAAGTGGAGATTAGGAAAGAACATCAAGTGTTGATGATCAATATGACCACCGGTTTCAAGAAAGACAAGAAAGCCAAGCACAAGGGAAAGAAGGGTGGCAATTCTGTTTCCACGCCTGAAAAGAAACCCCGAGCTGGCCCTAAGTCTGACACCGAGTGCTACTATTGTAAGGGGACTGGCCATTGGAAGCGCAACTGGCCCAAGTATTTGGCAGACAAGAAGTCCGGCAAGGCAAACAAAGGTATATGTGATATACATGTTATTGATGTGTACTTGACTAGTACTCGTAGTAGCACCTGGGTATTTGATATGGGATCGGTTGATAATATATGTAACTCGGTTCAGGGGCTACGGAACAAGCGACAACTAGCAAGGGATGAGGTCAGGATGCGGGTCGGCAATGGATCAAAAGTTGATGTGATCGCCGTCGGGACGCTACCTCTCCATTTGCCATCGGGATTAGTTATAAACCTAAATAATTGTTATTTAGTGCCTGCACTGAGCATGAACATTGTATCTGGATCGTGTTTGATGCAAAGTGGTCATTCCTTTAAATCTGAAAACAATGGTTGTTCGATTTATAAGAATGATATCTTTTATGGTCATGCACCTATGTTGAATGGTTTATTTCTGATAGATCTCGATAGTAATATTACACACATTCATAATGTTAATGCTAAAAAGATTAAACTTGATGATGATATGTCTACATATATGTGGCACTGCCGTCTAGGTCATATTGGCGTTAAACGCATGAAGAAACTCCATTCTGATGGACTTTTGGAATCACTTGATTTTGAATCATTTGATACATGTGAGCCATGCCTTATGGGCAAGATGACTAGAACGCCGTTTTCCGGTTCAATGGAACGGGCGACAGATCTATTGAAAATCATACATACTGATGTGTGTGGACCAATGAGTGTGTCGGCGCGAGGTGGATATCGTTATTTTGTTACTTTCACGGATGATTTGAGTAGATACGGGTATATCTATTTGATAAAACACAAGTCTGAAAATTTTGAAAAGTTCAAGGAATTTCAGAATGAAGTGGAAAATCATCGTAATAGAAAGATCAAATTTCTACGGTCTGACCATGGAGGAGAGTATCTAAGTTACGAGTTTAGCACACACATGAAAGAGTGTGGAATAGTTTCACAACTCACGCCTGCCGGAACACCACAACGTAATGGTGTGTCGGAACGTCGTAATCGTACCTTATTGGATATGGTTCGATCTATGATGTCTCTGACTGACTTGCCACTGCCATTTTGGGTTTATGCACTGGAACAGCTGCATTCACTTTAAATCGGGCACCATCTAAATCCGTTGAAACGGCACTGTATGAATTATGGTTTGGAAACAAACCTAAGCTGTCATTTCTTAAAGTTTGGGGATGTGATGTTTATGTGAAGAAACTTCAACCAGATAAACTCGAATCCAAAGTGGAAAATGCGTCTTCATAGGATACCCTAAGGAAACAATTGGATATACCTTCTATCATAGATCCGAGGGCAAGGTTTCTGTTGCCAAGAATGGATCCTTTCTTGAGAAGGAGTTTCTCGCGAAAGGTGTGAGTAGTCGGAAGGTAGAACTCGAAGAGGTTATTGAACCTTCTCTTCATGGAATGGCGAGTGGCGCAGCACCAGAAGTTGTTTCGGAGTTGACTTCACCTGATGAAGAGAGAGCTAATGATAATGATCATGAAAATCCGAAAGAGGACACTACCGAACCTCGCAGGTCAAGCAGGACACGTGCAGCTCCTGAACTGTACGGCAATCCTGTTGTGAATTTCACGGTTGATGAAATGGATGACCATGCAACGTATGAAGAAGCGATGATGAGCCCGAATTCCAATAAATGGCTGGAAGCCATGAAATCTGAGATGGAATCCATGTACGAGAACCAAGTTTGGAACTTGGTGGACTTACCTCACGATCGAAAGGGCGTTGAGAATTGTAACTACCTCGGTGAACTACGCTCTAAGTTGCATGCCTGGATGAGCGAAAGTGGTTAAAATAGTACGGTGGGGCCCAGGGGCCACTCACAGGTAGACCCGTCGATCGTCCTAACCACTTCCAGAACATCAGGACAAGAACGAGCGGCGTAGTCAGCAGGCGAAGGGATCAACTACATACACAAGTGAGTATGTATGCAAGCCACCATACAAAAGTTTTCAGAGCCATTCCATCTAAAAGAAATAGAAATATTGCAACGCCATACAGCAAGATCCAAATATCCTAGATAGAGATAATAGTTTAGGATAGCTCCTCATACATCAAACATTGGAGTATCAAGCGGAAGCGGAAAACAAGATCCGAGTACGGATAAGAAGGAAATCGGCATAAGATGCCACATAAATAAACACATCCCGCCCACAGATCTCACGGATCCCCATCCCTGGAATCTCTACACCGAGTGATCATTGTCAACATCATCTGTCTCCTCCACCCAGTATCCATCTTGCGAGTACACCTGTTCATCTGAATCAAACAATTTATCGTGTGAGACCCTAGGGGTAATCAGCAAGTCTTTATGCCTCTAAAGGGGACATAACCTGGGGATGACGCAATTGCAGCAAAAGATAATAACTAACAATTCTATAGATACTCGCTAACCATCCGCCTAACCAATGATAGACGAATGTCCGTTAATTAGTAACAACAGTTATAACAGTATAATTAATAGATCCATCCTCCTTCTCGCTTACCAACGAGAAAGCGGACGAACAACCCATCCGTTGGCAGTTTTATTAACCATTCCATGAGTATTGCACTATTTACTAGTCAGGTATTTAGTCAGATTAAAAGCGGTACTTTAGTTATACTTGTCTATGATCGAGAAACTGTGCTCCAAGTCGTCCATAACCGCGGACACGGCTTTCAGAAAGATTTACCCTGCATGGGTGCACAAATAGCAACACACACTCGATCAACCTCGGAAAAACCAAATCAAAACCCAACGAGGCATTCACGACAAAGCGATCATAGGATTCAGGAACATTTCAGGGGGCCACCCCAATAAGCTACCCGCAACAAAGTTGGCCGGCTCCGGAATGGACCCAGGGTTTGTGTCAATGGCTGTAAACAACTGGGAACCCGAAAGTGTGACTGGGCTTGTCGATACCGCGAAAACATTCCACGATCCAAAACAGTACAGGTGCTCCATGCATAATCTTAAATAAAGCAGTAAAGCATGGCATAGGTACAGGATAGTAATAAAGCCCCAAACTACTTTGTGGCCCCAAGAAATAAGAATGAATCAAGCTCTGGCTCAGGAGGGTCCATAAGGCCTCCCAGATGTGGATAGTGCGAATAGTCAAGGAACAGGAATCAAGTACTCGGGGTCCTACGGGACACAAGTGAGCATGAAAAACCAAATAGCAGATATTGCTCACCGGTGCCTCTTTCATTAGTTATCCCATTACTACTTAGGTTAAGTTGTTTAGGTACCTCGTTATCCATCAGACACTCACATACCCTACACATGCTGTTCTACGACTCGCATGGCTCAAACAACTCCTGTAGTAATGGCTCATGGGATGGAGGAACAAGCTTCGGTGGGGTTTAAAAGTAAAGGCTATGCAGTACTTGGGATTCAATTTAATGCAATCGCGACTCAATGATGCAAGAATAAGATAGAGGCAATAGGTACTATATGTATGCAAGCATGTGGTAGTGCTTGCCTAGCAGCTCAGTTGAGGCGAGAGACGGATCTGGGTAGTACTCCTGGGATTCCTGGTATTTTCCCTGCTCGGCGTCTATTCGAAGAAGAACCAAACAAACAAGGGCCAACATAAATAAAGTGCACAAGCATATGAATAAAATGCGACAAACAAACAAGCATGCCATGATGAATGATGCACAAATTACACGGCAATAATGTAGCATGGCATGGATGAGGTGTGGGGTACAAGAATAAAGCATTTGTTAAGTTTTTGGTCACATTTTAACCCCAAATAAGTTGCTGCATACTTTATATTTATATGATTCATGCTGCAATTCAGAACATGGAATGCATAGTTAGAACGGGCTCATCGCGCTGATCGATTTAGACATATTATTTGTCAAATTTGGAGTTGTAGAAATAAAGTTATTAATTAATTAAGAAAAGGCATTTTTATTACATTTAAACAATTTCGAAAATTTAATTTGCCCAAAAGGTATTTTGAATGGCATATTTGAAATCCTCACATTTTTCTGATTCAAAAACATATATCATTTGTACTATTTGGATTTACAGATTAAAAGTTATTAAAAACAGAATTTATATTTATATTAAAACATTTCTGAAATTGTTTTTTTTAAAACAGATGAACGGACAGACTTTTTATACTCAGCATCGCCTAGCCACAGACGCAGATAGGTGGGACCGTGCTGAGCTAGCGACACTGCGCGTGACAGAGAGTTTTCCCACCGGCGCAGAAGCTAGCCGGGGAGACTGACAGGTGGGACCGGATGCTCCACAGGCCCACGCGACAGAGGCGGGCCGGGCGCGTGCCACGCGGCAAAACCAGGGGCCACGGGTTGAGTTTACAGAAGTGCGGGAGCCTTTTTGTAAAAAGCCACCGAGGCTGACAGGTGGGGTCGGAGGGGAGCGCGGGTTTGAGAGAGTAAAAAGGTGGGGGGGTTTGTGCAAAGTGCGCACAGGCACTGTTTTTCTTCCCCCGGTTTTCTGACAAAACTGACGGACGACAGTGCGCGCGGCGCAACAGGGATCGAACTCGCGACCGATCTCTCGCGGCAGGCGACGGCCACCAACGCGGGGCGGAGGGGTTGCTGGTAGGGGAGGGCTGCACGGCTAGATCTACCTCTGCGATGCCACAGTGTGGAAACCGACCGCGAACACCGGCGCGTAGAGGGTGTTCAACGGAACGATCGACACGACCAGGACACGACAACGACTGTGAGGATGTCTGGGAGTATCGGGAGCTCACCGCGAGGTTATCGGTGGGGATGGTTCGGCCGGAAACACAGGGGATCGGCGGTGATGCAGACGGCCGGCAATTAGGGTTTCCTTGTCGGCTTCGTCGGCGTACAGCGGTCCTGGGCCTTCTCCTCCTCGCTGCAGTGCACCAGGGCGGTCCAGGGGCTCGCCTCGGTCCTCTCCAACGCCTCACGCCACGCCCGCCTCCTGTGTGGTGGTGGAAGAGGAGATGCCGACGGTGGACGGCGACGGAGGGGAGAGGGGATAGCGGCAGGTGGGGGAGAGAGGAGTGGCTGGGCAGGGCCCAGGGTGGATCTGGGGTGCCAGGCAGAGAGGGGGAGGGGTAGATAAGGACGGTGAGAGAGAGGGGTGCCGTGGGGGATCGGGTGGAGAAAAAGTGGCTTCGGCCACCTTTTTCTCCCTCACGCTCACGTTCCCGGCCTGGGGTGGTAGCTGCAGCTGGCCAGGACGAGGTCAGGGAGGAAAAGAAGCTCGGGTGTGGGGTCGGCCTGCAGCGGGAGAGAAAGAGAGAGGGGAGGCCGAGAAGGGTAAGCTAGGGTTAGGCTCGGGTTAGGTTAGAGTTAGGGTTGGAGGGGGTAGCTCGGCAGGTTGGGGTGGTGGGGTAGATGGTTAAGGTGGGGTAGGGTTAGGGTTTTGCAAAAACAAGTGTATGGTTAGTGTGATATGGAGGTGAGGGGTGGGGTTTTGGGGTAGAGATGAAGGGCTAGGGTTGGATCTCACATGATCATGCATGGAAGCATACACATGTGAGGGGATGATTTTGAGGGCACATGGTAAGGAGAGATCAAACAAGGGGGTAAGGTTTTATGGTAAGAGCAAAAGAATAGAGCCAACATGAATTGATTCGCAAAGAACCATGCTCCACTTCCAAAAATACAAGAAAAACCAAAAGAAGGGGATGGTGGTGAGATTTGCATGGCCCATGCATGAATAGTAGATGCCATGTTTAATTTTGTGAGAACAAAAATAAATCCCGTGGCATTTATTTCCATGCATTCCCAAATATGGAATTAAAGCCAAGCTAAAGGAATTAAAAAGGATGTTCCAAGTGGAGTAGATGGAGATGGTCATATTTGAATATAATTAGGACATGCTAGTGTGTGTATTCCACTAGGTGCATAATATCCTCAAAAATATTCCAACATGAGCAATACATTCATAATAATCCATATGGAAGCTAGAAAGAGGGATGCCACTCACAAAGCATGCAAAGGTGGCCATGTGGCTCTAATATACCAATAATGTGAAAACAACATGGTGCATATATGGGAGCATGTGGAATTGTAAGTGGAACCATCCCAACCCACATGAGCTAGAGATAATCCAAATAAAATGCAAAGCTCACATATGGTTGGATGGTGGAATTGTGGGGTGGTGACAAGAAAGGTGGTAGAGTTGAATAAAAGATATGCCCCCAACTCAACTTGGGCATCAAGCATTTATCAAGAACCAAATACAATATATCAAGATCCAAATGCAATTACTAATGCATATGAGAGAAGAACCAAATGAAAAGGGTTTTATATGATGCTCAAATGCAATGTGGCATGATGACATGAGCATGATATAATTATGATGCAACAATTATATGTAGGAAGTAGCATTTATATAGACTAGGCTAGTAGCATTGCAATTGTTAGACAATTGGGATGCTACAAGAATAAATGGATTTTCAAAAGAAAAACTGATGATGATGGTAATGTAACCATCTATAAGGCTCGACTTGTCGCAAAGGGGTTTCGACAAATTCAAGGAGTTGACTACGATGAGACATTCTCTCCCGTAGCGATGCTTAAGTCGGTTAGGATTTATGTTAGCAATTGCTGCATATTTCGATTATGAAATATGGCAGATGGATGTCAAAAATGCGTTCCTCAATGGTAATATTGAAGAAGAGTTGTATATGATACAACCTAAGGGTTTTGTCGATCCTAAGGATGCTAATAAGGTATGCAAACTTCAGCGATCCATCTATGGACTGAAGCAAGCATCCCGGAGTTGGAATCTCCGCTTTGATGAGGTGATCAAAGAGTTTGGATTTGTCCAAACTTATGGAGAGGCTTGTATTTACAAGAAAGTGAGTGGGAGCAATGTGGCATTTCTGATATTATATGTGGATGACATATTATTGATTAGAAATGATATAGATCTTTTAAACAGTGTTAAAAGTTATCTAAACAGCAAATTTTCGATGAAAGACCTTGGTGAAGCGTCATATATATTAGGCATTAAAATCTATAGAGATAGATCAAGGCGCCTAATTGGGCTATCATAGAGTACATACCTTGATAAGATATTAAAGAAGTTTAATATGGACAAAAGTAAGAAGGGGTTCTTACCTATGTTGCAAGGCAAGACATTGAGTAAGACTCAAAGTCCAGCTACGGCGGAAGAAAGAGAGATGATGGATAAGATCCCCTATGCCTCGGCCATAGGCTCTATTATGTATGCCATGCTATGTACAAGACCGGATGTGGCACATGCTATTAGTTTGACTAGTAGGTACCAATCTGATCTAGGTTCAGAATACTGGATAGCGGTAAAGAACATCCTCAAGTACTTGAGAAGAACTAAGGATATGTTTCTTATATACGGAGGTGAAGAAGAGCTAGTCGCTAAGTGTTATGTCGATGCTAGCTTTGACACCGATCCGGATGACTCTAAGTCTCAATCCGGATACGTATTTCTCTTGAACGGAGCAGCAGTTAGTTGGAGGAGTTCCAAACAACGTGTGGTGGCTGGATCAACGATGGAGGCGGAATATGTTGCTGCTTCAGAAGCGGCGCAGGAGGCGGTTTGGATGAAAGAGTTCATTACGAAACTAGGTGTGGTTCCCAGTGCGTTGGACCCAATGGTGATCTATTGTGACAATAATGGAGCCATAGCCAACGCAAAGGAACCGAGGTCTCACAAGAATTCCAAGCATATTAAGCGCCGGTTTCACTCCAACCGCGAGCATGTCAAGGATGGAGATATAAAGATTTGTAAAGTACACACGGACCTAAATGTAGCAGATCCGTTGACTAAAGTTCTTCCTAGGGCAAAACATGATCAACACCAGAACTCCATGGGTGTTAGATTTATCACTATGTGAACTAGATTATGGTCTCTAGTGCAAGTGGGAGACTGAAGGAAATATGCCCTGAGAGGCAATAATAAAGTTGTTATTATATATTCCTTATATATGATAGATGTTTATTTTATATGCTAGAATTGTATTGATCAGGAAACATCAATACATGTGGTCTTAATAAACAAAAAAGGGTTCCTAGTTATGCCTCTCTTATAGACTAGCTTGTTGAATAACAAGATGATCAAGGTTTCTTGATCATGGACATTGGATGTTGTTAATAACAAGGTCACACCATTGGTGGAATGATGTGATGAACAATCATCCGAAGTATAGCATTACGATCAAGTCATTATGTTTATATTGCTATAACATCATACGAAGTAATCTTTATCCTTAGACCATGAGATCATGTTAATTGCTAACACCGGAAGAGTATCTTGATAACATCAAACGTCACACCGTAACATGGTGACTATAAAGATGGGTTCAGTACTACGAAGGTGTTATGTTGAGGCTCATGGATCAAGAGTGGAATTTTTCAATCCCGATGACAGATAGATATACTCTGGGCCCTCTCGGTGATATCACATTAAGATAGCTTGCAAGCAAGTGATGTGATCACTAGAATGTTATATCATGGGAACGAGAAAAGAGTGCATGTCGGTAACAAGATCAAACTAGGTATGGAGATACCGATGGTCGAATCTCGGACATGTAATATATCGAGAGACAAAGAGATTTAGTTACAAGCGTTAAAGGTTCTCACGATCACAGAAGTCAACGTTGAATGTGTAGGAGTCAGTACGGATCTCCAGGTCCCGCTGCTGATTATTGATCGGAGAAGGGTCTCGATCATGTCTGCATTATTCACGAACCGTAGGGTGGCACACTTAAGAGTTACCGGACACCATTTTGGAGCATATATGTTTCAGACGAAAGAATTGTAAAGCGCAGGAATTGTTTCAATAGAAACCGAAAAAATTTTCGGGTGAAATTGCAGAAAGAGGTTCTGCATGTGATATTAAAATATTGCAAGGGGCTATATGTGAATGGTTGTTAATTAAAGTAATTAACAAAATTCTGAATAAATTTAATAAAAGAGGTTTATTAAATGAGAGAGCATTAAATTTGGAGAAATTTAATGCATTTAAAGTGGAGACTTTAAAAGGGAATGTGAAGAGGCATTTTAATATGGAGAGGTTACCACCACATGAATGGGGGAGGTGAGGGGTCACCCCCCTCCCCCGATGCGCCGGCCATGGAGAGAGGGGCACCCCCCTCCTCCTATAAAAGGTCACCCATTCCCTCCTTCATCCTTACACCTCCTTGTGAAGGATCTCTCTCCCCCTCTAAAATTATTCCCCCAAGGTCTCGGATTAGCGAGATACATGTTCCCGGTGGCATTTCATCTGGAAGGAGTTGCTGCTTTCGTTGGATCGCTGGAGCGAGGAGGTGGAGGTTGTCCGGTGGCTTGAACGTGTGTGCGAGTACGGATGCGCTGCTGAGTTGCGGCGCTCGGACTTTCTCACGGTCTTGAGATCGGCAAGTGTACGACTACATCAACCATGAGTTCCTACTCGTTAACAAAACTCGTTGTCTTCGAGGGTAAGTTCTCGTTGGATGTATGTCCACCCGTTGCTCTGTACCTAGTAGATAGATCTTGGCGTGTAGTTCTCATCGTAGAAATTTTTTGTTTTGTATGCTGCGGACCCAACATAAACGTAACAGGTTACGTAGATACGAGCTGGAATTCAGATCATGATGACTCAAAGTCTCAAACAGGATTTGTTTTCTTGGTGAATGGTGGGGCGGTAAGCTGGAAAAGCAAGAAGCAGCCGGTGGTGGCACAATCTTTAATGGAGTCTGAATATATTGTTGCAGCTGATGCAACAAATGAAGCTGTTTGGCTAAGAAATTTTGTCATCGAACTAGGAGTTTTTCCCAATGCACAAGAACCCGTGACGATCTATTGTGATAACACGGGAGCTATTGCAAATGCAAGGGAACTAAGAACTCATTCCACAGCCAAACACATCAAGCTTAGATTTCACGTCATCCGGTAGATTGTTGACGAAGGTGAAGTCAAGATTTGCAAAGTAGATACGGAACTGAATGTAGCAGATCCTTTGACTAAAGCTCTCCAACATGACAAGCACGAACAACACTGAGATTCCATTGGTGTTAAGTTCCTGCCTATTATAAACTAGTTTTGTATACTCTAGTGCAAGTGGAAGATTGAATGAGTTATGCCCTAGAGGCAAATAATAAAGTGTATTATTTGATATATATCCTGTATCTTTACTATTAAAAGCAAATCCGTGGTGAATGCCTGGTGTCACACTTCACTTAATTACAAAACAATTGCCACCCCGAACCATCCAACAGCCCAAAAAAAGGAACAAACTGTAGCACGTGTGCACTGCTAACAAACTCGTGCGTGTACACACCCAGGCCGATCTTATTATCTTAACAAAGAAAGGCAACAAACTCTGCACATACACAAAGAAAGGCCTAACAATCATACGCCACCGTGCATATTTTTGTTAACAACAAACAATCCAAAACTGAACTGACGATTTCACGTCAATACCTATCGTGAAACAAAACTGATCTCTATGGGCTGCCCTCTCTTTCCCCTATTATCTTGCCGGTAAGGCCGATGCACGTACGTGAGTCTCTCCACACAAGCTATGTACTCCCTCCGTCCCAAAATAAGTGACGTGGGTTTGTCAAAATTCGGATGTATGTAGACACGTTTTAGTATATAGATACATGTGAATCTAGCAAACTTAAGTCATTTATTTTGGGACGAAGGGAGTATATCTTTTTCTTAGGTCGTGTGTTTCTTCAACCAACTTGCTAATTCCATGCACAAGAAGGAGGTGAGGTCGGTGAAATATTTGTTATCATCATGATTCACGGGTGTGTAGCAGTGGGAGATCCAGACGAGGAGGAAGTGGATAGCACGAGAGGAAATGGGGAGACGAGGACGCCTCGCCGATGACAGCATGCGACATCAGGGACACAGAGGAGGTACGAGGGGAGAAGTACACATCACCGACCCAAAACTCCACGCACGCCCTGCCCCTCCATGCATCGTCGTGCCGGTCCGGCAGCGCTCCGCCCCTCTAGGGTCTGGGCGGGGGTCCTCTACGAAGGGGACACTGGCCGTGACGGCACCGATGACGAGCACCTCGACCACCTGCTAATCCAGTGGCGGAGCCGGCAACGGAGCAAGAGGGGTGCTAGCTTGTGGGGTATGGAAAGTTTGAAAAGGATGTCACAGATATATCTAAATTTGAATATATCTAAATACCATTTAACGCATTTAAATTTTGATAAATCTATGACATCCTTTTTAAAACGAAAAGAGTACAATTAATACACTTTGTATAACACATAGGGTTGCAAAGCGGCACATGATTTGCCCCGCTTCTTAAGCAAAATTTGTTAGTCTAGTTTAAAAAATATTAACAATTTTTTTCTAATTTAAGACAAATTTTGCTTTTGCTGGCTCCCGCGGGTTGCCGCTTGCAACCCTGATAACCCACGGCTAGAGAACAAGAAACGAAGAAAGAGGGAAATGACAAAACTTTGTATCGTTTCTAGTAGCGCGTGCCGCTGTCAGGGTCTCGCTGTATGGTTTTCTGAAAAGTATATAATCTGAAGAGAAGTTGGGAGACAGAAACAGTATACGAGGCTCATTGAAAGGATTGATCGTGCGCGTGTGCTTGTCCCTCTCGGCATCGTTTGAGCAGGCCTGCACAAAAGAGCACGAGCTTTCATCTAGCATGCGCCAATGCCCAAGGGTGCTTCCAGTATTCGACAGGCTGGTTGGTACTGCAGTAACTGCACTCTTGAGCGTTACGTTTCTGGTATGAATATGTTGTGCAGATTTGCTGGACCGGTGCTACAGCCCGGGTAGCACAGCTCCGCCCCTGTGCTAATCCTCCTCTACCTCCAATCCTTCCTTGATGCCGTCCGCTCCGGCAAGACCGACGTGTCCACCACGAGCGCGGCCATGCACAAGATCATGTCCCTCTAACTCGTGACGCCCGGGCCGTGACTCGTGGAGGCCATGGATGCTCTCGTGGAGGTCGTCATGACCTGCCGCTTCGAGATCACCGGGCTGGCTCTAAGGAGGCCGTCCTCGCCAGTCGCCAGGGTCGTGCAGGTGCTGCTTGGCTGCTTGGCTGCATGCACGACCGACCGCCCCATATGTACCATCGTCAACACCTACTTCCGTGTCGTGCAGCAGGCCGTCACCAAGGGGGAGTTCTTGCATCGCTCACCAGGCAGACCATGCAGGAGGTCATCCTCTACGTCGCGGTCGCCTTTCGGACATTGATGCCTCTGAATATTGCAGTCCGCATTTTGTCTCTTCACTTCATATATGATGATAATTTAACTTGTAGTGCTGACGATAGATTTCCTTTTCATCTGAACTTATCCATGTAAATTTTTGTCAGAGTGTGAGTGGCTTCTTAGTTGATCCGAGACTCGACCACATCCCCGTCACTCCGATCTATTTTCCTTGCGCTGGCCAATATCAATGACAACTATTATTTTCACGCAGCTTGAAATAGTACTGAGGGCTGAACAATATCAATGACAACTCCGCTGCTGATTTAAATGACTTGCATTCTAAGGTAATTTTTGTTCCGTCTGGTTGCTTCCTTGTGTTATCATCACAATCAATTGTAACTAAATTTAGTTATCCAAGAGTAGAGTTTGTTGCTCCTGATTGTTATTCAACAAGAATACCCGTCCCCGACTCCTGCGCAAATCCCTCGGTAATTTTATCTGGATGGACCCTCGCCATTTGATCTACACTTGATTATCCATAAGGCAGTTCGGCAACACAAACTTATTCCACCATCGAAGCCTATTTTCGTGTAATTAGAAATCGTGCAAAATCTCCTTAGTGCTAACCATGTGTTTCTCAGTTTGCGTCTCCTCTCCATCCTATATCTATATGACTTGATGGATAATGGATCACCAGCAACCAACACCTTCACTTAACACCTTCCTTCGCTTGCATCTGCAGCCGCAGCCGCCATCGACGACAAGAACACTGGCACTTATGATACTGGCACTTATGATATTTATCTCACTTCGCCTCTCCTTTTTTTCTATTTTTCTCCATTATTCTCTACAAAAACTGCAGGTGACTGTGTGTTGTAGGCCATATGGACCACAACTCGCATCGGAGTCTGGGATGGAGGACGTAGTGCCGAAACACGGGAACACTATCCTAATTGTCGACATGGAACATTGTCCTCAAGGCGATAAGTTGACGCACCAGGGCAGATCGACGAGGCCTTAAGCGCTCCCACTCTAGACGCCTGGCTACAACCGAGGCCAGGACTCTAAGGATGTTCCCATCTAATCCATTTGTTCTTTTTTTTTCAATTCCAGGTTTGCTTAGTCGTGGCCGAAGTGGACATGAATTTCATAGTGTTTTAGCCTTTCTCACCGGTAGCAAATAATGCATCACACATTCTTTCTGTTTAGTAAAATGTTGGTCCATCTGAACTGTAATTAAATCCATGTATTTCAATTACTATTTGTTTTTCAATGCCCTATTAGCTCGTTCTTCCTCTCCTCAATTTGGAGTGTCGCGACGGGGGAGAGCTCCTCAGCTGGAGCAACAGTCCACTAGGTCATGACTAGCAGGTGGCAATGGCATGCCATGTGGTGGCATCGGTGAGGCGGGTGGCTATGGCAGCAGCATGGACAATCACGTAAGATTGTAGGAACTTGAGTCCTGCGGATGGTCTGGGACGAGGACGAGCGAACCAATTTCTTATGCTTGGTGAGCAGAGCACACCGTTCTGACTCTGCTTCCTCCCCCATTTTCTTGTTCTAAATCACTACTTTACATTGCAAATTTTCTCATTCCCTTAACTCTATTTAAGATATGTTACATCAAGGGATGATTTTTACCGACATAATTTATTGTATCTTTGACTGGTAAAAGTATACCTTGATGTAGAAACGTTATGTTCTGTAGTCCTCTCTCAGTACAAATAATTTTAGCTCTTGATATATTACTTCGGCTGAAGATTGAGTACTAGGGTAAAATGACATATGCAGGTCTTAGTTCCCTTGGGGAGCCACTAAAATGTACTTAGATATATAGTAAGTGTGTCAAGAAGAACCTGATGGTGGGGCGAAACCAGTCGACATGTGAGTTAGATCCTATTCGGTGCCAGGCATGAATAATTGGTAGAGAAGAGCATCAACACACATTTCACTATTGTCGTTACTACTAACAAGAGATTTGATTGATATTTATGCCCACTAAAGATCATATATATATTCATGTTGTTGCAGCTCTAGAGGAGCCAAAACGTCCACAATTTAGATGATATATGAGGCTTGAAAAAAGGTGAGAACTGAAGCCTTATACATCCATTGGTATGTTATCATGTTTTCATGTTTATATGTCGCAGTTGGTTTGTATAGCTCTCGTGCTTATTTTTTTTCCTTTATTCAGATTTTCTATCTCAACTTGCATGAACTGAAATATTTGTTGGGTTGCCTTTTGGTAGGTAAATATCTGAAGTATCTTGTCCTATTGCTCAAATATGACCCAACTATGTCACCATCAAGTGCAATAATTTATGGTTTGAATTGCATTTGATAGTCATTTACTAGATTTTAAAAGGCAAACAAGTAATTTCATTATTCTGAAGCATATTATATCCCTATAAAACTATTGGTGTATGTGAAGTCATCGCAATTTCTTAGCTACCATACTGATATTAAACTAAAAATTATGGTGGTTATGTTGGTCGAGATTGACTACAACCTGCTCTCAAAACAATGGTTGCTAGAGATAAAGTTAATTGTACTGGGTTCCTAAAAATAGGTTAACTGTATTTATAAATTAGGATTATGTCCAAAAAGTTGAATAGGCTATTGATAATTATCTTTTTTTTTGTAAACATGCACCAAGATGGAGCACTAAGACAAGGTTTTCTTTTAGAGATGCGTTGTCACATCGAGAGCTCTGGATCAATTGTTTAAGGACGATGACCGGAGCATAGGATATGACATGCAAATCAAACATGTAGGTTCCGTCTTAACCATATGAAAAGCTATTGTCTGAAATTGTCTCCGAGATGTGAGAACCAAGGAGATGATTGTTGAAATGATAAATTTTTATCAAATTATATTTAAAATAAAATGTAAGTTTAATTTTTAGAACATTAAATGGCCATATTTTTCTATACCCGTGAATTTGAAGGTGTTCTATATTTACATATGATGGAGCAAATTTTTTGATTGTGTCGTGTAAACGCACGGACATTCAACTAGTGTTCATAATACGTTTCATACTGTGTTATAACTGTGTTAATACGAAACGTTAATACACGTGTGGTACGTAAACAAACCGTGTCTCTAGTTACCTCTAGTGAACTAGTTCATTGGTCATGAGGATGGTTTGTGTTTCATGATCATGGGCATTTATGCCAACTGACAATGAGGTCATGTTATTAGTTGAATAACATGATAGACAAACATCCGACCGTTATATCGTAATGAGATCTAGTTACAAAGTTCACCATTGATGATAAAACACAGAGAACCTCGCAACCTGATCCTTTGACTGTGAGGTAATGCAAATCACCATTCTGGAAGAAGCTTAGATGGTTATCAAGAATCATCTCGTAACAGGGTGATCAAAAAGGTGCTACTCGGGTTTTCCGAAGGAATGCGTAGAGGAGTACATATCAAGACCAGGATTTGTCTAGTCCATGTAACGGACAGATACATGTGGCCATCTCGGTGACGTTGCATTAATGAAGCTTGCAAGCATGTGACTAGGTCACGGAATGCAACGACATGAGAACGAGAAAACAAGTTCATCGTAACGAGATCGAACTAAGGTATGGAGATACCGAAGATCAAGTCTCGGATGAATTAGGTATCGTATGATAAAGGGAATGGGGAACGACTATCTCACGGTTCGAGCGATTGTATTCGTGAAACACACGGGGGTCACATGGCCATCCAGATCCCTCTGTTAATCATTGATATGAGAGTGGTCTCTATCATGTCCGGAGTGTTTCCGAACCGAAGGATGCCACGCTTAAGGGTAGGGACGCTTAGGGTAGATGGGGCATCGTATGAGAAATAGAGAGAGAGAGACCGGAATAGTTTCGGTAACACCCGATGAAGATCGGAAAGGGGTCTGGAAGTTGTTCCGGAGTGAAGAAATAATATAATATGTGTATTTGAATGTTAATTGGAGAATTAATATTAAATATATATTTTATTTTATTTTTAAAGGCACTATATTGCTAATGGGCCTCACCCGAAGGGAGGCCCAAGTGGGCATGGCGCCTAGGGAGTGGGGGCCGGCCGGCCTAGGGCTGGTGGGCCGCCCCAGCAGGGCCCACCTAGGGCCGGCGGCTGCCCCAAGGTGGCCGGCGGGTGTGGGATTAGTCCCACACCGCCTGGCCCCTGGGTGGTGCACCCCCCTCCCACTATATAAAGGGGTCCCCCTTCCCCTTGGGAGACACCCATTCCTCTCATTCTTTCTCTCTCATCTGTTGAGGACTTCCCCGTAATATGGGGAGGACCTCGTGGTTGAGTTCTCCACCTTCACACTACCATCGTGTGATTGGCGATCCGGCATCTACTTCTTCCGCTGCACGGCTAGATCGGAGCCCGGTTGACGTCTCCTACACCGGACGTGTGATGAACTTTGGAGGCACACACACTTGGGGTGTTGCTCGTCTTCATCAATATACGCCTTCCTGCGTAAGGCGTGCCTCTCTCTGCAAAGGTATGAATACTGTATTCCTTCTCTGTTACTTATGTCTACATAGTATAGATCCTAGTATTAGTGTTCGAGTAGATAGAAATTTTTTGTTTTCTGCTACAGAACCCAACACAAGGAACAGAAATTCAGAAGGCTATTGTCACCGCTGAATAATTTATAACTATTGAGAGATGTGGATTACCTTCATTCCTTACCAATACCAATCTTCCAGGCCGCTGGAGAAGCTGAGGTAGGTTTCCCGCACCACAGGGAAGAGGATGGGAGGTGCTTCCATCCATGCCCATCTTCCCTGCCTCCCATGTTCACCCCTTTGGTCGGCCCGTGATGTCGGGACAGACATCAGGGCAGGAGAGTCTGGAGGACAAAGCAAATAGTGTGGTCGTGATGCCGGTGGCGGCACACATCCGCCCTAGGTCGGCGGTGGCGTACATATGCCATAGCTCGTTAGAGGAGGGGATTCCTTCTTGGAGGGCATCGTGGCTACTCTTGTTCCACTTCCTTCGGTGTACCAGGGAAACCCTAGAACCAGTGGGCTGGTCCAAGAAGCAGCGACGTCGATGTCGTCTCCCTTCTTGAAGGTGCAGCTTGGTATGTGGCGCCTCGTTGCTAGGAGCGTGGTGGTACATCTTTGGAGGGCGCAACGGTTGAGAGTCCCTGTCGCTTAGTCGATCAGCCTTAGCCTCCATTTTTTTCTTTTTTCTTTCTTTTGGGCATGTCCTTGTTGTTGCCACATCATTTTACTCGTTTTGGAACTGTTGTTGGCTGTATGGTGTGGTGCTATATTAATATAGCGGGCCGAAAGGCTGTTTCAAGGAGGGGGTCCAGATTTGAGAGGGGCAGGTCGGGTCGTTTCGCCCTCTTTTTGTCGTCCGCCGAGGAGTGACGCTGTCAGCGCATGTCTCTATGATGCCGGAAGATGGACTTGCCTTCTTTGGCCAGGATTTGGTCCTCTTGTCTCCTTCACCGGCACTACCTCAAGGCCACCGCTTGAGAACGCTAGGGCTCCAGACTTCGGGAGGTATCGCATCAGTCATGAGGACAGAGATATCGGGAGGACGGGAGGACTGCATGTGGTCCAGTAACAGATATATAGGCTTCCGTAGGTTTTTGAGGCCCAACTCGCCACAGGAGGTCAATTTGACATGCCAAGTAGCATCCCTGGGATAGTTAGCCCAGTACAGATAGTTAGGGAGATCGAATGGTCAAAAGTGTCTAGCAAAAACCGATCGGATGGCCAAAAAACTCAGGTCGTGGGATGCCTCTATTTTGGCTCAGTTATAATATCCTTAATTAGTAATATCTATGGCAAATCTTTTCTATGTCTCGTTCAAACACTGAATTGTGTCCTTTGAGGTAAAATTTGTTATGCGGTACATACGACAGGACGGAACAGATACGGCATACCTGACCCATAGAAAAGAATATTCGACTTTGCGGTACACTATACGGCATCTGCTCCGCCCCGGACTTTTTGGCACCGCAAATGCGAGATGCGATTCACCTCAAACAAGTTTTACAGGGTGGCTGGATGGGTATCTATTAGAGATGCTCTTAGAATCGAAGGAAGTTTGAGGGAGGGAATTGCTTTTTTTTTGCCACGTGTCGTCAAAAGCATTATCCGCGTGTCAGGCCCGTTGCCTGTTGGACTCTCGTAACACGGTAGGATGATTTTTATTGGCTCACACATTGACTCGGACGAAGTGAGTACGAGGTTGGCAAAGGCATCACGCAAAATCACAACATATCTGGCAGAGAAAGGCCCGAGGAAAAATGGGTTGTCACTGGCAGGAAGATCTAATGAGGACCTCGGAAAAGTAGAAGGGACAGCGAGTGGACGGCAGCACGGTGATGTCGTAAAGAGGGATAGGTGAGGTGGTCACTTGCTACAGAGCAGAGGGGAGCAGGGAGAGAGCCTTTTGCCGGCCGTCTGCCTAGATGAAAAAGGAAAGCAAAGCAAAAAGAGAGGGGGTAAAAACAACAGTGGCAGCGAGGCATATTCGTCCCCCACTTGCGCGATCGGTGTCCGGGAAAAGCCGCGTTCGCCGCATGCTCCACGGGTCTCGTCTCTCACGAGGAGACAACCGACTGCAAGTTTCCGGGGTTCCTTTTCTCCGCCAGTGAGATCGGCTCTGTTCCCGCATCCATGGTCCGACACGGGTTTCAGGCCTGTTGGAGATTAAGGTTAACTCACGGTCTGACTACTTGTCGAGCGTCGGTCAAGGTTATCTGGCCTGGCTTTTCCGCTGAAAAGACACGTATTGTTGGATCTTAGGCGACGAAGACCTTCTTATGTGGGCAGGGTGCTAATTATCGGTTGCAGCTAGGTTGCAACTTATAAATTTTGTAATTGTCGGTTGCAACTCATTATGTTCTCAGTTACAACCTAATTGTAACTTATGTGTAACTCATAGATTGCATGAATCATGAGGTAACAGTGGTGCGAGAGGTGACTCAGACCTAACAAGTTCTCAGGTGCATGAGAACTAGCAAATCCATTATTGAAACCAGCTCTTGGAAGTACCTACTCCGCCCAGAATAAAGTGACTTGGATTTTTCTAGCATATATCTAGACATGTTGTAAGGTATATATACATTTGATTATAGACAAAGCCAACCGAAACGTTATATACCAGCCGCCGCCACAGAGGCGACTGGGAGCCTACTAAAACCCATCTAGGGTTTCGCCCCCCTTGCCGACGACATCGCCGGTCAGCTTCGTCTCCTGTGGCCCTAGGACCTTGGAGGTGTGGCGGACCACGGCCTCTCATCAGCGGGAGGTTTTCGTTCTTTGTTTAGCATGTTTTTAGTGTCTTTTTCGAGATGTTGAGGCGATGGCTACGTCCTGAAGTCAGAATAAGGTCCTCCCCGCTCTATCCTCGCTTCGGTGATGCATCTAGCGTCGACGGAGGGCGTGTGGAGTCGTTTGTCAGGTGGATCTCCTTGGATCCGATCTGTTTTCGTATTTGTTGGTTTATTCTCAACTGGTCTGTTCCGATCTACGGTTGTGATTATTAGCGATAGTTGCTGCTCTGGTGCCTTGGTCATTTGTGGCCTTAGCACAACGACTTCATGTCTGTCTACTACGACAAGCTTTGCCCGGCTCCGATGATGGAGGGGTAAGGACGATGGCATGCCTTCGGCTCGCACTAGTGTTTGTAGTCATCGCTAGGTGGTCAAATGATCTATTTGTAATTTTTATTACTTTTGGGTCTCTTTGTAGTACTTGTTGATGATTATTAAATATCGGGTCGAATTTCAAAAAAAAAGAAAGAATATAGACAAAGCCAAGTTAGTTATTTATGAACGGAGAGAGTACATCTTTAAGAAAACATAAATCAAAGTTCAGCACCAGCTTCCTTCTACATCCCATGCCTCGACAGAGCGTCGTGAGCAAAGCTGATGCCGCCTGTGGACCTCCAGCACAGCAAAGCTCGTGTTATAGAAATCTTGTAAAAACTCAGCAGAAAAGTCGTCGATGTAGACCAAAAGATATCGGCGGCACGATCTCAAGAGAGCACCATCCTAGATAAGCTTGTACCGAGAAGGACCGAGAGGTAATCCCAGCTCCAGCCAGACAGAGATGGGGACACTAGACTCACAAGTTCCCTAATGAAGTCGTACCTGTCGAAGCTTCATCAGATAGAGGCGAAACTCGACGACACCAATACGCTACATATCATCCCTGCATTGAATGCCGCCGCTGTAAACAAACCTTTAATACACTAGGCCTAATGCCCAATTATCTTACTCCAAATTCTAGCATGTCGGCGCTCCTTCAGAAAAGTATACCAATTTGGAGAAGGCCGAAAGACTTTTAAAGACGATGCCCCTAGACCGGAGGCGATTTAGCCACTAGCTCCCCTGACTTTCAGACACAAATCTGCAGAAAACCCGCTACTCACTCCGATTCAAATTAATGTTCTCGTATTTATTTTTCGATATACAATTTTATACTCTTACAAATCCAAATTAATATTCTCAGATTTTTTAAATCTAAACAAATCTGAGAAAAATAAATGCGATATCTGAGAGAGTATAAATTGCATATCGAAAAATAAATGCGATAAATCTGAGATTATTAATTTAAATTAGATAGATAAATCTAAGAATATTAATTTGGATTTAAGAGAGTATAAAATTGCATATCGAAAAATATATGCCTTTGGATCCCGCCTCATTTAATCAGTACAAAATCCGATAGAAACGCGTAAAGATCTGATGATCCAGCCAATGCATCCAGCCTCATTGGAATGTAAATATGTAATTAACGTCGCCTTAATAATTCTTCCCATAATAGTTCCAAGGCGAATTAAACCTCACAGCTAGGCAGGGCGAGGCGGAGGTGGTACTTAACGCCACCGATACGCACGGGCACGCTCCTCCTTCGTTCTCTTCGCCCCGGTCGAGGTGGGGCTAGAGCGAGGCATGCCCGACACCGCGACACCCCTCAATTCCCGACCCCGCGTCCGCCGCTCGCCGGAGCAGCTGGGTGATTCCCTGCCGGCCTCGATCTCGTCTGCCAGAGCCAGCCGCGGTCGGGGCCGCGCTAGTCCCGCCCCGGCCTCCTCCTCCTGCTCCTCTAAGAGATCCACCCAGGTAATAACACTTCTCTCTCCCTCTTTGATGTCCCTCGAATCGATCGATTTCGCGCTCACCAAATCCGCGCCAAGGGGAATCGAGCCGAGCCCATCGCGATGCTCCCCGTCCGGTTCTTACCGTTGCTGGATTAGCCGTGAATTGAATCCCCTACTGTTTGCTCGCGCAATTGGTTTCGGGTGGATAACGCCTGTGTCTGTTCGTTCGCGCCGGTGAGATGGTCGTTTTGTTGCGACAGATTGTGCTGGGGATAGTTCCTGCTCGTCGGATCCGATGTATCGCAATATGTATCACCTAATTTTCTCTCATTTCCGCTCGTGCTGTAGGAAGTCTCTTCGTGCGTGTGCGTGGGAAAATATGCTTTATTCTTTCATTGTTAGGTTCCTGTGTTTTGTACCGTAAATTGTGCGGCTAGCTTGTCAAGGGGACAGAATGTTAAGCAGGTATTGTGTTTGTAGGGTGTTATGTCTGAGGGGCCGTTGCGGACCATTGTAGGTGCATTTCTCCCTACGAGATCAGTGGTGATAGATCGGTCTGCTTCGAAATAATTGTCTCACTTCTCTCCGAAGAGATTTTTAGCTTGTACTTCGTCTAGGCTGTGGGTGAACAACAAATTTCAGTTGGGTGCATTTCCTTCCTCCTTCCATAGTCACTACATTTGTTCAGTGGGCAACTCCTAGGATTCTGCAAGTAACCATGAATTTGGGAACGATAGATAGACAAACACTGCTAGTTCTCAGGCGTCCTTGTGTGTGCCCCTATTGTAGTATGGATCTACCAGTTGTGCAAGAGCTACTTGCCTCATTCCTGGACAGTGGCGGGCCTAGAGTTTTGCCAATGGGTATTCAAAATAAAAAATTACCAAGAAAAGGTGCAAAAATAGTGATAGGTACAGTATTTGATCCCACGATCTGCTGATGATTGTTAGCTTCACATAGCCATCTAAGCAACGGTGTGCTTGCGTCAACACTTGAGTGAGTTTCTATAGAAATAAAAACGAACTGATGGTCCAATATATCATATGATCTACAAAGTTTCACAAAATTTTGGGTATTCAGCTGCATACCCATGAATACAAGTGTGCCCGCCCCTGTTCCTGGAAGTAACATTATTTGTTGTGGCAGTGGCCTAAGAAAATTTGATTAAGCACCTAAGTATCTGAGTCTTCTCAGCAAGGATTACGTGTCGCAACTTGTCTCTGGGGTACCGACAAGCAGACAAGTCGTGACAAGTCTCGACAGGTGCTAGACTTGTCGATGTGTAGTCGAGCTGTAACTACTAAAAAATACTAAGTAACTAGCCTATTAATTTTGGTATAATGTAAAAAATATTAATGGCATAGGGAGTGAAGAGGAACCAGATACTGGTGGTGGTGCAGCCTTCGGAGGTGCTCACGACCCAGGTATGGAGTGGGAGAGCAGGGGAGAGGCGGAGGTGGCGGTGGCCAGGTGAGAGGCTGCACCATGGGAGGGAACCAAAGGAGAGGGGGCTGGGGGAGGGAGGTCACGATCTGTTTTGGGGGCGTAGGGTTTCACGCAGGATACCTTCCCAGGCCTCAACTTGTCGCTCGTCTCGTTGACAGAGACAGGTCGAGGTTTGTCACCGACAACTCAACTTGTCGACCGACAAGTTCAACTTGTCGTGCCGCTCCAACTTGTCGATAGTCGAGTTGTGACCTGTAGAGCGGCACTTAATCCATGCTTCTCAGAAGTAATTCTTTAACTGGGATCGGTTCAGCTCTGTGTTTTAGCTCAGTATTCTTTGTGGATTCTGAGTAGAATTCTTTATCATTGTTTTAGAATTTCTGTGATCATGTAATTTTTAGAAGGGGTTAAACACCTGAGATACAATGTAGCCAATTGCTTGTGATAAATTAGCTTTTTATAATGTTGTACATAGTACTAGGCCATATTTGTATGCATGTTGAGGATGACAATATTTCAGCTCAGTCATTATTGCATTGATCCTGGAAATAGATTTTGTAGTAATTAAACCGATTTCCTGTTGGTTTTACTGAACTAAATTGTTTTTTGTATCATGAGTGTACTCATTAACATGTGTTCACGGACACTCATAGTTGGGCACAAGTGTTTCTGTTTCTGTAATGTACATGGTAGAAGTCCTGTGAGATAGTTAGCTTTTCACTAACTGGTGTGTTTTTGTCAACTTGCAGGATTTGATAATAATGGGAGAGAGCAGATGTACGGGAAAAAGATGGGAGGACATGGAAACTGATGTCCTTGTGAAGATATTTAAGGAGCTAAACTTGGTTGAGCTGTCACCAGTGTCTCAAGTTTGTCGCTTATGGCGTGTAGCCTGTTCAGATCCACTTATATGGGGCACTCTTGACTTTGGGCTGCTAAAATCCAACTTTATTCAAACAAGGGCATCTCCATATATTTGGGTTGATGATAGATCTGACAAGAGACTTTCAAAAATACTGCGGGTGGCAATGGCAATTAGCCGTGGAAATGTTAATTGCATGATATTCCATTACAATCTGTACATGAAAGATGAACACCTGAATTATATCTCAGAAAGGTAACTACTCTTTGCTAGCTAGTACTCCCTCCGTCCCAAAATATAAGGCGCCTAAGGATTGGTCAAAAGTCAAATCTTATTAACTTTGACCAAATATTTAGAAAAAAATATATACATCTACATTATGTAATGGACATATTAAGAAAATATACTTTATGAGAAATCTATCGACATTGATTTGGTATTATAAATGTTTATATTTTGGTGTATAATCTTGGTCAAACTTTGAAAATGTTGACTTTTGACTAAATCTTAGACGCCTTATATTTTGGGACAGAGGGAGTATTACGTTTATGTCTGTTTTGTTTATGTATTCCTATCCTACATATGGTTATATGACATGAAGCTAATATTACGTTTTATGACAATCAGCTCGCTAGTCAAGGCTTTGCGTGCAGATGTACTGTAGCACTGGGTCTTATTGTTTTAACGAGCTTTATAGTTGAAGAAACCTTAAGACATTAAAATGGTGACCGGATTAAACATTATTGCTTTTTAATCCTCATGTCCTGAACTATCAGTTTTACACAAATAGGAGTATTATGGGTCCAAGAAATGTTGTTTGAGGGCTTTTTAAGTTGAATGGACTCTTGGTTTTTGGTGTCGTTACTCATGTCTTGAAAATGCTCTTGAAGCTTACGTTTTATGGTGTGTCGTTGTGAATTGAGGAATACTAACAGTTAATAGTTATGTACTCCTCTGCATTTAACAGGTCTCCTCACCTAAAGCGATTGGTTATGCCAGCATGGAACCGCATTTCAAAAGGCGGAATATGCCTAGCTATTCAAAGGTGGGAAGAGCTGGAGTCCTTAACTATGCCCAGCATCGGTCATCCTCCATATATCATGGAAGAGTTAGCCAAGAGATGCAAGAACTTTAAAGAACTAAAGGTCATGGGTTCATTTGATCTCCTATTTGCTTCAGCAGTTACCACCTACCTTCCAAAGCTGAAAGTCTTGAGCCTCCGTTGCTCGAAAGTGACAAAAGGTGCCCTGCTATGTGTTCTGAACTCGATGGAACATCTTGAGGTTCTCAATATTTCTCACTGCCTGCTGTACGAGATTGCGACAAATGGGCGGAGGCAAGTGATTCATGAGTTAGATGATGACATTCTCGAGAGAGCTTCCCAGTTGCGGGAGTTCCACCACTGCCAGAGCAGAGAATGCCTTGCATGTCAGCGGATGATGCTGGATGAAGGTATCTTGCGGTGGTATAGATATGAAGATTGGTTTTGGCGACGGGATGAGGTGAGCTCTCTTGATCTGAAAGATTATGGGAGGTTGTTTGGTGCGCAGTGTGAGATGTTGACATCGGTGGATTAGATGCTGATCGGGAAATAAAACCTGCCTCCTCATTTTAGACGCTTGTGATGACGGGCCAGTCATTCATAAATCATAGCCAAGAATCAGTAAGTTGTAACCGTAGAGAAATAATAAGGGTAAAAATAATGTGCTGCATGATGGTATGGGTAGCTTATGTTGTAAATGGATATGGATAGTATGTCTTGTTTGAAGGTGCTGTGCATCTCTATGGGGTCCAGAATGTAAAACTCAGAACCTTATGCTTTCATGTGATGTTTGCATTGGACGTGGATTTATGGTGTTGCTTTTGGGGGTTTAGCTATTTCTAGTCCCAGGTGGGCTGTGTTGGCAAATAAACCCCCAGATGGATGTGTCTTTTTCCTAAGAAATTCCTGTGAAATTAATGTGCTCCAACCTGTCCTACTTCCTTTGGGGCCTTTATTGCTTGGAAGGTTTTTCTTCCGATTCTTTTTATTGTTCGAGCTAGATTCCTATTGTCAGGTAGCATATCGTGATCGTTCTACCTGCCTTTTGTCTGAGGCTGTGTCAGTGAAGCTGTTGAATTGTGATATCTTACACTATTGAGATGTCATCCTGCTTTCGAAAAAAAAAGTCATCATGTTCATCATCATCTATGAATCAATTTACTACTCCCTCCGTCCCAAAATAAGTGACTTAAGTTTGTCTAGATTTTAGATACTTTCGAATCTAGACAAACCCACGTCAGACGGAGGGAGTATTAAGAATGACGCCATCGCTATCAATAAACCGCAAGTACACTACAGTTCTTTTAGAGAGAAAAAAAAGAAAACATGGTTGATAGCGAAAACTCACAATTCAGAAAAGGGTGGACCATAGAACGCTGTTCAGTTGTGAAGAAAGACGAGAGCGACACTGCAACAGACCCAATAGACCATAGTCATCCTGTTAACCACAGCGGTTGGCCAACAGCTCACCTTCAGTACCAGTTTGAAGATAGAGTGCTAGCGTGATAGTTGCGTGTTCCATTCAGTGTGTGTATAAAAAATGTAATAATCGCTTGTGATTTGGTCTCATTCCATGTACTGATTCGGTCGCGGAGAATTGAAAGGCTCTCCTTATGTAAGAAAACAAATATGTAAACAACAGTAGTACTTCCTGTATGTTGAAATACAATGTATATTGAAAGTAGGGGAGGATTGATCACACCTGGGTGATGCAGCCCATCATATGGCGATCACAATGGTACCCATCAAACCAAGTCATGTTATCCAACAAACACACCTAAGGTGAATTCATTTCATCACGGGTCCTTCTTTGATCCTCACTTGAATGAGATGCTACTTGAATCAATTGTTCATTTCGGACGTGTTTGGTCGGCCGCACGGCCGTTTTACCCGCACCGGGCAGGAAGAAATAAGCCCGTTTGAAGAATCGCACGGTGGGCCGAAAGCACCCGAACTTGGCTCGCTAGGAACACCAAAATCGGATGTTTTTGCGAGGACAAGCCCTGGGGAGCCAAGAGAGGGCACGCGGCTGCACGCGGGGAGAAGAGCGGCAGACGACACGACGCATCGAGAACGCGCGCCATAAATCCCCTCACCGCTCGCTCACCACTCCCACTCTCTCTCCATTCACAATCACTCTTCCTCCCGTCTCACCGTCGGCGGTTCCTCTCCCACCGGAAGATCTAAGACCACCACGAGGGCAGCAGACGGAGGTTGATTTAGGTGAGAATTGCGCTTCTTCTGGCTGCAGTGGATCTGCTACAGCGACTGCGACTGCTTCTTGTTCTTCCTCGACAAATCTAAAGCTCCAAAACCTGCAGCAATGGCGGTAAGGCCTCGAACCAGCAACTCTCTAAGCATTTAGTAGCGTAGATCTACCTATTTCCGTCTAATTCTCCGAGTATGATTGACATGCACGGTAGAATTGTACCGATTTGTGCTAGTTTTGGTCGATTTGATGGGTTAGGATATTTTCTTTCATTGTTGTGCCTTTGTAAGTACTAGATCTGCTGATACATTGGTTCCATCTATGCTTGTTTGTGGCTAGATGTATGCAGAGTTTTAGGTTTAGGGTTTCGCAGACAGTGAAAATTAGGGATTATTTCACTGTTCATGTTCTTCTTATAGGCGGATGATTACTTTGCATTCTGTGGCCAAGATCCCAATAGGTTGCTTCACAGATGCCTGTTATGATTGATCTTGGACATACAATGCCTAATATGAGGCACGATTTATGGGATTGCTGATGATTACATACGCACCGCAAGGAAATGGAAGCGATGATCCTTTAGAACTTGGTTCTTCCATCTATTCAAGCTGATGGAACTTGTTTCGGTAGAATCATCGCTTCATGCTATAAATGTTGTGAACTATGAGGCAAATATTGTTTATGCTCTGAACCCAGCTTGTGATGATACTTAGTATAATACGTTCAAAGAGGTGCTGTGATGAGTGCATATTTGCATCATGTTTTATATTATTATTTTGCATTATAGATGTAGAATCTTGGTATTTTACGGCGTTCGCGCGCATGTTTTATGTCTGTTTTCACCAGGATTAGGACAGATGATGGATCCAATGGACACAATTCTTGAAGCAGTTGCACTGTGGAGAAAAGGAGTCAAAAACAACGTAAATTACTTATTTGGGAAATATTAATAATATCAGAAGAAAACCAGAAGCGAACAAAGGAGACAGAGAGCATAACGACCAACTATACGGGCAGGAAAATATTCCCGCCGTATAGCTGGCGCCGCCTCTGCCTCGTCAAATAGTTTCACCCCGTGCAATTGGTTCGTAGAGACGACATGCACAACACCTAGAAATCGCAAAAACCTCACCTCCGGAAGGAATATGGAGGGGGAACTCGTCCGCCAGGGATCCATCTTCACCCTGCGCAGATCCGAGAGGCTAAGGCATCGATCTTCATCAACCACCACTTTATCACCACCATTCTCATCCATCTCATCTACATTTTGTCTAGATCTTGTTGTAATTCCTATACTCATTGTGGATTTATAAAAGTACTATTCACCTATGATTGTTTCCATTACCATTGCCATGATGTTGATTGCCTCCATGTCTGAGTAGATCTTTATTTCTTGGAGAGATGGAGAAACCCTAGCATAAGACTAAGATGAGATAGATATTATTATGTCATACATCATTATGTGTACGTTTTAATTGTCTTCATCTTGATATTAAGGAGAAGTGCACCTTCTTAATTTTGTCTCTTATGGGAACTCGATGGAGGGGATTACTTGTTAGTAGACGGAGGGATGATAGCGCTTACTGTGACTATAAAACTATTGTCATTCTGTACGTACTAACTTGGGGAACCAAGGAGAACTCATCATGCCATGTCCATGCCACAGGAGAAATCCCTTAATAGCGCGATAATGCGATGGTTGTTGGTTGGTTATGAGGATGATGTGTGCAGCGGTTGCTGGCAAATCGTCCATATATGGAGCTCCTCCCACATACATACACACTATGAGAATATCCGTTATAATACTCTTGATTACTTAGTCTAGATTGCTAGTGGTGGATCCACTAATCCCCGAGAACGCCTTTTTCCCTATTATAGTTCCAAAGTTCTATTACACACGTGATTCTTACTTTCTGCATTAAGTTTTGCTTACTTTAAATTACCTTGTTCAACCAAAACCCAAAAACAGCTTTATCTTCCTTGCATCTTAAAGTTATTTCTTAAGTATTCCGTTTAGTTATAGTTAAAAGCATTTTAGTCTTTTGCCTACTGTTCCCTGTGGGATCGATATCTTTATTTCGAAACTAGCTACAAACGATTTGTGCACTTGCAGTCCTATAGGAAACGGATGGTATGCACAACAAAATTGGTTGTGCGCCTCCTCTAGATCCCTGTAGCAGCAACTCTACCTTGTTTGTGCTAGTTATTCTGAAGCTGGGCATTGGTTAGGTCATTGAGTTTTGCTTCCTTCTACCGATGATTACTAAGTAGCACAATGAAATGCAAGGGTATCCTTTTCATGAACAAACTTGTGTGCTAACCAAATTCATTGTTCATTTGTGTTTCTCATGAGGAGTATCCATTTGCATCTGTGCCATTCTATATGAGGCCATGTTTGATTGTTCATGTCTGATCACCAAAATGTATGTGCTTACATGTGTTGATTCTTTTTTCAGTGCTCGAAGATGCTGACCGGAGGTGCTCTCCCTACCAATGGAGGAGCATGCTCTAGGGATGCTGGTGAGGGTAGTGCCTCCAAGAGGGCCAATGATGGTGGTGAGGGAAGCGACGCCAAGAGGCCGAGGGGTAGGCCTCTGAAGATTGGGCACTTCCATGACTAGGTAGGTCCAACCCATCTTGCCAAGGTGATCTTGGCACCTGGGTTAGACCTGTTGCCAATCCCTGATGGCTTTAGGCCTTTCCTTGTCGATGACGATCGTGCTCAAGATGAACACCAAGTGTAGCTGGATGGTGAAGCTTCGGAATGTCAGCGGTAGGATTTGCCTTGATCGAGGTGGGCTGGCTTTGCCATTTCCCACAAGATCAAGATCAGGCACTTCATGACCTTCAAGATGCTGAAGGGTGACCTATTCAAGGTCACCATCTTCGACTACACCATGATTGAAGTGATGAAGAAGTTCCCAAATCATGATCCGGCCCTTGCCATGATCGACCTGTGAACTTTGTCTGTCTCCGTTTGCTGTGAACTTCTCTGTATGCCGTGCGGTTGCCTTGCTATAATGGTTATGTCTTATGCATATTGTGGTGTGTGCTTGTTCTGCCTTGCTTATGATGCCTGGTAAGCTCACCATCTAGGGAAGAGGTTACCAGACCACCCGAGAAAGCTGAAACCAAACAAGTGCAATCATTTCTCCTAGGCCTAATATAGCTCACCAAACAACATTGAAGGGAATATGCCTGAGAGGCAATAATAAAGTGGTTATTATCTTATTCCTTGTTTATGATAAATGATTATTTTGCATGCTATAATTGTATTAATTGGAAACATTAATACATGTGTGTTTAATAAACAAATAAAGGGTTCCTAGTTATGCCTCTCTTATAAACTAGCTCGTTGATTAACAAGATGATCAAGGTTTCCTGATCATGGACATTGGATGTTGTTAATAATGAGGTCACAACATTGGTGAATGATGTGATGAACATTCGTCCGAAGTATAGCATTACAATCAAAGTCATTGTGTTTAATTTCTATAACATCATACGAAGTAATCTTAGTCCTTATACCATGAGATCATGTCAATCGCTAACACTAGAAGAGTAACTTGATAACATCAAACGTCACACGTAACAGGGTGACTATAAAGGTGGGTTTAGATACTCTGAAGGTGTTATGTTGAGTCTCATGGATCAAGAGTGGGATTTGTCCATCCTGATGACGGATAGGTATACTCTAGGCTCTATCGGTGATATCACATTGAGATAGCTTGCAAGCAAGTGATATGATCACTAGAATGTTATATCACGGGAACAAGAAAAGAGTGCATGTCGGTAATGAGATCAAACTAGGTATGGAGATACGGATGATCGAATCTCGAACATTTAATATATCGCGAGACAAAGTGATTTAGTTACGACGTTAAAGGTTCACACGATCACTAGAGTGATCATTGAATGTGGGGGAGTCAACACGGATCTCCAGGTCCCGCTACTAATTATTGATCGGAGAAAGGTCTCGATCATGTCTGCATTATTTGCGAACCGTAGGAAGACACACTTAAGGGATACCGACACCATTTAGGAGCAAATATGTTTCATATAAAGATTGTGAAAGCGCTGGAATCATTTCGATGGAAACCGGAATTGTTTCGGGTGAAATTGCTAAAACTGGTTCTGCATGTGATATTGAAATATTGCAGGGAGTTTTATGTGAATGTTTGTTAATTAAAGTAATTAAAAAATTCTGAATAAAATAAATACAAGTGTTTTATTTAAAGAGAAAAATGCATTTAATTTAGTGGACATTAAATGCAAGTGAGTGGAGTTGAAATTTATGTGAATGGGCTTAGTGGAAGCTCCGCCCACATGAATGAGGGAGAGGTGGGGGCACCCACCATGGCCGGCCAGCCATGGTCATGGGGTTGCGCCCCACCCCCTATAAAAGGATCCCCATGGCTCTTCTCCACTTGCCACACCTCCTCGTGAAGGATCTCTCCCCCCTCTAGAAATTATTCCACACGGTCTCGGATTAGCAAGATACATGTTTCCGGTGGCTTTATCTGGAAAGGAGTTGCTGCTTCCGCTGCTTTGCTGGAGCAAGGGGCGGAGGTTGTCGGGGTGCTGGACGTGTGTGCGATCACGGATGCACCGCTTCTTTGTGATGCTGGACTTGCTGGTCCTGGACCTGCTGGACTCACTGGACTTCATCACGACCTTGAGATTGGCAAGTGTACGACTACATCAACCACGAAATCAGTATCGTTAACAATGCTTTGTCGATCTTCATGGGTATGTTCTCTATGGATTTATATCCACCCATTGATTGTATCTAGGTAGATAGATCTTGGTGCTTAGATGTTCACATTGTAGGAATTTTTTGTTTACTATGTTGCGAACCCAACAGTGGTATTAGAGCCTGATTTATGCGTAGATGCTTTGCACGGGTAGTACACATAAGAGTATGTGAGCGATGATGATAATTTTATTACATATTCTATGTATTTTGAATATTGGTGGCATAGTGGGATGAAGCGACCCAGACTAACTTTATATGTCCTCGCACATGAGACATGTTCCACGCTTGACATGCAACTAGTTTTGCATAAGTGGCTAGCGGGTGTCTGTCTCTCCTACTATAGTCAATATCTGATTTACAATGAGTTGATAATAATTTGGTTATCATCGTTGTGGTTCCATGTTCGTAGGTAAGATCGGTTCTATCTTCGAAAGCCCTAAGCCACATAAAACTTGCAATGGATAAATTAGAGGCGTCTAGTTTAGAGTGTTGCTAGGCTGGTGTCATGATATGGTAATGTTGTAAGTTGATGTATAGTTGATACTCTTACAACACACCTAATGTGTAAGTTACATAGACCTTGTCCTTACACACAAAGGAATGATAAATGTCATACCACGATGCACATGATAGTGATCAAGTGCAAGAACTATATCATTTCACTCTATGGATATGATGTTTGCATCTTATATTGCTTATTTGGCATTTTTAGTAGCATTATAAGATGATCCCTCTTTTAGATATCAAGATAAAAATGTGTTCTTCCTTAAGTATGCACCGTTCTATGGATCATATTTCGAGACATCACGTGATGATCAGGTGTACTCGACTCTATGCTTTAATACAACGGGTGTAAGACAGTTTTACACACGCGAGTACTAAGGTTCTTACTTGGCGAGCCTAGCATGTACAGACATGGCTTCAAAACACGGACCAAAAGGTTAAGCATGAGTCATATAGTTGATATGATTCCCATATAGATGCTCACCTTTGGAACTACACCGACTCACGTGATGATCGGACTTGGTGTAGTGGATTTGGTTCATGTAATCACCAAAACAAGTCGAGGGATGTTGGTTTTGAGTGGGAGTTCATTTCTAATTTGGATTAGACGAACTCAATTTATCATAAACTAAAATCAAAGATAATTTGCATAATTTGTTGTAGTCATTGGCATATGTTTCCTACCTTACGCTTAGTTTTAATTGAGATAATAGAACTATAGAATTTTAGCTTTACAAACTGGCATCGTATTATTTTGAATGTCAATTTAAAGTTTAGAAGTCATATTGCAAACTTTCAGCAAACTCTATTTACTCCATGAAGTTTAATAAGTAGTATTAAACCAAGAGTAACAATTCCAGTGTTAGTATCTGAAGTATCATGTTTGCCTCTATGATTCTTGATATTCAAATATTATTTTAATATCGAGGTTATCCGGGAGCTGAAAGAATTGTTTCAGAAACCATCATGTGTGGAAGATATTGTGATATATGAAATAATGTTTATGGTTGCAATATGATAGAGTATAATTTGGCAAAATACACGTTCGCATATTGTATGAGAATTTGCGAAGGTTGGAGACGCTAGACATCCTAATCTCCCAAAATGGTTTTGGGAACTGACTTTTACTCACGGTTCGTCCTTATAGGCTACAGTATCTTGATCATGAAATTTGTCATGATAAGGATGAATAGAAGATGTAGGTAAAATGTTTACTACACTAATAGATTACTAAAGAATGAATTTTTGAAAGAACGCCAAACATTTGATGATGGTGATCAACTTCAAAGTACAAGTCCGAAGGTATTAGTATTTGACTATACACGCTTTGGACTATGTGTCATATATATGGCTTCACTGTTGATGTTGATAGATTCTTGTGAAAGGAAATGGAAATGTTGAAAGAGAATCTATAAAATATTTGGCAGAAAAGTAAAGACTGAAAATGTCCAGTTAAGGTATATAGATAATATACATGTTATGGTTGTATTATTTTCTTGTTAAACAATGTGGTTCTTGGGTATTGGATACCGAATTGGTTGGTATGAAATGTCATATAAAGCAACACAATTCATGAACTACAACAGTCTAAGTAACTAGCAAAATAATATGTGATGATGTTCATCGAAAACAAATAAAGTGTTATTGTGTTTCTCGTTGTCCATCAAACCTAGCCTTCAAGATTTGTTTGTTATTTTGTTCCGGTATTACAAGAACAATGGTTGTTCAAATAATTGTTGTATTCCATAAAGAATGGATGAACTTTTACAAGTCTAGTTGGAGAAATCACATCTGTAAACACTATTGCTAAAATGTCGCAAGACGAATGATTGAAATATCACTTATGAAGTGACATCACCGTTTAAATTATATTGGAAACAAAACATGAAGAAACTCCATGTTGATGGATTTTTTAGTCTTTGATTTTGATCAAATGACACTTGTGAGACTTTCCTCGAGATAATTGAAACTCCGTTCATAGGCCAAAAGGGAACGAGTGACTAACTTATTGGAAATTGTGCATATTGATGTATATAGTGCATTATATGTATCCATGTGTGGTGGATCTTTCGACTTCATATGCTTTCTCCGAAAATTTGAGTGAATATATCTGTATATTTACTTAATAAGGAAGAAGTATGGAACATTTGAAAATTGTTCAAAGACTTTCAAGATGAAGTGGAAAATCATTGTAACGAGAAAATGAAGAATTTATGATTCGATCATAAAGGATGATATTTGAGTTACAAGTTTAGAAAAACACCTAAGATTTTATGAATTGTTCCATGGATTTACATTTCCCGATAAACCATAGGAGTATGGTATGTTCGAGAGATCAAATCGAACCTTGTTTAACATGGTAAGATCAAAGGTGTCATTTATAAAACTGCCATTATGTTTTAAAGATTAAATCTTTAGAGACTACCGCTTTTACACTGAAAAGAGCACCATCGTGATCCGTTGAAATGACACCATAAAGGTTATGGTTTAGGATAAAACCTAAGTTATCTTTTCTTAAATATTTGTATGTTGTGCATAAGTAAAATGTTTACAACCAAAGTCGGATAAGCAAGTCTTTGCAGGTTATCCCAAAGAATTTGTTGGGTATTCCTCCATAACACCAAAGACAAATGAGTTTGTCACTTGGAACGTGAAGTTTCTTAAAGAAGGATTTTTTCACAAAAGTTAAGTGGGAGGACAATAGAACTTTGATTAGGTTGATGAACCTAAGCAACATGTGCTAAGTACCACAACGCCGTAAAGTGTCTCGAAGGCAGCTAAAATGCTCATGGCTCCCGTGATTACAAAAGTTGTGATCTCGGAGATTGGAGTTCCTATTGAACCATGTGGGTCGGTAAGAATCAAATAGTAAGATTTGAAACCGAAGTCATTATTGTTTTGACAATGATGATTATTTCTGTTTATTACCTTTTACTTCTTTTACTTATTTGAAAAGAACCAAAAAACCAAAAAACATAAAAATTTATAAAACAAAAACAATAAAAACATTTGCTACTAATCATGTCTTCCTAGATTGCTATTTTTGAACAGATGAGGCTCGCAATGGAGGAGAAGAAAGTTGGAACTTTTGGATATTATGTTACGAGGTAAGACACATTAGAAGAATGTTTGGAATGGTTGAAACATTATTCCTCCATGGTATGTGCCTCATACAAATTTATTTGTGAAAATTGTGGATCCATAGATCATATTAATTATCAATGCGAGTGTAGCATTGATACCACATTAGCATCTTACAATAAAAGTAATGAAGGCTTTGTTAAAGTGGCGGTTTTAGAATACGTGCTTTTTACTGGTTGTTGTGATTTGCTAGCTCGCATGAAAAATATAAATGATGAAAATAAAGCACTAGATAGAGTCTATGGAGTAGTACATCATATGAACTCTTATCGACGCGGATTTCCTGCCCGTGGTGGCTACGGTGCACACCCTCTACACTGTCGGATTGTGGTGTATATGATCCCTTAATGTATATGCATGTTGATAGTGTTGACTCCCCCGTTTCTAATCCTACATCGTCAGTACCTTCAGTTAGTGGTAGAATTCAGCATGCAACCCCCAGCCGTGTCTAGTCCCTACACCGCCTGCCGTGTACCATGAGAAAACTGACATTGTTCTCACTTGGAGAACATACGTATGGGTCAAGGTGCATGCAACACCCATCACCATGAGAGTTCAGGTAGAGCCAATGGCAATTACAAATATATATGGATAGCGGATACCATGCATGCAGACCCAAGCGACCTGGTATGTTGCAAAAAAAATTATTTCCGGCTATACCTTCGAGTTCTCAGACCATGGAGGCAGCAGACCAAAGCGACCGGTATCTTGTAAACAATACTATGTCATCCTGGTGCACTCATGAACAGTGCGCAGAGCAAATCCATTGCCACTTGACAATTTGTTTGGGCTGCACCCGTTGGCCAACAAATTGATGTACAAAAGTAAGTTTTTTGTTGTCTCCATACGGAGGTGGGCACATATTTTAATGAACACCCGTACGATCTATACGACTATCCGTTTTGCGGTGAACTTATACACAACATAGACAGCCACCGCTCCCATGTGTACCGTTGGCATACACATATATTGCCATGTTTTCTCATGGACGCGAAGGTCTCATTCCCTAGGCGGTCTACACCTCCACCGCACCCGCTTGAAAATATCACTATCACAAGAATCTGTATGGGTTTGCTTCCGCACCCATGAATCACGTATGTGTTTGTCACTCGCAAACTTCAGCCGTTGTTTAACATATGTGTTTTCCACTCAAGTGAATCCCTGCTACCATGGTGCATGGATTTGATTTTTCAAACCACCGCCCATGCTAAACGATTGTGCTACATGCATGTCTACCGTTACCGTTTGCTCTCTCTAACACGGTGTGCTCCCTTTATCAGATCGGATGGTGGTCAAGATGTGCACCGTGGTCACCATGGACAACCCACTATTTTACATACTCTTATTTTTTGATAACTTTAGTAGTAATGCATTATTGACCACTCCTGTTGTGGAAGAGACTAACCTTTTGCAGGACACAGAAGAAAGAAGAAAAGGATGTACACTGCAGTGAACATCCTACTGCCTCTTATATGGGTTTGTTTAACTTGTATGACTTGTTAGATGGTTGTGCAAAATCATTTTGTAATTCATATCATGAGATTTGTGACAAATGTATGGCAGTTGGACACCTTAGTTTTCAATGTTCCATTACTCTTGAAGAATCCCTAGTATCTTACACTAGAGTTAAAGTCTTAGAGTATTTAGTTTATAAAGGTGTCCATGATCTACTCTCAAAAGATTCAATCATGAGAAATAGTAGTGATGATATGCTTCATATGAAACTTACCAACTTGTTACCAATGTTACAATCTTATTGCCAAGAACATCTTAGTGATAATCCACTTGTGGTAGAGAGTAAGGCACGGTCTAAAACCATAGTGCCCGAAGATAACCATTTGCAGAATCCACAAGATAAAGAGGTGGAACAATAAAAAGGTGAGGTTGGTAAAGATTGGCGCACTACAAATACTACATTTGTTTATGATGCCTCTCTCTCTAGTAATGATTCTTATAATGCTAAAACTAATTGTAATTTATCTGCGGAGGCCTTGTTCCTAGACACTTATGAGGAGAGAATTACTATTGATAAAATAGAGATAGAACCTTGCTATGAATCTTTCGATGCTAATATGCAGGGACCTGATTTACTCCCTGTTGCAAAGGAAGAATATTATGAATTGTTCTCCTACAATGGTAACCAAGGTAAAACTTCAATAATTATATTTCAATCTCTAATCCTCTCGTTGCATCTATATAAGGAGGCATGCTCACCACACTTGGTGCATCCACGCTCGCTTGAAAGCGAGAACTTATTCGTCTATATGATGCCGATGCACCGCAAGAGGGTACGACTCTGACCGTACTTTTCTATGAGATGCTCCAACCCTCAGCTGGAGATAAGTACCATCACACCACGGGTTGATATCCCTTTTGATCCAAGTGCATAATTTACTACTACATCTAAGCCTCGGTATATAGCTTTAAACAAAGCGCTTCCCGGGAGGCAACCCAGAAGTTTTTAGGTGTCTTTCATAATTTTGTGTCTTGAGTCTAGTTGCATTCATGTTGCATTGGCACTTGTATATATTTGCATGATTTCCTATTAGAGTTGGCTTGGGACTATTTTTGATAGGTAGAATTATTTATTGATCTAATGATGTGTTGCATATCTTGGTTAAATCTTCTCAACAAAAATATATGTTTTCTTTGTTTGGATATTGTACTAACGTTTCAGGTCCTTACTACAATTTTTGGAGAAAAATAAATTGTTTCGGAGCTCACAACGAGCTTAACTAGTAGCTGTACAGGCAGATCCGTCTGTACCGGGCACCCTTACCGCTCATGTGACAAATCGGAATAAGTAGATTTTTTTCCATAAAAGCAACTACAAGCTTAACGAGCATTGGTATGTTGGGACCTATCCGTACCGACCTCATTGCCAGGAGAAGGAACATTAAGAGGACCCAAAGGTTTTAATGACCACCCATACAGGCGCATCCTGCCCGTACCACCTGGTCATACCAACTTCGACGGAACCCTTTAAAAAAAGAGAGAAGAAGAACATGTGCAGTACGGGCGGAGCCTATCCGTACCACGCACTCGTACCAAGGAGCAGCACCACACAGTAAGGGTAGGGACGAGTACTGAAAGGTTATAACCCCTCCAATATTTTCATTTTGACTATCTCATATCAGTGGGTTACCTTCTACATGTTCCTTTGTACTTTATTTTCCTTTACCAACCTTCGAAACTCCCTAGCCTATAATTCTCTATAATGTTTCATGTTTCTTTCATTTTCTTTTCACGGTTGGGTGAACAAACTCCGCTTGTACACCGAATCGTTTGCTTTTACTTCGTTTGCTATTTTCGCAGGGACTTGGACCTTGTGTGATGACGTGCATGGTTTGTTCCAACCGTGCAAATACTTGCATAAGCCACTTGGTTGTTTCAACTCAACACTTCAACAAGGAAGTATTCATTGAACTATAGGTCCATGTCCATCAAAAGTGAGGTTATTTGTACCTCAACAGTAAAATGTGTCACCCTTTCTTTATTCAAGCTTGGGGATATAACCACTTCTCACACTCTCTTTTGATAACTGCATTTTCTATTTTCTTATGGTAATCTATTCAAGTTTGGTTCTTACAAAAGTTCTAGCTTGGGGAAGTTACTTCTGCATGTGTAGTGTCTTGTGCAATATTCTTGTTGGATGAAACTTTTTGTGCAATCATGTATCCCGCTGTTTTTGAATGCTTGCTTGGGTAAGTTGTGTTTCATGTTTTTTATAATGGATGCACTTGCTTTTGATGGGATTCATAAGAGTTGAGTTAGATCTTGATTCACGTTGTTAATATCTTTATTCGGCTTGAGAAGAATATTGTGATCCTCTAAAATATATTGCCATAATTTCTACACTTAAAACCTTTGTCTCCCACTTTTCAAGTTTGAACTGTTTAACTTAGTTGGTTGATTTGTGAAGATGCCATGCTAATGGGAGTAATTTAATATGGTTAGAGTAAATCTTTTTATTGGTACGATGATTAGTTGTGGAACCTTTTTCTCTAGTTCTTTTAGCTAACCGAGTCTTTCCTTGGAAATAATATTGCCAAACAAGTACAACATGAAAAAGTCTGAAATTTACGACTTGTTTGATGAATGATTGTCTTAAGAGTATGCCCTTGAAGATACTTAACCCCATAGATGTTTTGATAGACTTGACGACACTCTTGAAAGGAGTTGTTTGATTAAAATGAAGTCTAGTGGTAATTGTGATGTATGCCAAAGCTAACCTTGTGGATCAAACCGTGGTACTAGTTAAAAAAAGGGGTTGTATGTTTCTCATGCACACCTTTGGATGCCAACAACTCCGCTGGCCTACGAATGATCTATGGTACAACCCCTGATTTCGGCTATGAGTTGATGACATGAGAGGCATAAATGTCACTATAATGGGAAAAAGTATTGGTACTCTCAAAGGTTGTGCAAGCCATTGTTTAAAGAAGCACTCGATGATCCTTGAAATAAGGAAGAAAACATGAAGATCCACATAATAAGTCCTTGGCATGGTCTCATTACTGCTTTATGAATTTTCTTGAAAGACAATGATTGGATTAGAAGTGTTTTTGATAGCCTTGATTTACTGATGTGGGTGTCAATAAGACACTTCACTATTATGTTACTTAGGACATGAACTCTCTTACTCAATTTTGCTATTAAAACATCCTAGTGTTCCTTGGCAAGTTGAGAGTTAACTAGAAGAATTGGATTGATTGTTACACTTCTAGTTATTTATACTTATATTAAACTCTACTTTGATTTTCCTGATTTGCCGAGGCTTCTATAGTGTTCTTTTCATCTCTCAAACTTTGATGTGCTTTACAAATGGATGAAATGTTGGACGCATATGAATGCCAACCATAAGTAAATTCGTATTCTCGTCGAAACCCTTACTTTACAAAAGTAAGGAGATACAAAACTTATTAAAAGGCTTAATAAGAGGATCACAAGTTTGTTTTCAAGATAAATTCACTTTTTGACATGGAGCATTGAAGTTTTAATTTATCTTTTATGGATTAACATAACTAAGCTTGTGTTGCCTTGTATAAATATGTTCTTTCTTACTTTGAGATTGCAGGGAAAATAATGATACAAGGCATTGATCTTCTACATCTGGTATTATACTTTGTTTTAATTTTTGCCTCATTTATGTTATCAACTCGTGCCTCATGAACATGATGACCTTGTCCATAAGCCACTTTATGTCTCGGTACAAGCAAGAGTCTAGCTTGGGGAAGTTGATGAGTCCAAAATTGATGCATATTTAAGTATAAAAATTATTCATATTTTCACTCGTCACATGCTACATCTTTCTATAACAATGCCTATTATGTATTGATTCCTAGTTCTCATTTATTTCCACATGTACTTTGCACATTAGTAGTTTTATTACATTTTTCTTGTCTTTTATTTGTGTGTAGGTGCTATGGAGAATTATGGATAAAAGGAGCAAAGAGGATTCAATATGGAGGAGTTGCAGGCACTAGACTTAGCCATTTGAGGGGAGGAAAAAGTGGATTTTTCCATCAACTCCAAATGAATATCCAAGTACATGGTGTTTTATATCTCGTCCATACGAATCCAATGAGCCAAAGAACACCTCAATCGGAGTCCGTATGAAAAAATAGCGACCAAAACACTGCAGATGTCAGAAGGTTTAACGACCACTAGTACGGGCAGAGTCCGCCCATACCGTACGTCCGTACTGCCCTCTGGTGTCTTTGTTTCATCAAACGGGACAACATTTGTGAAGGCCCAATGGGCATATTCAGCCCGTAGCTCCGTCGGTTCGCAAAATCGACCTCCAGATGCCTATTTAAAGAGGGGGAATCCTATAATAAGGAGGAGAGTCCACACACGCCATAGGGGCGGAGCCCTTCCGCTCTACCGCCTCCATAGCCATCACCCACAAGATCTACACCAGCATACCACTCAAGGGATAGAGGAGACTTGCATCTTGAAGGGCTACGCATCGATCTTCATCGCCATCGTATTCACATCAATCCCCTTTGTTTAATTTGTTGTAGTCCAATCTCTATTGTGGATTTTCACTTGTATTCCATTGTACCTTCATATTGTGTCCATACAATTGCCATGATGTTGATCTCCTTTATGTATTAGTAGTTGCCTTGTTCTTGGGGAGAGATGGTGAAACCCTAGTATTATTATGCATTGAAATAAAGATGATCTATTACTTGTGTACAAAGATCCATTGATCTATGATTTGTGTTTGATCTCTCTCTTTAGATGGTATGTGTAGTCGGCCACATATCATTTTCCCTTGGTACTAAAGGGAGGGATAAATCCTTTGGACGTGTTTGGGATCGTACCCGGAATCGTCCCATGACAGATTGGCGCCGTCTCGTAACCTACATGATCAAAGGAGGATAAAGAGGGACTCCCTAAGCTAATTAGGATATCCACGGGGAAACCCTTAATTGCGGTGGTTTGTATGTGTGACTACTCTCAGACATCACAGTGGTTATTGAGAAGTGACCTCTCTCTTGGCTCAACAATGTTGCCTCCTATAAGACTTATAGTGAACATCTTATTATGGAGCTCTCTCCACACATATCATGACATAAGAAATAGGTTATCCTAATCATTCATAATTATTCCATGCTAGTGGTGAATCCTACACTCCTTGAGAACCCCTCAATCATATTACACAACACTTAATAGACACTCTCTTGCTCTAGTTTACTTTTGTTATTTGCTTTGTTCTTGTTTACTTTAGCCTCATTTAAACACACTATTTATACACCGTTTGCTTGGAATTATAGATAACTTACAAGTACTCTCTAGTTAATAGTAACGAGGAAAGACCTTTACCAATAGCTCTCTGTGGGTTCGATACTTTCACTTTGAAACTAGCTACAATTGATCTGTGCACTTGCAGTCATCAGCAATCCGCCGCGTTGATCAGTAGTAGACCTGGTGATGCGTCTAGAGTTCATGCTCTTTCAGGGTGGTATGTTGCCATGACCCGTTGGTCACGCGGGTCCCAGACCCCTTCTTCTTTGTGGCCGCAGTGGTAGTGCTGGACCCGGTGGCCACATCGACGGTCTTCTTCTTCGTGATGGCGGCGGCGGTAGTTCCCGCGGTAGCGCTTCCCTTCTTCTTCCCCATCCTTTGGTGGTGAAGAGATCGGAGGAAGTAGCTAGAGGAAAGGCCTTGAGAACATCTAGTGCAGCAAGGATGATGGGAGCGGTGAAGCAGAGGAAGAACGACAATGGCAGCAACGCGAAAGGGAGGAAGAAGCACAGTGTGGAAATTACCGCACCAGAACCCTACTTAAGCACCGAGGATTGCCATCCAACGACCAATGATACCTTTCATACCTTCGATCTGGATTCACGGATGTAGTATAATAGCTTTTTCCCTAGAAGACCTAGGTTTAATTGAACCTCGGAAAACATTGCTAAAAGGTAATAAAAAGGACACATCTACAAGACTTTGTTTGTTTGTTTTACCTTAGTTGACCAGACCAATCTAGTTTACTTTATAACGGGTTTGAATCAATGGATGGAGATAGGCTAGGGTTGAAGATCCACCTGCAGCTGCACATCAAATGGGATAAAAGATAATAATAAACATAGTCATGTATAATGTTTGTTATGAGATAATCTCTTATGGGTAACACATTCTAATATTCTACAGCCCCCATGATGCAGCGGGCATAGCAATAGACTTTTAACCCAACCGAGAGTACACTGAAGCCACGGGTTACAAACGATTATTAAGTGTAAACACAGATCAAAGCTTTAAGTGGTGATGTTGTTGTTGATCCCGAATGGGGTGCTAAGCGAAGACCGTACTACCCTTTGCCACTGAGGTTCCTATGAGATCACCGCTAGCCAAGTACCTCACCTCAAGCCTTTATCAATCTATGGGATCTTGGGTACCTACAAGTCCACAGGTCGAGACAAGAGACGAAGAAACAAAAGATACAAATCACGAATCCAAACAAAATACAATTCTCCCATGATCTAGATGCACATATTCGTTGTGAGGTTTCTCCCCAACCTGTAGCCCGTGAGGACTACTCACTCATAACAAATAGATCGGAGATAGAAAACATCATGCAAATACTTAGATTGAAATCAAATATTCTTACAATGGTCGCCAAAACACAAGGAGATCTAAAGTACAAAGCAAGGCTATGGCTAGTGGAGGGACGGATGGTGGAAGTGATGAACAATGGTGTGGATCTCCTTTGGTGGGGTTGTGATGCAATCTAAGAATGGCGGCTCTCTAGCCGGCGGCTAGAGCCTCGAAATATATAGGCGTATTCATGAAAGTTGTAGGGTTTGACGAGACGAAGACGTCGACACCTAGTATGGGCGGGTGGTACGGGCAGACCGCGCCGGTACCAGTGGTCGTTAAGACATCAGGCGCCTGGGAACGCCTCTCCAATTACTTAGTCGTGTGTACTTCCTCAAAATCCTTCATTATCACTCCTTATTTCGCTTTAAAAGCAGTGATTTCTTGCACAACATAAATCAAAGAAGAGATTTGCATATCTTTGCAATTATTAGTCATTAGCGTCAAAATTTGAGAGTTTATTTGGTAATTGCTTGACCAAAAACAACGTATAAATGCAGGGGAAGATGGCAAAAATAGGAGCCATCAACTTCCCCAAAGCTCAAACCTTGATCGTCCTAGAGCAAGAAGAACCAAAATAACTATAAGGAATTCAACGTTTAAACTTGAAACAACAAGAATAAGAGTTCACTTACAGTCGATAGTCGTATGTGCTCAACACTTCATTCATTTGCGAAGCTTATCAAAGTTAGAGAGATGACAAGAATACTATACAAGCTTTAGTAAGTCAATATAATCAAAATAAAGTTTAATATAAGTATAAATAACTAGATGTGCAGCAATCAATCCAATTCCTCTAATTAACTCTCAGCTTGCCAAGGAACACTAGGATATTTAAATAGCATAATTGAGTAAGAGAGTTTCATGTCCCAAGCAGTATAATAATGAAGTGTCTTATTTACATTCACATCAATAAATCAATTCAATCTAAAACACTTCTAATCCAATCATTATCTTTCAAGAAAAATTCTTAAAGTAGTAATGAGACCATGCCAAGGACTTGTTATGTGGATCCTCATAGATATTTTCTTTCTTTTTCATTTTTTTCGGATAAGTGTTTATTTATTTTTGCTAGTGTTTCCACAACCTTTGAGAGTACCAATACTTTTGCCCATACATTGACATGGATGCCACTCATGTCATCAACTCATAGCCGAAATCCGGGGTTATACCATAGATCGTTCAAAAGCTAGCAGAGTTCTTGGCATCCCAAAGGTGTGCATTACAGACATAGAACAAAGTTGTCTCACTTCTTTCTCTCTTTTTTTGAGCTAGTTCCACAGTTTGATCCATAAGGTTAGCTTTGGCATGCATCACAATTACCACTAGACTTTATTTCAATCAAACAACACCTTTCATGAGTGTCATCGAGACTATCAAAATATCTATGGGGTTAAGTATAATCAGGGTATACTCTCAAGACAATCATTCATCAAACAAGTCGTAAATTCCAGAGTTTTTCTTATTGTATTTGTTTGGCATTATTATTTCCAAGGCAAGACTTGGTTAACTAAAAGAAATAGGGCAAGATCTTCAACAACTAATCATCATACACATAAAAAGCCTTACTCTAACCATTTAAATTACTTCACACTAGCATGGCATCTTAGCAAATCAACCAACTAAGATAAACAACTCAAACTTCATAAGTGGGAGACATAGGACATATGTCTCATAAGTAACTTCATGATCATCTTCCTGATAGGGATGTGTTCCTTCAAAACTCAAACATGATTACTCTCGAAATGATATTAAATCAAGAGGCAAAGTATGAATCCACGTTTACAAAAAAAGGATAAATGGAAAAATCTTTTTGTATTTTTGAGGATAGGGATTAAAGAATAGAAAAGAACTTGCAACCAAGGAAGGTTTTAAGAAAAGAAAAACAAATAACTAAAATGAAAGCAAATTAAAAAGCAAAGGAAAAAAGCAAGTGTTGGAACAAGCCAACACGAGTGTTTCAAAGATCTCAAGGAGATGTAGTACAACCTCGTTATTACACAAATAAATTTGCTAGCGGAACACATCCCCACGCTCAGGATTTTGCAAGCCCTTTTGTTTCTCATTGTGGTGGCGGTGGATAATCTCCCATGTTCCGTTAGCTGCTCCAATCATGGAACTGGGTGGCGAGGCTTGCAGTGGCATCTCGAAGGTTGATGGAGAGGTTGTTCATGTTTTGAATATTTCCTTCGGGTGCATAGATATCTTTAAAGGTGGTGTAGTAGTTTGGTGGCTGCACATGTTGTTCGGGTCCTTCTTGTTCTACTTCTTCATCTTCTCCTCCTCCCACAGGTATTTCTTGTTGGGGTAGATTAGCTTCGATCTGCGTGTCATAACACAAACGTCCATCCTCTATAGAGAATAAACCGTTAGGAAAAGGATCCGGGATCAAGTGATCCGCTCCAGGTATATTGAAGAAATATCTACCATGATTGTTAGAAATCATACCACATGCTCTTAGAGTAGATAGACCGAGACAGTTACCTCCAGTCAACGGTTGGATGTTACCTAGGTTGATGTGAAGTGCGCGTGCAAGAACAGTCACAATTCCTCCTCCACATATGGGTCCTCGAGATTAAAGAGCCTGATACTTAAGGTAAAACAAAAGAAGAGCGCCCAAATTTGGTGTTAAGTTACAATTGGCAAGTGTAGCTTTTATGATGATTAACATGTCCTCCTCATTAACTCTAGTAAACTCACCACGTGCCTGCAGTGTGTTAGCAATAAAATAGAACTAATATCGAATAGTAGGACGATCAATTTGGTTCCCCTTAGGTGTGTTTCCACGGATTCTCATCAAGTTAAAATATTGTGAAGGGGGAGGATCTAAAACAAAGGTAGTTGTGCATACATCAATGGTGTTGTTGGTTAACCCAAATCATTGAGCCCATTGGCTAAGTGTCAAAGTATACTCACAGTTCATAAGGCGGAATTTAACTCGATCAACTTCAGGCCTTTGTTCCTTGGAACAACAATAAGGATCCATCGTGTGTGTCAAGGTGCTGAAGAACTCAAGCGTCAAGCAGCGGTATGTCGCAATATCCTGAAAGACAAAATTGTACAAACCAACATTGTTGCAAAATAAATCGAAATCAACATGAATGCCAAGTTGGTTCAGGATATAAGGGCACACCCACTTGGTGGACTTGATCTCTCGAATCTTGAGACGATCGAAACTGGTCCGATGGATGTCCTTGGTGAACTCGATACCAAGCGACTCGGGGGTTAATGTATCAACGGGTGGTGCGAAGGATTCCGTAGTCATCTCATGTGTACGACTCCTTGTGTTCATCTAATAAATAAAAACAAGAAAAACTAAATAAAGATTGCTAATAATTTTTTAGTCTAATAGAAACATAGCATAAGTGATTCTCTACACCAACTACAACAGTTCCCCTTCAGCCTCAAAAACCAGTTAGGTACGAGGAAAGAGTAGGGATGGAGTGTGAGTTCCGATCCTCTCTTCCTAGGAAAGAATGAAATTGGACGAGTTATGAAACCCGAGCCTTCTTTTTCTTTTCTATTGTGAAAGGAGTAATCGTGTAGTATAATGAGAAACCATCCTATAAGATAGCCCGACCGGCGAACAGTCCTTTTTACAAACCTGAACCCTTTCTTTGACCGAAGCAGAAATGGAGGATATGTTGCATGTTTGGGATGGCCCTCCTCCACCTCTCAGGACCTTATTGTTTTTGATCGTCATGAATTGAATTACAATCAAATTGCTTTAAGTCGGTTACCGATCTCCATAATGGAAGATTACACAATTCAAACAATTAGAAATTCTAATAAAAGTAAAATAGAGGAAGATAAATCTTCGAATTCAAGAACGATTACTGATTACTAAATTCGTATTTTTTTCTTTTCTTTTTGTTATAAAAAAAGAATAATCCTTTACTAACTATAAAGAAAAACGAATAACTACATGCTTATTCGAAAGTGATAAAAAAACTGACAACTCCTGCAACAGATATTGACAGAGCATGACACTCTCAACTGAGCTCAATTAACTCATATAAAATCAATGCTAAGCATACTTAATATCAAGATTGAATCAAGAACAAGACCTATGTCTAGATTGGTAATGATGAATGATTAAGCGAAGCTTTTGCATAACTAAGTTGGGGATCAGATGAAAATCATACCTTAGATCGAGTGGGTGCGAAGAAGCAAAGGAAGATTGAGTAAATTTGAAGATTCAGTGGACGTGGTTTGAAGTTTGGAGGAGAAGGAATTGAAAAATTGATTTGGGGATTTTTGGTTACCTTCTCAAGGTGCTTATGGCGTCCACGTACAAGGTACGGGCGGGCGGTACGGCCGGAGCCCGCCCGTACCGGGTGACTTACCTTGGGGGTGATTCTCCTAGGCGGTGCACTCGGTATGGGCGCACGGTACGGTCGCACACTTCCGTACTACTGGTCGTTAACGCTGTAGTGACTTTTGCTTAAAATCTGATGTTTGCTCGGTGGTATAGTACGGGTGTGTGGTACAGGCGCGTCCGACCATACCCGTGGTCGTTATCGACATTGTTCCTTTGCCTTGAGGTGGTACGGGCGCACGGTACGGTCCACTCCAGCCGTACTAGTGGTCGTTATCAGCACTGTGAACTACAAAAACTCAAGGAATTTGATTAGTAGCTCCGTGCTGCTTTGCACATCTTATCAAAAGGTTAGATAGTAGCAAAAACACTAAGTAAAGATCCAGCAATACTTATTAGGCCATGTTCTAGTAAAATAAAATATAGAGGATTACCTTGTTTCTTCTCCTCTTTCCATAGGTCTCCTTGAACACTCTTTATTAAAAAATAAAAACAAAAACAAAACAAACTAACACGATAGAAAATATAATAGAAAACATAAAGAGAAATTTTATTTCACATTGGTTGCCTCCCATGAAGCACTTCTAGTTAAGGTCAATTAGATTGATCTTGATGGCAATCACTTAGGTTCGTGGAGTGGAACACCCACTCCAAAGTAGTTTGCTTTTAAAGTAATTACACCATCATCATCATTAGGCTTGGCCTTCTTTTTCCTAGGGAAGTGGACTACAAAAGGATCTCTAGATGGTAGCCCTATTCTTACATTCCCTTCATGTAAATTAATAAAAGCTTTAATAGTTCTTAGGAATGTCATACCTAGAATTATAGGTGTTATGGGATCTTCAGGAATGTCCATAATAACAAGATTAATAAGAGCAGGACTACCTTTAATTTCAACAACTATATTTTCTTTGATGCCAATAGCTTGTTTATAAGTCGAATCAGCTAGATGGAGTCTTAATTCAGTTGTAACAAATGGCCCCAAGTTTAACTTATCGAATAGGCTTTTGGAAATTGTTGAGATGCTCGCACTAAGATCACAAAGTGCGGATATCTCACTAACTCCCAACTTAATTTTAATAGTGGGCTCAAATATATCATCCAGCTTAGCTGGAAGCTTATCAGCTAGTATTGTGTACTCCATCTCTAAATCACGAACCTTAGAGGCTAGTTGTTGTATAAATTGTTGGTACATAGCATCATTACCTTGTTCTATACCTGGATTCTTAATGGTGATCATCTTCAATAGATCTTCCACGGTATATTCCGGTGTTGGCGTGTTACTATAATCCAGCTCTTAAGGTTTTTCATCATTGGTTACCACCCTCATCATCTTGAGGTCTTCTACCGGATTTGGCTCGGGTTTTCCAGCGAACTTTGCTAGTATGAGAGCTTGGCTCTCGGTTATCTTATCCAGCTAAGCCTCCGTGGTCTTTGTTCTTTCCTATAGAGCCTGCACATCATTTCTAATTGCAACGACCTGATTAGATAATCTTCCTATACTACTTTCATGGTTCTCCATAATTTTAATAAGCATATTGTTTTGTTTGGTTTGGGCTTGCATAAATGTTCTAACAGTTTGCTAAAACGGGAGATTACCATGATTTTCTCCATTAGTATTATCATAATTATTCTAAGGAGCTCCTGTAGGACTAGTATGAAATTTTTGAACATTAGAAGCATAATTATTTTTCCATGCAGGATTAAAAGGAGTGCGAGCTGATACCTTCAATCCGGATTACGGATGTAGTATATCTTATTTTTTCCTAGTAGACCTAGGTTATCGTATCCTCGAGAAGCGAATGCATAGTGAAGTTACTTTAACAGACCTTCGGGAGTTTTAGAATTCCTTTTGTGTTTTTATTGGACCAATAGCTTGTGTCTTTTTTGTTGTTGATGACGATGGATAGAGAGGGCCTAGGGCGTTCAGTTTCACCTGTAGCTGTGAAAAACATCTGATGGGTATAAAAGATAGAAATAAAGTATGCATGTACTTGTTAGAGCAAGATAAATTATATGTGGGCAGTGCATCCATAATTGCTATTGCCTCCGCAACCGCTTATAGCAATAACCTACTAGTCTCATCCATAGAAGAAAGAGAACTAATGATATGCATAGTGATGTCACTATTAATCCCAAGTAAATCCCTCACATACAGCCGTATTACCCCTTCTGTCACTAGGGTTCCCAACCTGCAGATCAATCATTACTCATACTCCCTATACCTGGATCAACCCTCGGGGGCTTGGGTACCTGACAAGTCCTTGGATTGATTGAAGATAGGATAAAATAATCATCATGTCATACAAACTAATACACGATCCCATCTATGATCAATAAATGCACAAACGCTACATGGCTAGGCCGAAGCCCTTAGCCCAAGGAGAATTACTCACACATAGAGATGAGATCAACAATCATAAACATTGTAATGAAAATCATAAGATTGATAGCAATAGTCTTACAATGTCGCCAATCGGAGAAGAGATCTACTATTACAAGTGGTGGAATGTGGCTATGGAGATGGAGAAGGGTTTTGAGATTTGGAGGTGGCTGATGATCTGTGGCAGAGACTTTTTGGCGAGGTCTGGCTTGTTTTCTCGTCGCCCGAGGCTTCTTTATATAGGGTTCCCTTAACGAAAGTTGTTCTGTTTGACCTAACGGTGGCGGCGCCAACTATATGACTGGAGCTATACGGCCGTAATTTTGCTCCGGTCGTATAGTTGGTCGTTAAAGCGTCTGCCTCCGCTTTACGGCTCCTGGTTTCTTTTGGTTGTTGTAAATCTTGTATCTTTGACTTTAATGTAGTGATTCCCTCCTTTAAACGACATTATCTGCATAGGAAAAATATAAAATAAAGGATTGCATACCCCTTTGAATATTAGGCATTAGTAGAAAGATTTAGAAAGATATTTCATCAAAATTATGAATAATATCAAGTTTAAATGTGGACGTGGTGGCTATATTCCAGAGCCATCACGATCTATAACATTAAAATCATTAACATTGTTAGTGATAGCATTAACTTGGGTATCTTCCTTACCCTTTACTAAGATAAGCAACTCATCTACCTTAGATGTAATTTCCTCATTGTTTACCTTAGTAATTGAACTTACTCTCTTCGAGGTTCTCTCCACATGCCATTGGTCATGGTTATTTTGCATATCATCAAGTAGCTTCTTTGCAACACTCACCTGCTTTCCCATGATCGTTCCTCCTGCTGTAGTATTAGAATAGACCTAGACATTGGGTTAAGACCATTATAAAATAAGTGTAATATAAGCCACTCTTCCATCGCATGAGTAGGACAGTTCATTACAACTTCTTTCATTGTTTCCCTTGCAAGCGCTAATGGCTGACGGTCTTCTTGTCTAAATCTTGTAATGCTGGATCTTAGCTGCATAGTCTTAGCTGGGGGGAAATTTTAGTCATAAACAAATTAGTGCATTCCTCCCAAGATTTAATAGTGCCCCTTTGGTAGATCTAGCAACCAATCCTTAGCCTTTCCTATAAGAGAGAAAGGGAATAATATTAGCTTAACAACATTTGGATCGATATCCTTAATACACATCATGTCACAAATTTCAGTAAAAGTATTTAAGTGCAATCTCGAATTCTGAGAAGATGAATCCCCAAATTGGTTTTGTTGAACCAAACTTAAAAGGTTAGGTTTTATCTCATATGTTTTCGCATCAACTACGTCTTGGGTGATGGATGCACAAATAAAATCATCAATGGGAGTAGCATACTCCCCTAATCTGTTTTTAGCCATGGCTCTTATTTTTTGGTAATTTTTAAGTAATGAAAACGAATAACAAGTAACTATTTTTTTTAGCAAATCACATGGAGATCTAAAGTACAAAGCAATGGTTATGGCTAGTGGAGGGATGTATGGTGGAAGTGATGAACAATGGATAAACAATGGTGTGGATCTCCTTTGGTGGTGTTGTGATGCAATATTAGAATGGCGGCTCTCTGGCCGGCGACTAGAGCCTCGAAATATATAGGCATCTTCACGAAAGTTGTAGGGTTTGACAAGACGAAGCCATTGCCACCTGGTACGAGCGGCCGGTACGGGTGGACCGCGCCCGTACTAGTGGTCATTAATATGTCAGGCACGTAGGAACGCCTCTCCAATTACTTGGCCTTGTGTACTTCCTCAAAATCCTTCATTATGACTCCTTATTTCGCTTTAAAAGCAGTGATTTCCTCATAAATCAAAGAAGGGATTTGTATATCTTTGCAATTATTAGTCATTAGTGGAAAAATTTGAGAGTTTGTTTGGCAATTGCTTGACCAAAAACAACGTTTAAACAAAGTGTAAGATGGGAAAAATCAGAGCCATCAACCTTTGATCCGAATTCACGGATGTAGTATAATAGCTTTTTTCCTAGAAGACTTAGATTTAATTGAACCTCGGAAAGCACTGCTAAAAGGTAATAAAAAGGACACGTCTACAAGACTTTGTTTGTTCATTTTACCTTAATTGACTGGACCAATCTAGTTTACTTTATAGTGGGTTTGAATCAATGGATGGAGATAGGCCAGGGTTGAAGATCCACCTGCAGCTGCACATCAAATGGGATAAAAGATAATAATAAGCATAGTCATGTATAATGTTTGAATGGAGATAACCTCTTGTGGGTAACACATCCTAATATTCTAGAGCCCGTGATGCAGCGGGCATAGCAATAGACTTTTAATCCAACCGAGTGCACACCGAAGCCACGGGTTACAAACGATTATTAAGTGTAAAACACAGATCAAAGCTTTAAGTGGTGATATTGTTGTTGATCCCGAATGGGGCGCTAAGTGAAGACCGTACTACCCTTTCTGTCACTAAGGTTCCTATGAGATCTCCGCTAGCCAAGTATCTCACCTCAAGCCTTTATCAACCTATGGGATCTTGGGTACCTACAAGTACATAGATCGAGACAAGAGACGAAGAAACCAAAGATACAAATCTCAATTTCAAACAAAATACAATTATCCCATGATCTAGATGCACATAATCGCTGCGAGGTTTCTCCCCAACCCACAGCCTGCGAGGACTACTCACTCCTAACAAATAGACCGGAGATAGAAAAAATCATACAAATACTTAGATTGAAATCAAATATTCTTACAATGGTCGCCAAATCACAAGGAGATCTAAAGTACAAGCAATGGCTATGGATAGTGGACGGATGGATGGTGGAAGTGATGAACAATGGTGTAGATCTCCTTTGGTGGTCTTGTGCTGAGAATGGCGACTCTCTGGTCGGCGGCTAGAGCCTCGAAATATATAGGTGTCTTCATGAAAGTTGTAGGGTTTAACGAGATGAAGACGTCGCGAGCTAGTACGGGCAGGCCCTGCCTGTACCAGTGGTCGTTAAGATGTCAGGCACCTGGGAACGCCTCTCCAATTATTTGGCTGTGTGTACTTCCTCAAAATCCTTCATTATGACTCCTTATTTCGCTTTAAAAGCAGTGATTTCCTACACAACATAAATCAAAGAAGGGATTTGCATATCTTTGAAATTATTATTCATTAGTGCAAAAAGTTGAGAGTTTCTTTGGAAATTGCTTGACCAAAAACAACGTTTAAACATAGTGGAAGATGGCAAAAATTGGAGCCATCAACCTTTGATCCGGATTCATGAATGTAGTATAATAGTTTTTTCCCTAGAAGACTTAGGTTTAATTGAACCTCGGAAAGCACTGCTAAAAGGTAATAAAAAGGACACGTCTACAAGACTTTGTTTGTTCATTTTACCTTAGTTGATCGGACCAATCTAGTTTAATTTATAGTGGGTTTGAATCAATGGATGGAGATAGGTCAGGGTGGAAGATCCACCTGCAACTGCACATCAAATGGATAAAAGATAATAATAATAAGCATAGTCATGTATAATGTTTGAATGGAGATAATCCCTTGTGGGCAACACATCCTAATATTCTAGAGCCCGTGATGCAGCGGGCATAGTAATAGACTTTTAAACCAACCGAGTGCACACCGAAGCCACGGGTTACAAACGATTATTAAGTGTAAAACACAGATCAAAGCTTTAAGTGGTGATATTGTTGTTGATCCCGAATCGGGCGCTAAGCAAAGACCGTACTACCCTTTCTGTCACTAAGGTACCTATGAGATCTCCGCTAGCGAAGTATCGCACCTCAAGCCTTTATCAATCTATGGAATCTTGGGTACCTACAAGTCCACAGATTGAGACGAGACGAAGAAACAAAAGATACAAATCTCAATTGCAAACAAAATACAATTCTCCCATGATCTAGATGCACATAATGGGTGCGAGGTTTTTCCCCTAACCCATAGCCCGTGAGGACTACTCACTCATAACAAATAGATCAGAGATCGAAAACATCATACAAATACTTAGATTGAAATCAAATATTCTTACAATGGTCACCAAATCACAAGGAGATCTAAAGTACAAAGCAATGGCTATGGCTAATGGATGGATGGATGGTGGAAGTGATGAACAATGGATGAACAATGGTGTGGATCTCCTTTGGTGGTGGTGTGATTGAATCTGAGAATGGCGGCTCTCTGGCCGGCGGCTGGAGCCTCAAAATATATAGGCGTCTTCATGAAAGTTGTAGGGTTTAACGAGACAAAGACGTCACCAACTAGTACGGGCGGGCGGTACGGACGGCCCTGCCCGTACCAGTGGTTGTTAAGCGTGCTGACACCCTAGAACTGCTTCCCAATTACATGGCCGTGTGTACTTCCTGAAAATCCTTCATTATGACTTCTTATTTCGCATTAGAAGCCGTGATTTCCTACACAAAATAATTCGAAGAGAGGATTTGCATATCTTTGCAACTATTAGTCATTAGTGGCAAGGATTGAGAGTTTCTTTGGCAATTTCTTGACCAAAAACAATGTTTAAATTCAGTGGAAGATGGAAAAAATCGGAGCCATCAACTTCCCTGAAGCTCAAACCTTGATCACCCTCGAGCAAGAAGAACCAAAAGAACTATAAGGAATTCAGCATTTAAACTTGAAACAACAAGAATAAGAATTCACTTACGGTTGGTAGTCATATGTGATCAACGCTTCATTCATTTGCGAGGCTTATCAAAGTTAGAGAGATGACAAGAATACTATACAAGCTTTAGTATGTCAAGACAATCAAAGTAAAGTTTAATATAAGTATAAGTAACTAGAAGTGTAGAAATCAATCCAATTCCTCTAATTAACTCCTCATTAACTCTAGTTGTTATTTGCGAATTGTTGGCATCCCAAAGGTGCGCATTAGAGACATAGAACAAGGTTGTCTCGCTTCTTTCTCTTTTTTGAGCTAGTACCACGGTTTGATCCACAAGGTTAGCTTTAGCATGCATCACAATTACCACTAGACTTTATTTCAATCAAACAGTTCCTTTCATGAGTGTCGTCAAGACTATCAAAATATCTATGGGGTTAAGTATCATCAAGGGTATACTCTCAAGACAATCATTCATCAAACAAGTCGTAAATTTCAGACTTTTTCTTATTGTACTTGTTTGGCAATATTATTTCCAAGGCAAGACTCGGTTAACTAAAAGAACTAGAGCAAGAGATTCAACAACTAATCATCATACTAATAAAAAGCCTTACTCCAACCATATTAAATTACTTCCCACTAGCATGGCATCTTAGCAAATCAACCAACTATGATAAATAACTCAAACTTCGTAAGTGGGAGACATAGGACATACCTCTTATATGTGACTTCATGATCCTCTTCCTTATAGGGATGTGTTCCTTCAAAACTTGAACATGATTGCTCTCATAATGATATTAAAGCAAGGAGGCAAAGTGTGAATCCACATTTACGAAAAAAGGAAAAATGGAAAAATGGAAAAATCTTTTTGTATTTTTGAGGATGGGGATTAAAGAATAGAAATGAACTTGCGACCAAGCAAGGGTTCAAGAAAAGAAAAATAAACAAAATAAAATGAAAGCAAACTAAAAAGCAAAGGAAAAAGGCAAAGTGTTGGAACAAGCCAACACGAGTGTTTCAAAGCTCCCAGGAGCTGGAGTACAACCTCCTTATTACGCAAATAAATTTTCCAGGGGAACACATCCCCAAGCTCAGGCTTTTGCAAGCCCTTTTGTTGCTCATTGTGGTGGCGATGGATAATCTCCCATTAGCTGCTCCAATCATGGAACTCGGTGGCGAGGCTTGTCTTGCGGTAGCATCTCGAAGGTTGATGGAGAGGTTGTTCATGTTTTGAATATTTCCTTCAAGTGCATAAATGTCTTCATAGGTGGTGTAGTAGTTTGGTGGCTTCTCATCTTGTTTGGGTCCTTCTTGTTCTACTTCTTCATCTTCTCCTCCTCCCACGAGTATCTCTTGTTGGGGTAGAGTAGCATCAACTTGCGCGTCAAAATGCAAACATCCATCCTCTATACAGAATAAACCATTAGGAAAAGGAGCTAGGATCAAGTGATCTGCTCCAGGTATACTGAAGAAATATCTACCATGATTTTTAGAGATCATACCACATGCTCTTAGAGTAGAAAGACCGAGATGGTGACTTCCTATCAATGGTTGGATGTTACCTAGGTTGATGCGAAGTACGCTTGCAAGAATGGTCACAACTCCTCATCCGCATATGGGTCCTTGAGATTGAAGAGCCTGATGCTTAAGGTAAAACACGAGAAGAGCACCCAAATTTGCCGTTAAGTTACAATTAATAAGTGCAGCTTTTGCGAGGATCAATATGTCCTCCTCATTAACTCTAGTAAACTCACCACGTCCCCGCGGAGTGTTAGCAATTACATAGAATAAATATCGAATAGTAGGATGATCAATTTGATTCCCCTTGGATATGTTTCCATGAATTCTCATCAAATTAAAGTACTATGAAGTGGAAGGATCTAAAACAAAAGAAGTTATGCATACATCGGTGTTGTTGTTGGCAAACCCAAAGCATTGAGCCCATTGGCTGAGTGTCACAGTATACTCACAGTTCATATGGCAGAATTTGATGCGATCAACTCTGGGCCTTTGTTCCTTGGCACAACTGTAAGGATCCACCGTATGCGTCAAGGTGATGAAGAACTCAAGCGTCAAGCGGCGATACGTGGCAACATCCTAAAAGACAAAATCATACAAACCAACATTGTTTTAAAGTAAATCGATATCAGCACGAATGCCGAGTTGGTTCGGGATATAAGGACACTGATGACCCACAAGTATAGGGGGTGTATCGCAGTATTTTTGAGGGAAGTGAAACCCAATTTATCGATTCGACACAAGGGGAGCCAAAGAATATTTATAAGTCTTAACAACTGAGTTGTCAATTCAGCTGCACCTGGAAACAATCTTGCTCACAGTAGTTTATCAGTAGCAACAGTTTTGTAGTAGCAATAGCAAAGTAATAGCAGTAGTAAAGTAAAGACAGTAGTAACAATTGCAGTAAACAGTAGGATTAAAGCGCGGTAGGCATAGGGATGGATGGACGGGCGTTGCATGGACAAGACAATTCATATGGCAATCAAGACATAGGGCATTTGTAGATAAATAAGATAAAGCATCCAAGTACTAAATAATCATAGGCATGTGTTCCAAATATAGTCATACATGCTCGCAATGAGAACTTGCACAACATATTTTGTCCTGCCAGCCCGTTTGCAGCGGGGCCTCAAGGGAACTACTGGCAATTAAGGTGTTCCTTTTAATAGAGAACCAGAGCAAATCATTAACACTTCGTGAACACATGTGATGCTCACATCAAAGCCATTCCCTCCGGTTATCCCGATTGCTGTCACTTCGGGGCCTTTGGTTCCAGACAACAATATGTGTATACAACTTGCAGATAAGACCATAAACAATACTATCATAATGAATCAATAACATGTTTTAGATCTGAAATCATGGCACTCGGGCCCTAGTGACAAGCATTAAGGATAACAAGTTGCAACAAAGTCAAAAGCACTAATAATAGATACTAGGCACCATGCCCTAACAATCTAATGCCATTACATGAACGATCTCATCCAATCCCTACCATCCCCATAGCCTACAGTGGGGGATTACTCAGATGGGAGAAACATGGATGGTCGATGGAGAAGTGATGGTGATGATGATGGCGATGATCTCCTCCAATTCCCCGTCCCGACAGGGTGCCAGAATAGAATTTTTGGTTCCTAGTCGCGGAATCTGGTGGTGGCGGTGCAGCGGAACTCTTTTTGGAAAAACGTCGAACCCTCCTTGGTTTTTAGGTCAAGCGGCGACTTATAGGCAAAGAGGGAGGCCGAGGGGGCAGCCGAGGCGGCCACACCACCCCAGGCGCGGCCTGGCCTGGCCCGCGTGGCCAGGTGGTGTGGGCCCCTCGTGGCCGTACTCCGTCTCGTCTTCTAGCTCCATGAGTCTTCTGGTGAAATAGGATTTTTGGCATATTTTCCGGGATTTTTCCTGATAGTTGATTTTGTGCACAAAAACTAGACACCAAGGTAATTCTGCTGAAAACAACATCAGTCCATGTTAGTTGCATCCAAATCACACAGGTTTAGAGGAAAAACAATAGCAAAAGTGTTCGGGAAAGTAGATACGTTTTGGACGTATCAACTCCCCCAAGCTTAGGTTATTACTTGTCCTCAAGCAATTCAGTTGAAAACTGAGTGCGGTAAAAGAAACTTTCACGAACATATTTGCTTCATAAGATGTATATATTCTCAGCATATGATCAACTACTCAGGCAATTCATAATAAAGAGTATGCAACTAAGTTTACTTAATATTCATTGCAGGCTATGAAGAGATTCCAACTCAAAAATAATGAGTAGCATGAAACATAAACATAAGCAACATTACAATGCTCTTAACAAGGTATGATAGTGTGGTATCTTGCTTGCCTTTGATTGTAGAGCAAACATAAATGCCAAGGCACCTCTGAAGTTCAAGTGAAGACTAGAAGTAAAGATATCAAAGATACAAGCATCAAAGTCATAACACAATTAATCAAGTTTTGCGACAAGCACATTACACTAAGAATGACAACCATGCTCTCAAGAAAGTTCTCATATAATAGGTGGTGACTCAACAAGGGAATGAAAAGTTTGAAAGGCTTCCGAATGCTGAAAGTATGGTACTTATTAGCTTTGAGCTCTCATTTACCCTATCATAAGCATCTTTAAATGGTTAAGGTTAAAGTGACACAACTAAGAGGATATGATTGACAAGTTATAAGTTAAAATCTCATGCCCCTTACTTACGAGTACCGAACCTCATGCTACTCAACTTCAGTCACAAGTAAGCTCTTGTCATTGTAAGTACATATGTATCATAGAGAACCGCCAACGGGTACCCCTTGCACATGATACAGGAGCTATCCCATAATCAAAATGACAAGGCAAGCAGACAATGAGAATCTCAGTGATCTTTTTATTTGTCTATTTGCATAGGTTTTTATTGAGGATGCTTCATAGAATGCTCATTATGGTTATGCTGCAAGTTTCCACCATGATTAGGCATGGATTAGGCTAGCGGCCCAGGCGTTTCTCTAACACATATACAAACTCCATGATCTTACAAGTTCCCCTTTTATTTGACACTGCCGGGATCCATAAGCAAAAGAATCATGATATCAACGAGGTACAAAGTACCAGTGCAATGTTGAAAGCGTTCTCCATGATACATGGTTCTGCTAACTTCAACTTATAAAGCGCAAGTATGTACGCAACAAAGATGGACGCAATGGTTCAAGATTATTAAATGCAAGAAAGTAAAGTGTGCCATTAAGTTCGTGAGAGCTTTACTAACTAACTTTCTCATAACAACCAAACATTTTATTCGGAAGAAAATAGGTCATACTAAATATGCACGGAATAGCAAATGATGCTAATAGGTAGGTATGGTGGACACTTTTGGCAGTATTGGTTTTAGGGAGTTGGAAACACGAGTAAAACTTATACTCAGTGCAAGTGAAGGCTAGCAATAGTAAGGGAGCGACAAACAAGAGAGCAATAACTGTCATAATCATGCTTGCAACAAAACATGACTAATCATGGAATGAAAGTGATTCAAGACCCCTGAGGCAAAATAATTCATCGAGGCTTAACTGACTATTGTTTCAGTCATATGCATGCTTGAGCACGTGCTAAGTCAATTCAAGTGAAACATTCAGAGGAGGATACCACAGTGTCATACCAAGTTATGAATAGAGAAATGCAAGCAAACATTCATATGACATGCTACAAACTATTAGCGAGCTGGAGCTAATCATAAGAAAGCAAGAACTACTAAGCATCCATAAATAACATACACCCTACATGAACAGACTAAGCATGCCCACAATGATGAGTATATGTACAAAAATGAAAACAAATAGAGTTTGTTACCAGCCTCTTACCACACCTCAAGTTGTCATTAATCCTCATTATTGCCCTTCACTTGTGTAGCTTGAATAATAACATGAAACCAAATTCCACTAAGGACTGCTGAACCCTGCAACAAACTTCACAAAACCAAAGAAGAACAACAAATATTTTTGGTGTTTTTGATTTTCAAAGGCAAGAACAAAAAGGGAAAACAAGCAAAGCAAAATCTTTTTGGGGTTTTCGAATAGTTCAAGCAAAGCAAAAAGGAAAAAGCAAACCAAGGCAAAAAGAAGAAGAAGAAAACAAAGAGAAACAACGGAAATATTTTTGGTCTTTTTGTGTTTTAGAAAACAAAAGCAAAGAAAGAGCAAAGACTAAAAAGAGAGCGAAGCATGGATATACAAAGTACCGACTAAACATGATATGGAGATGAGTGTGATGTCGGTGTACCTCCCCCCAAGCTTAGGCTTTTGGCCTATGTGGGTATCAACCCCAACGTGGGTAAGGGTTCCAAGCAGGCGGGTCATTGCAAGAATGATCGTGGTTAGGCCCTTGGGAAGAAGAAGAAGCTCCCCAATCATAGGTAGGCTGCTGATATGAAGACTCACCCTCATTCAAGGGCTAGACCGAATCATCTGTAACCTCCCTTCTAGTATCCTGCTCTTGTTGGGAGAGCTCTCCCTGGTACGTATCAAGCTCCTCCTCAGCGAGTGACCATCCTACCCTGGTATCAAGGTTAAACAAAATAGGTGTAGGCAAAAGAACAAATCGCTCGGACTTACTCCTTCTCCAACCAGCCTTGAGAAAGGTTATTTCATAAGACAAATCACTCAAATTAGCCCAATAAGAAACAAATTTATGCTGTATCATGGAATTAAGGTCAAGCCTTTCTGTGGGAAACTGTAAGTCTAGATGATGAGGCACTACACCATGCAAAGCTAATAAACAAGAGGCGATGAGGCCTCCACAACTTCCACCTTTCTCGCGGTTAGCAGCAAGACAGAAAGCTATCAAGGCACCCAAGTTATAAGTCCTATCTTGTTTTAAAGCAGCTGAGATGAATGCTAGATCATATGAGGATAACTTATTAGCAGTTTTCCTAGCGAGAACACACTTGGCAATAAAGTAAGCAAAGTAGCGAATAGATGGGAGATGAATGTTATGGATTTTCACGCTCTCCTTCGAGAAGATGCTCCCTCGGCAAATCTCCGCATACAAGTCCATGAGTGGTGCAGGTCGCTCTTTAATCCTTCCACACGATTCCCACTGAGGTACCTTAATAGCTGCACAAAAGTCATCAAGAGGAAGGTCGACAGCTATATTGTAAATTTTGTAGTGAACCATGGGGTTAGGCAAAGAACAACTAAATCGGAAGTCCTGCACTATAGACATAGTTAGTTTCACAAATTGACTAGGTTCATCTGAAGGAAATATGCCCTAAGAGGCAATAATAAAGTTGTTATTATGTATTCCTTATATATGATAGATGTTTATTTCGCATGCTATAATTGTATTGATCAGAAACATCAATACATGTTGTTTAATAAACAAAAAGGGTTCCTAGTTATGCCTCTCTTATAGACTAGCTTGTTGATTAACAAGATGATCAAGGTTTCCTGATCATGGACATTGGATGTTGTTAATAACAAGGTCACAACATTTGTGAAATGATGTGATGAACATTCATCCGAAGTATAGCATTACGATCAAGTCATTATGTTTACATTGCTATAACATAATACGAAGTAATCTTTATCCTTAGACCATGAGATCATGTTAATTGCTAACACCAGAAGAGTATCTTGATAACATCAAACATCACACCATAACAGGGTGACTATAAAGATGGGTTCAGTGCTACGAAGGTGTTATGTTGAGGCTCATGGATCAAGAGTGGAATTTGTCAATCCCGATGACGGATAGATATACTCTGGGCCCTCTCGGTGATATCACATTAAGGTAGCTTGCAAGCAAGTGATGTGATCACTAGAATGTTATATCACAGGAACGAGAAAAGAGTGCATGTCGGTAACGAGATCAAACTAGGTATTTGGATACCAATGATCGAATCTCGGACATGTATTATATCATGAGACAAAGGGATTAAATTACAAGCGTTAAAGGTTCTCACGATCACAGAAGTCATCGTTGAATATGCAGGAGTCAGTATGGATCTCCAGGTCCCGCTTCTGACTATTGATCTGAGAGGAGTGTCAATCATTTCTATATTATTCGCGAACCGTAGGGTGACACACTTAAGAGTTACCGGACACCATTTTGGAGCACATATGTTTCAGACGAAAGAATTGCAAAGCGCAGGAATAGTTTCGATGTGAAATTGTAGAAAGTGGTTCTGCATGTGATATTGAAATACTGCAAGGGGTTATATGTGAATGTTTGTTAATTAAAGTAATTAACAAAATTATGAATAAATTTAATAAAAGAGTTTTATTAAATGAGAGAGCATTAAACTTAGAGAATTTTAATGCATTTAAAGTGGGGACTTTAAAAGGGAATGTGAAGAGGCATTTTAATGTGGAGGGAGTTACCACCACATGAATGGAGGAGGTGAGGGGTCACCTCCATGAGGCGCCGGCCATGGAGGGGGTACCCCCCATCCTCCTATAAAAGGCCCCCTCTTCCTCCTTCTTCCTCACACCTCCTTGTGAAGGATCTCTCTCCCCCTCTAGAATTACTCCCCCATAGTCTCGGATTAGCGAGACACATGTTCCCGGTGGCATTTCGTCTAGAAGGAGTTGCTGCTTCCGCTGGATCGCTGGAGCGAGGAGGTGGAGGTTGTCCGGTGGCTTGAACGTGTGTGCGAGTACGGATGCGCTGCTGATTTGTGGCGCTCGGACTTCCACTCGATCTTGAGATCGACAAGTGTACGACTACATCAACCATGAGTTCCTACTCGTTAACAAAACTCGTTGTCTTCGAGGGTATTTCTCGATGGATGTATGTCCACCCGTTGCTCTGTACTTAGTATCTAGATCTTGGCGTGTAGTTCTCATCGTAGGAAATTTTTTGTTTTCTATGCTGCGGATCCAACATCATCTTCCACAAAGTGCTCCAATCCTGCATTAGCAACTAAAGTATGGAAATCCTAGGAAATTCCTGCAGCCCTCATGAATTCAGAGTATGGATAGATGGAATGAAAAACTTCCTCCTCTCGATGAACCTTCATAACCTCAGGCACCCTCAGTTCATGTTGGTTGAGTTGATGTTCATTCATCTTCTATTCTGAAATTTAAACATCCATTACACAAGTGATTGCAAAGTGAATACATAATGAAGGGCACTACTCATAGGGACTTATAAGAGGCCTAAACATGCATCAAAACAATAACTCTAAGCATTGAACAAGCTTACAATCTCTCATAACCTGTCACCTACATCTGCAAAATACTCAAGATATAAACCACTAAACACAAATCTACTTGGACAAGCGGAGGAGTTACATACCGGAGAACAAATGCTCCAAATTTCAGCAGCAAAGATGGGCTGAGCAAGGAGATCTAAAAATCGTGGGCAAGAACAGCAAGAACGCGATTTCGAGCGAAGAACTGATGTTTTCTCGAGAGAGAGAAAGAAGTGGGAAGTGAGAGAGTGAGTGGAGGGACAGGGGTGGCCCACACCATGGCCAGGCGCGCCCCTGGGCTGGCCGTGCCACCAGGTGGTGTGCCTGCCTGGTGGGCCCCCTGGTACTCTCCAGGCACTCATCTGCCCCTTTTTCACGTCAAAATTTAATATAAATTTTCTGGAATTTTTTGAGACACTTTATTTTTGAGCAATTTTCAGGTATAGATGAATGATTTTCTGATAGAAAAAAGTTTCTGGAATGATGCAATGACAAAGCAAAGCTAAAACTTCGGAAATTCTAAGACACTCTAATATGCAAGCAACTAACAACAGAAAAGTAAACTAAACGAAAGAAAAAACTAAAATGGATAGAATAGAAGTAAGCGGAGATAATCATGGTGAAAACATTGTTTTGTTCCTTAAAATCCTTTTGTTAACAAGGTTGATCAGGTCTTGTTACCAAAACAATTTTATATGAAACAAAACTTTGTATTCCACTAATGATTATGTTACCTCAACAATGGTCCCAATCATAATAGTTTCATATTTTTCTCGTGGTATGGGACAATATATTTCTCCAACTTGAATGCCTTCAACATGTTCAATTGATTTCAAACCATAAGTATTATCAATCTTCTTGGGGAAATAGACAGTATGCTCCTTGTCATTAACATTGAAGGTCACCTTTCCTTGATTACAATTAATAACAGCTCCTGCAGTATTAAGAAAAGGTCTCCCAAGAATAATAGACATATTATCATCTTTAGGCATTTCAAGCACAACAAAATCAGTTAATATCAAGCAATTATGAGCCACTTGAACAGGTACATCCTCACATATACCAACATGAATAGTAGTAGATTTATCAGCCATTTGCAAAGATATATCAGTTGGTATTAGTTTTTCCAGTTGAAGTCTCTTATAGAGAGAAAAAGGCATAACAGTAACTCCTGCTCCCAAATCACACAAAGCAGTTCTAACATAACTATTTTTAATAGAGCAAGGAATCGTTGGAATCCCTAGGTCTCCAAGTTTCTTAGGAACCTTACCATTAAAGGAATAATTAGCAAGCAAAGTAGAAATTTCTTCTTTAGGGATCTTCCTTTTATTCAAAACAATATCCTTCATATACTTTGAGTAAGGAGGCAATTTAATAGCATCAGTCAAAGGAATTTGCAAGAATAAAGGTTTCATCCACTCACAAAACTTGTTATAGTGTTCATCTTCCTTTGACTTGTGTTTCTTATCAGGGAAAGGCATAGGTTTTTGGACCAAAGGCTCTCTTTCACTACCATGTTTCTTAGCAACAAAATCTTCTTTAGTGTATTTAGTATTCTTAGTGTGCCTTTCAGGTTCTTCTTCAACTTTTTATTTATCAAGAGCATCATTTTCTTCATTACCACTTTCAGTTTCAGCATTAGAGACAAATATACTATTAGGATCTTTAGCAGGTTCAGAGGATTCTACAATAGTTTTATGTTTCTTTTTTCTTTTCTTAGGAGTAGTACCACTATTCTCAGCTTATTGAGAATCCTGCTCAATTCTTTTAGGATGCCCCTCAGGATATAGAGGATCCTGGTTAGTAGCACCACTTCTAGTTCTAATTTCATAAGCATGTTTTTCTTTAGCAGCATTAACTAGCAAGTCTTTTTGTACTTTAATAAGCTGATCAATTTGAGTTTGAATCATTTGAAAAAATTTAACAAGCATTTTAATATCATTAGAGGTTCTTTCCACAATTTCTTTTAACTCAACAATAGCTCTAGAGTTTTCCATTAAATGATTTTGCATCCTTTTATTAAAATTATCTTGCTTAACAATAAAAACATCTAATTCTTCTAAGCATTGATCAGGAGGTTTAGAATAAGGGATATCACCTTCATCAAAATGTTGGAGAGAGTGTACCTCAATAGTGGATGAGTGGGGGGTTCGCTTACATAATTCTTCTATAGGAGGTAAATTCTACACATCTGCAACTTTAATTCCCTTCTCATTAAGACATTTCTTAGCTTCCTTCATCACTTCATCATTTAGTTCAATAACTCCCCTCTTCTTTGATGTTGGTATAGGCGCAGGTATAGCTGGTTCATGTATAATTGTTTTAGGTATAGCTGGTTCAGGAGGACTCTAGAATTCATAATTCTTGCTTATTTTAGCCATTAATTCCTCAGCTTCCTTGGGGGGCCTATTTCTGAAAACACAATCAGCACAACTATCTAGGTATGTCCTAGATTCTTCAGTTAGTCCATTATAAAATATATCAAGAAGCTCATTCTTAGGTAATGGACATCCAGCCCGTGCATGAACCAAAGCACAAAACGTTTCCCATGATTTAGGCAATATCTCTTTTTCTCCCTGTTTAAAATCAAAAAGTTCCTGCAAAATAGCATGTCTAGCACTAGGAGGAAAATATTTCTGCAGGAAAGTACTAATCAAGCAATCAGGGCTATCAATAGACCCAGGAGGTAAATTATTAAACCAAGTTTTAGCTTCTCCTTTCAGCGAAAAAGGGAAGATTTTAGCAACAAAGTAGGTGCGCATCTTAATATCATCAAAAAACAGGCCACTCATGGTAGAAAGCTCAGTCATATGTACTACCGCACTTTCATTCTTAGTCCCACAAAAAGGTTCTTTCTCAACAATGGCTATGTAAGATAAATCATAATACTTATCTTTAATGTTTATGGGAGATGAAGCAAACTTAGCATTAGGAGACAATTTGGGTTTATAGTACGCCTCTCAAGGAGACTCTTAATAGTACTCCTATCATGGGTGTTTTGACATTATTTAATAAATTCATCGATCATCTCTATATAACCGTCTTCAATATCATAGCTCTCTCTAGACTCAGGTGAACTAACAGGTGTAGTAGTGTCTTCATTAGGAGTTTCAGTATTTCCAGCTATAGTTCTAGCAATCGTAGAATCTTGGAAAGGACCTAATGAACCACTTTTATCAAGCACAGTAGAAGCAGTATCATAAGTATCAAAAGTTTCAGATTCAGTAGTAGTAGCAGTGTGTGTACCATGTGTATGTGGTGGTGTAAGGAGTTTACTCATAACAGATGGTCAATCAAGAGCAACAGAGGTGTTCAGAACCATACCTCTTCTTGTAGTGGATGGTAAAACAGGAACCTTGTCACCACGAGACTTACCCATGATGGATGGATGCGAACAATAGTGATTCCAAGTGAACTTGATAAATAAAGCTATGCTCCCCGGCAACAGCGCCGGAAAATAGTCGTGATGACCCACAAGTATAGGGGGTGTATCACAGTATTTTCGAGGGAAGTGGAACCCAATTTATTGATTCGACACAAGGGGAGCCAAAGAATATTTATAAGTCTTAACAACTGAGTTGTCAATTCAGCTGCACCTGGAAACAATCTTGCTCACAGCAGTTTATCAGTAGCAACAGTTTTGTAGTAGCAATAGCAAAGTAATAGCAGTAGTAAAGTAAAGACAGTAGTAACAATTGCAGTAAACAGTAGGATTAAAGCGTGGTAGGCATAGGGATGGATGGACGGGCGTTGCATGGACAAGACAATTCATATGGCAATCAAGACATAGGGCATTTGCATCTAAGTACTAAATAATAGTACTAAATAATCTTAGGCATGTGTTCCAAATATAGTCATATGTGCTCGCAATGAGAACTTGCACAACATCTTTTGTCCCGCCAGCCCGTTTGCAGCGGGGCCTCAAGGGAACTACTGGCAATTAAGGTGCTCCTTTTAATAGAGCACCGGAGCAAAGCATTAACACTCCATGAACACATGTGATCCTCACATCAAAGCCATTCCCTCCGGTTATCCCGATTGCTATCACTTCGGGGCCTTTGGTTCCGGACAACAATATGTGTATACAACTTGCAGATAAGACCATAAACAATACTATCATAATGAATGAATAACATGTTTCAGATCTAAAATCATGGCACTCGGGCCCTAGTGACAAGCATTAAGCATAACAAGTTGCAACAAAGTCAAAAAGCACTAATAATAGATACTAGGCACCATGCCCTAACAATCTGGTGCCATTACATGAACTATCTCATCCAATCCCTACCATCCCCATAGCCTACAATGGGGGATTACTCACTCATAGATGGGGGAAACATGGATGGTCGATGGAGAAGCGATGGTGATGATGATGGCGATGATCTCCTCCAATTCCTCATCCTGACAGGGCGCCAGAATGGAGTTTCTGGTTCCGAATCGTGGAATCTGGTGGTGGTGGTGCAGCGGAACTCTTTTTGGAAAAACGTCGAACCCCCCTTGGTTTTTAGGTCAAGCGGCGACTTATAGGCGAAGAGGGAGGCCGAGGGGGCAGCCGAGGCGGCCACACCACCCCCAGGCGCGGCCTGGCCTAGTCCGCGTGGCTAGGTGGTGTGGGACCCTCGTGGCCCTACTCTGTCTCGTCTTCTAGATCCATGTGTCTTTGGGTGAAATAGGATTTTTGACATATTTTCCAGGATTTTTCCTGATTGTTGATTTTCTGCACAAAAACTAGACACCAAGGTAATTCTGCTGAAAACATCGTCAGTCCGTGTTAGTTGTATCCAAATGACACATGTTTAAAGGAAAAACAATAGCAAAAGTGTTCGGGAAAGTAGATACGTTTTGGACGTATCAGACACACCTACTCGGTGGACTTGATTTCTCGAAGCTTGAGATGATTGAAATAGTTCAGCTGGAACTCCTCGGTGAACTCAATACCAAGAGACTCGTGGGGTCAATGTCAACGGGTGGTGCAGAAGACTCCGCAGCCATCTCACGTGTACGACTCCTCATGTTCATCTAATAAATAAAAACAAGACAAAGTAAATAAAAATTGCTAATAATTTTTTTGTCCAATAGATATATAGCATAAGTGATTCTCTACACTAACTACAAAAGAAACTCCTCAAAAAAGAGGCTAAACACACTTAATATCAAGATTGAAACAAGAACAAGACCTAAGTCTAGATTGACAATGGTGAAAGATTGAGTGAAGCTTTTGCAAAAATAAGTTGGGGATCAGAGGAGAATCATACCTTAGATCGAGTGAGTGCGAAGAATCAAAGAAAGATTAAGTAAATTTGAAGATCCAATGGAGGTGGTTTGGAGTTTGGAGGAAGAAAAGAGAGAAAGATTGATTTTGGGGATTTTTAGGTTACCTCCTCGTGGTGTTTATGGCGGCCGTGTACATGGTACGGGGAGGGCCATACGGCCGGAGCCCACCCGTACCGGGTGACTTACCTTGGGGTGATGGCTGCTCCCACTCGGTGCACTCGGTACGGGTGCGTGGTACGGGCGCGTGTGCCTATACAGCTGGTCGTTATTGATACGGTACCGTTGCTTGAAATCTTATGTTTGCTCGAGGGTACGGTGTGGGCGCGTCCAGCCGTACTAGTGATCGTTACCGGTATTGTTACCTGCGGCAAAAAATCAGAAATTCTATCTCCCTTTGGCTTGATGTGGTACAGGCGCACGGTACGGTCTACTCCGGCCGTACCAGTGGTTGTTATGAACACTAGGAGCTGCAAAACTTAAAGAATTCGATTAGTAGCTCTGTTTCCTTTGTACATCTAACCAAAGGAAAAAAATAACAACAAATATACTAAGTAAAGATCTAACTATACTTCTTAGGCCATGTGTTAGTAGAATAAAATATATAGGATTACATTATTTCTTCTCCTCTTTCCATAGGACTTCTCGAACACTCTTTATTAAAAAACAAAAACAAAAACAATACATAAAGATTTTTTATTTTACATGGGTTGCCTCCCATGAAGCGCTTCTAGTTAAGGTCAATTAGCTTAACCTTGATGGCAATCACTTAGGTTTGTGAAGTGGAACACCCACTCCAAAGTAGTTGGCTTTCGAAGTAATTGCACCATCATCATCATTAGGCTTGGCCTTATTTTTCCTAAGAAAGTGGACTGCAAAAGGATCTCTAGATGGTAGCCCTATTCTCATATTCCCTTTATGTAAATTAATCAAAGCTTTAATAGTTCTTAGGAATGGCTTGCCTAAAATTATAGATTTTATGGAATCTTCAGGCATGTCCACAATAACAAGATCAATAGAGTGGGACTCCCTTTAATTTCAACAACTATATTTTATTTGATCCCAAGAGCTTGTTTATATGTAGAATCATCTAGATGGAGTCTTAATTCAGCTTTAACAAATGGCCCCAAGTTTAATTTATTGAATAAGCTTTTGGAAATTGTTGAGACACTTGCACCAAGATCACAAAGTGCGGATATCTCATTGACTCCCAATTTAATTTTAATAGTGGGCTCAAATATATCATCTAGCTTAGCTGGAAGCTTATCAGCTAGTCTTTTATACTCTATCTCTAAATCGCGAACTTTAGATGCTACTTGTTGTATAAATTGTTGGTACATAGCATTATCACCTTGTTCTATACCGAGATTCTTAACAATGATCGTCTTCAATAGATCTTCCATGGTATATGCTGGTGTTGGTGCGTTGCTATAATCAAGCTAGGTTTTTCTTCATTGGTTACCACCCTCATCATCTTGAGGTCTTCTACCGGATTTGGCTCGGGTTTTCCAGCAAACTTTGCTAGTATGAGAGCTTGGGTCTCAGCTACCTTACCCGGTTGAGCCTCCACGGTCTTTATTCTTTCTTGTAGAGCATGCACATCATTTCTAATTGCAACGACATGGTTAGATAATTTTCCTATACTACTTTCATGGTTCTCCGTGATCTTAATAAGCATATTATTTTTTCTTAGTTTGAGCTTGTATAAATTTTCTAATAGTTTGCTCAAACAGGAGACTGCCATGATTTTATCCATTAGTATTATCATAACTATTATTATAAGGAGATCCTATAGGAGTGCACACCAAAGCCACAAGTTATAAATGATTATTAAGTGTAAAACACAGATCAAAGCTTTAAGTGGTGATGTTGTAGTTGATCCCAAATGGGGCGCTAAGCGAAGACCATACTACCCTTTCTGTCACTGAGGTTCCTATGAGATCGCCACTAGCCCAGTATCTCACCTCAAGCCTTTATCAATCTATGGGATCTTGGGTACCTACAAGTCCATAGATCGAGACAAGAGACGAAGAAACAAAAGATACAAATCTCAATTGCAAACAAAATACAATTCTCCCATGATCTAGATGCACATAATCGCTGTGAGGTTTCTCCCCAACCCGTAGCCCGTGAGGACGACTCACTCATAACAAATAGATCAGAGATAGAAAACATCATACACATGCTTAGATTGAAACCAAATATTCTTACAATGGTCACCAAATTACAAGGAGATCTATAGTACAAAGCAATGTTATGGATAATGGATGGATGGATGGTGGAAGTGCTGAACAATGGATGAATAATGGATGAACAATGGATGAACAATGGTGTGGATATCCTTTGGTGGTGTTGTGATTCAATCTGAGAATGGCGGCTCTCTGGCCGGCGGTTGGAGCCTCGAAATTTATAGGCGTCTTCATGAAAGTTGTAGGGTTTGACAAGACAAAGCCATCGCCACCTGGTACGGGCGGGCCCTGCCCGTACCAGTGGTCGTTAAGCGTGTTGATGCCCTGGAACTGAAGGGTTCGCAGCATAGAAAACAAAAGATTTCCTACGATGGGAACTATACGCCAAGATCTATCTACTAGATACAAGAAACGGGTGGATATACATCCATGGAGAACTTACCCTCAAAGACAACAAAGTTTTCTTAACGAGTAGGAACTCGTGGATGATGTAGTCGTTCGCTTGCCGATATCAAGATCGTGTGGAAGTCCTAGCATCGCAAACCAGCAGCACATCCGCACTCACATACACGTTCAGGCCACCAAACAACCTCCGCCTCCTCGCTCCAGCGATGCAGCGGAAGCAGCAACTCCTTCCAGACGAAATGCCACCGGGAACATGTATCTCGCTAATCCGAGACCATGGGGGAATAATACTAGAGGGTGAAAGAGATCCTTCATGAGGAGGTGTGAGGAAGAAGGGTGAGAGGGGTGGCCTTTTATAGGAGGAGGGGGGTACCCCTACCCATGGCCGGCGCCCCATGGGGGGTGACCGCTCACCTCCCCCATTCATGTGGTGGTAACCCCCTCCACATAAATTTGTCCCTTAACATTCCTCTTTAAAGTCTTTACTTTACATGCATTAAATTTCTCCAAATTTAATGCTCTCTCATTTAATAAAAATCTTTTATTAATTTTATTCAGAATTTTTTTAATTACTTTAATTAACAAACATTCACATAGAACCCCCTGCAACATTTCAATATTACATGCAGAACCAATTTAAGCAATTTCACCCGAAACAGTTTCGGTGTCTATTGAAATAATTCTAGCGCTTTGCAATTCATTCGTCTGAAACATATTTGCTCCAAATGGTGTTGGTGTCCCTTAAGTGTGTCACCCTATGGTTCGTGAATAATGCAGACATGATCGAGACCCCTCTCAGATCAATAATCAGAAGAAGGGCCTGGAGATCCATACTGACTCCTACACATTCTACGATGACTTCTATGATCGTGAGAACCTTTAACATTAGTAACTAAATCCCTTTGTCTCATGATATATTACATGTCCGAGATTCGATCATCGGTATCTCCATACCTAGTTTGATCTCGGTACCGACATGTACTCTTTTCTCATTCCCGTGATATAACATTCTAGTGATGTCATCACTTGCTTGCAAGATAACCAATGTGATATCACCAAGAGGGCCCAGAGAATATCTATCTGTCATCGGGATGGAAAAATCCCACTCTTGATCCATGAGCCTCTACATAACACTTTAGTAGTACTGAACCCACCTTTATAATCACCCTTTCACGGTGTGATGTTTGATGTTATCAAGATACTCTTCCGTTGTTAGTGATTAACATGATCTCATGGTCTAAGGACTAGGATTACTTCGTTAGATGTTATAGCAATATAAACACAATGACTTTGATCGTAATGCTATACTTCGGATGAATGTTCATCACATCATTCCACTAATGTTGTGACCTTGTTATTAACAACATCCAATGTCCATGATCAGGAAACCTTTATCATCTTGTTAATCAATGAGCTAGTTTATAAGAGAGGCATAACTAGGAACTTTCCTTTTGTTTATTAAATACACATGTATTAATGTTTCCAAATTAATACAATTATAGCATGCAAAATAAACATCTATCATATATTTGGAATATGTATAATAACAACATTATTATTGCCTCTTAGAGCATATTCCCTTCATTCTCCGACTTGCACTAGAGACAATAATCTAGTTACATGGTGATAAATCTAACACCCATGGAGTTTTGGTGTTGATCATGTTTTGCTCTAGGGAGAGTTTTAGTAAACGGATCTGCTACATTTACAAATCTTTATATCTCCATCCTTGACATGCTCACCGATGGAGTGAAACCGGCGCTTAATATGCTTGGAATTCTTGTGAGACCTTGGTTCCTTTGCGTTGGCTATGGCTCCATTGTTGTCACAATAGATCACCATTGGATCCAACGCACTAGGAACCACACCTAGTTCGGAATGAACTCCTTCATCCAAACTGCTTCCTGTGCTGCTTCTGAAGCAACAATATATTCCGCCTCCGTTGTTGACCTTGTTACTATGGGTTGTTTGGAGCTCCTCCAACTAACTGCTTCTCCGTTCATGAGAAATACGTATCTGGATTGAGACTTATAGTCATACGGATCAGTGTCAAAGCTAGCATCGACATAACAATTAGCGACCAGCTCTTCTTCACCTCCGTATAAAAGAAACATTTCCTTAGTGCTTCTCAAGTACTTAAGGATATTCTTGACCGCTATCCAGTGTTCCAAACCTGGATCAGATTGGTACCTACTAGTCAAACTAATAGCATGTGCCACATCGGGTCTTGTAAATAGCATGGCGTACATTATAGAGCCTATGGCTGAAGCATAGGGGATCTTATCCATTATCTCTCTTTCTTCCGCTGTAGCCGGACTTTGAGTCTTACTCAATGTCTTGCCTTGCAACATAGGTAAGAACCCCTTCTTACTTTCGTCCATTTTAAACTTCTTTAAAATCTTATCAAGGTATGTACTCTGCGATAGCCCTATTAGGCATCTCGATCTATCTCTATAGATCTTTATTCCTAATATATATGACGCTTCACCAAGGTCCTTCATAGAAAATTTGATGTTTACATAACTTTTAACACTGTTTAAAAGATCTATATCATTTCCAATCAATAATATTTCATCCACATATAATATCAGAAATGCCACATTCCTCCCACTCACTTTCTTGTAAATACAAGTGATGGCTCAGTGTTAACGGCGCCAGAAAGATGCTGGTGCAGTGTTGATGTAGAGCTCGTTGGGAACCCCAAGAGGAAGGTATGATGAGCACAGCAGCAAGTTTCCCTTAGTTACGAAACCAAGGTTTAATCGAACCAGTAGGAGCAAGGAAACACCCCAAAGGTGTTGCTAGCTGAGCCTTGGTAGGGCACACTACCGGTGCTAGTAGCAACGTGGAGACCTGCACAACACAACCACAGAACTCTATCCCCAACTTGCGATGAGGTTGTTAATCTCACTGTGTTTTGCTGAAAACAAAGGATTAAATGTATTGAATGGAAAGAAGTAATAGTTTGCAGAAAGTAAACAAAGCAGTAACAGTTTATAGATTGTATGTAAAGAAAAAGACCGGGATACATAGTTCACTAGAGGTGGCTCTCCTTAGATAGATAACATGTTGAGTGAACAAATTACAACGGGGCAATTGACAAACATCAAGAAAGCAATACATGCATATACTAATCATCTTGACTCCTTCGAGACTTGATTGGGCATTACAACATTATACATAGACCGCCATCCAACTGCATCTACGACTAATAATCCACCTTTAGGTTATCATCCGAACCCCCTCCCGTATTAAGTTGCAAGCAACAGATTATTGCTTTACAGATTGCATGTAAAGTAAACAATATGATTATTCTATGAATAAAGGATTGTTGTTTTCTCCCTAGTAGCAATAGCACATCTAGTACCTTAGAGATTTATGTAACTTCCCCAGATTACCAAAGGCATGAACCCACTATCGAGCATAAATACTAACTCTTGGAGTTGTTAGCATCTACTTGGCCAAGATAGCTACTAACAACGGAAAGCATGCAAGATCACAAATAACAAAGACATGATAGAATCAATAATCAATCTGAAATAGAATCTCACTATCCATCGGATCCCCGCAAACACAACATGCGGAATTACAAATAGATGATCTTGATCATGAACAGAGGTCACAAGATCTAAAGATGAAAGCACAAAGGAGGAGAACCAGCCATCTAGCTACTACATGGATCCATAGTCCAAGGATGAACTACTCACGCATCACACCGGAGGCTTGGATGGTGATGAAGAAGGCCTCCAGGGTGAATTCCCCTCTCTGGCAGGGTGCCGGGAAGAGCTTCAGATCCCTCTCGATGTAGTGATGGAGATGACGGTGGCTACAGACTCTTTCGTGGATTTTTGATCGGGTACTTAGGGTTTTCATCCCGAGGGAATCTTATAGGCGGAAGGGGAGGACGAGGGGGTGCCGGAGGCGGCCAGACCACCCTTGGCGCGGGCCAGGCTGGGCCGTGCGGCCAGGTGGTGTGGTGGCCCCCTGGCCCCTCTCCGTCTCGTACTCTGGCATCTGATGACTTCCGGAAAAATAGGCACTTTGGCTTTTGTCCCGTCCAATTCCGAGAATATTCATTTTCTGACTTTCCTAGAACCAAAAACAGCAGAAAACAGGCATATGGCACTATGGCTCTTGTTAATAGGTTAGTGCAAGAAATCATATCAAAAGTACTCCAAAGTGTGGACAAAACACAAGAAACTGGATAAAACCAAACATGGAACATCAAAAATTATAGATAGATTTGCAATGTATCAACATCCCCAAGCTTAACTCCTGCTCGTCCTCGAGTAGGTAAGTGATAAAAAGAAAGAATAATTTTTTAGGTGACATGCACCATCAAAGACTTGATCAAAGTATTTGTAAAAAATTCAAAGCTGGGATCATAGTACTTCAATCATAACATGAAAGACAAAGTTCTAGCAATAAGACAAATAAACTATGATGCAACATGAAAAGGCACAAACAAAAGATTCATGAATAACAATGCTTTGCAAGACGTTTGTTTGTTTCACATAAAAAAAACATAACATAATAGCATTCAGCTTGCCCCTCATAGAGTAGCAAATATAAATGCATAGGACACCTTCAAAGTTCATAAGAGTGACTAGATACAAATAGTTTAAAACAAGCAATACCAAGTTATGCATCAATCAACTAGTCTTGGGACAATGCACATAGAACTAAGAATGGCCACTATGCTCTCAAAGTAGGTGCATAAAGGTAGAAGGTGGAGACTCAATATAATGGTGGAAGAAAGACCTTTATAAAAGGAAGTAGGGATTCAAGTCTCATAAAGAGCTTCCAAAAATTATGGTACTTATAGCTTTCAGCTCTCATTGCCCCTATCATAAGCATCTTTAAGGTGATTAGGGTTAAAGTGACACAACTAAGAGGATATGCTTGAGAAGTTATAAACCGAAATCTCATGCCCCTTACTTACGAAGACCGATCCTCATGCTACTCAACTTTAGTCACGAGTAAGCTCTTATCATTGTAAGTACATGTGTATCATAAAGAACCGCCAATGGGGTACCCCTTGCACATGATACAGGAGCTATCCCATAATCAAAATGACAAGGCAAGCAGACAATGAGCATCTCAGCGATCTTTTTATTTGCTATTTGCATATGTTTTTATTGAGGATGCTTCATAGAGTGCTCATTTTGGTGATACTGCAAGTTTCCACCATGATTAGTCATGGCTTAGGCTAGCGGCCCAGGCGTTTCTCTAACACACATACAAACTCCATGATCATACAAGTTCCACTTTTATTTCACACCACCGGGATCCGTAAGCAAAAGAACATGATATCAACGGGGTACAAAGTACAAGTGCAATGTTGAAAGTGTTCCCCATGATACATGGTTCTGCTAATTTCAACTTATAAAGTGCAAGCATATACGCAACAAAGAAGGACCCAATGGTTCAAGTTTATTAAGGGCAAGAAAAGTAAAGTGTGCCATCAAGTTCGTGAGAGCTTTAATCACTAGTTTTCTCATAACAAGTTTAATTTGGAAGGTAAAAAAGCATGAATATACTTGGAATAGCATAAGCTAGTAGGTAGGTATGGTGGACTCTTTGGAATAACTTGGTTTAGGGAGTTGGATGCATGAGTGGAACTCATACTTGGATGTGGAGGCTAGCAAAAGACTGGGAGCGACAAATAAGAGAGCAATAATGGCCATAATCATGCAGAGCGACAAAACATCATTAATCAAAGCATAAAGTGATACTACAAGTTGAAAACTAAAGGATCATAAAGGCTATGGTGACTTGAGATAGTCATAACATGGTGTGAGCATGTGCCAAGTCAACCCAAATAAAGCATCAAAGGAGAATACCACTATACTATGCTTTAATATGCTAAAACAACGCATGATTCATCCAAGGCACATTAAGCAATCTCAATTGTTTCTAACAAGTCATGCTACAACAAAGAATACTAAGCATAAAGCCAAAACAATGTCAAGCATGGCATGACAAAGCATAGGCCACAGTCAAAAACGAGCTCTTTTTACCACATAAGCATGAACTTTCCTACTCTTTTCCAAACCAAACCAAACTATTTGCAAACCAAAGTATGAAATAGGGGGTCCGACCAATTTATTCAGAAAACTAAGCAAAAAGAAAATTAAAAACAAAAACGAAAATGAAAAATAAGACGCTCCAAGAACAACACAACCGTGCATGAAACAATCAAAATGAAGCGTTTGCAAGAAACCTGGAATTTTTATTGATGAAGAGGTGGATGCCTTGGGCATCCCCAAGCTTTGACGCTTGTACTTCTTGGATATTTCTTGGGATGACACACGTGGCATCCCCAAGCTTGAGCTTTAGTCCATCCTTCATCTCATTACTCATTCCTTCCATACATCTGAAATTTTTACTTCATACAAAACTTAACACAATCTTTATTAGCAACATTAGTGCACTCAAGATAAATAAGTCTTAAGGTTCAGTGCTAACACCAAATAAACTTCTATTAGAACACTACTTACTGTAGCACTTCCCTCAAAAATCTCAATTCCCCAAAAGAACTCAAAAAGGAACCAACAAGAAGCAAATGCAGAAAATGGCAGAAATCTGTCAAAACAGACCAGCAGGTAAAGACGAAATTTTTCGAAGACCTTCTGTTGCTCAAATCAAAAAGTGTTGAACTAACGAAAGTTAGATAATAACCTGAGTCAGAAGCACAAAAATGCACGTCTCAAAAAGATGTTCAGAGATTTGACACGAATATTTACGGTGAAGCACAGAAATCTGTTTCGGGACAGCAACTTTCCCAATCATTACTTCTCTCTCATTAGAGGTTACTCTTGGCACAAAAAATCAAATAAAAAGGATAAGGAGCGGTTATTACTGAAGTAATAACTTTCAAGACTCATCTAAAACTTTTGGGTTATCTCCCAATAAGTACTTTTCTTTAACGCCTTTAAGTTAGGCATAAGAAGCAAGAAAAAATCAAGTGTTCTCAAATGAAGAAGCATTAAAACCACATTTTGTTTTCATAGGACAAGCAAAAGAAGACTTCTCTCTCTTCTTAGGGAAGTGTTATATACCTTTCTTGAGTGGGAGTTGATATTTAATGGTGCCTTCTTTCATATCAATAATGGCACCAACAGTTCTAAGAAAAGGCCTTCCCAAAGTAATAGGACAAGAGGCATTGCATTCAACATCCAAAACATAGAAATCAACAGGGACATAGGCATTGTTAACCATAATAAGAACATCATTAAGACTCCCCATGAGTTTCTTTTTAGCATTATCATCAAGTGGGACATTCAAATAACAATCTTCAAGTGGAGGCAAATCAAGCATATCATAAATCCTTCTAGGCATAATAGAAACACTACTATCAAGATCACATAAAGCTTTGAAATTAAAGTCATTCACTTTCATATTAATGATGGGTTCCCAACCATCTCCTTGTTTTATAGGAATAGAAGCTTTATGTTTCATCTTTTCTTCTTTAATCTTTATGAGAGCATCAGTAATGTGTTTTGTAAAGGCCATGTTCATAGCACTAGCATTAGGACTTTTAGCAAGCTTTTGTAGGAACTTAATAACTTCAGAGATATTGCAACCATCAAAATCAAGATCAAATTTATCATCTAAAGTAGTAGAACTATTACTAGCCTCAACACTAGTGGTGGTAATAGTAGAAACACTAATGTTTCTAGCAATTTCATCTTCTCTTTCCCACTTAGCATGTAATTCAGCTAATAGTCTAACATTTTCATCAATTCTTACTTGTATAGCATTAGTGGCTGCAAAGGGATTATCATAAGTTTCAGGTTTAGCAGCCATTTTATTCAAAGAAGATTGAGCTTCATCCAAAGATGCTATATTTCTTTCAGCATTAGAGAGTTTTTCCTCAATAGTTTTATTGAAAGCAGTTTGTTTACTAATAAAGTCTTTAAGGATAACTTCAAGTTCAGAGGGAGAACTCCTATTATTGTTGTAGGAACTTCCATAAGAATTACCATTGTTGGGAGGATATGGCTTATAACTGTTGTTACCAAAATTATTCCTATAAGCATTATTGCCAAAATTGTTATTTCTTATGAAGTTCACATCAACTTGCTCTTCTTGAGCAACCAAAGAGGCCAAAGGAACATTATTTGGATCAATATGGGCTTTCCCATTAACAAACATAGACATAATAATATCAATCTTATCACTCAAGGAGGAGGTTTCCTCAACAGAATTTACCTTCCTACCTTGTGGAGCTCTCTCAGTATGACGTTCAGAATAATTAACCATCATATTGTCCAGAAGTTTTGTTGCAACACCCAAAGTGATGGTCATAAAGGTACCTCCAGCAGCAGAATCCAATAGGTTCCTTGAAGAATAGTTCAATCCTGCATAAAAAGTTTGGATGATCATCCAAGCAGTCAGTCCATGAGTGGGACAATCCTTTACCAAAGATTTCATTCTTTACCAAGCTTGAGCAACATGTTCATTATCAGATTGTTTAAACTTCATTATTTCACTTCTCATAGATATAATCTTAGCAGGAGGATAGTACTTTCCAATGAAAGCATCTTTGCATTTAGTCCAAGAATCAATACTATTCCTAGTTAAGGAATTCAACCATTCTTTAGCTTTTCCTCTCAAAGAGAAAGGAAACAATTTTAGCTTAATAATATCACCATCTATATCCCTATGATTTTGCATCTCACAAAGTTCAACAAAGTTATTTAGATGGGCAGCAACATCTTCATTACCAATACCAGAAAATTGTTCTCTCATAACAAGATTGAGCAAAGCAGGTTTTATCTCAAAGAAAGTATCTTCAGGCACAGGTGGAGCAATAGGTGTGCTCATAAAATCATTGTTGTTGGTGCTAGTGAAGTCACACAACTTAGTGTTTTCAAGAGTAGTCATTTTTTTGGGTTTTCAATTAAGAAAGCAAACTTGTAAAACTATTTTTTTTGTGTTTTTGATAAAGAAACAAGCAAACAAAGCAAAAAGAAACTAAGCAAAACAAAAATAACAAAGTAAAGAGATTAGTTATGAGGGACTCCCCTTGTGAAGATGTCCTTGACTCCCCGGTAACGGCGCCAGAAAAATGCTTGATGGCTTAGTGTTGACGGCGCCAGAAAGATGCTGGTGCGGTGTTGATGTAGAGCTCGTTGGGAACCCCAAGAGGAAGGTATGATGAGCACAGCAGCAAGTTTCCCTTAGTTATGAAACCAAGGTTTAATCGAACTAGTAGGAGCAAGGAAACACCCCAAAGGTGTTGCTAGCTGAGCCTTGGCAGGGCGCACTACCGGTGCTAGTAGCAACGTGGAGACCTGCACAACACAACCACAGAACTCTGTCCCCAACTTGCGATGAGGTTGTCAATCTCACCGTGTTTTGCTGAAAACAAAGGATTAAATGTATTGAATGGAAAGAAGTAATAGTTTGCAGAAAGTAAACACAAAGCAGTAACAGTTTATAGATTGTATGTAAAGAAAAGGACCGGGATCCATAGTTCACTAGAGGTGGCTCTCCTTAGATAGATAACATGCTGGGTGAACAAATTACAGCGGGGCAATTGACAAACATCGAGAAAGCAATACATGGATATACTAATCATCTTGAATCCTTTGAGACTTGATTGGGCATTACAACATTATACATAGACCGCCATCAAACTGCATCTATGACTAATAATCCACCTTTAGGTTATCATCCGAACCCCCTCCAGTATTAAGTTGCAAGCAACAGATTATTGCTTTACGAATTGCGTGTAAAGTAAACAATACGATTGTTCTATGAACAAAGGAATGTTGTTTTCTCCCTAGTAGCAACATCACATCTAGTACCTTAGAGATTTCTGTCACTTCCCTAGATTACCAGAGGCATGAACCCACTATCGAGCATAAATACTAACTCTTGGAGTTGCTAGCATCTACTTGGCCAATATAGCTACTAACAACAGAAAGCATGCAAGATCACAAATAACAAAGACATGATAGAATCAATAATCAATCTGAAATAACATCTCAATATCCATCGGATCCCCATAAACACAACATGCAGAATTACAAATAGATGATCTTGATCATTAACGGAGCTCACAAGATCTAAACATGAAAGCACAAAGGAGGAGAACCAGCCATCCGTAGTCCAAGGATGAACTACTCACGCATCACACCGGAGGCTTGCATGATGATGAAGAAGGCCTCTAGGGTGAATTCCCCTCTCTGGCAGGGTGCCGGGAAGAGCTTCAGATCCCTCCCAATCTAGGGATGGAGATGATGGAGGCTACAGACTCTTTCGTGGATTTTTGATCAGGTACTTAGGGTTTTTGTCCCGAGGGCATCTTATAGGCGGAAGGGGAGGCCGAGGGGGTGCCGGAGGCGGCCAGACCACCCCCTGGTGCGGGCCAGGCTGGGCCGTGCGGCCAGGTGGTGTGGTGGCCCCCTAGCCCCTCTCTGTCTCGTACTCTGGCATCTAATGTCTTCCGAAAAAATAGGCACTTTGGATTTTTTCCTGTCCAATTCCGAGAATATTCATTTTATGACTTTCCTGGAACCAAAAACAACAAAAAACAGGCAGCTGGCACTGTGGCTCTTGTTAATAGGTTAGTCCAAGAAATCATATGAAAACTACTCCAAAGTGTGGACAAAACACAAGAAAGTGGATAAAACCAAGCATGGAACATCAAAAATTATAGATACATTTGCAATGTATCAACAAGCCTCTCCATAAGTTTGGAAAAATCCAAACTCTTTGATCACCTCATCAAAGCGGAGATTCCAACTCCGTGATGCTTGCTTCAGTCCATAGATGGATCGCTGAAGCTTGCACACCTTGTTATCATCCTTAGGATCAACAAAACCCTTTGGTTGTATCATATATAACTCTTCTTCAATATTACCATTGAGGAACGCAGTTTTGACATCCATCTGCCATATTTCATAATCGAAATATGCAGCAATTGCTAACATAATCCTAAATGACTTTAGCATCGCTACAGGAGAGAATGTATCATCGTAGTCAACTCCTTGAATTTGTCGAAACCTTTTTGCGACAAGTCGAGCTTTATAGACGGTTACATTACCATCAGCATCAGTTTTTATTTTGAAAATCCATTTATTCTCAACGGCCTTTCGGTCGTGAGGTAAGTCCACCAAGGTCCAATCCTGGTTTCCGTACATGGATTCCATCTCGGATTTCATGGCTTCTAGCCATTTGTTGGAATCCGGGCTCATCATCGCTTCTTCATACATCACAGGGTCATCTATTTCATCAACCATGAAATTCACAACAGGATTCACGTGTCATGCTTGACCTGCGAGGGTCGGTAGTGTCCTCTTTTGGAGTTTCATGATCATTATCATTAATTCCTTCTTCATTTGGTGAAGTCAACTCCGAAACGACTTTCGATGCTGCGCCACTTGCCATTTCATGAAGAGATGGTCCAATAACCTCTTCGAGTTTTACCTTTTGACTACTCACACCTTTCGCGAGAAACTCTTTCTCTAGAAAGGATCCATTCTTGGCAACGAAAACCTTGCCCTCGGATCTATGATAGAAGGAATACCCAACTGTTTCTTTAGGGTATCCTATGAAGACGCATTTTTCCGCTTTGGGTTCGAGTTTATCAGGCTGAAGTTTCTTCACATAAACATCGCATCCTCAAACTTTAAGAAATGACAGCTTAGGTTTGTTTCCAAACCATAATTCATACGGTGTCGTTTCAACGGATTTAGACGGTGCCTGATTTAAAGTGAATGTAGCGGTTTCTAGTGCATAACCCCAAAATGACAGTGGCAAGTCAATCAGAGACATCATAGATCGAACCATATCCAATAGAGTACGATTACGACGTTCTGACACACCATTACGTTGTGGTGTTCCGGAAGGCGTGAGTTGTGAAACTATTCCACAATCTCTCATGTGTGCGCCAAACTCGTAACTAAGATACTCTCCGCCACAATCGGACTGTAGAAATTTGATCTTCCTATTACGATGATTTTCCACTTCATTCTGAAATTCCTTGAACTTTTCAAAGGTTTCAGACTTATGTTTCATCAAATAGGTATACCCGTATCTACTCAAATCATCCATGAAAGTAACAAAATAACGATATCCACATCGTGCCGACACACTCATTGGACCACATACAACAGTATGTATGATTTCCAATAAATCTATCGCCCGTTCCATTGAACCGGAAAACGGCATTCTAGTCATCTTGCCCATAAGGCATTGATGTCTACGCACTTCTATTCTTGTAGACAATTGTTGGGCCTCCAAGTGCAGAGGTTTGTAGAACAGCAGCAAGTTTTCCCTTAAGTGGATCACCCAACGTTTATCGAACTCAGGTAGGAAGTGGTCAAAGGTATCCCCTCTCAAGCAACCCTGCAATCAAGATACAAGAAGTCTCTTGTGTCCCCAACACACCAATACACTTGTCAGGTGTATAGGTGCACTAGTTCGGCAAAGAGATAGTGAAATACAAGTGGTATAGATAATTATAAGAAGTAATGGTGATAGAAAATAGCTTGATGGCGTGGAAAAGACTAAAGTAAAACTGAAATAAAGATAGAAGCAAGCAAACATGTAATAGATCTAATAGAAAACGGTGTTTCAGTGCTTAGAAACAAGGCCTAGGGATCATACTTTCACTAGTGAACACTCTCATATAAATATATTCTCTTTATGATACTACTCTAAACTACTCTCCGGTTGGACACTCTAATCCATGGTAGGGCTATAACAACACACCTCAAAGTTCTCTTTCCGCATCTAGATAACCCCACACTGTCACCTTGAGTACTAGATGGTTCCAACAAACACCACAATTTCATAAAGACATCCAACTCCAAATATAACTCATAACAAGGATTTGAAATCTCTATCCTAAGTGCCACCATGGTGTGCACACTGTCAACTTCACACACATGGGGAGAGCAGAGATCTATTAAAGCACTTGAGTAGCAAGGTAGATCTATAGATTACAAGCTCATGACCATAATATGATCATGCATAGAGAGAGATGAACACATAGCTACCGGTAGAACCCTTATCCTCGAGAGAGAACTACTCCCTCCTCATCATGGGAATCAGCAATGGTGATGGATATGGTGGTGGAGATCGATGGAGATGGCTCCGGGGGCACTTCCCCATCCCGACAGGGTGCCGGAACAGAGACTTTCTGTCCCCCGAATCTCCCCTTTGGTGGTGGCGGCGCTACGGAACTTTTCGTGGCTGGAGGCTTGCTGATTTAGGGTTTTTGCATCGGGGGGCATCTTATAGGTGAAGAGGCAAGGTCGATGGGCGGCCAGGAGGGCCACACAACCTGGTGGCGCGGCCAGGGCTAGCCCGCGCCACCATATGGTGTGCCCACCCTGGTGCCCTACTCCGTCTCTCCTTCTGGCTCCGTGAGTCTTCCGGGAAAATAACAAATTTGGCTTTTGTCCGGTCCAATTCCGAGAATATTCATTTTCTGACTTTCCTGGAACCAAAAACAGAAGAAAATAGGCAACTGGCACTGTGGCATCTTGTTAATAGGTTAGTCCAAGAAAATGTATAGAAATACTCCAAAGTGTGGACAAAACATAAGAAAGTAGATATAAAACAAGCATGGAACATCAAAAATTATAGATACGTTAGCAACGTATCAACATCCCCAAGCTTAACTCCTGTTAGTCCTCGAGTAGGTAAGTGATAAAAAGAAAGAATAATTTTTGAGGTGACATGCACCATCATAATATTGATCAAAGTATTTGCAAGCATTGAAAGCTAGGATCAAAGTACTCTAAACATGAGCATGAAAGATAAAGTTCTAACAATAAGACATAGCAACTATGTTGCAACATGAAAAGGCACAAACAAAAGATTCATGAATAACAATGCTTTGCAAGACGTTTGTTTGTTTCACATAAAGAAAACATAGCATAGTGGCATTCAGCTTGTCCCTCATAGAGTAGCAAACATAAATGCATAGGACACCTTCAAAGTTCATAAGAGTGACTAGATACAAATAGTTTAAAACAAGCAATATCAAAGCTATGCATCAATCAACAAGTCTTGGGACAATACACATAGAACTAAGAATGGCCACTATGCTCTCAAAGTAGGTGCATAAAGATAGAAGGTGGAGACTCAACATAAAAGTAAAAGAAAGGCCTTCATAGAAGGAAGTAGGGATTCAAGTCTCATAAATAGCTTCCAAAAATTATGGTACTTTTTAGCTTTCAGCTCTCATTGCCCCTATCATAAGCATCTTGAAGTGATTAAGGTTAAAGTGAACAAACTATGGAGTATATGCTTTACAAAGTATAAGTTGGAAATCTCATGTCCCTTGAATACGAGGGGCGCTCCTCATGCTACTCAAGTTTAGTCACCGGTAAGTTCTTGTCATCGTAAGTACATGTGTATCATAGATAACCGCCAACAGGGTACCCCTTGCCCGATGATACGGAAGAATCCCCATATCAAAATGACAAGGCAAGCAGACAACGAGCATCTCAGCAATCTTCTTATTTACCATGGGAATATGGTGCTTTTTTTTCTCTCTTTCCTCTTTTCTCATATCTTTTTTTTCTTTTTTCTCTTTTTTCTCAATATCTGACTCTTTTTTTATAAGAAGAATGCTGCATAGACAGCTCATTATGGTTACGCTACATGTTTCCACCATGTCAGCATGGATTAGACCAGCGGCCCAGGCATTTCTCTAACACATATACAGAACTCCATGGACTTACAAGCTCCCCTTTCATTTCACACCGACGACATCCATAGACAAAAGAGCATGATATCAACTAGGTACAAAGTACCCGTGCAATGTTGAAAGCGTTCCCCATGACAACATGGTTCTGCTAATCCCTAACAAATAAGTGCAAGCATATACAACATAGATGACACAATGGTTCAAGTTTATTAACGGCAAGAAAAGTAAAGTGTGCCATCAAGTTCGTGAGAGCTTTAATCACTAGTTTTCTCATAACAAGTTTTATTCGGAAGGTAGATAAAAACATGAATATACTTGGAATAGCATATGCTAGTAGGTAGGTATGGTGGACTCTTTTGGAATAACTTGGTTTTAGGAGTTGGATGCATGAGTATAACTCATACTTGGTTGTGGAGGCTAGCAAAAGACTGGGAGCGACAAACTAAGAGAGCAATAATGGCCATAATCATGCAGAGCGACAAAACATCATTAATCGAAGCATAAAGTGATACTACAAGTTGAAAACTAAAGGATCATAAAGGCTATGGTGACTTGGGATAGTCATAACATGGTGTGAACATGTGCCAAGTCAACCCAAATAAAGCATCAAAGGAGAATACCATACTACTATGCTTTAATATGCTAAAACAACGCATGATTCTTCAAAGGCACATTAAGAAATCTCAATTGTTTATAACAAGTCACGCTACAGCAAAGAATACTAAGCATAAAGCCAAAACAATATCGAGCATGGCATGACAAAGCATAGGCCACAGTCAAAAATAAGCTCTCTTTACCACTTAAGAATGAACTTTCCAACTCTTTTCCAATCCAAACCAACCTATTTGAAAACCAATGTATGAAAGAGGGGGTCCAACCAATTTATTCAGTAAACTAAGAAAACCAAGCAAACGAAAAACCAAAATGAAAAAAAAGACGCTCCAAGAACAACACAAGTGTGCATGAAACAATAAAAATAAAGTATATGAAAGAAACCTGGAATTTTTATTGATGAAGAAGGGGATGCCTTGGGAATCCCCAAGCTTTGACGCTTGTACTTCTTGGATATTTCTTGGGGTGACACGCGTGGCATCCCCAAGCTTGAGCTTTTGTCCATTCTTCATCTCATTACTCATTCCTTCCATACACCTGAAATTTTTCCTTCATACAAAACTTCACACAATCTTTATTAGCAACATTAGTGCACTCAAGATAATAAGTCTTTAGGTTCAGTTCCAACACCAATAAAACTTCCATTAAAACACAAGCTACCGTAGCACTTCCCTCAAAAAGCTCAATTCCCCAAAAGAACTCAAAAAGGAACAAACAAGAAGCAAATGCAAATAATGGCAGAAATCTGTCAAAACAGACCAGCAGGTAAAGACGGATTTTTTCGAAGACCTTATGTTGCTCAAATCGAAAAGTGTTGAACTAACGAAAGTTAGATAACAACCTGGGGCAGGAGCACAAAAATTCATGCATCGAAAGGACGTACAGAGATTTTACACGAATTTTTACGGTGAAGCACATAAATCTGTTTTAGGACAGTAACTTTCCCAAGCATTACTTCCCTCTCATTAGAGGTTAGTCTTGGCACAAAAAGCAAATAAAAAGGATAAGGAGCAGTTATTACTGAGGTAATAACTTCCAAGACTCATCTAAAACTTTTGGGTTATCTCCCAATAAGTACTTTTCTATAACGCCTTTAAGTTAGGATGATAGTTTGAGAAGATGCTCACATAGGAAATATGAATTGAAGTAAAAGAGAGCATCAAGAAGCAAATTCAAAACACATTTAAGTCTAACCCACTTCCTATGCATAGGAATATTTTAAAGAAACAAGTCATGAAATCACAAAGCAACAAGCATAGGAAAGCAAAACAAGTGCAACTTCAAGACTTTCAACATAAAGAGGGGAAACTTAATATTATTGAGATGCATAAAACCATGTTTCCCTCTCTCATAATAACTCTCAGTAGCATCATGAATAAAATTAACAATATAACTATCACATGAAACATTCTTATCATGAGCCACATGCATAAAAGAATTAATACTCCCCACATAAACATAGTCATTCTTATTAATTATAGTGGGAGCATATTCAACAAAATAGCTATCATTATTATTCTCATCACCATAATCATCAAATATAGGAGGCATATTGTAATCATAATTAATTTTCTCCTCAATAGTAGGTGGACTGAAAATATCATATTCATCATTGTAATCATCATATATTGGAGGTGTAGTATCATCATAAGAAATAGAATAATTATCTTCCAAAGTGTGTTCATTCGTAAACATATCATCATTGGAAGGATCATGGATATCACTAATAGTATAGCAATTATTAATATCATCATTTTCAGAATTGGTACCGAAGAGATTTTCAATATCAAAAGTAGTGTGCTTTTCCCAATCATGATCACTACTATAGGTAATAGGCATAGGAACATCATCGAGTTCAGACTCATCAAAAACTATAATAGGAGCAACATGCTTAGGGGAAAATACTGTTTCCTCTCTTCTTTTACTCCTCCTCTTCTTCTTTTTCTTCTTCTCTTTAGGAGGGAGAGTCTTGAAAGGAAGCTTCTCCATATACCCTGGTTCATTGTTAGAGACAATAGAAGAAACTTTGGAGGATTCCTCCTTTTCATTAATAAGGCCAAAACACATATTAGTCCTATCATATTTTGGTAAAATCTCATCATTTATAATATTTTGTATACAAGTATTTGTGTGGCAATTATAAAAATAATAAAGATGACAACCATGCAGGATGCTATTCATATCAAAAGCACTCATGTCTACCAAAGCGGTTTTTCTTGATAACTCTTCACACCCCAAAAATAATGTAAGTTGATCATGCTCATTAGGAGTGATCATGTCATCACAATACAAACTTGCAGTACTCATTGGATTAGAAGGGCTATTATTATGGCCTGAGCATTGAAAATTGAAATGACCCACTTCAAAGCAAAGTTCACAAATAAAAGGATAGAGGGCACAGACTTTTTTACCAAGATCATTTAGAGCCCTATACCACGTTCTAGTTTTTTCATTCCTATGGGTGATACAATATTCTTCTTCAATTTGATTATTCTCACAAGGTCTATGTATTCCACAAAAATTAACATGCTTATAAGAAGTAGTACTTTCAGAGGTTTGAGCATGTTTATTTCTATCATTAATAACAATTTCATTTTCCATGCGAGTGTCTTTATAAGGCTCATGATACATGTCCCATTTTTCTTTAGGAGCATTAATATGAGAAGCAAAGGTTCTAAAACAATCAATAAGAATTTGAGGATCAAGACCATATTTAGTACTAAGCTCTTGAAAATCGGCAGTTTCAGCGAAAGACTTAATGCAATCATACTCATAGTTTATACCTGGTTATTTACCTTTGTTGTTGTCCCAATCTTCGGTATTGCTTTGAATTGTTTCAAGAAGATCCCACTTAGCTTTGACCTCCTTACTTGTGAAGGATCCCTCTAAACAAGTATCTAGATAGTCCTTGTAATGTCCTGAAAGCCTTGCATAGAAGTTATTAATAACAATATTACTAGGGAGCTCGTGAATGGGACATTTGAGCATTAGTGACTTCAATCTCCCCCATGCTTGGGCAATACTTTCTCCATCATGTGGATGAAAATTATAAATGTAATTCCTATCTTTATGAATTTCTTGAGGAGGATAAAATTTAGAGTAAAAGAGAGATTCAAGTTCCTTCCACTCTAAATGATGAGGATCATCTAGTAGCTCATACCACTCCCTTGCTTTGCCCTTAAGTGAAATAGGGAATAGCTTCCTCTTAACTTGGTTCATTGAAATACCTGCACACTTGAACAACTCACATAAATCATGTATAAAGAGTAAATGATCACCAGGATGGACAGTTCCATCTCCAAAATAGCAGTTATTCATAACATGTTCAACAATTTTTATAGGTATTTTAAAAGGGATGTTTTCAGTATGTGGATTTAAAATATCACAAGTATCATTAGAATTACCACATATGGGAGATAAAGTATCATCAGAGCAAATTTTGTTCTTTAAAGCTGGGGAACTAAAAAGATCATTTTAACAAAAACCAACTTCCCCAAGCTTAGACATTTCCATAGCATTAGTAACAAAGGTGTTCAAAAGATTCATACTAATAACATTGCTATTAGCATGCAAAGAAAGTTCCATGAGTTTTTTAATTTTCTTTTCAGACAATTCATGTTCTATCTTAGGAAAAATACTAAAAAGCTCTCTAATTTTGTTGTTGTTTTCCATTAAGCCTAACTAGTGAAAACAAGAAACAAAAAGACAAAATTGCAGAATCTAAAGGAGATAACTTCGAGCACTCACACCGGAGGATGTGAGTACCTTTTACCTTACCTCCCCGGCAACGGCGCCAGAAAATAGCTTGATGTCTACGCACTTCTATTCTTGTAGACAGTTGTTGGGCCTCCAAGTGCAGAGGTTTGTAGAACAGCAGCAAGTTTTCCCTTAAGTGGATCACCCAAGGTTTATCGAACTCAGGGATGAAGTGGTCAAAGGTATCCCCTCTCAAGCAACCCTGCAATCAAGATACAAGAAGTCTCTTGTGTCCCCAACACACCCAATACACTTGTCAGGTGTATAGGTGCACTAGTTCGGCGAAGAGATAGTGAAATACAAGTGGTATAGATAATTATAAGTAGTAACGGTGATAGAAAATACCTTGATGGCGTGTAAAAGACTAAAGTAAAACTGAAATAAAGATAGAAGCAAGCAAACATGTAATAGATCTAATAGCAAATGGTGTTTCAGTGCTTAGAAACAAGGCCTAGATATCATACTTTCACTAGTGAACACTCTCATATAAATATCTTCTCTTTATGATACTACTCTAAACTACTCTCCGGTTGGACACTCTAATCCATGGTAGGGCTATAACAACACACCTCAAAGTTCGCTTTCCGCATCTAGATAACCCCACACTATCACCTTGAGCACTAGATGGTTCAAACAAACACCACAATTTCATAAAGACATCCAACTCCAAATATAACTCATAACAAGTATTTGAAATCTCTATCCTAAGTGCCACCATGGTGTGCACACTGTCAACTTCACACACATGGGGAGAGCAGAGATCTATTAAAGCGCTTGAGTAGCAAGGTAGATCTATATATTACAAGCTCATGACCACAATATGATCATGCATAGAGAGAGATGAACACATAGCTACCGGTAGAACCCTTAGCCTCGAGAGAGAACTACTCCCTCCTCATCATGGGAATCAACAATGGTGATGGAGATGGTGGTGGAGATCGATGGAGATGGCTCCGGGGGCACTTCCCCGTCCCGGCAAGGTGTCGAAACAGATACTTTCTGTCCCCCGAATCTCCCCTTTGGTGGTGGCGGCGCTGTAGAACTTTTCGTGGCTGGAGGCTTGATGATTTAGGGTTTTTGCATCGAGAGGCATATTATAGGCGAAGAGGCAAGGTCGATGGGCGAAGTGTGGACAAAACATAAGAAAGTAGATATAAAACAAGCATCGAACATCAAAAATTATAGATACGTTAGCAACGTATTAGGCATGGCTCACATGTATCAAATGATTCAAAATCAAGTTATTCTAAGAGTCCATGATACGTCCATTTTGCATCACTATTCTATGTCATAATTCACTGTTATTCATTGATATATTTCGTATTGAGAGGTGATACTTATGTTATTTCATCTGTTTTTGCATGGTTGATGACTTTTGGAGCATGGACCGCTGCAGTCAGGATTCTGATGGAAAAGGTGTTGTTTGGAGGCAAAATTCGCGAAGATCAGAAAATCCGTGAAAATATACGAAAAATCCTATTTTTCCATAAGACGAAGGAAGCCAGAAGGTGGGCTGGAGATGGGCCACAAGGGGCCCACACCACCCCCTGGCGTGGGCCAGCCTAGGCCGTGCCACCAAGTGGTGTGGCCACCCTGGTCCACCCCTGGCACTCCCCTCTAGCGTATATAATCCTCCCGAAACCCTAAGACTCGGGGAGCAACCATAGAAAGATTCCACCGCCTTTGCGGGGTGGAAAACACCGAGAGAGAAAGATCTTTCCGGCAGACAGATTTCTGCTGGGGGAATTCCTTCCCGGAGAGGGGAGATCTTCGCCATCAACACCACCATCAAGCTGGACTTCATCGGGATCATCATCATCATCACTACCACCATCATCACCATCAGCACCCTCATCACCATCTCCATATTGCTGTAACAATTGCGTTGAATCTTGCATAGTTCATAGGGGAAACTTTCTCGGTGTTGATTACTCTTTGTAGTTGATGCTATTGAGTGAACCATTAAATAATTGTTTATGTTCAGATTGTTATACATCATTATTCCATCTCTGATCATGATCCATATGATGTCTTGTGAGTAGTTCGTTTTGTTCTTGAGGACATGGGAGAAGTCATGTTGTTAGTAGTGGAGTTGTGTTGAGAAAGATTCAATTGTTTGATATTTAAGTTGTGGTGTACTTCTTCTAGTGGTGTCATGTGAACGTCGACTACATGACACTTCACCTATATGGGCCTAGGGGAATGGATTGTGTATTTGGCTACTAATCGTAGGGGGTGCCGGAGTGATAGAAACCTGAACCCCCGTTAGGAAACCATTGCACAAGGGACGTAAGGGTCTTAGAGTTTAAAGCTGTGGTTAGGTTTCTACCTTAATTACTTTCTTGTACTTACGGATGTTTGCAAGGGGTATAACCACAAGTATGTATTAGTCCTAGGAAGGTCGGTACATTAGCACAGGTTCACCCACACAACACTTAGCAAGCTAAAGAAGATTAATCAACTATATGAAGCGAAAGCACTTGACAGTCTTCCCATGTGTCCTCGACAACGTTTGGTCATCTTAAGTAATACAACCAGCTTGTCCTTTGCTGCATAAAGGATTGGGCCACTTGCTGCATTTATTCCTACTGTCTTTTATTTACTCGTACTTTGTTTACTTGCTTTATTGAAAACCCCTAAAAATCCGTTTGCTAATTATTTGCAGAGAATTCCTGATCCATACCACTACCCAACATCTTCTGCTCCTCGTTGGGTACGACACTCTTACTTATCGAAAATACTGTGATACACCCCCTATACTTGTGGGTCATCAAGACTATTTTCTAGCGTCGTTGCCGGGGAGTGAAGCGCTATTGGAGAGTGGAACAGGTAAAGGAAACTTCTACTGTGAGTATTGTTTACTTCTGCTAGTTGCTTTATTTTCGTTATGGATAATTCGCTGAGTTTCTTATTTGGTAATGCTACTACCACTGTTAAGGTAGTAGATAAGCCACCACCTGCTGAGAATGATGCTTTCAAAATACCTACAAGAATTATTGATTGTGTTATGGATAACTACTATGTTGGGGATGGAACTGTCCATCTCGGTGATCATTTGCTCTTTATACACGAATTACACGGGTTGTTCAAGTGTGCAGGTATTACTACAGATCAAGTTAAGAAGAAGTTATTCTCATTATCACTGAAAGGAAGAGCTAAGGAATGGTATAAGCTGCTGAAGAATGGTCAAGCTCTGGAATGGGAGGAAATAGTGCCTCTCTTTTATTCAAAGTTTTATCCTCCTAGTGAGATTCATAAAGATCGGAATCAAATATACAACTTTTGGCCTCTTGATGGAGAGAGTACAGCTCAAGCTTGGGGGATATTGAAGTTACTAATGCTCAAATGTCCCATTCATGAGCTCCCCAACAATATTATTATCAATAACTTTTATGCAAGGCTCCCTCTACATGACAAGGATTTATTGGATGCTTCTTGTGCTGGATCATTCACTCGCATGGAACAAGAAGCTAAATGGGATCTTCTGGACCGTATTCAAGACAATGCTGAAGCTTGGGAGAATTACAAAGGTAGAAAGTCAGGTATAAATTATGATTATGAATGCATTGAATCTTTTATGGGAACTGATGACTTTCAAAATATTAAAAATGCTTATGGTCTAGACTCTCAAGCTATTGCTTCTTATTTTAAGGCTTTTGCTTCCTATATTGAAGTGCCTAAAAAGAAGTGGAATAAGTATCATGAACCTTATAAATATATTGCTAAGAGTGTTCCTGCAAGAAATACTAAAGTTTATACTGCTAATCATGTCTTATATAAACCTTATATTAAGAAAATGCCTTTCCTAGTTAAGATAAAGGAACATTCTATGATAGCTAGTATGGTTAATGAAAGTACGAATGAAGCTGTTGAACCTGATAAACAAATGGCTGTTAAACCTATAATAGCAATTGTGAAAGACTTTGTTACTAAATATGAAAAAGAGGGACACACTATCCTTTGTAAGGATACCTCTAATATTATTTCACAAAGTAGTGTTATGAGAGCTAGTATTCCTGTGCTTTCTGTTAGAATAAGTGATCATTGCTATGATGGTTCTTGTGATAGTTATATTGTTAAGTTTATGCATGATACTGAAAGTTATTATGAGAGAGGGAAAAGTGTTCTTATGTATCTCAATAATATCAAGTTTCCTCGTTTTATGCTGAAAGTTTTTATGTTGCACTTATTTTGCCTTCCTATGCTTGTAGCCTCTGGTTTCAACAACTTGTTTGTTTAAAAAATCCCCTTGCATAGGATGTGGGTTAGACTTAAATGTGTGTACTTTTGCTTCTTAATGCTCTCTTTCACTTCAATTCATATTCCTATGTGAGCATCTCCAAAATTATCACGCCCATCTTAATGGCTATAAAGAAAGAGCTTTTTGGGAGACAACCCAGTTTATTTTTGCTTTAAGTTTGTTTGTGTTTCTTTGAGTCTTGGAAGTTGTTACTTCGGTAATAACCTCTCCTTATCCGTTTTGTTTGGTTTTTGTGTCAAGATCAACCTATAATGAGAGAGAAGTAATATTTGGGGAAGTTGCTGTGCCGAAATAGTTTTTTGTGCTGCACCGTAAAAATTCGAGAGAGATCTCTGTATGTCGGTTTGAGCTGTAATGTTTTTTTCTTCTGCCCCAGGTTGTTATTTAACTTTCGTTAGTTTTGCACTTTTTGATTTGAGCAACAGAAGATTTTCGAAAAAATTGATCTTTACCTGTTGGTCTGTTTTGACAGATTTTTCCACTCTTGCATTTGCTTCTTTATTCGATTTCCTTCTTGAATTCTTTTTGGGTTTTCGGAAGGAATTGCTATAGTAGATTATGTTTTGATGGTTTTCAGTTGAAGTTGGACTCAAAAGGTTTTATCACTTCATTTATACTAATGTTGCTAATGAGAACTGTGTGGAGTTTTGTGTGAAAGAAATTTCCAGGAAGTGGAGATAATGGTGTAATGAGGAAGTGAAAGGTTTTATGACTCAAGTATTAAGTGTATGAAGATGAATATATTGATGTTATTGAAGCTATAACTCCGGAAAAAATTATCAAGGACCAAATTCAGAGACCTGCAGAGTCCGTTTCCAAATAGGTAACAGTTCTGGTAAGAAAAGTTCCGCGAAAATACTATCCAACTATATTTTTGCAGTTTTTAGTCAATAAGGAAAGCTACGAAGCGAAAAAGGGACAGAAACGGAGCCAGGGTGGCTCACACCACCCTATGGCGTGGGCCCTCCCTTGGCCGCGCCACCAGGTGGTGAGTCCACCCCGGACTCCGCCTCTGACTTGTTTTCGCCCAGTACCTTCCTTTTGTTATGAAACTTCATAATATATAACCCCCGGATCTCCCGAGGTTCATATATCGTGTTTTCGTCGTGTTTTTGTTTCGATCTGTTTCTGCCAGGAACTATTCTTGAAAGCTTAGAAGCACAATGGTGTTCGCCAAGGATAAAGGGAAGGAGCCTATGGAGGAAGACCTCCAAGACCCCGGGAAGGAGAAGGAGATCAAGAGTGAAGGTGAAGAGGAGCAAGGCCAACATCTGCACACCGGCACTACCATTGCAAGCATTGGAGTGGTGACAAAACCTGCCAGGGTTAGAAGGACTACACGGATGCAAACTGGGGGGAAAGCTCCTCGTCGCTGCTTGGCCCCATGGTCACTTCCTCCATGCACCAAGAATCCTTTCCATACCCTTATCCATGAGCATCAATACCAGAATATGCCCAAGGGGAAATTTCCCTCCAATTGGGATTTGCCTCGTTCTAGCCATGCAGGAAAAGAAGACTTCTAGGAGGAAGAGTGGGGAAAGAATAGCAAGAGCTGGAATTCTCAGCCCGACATGATCATGAGCCGCATTGAGAAAAACTCACAGTTGATTCGTAATCTCACCTTCAAGATCGAGGACTTGGGGAAACTGATCAAAGAACTCATCGAGAGGATACCACCACCACCAAAGGAGTAATTCGTCATCAGGTTTGGCATTCCCTTGGCTTGTTCCAAGCTCGGGGGAGTGCCGCGGTATCACATTACTATCTTTTTACCTTATTAGTAGAGTCATATCATGAATAGAGAAGTTATTATGTAGGATGGTTTGCATTATGGAAGTGTCCCCTCTCTCTTTAGATATGTATCCCTTGGTGTGAGTTGCCGTTATGGAATATTAATAAGAAGTTCTATCATTCACTCTTTTTCATAGCTTATATTAGTTTTCAATTCATGGTTATATGATTGATCTTGTTGTTAGTATTGGTATCACTTTGGGATCATTGAGTTAATTTAGTTGGTTTTGGCAAACCTCGCTCGGTCAGTAGAACCACTATTTTTTAGAGTTGAATGAAAGAGATAAAAGTACTCTAAAGAAAAATAATTTCATCATCTTTATTTCTTGATTTGCTCATAAGTCTAGTATTCTCTAGTTAATATCTTTTGTGCTTCCAAGGAAGATTGCATGTTTGTCCTTATCACTTGTATGTTCATTTGTTTCCTTCAACTCTTGTACTGGCTACCCAACCTTGCTAGCTAAAAACCTGTACTGAGAGGGAATTCTTCTCGTGCATCCACCTGTTCGGTCTGCAGCATAGAAAACAAAAAATTTCCTAAGGTGTGAACTGCACGCCAAGATCTATCTACTAGGTACAAAGCAAACGGGTGGACATACATCCATGGAGAACTTACCGTCGAAGACAACAAGCTTTGTTAACGAGTAGGAACTTGTGGTTGATGTACTCGTACACTTGCCGACCTCAAGATCGTGAGGAAATCCGAGCGCCGCAACTCAGTAGCGCATCCGCACTTGCACACACGTTCAAGCCACCGGACAACCTCCACCTCCTCGCTCCAGCGATCCAGCGGAAGCAGCAACTCCTTCTAGACGAAATGCCACCGGGAACATGTATCTCGCTAATCCGAGACCATGGGGGAATAATTCTAGAGGGGGAGAGAGATCCTTCACAAGGAGGTGTGTGGATGAAGGAGGGAATGGGTGGCCTTTTATAGGAGGAGGGGGTGCCCCCTCTCTCCCTGGCCGGCGCATGGGGGTGACCCCTCACCTCCCCCATTCATGTGGTGGTAACTCCTCCACATTAAAATGCCTGTTCACATTCCCTTTTAAAGTTTCCACTTTAAATGCATTAAGTTTCTCCAAATTTAATGCTCTCTCATTTAATAAAACTCTTTTATTAAATTTATTCAGAATTTTGTTAATTACTTTAATTAACAAACATTCACATATAGCCCCTTGCAATATTTCAATATCACATGCAGAACCACCTTCTGCAATTTCACCCGAAACAATTTCTGGTATCTATTGAAACAATTCCTGCGCTTTCCAATTCTTTCGTCTGAAACGTATGTGCTCCAAAATGGTGTCCGGTAACTCTTAAGTGTGCCACCCTACGGTTTGCGAATAATGCAGACATGATCGAGACCCTTCTCCGATCAATAATCAGCAGCAGGACCTGGAGATCCGTACTGACTCCTACACATTCAACGATGACTCCTGTGATCGTGATAACCTTTAACGGTTGTAACTAAATCCCTTTGTATCTCGATATATTACATGTCCGAGATTCGATCATCGGTATCTCCATACCCAGTTTGATCTCGTTACCGACATGCACTCTTTTCTCGTTCCCGTGATATAACATTCTAGTGATCACATCACTTGCTTGCAAGCTATCCTAATGTGATATCACCGAGAGGGCCCAGAGTATATCTATCCATCATCTGGATTGACAAATTCCACTCTTGATCCATGAGCCTCAACATAACACCTTCGTAGCACTGAACCCATCTTTATAGTCACCCTGTTACGGTGTGACGTTTGATGTTATCAAGATACTCTTCCGGTGTTAGCAATTAACATGATCTCATGGTCTAAGGATAAAGATTACTTCGTATGATGTTATAGCAATATAAACATAATGACTTGATTGTAATGCTATACTTCGGATGAATGTTCATCACATCATTCCACCAATGGTGTGACCTTGTTATTAACAACATCCAATGTCCATGATCAGGAAACCTTGATCATCCTGTTAATCAACAAGCTAGTCTATAAGAGAGGCATGACTAGGAACCCTTTTTGTTTATTAAACACACATGTATTGATGTTTCCTATCAATACAATTATAGCATGCAAAATAAACATCTATCATATACAAGGAATACATAATAACAACTTTATTATTGCCTCTCAGGGCATATTTCCTTCAGTCTCCCACTTGCACTAGAGACAATAATCTAGTTTATATAGTGATAAATCTAGCACCCATGGAATTCTGGTGTTGATCATGTTTTTCCCTAGGGAGTACTTTAGTCAACGGATCCGCTACATTCAGGTCCGTGTGTACTTTACAAATCTTTATATCTCCATCCTTGACATGCTCGCGGATGGAGTGAAACCGGCGCTTAATATGCTTGGAATTCTTGTGAGACCTTGGTTCCTTGGTGTTGGCTCTGGCTCCATTGTTGTCACAATAGATCACCATCGGGTCCAACGCACTGGGAACCACACCCAGTTCCGTTATGAACTCCTTCATCCAAACCGCTTCCTGCGCTGCTTCTGAAGCAGCAACATATTCTGCCTCCGTTGTTGATCCAGCCACCACAGGTTGTTTGGAGCTCCTCCAACTAACTGATGCTCCGTTCAAGAGAAATACGTATCTGGATTGAGACTTAGAGTCATCCGGATCAGTGTCAAATCTAGCATCGATATAACACTTAGCGACTTGCTCTTCTTCACCTCCGTATATAAGAAACATATCCTTAGTTCTTCTCAAGTACTTAAGGATATTCTTGACCGCTATCCAGTGTTCCGAACCTGGATCAGATTGGTACCTACTAGTCAAACTAATAGCATGTGCCACATCCGGTCGTGTACATAGCATGGCATACATTATAGAGCCTATGGCTGAGGCATAGGGGATCTTATCCATTATCTCTCTTTCTTCTACCGTAGCCGGACTTTGAGTCTTACTCAATGTCTTGCCTTGCAACATAGGTAATAACCCCTTCTTACTTTCGTCCATATTAAACTTCTTTAATATCTTATCAAGGTATGTACTCTGCAATAGCCCAATTAGGCGTCTTGATCTATCTCTATAGATTTTAATGCCTAATATATATGAAGCTTCACCAAGGTCCTTCATCGAAAATTTGCCGTTTAGATAAATTTTAACACTGTTTAAAAGATCTAAATCATTTCCAATCAATAATATGTCATCCACATATAATATCAGAAATGCCACATTGCTCCCACTCACTTTCTTGTAAATACAAGCCTCTCCATAAGTTTGGACAAATCCAAACTCTTTGATCACCTCATCAAAGCGGAGATTCCAACTCCGGGATGTTTCCTTCAGTCCATAGATGGATCGCTGAAGTTTGCACACCTTATCAGCATCCTTAGGATCGACAAAACCCTTAGGTTGTATCATATACAACTCTTCTTCAATATTACCATTGAGGAACGCAGTTTTGACATCCATCTGCCATATTTCATAATTGAAATATGCAGCAATTGCTAACATAATCCTAACCGACTTAAGCATCGCTACGGGAGAGAATGTCTCATCATAGTCAACCCTTGAATTTGTCGAAACCCCTTTGCAACAAGTCGAGCCTTATAGATGGTCACATTACCATCAGCATCAGTTTTTCTTTTGAAAATCCATTTATTCTCAACGGCCTTTCGGTCGTGAGGTAAGTCCACCAAGTTCCAAACTTGGTTCTCGTACATGGATTCCATCTCGGATTTCATGGCTTCTATCCATTTGTTGGAATCAGGGCTCATCATTGCTTCTTCATATGTCACAGGGTCATCTATTTCATCAATCATGAAATTCATAATAGGATTGCCGTACAATTCAGGAGCTGCACGTGTCCTGCTTGACCTGCGAGGTTTGGTATTGTCCTCTTTCGGAGTTTCATGATCAATATCATTAGCTCTCTCTTCATTAGGTGAAGTCAACTCCGAAACAACTTCTGGATCTGCGCTACTCGCCATTTCATGAAGAGAAGGTTCAATAACCTCTTCGAGTTCTACCTTCCGACTACTCACACCTTTCTCGAGAAACTCCTTCTCAAGAAAGGATCCATTCTTGGCAACAAAGACCTTGCCCTCGGATCTGTGATAGAAGGTATACCCAATCGTTTCCTTAGAGTATCCTATGAAGACGCATTTTTCCGCTTTGGGTTCGAGTTTATCCGGTTGAAGTTTCTTCACATAAACATCGCATCCCCAAACTTTAAGAAATGATAGCTTAGGTTTGTTTCCAAACCATAATTCATATGGTGTCTTTTCAACGGATTTAGATGGTGCCTTATTTAAAGTGAATGCAGCTGTTTCTAGTGCATAGCCCCAAAATGACAGTGGCAAGTCAGTCAGAGACATCATAGATCGAACCATATCCAATAAAGTACGATTACGACGTTGTGACACACCATTACGTTGTGGTGTTCCGGCAGGCGTGAGTTGTGAAACTATTCCACAGTCTTTCATATGTGTGCTAAACTCGTAACTAAGATACTCTCCTCCACCGTCGGACCGCAGAAATTTGATCTTTCTGTTACGATGATTTTCCACTTCATTCTGAAATTCTTTGAACTTTTCAAAAGTTTCAGACTTGTGTTTCATCAAATAGATATACCCATATCTACTCAAATCATCCGTGAAAGTAACAAAATAACGATATCCACCTCGCGCCGACACACTCATTGGTCCACACACATCAGTATGTATGATTTCCAATAGATCTGTCGCCCGTTCCATTGAACCGGAAAACGGCATTCTAGTCATCTTGCCCATAAGGCATGGCTCACTAACGGAGCTGTTTTCCTCCATCATGCAGCTAATGAACTTTTTTATAGCATTATAACTCTGTACGGCAGCATGGGTATCGAAAATCATTTTCAATTCTCCCATGGTATCAAAGGCATTGCCATTTTCGAAACGCTTTCGAAGTTCTGGCTCTAGCCCATACAGTATGCCGCAATGAACTAAGTTGTGGTCCTCCTGACGAGTTATATAGACGTTCTTTTCCTCGTCAGGGGCATCAGGAGCTGGTGGGGGGCCTAGCGGCGCATCTAGCACATATTGCTTTTGTGCAGCAGTGAGGAGAATCCGCAAATTCATAGCCCAGTTGGTGAAGTTGCTACCATTCGCAGCAAGTTTCTCTTTCTCCATGAACACATTGAAATTAAAAGCAGGTGGTGCCATCTACAACAGAATTTGTAAAGTATATTTAGACTAATTTTATGATAGATTGAGTTCAACTAAACTCCTTCTCAAAAACAACATCCCTCGTGTCTTTTTGGTGATTACATGAACCAAATTCACTACACCAAGTCCGTCATCACGTGAGTCCGTGTAGCTTCAAAGGCGAGCATCTATATGGGCATCATATCAACTATATGACTCATGCTTAACCTTTTGGTCCGTGTTCCGAGGCCATGTCTATACATGTTAGGCTCGCCAAGTAAGAACCTTAGTACTCCTGTGTGTAAAACTGTCTTACACCTGTTGTATGAAAGCACAGAGTCGAGTACACCCGATCATCACGTGATGTCTCGAAACACGATCCATAGAACGGTGCATACTTAAGGAAGAACACATTTTTATCTTGATATTTAACTGAGGGGTCATCTTATAATGCTACTAAAACGCCAAACAAGCAATATAAGATGCAAACATCATATGTGTAAAGTGAAATGATATGGTTCTTGCATTTGATCACTATCATATGCATCATGGTATGATCTTTATCATTCCTTTGTGTGTAAGGCCAAGGTCTATGGAACTTACACATTAGGTGTGTTGTAAGAGTATCAACTATACATCAACTTACAACATTACCATATCATGACACAAGCCCAGCAATGATCTAAACTAGACGCCTCTAATTTATCAATTGCAAGTTTTTACGTGGCTTAGGGCTTTCGAAGATAGAACCGTTCTTACCTACGAACATGGAACCACAACGATGATAACCAAATTATTAGCAACTCATTGTAAATCAGATATTGACTATAGTAGGAGAGACAGACACCCGCTAGCCACTTATGCAAAACTAGTTGCATGTCAGTCGTGGGACCGGTCTCATGTGCGATGACATGTAAGGTTGGTCCGAGCCGCTTCATCCCACTATGCCACCAATATCCAAAGTACATATAAGAAGCAATAACATGATCATCACTGCCCACATACTCTTATGTGTTCTACCCATGCAAAGAACCTACGCATAGATCAGGCTCTGATACCACTGAAGGGTTCGCAACATAGAAAACAAAAAAAATCCTACGATGGGAACTATACACCAAGATCTATCTACTAGATACAAGCAACGGGTGGATATACATCCATGGAGAACTTACCCTTGAAGACAACAAAGTTTTGTTAATGAGTAGGAACTCATGGATGCTGTATTTGTTCGCTTGCCAATTTCAAGATCATGTGGAAGTCCTAGCGTCGCAAACCAGCAGCACATCCGCACTCGCACAAACGTTCAGGCCACCGAACAACCTTTGCCGCCTCGCTCCAGCGATGCAACAGAAGCAGCAACTTCTTTCAGACGAAATGCCACCAGGAACATGTATCTCGCTAATCTGAGACCATGGGGGAATAATACTAGAGGGGGAGAAAGATCCTTCATGAGGAAGTGTGAGGAAGAAGGGTGAGAGGGGTGGCCTTTTATAGGAGGAGGGGGGTAACCCTCCCCATGGCCGGCGCCCCATGGGGAGTGACCCCTCACCTCCCCATTCATGTGGTGGTAACCCCCTCCACATAAATTTGTCCCTTAACATTCCTCTTTAAAGTCTTTACTTTAAATGCATTAAATTTCTCCAAATTTAATGCTCTCTCATTTAATAAAACTCTTTTATTAATTTTATTCAGAATTTTGTTAATTACTTTAATTAACAAACATTCACATAAAACCCCTGCAACATTTCAATATTACATGCAGAACCAATTTCAGCAATTTCACCCGAAACAGTTTAGGTGTCTATTGAAATAATTCCAGCGCTTTGCAATTCATTCGTATGAAACATATTTGCTCCAAATGGTGTTGGTGTCTGTTAAGTGTGTCACCCTACGGTTCATGAATAATGCAGACATGATCGAGACCCCTCTCAGATCAATAATCAGAAGCTCAATGAATTTGATCGTAATGCTATACTTCAGATGAGTGTTCATCACATCATTCCACTAATATTGTGACCTCGTTATTAACAACATCCAATGTCCATGATCATGAAACCTTGATCATCTTGTTAATCAACGAGCTAGTTTATAAGAGAGGCATAACTAGGAACTTTCCTTTTGTTTATTAAACACACATGTATTAACGTTTCCAAATTAATACAATTATAGCATGCAAAATAAACATCTATCATATACTTGGAATATGTATAATAACAACTTTATTATTGCCTCTCAGGGCATATTCCCTTCAGGAACTGCTTCACAATTACTTGGCTGTGTGTACTTCCTCAAAATCCTTCATTATGACTCCTTATTTCGCACTAAAAGCCATGTTTTCCTGCACAACATAATTCAAAGAGAGGATTTGCATATCTTTGCAATTATTAGTCATTAGTGGCAAGGATTGAGAGTTTGGTTGGCAATTTATTAACAAAAAACAATGTTTAAATGTAGTGGAAGATGGCAAAAATCGGAGCCATCAAGCAACAAACTTTCATTTAGATGCATGGATCACATCGACAGGCACACGTGGCAGCGTGCGTACTGAATCGTTGCTGCACGATCCCCATGCTGCACGAAAATCGAGGAGGCACACTTAAAACCGTAATTTACGTGTGACTAGTCAAATCCTAGTCAGACTTCGGGGCCCACCTCCGTCACGTCCCATCAGCATCGCTTATGCGGGCAACTGATCTCATCGGATTGTCAACACTGATGTCATTCAGATTTGTACTCCAGCAGGAGTTCCCTTTGACTGATCTAGTCTTTGATCGACTCTACAACTCGACCAAACAATCGGGGTCTACTCCTAACAGGAGCGTTGTCTGCACACCCGAATATTTTAAGGGCACAGAATTGCCTTGGTAAAAATACAAGACATTTACATCTCAACCCCTCTTTTGGATCAATGATTTGATTGCGGACTCGGGAGCTTCTCCCATAGGGAGCGCTAGAAGCACAATCGACAAGTTATAATGACTCGAGTATGCGACTCAAGTAGGCACTCGGGGGCTACTCCCGTAGGGAGCACTAGTCACGCACCCTATGAAAATAAAAGATACTCATACATGGAAAAAAAGTGTTGACCATTCCTGCACCATGAGCATTCGAAGCATTCAGCGACTTTGCCTCACAATCGCTGGAAATACCCTACAAGGAGGCAGCGTCTCCTAGGTCACCCAAATTGCCTCCGCGGTGAATAAACATTCGGATGCCACATTTACAACGTGAAGATAAAACCTACGAAAGGCCTAGCAACACACCTAATGCGCTCTACTAGAAATAATTTGTGCCTACAGACACGATGAAAAAGCCTTGACGGATGCATCGAGTGCTCACACCAAAACACTGGAAGTTGACTCTACGATTCGGCTGGACACTCGGGGCTACTGACATGGGTATACCCTACAGGTACATGTGTTTAGCCTATACGGTACAGCCCAAGAGGAGTCCACGGTGAAAACGAAGCCCGATAAGGATTTGGGTGGCCCAAAGGAATGCAACTCCTTGAAGAACATGACAAAGAATAGATAGAAACTTAAAGGGAAAACCCTAACGTGTAACTGACTCGACCTGCTATCCCGAGACCTAGCCTCCCTATATAAAGGCTAGGAGGGGGTGATGAGGAGGAAATTCCACAACCCTAGCATACACCTCGCCAAATTCCATCTAAGCACCCCTTGTAACTTCCGACTCCTCGATAATCAAAGAGCTGACAAGCAGGAGTAGGGTCCTCTTTGAGGAATGAACCTAGGTAAACCTCGTGTCTCCCTATGTGCTTGTTTGCTAGCCGATAGATGCCTCCAGCACTCCCCAATCCCTCAAACCTAAGTCCATCAACGATGGGCTTCGACGAGTTAACCCCTCATCAAATGGCACGAGAAAGATATTTTGCACATTGGGCTTTTGCGGATTTGGTTGAAGTACGCACAGGGTGTCACACATATAGACGAAGTTTAGTCTTAACTTCGAGCTATTTATAGCTCTTGGGTAACACACCCTGAACAAGTTAAATAGCATACAATGATCATGACTCTTACTTACTAGGTAAGATAATATAAGGTTCTCTACACAACTATAGGGCCATGTAATCTAGAAACGTGTGTTAGAGATGTCTAACTTGTTTTTGTAGAGAAGTGATGTGGTAGATCTAAAGTTTGAAATGTGATGTATGAGATGTATTATATTGTAATCCCGTTGGGCATGAGTAGCAGGAGCCGTGATGATTGTCATATTATGATTGTAATACCATAATTATTTTACTTTATAAGCTAGAGTAGCAATAGTAGTAAGAGTAAAGCATGTCGATGATGATCAACCAACTATGGACCTCGATGCTATGCACATGGCTCCATGAAGGAGTACATGGCGCCAGAAGACGTTAATGATGGAGATAGTTGTCGTGAAGTGCTATACCATATCACTATATGAATTGCATGTGATGTTAATCCTTTTATACACTTTGTTTCTTACGTGGTAGTCGTAATAAATAGGGCGGTCCCTCACTTAGAATTATCAAGTTTAAAAGGTGTTCTCCCAAAGTTAGGCTCCACATAACATGAGTGTCGAACTGCTGTAGGTCATGTAAAATGGGTGCACCTAGCAATGTTCATAGTGTGGGTGTGAAACTGTCGCACTACCGGTGTACTGAGGTTCCCTTGACATATTGTTTATAACATTTATAGTATGGACACAAGAATCAAAAGATTAACAAGAGTCATATAGAGATGTGATTGGTATGATTACCTACCGGTTCTTGCTCCTTTATTCGCTATGTAACATTGGTATTGGGATAGGAAAACGTGGATCTTGAATCACTAAGTATCAATCATGAGGGATGTTGATTTTAGTGGGACATACATAAGGATTAATATGTTAATTTGAGTAGTTCATTAATTATGAAACAATGTGTAAATGAATTTGCATTTGTTTGTAGATCAATGGCCCGCAACAATACTTTTTCTTTAGTAGCGATTTTAGAGAAAGAGAAACTGCATGAATTTAGAACAAACTTTGTGGATTGGTACCGCAATGTGAGAATGGTTTTGAAAGGTGCTAAGAAAGACTATGTCTTGGAAGAAACTCTCGGCGATGCTTCTGCTAATAATGCAACATAGGACGCACAAAATGTTTTTTCATCATGTAGTGATGACTATATTATTGTCCATTGTGTCATACTTGCTGCTATGGAACCATATTTTCAAAGGAGGTTTGAGAATTGGGGTCCATATGAAAAAATTCCTGAATTGAGGGGCATGTTTGAGAAACAAGCCCAGGTTGAGAGACATGAGATCTCATGATCTCTTCTAGACTGCAAGATGGCAGAGGGAAGCTCCATTAGTGCTCATGTAATCAAGTTATAGAGGTATGTTCAAAGGTTGGAAGCACTGGGCGTTCTTTTCCCTGCTGAACTTGGAACCGACATAATCCTGAAATCGCTTCCACCTAGCTTTGTTGGGTTTGTCATGAACTTCAACATGCATGTGATGAATAAATAATTGGCCAAATTGTTCATGCTGTTGAAGGCGGATGAATAGGAGATATATAAGAACAATAATCATGTGATGATGGTAAAGAAAACTACCCGCTTGAAAAATAAGAAGCAATCTACAGGTGATAAGAACAAGGGTGCGGCTAGGTGCATGCCCAAGGTAAAGGCTCCCAAGCCTAGATCTTCCCCAGATACTGAGTGTTTCTTTTGTAAGGAGAAAGGTCACCGGAAGAGGAATTTCCCAAATTACTTAACACAAAAGAAGAAGACTAGTTCGTCCAGCTCAGGTATAGTGGATATACATGTTATTGATGTTTACTTGCAAGGTCCTAAAAGTAACTCTTAGGTTTTTTAGAGAAACTCTTGGGTATTTGATACTGGATCAGTTGCTAATACTTGCGATATGATACAGGAGCTATGGAACCCTTGGAAACTTGGGAAGAATGAGGTGACGATGCACGTCGGGAATGGAGCAAGCACTATGGTGATTATCGTTGGCACAATACCTCTACATCTAACGTTAGGATTAATATTAGGACTTAGTAATTGTTACTTTGTACCTGCATTATGTAAGAGTATAATATCAGGATATTGTATCTTACGGGGTGGTTATTCATGTAAGTTAGAGAATAATGGTTGTTTGGTTTATATGGATAATATCTTTTATGCACATGCTCCCGTGAAAGGTGGGCTATTTATTATTGATCTTGGCCATGATACACACATCCATAACACCGAGGTTAAACATCAAAAGACTAATGAGTTGAATACCACATACTTGTGACACTACCGATTAGGTCATATTGTACACAAACGCATGAAGGATTCACTAGATTTTGAATCTTTTGATACATGTGGTGCGTGTCTGATGAGTAAGATGGCTAAATCACCGTTAAAAGGATATGTTAAACGGGCAAGTGACTTGTTGGAAATAATACATACTAATGTATGTGGTCCAATGAGTATATCTACACGCGGTGGATTCCTCTACATTATAACCTTTACCGACAACTTAATTCTATATGGTTATATTTATTTATCTTGTGAGGCATAAATCTGAAACATTTGAAAAGTTCAAGAAATTTTAGAATGAAGTAGATAATCAATGTGGCAACAAAATGAAGTTTCTACGATCGGACCATGGAGGTCAATATTTGAGTCAAGAGTTTAGCGATCATCTTATAGTTTGTGAAATTGTTTCACAACTTACATCTCCCGGAACACCTCATCATAGTGGAGTGTTCGAGCAACGTAATTGAACTTTGTTGGACATGGTGAGATCTATGTTGTCATTAACTGATCTGCCTTTTTCATTTTAGGGGTATACTCTAGAGACCTCTGCTTATACACTTAATAGAGTGCCATCAAATTCTGTTGTAAGGACAACATATGAATTATGGTTTAACAAGAAACCTAACTTGTCATTCCTTAAAATTTGGGGATGTGAGTTTTATGTCAAACGTTGTAGCCGAATAAACTCGACCCCAAGTCGGATAAATGTATCTTTGTAGGTTATCCCAAAGAAACCATGGGGTATTCCTTCTACCATAAAACAGAAGGCAAAGTATTTGTCGTGCGAGGAGATGTATTTCTTGAGAAAGAATTCCCTACTAAAGGTTTGAGTGGGAGGATAATAGAGCTTAATGAGATTATTGAACCTGAGCAGGATGAGCAAAGCAGCACAACTCCGGAAATCATTCCAGAGATGCCTATGGCGCCACCTATTTCTCCCGAGCCTACAAAAGTTGTAGTCCCATAAATTACAGCTCCTATTGAACCATGTATATATCTGGTAGAGTTCATCTTCCGGTCGTAAGATTTGAATATGAAGTATTGTTGTTGGAAAGCAATATCCATCTACATACAAGGAAGCAATGATGGGCCTTGACTCCATTAAATGGCAAGAAGCCATGAAATCCGAAATAGAATTCGTGTACAAGAATCAAGTTTGGAATTTGATAGACCCTCCTGAAGGCATTAATCCTGTTGAATGTAAATGTATCTATAAGAAGAATACATATGAAGGGTTCACAACATAGAAAACAAAAAAATTCCTACGATGGGAACTATTATACTCCAAGATCTATCTATTAGATACAAGCAACGGGTGGATATACATCCATAGAGAACATACCCTCGAAGACAACAAAGCTTTGTTAACGAGATGGAACTCGTGGATAATGTAGTCGTACACTTGCCGATTTCAAGATCGTGATGAAGTCTAGCAGGTCCAGCAGGTCTAGCTCCAGCACGTCCATTAGATCCAGCTCCAGCAAGTCCAGCACCTCCAAGTCCAACATCACAAAGCAGCGGTGCATCCGTGATCGCACACACGTCCGGTACACCGAAAACCTTCGTCCCTCGCTCCAGCAAAGCAGTGGAAGAAGCAAATCCTTTCCAGATAAATCCACCAGGAACATGTATCTCACTAAGAGACCATGGGGGAAATACTAGAGGGGAGAGAGATCCTTTAGGAGGAGGTGTGAGTGTGAAGGTGTGAGAGGGGGGCCTTTTATAGGAGGAGCATAGGGTACCCCTCCCATGGCTGGCGCCCATGGAGGGTGTCCCTTCACCTCCCTCATTCATGTGGTGGTAACCCCCTCCACATAAATATGCCCCTTCACATTCTCTATTAAAGTCTCCACTTTAAATACATTAAATTTCTCCAAATTTAATGTTCTCTCATTTAATAAAACTCTTTTATTAATTTTATTCAAAATTTTGTTAATTACTTTAATTAAAAAACATTCGCATAAAACCCCTGCAACATTTCAATATTACATGCAGAACCAATTTCAGCAATTTCACCCAAAACAGTTTTGGTGTCTATTGAAATAATCCGAGTGTTTTCTTAAATCTTTATCTGAAACATATTTGCTCCAAATGGTATCGGTATCCCTTAAGTGTGTCACCCTATGGTTCGCGAATAATGCAGGCATGATCGAGACCCCTCTCAGATTAATAATCAGAAGCAGGACCTAGAGATCCATACTGACTCCTACACATTAAACGATGACTTCTGTGATTGTGAGAACCTTTAACGCTAGTGACATGGGTATACCCTACAGGTACTCGATCGTGGTATATACGGTCTAAATACATACAGGCCCATGGTGTCGCCAAGGCCCAAACGAAGGATTCGAGTAACCTGCAGACTCTCGATTGCTTGAAGAACAAGAAGAAGCTAAAGATAGAAAATTCAAAGGGGAAAACCCTAAATTGTAACCGACTCGACCTGCTACCCGGGACCTAGCCTATCTATATAAAGGCTGGGAGGGGGCGGCGAGGAGGACACACGCAACCCTAGTTTCCACAACCCTCGCCATATTGCATCTGCGCACCGTTGTAACTTTCGATTACTTCGATAATTCCACGAGTAGACAAGCAGGAGTAGGGACCTCTACGAGGCCTGAACCTGGGTAAATCTTTGTCCCTGTGTGCTTGTTTTCTAGACGATAGATGTCTCCAGCGCTCCCTCCTTCTCCAAAACCCAAGTCCATAACAATGGGCATTGATGAGTTAAACCCTCGTCAATTGGCGCTGTCTGTGGGAATTGGGAGTGCTGATGTTGTGGCTTCTTTGGCCCTATCAACTGCGATCTACAACTCCGCAACAGCGGAGATTCGCCGGCTCTTCGGCGCATTCGACTTCACCGTTCACACACCAGCCACCCGCCGGCCTTCGAGTCCGTGGGCGATGGAATCAGCCTGGCGATTGGGAGCTTCCGCTTACAAGTTGGTCAGATGGGCATGCTTCGCATGCCTGATCAGCCCACAGCACCGGCGATTGCCCCGGCATCATGGTTCCCTCCATCGATCGGCACCCTCAGCGAGCTCAACGCCCCGGTGGCAGTCGAAAACACGGTCAGCGACAGCAGTCGCGATTCCGATCTGAGCGATCTGGCCACTGAAGATGGAACCTACGGTTCCGGATCTGAGAGTTGTGGAAGCAACAGCTTCCCCAATCACTTCATGTGCGCCGTCATCAATGCAGGCGACACCTCTGCCAATCGCGACAACGGTGGCAACCCTGGTAATGGCACCGATCCACCCAACGCCGGCAACGGTGGCAACGGCGGTAACAGCGGCAATCGTGCTCCCGTCAACAACGGAGGAGCAGTCAAACCTCCTAGCATAATCAATGAGCAAACCGGCGAACGCGTCGTAATCAAGCTCAACGAGCAAGAGTGGGATCGCTGCCGCGAAGCCTTACGGGGCACACCTCTACCCTTTGGGTCCCCGCAGGAACTGCTGATGGGCTATCACTGGCTCCTGAAAGAAGAATTTAAGCGCCAACTGCAAACAATCGCGCAACTTGAGGCACGTAAAAAGGCAGCGGACGAATCGAGCCTTCGTCGTGCTAGGCTCTCCTCCTACGGAGGATCCTCCTCAAGAGGCAACGAGTACCTCGCCAAGAAGAGGCAATCGCGGATGGCTCATCTTACCGAACAAGAATGCATAGAAGCCGCGAAAGTCCTCGACTTCGGCTCTATGACAGTCGACACGAGAAGCAACGTGGTCCCTAGGACGCCGCAGGCTGCGGTGACAGCAGCCACCATGTACCTCCTCAATAACCAGCCGCCATCTGGAGATCCCCGAACTGCCATGCACCGATCTACGATCGCGGGTTTGGGATTAATCGAGGCTGCCCTCGACAAGGAGCCAACACCAGACCCAAAAAAGGGCAAAGCGCTAGCAAAGCGCCACTCCTCGCCCTCATCCAGCGATGACAGTCACGACCTGTCTCGACGCCACCGCTCACGGCGACACGACCGTGACTATGATGCGCGCGACAACCTCATGCAGCACAAGATCAAAAAATCAAGGGCACGACGTGCTCAGTCGACTGACACGGAAGAAGAAGATGGGGAGCTCTGCGGCGCCAGATGCTTCAGCAGATCAATTAGGCAAAAGCGAATGCCTAAAGGGTTTAAACTCCCATCGGAGAACCCGAAATTTGATGGTCTACAGGACCCCAAGATCTGGCTAGATGACCACATCTCCTCCGTCAGACTCCATGGAGGCAGTCGAAGCACTGCCATGCAATGCTTGCAGCTACAGCTGCAGGGCGCCGCCCGAGCATGGCTCAATAACCTCCCACGTGGATCCATTCGCAGTTGGGATGAGCTATTATACAGCTTTGTGTGCAAATTTAAAGGCACGTACAAACGGCCCGCATCAATCGAAGAGCTGACATGGTACCAGCAAAGATCTGGCGAATCGCTGCGCTCCTACATCCAAAGGTGGTCCATCATCAAGAACTCCGCGGAGAACATCTCGGAAGACCGCGCGATTGATGCGTTCAACGGTGGTGTCCTTCGCCTAGAACTCAGGGAGGAGTTGGGCCGATCAAAGCCCCAAACCATCGACCACCTGATGGAGATCGCGAATCGATGGGCCGATGGAGAAGACTCGGTAAAGAATTGCGCTCACTCCGACGAGGAGGCAGAACTCGAACGCAGGCGCGACCGCCGAGGCAAGTGTCGCATGCGCATCTACGATGACCGCGACGACGTCAACATGGTCGCGGCCGGCTACACTGATAGAAGCGACGATAACTGCAACAGCGGATACCATAGCGGCGGATACCGCGACTCCAGGAAAACCACGCAAGTATGGCAACGCCGCACTCGCGATGAGGCACCCGCGACCTCCATCGAGGACAAATTGTTCGGGCCATGCACAGTACACTTCTACATCGACAAGCATGATGGCAAGAAAAAGCCCAGCCACCTCCTCAAGGACTACCGCGAGTTCCTCAAGCTACACGAGGGATTGGTTCGGATGAACCGCAATGCAGTCGAAAGAGGCTACGGAGCTGCTCCAGGTGCCGTGGCACATGGTGCACCGCCACCACCACCTGGGCCACCCCCGAATGGAGCCGCACCGGACCAGCACCACGGAGGCGAATCGTACCCACGGGCCATGGGCACCATGATGATCCAAAAAGGACGCCCCTCCAACAGGGTGCAGAAGGCCATCACTCGCCAAGTCAACTTGGCCACGCACTCGCCACCATCCACCACTGAGTACCTCAGTGGAAGCGAGTCATGCATCACCTTCGACAAGCGCGACCACCTGCCTTAGATACCCCTCCCAGGTCATTGCTCCCTCGTACTCGAGGCGCAAATTGGAGGCTTCGACATGAGTCACGTCTTCATGGATGGCGGAAGCGGCATCAACCTCATATTCGTGAGTACCTTGCGAGCAATGAGAATCCCTCTAACCTGCCTGGAGGCATCGGACACAACGTTCCACAGCATCGTCCCAGGGAAAGGCGTATACCCCCTGGGCAAAATCAACCTCGACGTCATCTCCGGCACGTCGAAGAACTTCTGGCACGAGCGCATCGATCTTGAGGTCGTCGACTGGCCCTCGCAATACAACTGCATCCTCGGGCGCGTGGCGTTCGCTAGGTTCATGGCAGTGCCCCACTACGCCTACCTGCAGATGAAAATGCCAGGTCCCAATGGTGTGATCACGATCAACGGGAGCTTTGAATGATCTGACAGTTGCGACAGGGAATTCAACAGAATCTCCCAGTCCTTCGGCATGCAGGAGGAGCTCGCGAGATTGAAGGAGACGACAGACAACAGCCTGCCTCCCCTGAGTAGGCCAAGATCACCTGACCTCTCCTTCGACTCATCTGTGCACACAAAGAATGTGCAGGTCCATCCATCGGATCCCGCCAAGATGGCCCTCATCGCCAACAACTTGAGTCCCGCATAGGAACTCGCGCTCGTCGAATTCCTCCGTGAGCACTGGGAAATTTTTGCCTGGTGTCCTGCAGACATGCCAGGAGTTCCCAGGGAATTCACCGAGCATGCACTCAACGTCAACCCCGACGCAAGGCCAGTCAAGCAAACAATCAGGCGACTGTCTAAGCCACGGGCGCAGGCAGTTGGAATGGAAATCAACAAACTCCTCAAGGCCAAGTTCATACACGAGATCAAGGAAAGCACTTGGCTCGCCAACACGGTGCTGGTACCAAAAAAGGACACGGACATCCTGCGGATGTGCGTGGACTTCACCTCTCTGAACAAGCACTGCCCAAAGGATCACTTCCCGCTGCCATGGATCGACCAGATCATCTACTCCACCGCGGGATGCGAGCGCCTCTACTTCCTCGACGCCTACTCAGGCTATAATCAAATTCGAATGAAGGAGGAAGATCAAGAGAAAACATCGTTTACAACGCCCTTTGGTGTGTTCTGCTACAACACAATGCCCTTCGGGCTAAAAACGCGGGAGCCACCTACCAGCGGTGCATGCAGGCTTGCCTCAAGGAACAACTGGGTCACAACATCCAAGTCTATGTCGACGACATAGTAATCAAGACCAAGGAGGAAGCCTCTCTAATCAACAATTTGCGTGAAACCTTCGCCAACCTCGACCGCTACCGGATCAAGCTCAATCCGGACAAATGCACCTTCGGCGTACCATCTAGGCAGCTACTCGGGTATCTCATCTCCGCGAGGGGAATCGAGGCGAACCCAAAGAAGATAAAAGCCATACTGGCCATGGAGAAGCCGAAGAACATAAGAGGCGTCCAGCAACTGGCCAGACGAATCGTGGCCCTCAGTCGATTTATCAGTCGGATGGGTGAAAAGGCACTGCCCTTCTACCAGCTCCTCCGCAAAGCTGAAAAATTCGAGTGGACCAATGAAGCACAAGAAGCATTCGAAGATCTCAAGCGCCTGCTATCCACTTTGGTAGTGCTGGTGACTCCATGAGAAAGGGAACCACTGTTGCTGTACATATCCGCCACCAACCAGGTGGTCAGCACAGTGCTCGTCGTCGTGCGAGCTGAGGAAAACAAGGTCCAAGGCGTACAACGCCCAGTATACTACCTCAGCGAGGTCCTCATGCCAACAAAACAGCGGTACCCGCACTACCAGAAGCTGGCGTACAGCGTCTTTATGACTGCCCGACGACTGCGCCACTACTTCCAGGAACACCCAATCGTGGTAGTCAACGACGCCCCGTTGGGACATATCCTCAATAACCCCAACGCCACGGGGCGAGTCGCGCTCTGGGGAATAGAGCTGTCTCCACGAGACATCACATATGAAAAGCGCGACGCAATCAAGTCGCAAGTTCTCCCTAACTTCCTCGTGCACTAGATGGAGAACCAACTCCCGGACAAGCCAGATATGTCCTACCTCTGGACAATGCACTTCGATGGGTCCAAGCGGAAAGACGGAGCAGGCGCAGGTGTCATACTGACATCACCTCAAGGGGACAAGCTGAAGTATATCATGCGAATGCAGTTCACAGCCTCAAACAACGAGGCTGAATACGAGGCCCTGTTGCACGGGATGAGGATGCCAAAAGCTTGCGGCGCCAAGAGGGTCATCATATACGGCGACTCCAAGTTGGTTGTCAACCAAACAATGCATGAGTGCGACGCACTGAACGACAACATGATCACGTACCGTGACCTCTATGACAAACTCGAAGGAGACTTCGACGGGTGCGAGTTGCGACACGTAGGTCGCGAAAGCAACGAGGAAGCGGACGCACTCGCCAACATAGGCTCTACCTGCGCCCCCATACCCCCTAGGGTATTTCTCGAGCGCATCTACGAACGCTCCATCAAGCCAAAGGCCGCAGAGAAGAAAACAAGCGCAGCAACGGACTCGGGCGCTATGCTACCCAATGAGCCAATGGCACTTGATGACTTGGAGCTGGACACAGGACTCGAGGGACCAATGAGCTTCATGATGATCGAGCAATCCTGGACGTAGCCATACATCACGTACCTCCTCAGCAAGAGGCTACCAGACGATCCGACAGATGCAAGGCACATCGCGCGGCGATCCAAAGCATTCACTGTTATCAATGGCAAACTATATAAACGCAGCATCACAGGAGTAATCCAACGATGCGTCTCCATCGCCGACGGAAAAGTAGTTCTCCCAGACATCCATGAAGGGACCTGCGGGCACCATGCCGGCAGTCGCGCCCTTGTTGCCAAAGCTCTACGAGCTGGATTTTACTAGCCTACGGCCATGCGCGACGCCAAGGACATAGTCCAAAAATGCAACGCTTGCCAGCGATTCGCAGACAAGCCACACACACCAGGCGCAGAGCTACGGCCAATCCCACTGGCCTGGCCCTTCGCACAGTGGGGGCTCGACATGGTTGGCAAACTTCCAAGGCCCTCGCAAGGAGGCTACGTGTACCTCTTGGTCGTAGTCGACAAATTCACCAAGTGGATTGAAGCCATGCCAATGACCAACCAATCAGGGCACAGCGCAGTCAAGTTCTTCGAGTCCATCGTCTACCGCTTCGAGGTGCTGCACAGCATCATCACCGACAACGGGACAAACTTCACATCCAAGGAGTTCTAAGAATTCTGCGAGAACTTGGGGATCAACATCAGCTACACCTCAGTAGCGCATCCACAGACCAACGGTCAGGTGGAAAAAGCAAACGGGCTCGTCTGCAGCGGCAGCAAGAAGCGCCTCCTCCGGCCACTCGAACAAGCCAGGGGTTTCTGGCAGGACGAGCTGCAATCCGTACTCTGGAGCCTACATAAAACTCCAAACAGCACCACGGGCTACACGCCATTCTTTATGGTGCACGGAGCTGAAGCAGTGCTACCCGCCAAGGTACGGTATAAGGCGCCGCGTGTGGTCGCTTATAGCGAGCAAGAGTCATCCCTCGCACTCGAAGACTCCGTCGACCTCCTTGACGAGGCAAGGGAAATCGCCGCAGAAAGATCCATGATCTACCAGCAGAACCTGCGCAACTACCACAGTAGGAGGCTTCTCCCTAGATCCTTCGTCGAAGGTGACCTGGTCCTGCGACTGAAGCAGTAGGGGCATCTCAAGCTCGAGTCCCCCTGGGAAGGACCGTACGTGATTACAAAAGTAATCCCAGGTGGCGCCTATCGCGTTCAAGATTTAGAGACAGGAGTCACGTACTCCAACCCTTGGAATGTCGCACAACTGCGACGCTTCTACCCTTAGTCGTTTTTTTCCTTTCATTACAAATAAGGCTACTCAGCCAAGGCTACTTAGCCACACATTATACCTCGCATTGTTCTTCGAATAAATAAAAGCTAAGTGCCCCAAAACTCTGTGTCCTCCTTCCCTTTTTCAATTTACCTACTCGGGGGCTGCGCCACCCTATACATATCTGTTCTTCGAACCAAAACGCGATATCCTGAGTAGCTGGTACATCAATCAAAACCCTTACGCACAACCTCAATCTAGCTGCAGCGCACCTGACAGGTTGACAAGGGACTGAGATATGGCCAGGCTAACGAAAAGGACTCGCATAGTGCAACGCACTTTATGCTAGCAAAGCTATCTCTGCACATTCGACAATCAATTATTTACAAGACCTATACGAACTTTACAACACAAGTACACTTATGTGAAGGATACAAACTAGGCTACTATTGCAGCAGAAGAACATTGGTTTGTTCCTCGAAGAATTCGACGATCTCTTCTGCTGGGCGGTCCACCACCTGGTAGTGCGGCACCATATTCCAAGCAGAACCTGCTGGTGGCGCAGGCGGCCCAGACGCAATGGCAGCAACATCTACGTCAGGCATGTGCAATCGCACCATTGATAGAGCAGCCTTGGCACCAGCCACCAACTGTTGTCTCACGCATTCGCGAACCGCGGACAGATCGTGAAAGTTGGCAAGGAGGGCCAGCAAGCTTGAGGGAGTATCATCCAGCAGGAACATTGCCCGATAAATGTTCTTCAAGCATGACTGCGACTTCTTCAGAAAGAGCAGCACTCGCGATGCACGATCCTGCAGGGTCGCCAGCGCAGTCGCACGATTATGATCTACCCAGAAGTATCCACTCTCTTGAAGTTGCTCCTGGGTGAGGTCATGTAGGCGAATGGCAATTCTATCATTCTCCTCCTACGGATGACGCGCGCTAACAACTACACGAAGCAGCACCAGCAGCATGAGTACAACATACCACTGCGAATGACTACAAGGAAAAGATGAGAACAAGCAAACTAACACTTGAATTGGTCGCCCAGCTGCGTCACCTCGCCAAGTAGATACTGCTCTCGGGCGGCGGCTTTTTCCGCCTTTGACTTCCACACTTCCGCGTTACTGCGGAGCACGGGCAACTCACGCTCCAGCTGCTTCACACGATCACGCAGTCGCGAAAGCAAGGACAGCTCATCTACCCTAGAGCGCGACGGTGCCACGGTATCATCAAGAGTTGGCGAGTCCTGGGTCCCCCTCATAGGATCACTTGCTGTACCCTACCACAAGTCAAGATAGAAGCAAATAAGACGACCAAATCAACACAACGACAAAAGGGTTAGATGCATTCAAGACCAGCACAAGTATCAACAGATACACTCGGCAGCAGGCATGTTCTTAAACAAAAGGACATAAACTAATCAACTAATAAAAGCTAACTAAGGAGCAGCTGGCTTCTTCGACTTCGACGGCTTTGGGGGCTTCATCAAGTCCGTGGTAGTACCAGACGCCACTGACTTTCCGCCGGCCCCTAAGGCCAAAGCTTTCGCCGCCTTCTTGGCACGTTGGAGCTCCTCAGAGTACTTCGCAACAGTATTTATCAAGTGATGCCCATATTTTCCACAGGCAGTCGCGAAGGGAGCAAAGACTACCTGCTGACCGTCCGCGCCAACAGGCATCGCCTTCGACACCGCAGAAGGATCGATCTCGACTCCGTGGGCCTGCACCATGGCGAGTGAGATGGACGCGCCAGCCGCACGGAGTGAGTTCTTGTAGCTGGAAGGCACACCCCCGGCGAGTGACTCCACCAGCTCGTCCATATTATCGATTAGCTCCGCCTTAGGCATCAACTCCTCCCGGAGGCGGCTGAGGGCGCCCTTGGCCTGTACCCTGGACGGCGGCGCTATGGTCCTCGACTGCAGACAGCGCACCTGCCAGAGCATCGTCATGACGAAGGGCCTGCGGGTCAAAGCTCCAATCGCCAACGTCTGCACATAAACCAACACATGGACAAAACATCAGCGCCATCAGCAAAAACGTTAGAAGCAGAGAAGGATAACAATATCCACGAGCAAAAGTACCTGAGACGATTGAGAATAGTTGTTCTTCGAACAACTTTTCCCTGGCCATGAAGGAGGCACGCAGATCCTCTTCACGCTTCCGCGCCTCGTCACGCGCTGTGATTGCCTCGTCGTGACCCTTCACAGCCGCGGCAAGCGTCTTCTCCAAGGTGGTGGCGTTATGCAATAAGGCATTATGTTCAGCTACACAACAAGCAAAAGTTGATCACGTCGACTATATCAAAATGAGAAGACGAAGAAAAGTAAGCGTAGAACACTCACTTTCAACCACGCGATGACGTGTCTCCAGCATAGCATGCTGGCGGCCCATCGCCATCACTTGTTTCGCCAAGAGCACGGCTTCCTTCACAAGGAGCTGTAGCACAAACAAGGAATCAGCAGAGGCAACAGATAACGTCGACTGCAACACTAAAACAAAGAAAAGCTACACTTACATGGTCCTCGAGTGACTCCGGAGATGTCTGTTGTACCGTCATCCGGGCAACCATTCGATGCTCCCCTACATGGGGAGAACTAGAAGAGTTGTGCCCGGAGTAGGCCGCTACCAGAGGGGAAGGAGCGCGCTCGACCTCTTCCTTGGCCTTCGAGGTCGCGACTCCTGATTCCTTTAAAAATTGGACGTCGCTAGAAGATGACGACGCCTCTTGACTGCAAGATAACGACCATATCAACAAATGGCAAACCCAGAGACAAGCCAACAGGAAGAAAACAGAGAAGAACAAATGAACTAGAAAACTTACCAGTCAAACTTGTCAAAGTCAAATGTGGCCTCCACCGACTCCGACGAAGAATCCTTGGGCAATCACATCTTCTTGCGAGAAGATGGTGCCACAGCCCTCACAGGAACGGCAGGAATTGGCGACTCCGCACCAACGCCCGTACCTTCCAGAGTCGAAGGAGACGACGTGTCGGAATCCTCGCTGCGCGAACGCTTGCGAGTATCCGGACTATCGGACTCGGGGGCTTCCTCCTCCACATCAGAAGGGACAGTCGACTCAGACTCATCCTCTTCCAAGGCTTTGCAAGGAATAATCCCCTCAGGGAGAGGGGGCATACAAGGCAACACTGCCCAATCCTGCATACAAACAACAAAAATCAGCAAAAAGCAAGTAAGCAACCGAAGAGCAATCGGCAAAATAAGCTACTGTGTAGCACAACTATACCTCAGGAGGAGGATTCGAAGCATCAAAGGGAGGAACAATTGGTTCACTGGGAAGCACATCCTTGTCGGTGTACTTCGTGACCAGTCGGACCCTCTTGTCCACCTCACTCGCGGACATGCCATCGGCAGACACGCGAGTGGCATCATCAGCGCCAACCCATTTAAACATGGGGTGGACTCTGGCTTGAAGGGGCTGGACATGACGGCGTAGCCAAGTTCGGATGAGAGCGCAGCCTCCCTGCTCTTTACCTAAGCGACTCTCGAGGTTGCAGACGCGTTGATACATCACGTTTGTCTCCGCGAGCTCGCCAGGCATAACTACGTTCTTCTAGGAGCGCATCTTCTTGCACGGTGTCGCGGGATCGAAGGGCGCGAGTCCAAAGTGCTCATCTTTGGCCTTTTGATCACGGACGTAGAACCATTTATCCCTCCATCCTTGGACGGACTTTGTGAGCTTGATGTCGAAATAGGTGGCGGATGGGTCGACGTGGATTCCGCAACCACCTACATCGTAAACTAAAGAGCTAGATGCAGACTGACGCTTCAATTTGAAGATGCGCTTGAAAAGGCCGAAGTGTGGCTCGATTCCGAGCCAGCACTCTCAAAGTGTGATGAAGCAAGAGGTGTGGAGGATCGAATTTGGGGACAGCTGATGGAGCTGGAGCCCGTAGAAACAAAGAAGACCCCTAAAAAAGGGGTGAAGAGGCAAGGAGAGACCGCGAATGATGAATGCAAGAAACATCACTCGAAAACCAGCGAGAGGAGCAGGAATGGTCTCACCGCTGGGGACGCGCGCATCGGCGACTGCCGCGGACAGCACTCCGTCTTGGCGAATAAGACGGAGATCAGACGCCTTGATGATGGAAGGGCGCCACGCACCATTCGTGACGCGGGTGCCCGCGACCTTCTTCTTCCCGCCGGCGGCGGTGCTGGTGCCCACAGCGGTGGAGCCGCCCTTCTTCTTCGCCGCGGCAACAGTGGTAGCGCCTCCCTTCTTCTTCCCCATTGCACGACGGTGATGTGAGCGAAGAAAGTAGCTCGGGAATGAGCGGAGCTGGTCCAGCGTCATGGAGGAAACGGGCGCAGGAAAAAGCAGAGGAGTAGCAGCAATGGCGATGGTAGCAAGGAAGAATGAGGACAGATGAGAAAATTACCGCCGTAGCGCCGCTACTTAACCCTTGGAAGATGCAATCCAACGGCTCAGAAAAAACCTATTGGACGCGTGGTACACAATGTGTTGGACACGTGGAGAAGGGGAAGCGCGAACCGTCCCTCCACTACTCCCATTACGCACGGAAATCGAGGAAGCGCAGTTAAAATAAAGATTACGCACGCCCAGTCAAATCAAAGTCAGGAAGTGGGACCCACTGCTCGTCACGTCCCGTCAAACTCGCTCACGCGGGCAACTGAGGTCATACAAGCGTCAGCACTGACGTCATCAAAGCTACGGAGCGAAAAACTTCGACTACTTTAGTCCTTGCTGGAGTCTTCGACTCCACCAAGCACTCGGGGGCTACTCCCATAGGGAGCGCTGGCCGCGCACCCTACGATTTTCTTTTCTTTCTGCAGGAATAAGGACAATCAAAATGCAAACCCAACCACTCGAAATACGATTCGATTATGGACATGGGTTACTCCCATAGGGAGCACCGGAAACAAATTCGACTGAAACAAGCAAAAGACGACAGCAGTCACAAAATGATTCTTTAGTCCCTGCCTGAGTCTTCGACTCAACCAAGCACAGCAGTCGCAAAATGATTCTTTAGTCCCTGCCTGAATCTTTGAATCAACCAAGCACAGCAGTCGCAAAATAATTCTTTAGTCCCTGCCTGAGTCTTCGACTCAACCAGGCACTCGGGGGCTCCCATAGGGAGCGCTGGTCGCGCACCCTATGATTATTTATGCAAAAACTATGTGTTGATAACATCCACACTCGAAACTCATGGAGACACCGCCTCATAATTTTCCCTACAAAGAGACTGCGTCTCCTGGGTCACCCGAATCGTCTCTGCGATGATAAAATTCGGATGTCGCGCTTACAGCGTGAAGGTAAGACCTGAATAAGGCCTGGCAACGCATTTAGCTGCGCACTACCAGAAATGTATCCGTGCCTACAGGTACGATGAACATGCCTTGACGGACGCATCGAGTGCTCAATCGACCATATAACTGGAATTCGACTCCTGTAAGACCTCCGTAGCCTGAGTCGAATTACGCCAGCACTTTTCCGGATTCGAGTCCGGGGACTCAAGTTCGAGTAGATTGCGTTGTTTCACCCTAAGGTGGTTAACTCATATAGATACTTCGGTTATATCAGGCACATATATCAACAATCCCTATGACACAAATAAAAGCAGTCGAAATGCACTCATTCAGGCACTCGAAGACTTCAAAAAAGTCCCCAGTCGAATCTACGATTCCACTGGACACTCGGGGGCTACTGACATGGGTATACCCTACAGGTACTCGAGCTTGGTATATACGGTCTAAATACATACAGGCCCATGGTGTCTCCAAGGCCCAAACGAAGGATTCGAGTAACCTACAGACTCTCGATTGCTTGAAGAACAAGAAGAAGCTAAAGATAGAAAATTCAAAGGGGAAAACCCTAAATTGTAACCGACTCGACCTGCTACCCGGGATCTAGCCTATCTATATAAAGGCTGGGAGGGGGCGGCGAGGAGGACACACGCAACCCTAGTTTCCACAACCCTCGCCAGATTGCATCTGTGCACCATTGTAACTTTTGATTCCTTCGATAATTCCACGAGCAGACAAGAAGGAGTAGGGACCTCTACGAGGCCTGAACCTGGGTAAATCTTTGTCCCCTTTGTGCTTGTTTGCTAGCCGATAGATGTCTCCAGCGCTCCCTCCTTCTCCAAAACCCAAGTCCATAACAATGGGCATTGATGAGTTAAACCCTCGTCAGCTAGTAACTAAATCCCTTTGTCTCGCGATATATTACATGTCCGATATTCGATCATCGATATCTCCATACCTAGTTTGATCTTGTTACCAACATGTACTCTTTTCTTGTTTCCGTGATATAACATTCTAGTGATCTCATCACTTGCTTGCAAGCTAACCAATGTGATATCACCAAGAGGGCCTAGAGTATATCTATCCGTCATCGGGATGGACAAATACCACTTTTGATCCATGAGCCTCTACATAACACTTTCGTAGCACTGAACCCACCTTTATAATCACCCTTTCACGGTGTGACATTTGATGTTATCAAGATACTCTTCCACTGTTAGTGATTGACATGACCTCATGGTCTAAGGACTAGGATTACTTCGTATGATGTTATAGCAATATAAACACAATGACTTTGATCGTAATGCTATACTTTGGATGAATGTTCATCACATCATTCCACTAATGTTGTGACCTTGTTATTAACAACATCCAATGTCCATGATCAGGAAACCTTGATCATCTTGTTAATCAACGAGCTAGTTTATAAGAGAGGCATAACTAGGAACTTTCCTTTTGTTTATTAAACACACATGTATTAACGTTTCCAAATTAATAAAATTATAGCATGCAAAATAAACATTTATCATAAACAAGGAATAAGATAATAACCACTTTATTATTGCCTCTCGAGCATATTCCCTTCAGTCTCCCACTTGCACTAGAGTCAATAATCTAGTTTGAAAAACTCTGCATATTGAACACCTATGGCTTTCTGGTGTTGCATATATGCGATTGCTAGTGGTTAACATAATCTCCGGATCTGACAGTTTCAGGTCCGTGTGTATTTGCATGTCTTTGAATCTCTACGCATCACTCATTCTCAAATGAGATGGCATTGTATAAATTTGGTCCTTTGGTGAGACCTTTAGTTCGTTCGGGTTAAAATATGTTGATATTATGGTCATAAAATATATCTTCGTAGTATTAGCCCACTTTGAACCACACCTAGTTTGATAACAAACTACTTAACACAAATACCCTCCTTTGCTGCTGCTATAGCAGTCATATACTTAGCCTTTTGTTGTAGTATCCGTCGCAATGTCTCAACTTTGGAACTCATCCAAATCTATCATGGAACATCCTTTCCATTACATTGTGCCACCCATAGTCTAAATTGAGATAAATTTTAATTTGTATCTTGTGACAAAACTAGTATCAATGTAACACTTTACAATGAACTACCTGTGACACCCCCGGGATTAAGGCTAGACAAATCCCAGACCTCTGTCTGATATAAGCTTAACCTAAATCTCGAAAGCGTGCAGAGGGAGATTCGGTAACACAACAGTGACCCTACTACACAAAACCTATTACAACGAGCTCATAACTGAGCAAAGAACCAAAATATTACAAGCAGAGGTCACTGACCACAAACATCAAACAACGGAAGGCAAATTATGCTATTAAGTATAGCAAACTTAACAAATGGCCTAAGAGGACTGAAGCATAATGATGACGTCCCTATCCATAGATTCCAGGCTGTCGACCGGGAACCCCAAGCTACTCGTCGATGTCAATGTTGTAACAAAATCTTCTTCTATGGTAACACTTACCTGCTGCAAAAGTATCAACAAAGCAAGGCTGAGTACAGGGTGTACTGCGCAAGATTTATGGCTGGTGGGGTTCATTTTGCATAAAGCTAACTTTCTTTGTAAAAGAGGTAGGAGAAGCTCGACTAAATAGATCATTTTAAAAGGGGATAAGAAAACAATATCTCTAGCTTTGATCTTCTTTTGATATCCACCGAATCTTTATCAGCTGAACCTACCAACTAGAATCACCCCCCTCGATCCCTGAGGAAGCATCCTTAAGCACACATTACTTAACTTGCCAAGTTTTACGATTAGGTTATAGTTCTCTATGATCTTTGAATCCATTCCCAAGTTGTCCATAACCGTGGACATGGCTTTTCAAAAAGATTATTAACCCTGCAGGGGTGCATAACTTTACCCAAACGTACCAACCGACTCTTAATGCCACTATAGATTAGCCATCTTCCTTGGAAGGCCGGCAGAGGGTGGTTGGCCACGACCTTTACCTTACGTTCACCGAGATCACCAGTCACGCCCTAAGGACATGCCGCCGTAACGGTTCAAGTCCCGAAGTCGGTCCCTAGAGATGTGAATAGGGTTTGAGATTATGGAGGCTGTGCCTCTCCCATTCCCTATCACGCTTACCTACCTGTATGAATGCACCTCCTCCATCGCCTTTGAGAATAACCAGAATGCATATGTAGAATGGAATGCCCGAACTATGTGACTCATGGAATCTACTAGGCAAGTTAGTTGGTCGAGGGGGTTTCTAGGCCCCCGTGTGGCTGTACGCTCGTCTTGGTTCAAGAGGCAAGAACTCAGATCCTAGTGGTGGTAAGTATGGGACTTCAAAAACCACAACCCGATGTGGCCTCCCATACAAGCCTTAGCATGTTTAACTTTCACCTCTGATCATACCACGTCATCCTGTCATACTAGGTTCATTTGCAGCTCTGATTCATCAATCGGATGGACCAGCGGTAAAAGCTAAGCATGGCTAAGAACAACGAATATAATAGCTCTAGCGAAGCTCATAAGCCAAACCCTAGTTATGCTAGGAGCAGTGGATCAGGGAGTATAGGCTACAAGGAAACATGCATCAGATAGGATTACTCTATCTATCGATAAAAGACTGTAGAATCATATACACATGGCAAGAATGAAATACTTTGAAATCGTAGGATTTTATCATGTGTGTGGTTTTGCTTGCCTTTGCCTATTGATACTCAGATATAGAACTTCAGGTTCATCTGATTAACATTGTTCATCGTAGATCAAGTACTCTCTTCGATGGTGTTAATCTCGGTCTTCGATCTTGATCTCGATTTTCTTGCTCACATGAACTCCGAGGTCTACCGAGAAGAAGCAGAAACACCAGAAAGGAAAACGACAATCAACACATGGCATCGATGCAATGATCAAGCAAGGATGATGATATGACAAGTTGAATTGTATTGAAATGAAATCCTATAACATGCTTGACAAATTGACCCCGCGGTTCCGACGGTCGCAAACCCTAGAATAGGGGGAACCCCGGAACACCTATGAGGGGTTGTTTTGTTCTTCTAATTAAACTTGTCATGTAAGTTTCTTAAAAATGCATGATTGTGAGTCTATTGTGTAGATCTTATTTTCTGAACATTTTGATATATTATACATACTTTTCTGATTTAAAAAGAATTAGTTATGATTTTTCCCAATTTTAATCCATTTTTAAATCATTCTTAAAACAATTAAACATTTTTGGATTATATTAAATATTTATCCACCTGGCCCCACATGTCAGGTTTTTATTATTATTAGAAAATAATTATGGAAATTATTAAAATTCTGACAAGCCGGGCCCACAGAGGTATTTATATATCCCGAAAACAATTAAATAAAACATTTAATAAAAAGAAAAGGCTTTATGACGCAATGTAGAGAGCATCCTTCTCAGATCGTTGATCGATCCTTCAATCGAGCGTGCGCGGGGTTGCGGGGTTGGCTGCGCTGGACTCAGTGCATCGTGCTGGGCCAGAAACAGGCAAAGCGACTTGCGGATGGTCGCCGGAGCGGTAGCAACGGCGAGGTATAGTGGCAGCGCTCGGTGGTGGGCGTTGGCAGCGAGATACAGAGTGAGAGGGGAGCTACGGAGGGGTCCAAGAGGACCGGGGTCTCACCCTGAGCGTGATGTGCGCGACGGAGAGGTGAGATGTGGTCGGAGACGACGCTGATTGACGGCAGAGGTGGTGGCTGGACTTCGGGAAGGAGCTTTCAATTGGTGCGGCTGGAAGCTCTCCATCTCAAGCGCTAGAACAAGGAGAACAAGGAGAAGCAGAGGGTTCTAACGGTGGCCTTGGAACAGCGAGGGGAGCTCGGGAACAGCAGGACGCCGGTGATGTCTGGGAGCTAGGGTTTGGCCACGAGGAGGAACGAGGAAGGGAGAGGAAGAGGGGAAGTGAGGCACGGCTAGGGTTCTCCAGCGGCGACCAGGGGTCTTCTAGGCGTCAGGGCTGTCGGTGGCACGCATCTTGGCCCGTGGCACGGCGGCGGACGGCGACAGTGAGGAGCTTCCTCGATCCACCGGCGAGGAAGACGACGGGGATAGGACAACGAAGGGGTAAGTTGGTCATGGGCTGCGCATGGGCTAGGTTGGGCCAGCTGCAGCGCGCGTGGGCGGTGGAGAGGAGAGAAGAGAGATGGGCTCGGCCCAGGAAGCTCGGGTTCCTTTTTTTTCTATAAAACCTTTATTTTCTGTTTTGGCATATTTACAAAATATAAGAACTTTTGCAAACATTTATAAATACAAGGGGACCCTTTATAACCATTTGGGTTGCCTACGTAATTTTCAAAATTCAAAATCTTTTTGAATTGATTTGAGGTAGAGAGGAAACTAGGGTTTTTAGGGTTTTCTTCTTTCTCTTAATGCAAGATTTATCAAACCATGAGATGCATGCTATGCTCATGATGCACAATCAAACCCTAAATAATATTAGTAGAACTAGGGGTGTTACAGTTCTATCCCCCTTAATAGAATCTCGTCCCGAGATTCCTAGGTAGGAAGATAGAAGGAACAGGGTTACACTAGACTTCAACAATCTTCTTGAAGCGGTTGATCCATACCACTATTATTGAATGAATGAAGCGCTTCATTTCTTAGAGGTGGCTGCACACACTAAAGAAGAGAGGGAAGGACACAGAACCATAACAGTGTTGGGTCCACAGCATAGAAAACAAAAAATTTCCTACGGTGTGAACTACACGCCAAGATCTATCTACTAGGTACAAAGCATCGGGTGGACATACATCCAACGAGAACTTACCCTCGTAGACAACGAGCTTTGTTAACGAGTAGGAACTTGTGGTTGATGTAGTCGTACACTTGCCGATCTCAAGATCGTGAGGAAGTCCGAGCGCCGCAACTCAGCAGCGCATCCGCACTCGCACACACGTTCAAGCCACAGGACAACCTCCATCTCCTTGCTCCAGCGATCCAGCGGAAGCAGCAACTCCTTCCAGACGAAATGCCACAGGGAACATGTATCTCGCTAATCCGAGACCATGGGGGAATAATTCTAGAGGGGGAGAGAGATCCTTCACAAGGAGGTGTGTGGATGAAGGAGGGAATGGGTGGCCTTTTATAGGAGGAGGGGGGGTGCTCCCTCTCTCCATGCCCGGCGCATGGGGGGTGACCCCTCACCTCCCCCATTCATGTGGTGGTAACTCCTCCACATTAAAATGCCTCTTCACATTCCCTTTTAAAGTCTCCACTTTAAATGCATTAAGTTTCTCCAAATTTAATGCTCTCTCATTTAATAAAACTCTTTTATTAAATTTATTCAGAATTTTGTTAATTACTTTAATTAACAAACATTCACATATAGCCCCTTGCAATATTTCAATATCACATGCAGAACCACCTTCTGCAATTTCACCCGAAACAATTTACGGTTTCTATTGAAACAATTCCTGCGCTTTGCAATTCTTTCGTCTGAAACATATGTGCTCCAAAATGGTGTCCGGTAACTCTTAAGTGTGCCACCCTACGGTTCGCGAATAATGCAGACATGATCGAGACCCTTCTCCGATCAATAATCAGCAGCGGGACCTGGAGATCCGTACTGACTCCTACACATTGAACGATGACTCCTGTGATCGTGAGAACCTTTAACGCTTGTAACTAAATCCCTTTGTCTCTCGATATATTACATGTCCGAGATTCGATCATCGGTATCTCCATACCTAGTTTGATCTCGTTACCGACATGCACTCTTTTCTCGTTCCCGTGATATAACATTCTAGTGATCACATCACTTGCTTGCAAGCTATCCTAATGTGATATCACCTAGAGGGCCCAGAGTATATCTATCCGTCATCTGGATTGACAAATTCCACTCTTGATCCATGAGCCTCAACATAACACCTTCGTAGCACTGAACCCATCTTTATAGTCACCCTGTTACGGTGTGACGTTTGATGTTATCAAGATACTCTTCCGGTGTTAGCAATTAACATGATCTCATGGTCTAAGGATAAAGATTACTTCGTATGATGTTATAGCAATATAAACACAATGACTTGATCGTAATGCTATACTTCGGATGAATGTTCATCACATAATTCCACCAATGGTGTGACCTTGTTATTAACAACATCCAATGTCCATGATCAGGAAACCTTGATCCTGTTAATCAACAAGCTAGTCTATAAGAGAGGCATGACTAGGAACCCTTTTTGTTTATTAAATACACATGTATTGATGTTTCCTATCAATACAGTTATATCATGTAAAATAAACGTCTATCATATACAAGGAATACATAATAACAACTTTATTATTGCCTCTCAGGGCATATTTCCTTCAGTCTCCCACTTGCACTAGAGACAATAATCTAGTTCACATAGTGATAAATCTAACACCCATGGAGTTCTGGTGTTGATCATGTTTTGCCCTAGGGAGTACTTTAGAAAACGGATCTGCTACATTCAGGTCCGTGTGCACTTTACAAATCTTTATATCTCCATCCTTGACATGCTCGCGGATGGAGTGAAACCGGCGCTTAATATGCTTGGAATTCTTGTGAGACCTTGGTTCCTTTGCGTTGGCTATGGCTCCATTGTTGTCACAATAGATCACCATCGGGTCCAACACACTGGGAACCACACCAAGTTCTGTTATGAACTCCTTCATCCAAACCTCTTCCTGCGCTGCTTCTGAAGCAGCAACATATTCGGCCTCCGTTGTTGATCCAGCCACCACAGGTTGTTTGGAGCTCCTCCAACTAACTGCTGCTCCGTTCAAGAGAAGTGAGTATCTGGATTGAGACTTAGAGTCATCCGGATCAGTGTCAAAGCTAGCATCGACATAACACTTAGCGACTAGCTCTTCTTCACCTCCGTATATAAGAAACATATCCTTAGTTCTTCTCAAGTACTTAAGGATATTCTTGACCGCTATCCAATGTTCCGAACCTGGATCAGATTGGTACCTACTAGTCAAACTAATAGCATGTGCCACATCCGGTCTTGTACATAGCATGGCATACATTATAGAGCCTATGGCTAAGGCATAGGGGATCTTATCCATTATCTCTCTTTCTTCCGCCGTAGCCGAACTTTGAGTCTTACTCAATGTCTTGCCTTGTAACATAGGTAAGAACCCCTTCTTACTTCCGTCCATATTAAACTTCTTTAATATCTTATCAAGGTATGTACTCTGCGATAGCCCAATTAGGCGTCTTGATCTATCTCTATAGATTTTAATGCCTAATATATATGAAGCTTCACCAAGGTCCTTCATCGAAAATTTGCTGTTTAGATAACTTTTAACACTGTTTAAAAGATCTAAATCATTTCCAATCAATAATATGTCATCCACATATAATATCAGAAATGCCACATTGCTCCCACTCACTTTCTTGTAAATACAAGCCTCTCCATAAGTTTGGACAAATCCAAACTCTTTGATCACCTCATCAAAGCGGAGATTCCAACTTCGTGATGCTTGCTTCAGTCCATAGATGGATCGCTGAAGTTTGCACACCTTATTAGCATCCTTAGGATCGACAAAACCCTTAGGTTGTATCATATACAACTCTTCTTCAATCTTACCATTGAGGAACGCAGTTTTGACATCCATCTGCCATATTTCATAATCGAAATATGCAGCAATTGCTAACATAATCCTAACTGACTTAAGCATCTCTACGGGAGAGAATGTCTCATCGTAGTCAACTCCTTGAATTTGTCGAAACCCCTTTGCGACAAGTTGAGCCTTATAGATGGTCACATTACCATCAGCATCAGTTTTCCTTTTGAAAATCCATTTATTCTCAACGGCCTTTCGGTCGTGAGGTAAGTCCACCAAGGTCCAAACCTGGTTTTTGTACATGGATTCCATCTCGGATTTCATGGCTTCTATCCATTTGTTGGAATCCGGGCTCATCATCGCTTCTTCATACGTCACAGGGTCATCCATTTCATCAACCATGAAATTAACAACAGGATTGCCGTACAGTTCAGGAGCTGCACGTGTCCTGCTTGACCTGCGAGGTTCGGTAGTGTCCTCTTTCGGAGTTTCATGATCAATATCATTAGCTCTCTCTTCATTAGGTGAGTCAACTCCGAAACAACTTCTGGAGCTGCGCTACTCGCCATTTCATGAAGAGAAGGTTCAATAACCTCTTCGAGTTCTACCTTCCGACTACTCACACCTTTCGCGAGAAACTCCTTCTCAAGAAAGGATCCATTCTTGGCAACAAAGATCTTTCCCTCGGATCTGTGATAGAAGGTATACCCAATCATTTCCTTAGGGTATCCTATGAAGACGCATTTTTCCGCTTTGGGTTTGAGTTTATCCGGTTGAAGTTTCTTCACATAAACATCGCATCCCCAAACTTTAAGAAATGACAACTTAGGTTTGTTACCAAACCATAATTCATACGGTGTCTTTTCAACGGATTTAGATGGTGCCCGATTTAAAGTGAATGCAGCTGTTTCTAGTGCATAGCCCCAAAATGACAGTGGCAAGTCAGTCAGAGACATCATAGATCGAACCATATCCAATAAAGTACGATTACGACGTTCTGACACACCATTACGTTGTGGTGTTCCGGCAGGCGTGAGTTGTGAAACTATTCCACAGTCTTTCATATGTGTGCTAAACTCGTAACTAAGATACTCTCCTCCACGGTCGGACCGCAGAAATTTGATCTTTCTGTTACGATGATTTTCCACTTCATTCTGAAATTCTTTGAACTTTTCAAAAGTTTCAGACTTGTGTTTCATCAAATAGATATACCCATATCTACTCAAATCATCCGTGAAAGTAACAAAATAACGATATCCACCTCGCGCCGACACACTCATTGGTCCACACACATCAGTATGTATGATTTCCAATAGATCTGTCGCCCGTTCCATTGAACCGGAAAACGGCGTTCTAGTCATCTTGCCCATAAGGCATGGCTCACATGTATCAAATGATTCAAAATCAAGTGATTCCAAAAGTCCATCAGAATTGAGCTTCTTCATGCGTTTAACGCCAATATGACCTAGACGGTAGTGCCACATATATGTAGATATATCATTATCAAGTTTAATCCTTTTAGCATGAACATTATGAATATGCGTAATACTACTATCGAGATCCAACAGAAACAAACCATTCAACATAGGTGCATGACCATAAAAGATATTATTCATATAAACCGAACAACCATTGTTTTCAGACTTAAATGAATAACCACTTTGCATCAAACACGATCCGGATACAATGTTCATGCTCAGTGCAGGCACCAAATAACAATTATTTAGGTTTATAACTAATCCCGATGGCATATGGAGAGGCAGCGTTCCGACGGCGATCACATCAACTCTTGATCCATTGCCGACCCGCATCGTGACCTCATCCCTTGCTAGTTGTCGCTTGTTCCGCAGCCCCTGAACCGAGTTACATATATTAGCAACCGATCCCGTATCAAATACCCAGGTGCTACTGCGAGTACTAGTCAAGTACACATCAATAACATGTATATCACATATACCTTTGTTTGCCTTGCCGGACTTCTTGTCCGCCAAATACTTGGGGTAGTTGCGCTTCCAATGGCCAGTCCCCTTGCAATAGTAGCACTTGGTGTCAGACTTAGGGCCATCTCGGGGTTTCTTTTCAGGCGTGGCAACAGACTTGCCACCCTTCTTTCCCTTGTGCTTCCCTTTCTTGTCCTTCTTGAAACCGGTGGTCCTATTGATCATCAACACTTGATGTTCTTTCCTAATCTCCACTTCTGCAGTCTTAAGCATTGACAGAAGCTCGAGAAGAGACTTCTTCATGCCCTGCATATTATAGTTCATCACGAAGCTCTTGTAGCTAGGTGGCAGAGATTGGAGAACACGATGTATGCCTAAGTCAATGGGAATCGTTATTCCCAAGGACACAAGCTTATCGGCGTACCTAGACATTTTGAGTACGTGCTCACTAACGGAGCTGTTTTCCTCCATCATGCAGCTAAAGAACTTTTATATAGCATTATAACTCTCTACGGCAGCATGGGTATCGAAAATCATTTTCAATTCTCCCATGGTATCAAAGGCATTGCCATTTTCGAAACGCTTTCGAAGTTCTGGCTCTAGCCCATATAGTATGCCGCAATGAACTAAGTTGTGGTCCTCCTGACGAGTTATATAGACGTTCTTTTCCTCGTCAGGGGCATCAAGAGCTGGTGGGGGGCCTAGCGGCGCATCTAGCACATATTGCTTTTGTGCAGCAGTGGGGAGAATCCTCAAATTCATAGCCCAGTTGGTGAAGTTGCTACCATTCGCAGCAAGTTTCTCTTTCTCCATGAACACATTGAAATTAAAAGCAGGTGGTGCCATCTACAACAGAATTTTTAAAGTATATTTAGACTAATTTTATGATAGATTGAGTTCGACTAATCCAAATTACTAATGAACTCCCACTCAAAAACGACATCCCTCGTGTCCTTTTGGTGATTACATGAACCAAATCCACTACACCAAGTCCGATCATCACGTGGGTCGGTGTAGCTTCAAAGGTGAGCATCTATATGGGCATCATATCAACTATATGACTCATGCTTAACCTTTCGGTCCGTGTTCCGAGGCCATGTCTGTACATGCTAGGCTCGTCAAGTAAGAACCTTAGTATTTGCGTGTGTAAAACTGTCTTACACCCGTTGTATGAAAGCGTAGAGTTGAAAACACCCGATCATCACGTGATGCCTCAAAACACGATCCACAAAATGGTGCATACTTAAGGAAGAACACATTTTATCTTGATATCTAAATGAGGGATCATCTTATAATGCTACCAAACGCGCCAAACTAGCAGTATAAGATGCTAACATCTAATGTGTGAAGTGAGATGATATGGTCCATGCATTTGATCTCTATCATTTGCATCGTGGTATGATCTCTATCATTCCTTTGTGTGTAAGGCCAAGGTCTATGGAACTTACACGTTAAGTGAGTTGTAAGAGTATCTATCATACATCTACTTACAACAATACCATATCAAAACACTAGCCCAACAACGATCTAAACTAGATGCCTCTAATTTATCAATTGCAAGTTTTACGTGGCTTAGGGCTTTCGGAGATAGAACCTGTCTAACCTACGAACATGAACCACAACGAGGATAACCAAGTTATTAGCAGCTTGTTGTAAATCAGATATTGACTATAGTAGGAGAGACAGACACCCGCCAGCCACTTATGCAAAACAAGTTGCATGTCAGTCGTGGAACCAGTCTCATGTACGATGACATGTAAGGTTGGTCCGGGTTGCTTCATCCCACTATGCCACCAATATCCAAGGTACATATAAGATGCAATAACATGATCATCATCGCCCACATATAAACATATGTGTACTACCCGTGCAAAGCACCTACGCATAGATCAGGCTCTGATACCACTGTTGGGTCCGCAGCATAGAAAACAAAAAAATTCCTACTGTGTGAACTACACGCCAAGATCTATCTACTAGGTATAAAGCAATGGGTGGACATACATCCAACGAGAACTTACCCTCATAGACAACGAGCTTTGTTAATAAGTAGGAACTCGTGGTTGATGTAGTCGTACACTTGTCGATCTCAAGATCGTGAGGAGGTCCGAGCGCCGCAACTCAGCAGCGCATCCGCACTCGCACACACGTTCAAGCCACCGGACAACCTCCACCTCCTCGCTCCAGCAATCCAGCGGAAGCAGCAACTCCTTCCAGACGAAATGCCACCGGGAACATATATCTTGCTAATCCGAGACCATGGGGGAATAATTCTAGAGGGGGAGAGAGATCCTTCACAAGGAGGTGTGTGGATGAAGGAGGGAATGGGTGGCCTTTTATAGGAGGAGGGGGGTGCCCCCTCTCTCCATGGCCGGCGCATGGGGGGTGACCCCTCACCTCCCCCATTAATGTGGTGGTAACTCCTCCACATTAAAATGCCTCTTCACATTCCCTTTTAAAGTCTCCACTTTAAATGCATTAAGTTTCTCCAAATTTAATGCTCTCTCATTTAATAAAACTCTTTTATTAAATTTATTCAGAATTTTGTTAATTACTTTAATTAACAAACATTCACATATAGCCCCGTTGCAATATTTCAATATCACATGCAGAACCACCTTCTGTAATTTCACCCGAAACAATTTCCGGTTTCTATTGAAACAATTCCTGCGCTTTGCAATTCTTTCGTCTGAAACATATATGCTCCAAAATGGTGTCCGGTAACTCTTAAGTGTGCCACCCTACGGTTTGCGAATAATGCAGACCTGATCGATACCCTTCTCCGATCAATAATCAGCAGCGGGACCTGGAGATCCATACTGACTCCTACACATTCAACGATGACTCCTGTGATCATGAGAACCTTTAACGCTTGTAACTAAATCCCTTTGTCTCTTGATATATTACATGTCCGAGATTCGATCATCAGTATCTCCATACCTAGTTTGATCTCGTTACCTACATGCACTCTTTTCTCGTTCCCGTGATATGACATTCTAGTGATCACATCACTTGCTTGCAAGCTATCCTAATGTGATATCACCGAGAGGGCCCAGAGTATATCTATCCGTCATCTGGATTGAAAAATTCCACTCTTGATCCATGAGCCTCAACATAACACCTTCATAGCACTGAACCCATCTTTATAGTCACCCTGTTATGGTGTGACGTTTGATGTTATCAAGATACTCTTCCGGTGTTAGCAATTAACATGATCTCATGGTCTAAGGATACAGATTACTTCATATGATGTTATAGCAATATAAACACAATGAACTGATCGTAATTCTATACTTCGGATGAATGTTCATCACATCATTCCACCAATGGTGTGACCTTGTTATTAACAACATCCAATGTCCATGATCAGGAAACCTTGATCATCCTGTTAATCAACAAGCTAGTCTATAAGAGAGGCATGACTAGGAACCCTTTTTGTTTATTAAACACACATGTATTGATGTTTCCTATCAATACAATTATAGCATGTAAAATAAACATCTATCATATACAAGGAATACATAATAACAACTTTATTATTGCCTCTCAGGGCATATTTCCTTCAAACAGAGAATCTCATGGTCAACTCATGGATAGATGTTTCATAACATCTCTAGAGCCAATGAACATGAACATGTCGAGGTAACGGAGGAAACAAGAGGAGAAGGTTTTCAATTTGTTAGATAACTGGTCTTCATAAGGATTGAGACCATAGAGTTTCAGAAGATTTTAAGCTTCTGAAAAGGAGAGCATACAATAGAAAGAACACGACCACAAACTTCAGAAGATGAAACTCTACTAGACAACTTGAGTAGAGCTTCCAGGGTACAGAGATACGGATAACCAAGCTGTTGAACAACTTTTGATACAGAAGGATCACTCTTCGTTCGACAGAAGGTCAAGGCAGAAAGGTGTTTTATGGAGAGGACTCATAAGAGTCACAAGGAACATGTAAAAAGAGGAACTTCTGATTATCAAAATCATAATCGCTCTTCGAACATGTTAGACAAACCGAAGGAAACCTTTTATTCATCCGGCTTTATCAAAATCTTTGCTAAAGGTCGTGATATCACTTTACACCACTAAGATGAATCTATAAGAAGATTCCTGATGACACGAGGAAAAAGAAACTTCATTCTCAGACTTTAGTTACTTGGCACAACAAGATGCTTGCCAACATAAAAGGGTCTAGAGGATTGACCGAGAGACATTTAGCAACACTTCTTTAAATTTTCTCCTTGATGTTCGAGACACAGGACATCAAGTGAAAGGTCGGACTTCGGATACAAAGGGAACCATGAGCACAACTCATATAACAAATCATAGAAGATGCATCATGAGGAGTGGTTGCTATTGCTGATTTAGGAGAATGTGGCAATAGGTCTTCCGGCTAATTATGTCAACCATTACATCAATCTTGCTGGATTTTCAAAGAGACCTACATCAAAAACCTTGATGATCACTAACCATCATATCTGCTTGAGATTCAGATTTGGTTAAGTGGGAAGATACTTCAGACTCAGCATGTCCACATAAATTTTTTACAACATTTACCGCAAAGGTAAAGTTGCTAGAGTCTCAAGACATGGACTACAATGTCAAGCTAAAAAGAATGAGCTAGGTTGCGAAACCCATGTATTAGCGAGGTATCAAAAGATAATTGCCCCTACATAAATTGATTGCAACGAAACACAAATGCATCCTTATTATTGGGAAATATTTAGGAAGTTATTCATGTTTGTAAGACTTCTTCTCTTCCATGGCAAATCAATCAATGGCTTAGCGTGCTTAAAGAATATTCTCGAGATCGGAGGGTATCAACCTACCATATCAAGAATACTTCGCACATGCTTGACTGACTTGAAATGATTTTTGAGGAAAAAAAGATAACTCTTCTCGAATCCACTATGACAACTTTGAACTTTTGCACGTGAACCGGATAAGGTCACTTCTAACATCCGGAGAACATACTTTGAGATAACTCGAAGAAGGTTCTCAAAAGTTTCCCACATTAATGTCAATTGTTCCACATAAATCCAACCTAGCATGGGGAAGATAAGGATATCGTCGATGGGCTCAATGACAAACTTATCAAAACACTCCAAGAAGATGGACTCATATACTATAAGAACATGACATAGATATTGGTCAGACCAAAGAACATGAAGATGTACCCAGGTGAAACATCACGAATAGATACACCGTCAGAATAGTCCTTAGGACTGAGTTTGATTTGATGATAACCCATATCAAACCAAAGGTAGGGACAATAACATTTCCACGAGGAGAATGCTATCATTCTTCATCGCGGACAAAACTAGACATCCCTTTAGGAGGAAATAAATTGGATAGAACTTTTGTATTACAACTCTCCAAGTTGTTGATTAAGCTCAACCAACTAGTTCAGGGGTATCTAATACGGATCCTTGGAGAAAGGAGCAGTTCAGAGAACTTGCTTTCTCAAGAACTTGACAAACACGGTCATGTGGCGACATGGCGATACTTCTAGTAGACATTTAGAATATCACGAACCACCGATATGTCACTTAGTTTGAGTGGAAACTTGCTTGGTAAGGCAAGAAGATGTAGTCTCAAAGCTTCGGCACAAGCCTAACTCTTTGACCGAGGAGAGTGTACCAGAATAACGGACTTGGTAGCACAGTCAAACTTCTCTAAGTGATAGGTTAACCATCATGCTAAGAATGACACAAATATCCTTGGAGTTCAAAGCAATAACGATTGCTAAGAATCTCAGATGGCTGCATTGTTACGCACATGCATCATTCACGAGCACGAAAGCTCAGAGAAAGGGTGGGTAAAGATGTACAAGAGTATCACTTTATTAAGAGGGTTGCAAAACGCAGCACGACCTCTTAGTGTAAAGGAGCGTGATACTTTAAGGTAGAACAGAACTAAAGCTAATCATTGCTTCTTGACCTGTGGATTACAACACTTTGACTTGGTCATAGATATGACAAGGTACTGGAGTTTGTTTCTTCTGACATCCCAAAATGGTTTGTCTTGACGGACCACAAGAGTATCTTGCATCAGAAGACACCGATGTGCATTACTACTTGGCTACCAAATGGTAAACAAAGTTCGGAAACAATAAGGGAAAAGGAACATGCTCAGGAAAGAATCCCGAGATGTGGATGCATAAGTCAACAATCTTCCAAAGACCAATGCATAGAAAAGGAAAGGTGTGGCAGAGTCATGAATACAGATGTGAGACTCACAAGGAGTACTCTTGTCATGATCTATTTGGTTCAATTAAAGAACATCTGCCATAGCATGTGGTAGGGGAAGTCCTTTGTTAGTTGTAATTTTATCACGACAGTAACCACAAGCTTGAAGGCTGTACTAGAAGGTACTAGCCATCCTAAAGTAATGTTAAATCATTAACAATAGGGATCAACAAAATGGATCTTGGGTTAAAGGTCAGCTTCATGTACAAAATTCTCAACACTAGAATCCAGCACAATCAGGGATCTTCGGTTCAAGTCCAACGTTAAAACCCAAAGAAAAGAGTAACTACTATCTTAGTAGCACAAAGAGCACTACAAGATAATAACCACGAGGCAACTTCCAGAATAAGTCACAACTTCTGAAGTACCCAAACAAACAAAAAGTAGGTACACGAGGTGAAAGGAAACCTCGAGGCCTAGAACAGAACAATATGGAACCATCAACACAATGTTGTGGGCCCATAAGATAGAGAGATCATGATGGAAAGGAATCTCTCAACTGAATAAGAGCAAAGGGAAACAAGGAACACACACAACTGACGCTGGAGAACTCAACACTAGGTCAACGGGTTGAGAAACGTCATGCCAAAAAGGCACCTAAGTTTTGAAAGACAAGACGAGATAGTAAAATCTTTTCCAAAATCAACACAAGATAAGATGATCGAGAGTTAAAGCGAAACTGGATAAGGGGAAAAGAAGCATACCCGAATTTTTGTAATTACTTTTCATCTTTTAAAATAGTTTTCACAAACACTAGACTCAACATCGACCGGTAGAAAGGTTTTCCTACAGTCGGTACTGCTCTGATACCAAAACCCGTGACACCCCCGGGATTAAGGCTAGACAAATCCCAGACCTCTGTCTGATATAAGCCTAACCTAAATCTGGAAAGCGTGCAGAGGGAGAATCGATAACACAACAGTGACCCTACTACACAAAAGTTATTACAACGAGCTCATAACTGAGCAAAGAACCAAAATATTACAAGCAGAGGTCACTGACCACAAACATCAAACAACGGAAGGCAAATTATGCTATTAAGTATAGCAAACTTAACAAATGGCCTAAGAGGCCTGAAGCATAATGATGACGTCCCAATCCATAGATTCCAGGCTGCCGACTAGGAACCCCAAGCTACTCATTGATGTCGATGTTGTAACAAACTCTTCTTCTATGGTAACACTTACCTGATGCAAAAGTATCAACAAAGCAAGGCTGAGTACATGGTGTACTCCACAAGACTTATGGCTGGTGGGGTTCATTTTGCATAAAGCTAACTTTCTTTGTAAAAGAGGTAGGAGAATCTCGACTAAATAAATCATTTTAAAAGGGGATAAGAAAACAATATCTCTAGCTTTGATCTTCTTTTGATATCCACCGAATCTTTATCAGCTGAACCTACCAACTAGGATCACCCCCCCCCTCGATCCCTGAGGAAGCATCCTTAAGCACACATTACTTAACTTGCCAAGTTTTATGATTAGGTTATAGTTCTCTATGATCTTTGAATCCATTCCCAAGTCGTCCATAACCGTGGACATGGCTTTTCGAAAAGATTATTAACCCTGCAGGGGTGCATAACTTTACCCACATGTACCAACCGACTCTTAATGCCACTATAGATTAGCCATCTTCCTTGGAAGGCCGGCAGAGGGTGGTTGGCCACGACCTTTACCTTGCGTTCGCCGAGACCATGAGTCACGCCCTAAGGAGATGCCGTTGTAACGGTTCAAGTCCTGAAGTCGGTCCCTAGAGATGTGAACAGGGTTTGAGATTACGGAGGCCGTGCCTCTCCCATTCCCTGCCACGCTTACCTACCTGTATGAATGCACCTCCTCCACCACATTTGTGAACAACCAAAATGCATATGTCGAATGGAACGCCCGAACTATGTGACTCATGGAATCTACTAGGCAATTTAGTTGGTCGAGGGGGTTTCCAGGCCCCCGTGTGGCTGTACGCTCGTCTTGGTTTAGGAGGCAAGAACTCAGATCCTAGTGGTGGCAAGTATGGGACTGCAAAAACCACAACCCGATGTGGCCTCCCATACAAGCCTTAACATGTTTAACTTTCACCTCTGATCATACCACGTCATCCTGTCATACTAGGTTCATTCGCAGCTCTGATTCATCAACCGGATGGACCAGTGGTAAAAGCTAACCATGGCTAAGCACAACGAATATAATAGCTCTAGCGAAGCTCATAAGCCAAACCCTAGTTATGCTAGGAGGAGTGGATTAGGGAGTATAGGCTACAAGGAAACATGCATCAGATAGGATTACTCTATCTATCGATAAAATACTGTAGAATCGTATGCACATGGCAAGAATGAAATACTTTGAAATCGTAGGATTTTATCATGTGTGGGGTTTTGCTTGCCTTTGCCTATTGATACTCAGATATAGAACCTCGGGTTCATCTGATTGACATTGTTCACCATAGATCAAGTACTCTCTTTGATGGTGTTAATCTCGGTCTTCGATCTTGATCTTGATTTTGTTGCTCACATCAACTCCGAGGTCTACCGAGAAGAAGCAGAAACACTAGAAAGGAAAACGACAACCAACACATGGCATCGATGCAATGCTCAAGCAAGGGTGATGATATGACAAGTTGAATTGTATTGAAATGAAACCCTATAACATGCTTGACAATTTGAACGGGGTTCCGACGGTCGCAAACCCTATAACAGGGGGAACCCCGGAACACCTATGAGGGGTTGTTTTGTTCTTCTAATTAAACTTGTCATGGAAGTTGCTTAAAAATGCATGATTATGAGTCTATTGTGTAGATCTTATTTTTCTAAACATTTTGATATATTATACATATTTTCTGATTTAAAAAGAATTAGTTATGATTTACCAATTTTAAACCATTTTTAAATCATTATTAAAACAATTAAACATTTTTGGATTATATTAAATATTTATCCACCTGGCCCCACACGTCAGGTTTTTATTATTATTAGAAAATAATTATGGAAATTATTAAAATTCTGACAAGCCAGGCCCACAGAGATATTTATATATCCAGAAAACAATTAAATAAAACATTTAATAAAAGGAAAAAGGCTTTATGACGCAATGCTGACATCAGCAGAGAGCATCCTTCTCAGATCATTGATCGATCCTTCGATCGAGCACGCACGGGGTTGCGGGGTTGGCTGCGCTGGACTCAGTGCATCGTGCTGGGATAGAAACAGGCGGCGCGGCTTGCGGATGGTCGCCGGAGTGGCAGCAACGGTGAGGTATAGCGGCAGCGCTCGCTGGTGGGCGTCGACAGCGAGATACAAAGCGAGAGGGGTCCAGGAGGACCGGGGTCTCACCCTAAGCGTGATGCGTGCGACGGAGAGGTGAGATGTGATCGGAGACTACGGCGGTTGACGACGGAGGCGGTGGATGGATTTTGGGAAGGAGCTTTAAATTGGTGCGGCTGGAAGCTCTCTGGCTCAAGCGCTAGAACTAGGAGAAGCAGAGGGTTCCAACGGTGGCCTCGGAATGGCGAGGGGAGCTTGGGAACAGCGGGACGCCCATGATGTCTGGGAGCTAGGGTTCAGCCATGAGGAGAAACGAGGAAGGGAGAGGAAGAGGGGAAGTGAGGCATGGCTAGGGTTCTCCAGCAGCAATGAGGGGTCTTGTAGGTGTCAGGGCTGTCGGTGGCACGCATCTTGGCGCGTGGCGCGGCAGCGGACGGCGACAGCGAGGAGCTTCCTCGATCCACCGGCGAGGAAGACGACGGGGATAGGACAGCGAAGGGGTAAGTTGGGCCTGGGCTGCGTGTGGGCTAGGTTGGGCCAGCTGCAGCGCGCGTGGGTGGTGGAGAGGCGAGAAGAGAGATGGGCTCGGCCCAGGAAGCTCGGGTTCCTATTTTTTTCCTGTAAACTTTTTTTCTGTTTTGGGATATTTACAAAATATAAGAACTTTTGTAAACATTTATAAATACAAGGGGACCCTTTATAACCATTTGGGTTGCTTATGTAATTTTCAAAATTCAAAATATTTTTGAATTGATTTGAGAGAGAGGAAACTAGGGTTTTTAGGGTTTTCTTCTTTCTCTTAATGCAAGATTTATCAAACCATGAGATGCATGCTATGCTCATGATGCACAATCAAACCCTAAATAATATTAGTAGAACTAGGGGTGTTACACTATCTTTAACTATTTGTCACTTATACATGATATATTCTTAGTTCTTCCAAAGCTCATAAGAATATCTTTACTATCGTCCAATGATCATCTTATGAATCATTCTGGTATGTGCTCATAACATTTAGAGCATAGGAAATTTTGGATATATACATATCACGGTATAATCGAACTAGGGGTGTTGTAAGGGTATCAACTATACATCAACTTACAACATTCCCATATCATGACACTAGCCCAGCAACGATCTAAACTAGACGCCTCTAATTTATCAATTGTAAGTTTTTACGTGCCTTAGGATTTCGAAGATATAACCGGTCTTACCTACGAACATGGAACCACAACGATAATAACTAAGTTATTAGCAACTCGTTGTAAATTAGATATTGACTATAGTAGGAGAGACAGACACCCGCCAGCCACTTATGCAAAACTAGTTGCATGTCAGTCGTGGAACCGGTCTCATGTGTGATGACATGTAAAGTTGGTCTGGGCCGCTTCATCCCACTATGCCACCAATATCCAAAATACATGAAAGAAGCAATAACATGATCACCATCGCCCACATATAAACATATATGTACTACCCGTGCAAAGCATCTACACATAGATCAGGCTCTGATACCACTGAAGGGTTTGTAGCATAGAAAACAAAAAAAAATCCTACGATGGGAACTATTATACGCCAAGATCTATCTATTAGATACAAGCAACGGGTGGATATACATCCATAGAGAACATACACTCGAAGACAACAAAGTTTTGTTAACGAGATGGAACTCGTGGATGATGTAGTTGTACACTTGCCGATCTCAAGATCGTGATGAAGTCCAGCAGGTCTAGCTCTAGCACGTCCATCAGATCCAGCTCCAGCAAGTCCAGCACCACCAAGTCCAGCACCGCAAAGCAGTGGTGCATCCGTGATTGCACACACGTCCGGTACCCCGACAACTGATGTCTACGCACTTCTATTCTTGTAGACAGTTGTTGGGCCTCCAAGTGCAGAGGTTTGTAGAACAGCAGCAAGTTTTCCCTTAAGTGGATCACCCAAGGTTTATCGAACTCAGGGAGGAAGTGGTCAAAGGTATCCCCTCTCAAACAACCCTACAATCAAGATACAAGAAGTCTCTTGTGTCCCCAACACACCCAATACACTTGTCATGTGTATAGGTGCACTAGTTCGGTGAAGAGATAGTGAAATACAAGTGGTATAGATAATTATAAGTGGTAACGGTGATAGAAAATAGCTTGCTGGCGTGTGGTTGACGTGGGGAAAGACTAAAGGCAAACTGAAATAAACATGGAAGCAAGCAAACATGTAACAGATCTAATTGCAAACGGTGTATGAATGCTTAGAAACAAGGCCTAGGGATCATACTTTCACTAATGAACACTCTCATATAAATATCTTCTCTTTATGATACTACTCTTAACTACTCTCCGGTTGGACACTCTAATCATTGGTAGGGCTATAACAGCACACCTCAAAGATCATCTTTCCCATCTAGAAAACCCCACACTGTCACCTTGAGCACTAGATGGATCCAACAAACACCACAATTTCATAAAGACATCCAACTCCAAATATAACTCATAACAAGTATTTTTAATCTCTAGCTTGAGTGCCACCATGGTGTGCACACTGTCAACTTCACACACATGGGGAGAGCAGAGATCTATTAAAGCACTTGAGTAGCAAGGTAGATCTATAGATTACAAGCTCATGATCTCAATAAGATCATGCATACAGAGAGATATGAACACATAGCTACCGGTAGAATCCTTAGCCTCGAGAGAGAACTACTCCCTCTTCATCATGGGAATCAGCAACGGCGATGGAGATGGTGGTGGAGATCGATGGAGATGGCTCCGGGGGCACTTCCCCATCCTGGCAGGGTGCCGGAATAGAGACTTTCTGTCCCCCGAATCTTCCCTTCGGTGGCGGCGGCGCTACGAAACTTTTCATGGCTGGAGGCTTGATGATTTAGGGTTTTTGCATCGGGAGGCATCTTATAGGCGAAGAGGCAAGGTCGGTGGCCGGCCAGGGGGCCCACACCATGCCCTAGCACGGCCTGGGGGGACCTGCGCCTAGGGGTCGTTTGGCCACCCTGTGGCCCCCCTTCGTCTCTCCTTCTGGCTCCGTGAATCTTCCGGGAAAATAACGACTTCGGCTTTTGTCCGGTCCAATTCCGAGAATATTCATTTTCTGACTTTCTGGAATCAAAAACAGCAGAAAACAGGCAACTGGCACTGTGGCTCTTGTTAATAGGTTAGTCCAAGAAATCATATGAAAAGTACTCCAAAGTGTGGACAAAACATAAGAAAGTAGATAAAACCAAGCATGGAACATCAAAAATTATAGATACGTTTGCAACGTATCAACATCCCCAAGCTTAACTCCTGCTCGTCCTCGAGTAGGTAAGTCATAAAAAGAAAGAATTTTTGAGGTGACATGCACCATCATAAACTTGATCAAAGTATTTGTAGAACATTGATAGCTGGGATCATAGTACTTCAATCATAACATGAAAGACAAATTTCTAACAATACGGCAAAGCAACTATGTTGCAACATGAGAATACACAAACAAAAGATTCATGAATAACAATGCTTTGCAAGACGTTTGTTTGTTTCACATAAATAAAACATAGCATAGTGGCATTCAGCTTGTCCCTCATAGAGTAGCAAACGTAAATGCATAGGACACCTTCAAAGTTCATAAGAGTAACTAGATACAAATAGTTTAAAACAAGCAATATCAAACCTATGCATCAATCAACAAGTCTTGGGACAATGCACATAGAACTAAGAATGGCCACTATGCTCTAAAAGTAGGTGCATAAAGATAGAAGGTGGAGACTCAACATAAAAGTAAAAGAAAGGCCTTCATAGAAGGACGTAGGGATTCAAGTCTCATAAAGAGCTTCCAAAAATTATGGTACTTTTTAGCTTTCAGCTCTCATTGCCCCTATCATAAGCATCTTGAATTGATTAAGGTTAAAGTGAACAAACTATGGTGTATATGCTTGAAGAAGTATAAGTTGGAAATCTCATGTCCCTTGAATACGAGGGCCGCTCCTCATGCTACTCAAGTTTAGTCACCGGTAAGTTCTTGTCATCGTAAGTACATGTGTATCATAGAGAACCGCCAACGGGGTAACCCTTGCCCGATGATACGGAAGAATCCCCATATCAAAATGACAAGGAAAGCAGACAACGAGCATCTCAGCAATCTTCTTATTTACCATGGGAAAATGGTGCTTTTTCTCTCTTTCCTCTTTTCTCATAACTTTTTTTTCTTTTTCTCTTTTTTCTCAATATCTGACTCTTTTTTTATAAGAAGAAAGCTTCATAGACAGCTCATTATGGTTACGCTGCAGGTTTCCACCATGACAGCATGGATTAGACCAGCGACCCAGGCGTTTCTCTAACACACATACATAACTCCATGGACTTACAAGCTCCCCTTTCATTTCACACCAACGACATCCATAGACAAAAGAGCATGATATCAACTAGGTACAAAGTACAAGTGCAATGTTGAAAGCGTTCCCCATGATAGCATGGTTCTGCTAATCCCCAACATATAAGTGCAAGCATATATAACATAAACGACACAATGGTTCAAGTTTATTAAGGGCAAGAAAAGTAAAGTGTGCCATCAAGTTCGTGAGAGCTTTAATCACTAGTTTTCTCATAACAATTTTAATTCGGAGGATAGATAAAAACATGAATATACTTGGAATAGCAAATGCTAATAGGTAGGTATGGAGGACTCTTTGGAATAACTTGGTTTAGGGAGTTGGATGCATGAGTGGAACTCATACTTGGTTGCGGAGGCTATCAAAAGACTGGGAGCGACAAACTAAGAGAGCAATAATGGCCATAATCATGCAGAGCGACAAAACATCATTGATCAAAGCATAAAGTGATACTACAAGTTGAAAACAAAAGGATCATAAAGGCTTATCGTGACTTGAGATATTCATAACATGGTGTGAGCATGCGCCAAGTCAACCCAAATAAAGCATCAAAGGAGAATACCACAATACTATGCTTTCATATGCTAAAACAACGCATGATTCATCCAAGGCACATTAAGCAATCTCAATTGTTTATAAAAAGTCATGTTACATCAAAGAATACTAAGCATAAATCTAAAACAATATCAAGCATGGCATGAAAAAGCATAGGCCACAGTCAAAAACAAGCTCTCTTTAACACTTAAGCATGAGCTTTCCTACTCTTTTCCAAACCAAACCAAACTATTTGAAAACCAATGTATGAAAGAGGGGGTCCCACCAATTTATTCAGCAAACTAAGAAAACAAAGCAAACGAAAAACCAAAACGAAAATGTAAAAGAAGACACTCCAAGAACAACACAATTGTGCATGAAACAATAAAAATGAAGCGTTTGGAAGAAACCTGGGATTTTTATTGATGAAGAAGGGGATGCCTTGGGCATCCCCAAGCTTTGATGATTGTACTTCTTGGATATTTCTTGGGGTGACACGCGTGGCATTCCCAAGCTTGAGCTTTAGTCCATCCTTCATCTCATTACTCATTCCTTCCATACACCTAAAATATTTCCTTCATACAAAACTTCACACAATCTTTATTAGCAACATTAGTGCACTCAAGTTAATAAGTCTTTAGGTTCAGTTCCAACACCAATAAAACTTCCATTAAAACACTAGCAACTGTAGCACTTCCCTCAAAAAGCTCATTTACCCAAAAGAACTCAAAAAGGAACCAACAAGAAGCAAATGCAGAAAATGGCAGAAATCTGTCAAAACATACCAGAAGGTAAAGACGAATTTTTTCGAAGACCTTCTGTTGCTCAAATCAAAAAGTGTTGAACTAACGAAAGTTAGATAACAACCTTCGGCAGAAGCACAAAAATTCACGCCTCAAAACGACGTACAGAGATTTTACACGAATGTTTATGGTGAAGCACAGAAATCTGTTTCGGGACAGCAACTTCCCCAATCATTACTTCTCTCTCATTAGAGGTTACTCTTGGCACAAAAAGCAAATAAAAAGGATAAGGAGCAGTTATTACTGAAGTAATAACTTCCAAGACTCATCTAAAACTTTTGGGTTATCTCCCAATAAGTACTTTTCTTTAACGTCTTGAAGTTAGGCATAAGAAGCAAGAAAAAGGATCAAGTGTTCTCAAATGAAGAAGCATTAAGAGAAAATTTTGTTTTCATAGGAGAGGCAAAAGAAATCTTATCTCTCTTCTTAGGGAAGTGTTCTATACCTTTCTTGAGTGGGAGTTGATATTTAATGGTGCCTTCTTTCATATCAATAATGGCACCAACAGTTCTAAGAAAAGGTCTTCCCAAAGTAATAGGACAAGAAGCATTGCATTCAACATCCAAAACATAGAAATCAACAGGGACATAGGCATTGTTAACCATAATAAGAACATCATTAATACTCCCCATGAGTTTATTTTTAGCATTATCATCAAGTGGGACATTCAAATAACAATCTTTAAGTGGAGGCAAATCAAGCATATCATAAATCCTTCTAGGCATAATAGAAACACTATTATCAAGATCACATAAAGCATTGAAATCAAAATCATTCACTTTCATATTAATGATGGGTTCCCAACCATCTTCTTGTTTTATAGGAATAGAAGCTTTATGTTTCATCTTTTCTTCTTTAATCTTTATGAGAGCATCAGTAATGTGTTTTGTAAAGGCCATGTTCATAGCACTAGCATTAGGACTTTTAGCAAGATTTTGTAGGAACTTAATAACTGATGGCCCAAAATATATCGAGCTCATTGGGAAACCCCAAGAGGAAGGTATGATGAGCACAACAGCAAGTTTTCCCTCAGTACGAAACCAAGGTTATCAATCTAGTAGAAGCAAGGAAACACCCCAAAGGTGTAGCTAGCTGAACGTTGGCAGGGCGCACTACCGGTGCCAGCAGCAACATGGAGACCTGCACAACACAACCATAGAACTCTGTCCCCAACTTGCGATGAGGTTTTCAATCTCACCGGTTTTGCTGAAAACAAAGGATTAAACGTATCAAATGGAAGGAAGTAATAGTTTGCAGAAAGTAAACACAAAGTAGTAAATAGTTTGTTTGTAGATTTAATGTAAAAGAAAGGACCGGGGTCCATAGTTCACTAGAGGTGGCTCTCCTTAAGATAGATAACATGTTGGGTGAACAAATTACGGCGGGGCAATTGACAAACATCGAGAAAGCATACAAGCATATACTAATCATCTTAACTCCTTTGAGACTTGATTGGGCATTACAACATTATACATAAACCGTCATCCAACTACATCTATGACTAATAATCCACCTTCAGGTTATCATCCAAACCCCCTCCAGTATTAAGTTGCAAGCAACAGATTATTGCATTACGAATTGCGTGTAAAGTAAACAATATGATTGTTCTATGAACAAAGGATTGTTGTTTTCTCCCTAGTAGCAACAACACATCTAGTACCTTAGAGATTTCTGTCACTTCCCCAGATTACCAGAGGCATGAACCCACTATCGAGCATAAATACTAACTCTTGGAGTTGCTAGCATCTACTTGGCCAAGATAGTTACTAACAACGGAAAGCATGCAAGATCACAAATAACAAAGACATGATAGAATCAATAATCAATCTAAAATAGCATCTCAATATCCATCGGATCCCCGCAAACACAACATGCAGAATTACAAATAGATGATCTTGATCATGAACGGAGATCACAAGATCTAGACATGATAGCACAAAGGAGGAGAACCAGCCATCTAGCTACTACATGGACCCGTAGTCCAGAGATGAACTACTCACGCATCACACCGGAGGCTTGCATGATGATGAAGAAGGCCTCCAGGGTGAATTCCCCTCTTCGGCAGGGTGCCGGGAAGAGCTTCAGATCCCTCCCAATATAGGGATGGAGATGACGGTGGCTACAGACTCTTTCGTGGAATTTTGATCGAGTGCTTAGGGTTTTCGTATCAGAGGCAATATATAGGTAGAAGGAGAGGCCGAGGGGGTGCCTGGGCTGGCCACACCACCCCCTGGCGTGGGCCAAGCCTGGCCGCGCGGCCAGGTGGTGTGGCCGCCCTCTGGCCCTTCTCCGTCTCGTATTCTGGCTCCAGGTGTCCCCCGGTAAAATAATGACTTTGGCTTTTGTCCCGTCCAATTCCGAGAATATTCATTTTCTGACTTCCTAAAACCAAAAACAGCAGAAAACAGGCAGCTGGCACTGTGGCTCTTGTTCATAGGTTAGTCCAAGAAATCATATGAAAAGTACTCCAAAGTGTGGACAAAACACAAGAAAGTAGATAAAACCAAGCATGGAACACCAAAATTTATAGATACATTTGCAATGTATCAATAACTTCAGAGATATTGCAACCATCAAGATCAAAATCATAATTATCATCTAAGGTAGTAGAGCTATTACTAGTCTCAACACTAGTGGTAGTGATAGTAGAAACACTAATGTTTCAAGCAATTTCATCTTAACATTTTCATCAATTCTTACTTGTATGGCATTAGTAGCTGCAAAGGGATTATCATTAGTCTCAGATTTAGCAGCCATTTTATTCAAAGAAGACTGAGCTTCATCCAAAGATGCTATATTTCTTTCAGCATTAGAGAGTTTTTCCTCAATAGTTTTATTAAAAGAAGTTTGTTTACTAATAAAATCTTTAAGCATAACTTCAAGTTCAGAGGGAGCACTCCTATTATTGTTGTAAGAATTTCCATAAGCATTACCATTGTTGGGAGGATATGGCTTATAATTGTTGTTACCAAAATTATTCATGTAGGCATTGTTGCTAAAATTATTATTTCTTATAAAGTTCACATCAACTTGCTCTTCTTGAGCAACCAAAGAGGCTAAAGGAACATTATTTGGATCAATATGGGCTTTCCCATTAACAAGCATAGACATAATAATATCAATTTTATCACTCAAGGAGGAGGTTTCCTTGATAGAATTTACCTTCTTACCTTGTGGAGCTCTCTCAGTATGCCATTCAGAATAGTTAACCATCATATTATCCAGAAGCTTTATTGCAGCACCCAAACTAATGGTCATAAAGGTACCTCCAGCAGCAGAATCCAATAGGTTCCTTGAAGAATAGTTCAATCCTGCATAAAAAGTTTGGATGATCATCCAAGCAGTCAGTCCATGAGTGGGGCAATTCTTTACCAAAGATTTCATTCTTTCCCAAGCTTGAGCAACATGTTCATTATCATATTGTTTAAACTTTATTATTTCACTTCTCATAGATATAATCTTAGCAGGAGGATAGTATTTTACAATAAAAGCATCTTTGCATTTAGTCCAAGAATCAATATTATTCCTAGTTAAGGAATTCAACCACTCTTTAGATTTTCCTCTCAAAGAGAAATGAAACAATTTAAGCTTAATAATATCTCCATCTATATCCCTATGCTTTTGCATCTCACAAAGTTCAACAAAGTTATTTAGATGGGCAGCAGCATCTTCATTACCAATACCAGAAAATTGTTCTCTCATAACAAGATTGAGTAAAGCAGGTTTTATCTCAAAGAAAGTAGCTTCAGGAACAGGTGGAGCAATAGGTGTGCTCATAAAATCATTATTGTTGGTGCTAGTGAAGTCACACATCTTAGTATTTTCTAGAGTAGTCATTTTTTGTGTTTTTGATAAAGAAAGCAAACTAGTAAAACTAATTTTTTTGTGTTTTTGATAAAGAAACAAGCAAACAAGGCAAAAAGAAACTAAGCAAAACAACAATAACAAAGTAAAGAGATTGGTTATGAGGGACTCCCCTTGTGAAGATGTCCTTGACTCCCCGGCAACGGCACCAGAAAATAGCTTGATGTCTACGCACTTCTATTCTTGTAGACAGTTGTTGGGCCTCCAAGTGCAGAGATTTGTAGAACAACAACAAGTTTTCCCTTAAGTGGATCACCCAAGGTTTATCGAACTCAGGGAAGAAGTGGTCAAAGGAATCCCCTCTCAAACAACCCTGCAATCAAGATACAAGAAGTCTCTTGTGTCCCCAACATACCCAATACACTTGTCAAGTGTATAGGTGCACTAGTTCGGCGAAGAGATAGTGAAATACAAGTGGTATAGATAATTATAAGTGGTAACGGTGATAGAAAATAGCTTGCTAGCGTGTGGTTAACGTGGGAAAAGACTAAAGGCAAACTGAAATAAAGATGGAAGCAAGCAAACATGTAACAGATCTAATTGCAAACGGTGTATCAATGCTTAGAAACAAGGCCTAGGGATCATACTTTCACTAGTGAACACTCTCATATAAATATCTTCTCTTTATGATACTACTCTTAACTACTCTCCGGTTGGACACTCTAATCATTGGTAAGGCTATAACAGCACACCTCAAAGTTCATCTTTCCCATCTAGAAAACCCCACACTATCACCTTGAGCACTAGATGGACCAACAAACACCACAATTTCATAAAGACATCCAACTCCAAATATGACTCATAACAAGTATTTGTAATCTCTAGCCTAAGTGCCACCATGGTGTGCACACTGTCAACTTCACACACATGGGGAGAGCAGAGATCTATTAAAGCACTTGAGTAGCAAGGTAGATCTATAGATTACAAGCTCATGATCTCAATAAGATCATGCATAGAGAGAGATGAGCACATAGCTACCGGTAGAACCCTTAGCCTCGAGAGAGAACTACTCCCTCCTCATCATGGGAATCAGCAATGGCGATGGAGATGGTGGTGGAGATCGATGGAGATGGCTCCGAGGGCACTTCCCCATCCTAGCAGGGTGCCGGAACAGAGACTTTCTGTCCCCCGAATCTCCCCTTCGGTGGCGGCGGTGCTGTGGAACTTTTCGTGGCGGGAGGCTTGACGATTTAGGGTTTTTGCATCGGGAGGCATCTTATAGGCGAAGAGGCAAGGTCGGTGGCCGGCCAGGGGGCCCACACCGTGCCCTGGCGCGGCCTGGGGGACCCGCGCCTAGGGGTGGTTTGGCCACCTTGTGGCCCCCCTTCGTCTCTCCTTCTGGCTCCGTGAATCTTCCAGGAAAATAACGAGTTTGGCTTTTGTCCAGTCCAATTCTGAGAATATTCATTTTTTGACTTTCTAGAACCAAAAACAGCAGAAAACAGGCAACTGGCACTGTGGCTCTTGTTAATAGGTTAGTCCAAGAAATCATATGAAAAGTACTCCAAAGTGTGGACAAAACATAAGAAGGTAGATAAAACTAAGCATGGAACATCAAAAATTATAGATACGTTTGCAACGTATCAACAACCTCCGTCCCTCACTCCAGCAAAGCAGTGGAAGCAGCAACTCCTTTCCAGATAAAGCCACTGGGAACATGTATCTCACTAATCCGAGACCATGGAGGAAAATACTAGAGGGGGAGAGAGATCCTTCATGAGGAGGTGTGAGGAGGGGGCTTTTTATAGGAGGGGGAGGGTACCCCTCCCATGGCCGGCGCCCATGGAGGGTCTCCATTCACCTCCCTCATTCATGTGCTGGTAAACCCCTCCACATAAATATGCCCCTTCACATTCTCTATTAAAGTCTCCACTTTAAATGCATTCAATTTCTCCAAATTTAATGCTCTCTCATTTAATAAAACTCTTTTATTAATTTTATTCAGAATTTTTTAATTACTTTAATTAACAAACATTCACATAAACCCCCTGCAACATTTCAATATTACATGCAGAACCAATTTCAACAATTTCACCCGAAACAGTTTTGGTGTCTATTGAAATAATCCTAGCGCTTTCTTAAATCTTTATCTGAAACATATTTTCTCCAAATGGTGTCGGTATCACTTAAGTGTGTCACCCTACGGTTCACGAATAATACAGACATGATCGAGACCCCTCTTAGATCAATAATCAAAAGCGGGACCTAGAGATCCATACTGACTCCTACACATTCAACGATGACTTCTGTGATCGTGAGAACCTTTAACGCTAGTAACTAAATCCCTTTGTCTCACGATATATTACATGTCCGAGATTCGATCATCGGTATCTCCATACCTAGTTTGATCTCGTTACCGACATGTACTCTTTTCTCGTTCCCGTGATATAACATTCTAGTGATCTCATCACTTGCTTGCAAGCTAACCAATGTGATATCACCGAGAGGGCCCAGAGTATATCTATCCATCATCGGGATGGAAAAATCCCACTCTTGATCCATGAGCCTCTACATAACACTTTCGTAGCACCAAACCCACCTTTATAATCACCCTTTCATGGTGTGATGTTTGATGTTATCAAGATACTCTTCTAGTGTTAGTGATTGACATGATCTCATGGTCTAAGGACTAGGATTACTTCATATGATGTTATAGCAATATAAACACAATGACTTTGATCATAATGCTATACTTCAGATGAATGTTCATAGCATCATTCCACTAATGTTGTGACCTCGTTATTAACAACATCCAATGTCCATGATCAGGAAACCTTGATCATCTTGTTAATCAGTGAGCTAGTTTATAAGAGAGGCATAACTAGGAAATTTCCTTTTGTTTATTAAACACACATGTATTAAAATTTCCAAATTAATACAATTATAGCATGCAAAATAAAAATTTATCATAAACAAGTAATAAGATAATAATCACTTTATTATTGCCTCTCAGGCATATTCCCATCAACATACGTGGATGGTAATGTAACCGTATATAAAGCACAACTCGTCACAAAATGGTTTCAACAAATTCAAAGAATTGACTATGATGAGACATTTTCTCCCATAGCGATGGTTAAGTCTATTCGAATACTTCTAGCAATCGCTGCATATTTTGATTACTAGATATGGCATATGGATGTCAAAACTGTGGTCCTAAATGTAAAGCTTACCGATGATGTGTACATGGTACAATCCGAGGGTTTTGTCAATTCAAGGCTACTGGAAAGGCGTGCAAACTTTAGTGTTCCATATATGGATTGAAGCAAGCATCACAGAGATGGAATCTTCGATTTTATGAAGTGGTCAAAGGTTTTGGCTTCATCAAAAATGGAGAAGAAGCTTGTGTATACAAGAAAGTAAGTGGGAGATCAATAGCATTGCTGATACTATATGTAGATGACATATTGTTGATTGGAAACGATAAAACATTTCTTAACACTATAAAGACTCATTGAAGAATAGTTTTTTGATGAAAGATTTGGGTGAAGCAGCTTACATATTAGGTATAAATATCTATAGAGATAGATCTCGAGGCCTGATAGGGCTTAATCAAGATACATATCTAGAAAAAGATTTGAAGAGATTCAATATGGAGGAATCTCGTAGAGGATCACTTTTAATGGTGCATGACAAGACACTAAGCAAGATGCAATGTCCTAGAACAGATGTTGAGCAAGAAGACATGAGTATTGTACCATATGCTCGGCTATTGGTTCAATCATGTATGCTATGATATGTACCATGTAACACCCTCGAATCGGCCCTATGCAAGTTTTAGCCCTTTCCGCCAAACCCGCATAGAAACGATTCAAGGACGCCCACTAGGCACTTTCGTGCGGGTGGAAAACGAAGTAATAACATTACACAACAGTCCTCGATGGGACCCACAGAACAGATATATATACAACAGCGACTCAGCGAGTCAAGAATACAGATATACAATACAAAGACCCAAATCACCTTGAAAACGATACAACGTCCGAGTACGGACAAGATGCAAATGGGGCTAAGAGCCCTGAAGAATAACCAATGGCGTCCATAACCCTGCCCAGGCCAATCCGGAAGGGTAACCCTGCTAACGACGTCGATCTCAAACCTACTAAAACAAAAGGGGTGCCGACAAAGGGCAAAGGGAAAAGAGGAGCGTCAGTATTGAGGCCAGTACACGGCGAGGCTAGAATTCGGCGGCTCTCGCCTACATAGGTATGGTGGACTGAAGCGGCAGCGCAGCGGTACTAAACAACCTATAGAGACTCGGTACAACTAGCGGTTATCAGAGAGGGATAAGAAAGACCTATTCGGATCCAACCTGAAGCTAACACCAAACAAACCCATCCTGGTATTCCCCCTCGAGACCAAACGAGGAAGTCAACCCAAGGAACTCACACAGTTGGCAGTTTTATTCATTCTGTTATAGTTGTAGCACTTACTAATCAGATATAGATAGCCCGAGTCATCCTGAAGCATAAGTAGTGGGCAGTTTTAATCACCATTCCATTGTAGTTGGAACATTTACTAGTCAGATATAATTGTCCTGAGGAATCCCCAAAACCCAACAGTTGTTGCACTTTTATCACATTCCATTGGAGTTGCAATACTTACTAGGCAGGTATAACAAAACAACCCAGGTCCACCAGTGGTTGGCACTTTTAATATCCATTCCGTTATACTTGGAGATGATTACTAGTCAGATATAAAGTCAAATTTATAGCACTACTTTAGTTATGCTTGTCTATGATCGAGATAATGTGCTCCAAGTCATCCATAACCACAGACACGGCTTTCAGAAAGTTTTACCCTGCAGGGGTGCACAAATAGCAACACACACTCGATCAACCTCGGAAAAACCAACTCAAAACCCAACGAGGCTTTCATGACAAAGCGATCACAGGATTCATAAAATATTTCAGGGGGCCACCCCACTAAGCTACCCGCAACAAAGTTGGCCGGCTCCGGAACGGACCCAGGGTTTGTGTCAATGGCTGTAAACGACTAGGAACCCGAAAGTGTGACTGGGCTTGTCGATACCGTGAAAACATTCCACGATCCAAAACAGTATAGGTGCTCCACGCACAATCTTAAATAAAGCAGTAAAGCATGGCATAAGTACAGGATAGTAATAAAGCCCCAAACTACTTTGTGGCCCCAAGAAATAGAAATGAATCAAGCTCTGGCTCAGGGGGGTCCATAAGGCCTCCCGGATGTGGATAGTGCGAAAATTCAAGGAACAGGTATCAAGTACTCGGCGTCCTATGGGACACAAGTGAGCGTGGAAGAACCAAATAACAACTATTACCCACCGATGCCTCTGCATTAGTTATATCTAGCATTTTAATAGTTGTATTTAAAGTCATGACCATCTCCACCATAAACATCGGCCAGCATTTCAACAACTATGGTACTCGACGACACGAGATCGCACCTGAGCAAGCAACTACGACTCGCAAGGCCAGCTATCTACCAAACAACAGGTATTAGGAGGTGTCCATGGCAATATAAAGGTTGCACGGGATATCACTGGTGCACGGAAACTAAAGCATCGCGACACGGATAGCAATAGATCAACAGGAGGAAATAAAGACTATAAATGCAAAATGGGTAGAAGGGGGAGGGATGCTCGCCTGGGAAACACTGCCAACGGATCATATCCTGAGAACTTGTCGATACTCGCATCAACTCATCGGCCTAATCCGCGAAGAAGCAAACACTAGAAGAAACACCGGATGCAATATTTAATACCACGGCAGAAGATCTGGCATGATCATGATATGATGCATGGCTTGGCAAGATGCGGTGCAATTAGGCAATATTAAGCGGAACCGTGGTCCCGACAAATGATTATATGGTTCAAGTTGTTTAGAACCCCCGCAATTTAAATGTTGTATTAACAGGGTGAAACATGGCATCGGTTCGCTACACCAATTTAAATGGAGTCCGGAATAAGACGAAGATATCCCGCATAAACACTCCATATTTAATTTAGGTGAATCGACTATAATGCCCCCAAACCCACAGACAGGTATGCATGCATGAATAATTTAATATGTGACAGTATAGATGTCATATTATAAAAATAGAGGCTTAGGGTCACACATCTGGGTCCGGAAGATCTTGGGTTCCGGGGGTTCGGACTCAGGGTTTGGCGGGGGATCGGGTTCGGACTCTGGGGTTCAGGGTCTTCGGATCTGTGAAGGAGATCATGGCATTCCGAGGAGAAGATCTTGGCGCTCGGTGTCCGTGTAGGCGAACTTGGCGGGTTGGGACGATCTTGTCGTAGTCCTCGGGTGACGGTGTCGGTCTTGGGTCTCGGTGCCGGAAGATCTTGATATCCGTGTAGGAGAACTTGTCGCATCTATGGTCTTTGGGTTTGGTCTCGGCATCCTCGGGTCCAGGTAGAAGAGCTCGCCGTCTGGGGTCTCGATCATCGAAGTCGACAAGAAGAACTTGTCATGATGGAGATCCGGAATCCGTGTCGACGACCTTCGGTTCCGGGGATCTTCGGGTCGGGAGTCTCGACGTCCATGATGGAGAACTTGGGTTGCATCGGAAGCATTAGGGGCAACCGTTGTCCGTTACGTCGAAGCCCTTGGAGAACATCGTGTTGATGGGATCGGTGGAGTGACGAACTCGCCACGAAGCTTGCGAGGCTTGGGTCAACCTTGCAACACGGATACCTATACGGGGGCGTCGGTTTAACTTGTTGAAGACATGGTACACAAGCACGAGGAAGTTTGACGACACTATTGCTTTGGATTTGCACGGAGCGAAACATTCGGTGCCACAAGTTGAAACACTAAGCAGCCACACAACCGAACTAAAACGGCACACGGGTGTGCAGGCCACTAGGTGCATGCCAGGCACGATCTCACACAGGGGAAACCCCTGGCAGTTGAGGACACGGTTGGCGGTGAACGAAGCCAACGACGGGGACGCGTGGCTGATCTTGCGAGGGGCGACGAGGAACTCGCGATGGGGCTCTGCCTCGGGAAGGAGCTCGCGGCCACGGTGGAGCGTGCGGATGGCCGGCGCTTGACGACAGTGGCGAGGAGGTTGAGGCTTGATGCGAGAGGGTCCGGCGATGCTCGGGGTAGGGCTTGGCGGCGAGCGAGCGCGAGCGGCGCGGCGGCAGGAAGGGACCGGCCAGCGGCGGTGCTCCAGTCGACGACGAGCGGGTCGGGGAAGGCGCAGGCAAGGGCCGGCAGATACACGGCACGGGCTAGGCGAGCAAGGACGCCGAGCGGCGAAGCACCATGCGGGCAGAGGCCAGGACGGCGCGGCGGCGGTTCGCGGACGCACCGGCTGTGAGCGGGGCCGAGGTCGTGGGCGCAGGTGGCAGACACAGCCGGGGCTTGCAGACGGGCGGCAGAGCTCGGCGAGGTGGAGGGAGGCCGGCAACACGGTGAAGCCAACGGCCGGGCCGACGCGGAGTCCGTGCAGAGGTGGAGGGAGCACGGGCCCCGGCGAGCGGCGGAGGGGTCGACGATGAGACGGTGCGGGGACGGTGGCTTGCAGGGCGACGAGGAGGGCGCAGGCGCAGAGGTGGGGAAGGCGGAGGCCGCGGCCGAGCGGCGCTGCTGGAGAGCCGGGGCGAGGAGGGCGGCGGCGGAGGCTCTACATCTGGGGAAAACGACGAGGGGAGAGCAGTTGGAGGACGTGGGGGTTGGAGAGAGAGGGTGGGGAGAGAGAAGGAGGCGCGTCGGTAGGGTGGGCCTGGAGCGGGGCAGGGCGTGCGTGGGAGCAGGCGCGTGGGGGAACGTGTAGGTGGAGTGACCAGGTGGGGTGTGACACGGTGCCTAGGTGCTGGCGGGGCGGATGGTTGGTGGGGAGGTGGTGCGCAGGTGGCGTGGGAGCAGGCCCGGCAGGGCGACGTGTCACGGTGCGAGTGGAGGGGGTGATGTGGCCGGGTGGTGGAGTGGCTGGCGGGGTGGAGAGCGACGTGGGGGGGGGTTGGTGGCTAGCTGGCGGGGTGGGACCAGGGGAAAAAGAAGGAGTGGCAGAGGTGGTTCGGCTGGGTGGGAAAAATGGAAGTGAGGCGGGAGGGTGGCGGCGGCTGAGGAAAGGAGAGAGGGAGGGATTAGGGTAGGAAGGAGGTGGCCGGCTGGGCTTTGGGCCTAGCTGGCTGCCTCTAAAAAAACAATTTCAAATTTTATTTTTATTTTAAAATAGGCCTTTGTAAATAATTTTAGACAAATAAAACTATCCGGAAAAGACCGGAGTTTTTATTTGAAATAAAGACGAGGCGTTTAGAAAACAAAACCAAACTTTTCAAAAATAGTATTTAAGCAAACCATGCATGATGACGACGATGCTCAAATGTAATGTGGCATGATGACATGAGCATGCGGTCATGATGATGCAATGCACAAAAATACAACGATTTTCTAGTAGTGGTTTTAGCGGGGTGCCACATACCAGACCAGATGTGTCCTATGATCTAAGTGTTGTAAGCATATATGAGAGTGATCCAGGAGTGGCTCACTTGATAGTAGTGAAAAAAATATACTTAAGTCCTTGCAAAGGACTAAGAATATGTTTCTCATATATGGAGGCGATAAAGAGCTCGTTGCAAGGGGTTACGCCAATCCAAGCTTTACCACTGATCCTAATGATTTCAAGTCTCAATCTTGCTATGTGTTTACTTTAAACGAGGGAGCGGTGAGCTGGAAAAGTGTAAGCAACATATAGTTGTGGATTCTACAATAGAACTAGAGTACATTGTAGCGTCAACTGCTGGAGGGCGTCTGGATGAAGATATTTATTATAGAACTTGTTCTGGTTCCAAGTGCGTTACAGTCAATTGAGATTCACTCCAACAATAGTGGTGCCATCACTCAAACAAAAAACTCAAGGTCCCACCATAAGAACAAGCATGTACAACTTTGATTAGGGTGTGGGTGGTCGACTGGACTTTTGGTCGCTGCGCACGGTTCCGTGAGTGTGAGTGTTGGTATGTGGCGACAGGGTTGGGTAGGATTAGGGTTAGGGTATGATTAGGTTGGGGGTGGATGGCTGGACTTTTGGGCCTGGTTGGCTGCCCCCTTAAAAACATGTTTTAGTTTTACTTTCAAATGGCTTTTGTAAATTGTTTTAGACAAATACGAGAGCAACTAAAGTGTAGAGTTAAAATAGGTTTTAGCAAAATATTTTTAAGAGGAAAAACTATGCATGATGATGTCATCATGATGCAAAAATAGAAACAACAAGCAAATTCTAATATGGGGATTTTCCGGGGTTCTACAATTCGACACCACTAACAAGGGATCTCACCCTGAGACCCGCTCCATGGTACGGGGAAGGAAGTTGATCATTGGATCTTCTAGAGTCATGCTGGTCCTCACGATGCCACTAACAAGAACTCTTGATCCATCTTGAAATCGGTGACACTACTAATAAGAGGTTATTTCCCATGTTCACCGAGAAAACACTCTGGAGAAGCAAAACCCGAAGGTAGAGGTATCGATGGATAAGGCCACCTATAACTTATGTGGAAGGAGTAAACTTGCATTGATTCACCAATTCAATGTACATGAGCGAATGATAAGATTATTGGTATGGTCATGACTCCATCCCGCACTCGAAGCATTACTCTGTACATGAATAGGAAAATCAATCAAACGAACTCTCGAAATTCAGACTAAAGATCTCGACAAGCGATGTTCGAAAAGTTTCAGGAAACAAATGAGTGATCCAGGATCTTTATCGGATCTAACGTAGATGATGCCGTCGTGTTGGATACACCGGAATATATAAAGAAAAATTTAGTGGATTTCCGTCAAAATGAAAGATACAACACATGAAAGATTCCTCAGAGCAAGAAGACCGGATATTGAAACACGATTATAAGAGGAAAGAAGCGGAATCCTAAAGGTATAATGGAATCCAACCATGATAAATCCTGGACTTGAAGAAGGGTAAGAGAGCAGATTCAAAAACACGCAAAGGTAAGAGGAGAATAGCATAGACGTAAGGAGTAAAAGTAGAGCTACTAAGATCAATCCGATGGACTTTGCAAAATAGTATTGACACTATACATCGATCGTTGGCTATGTTATCCTACATTATGGACTAGTGGGGTATCAAAAACCAAGGCTCTGATACCACTTGTAACACCCTCAAATCGTCCCTATGCAGATTTTAGCGATTCCCGCCAAACCCGCATAGGGCCGATTCGAGGGTGTTACATCCCGCCATTGATCATTTATATGAGAGAGTTCTCGGTCACCTTTGTGATGTTCCTGAACCATAGGGTAACACACTTAAGGGTGCGATGACAATCGGAGATCATTTTGGATATAATGGAATCATCAGTGTAAGAAAGAGAGAACACTGGAACTATTCGTAGGGAGAACCAGAATCGTTTTGGGAGGATCCGAAGTTGTTCGGAATGGACCCAAAGGTGTTTCGGGACAAGAGGATTTAATACTATATGTTTATATGTTAATTATTGGAATTAATATTAAATAAATATTTTATTATTAAATATTAGGGGTAACTTCCCCTAATGGGCCAAAACCTTGAAGGGAAAAGGCCCAAGAGGGCAAGCCACCCAGAAAGGGGGCAATCGCCACCACCGCTGGACATGGGTCGCTGCACCGGTGGGGCCTACCCGGCCGCCATGCTACCTCGGGCTGCATGTGCGCCAAGGGCCCACCTCGACGGTCGGCTGGCCATAGCCTCCCTCCTCCCCCCGCGCTACCTTCTCCCCTCCTTTACTCCCACCCCGGGACTTGGGGAGAAATGGGTCTCCCCTTTTCCCCTATATAAGGAGGAGCATAGGGGTGGTAAATAAGACACCAATTTGAGATATTTTCTTAGGAATTTTCCTTAGAGAATTTCTCTCCCTCTCTCTCTTCTATCTTGCAACTACGGCCCCAAGTTAGGGCTACGTGCGCAAGAGAGGGATTCACTACAACACATCGTTGTGCTACAGATCCCAGCCAGAAGATCCACTTCCTCACTCACAACAGGGATCAGTGAGCTGGAGATCATCGTTATACACTGGACGTGTGCGAAACCACGGAAGTGCTTCCACTAGTGGCAACTAGGCTATCATGCAAGGACCAGGGGTGACTTACGAGGAGCTTTGTGACCTTGAGGTTGGCTATGGTCTTGGATACTTCATCCACGTTCCCCTTGGAATGTTAAGCACTCCCGATATTCAAGGGTATGTTACCAAAACCTTCTCCATTACAGATTTACTCGTAGATAGATATTGGCAATTGGGTGTTGCGTTAGTTAAGGAAAAAATGTGTTTTCTGCTATCGAACCCCTTTCAGGACATTGGGTCATAGGCGTCCATGGGCTCCTAGAGCATGGCGCGTGCAGGGTGGGATGGCAGGGGTACGAATAGGACCCCAACCCCTCCTATAGGCCAATGGTGGGAGAGGGGCGAGGAGTTGGGGTTTGACTCCAACTCCCCTCCCCTTTAGTATGTGTGATAGAGAGAAAGGAGGAGTCCTATTGGGAATCTAACTCCTACTTCTACTCTCGCTGGGGTTGAACTTGTTAAAAGAGGGGTAGGGAAAGGGCAAGGGACACACATGCTTTGGAGAGCCTCGCCCCAGCACTGCCACTGCCTACTGCCACCATCGACCCGCCGCCACCACCACTAGTCGACGCCTCCTCTCGGTGCCCTCCTTTTTCTTCTTCTCGTGATGGCGTTGGCATCGTCGTCACACAGAGATCTTATTCGCCATCATGGTAGCACTGCCGAGTTCTACCACCAGTTAGATCTAATCTAGCCAAGACTATGGAAGCTATCGGATCTTTATCGACACGTCCTCGCTTCGACCGTGGGCTTGATCACACCTCTACGTGGTGCCATTAACCTCGTACATGTGGATAACGATGGATGTGTTACACTTGGAGAATTATATTGTGAGAGCCGTTCGTGGGATAATATATCTCCTCGTGACTTGATAAGTCTTGTTGTGAGGATCTATGCTCATCTTCATCATCCTCGTCATCAATAAACTTCTACTAGTGTAACACCCTCGAATCGTCCCAATGCAAGTTTTAGCGCTTCCCGCCAAACCCGCATAGAAACGATTCAAGGACGCCCACCAGGCACTTGCGTCCGGGTGGAGAACGAAGTAATACCATTACACATTAGTCCACGATGGAACCCACAGAACAAATACATACATCAACGACTCCATGAGTCAAGAATACAGATATAATATACAAAGATCCAAATCACCTTGAAAACGATAGAGCGTCCGACTACGGACATGATGCAAATGGGGCTAAGAGCCCTGAAGAATAACCAATGGCGTCCATAACCCTGCCCAGGCCAAGCCGGAAGGGTAACCCTTCTAACGACGTCGATCTCAAACCTGCTAAAACAAAAGGGGGTGCCGACAAAGGGCAAAATAAAAAGAGGAGCGTCATACTGAGGCCAGTACACGGCGAGGCTAGAATTCGGCGGCTCTCGCCTACATAGGTATGGTGGACTGAAGCGGTAGCTCAACAGCACTAAACAACCTATAGAGACTCAGTAAAACTGGCAGCTATTAGAGAGGGATAAGAAAGACCTATTCGGATCCAACCTGATACTACCACCAAACATACCCATCCTGGTATTTTCCCCTCGAGACCAAACGAGGAAGTCGGACCAAGGAACTCACACAATTGGCAATTTTACTCATTCCGTTATAGTTGTAGCACTTACTAATCAGATATAGATAGCATGAGTCATCCTGAAGCATAAGTAGTGGGCAGTTTTAATTAACCATTCCGTGGTAGTTGGAACATTTACTAGTCAGATATAATTGTCCTGAGGAATCCCAAAACCCAGCAGTTGTTGGCACTTTTATCACATTCCATTGGAGTTGCAATACTTACTAGGAAGGTATAGTATGACACAGATCACCACAGATCCACCAGTTGTTGGCATTTTTATTATCCATTCCATTGTAGTGAAGGTGACTTACTAGTCACATATTAAGTCAAATTTATAACAACTTTAGTTAGGCTTGTCTATGATCGAGATACTGTGCTCCAAGTCGTCCATAACCGCGGACACGGCTTTTAGAAAGATTTACCCTGCAGGGGTGCACAAATAGCAACACACACACGATCAACCTCGGAAAAACCAACTCAAAACCTAACGAGGCTTTAACGACAAAGCAATCACAGGATTCATAAAATATTTCAGGGGGCCACCCCACTAAGCTACCCGCAACGAAGTTGGCCGGCTTCGGAACGGACCCAGGGTTTGTGACGACGGTTGTAAACGACTGGGAACCCGAAAGTGTGACTGGGCTTGTCGATACCGCGAAAACGTGGCACGATCCAAAACAGTACAGGTGCTCCACGCACAATCTTAAATAAAGCAGTAAAGCATGGCATAAGTACATGATAGTAATAAATCCCCAAACTAGTTTGTGGCCCCAAGAAATAAGAAATGAATCAAGCTCTGGCTAAGGGGGATTCATAGAGTCTCCCGTATGTGGATAGTGTGAATAGTCAAGGAACATGTATCAAGTACTCGGGGCCTACGGGACACAAGTGGACATGAAAAACCAAACAGCATATATTGTCCACAGGTGCTGCTTTCATTAGTTATTCCAGCAATTTAATAATTGTATTTAAAGTCATGATCATCTCCACCATAAACATCTGCCAGCATTCCAACAACTGTGGTACTTGTAAACACGAGATAGCACCTGAGCAAGCAACTACGACTCGCAAGGCCAGCTATCTACCAAACAACAGGTACTAGGAGGTGTCCATGGCAATATAGAGGCTGCGTGGGATATAACTGGTGCACGGAAACTAAAGCATCGCGACAAGGACAACAATAGATCAACAGGAGGAAATAAAGACTATAAATGCAAAATAGGTAGAAGGGGGAGAGATGCTCGCCTGGGAAACACTGCCAACGGATCATATCCGGAGAACTTGTCGATACTCGCATCAACTCATCGGCCTAATCCGCGAAGAAGCAAACACTAGAACAAACACCGGATGCACTATTTAATACTACGACAAAAGATCCGGCATGATTATGATATGATGTAGATGCGGTGCAATTAGGCAGTATTAAGCGGAACCGGGGTCCCGACAATTAATTAATAGGTTCGAGTTATTTAGATACCCCGCAATTTAAATATTGTATTAACATGGCAAAACATGGCATTGGTTCACTACATAGATTTAAATGGAGTCCAGAATAAGACTAGAATAGCCCGCATATAGTCTCCATATTTAATTAAGGTGAATCGACTATTTAATCCAACCCACCAGATGACATGTATGCAAGCATGATGATTTAATGATGCGACAGGTATATGTCATATTATAAAAATAGGGGTCTCGGAAAGGGGACCACATTAGGGTTCGGCGAACTTGGGCTCCGAGGGTCTAGGGGTCGACGAGATCAGCATTCGCCTCCGGGAATGGGATTTGGCATCTAGGAAGGAGAGCATGAAGCCGATGCCGGGGTTTGGATCCGGGGTCTCGGGGTCTTCAGATCCGCATCCGTGAAGAAGACCTTCGCGTTCCGGATCGGTCTCGAGGTCGGAGAACTTGGCGCACCGGGGTTCAGTCTTCGGCAAGATCGATCTTCGAACTCTGGGATCAGTCTTCGTGGTTTTTCCGTGAAGGAGAACTCGATGCTTCGAGCAGGTCTTGGAGTTTGGCGTCGGTCTTGTCGACGGTCGATCTTGTCCATTAGAAGATCTTGTTATCAACCGCACATCCTTGCACTATACCGGGTGATCGTTGGTAGACAGAGCCTCGGGACAACGAGCAACACAAACGTACATGCAGAGGCCAAATGGAGGCGAGCAAGAGTCTAGAGACTTGGTCCGCGAATACCCCGCAGGTGGAACATCTAAACCTGAAGGTGGAGGCACACCGTGTGCTGCAAAGTGGTATCTCCCTGTTGGACAAATGGTCGAGCACCATCTGCTCATACTAGTATGGATGGTGGCAGGGCAGAGGGGTGCGGTTGGAGGTGGGGACGCGGCTTTAGGTGGCGGCGGCACGGTGCAGAGCTGACGAGGAGGGCGGCCACGCATGGGCGCCATAGAGAGAGGCAAGGCCTGGCGGCGACGGGTCGACGCAGGGCAAGATGCTGGCTGTGCGGCGAGGCTGACGAGGTGCCATGGCCGGGCGAGCTCGGCCGTAGGCGAGGAGGCACAGAGGACGGCGTGGAGGGGCTTGGGCATTGAGGCGGCCATACGACGAAGTCAACCCGGGGCGGAGAGGCCGTGGCTCTGCTCGGGGGGCGGACGGAGGCGGGAAAGCGACGCGGACAGAGGCCGACAGCGGCGACCAGACGCGGGCATGGTCGATGAAGAGCTTGGCTCGGGGACGACGGGGATCGTGCAGGTTGGCGGTGTTGAGGAGGAAGAAGGCGAGAGGAAGGCCGGTGAGGGGCCTGGCGGGGCGGTTGTCGGGCGACGAGGGTAGCGGGCGTCGAGAGAGAGTGTGGGCGGCGGGGAGGAGCGACGCGAGGAAGGAGACGGCCTCGGGCGGCGGGGATCGAGGCGGCGATGGCGGCGGTTCGGTAGCGGCTAGGGTGGGGTCGTGGCTTGCGAGAGAGGAACCGGCAGCGGCGGCGAGCTTAGTCGCAGGCGGCGGGGAAGGTGGAGGAGGGAGCGAGAAGCAGCGGCGAGGAGGAAGGCAACGCGCGGAGGATGCGGTAAGGAGACGAGGCCACAAGGAAGGGGAGCATGCGACGCAGAGTGGTGGGGTCGGGTGGTTCGTGGGGCTGGTAGAGAGGGAGTGCGGCAGGGTGGCGACACGGTCACGCGGGGTGGGGTGCGGGCCGAGATGTGCCAAGGACAGGTCGGTGGGGCTAGGGAAGGGGCCTGGTGGCGTGCAGCTGTTGGCTTGTAGCACTGCTGCTGTTGTTGCTAGCGGGCGCGCGTGCGATGGGTGCAGGAGAAAAAGGCTGCGGGGCGGTTGGTGCGGAGCACCTGCAGGTGGTGGCGGCAGGGGTAGGAAGAGAGGTGAGGGGTGTTAGGGTTTGAGGTTGGTTAGGATTAGATAGGGTTTTGGTTAGTTTGGACCGGGTAGTAGGCTGCTGGCTTGCTGGGCTTTTGGCCGGGCAGGCTGGCGGCCTCCCCGGTAAAACATTTTTATTTAACTTTTATTTTAAAAATACTTTTGCAAATAATTTTTAGGCAAATAAAAGACCCGGGCGAGAGATAGGGGTTTTGATTTGAAATAAAGACAAGGGAATATGTAGAAATCAAAGTAGGCTTTTAGAAAATAGTTTTAGACAAACAGATGCATGATGATGACGATGCTCAAATGCAATGTGGCATGATGACATGAGCATGCGGTCATGATGATGCAACGCACAAAAACACAGCGATTTTCTAGTAGTGGTTTTTGCGGGATGCCACAATTCGACACCACTAACAATGGATCTCGTCCTCGAGATCCGCCTCATGGTACGGGGAAGAAGGCCGATGATCTGAGTCTTATCACGTAGTGTAAATCCTCGCGACACCACTAACAAAGATTCTTGCTCCATCTTGAAATCGACGACACCACCAACAAGGGGTCGTTGTCCATGGTCGTCGAGAAAACACTCCGGGAACAAAGGACAAAGGTAAAGGTATCAAGAGATAAAGCCACCTTTAACTTCCATGGACGAAGCGAAATTGCTTGATTCTCCGATTCGATGTACAAAAGTGCACAGTGAGAGGCGGGTAGGGTGATCAGTCCATCCCGTACTCAAAGCATCCTTCTGTAAATGAATCGCAGAATCATGCAACCAACTCTCGGGATTTAGACTGAAGATATTCACAAGCGGTGTTCGGAACAAGAGGGGTGATGCAGGATCTTCATCAGATCTGGCATAGATGATGTCGTCGCATTGGGGACCACCGGGAGATACAAAGAAACATCATACGAAAAGATACAATGATCAGGTTTTGTGATGGTTCCATTGGCATGAACAACACATGCTCAAGGTATACTTCAACTTCACCAATGCTCATCCTTCTCATATGCTTTTCAACAATATAGATATCTGTCAAGGGACACATACGGATAAAGAGTTCAAGGACAAAAGATTGGATGAAGGTACAACAGCCGAGAAGCAGATTGATGATTGTAGAACCACTGTTATAAAGGGAGGAAGCGAAACCCTAAAGGTACGACAGAAACCCAACCACGAGAAATCCTGGACTCGAAGAAAAGATAAGAGAGTAGAATCAAAACACGCAGAGGTAAGAGGAGAACAACAGAGGGGTAAGGAGTAAAAATAGACCTAATCAGATCTATCCAACCGATTTTTAAAATAGTTTTGACACTCTACATCGGCCGTTAGCTAGGTTATCCTACAGGCTGGACCAGTGGGGTATCGCAATTGCTGAGCTCTGATACCACTCTATAACACCCTCGAATCGGCCCTATCCAAGTTTTAGCGCTTCCCGCCAAACCCGCATGGAAACGATTCAAGGACGCCCACCAGGCACTTGCGTGCGGGTGGAGAACGAAGTAATACCATCACACATTAGTCCACGATGGAACCCATAGAACATATATATACAACAACGACTCCATGAGTCAAGAATACAGATATAATATACAAAGATCCAAATCACCTTGAAAACGATAGAGCGTCCGGCTACGGACATGATGCAAATGGGGCTAAGACCCCTGAAGAATAACCAATGGCGTCCATAACCCTGCCCAAGCCAAGCCGGAAGGGTAACCCTGCTAACAACGTCGATCTGAAACCTGCTAAAACAAAAGGGGGTGCCGACAAAGGGCAAAATAAAAAGAGGAGCGTCAGTACTGAGGCCAGTACACGACGAGGCTAGAATTCGGCGGCTCTCGCCTACATAGGTATGGTGGACTGAAGCGGCAGCACAGCATCACTAAACAACCTATAGAGACTCAGTAAAACTAGCGGCTATTAGAGAGGGATAAGAAAGACCTATTCGGATCCAACCTGATACTAACACCAAACATACCCATCCTGGTATTTCCCCCTCGAGACCAAACGAGGAAGTCGGACCAAGGAACTCACACAGTTGGCAATTTTACTCATTCTGTTATAGTTGTAGCACTTACTAATCAGATATAGATAGCATGAGTCATCCTGAAGCATAAGTAGTGGGCAGTTTTAATTAACCATTCCATGGTAGTTGGAACATTTACTAGTCAGATATAATTGTCCTGAGGAATCCCAAAACCCAACAGTTGTTGGCACTTTTATCACATTCCATTGGAGTTGCAATACTTACTAGGTAGGTATAGTATGACACAGATCACCACAGATCCACCAGTTGTTGGCATTTTTATTATCCATTCCATTGTAGTGAAGCTGACTTACTAGTCACATATTAAGTCAAATTTATAACACTACTTTAGTTAGGCTTGTCTATGATCGAGATACTGTGCTCCAAGTCGTCCATAACCGCGGACACGGCTTTCAGAAAGATTTACCCTGCAGGGGTGCACAAATAGCAACACACACACGATCAACCTCAGAAAAACCAACTCAAAACACAACGAGGCTTTAACGACAAAGCAATCACAGGATTCATAAAATATTTCAGGGGGCCATCCCACTAAGCTACCCGCAATGAAGTTGGCCGGCTCCGGAACGGACCCAGGGTTTGTGACGACGGTTGTAAACGACTGGGAACCCGAAAGTGTGACTGGGCTTGTCGATACCGCGAAAACGTGGCACGATCCAAAATAGTACAGGTGCTCCACGCACAATCTTAAATAAAGCAGTAAAGCATGGCATAAGTACAGGATAGTAATAAAGCCCCAAACTAGTTTGTGGCCCCAAGAAATAAGAAATGAATCAAGCTCTGGCTAAGGGGGATCCATAGAGTCTCCCGTATGTGGATAGTGCGAATAGTCAAGGAATAGGTATCAAGTACTCGGGGCCTACGGGACACAAGTGGATATGAAAAACCAAATAGCATATATTGTCCACCGGTGCCGCTTTCATTAGTTATTCCAGCAATTTAATAATTGTATTTAAAGTCATGATCATCTCCACCATAAACATCTGCCAACATTCCAACAACTGTGGTACTTGACAACACGAGATCGCACCTGAGCAAGAAACTACGATTCGCAATGCCAGCTATCTACCAAACAACAGGTATTATAAGGTGTCCATGGCAATATAGAGGTTGCACGGGATATAACTGGTGCACGGAAACTAAAGCATCGCGACAAGGACAGCAATAGATCAACAGGAGGAAATAAAGACTATAAATACAAAATAGGTAGAAGGGGGAGAGATGCTCGCCTGGGAAACACTGCCGACGGATCATATCCGGAGAACTTGTCGATACTCGCATCAACTCATCGGCCTAATCCGCGAAGAAGCAAACACTAGAACAAACATCGGATGCACTATTTAATACTACGGCAAAAGATCCGGCATGATTATGATATGATGCAGATGCGGTGCAATTAGGTAGTATTAAGCGGAACCGGGGTCCCGACAATTAATTAATAGGTTCGAGTTATTTAGATACCCCGCAATTTAAATGTTGTATTAACATGGCAAAACATGGCATTGGTTCGCTACACAGATTTAAATGGAGTCCGGAATAAGACTAGAATAGCCTGCATATAGTCTCCATATTTAATTAAGGTGAATCGACTATTTAATCCAACCCACCAGATGACATGTATGCAAGCATGATGATTTAATGATGCGACAGGTATATGTTATATTATAAAAATAGGGGTCTCGGAAAGGGGATCACATTAGGGTTCAGCGAACTTGGGCTCCGAGGGTCTAGGGGTCGACGAGATCGGCCTTCGCCTCTGGGAACGGGACTTGGCATCCGGGAAGGAGAGCATGAAGCCGATGCCGGGGTCTCGGAGTCTTCGGATCTGCATCCGTGAAGAAGACCTTGGCGTTCCGGATCGGTCTCGGGGTCGGAGAACTTGGCGCTCCGGGGTTCGGTCTTCGGCAGGATCGGTCTTCGTGGTTTTTCCGTGAAGGAGAACTCGATGCTCCAAGCAGGTCTTGGAGTTTGGCGTCGGTCTTGTCGGCGGTCGATCTTGTCCATTAGAAGATCTTGTTATCAACCGCACATCCTTGCACTATACCAAGTGCTCGCTGGTAGACAGAGCCTCGGGACAACGAGCAACACAAACATACATGCAGAGGACAAATGGAGGCGAGCAAGAGTCTAGAGACTTGGTCCGTGAATACCCCACAGGTGGAACATCCAGACCTGAAGGTGGAGGCACATCGATGTGCTGCAAAGTGGTATCTCCCTGTTGGACAAATGGTCGAGCCCCATCTGCTCATACTAGGATGGACGGTGGCAGGGCAGAGGGGTGCGGTTGGAGGTGGGGACGCGGCTTTAGGTGGCGGCGGCACGGTGCAGAGCTGACGAGGAGGGCGGCCACGCATGGGCGCCATAGAGAGAGGCGAGGCCTGGCGGCGACGGGTCGACGCAGGGCAAGATGCTGGTTGTGCGGCGAGGTTGACGAGCCGCCATGGCCGGGCGAGCTCGGCCATAGGCTAGGAGGCACAGAGGACGGCGCAGAGGGGCTTGGGTGTTGAGGCGGCTGTACGACGAGGTCGACCCAGGGCGGAGAGGCCGGGGCTCTGCTCGGGGGCGGACGGAGGCGGGAAAGCGGCGCGGACAGAGGCCGACATCAGCGACCGGACACGGGCGCGGTCGATGAAGAGCTTGGCTCGGGGACGACGGGGATCGCGCAGGTCGGCGGTGCTGAGGAGGAAGAAGGCGAGAGGAAGGCCGGTGAGGGGCCTGGCGACGCGGTTGTCGGGCGACGAGGAGAGCGGACGTCGAGAGAGAGCGTGGGCGGCGGGGAGGAGAGACACGAGGAAGGAGATAGCCTCGGGCGGCGGGGATTGAGGCGGGGATGGCGGCGGTTCGGTAGCGGCTAGGGTGGGGCCGTGGCTTGCGGGAGAGGAACCGGCAGCGGCGGCGCGCTCAGTCGCAGGCGGCGGGGAAGGTGGAGGAGGGAGCGAGCAGCAGCGGCGAGGACGAAGGCGACGCGCGGAGGATGCGGTAGGGAGACGAGGCCACAGAGAAGGGGAGCGTGCGACACAGAGTGGTGGGGCCGGGTGGTTGGTGGGGCTAGTAGAGAGGGAGTGCGGCAGGGTGGCGACATGGTCACACGGGGTAGGGTGCGGGCCGAGATGTGCCAAGGACAGGTCGGTGGGGCCAGGGAAGGGGCCTGGTGGCGTGTAGCTGTTGGCTTGCAGCACTCCTGCTGTTGTTGCTAGCGGGCGCGCGTGCGATGGGTGCGGGAGAAAAAGGCTGCGGGGCGGTTGGTGCGGAGCACCTGCAGGTGGCGGCGGCAGGGGTAGGGAGAGAGGTGAGGGGTGCTAGGGTTTGGGGGTTGGTTAGGATTAGATAGGGTTTTGGTTAGTTTGGACAGGGTAGTAGGCTGCTGGCTTGCTGGGCTTTTGGCCTGGCAGGTTGGCGGCCTCTCCGGTAAAACATTTTTATTTAAATTTTATTTTAAAAATACTTTTGCAAATAATTTTTAGGCAAATAAAAGACCCGGACGAGAGACAGGGGTTTTGATTTGAAATAAAGATGGGGGAATATGTAGAAATCAAAGTAGGCTTTTAGAAAATAGTTTTAGACAAACAGATGCATGATGATGATGATGCTCAAATGCAATGTGGCATGATGACATGAGTATGCGGTCATGATGATGCAACGCACAAAAACACAACGATTTTCTAGTAGTGGTTTTTCGAGATGCCACAACTAGTTAGATCTTCGAGGGTATGTTCCATTACCTCTCTCCTCGCATTGGATCTTGGTTATGCGCTAGAAATTTTTGTTTTACGTAGCGCGTTCCTCAATATCTAGTAGTGCCAATCTTCCTCAGTGTTCTATTGGTTGCTATTATTTCTTGCTAGAGTTTTATTGGACCGGTGGTCTGGCTGGTAAGAAAGAATCGGTTTCAATTAGAGTTGGTGTTGACTTGTCTTTCAAGTTTCAGAGGTTGCTCTGTTGGGGGTTTATTAGCAGGATCGATTATACGGGTTTGCCTTGCTGTTTATCTCCACGTGTGTGTGTTCTTCATGTTTTCTGCCTTCCCCCTCGAATCCGTGAATATTAGGCCACTTAGTGAGCGCAACGATGTCCATCATATGGGTCTCTCCGCTGCTTGTTATTATATAGCCAAAACATATAAAGCCTAACCATAAATGGTGGGGTGCACTATCACGATCACATAAGATATTAGTCAAACACTCCCCCTTGGTCACAATAGGAGGAGATCGAACGTTGAGACTAGACCGAAAAGCCAAAACAACGTTGACGGAAGATCTTCGTGAAGATACCGGCAAACCAATGAGACGAAGGAACATGCAACACATGCACTTAGCCCAGCACAACACGATCACGAAAGAAGTGGAGATCGACCCCGATGTGCTTGTTGCGCTGATGCTGGACAAAGTTCGTACATGTAGACTGCACTGATGTTGTGATAGAACACAATAGAGACAATCGGAGAAGGTTGATGAAGCTCGTGGAGAAGCCGACATATCCATCTAGCCTTGGCAACAACATTGACATATCGTGGTACTTAGTCTCCGAAGTGTAACAAGACACCATATGTTGGCATTTAGATTACCAAGATATATACAAGGTTATCACCAAGATAGATGCAGAAGCCCGACATAGAACGACGAGTGTTCGTGCATCCTGCCTAGTCGGTGTTGGTGTAGGTGACCATAGAAGCTGGTGATGAAGAGTATAGTTGAAGTCCCATGAGAGAGTGTGCGCTTCACATAGCATAATATACACTGGATGGCCGAGATGTGCTGTTCGTAAGGATCATGCATGTGGAGGCAGACTTGTTGAACAACATAGGAGATGTCAGGGTGCGTGAAGGTGAGGTATTGAAATGCACCAGCGAAACTCCGATACTCAATCGGATCAACAACAAAGGAGTCAATGGTGGTAGCGAGGTTTGGTGAAGTATCAATCAATGTCATTGCCGAGGTACAGAAAGTCATGTCAGCCTTGTACAAAACTTCTGTGGCGTACTTGGCTTGCGAGAGGTGCATGCAGAGGAGTCATGGGTGACCACGATGCCGAGGAAGTAATAGAGACTTCCCATGTCTGTCAGAGCAAACTCAGAGCGGAGGGAGGCCATGATACTATCGAGAAGCCGAGGAGAGGCGTGGTGAGGATGATGTCATCCATATAGAGTAGGAGAAAGGTTATGGCCACCTCAGACTGTAGCATGTAGCACGGACAACGAGGTGTCAAACTTGGAGCAAGTGAAGCTTGTCGACATGATGAAGGCTGCAAGATGTTGGTACCAAGTGTGAGATAAAAAATTACATGGCAAGAGATGACTATGTGGTGAGTAGTGAGATTCATGCACCGGTAGCCTTTATGGTGAGAAGAGTAACCGAGAAAAATACAAGCACTCGAGCGAGGGGAGAGTTTATGTGGCATGGTAGAGCCGGTATTAGGATAGCACAAGCAACCAAAAATGTGTTGTGACGAGGTAGTGCACATTAGTGTTGTACTCCTTCCGTACGCAAATAAGTGTACTTCTAGCCTTGTCCTAAGTTAGACTTAGTAAAATTTTACTAACTTTTTAGGAAAATGTAATAATATTTATGCCACTAAATTGGTACCACTTGATCTATTTTTAAATTTAGTTTTATAATATAAATTTTTATGTAATATATGTTGCTACATTTATCTATAAAGTTGGTCAAATTTAATAAAGTTCGACTTAGACAAAAGTTAGAAGTGCACTTATTTGCGGGTGGAGGGAGGACAATGCAAAGTATGGAGAAGGGTGATGGTGGCTTTGATGGGTACAACATTAAGAACAAAACCGAGGGTATGGAGGGTTTCGACCCAAAAAATGAGGTGGTAAGCTAGCTTGAAATAAGAGAGAGGCACAATATCATTGACAATACGGATGTTGCGATCAACTTTGTCATTTTGTGGAGAGGTACATGAACAGTAAAATCGAACGTGGATGTCGTGCGAGGTGGCGAGAGAGTGAAGTTTGTTGCTATCGAACTCGTGATCATTGTCAGATTGGATGGACATAAGGAGCAAGTTGAACTTAGTATGAACAAAGGTGCGAAAAGAAGTAAGCATAGCATACGCCTCAAATTTTTGGCGTAGCAGAGAAGTCCACAAAAATTTGTGAAGTCATCTAAAATAACTAAGAAGTATTTATTGTAGAGACACTTTGAATAGGAGATGTCCAAAAATCACAGTGAACTAACTCAAAAGGAAGAGTGGTACAACTAGATGAAGAAGAAAAGGGTAGTCTAACATGTCACCCTAACTAACAAGCGTGACAAAGTGAAGTGTCTTTTATTTGTTTAGCACAATGAAGCGATGCATGTTGTAGGAGGCGTCGAAAAGAATTATGTCCTGAATGGCCAAGGCACCGATACCAAACGTCTAGGGTGTTAGTGAAGACAACCAAAACATGAGGTGGTGATGGTCGCATAAATGGATAGCGATCTCACATACTATTGAACCGAATAATCTCGCGCTAGGTGAGAAGGTCCTCCATAGAAAACGCAAGAGGTCAAATTTGATAAAACAATTATTGTAAGACATGGGCATGGGAGCGGAAGGTTCGGGCTTCGCACCCATGGCCACCTTGGGGATTTTTGCCTTTGTTCTTGCCATAGCTAGAGCCACCGTGAGGACAGGTTGTAGCTAGGCTCCATGGTTGTTTATTGGTTACACTAGAGGATCCGCTCGCATTGTTTGCATTGCTGGTGGTGTCCTTGGTGGAGTAGAGCACGGTGACCGAAGTTTTGTTGCAGCGATGCATTGCCTTCATCACGTGGAGAAGGAGCATCTTGCAAAAGGCGAGGAAGCTCGCGAACATCGTGAGGAGAGGGGTGATGTTGGCCGTGTTGTGAACGCTCGTGGAGTCCCTTGATCACATTGTTGACGAGATTAGCATCGGACACAAGAGCGACAACCTCACCCAGGGCATCGGTCACCGTTTCTGCATGTGCATATATTATTTATTTATGGATTGGTCCTTTTGACGGATGCTGCAAGAGTTCACACCTCTTATTGTTGTCATTGGAGAGCGTGTTGATGGCATTCCCGATCGAGTAGGCGGTAGCGTCGGTCTTCATGATGAGGTCGACGATGTCCATCGCCATCGAGCAACTGAAGTTCCTTAATTTCATGTTCAAAACTTAGTTGTCGTCACCATTGGTCAATCTGGAGCCAAGATGTCATGAACGTTCTTGTGTTCACATGTAATACCCATCAAATCGTTACAAACTTCAACCTAGTAGACATGTTTAAAACATTAGGGAGATGGGTGAGCGGGGTCCTCTAGGGAGGACGGTTACCGAGTATCGGGGTGGGCCACTCAATGAATGACCCTTTAAAACTTTTGATGTTTGTCGAGATTGTGAAGATTTTGACTTCTACTACTTTCACAGTGAAGTCTAGGAGGAATATCAAGATGCAAAACATGGAGTAGAGAAGATGATTTGTGAATATCATTAATTAATGTAACTATGAGTTTAACTAGAGGTTTATGTTGTTATTGCATGTTCTAACTTATTCTATTTATATACTTTGGTCACTTTATCAATAAAGTTGCATCATTTGTCTACAAGAGATTGGATTTCTGGAAACTTGGGGAAAACTAAGCAAGAGGATCACACAATCACCATCACATGCAATTTATGATACTATATAAAAGTTGAAAAAGTATTCTCAGATCCCTATGCATCAATGGCCGAAACTCAACATAGTGGATTCAGTGATGCATATTTGGGGCTTCACCATTGAGTAGAGTCAAAAGAGTTTAGTGGTTATCATAGTTGGATGAAAGCGTGGATTATTTTCGGGGAATGATTGGGTTGGTACTCCAAATAATTAAGGAATTCAATGTTTGCGTACTTGGAACAATGACACTAGTTGGTAATAAACCAGTTACCAAATCAAGAAAGAACACATACAATTCCAACACAAACCGTTCACAAATCTAGAGACGTGACAAAATCAAGTAGAAGGCGACAAATTGGTTATGTATTTTATTTAGTGAGGTGGCGCACAATTGAGTTAGGGTTAGGTTTTTTGTTTGCCATTCTATCTGACAGTTGGCCATATTGTAGCTAGGTTGACTAGTAAGTCGTTTTGTGGTTTACTAGTACCAACGACAACTATTGAGTTATTTGTTTTGGTTTGTGTGGATGGTTAGAAGGAGTTGGTTGTGGGGAGAGCCGCTAATATTGTCAACAACCGGGGTGAACGGGTTTAGGCTAGAGAGCAATGAACCTAATGAAAGTGCTAGCTATATGGTCGATGCATTATGGAAGTCAATTGTTTGAAGGTTAATTAGGGTTGTTATAACGGAGCTACGTACTTAATGAGTGTCTTATACTTTCCTTAAAAAATGCGAGATGGTAAGATGTTTTTGATGAATTAGATACCAAGCTTCATGTTCATAACCAAAATGCTAATACATTTTTGGCTGATTTAGTATCTTTGTCTATTTTCCATGTATGGTCTTATGGAACCCTTTGAAAGGTTAGTTATTCCAAAAACATTTACGTGTTAAAAAATGGGGAGTTTACAGAAGACGACTTTGAAGACCATCGATATACCTTTGAATTTTATCAGCGTATTTTTATTGTTCTTAAAAACGAATTGTTTGCCTAAAAGACATGACGTTTCTAGAAACTTAGGACCAAATCTACGTAATAGGATTACACAATCAGTAATAGCAACCACCATATCATTTTTTTTGCGGGAAAAGATCCGGATCTATTTCATGAGTTTATAAGAAGTATAAAGTATCCTAAACATAATAAAAATTACATCGAGGTCTTTGAACCACCTAACAACCACTACTGCCGCCGGAACGAGCCGCCGACGCGCGGCTGTCGCCGCTCCATTACCGGAGCCAGCATGCCGTTGTTGATGACAGTCGGGAAGTCTTCGTGCACGCGCCCCTAAGGACCAGCGCTCCAGAGATAAAGTTGTCGCCATTGAACCCTTGAATTGATCCGAAACGTGTAACCCCAAACCTAAAACACACGTAGACTGGACGAGATCCAGAACACACGTAGATTGGACGGGATCCACCACTCCATGGAAGCGGCGACCAGACGAATCCTCACCCTCCTCAATACCAGCAACAGGATCGTCGCCGACGAGGTGAAAGACGAGGCGGGTATACCTTATTTTTGTCCCACACAACACCGACATAGCCACCATAACGACGATGTCGGATGACCAAACTCTAACTTTAGGGACCTTCTACACCGCCGAGCGCAGGTCTGAGGTCCCCACCTCCTCCCGCCGCCGGAGCGGCAAGCAGAGGAGGCGGGGACCCATCGATGCTCGATCGCAGACGACGAGAACGAAGCAGATCGTGGCGGCTGCTAGGGTTTTCACCCTAGCCGTCGTCTCATTTTTCTCACGGGAGGATTTCTCTAGCCACCATATGATACTACCTGTGCTCTTTCTGAGAGATGCATTTTTTCCAAAGTCAAACAATATAAAATTTCACCATCTTTGTCAAAAATCATCAACACATATGATACTAAATCAATTTTATTGGATACACTATGAAGTATATTTGTATGAAGGTAGTAGTACACTTATCTGTAACTTTTCTAGTATTTTTTTTACGAAAATTCTACTGATCTATTAATAATCATCAACAATAGTACAATTTTTTTAAAAAATAATTAAAATTAAAATAGATAATTAGACCAACTAGCGATGATTACAGACAAGACTTTATATCGCTCAACTTTTCAAAACTTCTTTTTAGAAACTGAGCGAGTACTGTACTCTCGTTCCTAAAAATAAGGCAAGCATAATGAATGCTAGAGCTGGAAATTTTTATTCAGACTCCCTCCATTTCAAAGTTTAAGACTTATATATTTTTTTAAAGTCAGCTACATAAAATTTGATCAAATTTTTAGAAAAAAGTATTAATACTTACAATATGAAATCTATATCTTTTGATACATAATGAAACATATTTTTATGTAGTATCTATATAATTTCATAGTTTTTGATAGTTTTTTCTAAAAGTTTGGTCAAACTTTCTGTAGCTTGACTTTGAAAAAAAAAATCATCAACAACAGTACAATTTTTTTAAAAAATAATTAAAATTAAAATAGATAATTAGACCAACTAGCGATGATTACAGACAAGACTTTATATCGCTCAACTTTTCAAAACTTCTTTTTAGAAACCGAGCGAGTACTGTACTCTCGTTCCTAAAAATAAGGCAAGCATAATGAATGCTAGAGCTGGAAATTTTCATTCAGACTCCCTCCATTCCAAAGCTTAAGACTTATATATTTTTTTAAAGTCAGCTACATAAAATTTGATCAAATTTTTAGAAAAAAGTATTAATACTTACAATATGAAATCCATATCTTTTGATACATAATAAAACATATTTTTATGTAGTATCTATATAATTTCATAGTTTTTGATAGTTTTTTCTAAAAGTTTGGTCAAACTTTCTGTAGCTTGACTTTGAAAAAAAAAAAAAGCCTTCAAATTTGGAACAGAGGTACTACTCCCCCGTTTCAAAATATAAGATGATTTAGTTTTGTGAAAAGAGTGTATCTAAACCCAATTTAATATGTAGATTTACTCCAAAACTATATGAACCTACACACTAAAAGGATCTAGATACAATTCTTTAAAGCTAAATCATTTTATATTTTAAAACTGAGGGAGTATAAGAATTAGGGGAAGTGAAAAATATTTCCGGGATCCCTATCCAATCACTAGCAGGAACTCAACGTAGCGGATTCGAATCCTACAAATCTCCGAGCCCGGATTCGGCGCAGAAGTCACGCGCGTGTGTACTGGAAGATACCGTCTCGAGAACTCCGCCGGCTGCCACCGTCCCTGACCGCTGGGTCCACTGACCTTGACCCACCGTCAGAATTTCTCACCACACCTAACCCGTCCTGCTCTTCGCAGCCCCCTATAAACTCGGAGATATTTCCCCACCTCCTCCTCCGCTCGAGATCTCGGAACGCAAAAGACCAGAGTACCCCTCAGCTTTCGAAGCCCAAACCCCCCAGCAAGCTGCGATGGCGGTGGCGGAGCTCTGGGAGACGCTGAAGCAGGCGATCGTGGCATACACGGGGCTCTCCCCGACGGCCTTCTTCACCGCCGTGGCGGTCGCCGCCGCGCTGTACCATGTCGTGTCGGGGATCTTCGCACCGCCGCCGCCTCCCCGTCAGCGGCCGCGTGAGGAGCCCGAGGCGGAGCCGCTCCCGCCGCCCGTGCAGCTGGGAGAGGTCGAGGAGGAGGAGCTCAGGCAGTACGACGGGTCCGACCCCAAGAAGCCCCTCCTCATGGCCATCAAGGGCCAGATCTATGACGTCACGCAGAGCAGGTACCCCTTTGACCGAAACCCTGTCTTTCTCTTTCCGTAGCAGTTGCTACTATGCTCCGATTATCGGATGTGCTTGATCGTATGTTATGTACTCGAGAATCGCCTATAAATCCTTTTGGATGCTGGTACTACACCAGTTTACTGGTGTACTGGTATTTATTTGACTGTCAATCTGTTGCGCGACTCATCATATTTGGGGCTTCACCATCCAGTAGGGTCAAAAGAGGCGTGGTTTACAGAATTTTATATATACGGTTATTATAATAGTTGGATGAGTCGGTTGACTATTTTCAGGGAATGCTGGCGTTGGCACTCCAAATAATTAAGGAGTCCAATGCTGGCAAACTCAGAAGAACAGGGCACTAATTGGTAATAAATCAGTTACTGCACTATTGGGTTACTTCTTTTGGTTTGTGTGGATGGGTTGAGGGGAGACGATTGAGGCGAGAGCAGCGTCGGCAGCTGGGGTGGATGGGGTTATACTGCAGAGAATCAAACGAGTTGAAGTAGTTGTATCAATGTGTAATGGTTAATTAGGGTTGTTACATCATGATCTGTGTACTCAATGAGTGTCTATTTCGTATCAGTTGACTGCATGCCAAAAGAAGAAAAATGCTAGTACTGTCTTCAAAAAAAAGTCAGATGGCAGGATGTTTTGGATTAATTAGATACCAAGGTTTCTGTTCCTAAATTTTTTAGGAAACAGAAACCTATTGATTTGGTGCTGGAGCTTATGGTCGTTTAATCACATCTTTATAATATGTGGTGTCATATTGCCTTGATTTTGAGATTCATTCATTAAAATGCACTTTTGAGGTCAGATAGCCAAAAGAGTTACATTTGATTCTGATTTTGAATGGAACAATGGGGGCGCAGACTTATTTATTTGAGGTGGGATACTGGGAGAGCTTACCTGCTAGAAGGAAGTTGGGTCACAGAAAGAGATCCCTGTTCTGTTCTTAAAATCGAATTACATGTTAACAACTAGGAACATGAAAATATGTCTTGATGCATGCTGACTATAGAGTTCTAACTCCATGGATGTGTCCAGCAAGGTGAAAAGGAAGCAAGGGTGTTTCTTTCTTTCGGTTTAGGTACTCAATGCTTAAAACAACTGGAGGAATTGCATTAAGTTTTGTTGGTGTTTGCATATTTTATGTGTTGTTTTTATGGTTAGGTTCGGTAATGCAGTAAGATATGTGGCTTTTCTTCTTTATCCTTTGTATATGCAAGTTGTAGTTGCTAGTGGAGCACACATCTTATGGGACGAGGGGGACAATAATATAATTATATATCAATCCATGCTTTAAGAACATCTTTATCACAGATGCTAAGAGGGGTTGCCATCATGTTGGGCCCCATTCCTTGGACGGCAGCTAAGGATTAAAGCAGTTATCACTACTATGTATGGCTTATGGACCAGCAGAAGGGTGATATGCCTAGAGCCTGCAATAAGCCATATGATTTTTGAACCTCACGTGCAACTGAATTTATGTAGCTACTTCTTAACACATGTTTGCTAGAAATAGCTAGCGGAGGGAGATCTCAGTGCGATCAGCCTTAGCACAGATTTGATACTAACGGATGGAAATTCCCTAACTAGCATTAAGTGTGCACTTCTCAAATGATACTTCTTGGTAAAAGTTTGTGCTGCGTGATGCATGCTCATCCCTATATTTTTAAGTCACTGCATATTCATTCATGGATATATGTTTTTATTTTCCCATCAGTTGTACTATTAGTATTAGGAATGTGTTATGGAACCTTCATGTATGAACTATCTTTGTAACATGATGTGTTTATGCAGAATGTTCTATGGACCTGGTGGACCTTACGCCCTATTCGCTGGCAAAGATGCCAGCAGAGCTCTAGCCAAGATGTCCTTCGAGCCCCAGGACCTGAACGGTGACCTCACAGGCCTCGGGCCATTCGAGATTGACGCGCTGCAAGATTGGGAATACAAGTTCATGAGCAAGTACGTGAAGGTTGGCACCATCAAGAAGGCGGCTCCTGCGGAAGATGCCCCTGAAGCAACGGAAACCACGGCCGCTGAGGCAGAGCCAGAGAAAGCACCCGCAACCGATGACAAGCTGAGGGAGGCTAGCCTGGAGGAGGTGGCAACAGAGAAGGAAGCCGCAGCTGACGTAGCAGTCGCCAAAGAAAGCTAGAGAAATCCCGTGCTCCCTTGTTGAGGCAATAATAAATCTGTGTAATCTCGGTATGTAATTTGTACCAGCATATTGGACCTAGGGATAGTGCTGGACTGCTGGTGCGATGTCATTGTTAGTCGTTACTCGAGTTCTGGATATTACTGGGGGTAGTGGGGTGTTCCTCCCCTTTGGTAAGGCGACTATTGATACTGAACTTTGGGCTGAATAATATATCTGCTCTCTAAAGTATTTCTGGCTAGCATTTTGGATTGGACAAATGGAGGTTGAAATAAGTGTAGCTTGTTTATTTTCAAAAATCTGAAAATCATATTTACATGATTAAAAAAGAATTGGATTTTTTTTTTTTGATGTAGTATACTACAAATGTGCAAAATCTCATTGTGAAAATGATAAAATCTTGATGGGAGTATAGTTTTCAAATGTGCAGTATGTATTATACTCGCATCCACATTTTTATCATTTCGTGTAACCTAAAATATAAAGTAGTTTGTATTGCGATTTTGCACCTTTGCAGTATATAAATATTGTCTACACCTACGATTGTTTTTTAGAATTCTTGGAAACTTTACAATAATATGATTTTTTCCATTTTTTAAAATAAAGGGTTTCGTCCATTTTACGTGATCTACCTACCTCCTCTTAGCCCTGGACTGTTCAACAGTCAGTGCTCTGACGAACCTCTAGAAAGCACAAAATTACCTTCAGCCTTTAAGCTGGTTGATGAGCTGTGTTAGAATAGACTTACTGCTTAGTCAACCGGAGATTATTACACGCCAATGTGCTATGCTCTCCTTTAGTCCCACATCGCCTAGCGATGCAGCAAGGCAGGCGGAGGCCCATATATATCAGTCCCAGCACCCAAGTCACTCATCACCAAGAGGGAGCGGTGTGATGTGTCATGCTTAATCTGATGATTAACAAAGCTACGGCACGGAGGCACTGCAAGCATCCGAGATAAGCTAACCAAGCTTTCTCAAGTTTGCAGTCTTCCATGTCGTAGTTTGGTATTTTCATCTTTTTTCTTTTCCGCTGAAAACGGTAATCTGGGTTTAGCCACCCACCAATTTGTAAGCATAGAAATGTTTATTTCTAGGGAGTAGGCCCAACATTGGATCTGGGGATTGTGCTGGTGCGATGTCATTGGTATTGGTAGTACGTACTTCTGGAGGGGCGTCCCCTCTCTGAAATAATTATGCCTAGCATTTTGCTCCTTGTATGTACTTGCGAATTCCTATCTCCACTCAGCAGGTAAATCAAGCAGTTGTTTCATCCAGTTTACGATATATGGTGCTCTGATGTACCGCATAATTACCCGCCTCCTCTAAGCTGGTTTCTGAGCTGTGTTAGAGAAGACTTTACTTTATGGTATGTTATGAAAAAAAGTCCATGATAAAGAAAAACAAGTTGGTTAGCCGGACGGCAGGAGTAGGCAAAAATGGTTATCATCTAAACCTACTGCCTACAGCCTAATCATCTTGACATGACGCGCTAATGTGTTACTCCCTCTGTTTTAAAATATAAAATGTTTTAGCGTTGTGAAGCTAATGTATCTAGACTTATTTTAGTACGTAGGTTCGGAGAGGTTTAGAGTAAACCTACACATTAAAAATGGTCTAGATTCATTAGGCTCATAAGGCTAAAACATCTTTGTATTTTAAAACGGAAGAAGTATCAATTAGTCCAACATCGCCCAGCCACAGAGCAAGAGAGGCGGAAGCGCAGTATACAAGTCCCAGGTCACCGAGCACCCACTAGAAGTGCTGTGTTGTGTGCCAGTGTGGGGTCTAATCTGATGATTAACAAATCTACGCCACGGAGGCACTGCAAACACTCCCAGGCAAGCTAACAAAGCTGTCACAAGTTTGCAGTCCTCGATGTCGTAGTTTTGTTTTTTCATCTATTTTTGCGGTACATGATGAAAATGACAGTATGGGGCTCAGCACCCATTAATGTTGAAAGCAACAATTTTTTTCTTCAGATTGTAGGTTCTAAGAAATGTCTTTGACTTCCTTTCCTTCTAGTTGAACCTTTCGTGAAAACTAAACAACATGACGGCCGTTTGCTCCTTCTTGCCATGTGTAACAACACAAAGAGGTGAACCGGTACCGGACCAAGAGAGAGGCTCTTCCAAGAGGCAGCGGCGGCAAAGCGTATAGAGGGGTCCTTTCCTCCGCCGACGATACTATCGGTCCGTCCGGTCTTCGACGGTCTTAGGGCCTTAGAAGCGTGGCGGACCACGGTCGCTCGTCGGCGGGAGGTCTCAGTGTTTTATTTAGACTATTTTTAGTGTCTTTTTTTTAGGATGTCGAGGTGGCGGCTACGTTCTAAAGTCAGAATAAGGTACTCCTCGTCCTATCCTTGCTCCAGTGGTGCGTCTAGCATCGACGAAGGACGTGTGGACTCGTGTGTCCGACGGATCTCTTGGGATCTGGTCGTTTTTCGTTGGCGTGTTTTGAGGTCAGTCTTTTCCGATCTACGTTGGTCATTTTCGGCGATGGTTGCTGCTCTGGTGCGCTGGTCCTTTAGGACCTTAGCACGATGACTTTCCGTCTGTCTATTATAACAAGCTCTAATACGACAAGCTTTGTCCAGCTCCAGTGATGGAGGGGCAAGGACGATGGCGCGCCTTCGGCTCGTGCCAGTGTTTGTAGTCGTCGCTAGGTGATCCATTGACTTATTTGTAATTTTTTTTACTTTTAGGACTCTTGTACCGTTGTTGATGATTTTTAATAGATCGGTGGAATTTTGCAAAAAAAAAATACACAAAGAACATGGCGAGAAAAAAAGGCATCTATCATGGAAGCAACAAAGGCGACCAACCGAGAGCGAGGTTAACTTGGTTTGAGTTACAGTCGAGGTGTGAAATCGGACACCAATGTTCGGGTGGCTCAACATGATTTTATTTACTTCTAGTGTTTCAAACTTTTTTTATTTGGAATTTTCGCGGGGGGGGGGGGGGGGGGGGGGAGGGGGGAGGGAGGGGGGTTGGGGGGTGGTTTGCCCACCCGAATATATTAGTCATGTGATAAAGGCATCAACTGAACTATGGAGCTCAAGAAGGAACCGGCCACGCTAGAGCGCGACACTCGGGACATTTTCAAAAGCAAGGGGGAGGGACTTGGGCATGCCAACAACACATGAGCATTAAAGTCTGGCTATTTTGGCATCAATTCTACGAGTGATGAGGAGGTGGAGGTCGTGTATGTGGGTGTCGCGATGGATCATAACACACACCCGTCTCTAGAAGCGGGCGATGACGGGCCAGTGGAAGGCCATGTGACTCGCTGTTTCAGCGTGGCATTGAAGAATGGGCATCCAATGCCCTCCTCATCGACAATGTTTCTGCGGAGTAGGAGATCGCGCGTATACACTACACGAGCAACCAAGTGAAGATTTTGACTTTGGATGGTGCACGTAAATTCTAGTACTCCTAGATGAAATCATCGTGCAATATGCCTTGACGCTAAAGTGGCATAGCTTGTAGAGATTGGTGGAGCGCAGCGTGTTCTTGGGGCTAGAGCAGCAAACCAGGAGGTGACCATCTATCATATCATGTAGTGTGACAGCCTCAAGGGCAACACATATGAAAGGAACATGATACCGCCTAGAGGGGGAGGATGAATAGGCGTTTTAAAACTATCATGGTTTTTGGCTCTAATAAATACGAAGTAAAACTAGTGTTTAATTTATCAACACATAATCTAAATATGTTTCAAATATGTGCACCAACAACTTACGCTAAACAAGACAAGCAATTATGTGATAACAACATATATAACTTCAATAACGAATGCTATCACAAACTGAAGTGCATAAGTAAAGATCGTGTGTATAAAAACAACCGAGACACGCTGAGATGATGATTATTCCTGAAGCTCACTTCCATGAAAGCTAATCTTGGTTGGAGAGGTGCCACGTTGTAATGCTCCTCAAATATCACAAAAGGCTCACCTTAAGGAGTGGTAGCACAATGCTCACAAAACGCTACAAAAGGCCTCACCTCAAAATGCGGAAGCATGCCACTTACTAACGCTAGAAAGGTGAGCCGGATACATTTTCAACAGCAAGGGGAGGGACGGGGGCATGCAAACAACACATGAGCATTAAATTTGGGGCTTCTTCGACATCTATTCTAGGGGTGACAAGAAGGTGGAGATCACGGACATGGGCGTCGGGATGGATCACAAAACACACCCATCTCCAGAAGCGGGAGACCAAAGGGAAGTGGAAGGCCATGTGACTCGCTGTTTCAGCGTGGTATTGAAGAACGTGCATCCAAATCTCTCCTCATCGACAATGTTTCTGCGGAGGCGGAGATTGCACGTATACATGCGGGACTACACGAGCAACCAAGTGAAGAATTTGAATTTGGTTGGTGCACGTAAATTCTAGTACTCCTAGATGAAATCATCGTGCAATATGTCTTGCTGCTAAAATGGCATAGCTTGTAGAGATTAGCAGTGTGCAAAGTGTTCTTGGGGCCAGAGTAGCAAACCAGGAGGTGACCATCCATCGTATCATGTAGCATGACAGTCTCAAGGGCAACACATATGAAAGGAACAGGAATACAGGATATCGCCCAGAGGGGGAGGATGAATAGAAATTTTAAAACTATCATGGTTTTTGGCTCTAATAAATATGGAGTAAAACTAGCATTTAATTTATCAACACATAACCTAAATATGCTTCAAATATATGCACCAACAACTTATGCTAAACAAGACAAGCAATTATGTGATAGCAACATATATAACTTCAAGCACGAATGCTATCACAAACTAAAGTGTTGGGTTCGCAACATACAAAACAAAAATCCTACGATATGAATAACTAAGCACGAAGATCTATCTACCTAGATACAATCAACGGGTGGAGATACATCCATAGAGACCTTACCCTCGAAGACCGAAAAACTTTGTTAATGAAATCTGATTTTGTGGATGATATAGTCGTTCACTTGCCGATCTCAAGATCGTGATGAAGTCCAGCACTGCAAAGCAGCAGTGCATTCGTGATCGCACACACGTCCGGTACCCCGACCACCTCCAAGTCCTCACTCCTGCAAAGTAGCGGAAGCAGCAAAACCTTCTAAAAAAAGCCACCGGGAACATGTACTTCTCTAATCCGAAGCCATGTGAATATTCTAGAGAGGAAGAGAGATCCTTCACGAGGAAGTGTGAGAGTGGAGGAGGAGGGGAGCTCCTTTTATAGGTGTAGGGGCACCCCCAAGTCTTCATGCGCATGGGCATGGTGGTTCCTGCACCTCACCCTCCATAATGGTGAGTGGAGCTTCCACTAAGCCCATCCCTATTAAAACCAACTCCACTCACTTTGCATTAATTTCCCACCAAATTTAATGCAGGCTCTTATTAAATAAAAACTATTTTTATTTATTTTATTCAGAATTTTGCTAATTACTTTAATTAACAAACATTCACATAAAAACTCTTGCAATATTTCGATATCACACGCGGAACCAATTTCAGCATTTTTACCTGAAACAATTTTGGTGTCCATCAAATAATTCAAGCGCTTTCATAATATTTCTATGGTATCATATTTGCTCCAAATGGTGTCGGTATACCTTAAGTCTATCACCCTATGGTTCGCGAATAATGCATACATGATCGAGACCCCTCTGTGATCAATAATCAGCAGTGGGACCTGGAGATCCGTACCGACTCCCACACATTCAATGATGACTCTAGTGATCATGTGAACCTTTAACGGCATAACTAAATCCCTTTGTCTCGCGATATATTACATGTCCAAGATTCAATCATCGGTATCTCCATACCTAGTTTGATCTCGTTACTGACAAGTACTTTTTTCTCGTTCCCATGATATAACATTCTAGTGATCTTATCACTTGATTGCAAGCTATTTAAATGTGATATCACCGGGAGGCCCTAGATTATGTCTCTCCGTTATCGGGATGGACAAATCCCACTCTTGATCCATGAACCTCTACATAAAACTTTCTGAGTATCTAAATCCACCTTTATTGTCACCCTATTACGGTGTGACGTTTGATATTATCAAGTTACTCTTCCGGTGTTAGTGATTGACATGATCTCATGGTCTAAGGACTAAAGTTACTTTGCATGATGTTATAGTAATTTAAACATAATGACTTTGATCGTATTACTATACTTCAGATGAATGTTCATCACATCATTCCACCAATGTTGTTAGTGATTGATATGATCTCATGGTCTAAGGACTAAAGTTACTTTGCATGATGTTATAGTAATTTAAACATAATGACTTTGATCGTATTACTATACTTGACAACCTCAAGGGCAACACATATGAAAGTAACACGATATCGCCTAGAGGGGGAGGATGAATAGGCGTTTTAAAACTATCATGGTTTTTGGCTCTAATAAATGTGGAGTAAAACTAGCATTTAATTTATCAACACAAAACCTAAATATGCTTCAAATATGTGCACCAACAACTGATGCTAAACAAGGGAAGCAATTATGTGATAGCAACATATATAACTTTAAGCATGAATGCTATCACGAACTAAAATGCATAAGTAAATATCTCGTGTATAAAAACAACTGAGGCATGCAAAGACGATGATTAATCATGAAGTCCACTTCCAAGAAAGCTAATCTCCGTTGGAGAGGTGCCTCGATGTAATGCTCCCCAAATACCACAAAAGGCTCATCTTGAGGAGTGGTAGAACAGTGCTCACAAAACGCCAAAAAAGGCTTCAACTCAAGATGCGAAGGCACGCCACTCACTGATGCTAGAAAGGGTCACATTATTGTCCCTTGTACACACCACCAAGACGAGCACCCGATTCACTAAGTGGTAGACGTTTAAGGGCCGGCCGAACCTTTACACAAGCTTGAGGTAATCTCTACCCTCAGTTGGAGGCTCCCGAGAAACACCTATTAGGTTCACAATATCGAAAACAGAAAATTTCCTACGATATGAATAACTAAGCACCAAGATCTATCTACCTAGATACAATCAACTGGTGGATACACATCCATAGAGAACTTACCCTCGAAGATCGACAAAGCGTTACGAAATTTAATCTCGTGGATGATATAGTCATTCACTTGCCGATCTCAACATCGTGATGAAGTCCAGCACCGCAAAGCAGCAGTGCATATGTGATCGCACATACGTCCGGTACCTCGACAACCTCCGAGTCCTCGCTCTAGCAAAGAAACGGAAGCAGCAAATCCTTCAAGAGAAACCACTGAGAACATGTATTCTACTAGTCCGAAGCCATGGGGAATAATCTAGAGGGGAAGAAAGATCCTTCACGAGGAGGTGTGAGAATGGAGGATGAGATGATGGCCTTTTATAGGGCGGAGGGGGCAGCCCCTCCCATGGCCGGCAGCCAAACGTGGTTCCCCCACCTCTCCCTCATTCATGTGGGTGGAGGCTCCACTCACATAAACACAAGTCCACTCAAAATTCCACTCACATGCCAAAATTAATGCATCTCTCATTCAATAAAACTATTTTATTTATTTTATTCAGAATTTTGTTAATTACTTTAACTAACTAACATTTCCATAAACCCCATTGCAATAATTTGATATTACATCTCAATCCATTTTCGACAATTTTACCCAAAACAATTCCAGTGTCCATCGAAATAATTCCAGCACTTTCAAATTCTTTCTCAAGCATTATATTTGCTCCAATTGGTGTCGGTATCCCTTAAGTGTGTCACCCTACGGTTCACGAATAATGCAGACATGATCGAGACCCCTCTCCAATTAATAATCAACAGCAGGACCTAGAGATCCGTACTGACTCCCACACATTCAACGATGACTCTAGTGATTGGGAGAACCTTTGACGTTGTAACTAAATCCATTTTATCGCGATATATTATATGTCCGAGATTTGATCATCAGTATATCGATATCTAGTTTGATCTCGTTACTGGCAAATACTCTTTTCTCGTTCCCGTGATATAACATTCTTAGTGATCTTATCACTTTCTTGCAAGTTGTGTCAATGTGATATCACCGAGAGGGCCCTGAGTATATCTCTCCATCATCGGGATGGACAAATCCCACTCTTGATCCATGAACCTCTACATAACACTTTTGGAGTATTTGAACCTACATTTATTATCACCTTATTATGGTGTGATGTTTGATGTTATCAAGTTACTCTTCCGGTGTTAATGATTGACATGATCTCATGGTCTAAGAACTAAAGTTACTTCGCATGATGCTATAGTAATGTAAACATAATGACTTTGATCGTATTACTATACTTTGGATGAATGTTCATCACATCATTCCACCAATGTTGTGACCTCTTTATTGTAGCATCCCATCTATCTAACATATGTAATGCTACATGGTTTAGTAATATAATGGCTACTTCCTACATACAATTGTTGCATCATAATTATATCATGCTCATGTCATCATGCCACCTTGCATTTGAGCATCATATAAATCCCCTTTTCATTTGGTTCTTATCTCATATGCATTATTAATTGTATTTGCCTCTTGATATATTGTATTTGGTTCTTGATAAATGCTTGATGCCCAAGTTGAGTTGGGGGCATATCTTTTGTCTAACTCCACCATCTTTCTTGTCACCACCCCATCATTCCACCATTACACCATATGTGAGCATTGCATTTTATTTGGTTTTACCTCTAGCTCATGTGGGTTGGGATGGATCCATTTCTATTTCTACAGGCTCTCACACTAGCATCTTGTTTTTTTCACATTATTGATATGTGGAGCCACCTCGACATGCTTTGTGAGTAATACCTCTTATTCTAGCTTCCATATGGATTGTTTTGGAATATATGTTCATGTTGGGATATTTTTGGGCTTACTAAATACCTAGTGGCACATACACACTAGCATGTCCCATTTTTATTCAAATATGAGCATCTCCATCTACTCCACATGGAACATTCCTTTATTCTTTTAGCTTGGCCTTACTCCATCATTTTTGGAATGCACATGTATAAATGCCATGATTATTTATTTTGTTATCACAAGATTAAAACAGGGTATTTAATGCTTTGCATGGGCCATGCAACAATCACCACCTTTTGATCTCCCTTGGTTTTGCTTGGAATTTTTGAGTGGATCCTTCTTGTGAGCTCTCCTTTTCTCTCTCAATTCTTTTCACCTTGATCTTGTTTCCCTTACCATCCCCCATCCATGCATGCCATGTGTTGATCATATCAAACCCTTCCCAAAAACCCTACACCACCTTTTCTCCTCACCACCCTTGCTACCTCATGCTTGTCCGTAGGGGTTAAACCCTAATCCCCTACCCCTTAGACCCTAAGCCTACCCTGAGTCCTTACCCTCTCTCTCTAATCCTCTCTCCAAACCCTAATATCTAACTAAACCCTAATCCCATGCAAGACCCCCATGCCGAGGCTGGCCTCTCTCCCTCTCCCTGCCAGCAGGCCCCACCAGCCCCTCTCTCTCCAACCCTAGGCCGAAGCTTCCCCCCTAACCTAGCTATCTACTCCCTCCCTCCTACCCTAGCTCTCTCTCTACCTTCCTCTATCCCTGCCAAGCCAACCCCACTAGCCGAGCCTAGCTCCCTGCTGGCCCTCTCCCCTCTGCTGGGCCACCTGCAGCTCCACCCCGAGCCCTGCCGAGCCGACCTGCACGTGAGGGTGTAGAGGAAAGGTGGCCGAGGCCACTTTTTCCCTTCACCACATCCCCACGGCATCCTCCTCTCTCCCTCGCCTTTATCTTTTTCCCCACGCCTCCTCTGCAACCCCAGATCCCTAGGGCCTCGCCCCTTCTTCCTTCCTTCTTCCCCTGCCGCCGTTCTTCTCGATCGCCGGCCACCCCCTCGGCATCGACCTCCTCCACAAGTTCCAGCAGGCGGGCGTGGCATTGTTGGTGTCGAGGAAGACCGCAGGCACCCCTGGACCACCCCCTGTTCACGGCGGCGAGGAGAAGACGCCCCGTACCTGCTGTACACCGATGCGCCCCGAGGAAACCCTAACTCCGGTCCGCCAGCGCCATCGTTGATCCCCTGCATCTTGGTCCGTTCCACTGCCACCGACCCACTCCCGGTGAGCCCACGCTCCTCCCTGACAACCTCCGGCTCATAGTCGCCTCCTGGCCACCTAGATCCCGCCGTCGAACGCTCTCTGTGCGCTGGTGTGCGTGTGCTTCTGCACGTCTTCGCGCCGCGCCACACCCCACCTAGCTGCCTATCCCCCTCCTTACAACAACGCCAAGACACCACAGCGGTAACCGCCGCCGCGCGCGCGCGAGGTCGCGGGTTCGATCCCTGCACCGCGCCTCGCCCTGTCGAGCACAGACCTGTCGACAGAGAGTTCAGAGAAGAAGTACAGTAGCAGTGGCTACTTTGCACTTCCCCCCCCCCCAAATCTTTTTCTGCTCAACCCGCGGTACTCGCGACCCCACCTGTCAGCGTCCCTGTTCGTTTTATAGAACCCCCCTGGCTTTCCAGGCCCCCAACCCACACTCCCCTTGCTGCGCCACGTGGTCAACCCACCGTTGCCACTGTCACGTGGGCCCCTCTTCCCCGTCGGGCCCGCACGTCAGCCTCCTGGGCTAGCCTCTGTGCTGGTGCTAAAATCCTTTTTGCCACGCCGTGTCACCTAGTTAGGCCGGACCCACTCGTCAACGACTGGGGCTGGGTCTGACCGAGTAGAAAAAGGTTTCTGCTTATCTGTTTTGTTTTAATCTTTTAAGAAAATGTTTATATTCAAAATTCAAATATGTTTTTAAATAACTTTTAAATTGTAATTCCAAATAATACAAATGATATATGTTTTGGAATCAGAAAAATGTGAGGAATTCAAAAATGCTATTCAAAATATTATTTGAACACTTTTAATTTTCGAGATGATTAAAATTACAAGAAATTGCCCTTTTTCTAATTAATTAATAACTTTCAACTATAACTCCAAATTTGACAAATAATATGTCTAAATCGATCAGCGCGACGAGCCTGTTCTATCTATGCATTCCATGTTTTGAATTGCAGCATGCATCATATAAATATTAAGTGGACATCAAGTGTTATGAGAGCAAAACATGACTAAAACTTAATAAAATGCTTTAATCTTGTACCCCACACCTCACCCATGCCATGCTACACTATTGCCATGCAAATTGTGCATCATTCATCATGGCATGCTTGTTTGCTTGTCGCATGTAATTCATATGCTTGTGCACTTTATTTATATGGGCCCTTGTTTGTTTGGTTCTTTTTCGAACAGACGCCGAGCAGGGGATATATCAGGAGTCCCAGGAGCACTACCCAGATCCTTCTCTCGCTTCAACTAAGCTGCCAGGCAAGCACTACCACATGCTTGCATACATATAGTACCTATTGCCTCTACCTTATTCTTGCATCATTGAGTCACGATTGCATTAAATTGAATCCCAAGCACTGCATAGCCTTTACTTTTAAACCCCACCGAAGCTTGTTCCTCCATCCCATGAGCCATTACTACAAGAGTTGTTTGAGCCATGCGGGTCGTAGAACAGCATGAGTAGGGTATGTGAGTGTCTGATGGATAACGAGGTACCTAAACAACTTAACCTGAGTAGTAATGGGATAACTAATGAAAGTGGCACCGGTGAGCAATATCTGCTATTTGGTTCTTCATGCTCACTTGTGTCCCGTAGGACCCCGAGTACTTGATTCCTGTTCCTTGACTATTCGCACTATCCACATCCGGGAGGACTTATGGACCCCCCTGAGCCAGAGATTGATTCATTCTTATTTCTTGGGGCCACAAAGTAGTTTGGGACTTTATTACTATCCTGTACTTATGCCATGCTTTACTGCTTTATTTAAGATTTTGCGAGGAGCACCTGTACTGTTTTGGATGCGGAGTGTTTTCGTGGTATCGACAAGCCCAGTCACACTTTCGGGTTCCCAGTCGTTTACAACCATTGATGCAAACCTTGGGTCCGTCTCGGAGCCGGCCAACTTCGTTCCGGGTAGCTTAATGGGGTGCCCCCTGAAACATTTCTGAATCCTGGGATCGCTTTGTCGTGAATGTCTCGTTGGGTTTTGATTTGGTTTTTCCAAGGTTGATCGAGTGTGTGTTGCTATTTGTGCACCCCTGCAGGGTAAATCTTTCTGAAAGACGTGTCCGCGGTTATGGATGACTTGGAGCACAGTTTCTCGATCATAGACAAGTATAACTAAAGTACCACATTTAATTTGACTAAGTACCTGACTAGTAAATAGTGCAACACTCATGGAAGGGTTAATAAAACTGCCAACGGTTGGGGTTGTTCGTCCGCTTTCTCGTTGGTAAGCGAGAAGGAGGATGGATCTGTTAATTATACTGTTATAACTGTTGTTCTTAATTAACGGACATCCGTCTATCTTTGGTTAGGCGGATGGTTAGCGAGTATCTATAGACTTGTTAGTTATTATCTTTTGCTGCAATTGCGTCACCCTAGGTTATGTCCCCTTTAGAGGCATAAAGACTTGCTGAGTACCCCTAGGGTCTCACACGATAAATTGTTTGATTCAGATGAACATGTGTACTCGCAAGATGGATACTGGGTGGAGGAGACGGATGATATTGGCAACGATCACTCGGTGTAGAGATTCCGGGAACGGGGATCCGTGAGATCTGTGGGCGGGATGTGTTTATTTATGTGGCATCTTATGCCAATTTGCTTCTTATCCGTACTCGGATCTTGTTTTCCGCTTCCGCCTGATACTCTGATGTTTGATGTATGAGGAGATATCCTAAACTATTATATCTATCTAGGATATTTGGATCTTGCTATATGGCGTTGCAATATTTCTATTTCTTTTAGATGGAATGGCTCTGAGGTCTGTTGTATGTGGCTTGCATACATACTCACTTGTGTATGTAGTTGATCCCTTCGCCTGCCGATTACGCCGCTCGTTCTTGTCCCGATGTTCTGAAAGTGGTTAGGACGGCCGAAAGGTCTACCTGTGAGTGGCCCCTGGGCCCCACCGTACTATTTTAACCACTTTCGCTCATCCAGGAATGTAACTAAGAGCGTAATTCACCGAGGTAGTTACAATTGGTATCAGAGTCATCCCGCCCTTCAGGGTCTCAGCCAAATGGTTGTTGTCAGTCTAGCAAATATTTTTGGTAGTTATGTATACTAGGGAAAAACAAAACGTGAGAGTAGGACTGCTTCCATTTTTCTTCTTACCCACCCACCCACCCTTTTTTCTGGTAAGGAAGTGTAATGTTTTCAATCCTCTTCTAAAATTCAAACTAGGATTCACGTGTTCTGGGTTCCGTAGTACCATAGGTTGTGTGTGTGTGTCTGAGTGTGTGAATTCCTTGTCTATCTGTTGCATCCAAATGTTATCTCTATCTGCCTTTTGGTTATCAACTGTTGGTACATTCCATACCGACAGGCCTTTGTAAACCGACGCGATCTATCTGATTCGTTGTATACCGGTGCGATCTGTCTTACTCTTTGTTATCTGACGTTATCTTGTTTGGGGTGTTCGTTTTTGTAGTTACTAATCTTTAGGTTCCTCTTAAGAAGAAGGTGTTGGGATATGTGTTTTACTTATTCATGTGTGGAGTAATGATTCGAGTGCGGGATGGAGTCGCGACCATACCACTACTTTTATCATTCGCTTTTGTATATTGAATTGGTAGAGTTACTAATCTTGATTCGTTAAGTGGTTTGCGCATATAGTGGTATTTTAATGCCAAAATTTGCGGAATTTTTTTCTTTGTTAACTTGTGTACCACACTCCTTGTTCAGTCGTGTGCGGTATACTTAATATCTTCTTGGTGCTTTGAACTTTGTTGATATTTTAATATCATCTTAGTAATGTGTATCCTTTAATCTTGGTTAATTCCATTTTGGTACTATTTTGGATTATTATTATTCTCCATTATGGTACTGACTTGTGTTTTATATCAATCACAGGATGGCACCACCACGCCGTTCTGAGGAGGACATACCACCTGAACTGGGGGCTACGTTGGCAAGTATTGCTAATGCCTTGGGTATAATACAGCAGAACCAACAATGTTTTGAAGAAAGTGTCAGGAGGAATGAGTTTGTTCCGCTACCTCCACCTCCCAAGCGAGGAGACATCAAAAGCTTCCTGAAGTTCAACCCTCGCCACTTTGAGGTGTCTGATCAACCACTTGATGCGGATGATTGGTTGCATGAGATGTCAAGGTTACTGGTGACTGCTGATGTTCCTGAGCAAGAATGGGTAAAATGTGCCACTCACCTTCTGAAGGGAGATGCAGCTCTGTGGTGGGAGAATTACCTGAAGGCAGACCACTCTGGTTTTCATCCTACTTGGGAGCAATTCACTGCGGCTTTCAAAGAGCAATATCTGTCAGAAATTGTCATGGAGAGGATGAAGTGTTTCTCAACCTCAAGCAGGGCAATGACAATGTCAATACCTATATCAGAAACTTCATGAATCTTTCTCGGTATGGTGGCGATGAGATCTCTGATGACAAGAAGAAGCAAAAGAGGTTTAGACAAGGGCTCAATGCATCAATTAAATATGCAATCACACATGCAAGGCCGGGGTCTTTTCTGGAACTCCAACATACAGCTCTGCAGGAAGAAGCAAGTAGGCAAGTGTTCGAGGAGTCCAAGAAACACAACCGCGATGCAACAAGCTCTTTAGCTATGTCAGCTCCTTCTAAGCGTCGTGTCTGGGTTCCTAACACCCCACTGTCGCTCCCGGCTCCACCAAGACCTTCAAGTTACGCGGCAAGGTCACCAAACTCCTTCACTGCTGCTCCCAGGGGCTACAACCACAACTACCCTGGAGCGCCTGGTGGAGTCCCTGGCTATGTTGCTCCACGTCCACCTGGTGCTTGTTACACTTGTGGGAACACTGGACATCAACACTGGAATTGTCCATTGAACAACAAAGCTCTTCCTCCACCACCTCCAAGACCTGCGGCAAGCTCTTCTATGGTTTGTGCACCTCCACCTCGGGCTCTCAACATCAACACCAAGCCCGGGTCTACTGTTGCTCGTGCCAACTGTGTCAACGCCGCTCAAGCTGAGCATGCACCTGGAGTTGTGATGGGTATGCTTTCTGTTAACTCAGTCCCTGCACAAGTTTTGTTTGATTCTGGTGCATCGCATTCTTTTGTTTCTCACAAATTTGCAAATGAGAATGAGTTAGCTATGGATCCTCTCCCTAAGCGGTTAATGGTCCTTTCTCCTGGAGCAACAATGGCAGCTTCTAAAATCAGCCATGGCAATCAAACTGAGATTGGTGGTTCTTCGTTCCTGGCTTCCTTAATTATTCTGGGCAACTCTGACATTGATCTTATCTTGGGCATGGATTGGTTAACAGCAAATGCAGCTGTGATTGATTATGCTGAACGCTCGGTTTCTCTGAAAATTCCTGAAGGCCATATAGTCTATTCTCCAAGTCTGACTCCTGCTATTCAGCTTTTCTCTTTGGCGGCTCTGAATGATGATGCTATGGAAGCTATTCAGAATGTTCCGGTGGTCTGTGAGTTCCCAGATGTCTTTCCTGAAGAGTTACCGGGTATGCCTCCTGACCGAGAGGTCGAGTTTGTAATTGAGCTTGAACCTGGTACCGCTCCTATCTCCAAGCGGCCTTATAAAATGGGTCCTGCTGAGTTGGCTGAACTCAAATGTCAGCTTGATGAACAAGAGAAGTTGGGTTTCATTCAGCACAGTACTTCTTCTTGGGGTAACCCAACCATCTTTGTGAAGAAGCGAGACAAGACTGATAGACTTTGTGTTGACTATCGGGCTCTCAATGCTAAAACCATCAAGAATAAATATCCCCTTCCGCGGATTAATGATCTCTTCGATCAGCTAGCTGAAGCTTTGGTATTCTCTAAGCTTGACTTGAGAAGTGGATATCATCAAATCAAGATTCGCAAGTAAGATGTTCCTAAAACAGCTTTCACCACCCACTATGGCCTGTATGAGTACACGGTCATGTCTTTCGGTCTCACCAACGCACCTGCCACCTTCTTGAGGCTTATGAACTCGGTTTTCATGGAGTATCTTGATAAGTTCGTTGTGGTATATCTGGATGACATCCTAGTCTATTCTAAGTCAAAGGAAGAACATGAAGAACACCTTCGTTGTGTCCTAAACAAGCTTCGTGAGAACCTCCTGTATGCAAAGTTCTCCAAATGTGAGTTCTGGCTGCCTCAAGTCACCTATCTTGGTCACGTCATCTCTGCCAAGGGCATTGCCGTTAACCCAGAAACTATAAAGACAATTGTTGACTGGCTTCCTCCGGTAATGTCAAAGAAGTCCGGAGTTTCCTTGGTTTGGCTAGTTATTGCCGTCGCTTCGTTTAGAACTTCTCGAAGATTGCGAAGCCTCTTACTGATCTCCTCAAGAAAGGCAAGAAATACCTTTGGACTCCTGCATGTCAAGCAAGCTTTGAAACACTCAAAGAGAAGCTCACTTCCACACCAGTCTTGATTCCTCCAGATACATCAAAGCCTTTCCAGATATTCTGTGACGCCTCTTTGCAAGGATTGGGTGCGGTCCTTATGCAAGAACAACAAGTTGTTGCTTATGCCTCTCGACAGTTGAAGACGCATGAGATCAACTATCCTACACATGACCTCGAACTCGCAGCAGTTGTCTTTGCGTTGAAAGTATGGAGGCACTACTTGCTTGGCAACCGTTGTGAAATCTTTTTTGATCACAAGAGTCTGAAGTATATCTTCACATAGCCTGATCTCAACCTTCGTCAGAGGAGGTGGATTGAAGCAATCAATGATTTCGATTTGACCATCAACTACACTCCGGGCAAAGCTAATGTCATGGCCGATGCTCTCAGCCGCAAAGCTTATGTCAGCAACCTCATGGTGGAAGAACAACAGCCTCTCTTGTGCGAGGAATTATCCGTCAGCTCAACCTTGAAATTGTGGATCAAGGGTATCTTCTGAACCTTTTGGCAACCCCTCTCTTGGAAGAAAAAGTTTGCTCCATTCAACTTGGTGATCCGTACACTAAAAAGATCATCTCCAACATTCAGCTTCCGAAGTATGAGTCCTTCCACGTCGATGACCAAGGCACTCTTTTCTTTGAACACCGTATGTTTGTTCCGAACTACCCGGGTTTGAGAGAGCAAGTTCTCAAAGAGGCACATGATTCTGTTCTTTCTATCCACCCTGGAAGCACTAAGATGTACATGGACTTGAAAACACAATATTGGTGGCCTGGGTTGAAACGATATTGTGCCAAGTATGTCTCGGAGTGTGATGTCTGCCGCAGAGTTAAAGCTATCCATCAGAAACCTTCCGGTCTTCTACAGCCATTGAAACCTCCGGAATGGAAATGGGAGAAAGTAGAGATGGACTTCATCACTGGTTTTCCTAGGTCACAGAAGGGCAACAATGCAATCTTTGTTGTCATCGACAGGCTTTCTAAAGTGGCTCACTTCTTTCCAGTCAAGGAAACAATTTCTGCAATTCAGTTGGCTGAGCTCTATATCAACAGAATTGTCTCTCTGTATGGGGTTCCTCTTGAGATCAGTTCAGACCGTGGAAGCATCTTCACTTCCAAGTTCTGGGGAAGTTTCCAAAATGCTTTGGGAACAAAATTGAACTTCAGCACAGCTTACCACCCTCAGTCGCAAGGACAAGTTGAAAGGATCAATCAGATTCTGGAAGATATGCTCCGTGCTTGCGTCATCTCTTTCGGCATGAAGTGGGAAGAATGTCTTCCTTATGCTGAATTCTCTTACAACAACAGCTTCCAGAAAAGTCTAAAGATGGCACCATTTGAGGCTCTCTATGGTTGCAAATGCAGAACTCCGATTGGTTGGTCGGGCACAGGTGAAAGAACATTGTTTGGCCCCGACATTGTAACTCAAGCGGAGGAGAAGGTTCACATCATTTTTGAAAATCTGAAGGTTGCTCAAAGTCGCCAGAAGAACAATTATGACAGAAAGCACACGGACATGGAGTATGTCCCTGGTGATCTCGTTTACCTTCATGTCACTCCCATGAGAGGCACGCACCGGTTTGGTATCAAAGGGAAGCTGGCTCCTAGATACATCGGTCCTTTCAAAATTCGTGGAAGAAGAGGAGAAGTTGCTTATGCTCTTGAGCTTCCTGAAAAACTCAAGGTCCATGATGTTTTCCACATCTCTCAACTCAAGAAGTGCTTCAAGGACCCCGGCAGGACCGTGGACCATGAGCTTATCAATCTTCAAGAAGACTTGTCTTATCAAGAACATCCCACAAAAATCCTTGAAGTCGCAGAAAGAAGGACTCGCAACAAGTCCATCAAGTTCTGCAAGGTGCACTGGTCGCACCATTCCGTTGATGAAGCCACTTGGGAACGTGAAGATGAGCTCCGTGCCAAGTATCCTACTCTCTTCGTGTCTTCTTCTTCTTCCTAGAATCTCGGGGCGAGATTCCTGTTTAGTGGGGGAGAGTTGTAGCATCCCATCTGTCTTACATATGTAATGCTACATGGTTTAGCAATATAATGGCTACTTCCTACATATAATTGTTGCATCATAATTATATCATGCTCATGTCATCATGCCACCTTGCATTTGAGCATCATATAAATCCCCTTTTCATTTGGTTCTTATCTCATATGCATTATTAATTGTATTTGCCTCTTGATATATTGTATTTGGTTCTTGATAAATGCTTGATGCCCAAGTTGAGTTGGGGGCATATCTTTTGTCTAACTCCACCATCTTTCTTGTCACCACCCCATCATTCCACCATTCCACCATATGTGAGCATTCCATTTTATTTGGTTTTACCTCTAGCTCATGTGGGTTGGGATGGATCCATTTCTATTTCTACAGGCTCTCACACTAGCATCTTGTTGTTTTCACATTATTGATATTGTGGAGCCACCTCGGCATGCTTTGTGAGTAATACCTATTATTCTAGCTTCCATATGGATTGTTTTGGAATATATGTTCATGTTGGGATATTTTTGGGCTTACTAAATACCTAGTGGCACATACACACTAGCATGCCCCACCAGCCCCTCTCTCTCCAACCCTAGGACGAAGCTTCCCCCCCTAACCTAGCTATCTACTCCCTCCCTCCTACCCTAGCTCTCTCTCTCGACCTTCCTCTCTCCCTGCCAAGCCAGCCCCACTAGCCGAGCCTAGCTCCCTGCCGGCCGTCTCCCCTCTGCTGGGCCACCTGCAGCTCCACCCCGAGCCCTGCCGAGCCGACCTGCACGTGAGGGTGTAGAGGAAAGGTGGCCGAGGCCACCTTTTCCCTTCAACACATCCCCACGGCATCCTCCTCTCTCCCTCGCCTTTATCTTTTTCCCCATGCCTCCTCTGCAACCCTAGATCCCCAGGGCCTCGCCCCTACTTCCTTCCTTCTTCCCCTGCCACCGTTCTTCTCGATCGCCGGCCACCCCCTCGGCATCGACCTCCTCCACAAGTTCCAGCAGGCGGGCGTGGCGTTGTTGGTGTCGAGGAAGACCGCAGGCACCCCTGGACCACCTCCTGTTCACGGCGGTGAGGAGAAGATGCCCCGTACCTGCTGTACACCGACGCGCCCCGAGGAAACCCTAACTTCGGTCCGCCAACGCCGTCGCCGATCCCCTGCACCTCGGTCCGTTCCACCGCCACCGGCCCACTCCCGGTGAGCCCACGCTCCTCCCTGACAACATCCGGCTCACCGTCGCCTCCTGGCCACCTAGATCCCGCCGTCGAACGCTCTCTGTGCGCCGGTCTGCGTGTGCTTCTGCACGTCTTCGCGCCGCGCCACACCCCACCTAGCTTCCTATCCCCCTCCTTACAACAACGCCAGGCCACCCCAGCGGTAACCGCCGCCGCACGCGCGCGGTCGCTGGTCCGATCCCTGCACCGCGCCCCGCCCTGTCGAGCACAGACCTGTCGACAGAGAATTCAGAGAAGAAGTACAGTAGCAGTGGCTACTTTGGACTTCCCCCCAAATCTTTTTCTGCTCAACCCGCGGTACTCGCGACCCCACCTGTCAGCGTCCCTGTTTGTTTTACAGAAAACCCCCCGGCTTTCCAGGCCCCCAACCCGCACTCCCCTCGCTGCGCCACGTGGTCAACCCACTGCTGCCACTGTCACGTGGGCCCCTCTTCCCCGTCGGGCCTGCATGTCAGCCTCCTGGGCTAGCCTCTGTGCTGGTGCAAAAATCCTTTTTGCCGTGCCGTGTCACCCAGTCAGGCCGGACCCACTCGTCAGCGACTAGGGCTGGGTCTGACTGAGTAGAAAAAGGTTTTCTGCTTATTTGTTTTGTTTTAATCTTTTAAGAAAATGTTTATATTCAAAATTCAAATCTGTTTTTAAATAACTTTTAAATTGTAATTCCAAATAATACAAATGATATATGTTTTGGAATCAGAAAAATGTGAGGAATTCAAAAATGCTATTCAAAATATTATTTGAACACTTCTAATTTTCGAGATGATTAAAATTACAAGAAATTGCCCCTTTTCTAATTAATTAATAACTTTTAATCTATAACTCCAAATTTGACAAATAATATGTCTAAATCGATCAGCGCGACGAGCCCATTCTCTCTATGCATTCCATGTTCTGAATTGCAGCATGCATCATATAAATATTAAGTGGACAGCAAGTGTTATGAGAGCAAAACATGACTAAAACTTAATAAAATGCTTTAATCTTGTACCCCACACCTCACCCATGCCATGCTACACTATTGCCATGCAAATTGTGCATCATTCATCATGGCATGCTTGTTTGCTTGTCGCATGTAATTCATATGCTTGTGCACTTTATTTATGTGGGCCCTTGTTTGTTTGGTTCTTTTTCGAATAGACGCCGAGTAGGGGATATATCAGGAGTCCCAGGAGCACTACCCAGATCCTTCTCTCGCTTCAACTGAGCTGTCAGGCAAGCACTACCACATGCTTGCATACATATAGTACCTATTGCCTCTACCTTATTCTTGCATCATTGAGTCGCGATTACATTAAATTGAATCCCAAGCACTGCATAGCCTTTACTTTTAAACCCCACCGAAGCTTGTTCCTCCATCCCATGAGCCATTACTACAGGAGTTGTTTGAGCCATGCGGGTCGTAGAACAACATGAGTAGGGTATGTGAGTGTCTGATGGATAACAAGGTACCTAAACAACTTAACCTGAGTAGTAATGGGATAACTAATGAAAGTGGCACCGGTGAGCAATATCTGCTATTTGGTTCTTCATGCTCACTTGTGTCCCGTAGGACCCCGAGTACTTGATTCATGTTCCTTGACTATTCGCACTATCCACATCCAGGAGGCCTTATGGACCCCCCTGAGCCAGAGATTGATTCATTCTTATTTCTTGGGGCCACAAAGTAGTTTGGGGCTTTATTACTATCCTGTACTTATGCCATGCTTTACTGCTTTATTTAAGATTGTGCGAGGAGCACCTGTACTATTTTGGATGCGGAGTGTTTTCGCGGTATCGACAAGCCTAGTCACACTTTTGGGTTCCCAGTCGTTTACAGCCATTGATGCAAACCTTGGGTCCGTCTCAGAGCCGGCCAACTTCGTTGTGGGTAGCTTAATGGGGTGGCCCCCTGAAACATTTCTGAATCCTGGGATCGCTTTGTCATGAATGCCTCGTTGGGTTTTGATTTGGTTTTTCCGAGGTTGATCGAGTGTGTGTTGCTATTTGTGCACCCCTGCAGGGTAAATCTTTCTGAAAGCCGTGTTCGCGGTTATGGACGACTTGGAGCACAGTTTCTCGATCATAGACAAGTATAACTAAAGTACCGCATTTAATTTGACTAAGTACCTGACTAGTAAATAGTGCAACACTCATGGAAGGGTTAATAAAACTGCCAACGATTGGGGGTTGTTCGTCCGCTTTCTCGTTGGTAAGCGAGAAGGAGGATGGATCTGTTAATTATACTGTTATAACTGTTGTTCTTAATTAACAGACATCCGTCTATCTTTGGTTAGGCGGATGGTTAGCGAGTATCTATAGACTTGTTAGTTATTATCTTTTGCTACAATTGCGTCACCCCAGGTTATGTCCCCTTTAGAGGCATAAAGACTTGCTGAGTACCCCTAGGGTCTCACACGATAAATTGTTTGATTCAGATGAACAGGTGTACTCGCAAGATGGATACTGGGTGGAGGAGACGGACGATGTTGGCAACGATCACTCGGTGTAGAGATTCCGGGAACGGGGATCCGTGAGATCTGTGGGCTGGATGTGTTTATTTATGTGGCATCTTATGCCAATTTGCTTCTTATCCGTACTCGGATCTTGTTTTCCGCTTCCGCCTGATACTCTGATGTTTGATGTATGAGGAGATATCCTAAACTATTATATCTATCTAGGATATTTGGATATTGCCGTATGGCGTTGCAATATTTCTATTTCTTTTAGATGGAATGGCTCTGAGGACTGTTGTATGTGGCTTGCATACATACTCACTTGTGTATGTAGTTGATCCCTTCGCCTGCTGATTACGCCGCTCGTTCTTGTCCCGATGTTCTGAAAGTGGTTAGGACGGCCGAAAGGTCTACCTGTGAGTGGCCCCTGGGCCCCACCGTACTATTTTAACCACTTTCTCTCATCCAGGAATGTAACTAAGAGCGTAATTCACCGAGGTAGTTACATTTATTAACAACATCCAATGTCCATGATCAGGAAACCTTGATCATCTTGTTAATCAACGAGCTAGTTTATATGAGAGGCATAATTAGGAACTATATATATTTTCTTATTAAACACACATGTATTAACGTTTCCAATTAACACAATTATAGCATGCAAAATTGACATCTATCGTATACTTGGAATAAGATAATAACAACTTTATTATTGCCTCTCGGGCATATTTGCTTCAGTCTCCCACTTGCACAAACAATAATATAGATTACATAGTGATAAATATAACACCCATTGAGTTCTAGTGTTGATCATGTTTTGCCCTAGGGAGAGTTTTAGTCAACGTATCTACTAGATTCAGATCTGTATGTACTTTACAAATCTTTATATCTCCATCCTTGACATGCTCGCGGATGGAGTGAAAATGACGCTTGATATGCTTGGATTCCTTGTGATACCTCGGTTCCTTGGAATTGTCTATGGCTCCATTGTTGTCGCAATAGATCACCATTGGGTCCAACGCACTAGGAATCACACCTAGTTCAGTTATGAACTCCTTCATCCAAACCGCTTCCTATGCTGCTTTAGAAGCAGCAACATAGTCCGCCATCGTTGTTGATCCCACCACCACGGGTTGTTTGGAACTCCTCCAACTAACTACTGCTCCATTCATGATAAACACGTACTCGGATTGTGACTTAGAGCTATCTGGATTAGTGCCGAAGCTAGCTTCTACGTAACACTTAGCGATATGCTCTTCTTCACCTCTGTACACCAGAAACATTTCCTTAGTCCTTCTCAAGTACCTACGGATATTTTTAAACGCTACCCAATGTTCTAAACCTGGATCAGATTGGTACCTTCTAGTCGAACTAATAGCATGTGCCACATCCGGTCTTGTACATAGCATGTCATACATAATAGATCCGATGGTCGAGGCATAGGGGATTTTATCCATTTCCTCTCTATCTTCTGTCGTAGCCAGACTTTGAGTCTTACTCAATGTCTTTCCTTGCAACATAGGTAAGTACCCTTTCTTACTTCCATCCATTTTAAACTTCTTTAAAAATCTTATCAAGGTATGTATTTTGTGATAACCCAATTAGGCGGCTTGATCTATCTCTATAGATCTTGATGCCTAGTATATATGAAGCTTCACCAAGGTCCTTAACCGAAAAATTGTTATTTAGATAACTTTTAACACTATTTAAAAGATCTATATCATTTCCAATCGGTAATATGTCATCCACATATAATATTATAAATGCCACAGGGCTTCCACTCACTTTCTTATAAATACAAGCTTCTCCGTAAGTTTTGACAAATCCATACCCTTTGATCACCTCATCAAAGCGGAGATTCCAACTCCAGGATGCTTGCTTCAATCCATTGATGGATCGTTGAAGCTTGCATACCTTGTCAGCATCCTTAGGATTGACAAAACCCTTTGGTTGTACCATATACAACTCTTACTCAATATTAACATTGAGGAACTCGGTTTTGACATCCATCTGCCAAATTTCATAATCGAAAAATGCAATAATTGCTAACATAATCCTAATCGACTTTAGTATCGCTACAGGAGAGTAAGTCTAATCGTAGCCAACTACTTGAATTTTTCGAAACCCCTTTGCGACAAGACGAGATTTATAGATGGTTACATTACCATCATCGTCCGTTTTCTTCTTGAAAATCCATTTATTCTCAACGGCCTTTCCGACGTCAGGTTAGTCCACCAAGGTCCAAACTTGGTTTTCATACATGGATCCCATCTCGAATTACATGGCTTCTATCCATTTGTTAGAATCCAGGCTCATCATTGCTTCTTCATACATCGCAGGGTCAACATTTCCATCTACCATGAAATTCATGACATGATTTCTGTACAGTTTAGGAACTACACGTGTCTTGCTTGATGTGTGAGGTTCGATAGTGTCCTATTTGGAGTTTCATGATCTTTATCTTTAGTTCCCTCTTCATCTGGTGAAGTCAACTCTGGAACAATTTTTGCGCTGCGCCACTCGCCATTTCATGAAGAGAAGGTTTACTAACCTCTTCAAGTTCTACCTTCCGACTACTCACACCTTTTGTGAGAAACTCCTTTTCTCAAAAGGATCCATTCTTCACAATGAATTTTTTCCCTCGGATCTGCGATAGAAGGAATACCCAATTGTTTCTTTAGTGTATCCTATGAAGACACATTTTCCGCTTTGGGTTCGAGTTTATTTGGTTGAAGTTTCTTCACATAAACATCGCATCCCCAAACTTTTAGAAATGATAGCTTTGGTTTGTTTCCAAACCATAATTCATACGATGTCATTTCAACGGATTTAGATGGTGCCCTATTTAAAGTGAATGCAGCTATTTCCAGTGCATAACCCCAAAACAAAAGTGGAAAATCAGTCAGAGACATCATAGATCGAACCATATCCAATTAGGTACGACTACGATGCTCCGATACACCACTACGCTGTGGTGTTTCACTGAGCATGAGATGTGAAACTATTCCACACTCTCTCATGTGTGTGTCAAACTCGTAACTTAGATACTCACCTCCATGTATCGCAGAAATTTAATCTTTCTATGACGATGATTTTCCACTTCACTCTGAAATTCCTTGAACTTTTCAAAGGTTTCAGATTTGTGTTTCATCAAGTAGATATACCCATATCTACTCAAATCATTTGTGGAAGTAACAAAATAATGATATCCACCTCGTGTCGACACACTCATTGGACCACATACATTAGTATGTATGATTTCAAATAAATTTATCGCCTGCTCCATTGTACCAGAAAACGGGGTTCTAGTCATCTTGCCCATAAGGCATGGCTCACATGTCTCAAATGATTCAAAATCAAGTGATTCTCAAAGTCCATTGGAGTGGAGCTTCTTCATGCGCTTTACACTAATATGACCTAGACGACAGTGCCACATATATGCAGATATATCACTATCAAGTTTAATCCTTTTGGCATCTACATTATGAATATGTGTATTACTTCTATCGAGATTCAAAAGAAATAAACCATTCAACACAGGTGCATGACCATAAAAGATATCATTCATATAAATCAAACAACCATTGTTTTCTGACTTAAACGAATAACCGTATTGCAATAAACACGATCCGGATATAATGTTCATGCTCAACACAGGCAACAAATAACAATTATTAAGGTTTAAAACTAATCCATATGGTAAATGGAGAGGTATCATTTCGACGACGATCACATCAACTCTTGATCCACTGCTAACAAGTATTGTGACCTCATCCCTTGATAGTGGTCGCCTGTTCCGCATCCCCTGATTCGAGTTACATATATTAGCAACCGATCCAGTATCAAATACCTAGGTGCTACTACAAGTACTAGTCAAGTACACATCAATAACTTGTATATCAAATATACCTTTGTTCATCTTTCTGGCCTTCTTGTCTGCCAGATATTTGGGGCAGTTGCGCTTCCAGTGGTCAGTCCCCTTACAATAGTAGCACTCGGTATCAGGCTTAGGGCCAGCCCAGGTCTTCTTCTTAGGCGTAGCAACAACTTTACCACCCTTCTTGAAGTTACCCTTTTGTTCACCCTTCTTGTCCTTTTTGAAACCAATGGTCTTATTGATCATTAACACTTGACGTTCTTTCCTAATCTCCACTTCAGCAGTCTTAAGCATTGACAAAAGCTCAGGGAGAGACTTCCTCATGACCTGCATGTTATAGTTCATCACGAAGCTCTTATAGCTTGGTGGCAGAGATTGGATAACATGATGTATGCCTAAGTCAATGGGAATTGTTATTCCCAAGGCTACAAGCTTATCGTTATTCCCAAGACTAAAGGAACTCTTCTCCTCCATCATGCAGCTAAAAAACTTTTCTCAATCTTCATAACTCTCCACAATAGCATTGGTATCAAAAATCATTTTCAATTCACCCATGGTATCAAAGGCATTGCCATTCTCGAAATGCTTTTGGAGTTCCGGATCTAGCCCATATAGTATGCCGCAATGAACCATTTTGTGGTCCTCTTGACGACTTAAGTAAACATTCTTTACATTGTCAAAAGCATCATCAGGTGGTGGGGGGCCTAGAGGCGCTTCTAGCACATATTTCTTTTGTGTAGTAGTGAGGAGAATCCTCAAGTTCAGGGCCCAGTTGGTAAAGTTACTACCATTCGTTTCAAGTGGCTCTTTATCCATGAACACATTGAAATTAAAAGCAGGTGGTTCCATCTACAATATAAATTGCAAAGTTTATTTAGACTAAGTTTATGATAGATTGATTTCAGCTAATCCATAATTACAAATGAACTCCCACTAAAAAACAACATCCCTCATGTCTTTTTGGTAATTACATGAACGAAATCCACTACATCAAGACCGATCATCACGTGAATTGGTGCAACTTCAAAGGCAAGCATCTATATGGTCATCATCATATCAACCATATGACTCATGCTTTACCTTTTGGTTCGTGTTCCAAGGACATGTTTGTACATGCTAGGCTTGCTGACATGGGTATACCTTATAGGTACTCGAGATTAGCCTATACGGTCCAGCCCAAGGAGGAGTCCACGGTGCGAACATAGCCCATCAAGGATTCGGGTGGCCCACAGGACTTCGACTTCTTGAAGACATGACAAAGTGTAGATACAAAATTAAAGGCAAAACCCTAATCTATAACCGACTCGACCTGATATCCTGAGACCTAGCCTCCCTATATAAAGGCTAGGAGGGGGCGGCGGAGAGGATAATCCACACACCCTCGCATACACCTCGCCAGATTGCATCTGTGCACCCGTGTAACTTTAGACTCCCTCATAATCAAGAGAAGACAAGCAGGAGTAGGGTCCTCTACGAGGCCTGAACCTGGGTAAAACCTCATGTCACCTGTGTGCCTGTTTACTAGCCAATCGATGCCTCTAGCGCTCCCCACTTCCTCGAACCTAAGTCCACCAATGATGGGCATTGATGTTGCAGTTTCCTCGTCCCAACAACTACGATCTATGACTCTGCTGTAGCAGAGACTCGCCTCCTCTTTGGTGCCTTCGACTTCAACGTCCACGCACCGACGACTCGCCCAGATTTTGAGTTCGTGGGCGATGGGATCGACCTAGTGATCGGAAGCCTACGCTTCCAAGTCGGTCGGATGAGCATGCTTCGCCTCCCTGATCAGCCGCACGCTCCTTCAATTTCTCCTGCGTCATGGTTCCCACCACCGATCGGTACCCTAAGCAAACTCGACGCCTCGACATCAGCCAAGAGGACAGATGGCAACAGCAGTTGCGAGTCTGATCTAGGCGATCTGGCATCAGAGGATGGAGCCTATGGTTCTGGATCTGAGAGCTATGGGAGCAACAGCTTCCCCAACCACTACATGTGCGCCGTCATCAACACCACGATGGAGGTACTCAAAGGGACAACGCCAATGGTGGACCCACCAACAACGGGCCGACCAATCGACCCCCTACCATCAGCCCCGTTGAGGATGACCAGCAGCCGCCCAACCCTGAGGGCGAACACGTCAACAATGAAATGAGGCGGCAAGAGATCCAACTCAACAACACCGAGTGGGCGCGATGTAGGGAGGACCTATAGGGCAACCCCTTGCCACCAAACTCATCACAATAGATGTTGATGGGTTATCATTGGCTACTCATCCAGGAGTACAAGCGCCAGCAAGCGGTGAGTGCTCGACTCGACGAGTGCAGGAGGGCTGCGGACGAGTCAAGCCTTCGGCGAGCGGCGCTCTCTTCTATCAGAGGATCCTCCTCCAAGGGTAATAACCATGCAGCTTCCAAAAGGCGCCCCCCGACTGGACCAACTCACTGACAAAGAGCAAGACAAGGCTACTCGAGCTCTCGACTTCTCATTCATGACGGTGGACTCATGGGGCAACGTGCTCCTGAAAACACCACAAGCAACGATGACAGCAACCACCATGTACTTGCTCAACAATCAACCACAAGCTGGTGATCCATGATCCGCCATGCACCGATCTACGATCATTGGCCTTGGACTGGTCGAAGCTGCGCTCACCAAAGATCCAACGCTGGAGCCGAAGAAAAGCAAGGCTCCAGCCAGGTACTACTCTCTCTCCTCTAGCGATGACGAGCATGACCTGTCGCAACGACGCCGCTCACGTCGACACGATCGCGACTACGACGCACGTGACGACATCATGCAGCACAAAGTCGACAAGATGTGCGCCAAGCGCGCCTGCTCAATGGAGTCGGAAGATGAAGGAGCAGAGCTCTGTGGTGTTGGCTGCTTCAGTAGGGCTATACCGCAAACACGAATGCTGAAAGGGTTCAAACTCCTGTCGGAGGACCCTAAGTTTGACGGTCTCCAAGACCCGAAGATCTGGCTAGAGGACCACATTTGCTCTATCAAGCTACATGGCGGAAACAAGAGCATAACCATGCAATGCCTCAAGCTGTAGCTGCAGGGCGCTGCCCGCGCGTGGCTCAACAACCTTCCCCGTGGATCGATCCGCAGTTGGGAAGAGCTGGTCTACAGCTTTGTGTGAAACTTCAAGGGCACTTACAAAAGGCCGTGTCAATCGAAGAGATAAAGGCCTGCTATCAGAAGCCCGGTGAATCACCACGCTCCTACATCTAGAGGTGGTCCATCATTAAAAACTCTGCAGAGGACATCTCCGAGGACCGCGCAATCGACGCGCTCAACGGCAGCGTATGCCGTAGAGAGCTCAGGGAGGAGCTAGGTCCCACGAAGCCCAAAACAATCAACCACCTAATGGAAATTGAAAATAGGTGGGCAGATGGAGAGGACTCGGTGAAAAATAACCGCGTCCAGTCAGACGACGAGGAAGACCTTGGCCGCAGATGCGACCGTCGAGGAAAGTGTCGGATGCGCTGCTACGAGGACCGCGAAGAATTCGACATGGTCGTGGATGGCTACGCTGACAAACACGACGATGACAACCGCAGCAACGGGTATCGTAGTGGTGGCTACCGCGACAGCGAGAAAACCACGCAGGTATGGCAACACTATGCCCGTGACAAAGTCCCTGGAACATCGATCCAGGATAAACTATCTGGACCTTGCAATGTCCACTTCTACATCGACAAACATGACGGCAAGAAGAAGTCCAGCCACCTCCTTAAGGACTATCACGAGTTCCTCGAGCTCCACAAAGACCTAGCCTAGATGAATCACAATGCGATAAATCAGGGCTACGGAGGTGCCCGGGTGCCGTAGCTCACGGAGCACCACCATCACCGCCCGGACCACCACCACCTGCGGTTTCACCGGCCTAGAACAACGGAGGCGAACAGTACCCATGACCACTAGGGAATATGGGCATGATCCAAAAAGGACGCCCCTCCAATAGGGTGCAAAAGTTAATCACTCGCTAAGTCAATTTGGCAGTCAACTCTCCACCCTCAACCACTGAGTACCTCAGCGGGTGTAAGTCCTGCATCACCTTCGACAAGCACGATCACCCGCGCCAAGTACCTCGCCCAAGCCACTGTCCCCTGGTGCTCGAGGCACAAATAGGTGGCTACGAGATGAGTCGTGTCTTCATGGACAGCGACAGCGGCATCAATCTCACGTTCGCCAGTATGCGGATCCCCCTCTCTTGCCTAGAGGCCTCTGACACAACGTTCCACGGAATTGTCCCAGGGAAAGGCGTATACCCCTAGGAAAAATCAACCTGGAGGTCACCTTCAGCATGCCAGCAAACTTCCGACGAGAGTGCCTCGAGTTTGAAGTGGTCGACTGGCCCTCGTAATATCACACAATCCTCGGACATGTCGCGTTCGCTATAAATCCTGATATAGAAGTTCTGCACAATGCCGTTCATTTCTTCTTTTGTTTCGCAAACTTCTCCATCCAAGTTCAGCAATGTCCCAATCCTGTTTAGCCTTCGCCTGCTTGGTTCTGATACGTTGCAAACGTATCTATGATTTTTGATGTTCCGTGCTTATTTTATATCTACTTTCTTATGTTTTGTCCATACTTTGGAGTATTTTTATATACTTTCTGGGACTAACCTATTAACAAGATGCCACAATGCCAGTTGCCTGTTTTATGCTGTTTTTGGTTCCAGAAAAGCCAGAAAATGAATATTCTCGGAATTGGACGGGACAAAAGCCAAAGTCATATTTCACCGAGGGGAACATGGAGCTAGAAGACGAGATGGAGAGGGGCCAGGGGCTGGCCACACCACTTGGCCGCGCGGCTAGTCCTGGCCCGTGCCTAGGGGTGGTGTGGGCCCCTGGTACTCCACCGACCTCGCCCTTTCGCCAATAAGAAGCATCCGATACAGAAACCCTAAGTACCCGATCAAAATTCCACGAAAGAGTCTGTAGCCACCGCCATCTCCATCCCTAGATCGGGAGGGATCTGAAGCTCTTCCTGGCACCCTGCCGGAGGGGAGAGATCACCCTGGAGGCCTTCTTCATCACCATTCCTGCCTCCGGTGTGATGCGTGAGTAGTTCATCCCTGGACTACGAGTCCATGTAGTAGCTAGATGGTTGGTTCTTCTCCTTTGTGCTACCATGTTTAGATCTTGTGAGCTCCGTTCATGATCATGATCATCTATTTGTAATCCTACATGTTGTGTTTGTAGGGATCCGATGGATATTGAGATGCTATTTCAGATTGATTATTGATTCTATCATGTCTTTGTTATTTGTGATCTTGCATGCTCTCCATTGTTAGTAGCTATCTTGGCCGACTAGATGCTAGCAACTCCAAGAGGGAGTATTTATGCTTGATAGTGGGTTCATGCCTCTAGTAATCTGGGGAAGTGAGAGAAATCTCTAAGGTACTAGATGTGTTGTTGCTACTAGGGAGAAAACAACAATCCTTTGTTCATAGAACAATCGTATTTTTTACTTTACACACTTTGCTTAATGCAATTATCTGTTGCTTGCAACTTAATACTGGAGGAGGTTCGGATGATAACCTGAAGGTAGATTATTAGTCATAGATACAGTTAGATTACGGTCTATGTATAATGTTGTAATGCCCAATCAAATCCCATAGGAGTCAAGATGATTAGTATATGCATGTATGCTTTCTTGGTGTTTGTCAATTGCCCCGCTGTAATTTGTTCACCCAACATGTCATCTATCTTAAGGAGAATCACCTCTAGTGAACTATGGACCCCGGTCCTTTCTTTTACCATCAATCTACAATCTACTATTTACTATTTTGTGTTTACTTTGTGCAAACAATTACTATCTTCCACACAATACGTTTAATCCTTTGTTTTCAGCAATACCGATGAGATTGACAACCTCACTGTAAGTTGGGGGCAAAGTTCTGTGGTTGTGTTGTGCAGGATTCCAAGTTGGAAACAACACCTTGGAGGTGTTTCCTTGATCCTACTGGTTCGATAACCTTGGTTTCATAACCGAGGGAAAACTTGCTGCTGTGCTCATCATACCTTCCTCTTGGGGTTCCCCAACAAGCTCGATATATTTTGAGCCATCAAGCTATTTTTCTGGCGCCGTTGCCAGGGAGCAAGGCCATCTTCACAACGGGAGTCCCTCATAACCAATCTCTTTACTTTGTTTTATTTGTTTTGCTTAGTTTATTTCTGCTTTGTTTGCATGTTTCTTTATCAAAAACAAAAAAATAGTTGTACTAGTTTGCTTATTTATCAAAAACACATGTTTTTTAGTTCTTTCTATAGTTGTTACCTAGTTCCCAGCTCACCATGTTGATCTCTAAGTTCACCCTGAAAGACCTTTCAATAGGTAGTGGCTTTATAATTGGAAACGATAATATTGAAGAATTCTTTAATCATGTTAGTAAGCATGAGGATATTGAGGATAGATCCCTTGCAGAACTTGCTCCAAATTATGAAATTGCTGTAGTTTCTTTAGTTCACATGTTGGAAGCTAGGTTTGTTAACCTTAACCGCATAATGCAAGTAATTCTTAAACTTAAAGAAATTGAGGACCCCGAAAAGAGAGATTTTATTCTGGAAACCTTGCTTAAAGAATTCTATGATGTTGCTAAGGAAGCTAGAAAAGTCTTTGATCGTTTTAATATGCTAGGCTCATGTGTAGATGTTATTGGTACGCGAGAAAAGATGGACAAAACTGAACCTAATGGGGAGGAAATTAAGATACCAATACCTTTTAAACTTGTAGGAATGCATGAAGCCTTAGAAAAGAATTTTGATTGGATTGTTCCTGAAAACCCGTTTGATGAAAATAGTGAACCCAAGAGCATTGAGAGAGGATCCTCTAGAACCTATTTGGATGAGATACCTTGCCTTGTTGAAGATATTTCTGGTATCCATCTTAATGCTTCTTCATTTGAGAATACTTGATTCTTTTCTTGCTTCTTATGCCTAACTTAAAGACGTTAAAGAAAAGTACTTATTGGGAGATAACCCAAAAGTTTTAGTTGAGTCTTGGAAGTTACTGCTTCAGTAATAACCTCTCCTTATCATTTTTGTGTGGTTTTTGTGCCAAGAGTAACCTCTAATGAGAGAGAGGTAATGTTTGGGAAAGTCGCTGTCCCGAAACAGATTTTTGTGCTTCGCTATAAAAATTCGTGAAAAATCTCTATACGTCAGTTTGAGCTGTAATGTTTTGTTCTTCTGCCCCAGGTTGTTATCTAACTTTCGTTATTTCAACAGTTTGCGATTTGAGCAACAGAAGTTCTTCGAAAAAATTGGTTTTTACCTGCTGGTCTGTTTTGACAGATTTCTGCTATTATTTGCATTTGCCTCTTAATCTCTTTCTCTTTGAGTTCTCTTTAATCATTTGAACTTTTTAAAGGAAGTGCTACAGTAGCTTGTATTTTAATGGAAGTTTTACTTGTGTTGAAACTGAACCAAAAGACTTATTATCTTGAGTACACTAATGTTGCTAATGAAGATTGTGTGAAGTTTTGTATGAAGGAAAAATTTCAGGTGTAAGGGAAGAATGATGTAATGAGATGAAGAATGGACCAAAGCTCAAGATTGGGGATGCCACCCATGTCACCCCGATACATATCCAAGAAGTACAAGCGTCAAAGCTTGGGGATGCCCAAGGCATCCCCTTCTTCATCAATAAAAATTTCAGGTTTCTTCCAAACACTTCATTTTTATTGTTTCATGCACAGTTGTGTTGTTCTTGGAGCGTCTTCATTTTTGTTTTTGGTTTTCGTTTGCTTAGTTTACTTAGTTTTCTTGAATAAATTGGTTGGATCCCCTCATTCATACATTAGTTTTCAAATAAGTTGGTTTGGATTGGAAAAGAGTAGGAAAAGTTCATGCTTAAGTGGTAAAAAGGAGCTTGTTTTTGACTGTGGCCTATGCTTTTTCATGTCATGCTTGATATTGTTTTGGCTTTATACTTAGTGGTTTTTGCTGTAGCATGACATGTTATAAACAATTGAGATTACTTAATGTGTCTTGAAAGAATCATGCGTTGTTTTAGCATATTAAAGCATAGTATTGTGGTATTCTCCTTTGATGCTTTATTTGGGTTGACTTGACGCATGATCACACCATGTTAAGACTATCCAAAGTCACCATAGCCTCTATGATCATTTAGTTTTCAACTTGTAATATCACTTTATGCTTTAATTAATGATGTTTTGTCGCTTTGCATGATTATGGCCATTATTGCTCTCTTAGTTGGTCACTCCTAGTCTTTTGCTACCCTCCATAACCAAGTATGAGCTCCACTCATGCATATAACTCCAAATAAAACCAAGTTATTCCAAGTGTATTCATGATTTTATCTACCTTCCGAATTAAAATTGTTATGTGAAAATTACTGATTAAAGCTCTCACGAACTTGATGGCACACTTTACTTTTTTGCACTTAATAATCTTGAAACATTGTGTCCATTTTTGTTGCGTATATGCTTGCGCTTTATAAGTTGAAGTTAGCAGAACCATGTATCATGGGGAACGCTTTCAACATTGCACTTACTATTCCGTTGATATCATGATTCTTTTGCCTATGGATCCCGGCAGTGTGAAATAAAAGGCGAACTTGTAAGATCATGGAGTTTGTATGTGTGTTAGAGAAATGCCTAGGCCGCTAGCCTAAGCCATGCCTAATCATGGTGGAAACTTGCAGCATAACCATAATGAGAATTCTATGAAGCATCCTCAATAAAAACCTATGCAAATAGCAAATAAAAAGATCACTTAGATGCTCATTATCTGTTGCCTTGTCATTTTGATATGGGATAGCTCCTGTGTCATGGGGCAAGGGGTACCCCGTTGGCAGTTCTCTATGATACATATGTACTTACAATGACAAGATCTTACTTGTGACTGAAGTTGAGTAGCATGAGGTTCGGTACTCGTAAGCAAGGGGCATGAGATTTCAACTTATAACTTGTCAAGCATATCCTCTTAGTTGTGTCACTTTAACCTTAATCACCTAAAGATACTTATGATAGGGGAAACGAGAGATGAAAAATAATAAGTACCATAAATTTTGGAAGCTCTTTATGAGACTTGAATCCCTACTTCCTTCTATGAAGGCCTTTCTTTTACTTTTATGTTGAGTCTCCATCTTATATCTTTATGCACCTATTGAGAGAGCATAGTGGTCATTCTTAGTTTAATGTGCATTGCCCAAGACTTGTTGATTGATTCATAACTTTGATATTGCTTGTTCTTAAACTATTTGTATCTAGTCACCCTTATGAACTTTGAAGGTGTCCTATGCATTTATGTTTTGCTACACTATGAGGGACAAGATGAATACCATTCTCATTATGTTTTCTTTATGTGAAACAAACAAACGTCTTGCAAAGCATTGTTATTCATGAATCTTTTGTTTGTACACTTTTCATGCTACAACATAGTTGCTATGTCTTATTGTTAGAACTATATCTTTCATGCTATGTTAAAGTACTATGATCCCAGCTATCAATGTTTTAGTGATCAAGATTATAATGGTGCATGTCACCTCAAAAATTATTCTTTCTTTTTATCACTTACCTACTCGAGGACGAGCAGGAGTTAAGCTTGGGGATGTTGATACGTTGCAAACGTATCTATAATTTTTGATGTTCCATGCTTGTTTTATATCTACTTTCTTATGTTTTGTCCACACTTTGGAGTATTTTTATACACTTTCTAGGACTAACCTATTAACAAGATGCAACAGTGCCAGTTGCCTGTTTTCTGCTGTTTTTGGTTCCAGAAAAGCCAGAAAATGAATATTCTCGGAATTGGATGGGACAAAAGCCAAAGTCAATATTTCACCGAGGGGAACACGGATTGTTCTATGAACAAAGGATTGTTGTTTTCTCCCTAGTAGCAACAGCACATCTAGTACCTTAGAGATTTCTGTCACTTCCCTAGATTACTAGAGGCATGAACCCACTATCGAGCATAAATACTAACTCTTGGAGTTGCTAGCATCTACTTGGCCAAGATAGCTACTAACAACAGAAAGCATGCAAGATCACAAATAACAAAGACATGATAGAATCAATAATCAATCTGAAATAGCATCTCAATATACATCGGATCCCCGCAAACACAACATGCAGAATTACAAATAGATGATCTTGATCATGAACGGAGCTCACAAGATCTAAACATGAAAGCACAAAGGAGGAGAACCAGCCATCTAGCTACTACATGGATCCGTAGTCCAAGGATGAACTACTCACGCATCACACCGGGGGCTTGCATGGTGATGAAGAAGGCCTCTAGGGTGAATTCCCCTCTCCGGCAGGGTGCCGGGAAGAGCTTCAGATCCCTCCCGATCTAGGGATGGAGATAAAGGCGGCTACAGACTCTTTCGTGGATTTTTGATCGGGCCCTTAGGGTTTTCGTCCCGAGGGCAATATATAGGCGGAAGGAGAGGCCGAGGGGGTGCCGGGAGCGGCCACACCACCCCCTGGCACGGGCTAGGCCTGGCCGCATGGCCAGGTGGTGTGGTGGCCCCTGGCCCCTCTCCGTCTCGTATTCTGGCACTTGATGACATCCGAAAAATAGGCACTTTGGCTTTTGTCCCATCCAATTCCGAGAATATTCATTTTCTGACTTTCCTGGAACCAAAAACAGCAGAAAATAGGCAGCTGGCACTGTGGCCCTTGTTAATAGGTTAGTCCAAGAAATCATAAGAAAAGTACTCCAAAGTTGGAACAAAACACAAGAAAGTGGATAAAACCAAGCATGGAACATCTAAAATTATAGATAGATTTGCAATGTATCAACATCCCCAAGCTTAACTCCTGCTCGTCCTCGAGTAGGTAAGTGATAAAAAGAAAGAATAATCTTTGAGGTGACATGCACCATCAAAGACTTGATCAAGGTATTTGCAAAACATTCAAAGCTGGGATCATAGTACTTCAATCATAGCATGAAGACAAAGTTCTAGCAATAAGACAAAGAAACTATGATGCAACATGAAAATGAACAAACAAAAGATTCATGAATAACAATGCTTTGCAAGACATTTTTTTGTTTCACATAAAGAAAACATAGCATAATAGCATTCAGCTTGTCCCTCATAGAGTAGCAAATATAAATGCATATGACACCTTCAAAGTTCATAAGAGTGACTAGATACAATAGTTTAAAACAAGCAATATCAAAGTATGCATCAATCAACTAGTCTTGGGATAATGCACATAGAACTAAGAATGGCCACTATGCTCTCAAAGTAGGTGCATAAAGATAGAAGGTGGAGACTCAATATTATGGTGGAAGAAAAGCCTTTGTAAAAGGAAGTAGGGATTCAAGTCTCATAAAGAGCTTCCAAAAATTATGGTACTTGTAGCTTTCAGCTCTCATTGCCCCTATCATAAGCATCTTGAAGTGGTTAAGGTTAAAGTGACACAACTAAGAGGATATGCTTGACAAGTTATAAACCGAAATCTCATGCCCCTTACTTACGAAGACCGATCCTCATGCTACTCAACTTTAGTCACGAGTAAGCTCTTGTTATTGTAAGTACGTGTGTATCATTAAGAACCGCCAACGGGGTACCCCTTGCACATGATACGGGAGCTTTCCCATAATCAAAATGACAAGGCAAGCAGACAATGAGCATCTCAGCGATCTTTTTATTTGCTATTTGCATAGGTTTTTATTGAGGATGCTTCATAGAGTGCTCATTATGGTGATGCTGCAAGTTTCCACCATGATTAGGCATGGCTTAGGCTAGAGGCCCAGGCGTTTCTCTAACACACATACAAACTCCATGATCTTACAAGTTCCACTTTTATTTCACACCGCCGGGATCCGTAAGCAAAAGAACATGATATCAACGGGGTACAAAGTACAAGTGCAATGTTGAAAGCGTTCCCCATGGTACATGATTCTGCTAATTTCAACTTATAAAGCGCAAGCATATACGCCACAAAGAAGGACCCAGTGGTTCAAGTTTATTAGATGCAAAAAAGTAAAGTGTGCCATCAAGTTCGTGAGAGCTTTAATCACTAGTTTTCTCATAACAACTTTAATTTGGAAGGTAAACAAACACATGAATATACTTGGAATAGCATAAGCTAGTAGGTAGGTATGGTGGACTCTTTGGAATAACTTGGTTTAGGGAGTTGGATGCATGAGTGGAACTCATACTTGGTTGTGGAGGCTAGCAAAAGACTAGGAGCGACAAACTAAGAGAGCAATAATGGCCATAATCATGCAGAGCGACAAAACATCATTGATCAAAGCATAAAGTGATACTACAAGTTGAAAACTAAAGGATCATAAAGGCTATGGTGACTTGAGATAGTCATAACATGGTGTGAGCATGCGCCAAGTCAACCCAAATAAAGCATCAAAGGAGAATACCACTATACTATGCTTTAATATGCTAAAACAACGCATGATTCATCCAAGGCACATTAAGCAATCTCAATTGTTTATAACAAGTCATGCTACAACAAAGAATACTAAGCATAAAGCCAAAACAATATCAAGTATGGCATGACAAAGCATAGGCCACAGTAAAAAACGAGCTCTTTTTACCACATAAGTATGAACTTTCCTACTCTTTTCCAAACCAAACCAAACTATTTGCAAATCAATGTAAGAAAGAGGGGGTACAACCAATTTATTCAGAAAACTAAGCAAACCAAAGCAAATGAAAACCAAAACAAAAATGAAAAAGAAGACGCTCCAAGAACAACACAACTGTGCATGAAACAATAAAAATGAAGCGTTTGGAAGAAACCTGGGATTTTTATTGATGAAGAATGGGATGCCTTGGGCATCCCCAAGCTTTGACACTTATACTTCTTGGATATTTCTTGGGGTGACACGTGTGGCATCCCCAAGCTTGAGCTTTAGTGCATTCTTCATCTCATTACTCATTCCTTCCATACACCTGAAATTTTTCCTTCATACAAAACTTCACACAATCTTTATTAGCAACATTAGTGCACTTAAGATATAACACCAAATAAACTTCCATTAGAACACTAGATACTGTAGCACTTCCCTCAAAAAGCTCAATTCCCCAAAAGAACTCAAAAAGGAACCAACAAGAAGCAAATGCAGAACATGGCAGAAATCTGTCAAAACAGACCAGCAGGTAAAGACGAATTTTTTTGAAGACCTTCTGTTGCTCAAATCAAAAAGTGTTGAACTAACGAAAGTTAGATAACAACCTGGGGCAGAAGCAAAAAACATTACAGATCAATCCAACATACAGAGCTCTTTCACGAATGTTTACGGTGAAGCACGAAAATCTGTTTCGGGACAGCAACTTTCCCAATCATTACTTCTCTCTCATTAGAGGTTACTCTTGGCACAAAAAGCAAATAAAATGGATAAGGAGAGGTTATTACAGAGGTAATAACTTCCAAGACTCATCTAAAACTTTTGGTTTATCTCCCAATAAGTACTTTTCGTTAACGCCTTTAAGTTAGGCATAAGAAGCAAGAAAAAATCAAGTGTTCTCAAGTGAAGAAGCATTAAGACCGAATTTATTGCCCTTACCTCTCTTAGTTTTATTCTTAACCTTGGGGAAAATATGATTGTTTGGTGGAGAATAAAGGTGCATGGTCCCCTTTCCCACATCTATTATTGCTCCAAGGAGTTCTAATAGGGACCTTCCAAGTGTAATTTGTCCTTTTCCTACACATTCAACAACAAGATAATCAATAGAAATCATTTTCCCAAGGATATTTGTAGACACTCCTTCAGCTATTCCAAGAGGTAATATGGTAGTATTATTAGCAAGAGATATTTCTTTTCCTCCTTCAGTGAGCCCCCAAGTATTTAGAGATTTATAAATATCTTTGGGCATAAGACAAAATTCAGACATGATATCACAACGAGCTTGAAAAGTTTCGGTGTTCATCTCAATATTTACTGTAGGGAACCACTTTGATGGTTCAGAGTTTATTGGAACATAATTGTGATGCTCCCTAAGCATGTTATAGCAATTTTCTAAGCTAGTAGTGCTAGCCTCAAGAGTGTTCAACCTAGCAAATATTTTTGCGAAAGAAATATCAGTTTGGCTAGGCATGTTGTAAGTGAGGATCAATTTCTTTATAGCATTAATAGCATCATCCTCATTACATTGGAGGAAATCTCCTCCCACAACATCATATAAAGCATATCTATATCAAAGAGAAATCCCAAGGTAAAAACTTCTAAGGAACAAGCTTTGAGTCATTTTAGGCTCAGCTTTTTCATGTAGATCAGAGATTCTAGTCAATATTTCACTGAGGGGAACACGGAGCCAGAAGATGAGACGGAGAGGGGCCAGGGGCTAGCCACACCACTTGGCCGCGTGGCCAGGCCTAGCCCGCGCCTGGGGGTGGTGTGGGCCCCCTGGTACTCCACCGACCTTGCCTTTTCGCCTATAAGAAGCCTCCGATACAGAAACCCTAAGTACCCGATCAAAATTCCACGAAAGGTTTTGTAGGCGCCGCCATCTCCATCCCTAGATCAGGAGGGATCTGAAGCTCTTCCCGGCACCCTGCTGGAGGGGAAATATCACCCTAGAGGCCTTCTTCATCACCATGCCTTCCTCCGGTGTGATGCGTGAGTAGTTCATCCCTGGACTACGGGTCCATGTAGTAGCTAGATGGTTGGTTCTTCTCCTTTGTACTACCATGTTTAGATCTTGTGAGCTCTGTTCATGATCAAGATCATCTATTTGTAATCATACATGTTGTGTTTGCGGGGATCCGATGGATATTGAGATGCTATTTCAGATTGATTATTGATTCTATCATCTCTTTGTTATTTGTGATCTTGCATGCTCTTCGTTGTTAGTAGGTATCTTGGCCGAGTAGATGCTAGCAACTCCAAGAGGGAGTATTTATGCTCGATAGTGGGTTCATGCCTCTAGTAATCTAGGGAAGTGACACAAATCTCTAAGGTACTAGATGTGCTGTTGCTACTAGGGAGAAAACAACAATCCTTTGTTCATAGAACAATCGTATTGTTTGCTTTACACACTTTGCTTAATGCAATTATTTGTTGCTTACAACTTAATACTGGAGGGGGTTCGAATGATAACCTGAAGGTGGATTATTAGTCATAGATGTAGTTGGATTACGGTCTATGTATAATGTTGTAATGCCCAATCAAATCTCATAGGAGTCAAGATGATTAGTATATGCATGTATTCTTTCTTCGTGTCTGTCAATTGCTCCGCTGTAATTTGTTCACCCAACATGTCCTCTATCTTAAGGAGAATCACCTCTAGTGAACTATGGACCCCGGTCCTTTCTTTTACCATCAATCTACAATCTACTATTTACTGTTTTATGTTTACTTTCTGCAAGCAATTAATATCTTCCACACAATATGTTTAATCCTTTGTTTGCAGCAAAATCGGTGAGATTGACAACCTCACTGTAAGTTGGGGGCAAAGTTCTGTGGTTGTGTTGTGCAGTATTCCAAGTTGGAAAGAACACCTTGGAGGTGTTTCCTTGCTACTACTGGTTCGATAACCTTGGTTTCATAACTGAGGGAAAACTTGTTGTTGTGTTCATCATACCTTCCTCTTGGGGTTCCCCAATGAGCTCGATATATTTTGAGCCATCAGGTTCCTGGTACATGAGCGGTGAGTCCACTCTTACCCCGATGAATGAGTTACCACGCTCTTAACTATCTGTAGAAGTGTTAAGTACTATTGTTTCATTTATGGAACCAACTGATTTCGCACCAGGGGGAACAAGATGGTGGTGAACAACGAAGAGTTCTCAATGAAAATGCCCAAAGGGCCCAGCGCGCTGATGGCTCAATGCACGGCGCCTAGAAAATTGCTTGATGGCGGTGTTGATGTAGAGCTCGTTGGGAACCCCAAGAGGAAGGTATGATGAGCACAGCATCAAGTTTCCCTCAGTTATGAAACCAAGGTTTAATCGAACCAGTAGGAGCAAGGAAACACCACAAAGGTGTTACTAGCTGAGCTTTGGCAGGGCGCACTACCGGTGCTAGTAGCAACGTGGAGACCTGCACAACACAACCACAGAACTTTGTCCCCAACTTGCGATGAGGTTGTCAATCTCACCGTGTTTTGCGGAAAACAAAGGATTAAAAGTATCGAATGGAAAGAAGTAATAGTTTGCAGAAAGTAAACACAAAGAAGTAAACAGTTATAGATTGTATGTAAAGAGAAAGGACCGGGATCCATAATTCACTAGAGGTGGCTCTCCTTAAGATAGATAACATGCTGCGTGAACAAATTACAGCAGGGCAATTGACAAACACCGAGAAAGCAATACAAGCATATACTAATCATCTTGACTCCTTTGAGACTTAATTGGGCATTACAACATTATACATAGACCGCCATCTGACTGCATCTATGACTAATAATCCACCTTCAGGTTATCATCCGAACCCCCTCCAGTATTAAGTTGCAAGCAACAGATTATTGCTTTACGAACTGTGTGTAAAGTAAACAATACGATTGTTCTATGAACAAATGATTGTTGTTTTCTCCCTAGTAGCAACAGCACATCTAGTACCTTAGAGATTTCTGTCAATTCCCTAGATTACCAGAGGCATGAACCCACTATCGAGCATAAATACTAACTCTTGGAGTTGCTAGCATCTACTTGGCCAAGATAGCTACTAACAACGGAAAGCATGCAAGATCACAAATAACAAAGACATGATAGAATCAATAATCAATCTGAAATAGCATCTCAATATCCATCGAATCCCCACAAACACAACATGTAGAATTACAAATAGATGATCTTGATCATGAACGGAGCTCACAAGATCTAAACATGAAAGCACAAAGGAGGAGAACCAGCCATCTAGCTACTACATGGATCCGTAGTCCAAGGATGAACTACTCACGCATCACACGGGAGGCTTGCATGGTGATGAAGAAGGCCTCCAGGGTGAATTCCCCTCTCCGGCAGGGTGCCGGGAAGAGCTTCAGATCCCTCCCGATCTAGGGATGGAGATGACGGCGGCTATAGACTCTTTCATGGATTTTTGATCAGGCCCTTAGGGTTTTCGTCCTGAGGGAAATATATAGGCGGAAGGAGAGGCCGAGGGGGTGCCGGGAGCGGCCACACCACCCCCTGGCGTGGGCCAGGCCTGGCCGCACGGCCAGGTGGTGTGGTGGCCCCCTGGACCCTCTCCGTCTCGTATTCTGGAACTTGATGACATCCGAAAAAATAGGCACTTCGGCTTTTGTCCCATCCAATTACGAGAATATTCATTTTCTGACTTTCCTGGAACCAAAAACAGCAGAAAACAGGCAGCTGGCACAGTGGCTCTTGTTAATAGGTTAGTCCAAGAAATCATAAGAAAAGTACTCCAAAGTTGGAACAAAACACAAGAAAGTGGATAAAACCAAGCATGGAACATCAAAAATTATAGATACATTTGCAATGTATCACGCGCACAATCCTATCCTATCCGAGCCCGTCATTGCATGCACTTCGGATAGCCATCCGTAGCATCATAAAGAGCACCTCCCTTTCGAGGTACCCAAATGGAACAGTCTTTATTTTTGAATTACGAGTCAGGCCAATCTGCGAATCGAGCGAGCTCAGCTTTCCTCTTCTTGAGAAAAACTGTCCAAGATAATGATACTATTTTAGAATGTGAGCTAAATGGTAGAAGAGGTCAGTTGGTGGAATTGTTATAACTCGTGCCAGTAGGAGAAAGATCACTAGGTTCAGTCTCTGATATGATCAATAGAGTTCCCTAGGTACATTACGTTTTTTGGAAAGCCAGTAGGGATAGTTGCAGCCTTTTCGAGGAAAAAAAACAAATTTCTAAGATTTGCTCCATTTTCCTGCTTGTTTGAGTGAAAATAAGGAGTGCCCGGCCATCTAAAGTGCCAGACTAAGTTCCCCTCCAGGCTGCAGGGTAAAGGGCAGACACATGTTCAGAGCAAGGGGAAAGGATCAAGAGTGCGTAGTATGCTTCTTACCCGCTTTATCTGCTAGGTCTAGGATTGGTTTTGACTGCTCAGAGCATTCCATCCGGCGTAAGCATCTAGATAATATGGAATGCAACATGGCATACCTGAAAGCCCTAAGAAATGCATCGGAAAGAAGGTCAGATTAACCCCGAAAAAGTGATTCAAAAATGGATTTGGCCTAAAGTTTCAGGATATGTCCAACCAAAGATTTTACCCACCCAATAGTAAAATCCAGCAAATAAAGCAAGGTTCATGGCGGTCCCGCACTACGCCTACCTGCAGATGAAGATGTCACGACCCAACAGTATTATTACCATCAGCGGAAGCTTCGCCAAGTTAGACAGCTGTGACAAGGAATTCAACAAAATCTCCCAATCTTTCGGAATGCAAGAAGAACTAGCGAGGGTGAAGGAGTCAACAGACAACAGTCTTCCTCCTCCGACTAAGCCAAATGCACCCGACCAATCCTTCGACTCGTCGGTGCATACCAAGGCGGTCCAAGTCCACCTGATGAACCCGACTAAGACGGGCCTCATCACCAACAACTTGAGTTCTGCATAGGAACTCGTGCTCATCGAATTCCTCCATGAGCACAGGGAGATCTTCGCCTGGTGTCCAGCGTACATGTCAGGAATTACCAGGGAATTCACCAAGCACTCACTCAACATGAATCCTGATGCTAGACTAGTTAAGCAGTCGATACATCGACTATCAGAACCAAGGACAAAGGCGGTCGATATGGAAGTCAGCAGACTCCTCGACGTCAACTTTATATGAGAAATAAAGGAGAGCACCTGGGTGGCAAATCCCGTGCTTGTTCCTAAATAGGACATGGATATCCTGCGGATGTGTGTGGACTTCACCTGCCTCAACAAGCATTTCCCAAAGGACCACTTCCCATTACCACAGATCGACTGAATAATCGACTCCACCGTAGGATGCGAGCACCTCTGCTTCCTTGATGCCTACTCAGGCTACCATCAGATTCGAATGAAGGAGGAGGACTAGGATAAAACGGCCTTCATCACGCCTTTTGGCGTCTACTACTACACAACAATGCCCATCGGGCTGAAGAACGCAGGAGCCACCTATCAGCGGTGCATGCAGGTCTGCCTCAAAAACCAGCTTGGCCGAAACATCCAAGTCTATGTCGACGACATCTCGTAAAAACCAAGGAGGAAGCCACATTACTTGACGATCTCCGTGAGACCTTCGACAACCTCGAACGCTACCGGATCAAGCTGAATCCAGAAAAGTGTGACTTCAGCGTGCCATCTGGGCAACTGCTTGGGTACCTCATATTCGCCAGGGGAATCAAGGCCAACCCGAAAAGGATAAAGGCCATACTGGCCATGGATAAGCCAAGGAACGTCAAAGGCATCCAACAGTTAGCTGGGGGAATCGTGGCACTCAGTCAATTCATTAGTCAAATGGGCGAGAAGGCACTACCATTCTATTAGCTCCTCCGCAAAGCTGAGAAGTTCGAGTGGACGGACGAGGCACATGATGCATTCAACGACCTCAAGCGCCTGCTCTCCACCTCTCAAGTCCTAGTGACCCCCAGGAAAAAGGAGCCAATGTTGCTATACATCTCCGCTAGCAATCGGGTGGTCAACACCGTACTGGTGGTAGAAAGAGCCGAAGACCCACAAAGTTCATGGCGTACAACGCCCAGTTTACTACCTCAACGAGGTACTCATGACAACAAAACAGCGGTACCCGCACTACCAGAAGCTGGCCTATGGCGTCTTCATGAAAGCACGACGACTGCACCACTACTTTCAGGAGCAACCCATCGTTGTGGTAAACGACGCTCTGTTGGGGTATATCCTCAACAACCTAGATGCCACGGGACGAGTCGTCCTTTGGGGAATCGAGCTGTCTCCATGGGACATTACATACGAGCGGCGCTTGGCAATCAAGTCGCAAGTTCTCGCAGACTTCCTCATTCACTGGATGGAGAACCAATCCCAGACACACCGAAAATGTCCTGCCTATGGACAATGCACTTTGATGGATCCAAACATCGAAAAGGAGCTGGCGCCGATGTCATCTTGATGTCATCACATGGCGACAAGATGAGATATGTCCTGCAAATGAAGTTCCACACCTCCAAAAACGAGGCAGAATACGAAGCCCTGCTCCACGGGATGTGGATGGACAAAGCCTGCGGCGCAACGCGACTCGTCATCTACGGCGACTCCAAGCTCGTGGTGGACCAAACCATGAACCAGTGCGATGCTCTGAGCGACAACATGATCTCCTACCGCATCCTCTACGACGCACTCGAAGGAGACTTCGATGGCTGCGAACTGTGGCATGTAGGCGGCAAAAGCAATGAGGAGACTGATACGCTCGCCAACATAGGCTCCACCTGTGCACCTGTGCCACCCGGCATGTTCCTAGAGTAGATCTTCGAGTGCTCCATCAAGCCAAAGGATCCTGAAGGACCATCCAACACATCAAAGGACTCGGGGGCTGCGCCACTCGAAGAACCTGAAGGTCCTAGCAATACGGAACAGGGACTTGAACCTAAAGGCCCCATGGATGTCATGCTCATCGAGCCATCCTGGACGTAGCCGTACATCACATACCTATCAACAACAGGCTACCAGATGACCCGACAGATGCACGACACATAGCGCGGTGCTCCAAAGCCTTCATCATTATCAACGGAGAGCTATACAAATGCAACATTACAGGAGTCCTTCAGGGATGCGTCTCCAATGGTGATGGGAGAGCCATAATCCTCGAGATACATGAAGGCACCTGCGGTTATCATGCCGGGAGTCACGCCCTCGTCGCCAAAGCTCTACGAGCTGGTTTCTACTGGCCAACGGCGATGCGCGATGCCAAGGACATCATCCAGAAGTGCAATGCTTGCCAAAGATTCGCGGATAAACCGCACTCACCAGGCGCGGAACTCGGGCCAATACATGTGGCTTGGCCCTTAACGCAATAGGGACTCGACATGGTTGGCAAGCTGCAAAAGTCATCACCTGGAGGGTATGTCTTCCTCCTTGTTGAAGTCGACAAGTTCACCAAGTGGATCAAGGCCATGCTGGTGAAGAACCAGACATGCGCCACCGTTTTAAGTTCTTCGAGTCCATCATCTATAGGTTCGGGGTGCCACACAGTATCATCACCGACAACAGGACGAACGTCACCTCAAATGAGGTCCAGAATTTCTACAAAAACCTGGGAATCAACATTAGCTATGCTTTGGTAGCACATCCCTAGACCAACAGTCAAGTCGAGAAGGCCAACGGCCTCGTCTGCAGTAGCATCAAGAAAAGACTCCTCCCCACTCGAGCGAGCAGCTGGGTGTTGGGTTGAGGAAATTCCATCCGTACTATGGAGCCTGCGCACAACTCCAAACAACACCACAGGCTACACCCTGTTCTTCATGGTACATGGAGCCGAGGCAGTACTACCTACAGAAGTGTACTACAAGGCCCCAAGGGTCGTCGCGTATAACAAGGACGAATCTGCGGCCGCACTCGAAGACTCCATCGACCTCCTCGATGAAGCACGTGAGATCGCGGCAGAACGATCAACGATCTACCAACAGAGCCTCCACAACTACCACAGCTGACGACTGTGCCCAAGATCCTTCATAGAAGGAGCCCTTGCCCTGCGACTGAAGTAGAAAGAACACCTCAAGCTTGAGTCCCCTTGGGAGGGACCCTATGTGATTACTAAAGTAATCCCAGGTGGCGCCTATCGCCTGAAGGACGTAGATAATGGAGTCGCATACTCCAACCCATGGAACGTTGCGCGGCTGCGACGATTCTACCCCTAGATTGTTTTTACTTTACAATAAGGCTACTTAGCCAAACATTGTACCTCCTGATATTATACAAATAAATAAAGCTAAGTGCCTCCAACCATGTGCCTTGTTACATTTACTTTCATTGCTGTTTCTGCACTCGGGGGTTGTGCCTCCCTAATGGCCTCGTCACACATACAAACTCACAAAGCAATGACCCGAGTAGCTGACTAAAGTGCTAATAGAATCCTTGATAAAACCAACCCGGTTGCAACGCAACTAGTAGGTTGGCAAGGCGATGAGATCCAAATAAGCTAACAACTTTACATACAAACATGGGCAACACCCAATCGAAACAACTATGCAAATTTTACAACACTTATATGTCTTGTGCAGGCTAATCACTATTCTACTGACGCGAAAGAAGAACGTTGGTACGCTCATCGAACAAGCTCACGATGTCTTCCGCTAGAAGATCAACTGCTCGATAATGGGGCACCATGTTCCACGCCATCCTTGCTGGAGGCGGCGGTGGTCCTACGGCGACAACATCCAAGTCCACATCGGGTCATTGCATGCGCACAAGCGCCAACACAGCCTTAGAACCCGCAACAAGCTGTTGGTGCATGCACTCGCATACTGCATCAGCACTCTGAAACTTCCGCATCAGAGCCAGTAGACTTGAGGGTGTGGTGTCCAACAGAAACATCGGCTGGAAGATATGTTTCAGGCACAACTGCAGCTTCTTCAGAAAATGCAGCACCTGCGACACGCGATGATCCTGCAACGTCGCCAACGTGATTGCACAATCTCGATCGGTCTAGAAGAATCCATCAGCATCCTTCTGTTCCTGAGCCAAACAACTCAGTCGAATGCTGATGCGATCTCTCTCTTCCTACGGAATGAGATTGAGAACTGCAAATAACAAACATATTAGTCAACACACCAGCTACACGGAAAAACAAGAGCAAGGCAGTCAAGCAAACACCCACACTAGAACTACTCATTGATTTGGCCCACCTCACCAAGAAGGTACTTCTCGCGCTCAATGGCTTTCTCTGCCTTCGAGTTCCAAACATCAACATTTCCACATATGACCGACGCTTCTCGCTCTAAGTGCTTCACACGGTCGCGTAGTCGAGACAAAAGCGACAGCTCCTCCACTTTCAAACATGGTTGTGCCATAGGCGCATCAGCAAAAGGCACATCTTGTGAACCACTCGAAGAGCCCTAACAAGCAGAAGGTCAGAGGAATAAGGGGCACTATACATGGAATTCGAATGGTGCAAGCACGAAGAAAATTTATACATTGAGACTTGTAACAAGTTCTAACAAGGGAACCCCCACAAAAAGTAGTTTAGGGACAAAGCCAAAAGTTCTTCACACGGCTACAAAAGGAAGCAATGAGGACTACTACGCCTATGCTCCAGAACCCGCGGGCTTCAACGACTCCGTGGCGGCCTCCGACGCTGTGGATTTCGCCGCGGTGGCCTCTGACATTGTAGCCTTCACTGTGGTGGCCCCTGATGTCGTGTCCTTCGCCATGGTATCCCCTGACACCGTAGCCTTCATCACATTCAGTCGTTTTTGCTCCGTAGAGTACTTTTCGAGTGTCTCTACGAGCCGCATCCCATATTTATGACAGCGAGTATCAAAGGGAGCGAAAACTACCTCTTGGTCTTCCGTGGTCATTGGCATCCTTGAGGTTATCCGGCTGATGTCCAGATTGGTAGCGCAGGCATGCGCCATTGCCAACCCCATGGACACGCCAACTCCCTTCTGTGTGTTCTTGAAGTACGCAGGCACGCCACCCGCGAGGGTCTCAACCAAGCCATCAAGATCTTTAACTAGCTTGGCCTTGGGGAGCATTTCTTCATGAAGGAGTCCCAAAATGGCGTTGGCCTTCTTGAGGGCATCTTGAGCAGAGACATCGCAATCTTCGATTGCTGCCATAGCATCAATCAAGGCGTCCCCATGGGCCAGAGCCTAGCGGTCGAAGCCAACACCGACAGCATTTAGAATCGCATTCCATCAAGTTAGCAGACATGACCAAAACAGGTAAATACAAGCATAATGAAAAAAAATCAGATATACACATACCCGAGAGCGCTTGTGTGACAGAGAAAAGTTGTTCTGCGAACTCCTTCTCTCTGTCGGCTGCGGCGGCCATCAGGTCATCCTCATGCTTCTTTGACTCCTAGAGCGCCTCATCAAGATTGGACTCAGCCACACGCAAACGCTTCTCAAGGGAAGTCACCTGATGAAGCAGGTCATTGTTTTCCTCTGAAGAACAAGGAAAACATGTCAAACCTAAACAAAACGAAGATTCAGTTGTACAACACATGTCAACTGTCTTACCCTGCAGCTGCTGGTTGTCAGTATCTAGCCGCGCATGCTGTCGGCCCAGGGTTACGATCTTCTCGCCTAAACAAACATCCTCCTACAGGATGGGCTGTAGAGGATAACATATATCACTGCAAAGTTTCGACTCTAAACAAAACTTCAAGTGCAAAACTCATGAACACTTACATGGTCACCTGAAGACTCCGAAAGTGTTTTCATGGTGGGCGTCCGCGCAAGAACCCTAAGTTTCCCCGGGTGGGGCAAGCTTGAGGAACTCTCGCTAGAGTTGGCCACTATCTTCGGGGATGGTGTTGATCCCTCCGCATCCACACCTTTGGAGTCCACAACTCTGGTATCCCTTGGAACTGGCAGTCATCTGATGATGACGATGATGCGGTCCTACTACAGAAAGTTCATAACAACATTCAACACAAAGACATATGCAAGTCAGAAAAGCATTAATACTCCAGCAGAAAACTTACCCGTCAAAATTGTCGAGGTCAAAATCCTCACCTAGCGGCTCTCTCAACTTCTTCAGTGTCTTAATTGGCTGCGAAACCATGTTGTGTACTGGAACCGCTGGAATATGGCTAGTGGTGCCTACCTCAGGTGAAGTATCATTCGGCGCCTCTAGCATAGACACGTCAGATTCTTTGCTCTAGGAACGCTTGTGAGTGCCACCCTCGCTAGAATCAGGGATTTCCTGTGCAGGCACAGTCAACTCTGACTCGTCGTCCTCTTCGGCCTCAGAGGGCATAACATCCTCCAGCTGAGGTGGTAGCGAAGCTAGCACTTTCCATTCCTGATACAAGCATCAAACTACAATCAAGGAAAGCCTTACGGGCAAAATGACAAGCAGAAGAAAAGACAATGATAAGTTACCTCAAGAGGGGAGTGACTCGCATAGAAAGGCAGGATGGCTGAGTCGCCATGAAGTTTATCCTTAGTAGTGTACTTGGTCAGCGCCCTGACCCTTTTGTCAACCTCGCCTGAAGATATGTCCTCCTTGGAGACGCGAGTGACGTCATCGCCACCGGCCCAGAGTTACATCAGGTGTGCCCTGGCCTATAGAGGCTGCACCCGACGCCACAAGAATGTGCGAATGAGGTCGACACTAGCGATTTCTTAGGCTAGGACAAGATGAAGGTTGCAGACGCGCTTGTATAAGACTTCAACTTCCTCCGCCTCGCCCGACATCACAACATTCTTCCAAGACCTCTTCCTCCTCAGCTCAGCCTTGGGGTCGAGAAGGAGCAAGTCCATATCGTTCATCGTCAACATGTTGATCGTGAATGTAGAACCACTTCTCCCTCCATCCCTGGATAGAGTCGGTAATGTTGATTCTAAAGTATTGGACATTGGGGTCCACACGGATCCCATAGCCGCCAACATCATACACAACCGAGCTAGAACCCGACTACCACTTCAGCTTGAACAGTTTCTTGAAGAAGCCGAAGTGTGGCTCGATTCCGAGCAAGCACTCGCAGAGGGTAATGTAGCACGTGATGTGCAGAATGAAGTTTGGGGTCAGCTAATGTAGCTAGAGCCCATATAAACACAGCAACCATCGCACACATTTGTGGAGGGCGTGAGAACGGTCGTGAAGGATGAAGGCCAAAAACATCACACAAAATCCAACAGGAGGATTGGGGATTACCTCTATCCCTGGCATCCTGCAATCTGCTGCATTGGCAGGCAGCAGGCCATCGTGGCGATGAGCGTGGAGCTCATGCTCCTTCAACGAGGGGTGCCACCATGACCCGTTGGTCACGTGGGTCCCCGGACCCTTCTTCTTGGCGGCAGCGGCGGTGCCAGACCTAGCGGCATCGGCGCCCTTCATCTTTGTCGCAGCTCAGCAGCACATCTAGCGGTATCGCCTCCCTTCTTTTTCCCATAATGCATCAGTGGAGAGATCGGAGAAATTAACTGGCAAATGCTTTGAGTATGTCCAGCACAACGAGAGCAATGGGAGCAAGGGAGCAAAGGGGAATGGCATTGGCAATCGTGCGCGCAGGAGGAAGAAGGTCAAGTGTGGAAATTACCGCACCGAAAAACCCTACTTAAGCACTGGGGGATATCATCCAACAACTCGCATAACTTACATCTATGCGTGGTGCACTTCATGTTGGGTTCGCAGCATAAAAACAAAAAATTCCTACGATGGGAACTACTAAGCACCAAGATCTATCTACTAGATACAAGCAACGGGTGGATATACATCCATAGAGATCATACCCTTGAAGGCCGACAAAGTGTAACAAGATTTGACTCATGGATGATGTAGTCGATCACTTGCCGATCTCAAGATCGAGAGAAAGTCCTAGCGCCGCAAATTAGCAGCGCATCTATGCTCGCACACACGTCCGGTCACCCGAACAACCTCCGCCTCCTCGCTCCAGCGATACAGTGGAAGCAGTAACTCCTTCTAGACGAAAATCCACCAGGAACATGTATCTCGCTAATCCGAGGCCATGGGGGAATAATTCTAGAGGGGTAGAGAGATCCTTCACGGGGAGGTGTGATTTGTGAGGGAGGAGAGGGGGCATTTTATAGGGATAGTAGGGCAACCCCCTCCCATGGACGGCGGCCATGGAGGTTCCCCCACCTCTTCCTTCATTCATGTGTGTGGAGCTCCCACTCACATAAACATGCCTCCCCTCAAAAATCCACTCACATGCATTAAATTTCCACCAAATTTAATGCAACTCTCATTTAATAAAACTCTTTTATTTACTTTATTTAGAATTTTGTTAATTACTTTAATTAACAAACATTCACATAAAACCCCCTACAACATTTCAATATCACATGCATAACCAATTTCAGCAATTTCAAATGAAACAATTTTAGTGTCCATTGAAATAATTCGAGCGCTTTGTAAATCATTTATCTGGAACACATTTGCTCTAAATGCTGTTCGTATCCCTTAATTGTGTCACCCTATGGTTCGCAAATACTACACACATGATCGAGACCCTTCTCCCATCAATAATCAGTAGCGGGATCTAGAGATCCATACTGACTCCCACACAATCAACGATGACTTTCGTGATCATGAGAATCTTTAACGCTAGTAAATAAATCCCTTTTGTCTCGCGATATATTACATGTCTGAGATTCGATCATCGTTATCTCTATACCTAGTTTGATCTCGTTACCGACATGCACTCTTTTCTCATTCCCGTGATATAACATTCTAGTGATCACATCACTTGCTTGCAAGCTATCTCAATGTGATATCACCGAGAGGGCCCAGAGTATATATGTCCATCATCGGGATGGACAAATCCCACTTGATCCATGAGCTTCAACACAACACTTTCGGAGTACCTGAACCCACCTTTATAGTCATCCTGTTACGGTGTGATGTTTGATATTATCAAGTTACTCTTCTAGTGTTAGCGATTGAGATGATCTCATGGTCTAAGGACTAAGATTACTTCGTATGATGTTATAGAAATTTAAACACAATGACTTTGATCGTAATGTTATACTTCGGATGAATGTTCATCACATCATTCGCCAATGTTGTGACCTCGTTATTAACAACATCCAATGTCCATGATCAGGAAACCTTGATCATCTTGTTAATCAACGAGCTAGTTTATAGGAGAGTCATAACTAGGAACCATTTATTTGTTTATTAAACACACATGTATTAATGTTTCCTATTAATGCAATTATAGCATGCAAAATAAACATCTATCATATACTTGGAATACGATAATAAAAACTTTATTATTGCCTCTCAGGGCACATTCCCTTTAGTCTCCCACTTGCACTAGAGACAACTAGTTTACATAGTGATAAATCTAACACCCATGGAGTTCTGGTATTGAACATAATTTGCCATAGGGAGAACTTTAGTAAACGGATCTGCTACATTCAGGTCCGTATGTACTTTACAAATCTTTATATCTCCATCCTTGACATGCTCGTGGATGCAGTGAACCCGAAGCTTAATTTGCTTGGAATTCTTGTGAGACCTTGGTTCCTTGGCATTGGCTAAGGCTACATTATTGTCACAATAGATCACCATTGGGTCCAATGCACTAGGAACCACACCTAGTTCAGTTATGAGCTCTTTCATCCAAACCGCTTCCTGCGCCACTTCTGAAGTAGCAACATATTTTGCCTCCATTGTTTATCCAGTAACCACGGTTTGTACTAACTGTTGCTCCGTTCAAGAGAAATACATATCCGGATTGAGACTTAGAGTCATCCGGATCGGTGTCAAAGCTAGCATCGACATAACACTTAGCGACCAACTCTTCTTCACCTCCGTATACAAGACACATTTCCTTAGTTCTTCTTAAGTACTTAAGGATATTCTTAACCGATATCCAGTGTTCTGAACCTGGATCAGATTGGTACCTACTAGTTAAACTAATAGCATGTGCCACATCCGGTTTTGTACATAGCATGGCGTATATTATAGAGCCTATGGCTGAAGCATATGTGATCTTATCCATTATCTCTTTCTTCCGTCGTAGCCGGACTTTGAGTCTTACTCAATGTCTTGCCTTGCAACATAGGTAAGAACCCCTTCTTACTTCTGTCCATATTAATCTTCTTTAAAATCTTATCAAGGTATGTACTTTGCGATAGCCTAATTAGGCGCCTTGATCTATCTCTATAGATCTGAATGCCTAATATATATGATACTTCACCAAGGTCCTTCATCGATTTTTTTTGTTTAGATAACTTTTAACACTGTTTAAAAGATCTATATCATTTCCAATCAATAATATGTGATCCACATATAATATCAGAAATGTCACATTACTCTCACTCACTTTCTTGTAAATGCAAGCCTCTCCATAAGTTTGGACAAATCCAAACTCTTTGATCACCTCATCAAAGCGGAGATTCCAACTCTGGGATGCTTGCTTTAGTCCATAAATGGATCGTTTGAAGCTTGCATACCTTGTTAGCATCTTAGGATCGATAAAACCCTTAGGTTGTATGATATACAACATTTCTTCAATATTACCATTGAGGAACGCAGTTTTGACATCCATCTACCATATTTCATAATCGAAATATGCAGCAATTGCTAACATAACCTAACCAACTTTAGCATCGCTACAGGAGAGAATGTCTCATCATAGTCAAGAATTTGTCGAAACCCCTTTGTGACAAGTCGAGCTTTATAGATGGTCACCTTACCATCAGCATCAGTTTTTCTTTTGAAAATCCATTTATTCTCAATGGCCTTTCGGTCGTGAGGTAAGTCCACCAAGGTCCAAACCTGGTTTTTGTACATGGATTCCATCTCGGAATTCATGGCTTCTAGCCATTTGTAGGAATCCGGGCTCATCGTCGCTTCTTCATACGTCACAGGGTCATCAATTTCATCAACCATGAAATTCATGATAGGGTTCCCGTACAATTCAGGAGCTGCACGTGTCCTACTTGACCCGTGAGGTTCCGTAGTATCCTCTTTCGGAGTTTCATGATCATTATCATTAGTTCCTTCTTCATTTGGTGAAGTCAACTCCGGAATAATTTTCAGCGTTGCGCCACTTGTCATTTCATGAAGAACGTTCAATAACCTCTTCGAGTTCTACCTTCCGACTACACACACCTTTCACGAGAAACTCTTTCTCTAGAAAGGATCCATTCTTGGCAACGAAAACCTTGCCCTCGGATCTATGATAGAAGGAATACCCAGTTGTTTCTTTAGGGTATCCTATGAACACACATTTTTTTGCTTTGGGTTCGAGTTTATCAGGCTGAAGTTTCTTCACATAAACATCACATCCCCAAACTTTAAGAAATTACAGCTTAGGTTTGTTTCCAAACCACAAATCATATGGCGTCATTTCAACGGATTTAGATGGTGCCCGATTTAAAGTGAATGCAGCGGTTTCCAGTGCATAACCCCAAAATGACAGTGGCAAGTCATTCAGAGACATCATAGATCGAACCATATCCAATAAAGTATGATTACGACGTTCTGACACACCATTACGTTGTGGTGTTCCTACAGGCGTGAGTTGTGAAACTATTCCACACTCTCTCATATGTGCACTAAAATCGTAACTTGGATACTCACCTCCATGGTCCGACTGCAGAAATTTGATCTTTCTATTATGATGGTTTTCCACTTCACTCTGAAATTACTTGAACTTTTCAAAGGTTTCAGACTTGTGTTACATCAAATAGATATACCTGTATCTACTCAAATCATCCGTGAAAGTAACAAAATAACGATATCCACCTAGTGCAGACACACTCATTGGACCACATACATCAGTATGTATGATTTCCAATAAATATATCGCCCGCTCCATTGTACTGGAAAACGGGGTTCTAGTCATCTTGCCCATAAGGCATGGCTCACATGTATCAAATGATTCAAAATCAAGTGATTCCAAAAGTCCATTAGAATGGAGTTTCTTCATGCATTTTACGCCAATATGACCTAGACGGTAGTGCCACAAATATGCAGATATATCATTATCAAGTTTAATCCTTTTAGCATCAACATTATGAATATGTGTATCAGTACTATCGAGATTCAACAGAAATAAACCATTCATCATAGGTGCATGACCATAAAAGATATTATCCATATAAATCGAGCAACCATTGTTTTCGGATTTAAGCGAATAACCGCTTCACAATAAAAAACGATTCGGATACGTTGTTCATGCTTAGCGCAGGCACCAAATAACAATTATTTAGATTTATCACTAATCCCGATGGCATATGGAGAGGCAGCGTTCCAATGGCGATCACATCAACTCTTGATCCATCGCTGACACGCATTGTGACCTCATCCCTTGCTAGCTGTCGCTTGTTCCGCAGCCCCTGATTTGAGTTACATATATTAGCAACCGATCTAGTATCAAATACCCAGGTGCTACTGCGATTACTAGTCAAGTACACATCAATAACATGTATATCACATATACCTTTATTTGCCTTGCCGGCCTTCTTGTCCGCCAAATAATTGGGGCAGCTGCGCTTCCAATGGCCAGTCCCCTTACTATAATAGCACTCGGTATCAGACTTAGGGCCAGCTCAGGATTTCTTTCCAGGCGCAGCAATAGATTTGCCGCCCTTCTTTCCCTTCTGTTTTACCCTTCTTGTCTTTCTTGAAACTGGTGGTCTTATTGATCATCTACACTTAATGCTCTTTCTTGATCTCCACTTCTGCAGTCTTAAGCATTGACAAAAGCTCGGGGAGAGACTTCTTCATGCCCTACATGTTATAGTTCATCACGAAGCTCTTGTAGCTAGGTGGCAAATATTGTAGAACACGATGTATGCCTAAGTCAATGGGAATCGTTATTCCTAGGGACACAAGCTTATCAGCGTACCCAGACATTTTGAGTATGTGCTCACTAACGAAGCTGTTCTCTTCCATCATGCAGCTAAAGAACTTTTTAGAAGCGTCATAAATCTCTACGACAACATGGGTATCAAAAATCATTTTCAATTCTCCCATGGTATCAAAGGCATTGCCATTTTCGAAACGCTTTCGAAATTCTGGCTCTAACCCATACAATATGCCGCAATGAAGTAAACCGTGGTCCTCCTGATGAGTCAAATAGACATTCTTTTCCCTGACAGGGGCATCAGGAGCTGGTGGGGTGTAGCACCCTACTAAAATCACTACTAGAAAATCGCCGTGTTTTTGCTTTGTGCATCCTCATGACCGTATGCTCATGTCATCATGCCACATTGCATTTGAGCATCGTCATCATCATGCATATTGTTTGCCTAAAAACTATTTCTCAAAAAGCCTATATTTATTTTCTAAATACCCCTCTCTATTTCAAATGTAAAACCCCGGTCGTTCCGGATATTTTATTTGGCCTAAATTTTTTTTGGTAGAAGTCTCTTAAAAAGAAACTAAATAAAAATAATAAAATATTTTGTGGGGGGCCAGGCAGCCAATGGCCAGGCCCAAAGGCCTAACCGGAGGCCACCCAGCCCACAGCCACCAAAATTCGGCCGGATCCACACCCTAAAACCCTAACCCCACACCAGATCCCTCCATCCCGCCGCCAGCTAGAAAACCCCACCGACCCCAGCTCCCGCTCACCCTCCCCCGCTCCTTCCTGTTCCCGCCCACCACCAGCTCACGCAGCACGCACGCCAACTCCCACCACCTGCCATGCCTGCTGTTGGGCCCCACCCCGCAGTCTCCCTCACACCCTGCACACCTACCCCTGTCCCGCCTGGCCCACCCCTGCACATCTCCCCAGAACCGATCGGTCCTCCCACCAACCGCCCCGCTCCTGACAAAATTTCCCCTACCGCCTCCCTCTCTCACCTCCCGTGCCTCCTCTGGCCGCTAGGGCGTGTCCACCTCCCACCGGCGCGCCTCGCCCCCCGAGCCCGAGCCGCCATCGACCTCTCTCCGCTTGCTCCGGTCGCCTGCAACCTTCCCCACCCCGCGCCGTCCTTTTCCTCGCCTCCTCCCCGGCCTGTCCGCCACCGTCCAGGTGCCGTCGGCCGGCTTCCTCCCCTCCCGAGCTCGCCAGCCGCCGCGAGGCTCCCCTCTGCCTCGCCCTGCCCCTCTCCTTCCCGGCTCAGCTGCGCTTGGCCGCCCCGCTGTGAGCCCCTGCGCCATCTCGACCTGGGGCACGTCGCTGCCCTGCCGCCTCGCTCCGGTCGTCGTCGCCTCCGGCCCCGAGCTTCGGCCGCCCTGCTGTCCCTCGTCCTGTAGTGCGACGGCCATGTGCGCCTGTGCTTCATGAGGTTCTGTTGTGGTGGTCTACCTGTGGAGATGAGGCACGGGTAACGCATATCCCTGTTGTGGTAGTGTACATGCTCAAGTGCTTCCCCGTGCGATCCAAGACCGTCGTTTGTAATGTTTCCGTCGACAAGATCTTCTCCGCCGCATAAGATGAGAGACTGTTCGAAGCACCAAGGTTGACACGAGGAGACATACCAAGGCAGCACCCAAGTACACCGACACGGATCCGGCGATTCAGGTGTCTCCACCATGATCTTCCCCAAGGCGAACCACCGGATTACAACCGACGCCCAAACCAAGTTCATCGACAACCACCAAAGCCGGAATCCGAGTTCTCCTAGATGGAACTTCAAGGCCTCCTTCATGGATCGTCATGAACTCCTTCTCGGAACCACCAAGTACTTCCTCTTGGACGCCGAGACCCCGACCGGAAGATGCCCGGAACACCAAGATCTGCTTCTGAATGCTTTGACTGAGGCCGAACCAAGATCTCCACGGATGCGACAAGTTCTCCTTCCCGGCTGCGATGCCCGAGAACCCGGACGCCAAGGTCGCCGACACGGAACGCCAAGTTCTTCATCCCGAACGCTAAGACCGTACCCGGCGTTCTTCTCCTTCTCGGATCCGAAGATCGATCCCGCCGAGATCGGACCCCATCGACCCCGGTGAACACCAAGACCGTCGATCCGATGTGTGAACCTTTCCCGAGCCCCTATTTTATAAATGCTATATATATAAACTGTCGCATATTAAATTATTCATGCATGCATATCTGTCTGTGGTTTGGGGGCATTATGCTGATTCACCTCATAATTAAATATGGAGTGTTTATGCGGGATATCTTTGTCTTATTCCGGACTCCATTTAAATTTGTGTAGCGAACCGATGCCATGTTTTGCCTTGCTAATTCAACATTTAATTTGTGGGGTAGATAAATAACTTGAACCTTCTAATTAATTGTCGGGACCCCGGTTCCGCTTAATATTGCCTAGTTGCGTTGCATCCTTGCCATGTCATGCATCATATCATGCATCATGCCTGATCTTCTGTTGTAGTATTAAATAGTGCATCCGATGTTTATTTTAGTGCTTTGCTTCTTCGCGGATTAGGCCGTTGAGTTGATGCGAGTAACGACAAGTCCTTCGGATAATGTATCTTCGATAGTGTTTCCCAGGCGAGCATCTCCCTCTTTTTACCTATTTTGCTTTTATAGTCTTTATTTCCTCCTGTTGATCTATTGCTATCCGTGTTGCGATGCTTTAGTTTCCGTGCACCATTTATACTCCTTGCAGCCTCTATATTGACTTGGACACATCCTATTGCCTGTTGATTGATAGACAGTCGGCCTTGCGAGTCATAGTTGCTTGCTCAGGTGCTGCTTTGCGTCGTTGTCATTCCACTGTTGATAAAAGGTTGGCACATGCTTAATGATGGAGATGCTTAATGGTGGAGAGGATCATGACTTTAAATACAACTATTAAATTGCTGGGATAACTAATGAAAGAGGCACCGGTGGGCAATATATGCTATTTGGTTTTTCATGTCCACTTGTGTCCCGTAGGCCCCGAGTACTTGATACCTGTTCCTTGATTATTCGCACTATCCACATCTGGGAGACCCTATGGATCCCCTTTAGCCAGAGCTTGATTCATTTCTTATTTCTTGGGGCCACAAAGTAGTTTGGGGCTTTATTACTATCCTGTACTTATGCCATGCTTTACTGCTTTATTTACGATTGTGCGTGGAGCACCTGTACTGTTTTGGAATGTGGAATGTTTTCGCGGTATTGACAAGCCCAGTCACACTTTCAGGTTCCCGGTCGTTTACAGCCATTGACACAAACCCTGGGTCCATCTCGGAGCCGGCCAACTTCATTGCGGGTAGCTTAGTGGGGTGGCCCCCTGAAATATTTTATGAATCCTGTGATTGCTTTGTCGTGAAAGCCTCGTTGGGTTTTGATTTGGTTTTTTCGAGGTTGATTGTGTGTGTGTTGCTATTTGTGCACCCTTGCAGGGTAAATCTTTTTGAAAGCCGTGTCCGCGGTTATGGACGACTTGGAGCACAGTATCTCGATCATAGACAAGCATAACTAAAGTAGTGCTATGAATTTGACTTAATATGTGACTAGTAATCGGCTTTTACTACAATGGAATGGATAATAAAAGTGCCAACAACTGGTGGAACTGGGGTGTATCGTGTCATGTTATACCTGCCTAGTAAGTATCGCAACTCCAATGGATTGAAATAAAAGTGCCAACAACTGCTGGGTTTCGGGATTCCTCAGGACAATTATATCTGACTAGTAAATGTTCCAACTACCACAGAATGGTAATTAAAACTGCCCACTACTTTTGCTTCAGGATGACTCATGCTATCTATATCTGACTAGTAAGTGCTTTAACTATAATGGAATGAATAAAACTGCCAACTGTGTGAGTTCCTCGGTTGACTTCCTCGTTTGGTCTCGAGGGGGAATACCACGATGGGTATGATTGGTGTTAGTATCAGGTTGGTCCCGAATAGGTCTTTCTTATCCCTCTCTAATAGCCGATAGTTGTATCGAGTCTCTATAGGTTGGTTAGTGCATGCTTCGCTGCCGCTTCAGTCCACCATACCTATGTAGGCGAGAGCCGCCAAATTCTAGCCTCGCCGTGTACTGGCCTCAGTACTGACGCTCCTCTTTTTCCTCTGCCCTTTGTCGGCTCCCCTTTTGTTTTAGCAGGTTTGAGATCGACGTCGTTAGTAGGGTTACCCTTCCGGCTTGGCCTGGGCAAGGTTATGGACACTATTGGTTATTCTTCAGGGCTCTTAGCCCCATTTGCATCTTGTCCGTACTCGGACGTTATATTGTTTTCAAGGTGATTTGGATCTTTGTACTGTATATCTGTATTCTTGACTCGTTGAGTCATTGTTGTATATGTATGTTCTGTGGGTTCCATCGTGGACTAATGTGTAATGGTATTACTTCGTTTTCTAACCGCACGTAAGTGCCTGGTGGGCGTCCTTGAATCGTTTCTATGCGGGTTGGGCGGGAATCGCTAAAACTTGCATAGGGCCGATTCGAGGGTGTTACATGGGGCCTAGCAGCACTTCTAGCACATATTGCTTTTGTGCAGCAGCGAGGAGAATCCTCAAATTCATGGCCCAGCTAGTAAGGTTGCTACCATTCATCGCAAGTTTCTCTTTCTCCATGAACACATTGAAATTAAAAGCAGGTGGTGCCATCTACAAAAAAATTTGTAAAGTTTATTCAGACTAAGTTTATGATAGATCGAGTTCAACTAATCCAAATTACGAATGAACTCCCACTCAAAAACAACACCCCCTATGTCCTTTTGGTGATTACATGAACCACATCCACTATACTAAGTCAGATCATCACGTGAGTCGGTGTACCTTCAAAGGCGAGCATCTATATGGGAATCATATCAACTATATGACTCATGACTAACCTTTCGATCTGTGTTCCGAGGCCATGTCTATACATGCTAGGCTCGCCAAGTAAGAACCTTAGTACTCACGTGTGTAGAACTATCTTACACCTGTTGTATGAAAGCGTAGAATCAAAAACACCCGATCATCACGTGATGCCTCGAAACAACGATCCATAGAACGGTGCATACTTAAGGAGGAAAACATTTTTATCTTGATATCTAAAAGTGGGATCATCTTATAATGCTACTAAAATGCGAAACAAGCAATATAAGATGCAAACATCATATACATAAAGTGAAACGATATGGTTCTTGCACTTGATCACTATCATGTGCATCGTGGTACGATCTTTATCATTCCTTTGTGTGTAAGGCCAAGGTTTATGGAGCTTACACGTTAGGTGTGTTATAAGAGTATCAACTATACTTCAACTTACAACATTACCATATCATGACACTAGCCAAGCAACAATCTAAACTAGACGCTTCTAATTTATCAATTGCAAGTTTTACGTGGCTTAGGGCTTTCGAAGATAGAACCGGTCTTACATACAAACATGGAACCACAACGATGATAACTAAATTATTAGTAACTCGTTGTAAATCAGATATTGACTGTAGTAGGAGAGATAGACACCCGCTTGCCACTTATGCAAAACTAGTTGCATGTCAATCGTGGAACAGGTCTCATGTGCGAGGACATGTAAAGTTAGTCCGGGCCGCTTCATTCCACTATGCCACCAATATCCAAAATATATGTAAGAAGCAATAACATGAGCATCATCGCCCACATACTCTTATGTGTACTACCCGTGCAAAACATCTACGCATAGACCAGTCTCTGATACCACTGTTAGGTTCACAGCATAGAAAACAAAAAAATTCCAATGATTGGAACTACTAAGCACCAAGATCTATCAACTAGGTACAAGAAACGGGTGGATATACATCCATAAAGATCATACCCTTGAAGACCAACAAAGTGTAATGAGATTTGACTCATGGATGATGTAGTCGATTGCTTGCCGACCTCAAGATCGAGATCAGCAGCGCATCCATGCTCGCACACACGTTCGGTCCATCAAACAATCTCCGCCTCCTGCTCCAGTGATGCAGCGGAAACAGGAACTCCTTCTAGACGAAAATCCACCAGGAACATGTATCTCGCCAATCCGAGACCATGGGGGAATAATTCTAGAGAGGGAGAGAGATCCTTCACAATGAGGTGTAATTTGTGAGGGAGGAGGGGGGGCCTTTTATAGAGAGAGGGGGCAGCCCCCTCCCATGGCCGGAGGCCATGGAGGTGCCCCCACCTCTTCCTTCATTCATGTGGGTGGAGCTCCCACTCACATAAACATGCCTCCACTCAAAAATCCACTCACATGCATTAAATTTCCACGAAATTTAATGCAACTCTCATTTAATAAAACTATTTTATTTATTTTATTCAGAATTTTTTAATTACTTTAATTAACAAATATTCACATAAAACCCCCTACAACATCTCAATATCAGATGCAGAAACAATTTTAGCAATTTCACCCAAAACAATTTTGGTGTCCATTGAATTAATTCGAGCGCTTTGTAAATCTTTTCTCTGGAACACATTTGCTCCAAATGGTGTCGGCATCCCTTAAGTGTGTCACCCTACGATTCGTGAATAATGTAGACATGATCGAGACCCTTCTTCGATCAATAATCAGTAGCGGGATCTGGAGATCCATACTGACTCCCACACATTCAACGATGACTTCTGTGATCGTGAGAACCTTTAATGCTAGTAACTAAATTCTTTTGTCTCGCGATATATTATATGTTCGAGATTTGATCATCGGTATATCTATACCTAGTTTGATCTCATTACCGACATGCACTCTTTTGTCATTCCTGTGATATAACATTCTAGTGATCACATCACTTGCTTGCAAGCTATCTCAATGTGATATAACCGAGAGGGCCCAGAGTATATCTATATGTCATCAGGATGGGCAAATCCCACTCTTGATCCATGAGACTCAACATAACACTTTTGGAGTACCTAAACCCACCTTTATAGTCACCCTGTTACGGTGTGACGTTTGATATTATCAAGTTACTCTTCTAGTGTTAGCGATTGACATAATCTCATGGTCTAAGGACTAAGATTACTTTGCATGGTGTTATAGCAATTTAAACACAATGACTTTGATCGTAATGCTATACTTTGGATGAATGTTCATCAGATTATTCACCAATGCTATGACCTCGTTATTAATAACATCCAATATCTATGATCATGAAACCTTGATCATCTTGTTAATCAACGAGCTAGTTTATAAGAGAGGCATAACTAGAAACCCTTTATTTGTTTATTAAACACACATGTATTAATGTTTCCAATTAATATAATTATAGCATGCAAAATAAACATCTATCATATAATTGGAATACGATAATAACAACTTTATTATTGCCTCTCAGGGCATATTCCCTTCACATCAATGAAGACACGTGGCGATGGTAATACCGAACCGTCGTTGCACGTTCTCCACTACATGCGGGAATCAAGGATGTATAGTTAAAACAAAGATTACACGTGACCGGTCAAATCCCAGTCAAGCTTTGGGGCCCACCCTCGTCACGTCCCATCAGGACCGCTTATGCGGGCAACCGACCTCATCCGATCGTCAGCACTAACGTCATCAAAAGACCCACCCCAACGGAGATTGTCTTCAACTGATTTAGTCCTTGCTTGACTCTACGAGTCGACCAAGCACTCGGGGGCTACTCCTAACAGGAACGGTCGCCGCACACTCGAACATTACAAAAAGGGCATACACTTCCATGAAAAAAGTACGGCATTTATATCTCACCCCCTATTTCGAATTCATGATTTGATTACAGATTCGGGGGGCTAATCCAATAGGGAGCGCTAAAAGCACAATCAGCAAAGGTAAAACTAATGACAGTAGTCGACAATTATTCAAAGTCCCCACTCGAGTCTGCGACTCGAGTAGGCACTCGGGGGCTACTCCCATAGGGAGCGCTGGTTGCGCACCCTATGAAACAAAAATCAATTATACATGGCAAAAAGCGTTGACCACGTCCGCACCATGAGCATTCGAAGCATTCAGCTACTCCGCCTCACAATCGCTAAATGTACCCTACAAAGAGATAACGTCCCCTAGGTTACCCGAATCACCTCCACGGTGAATAAACTTTTAGATGTCGCGTTAACAACGTGAAGGTGAGACCTGCAAAAGGCCTGGCAACACACCTGATGCGCTCTCAGAAATAATCCGTTCCTACAGGCATGATGAAAAGCCTTGACGAACGCGTCAAGTGCTCACACCCAAACACTGGAATTCGACTCTATAAGACCTCTGCGGTAGGAGTCGAATTATGCCAGCATTATTCTGAATTAGAGTCTAGGGACTCGAGTTTGAGTAGATAGCGTTGTTTTTCCCTAAGACAGTTAACTGATCCCGATCCGTCAGATGAATCATGCACGCATATCGACAATCTCTATGACACAAACTGCGGCACCCGAAAGAACTTCGGATGAGCCTATATCTCATGCACTCGAAGACTTATAGTCTCCACCCGAATCTAAGATTCGGCTGGACATTCGGGGGCTAATGACATGGGTATACCTTACAGGTACTCAAGATTAGCCTATACGGTTGAGCCCAAGAAGGAGTCCATGGTGCGAATGTAGCCCATCAAGGATTCGGGTGGCCCACAGGAGTTTGACTTCTTGAAGGACACGACAAAGTGTAGATATAAAATTAAAGGGAAACCCTAATCTGTAACCGACTCGACCTGCTATCCGAGACCTAGTCTCCCTATATAAAGGCTAGGAGGGGCGGTGGGGAGGACAATCCACACACCCTCGCATACACCTCGCCAGATTTCATCTGCGCACCCTTGTAACTTTCGACTCCCTCGTAATCAAGAGTAGACAAGCAGGAGTAGGGTCCTCTATGAGGCCTGAACCTGGGTAAAACCTCGTGTCAATTGTGTGCTTGTTTGCTAGCCGATCGATTCCTCCAGCGCTCCCCACTTCCTCGAACCTAAGTCCATAAAAAATGGGCATTGATGAGTTAACCTCTCATCACTCGCCAAGTAAGAATCTTAATACCCGCGTGTGTAAAATTGTCCTACAACCGTTGTATGCGAACGTAGAGTCTATCACACCCGATCATCATGTGGTGTCTCGAACGATGAACTTTCTTAACTGTGCATACTAAAGGAAGAACACATTTTATCTTGATATTTAAATGAGGGATCATGTTATAATGCTACTAAAGCGCCATACAAGCAATATAAAATGCAAACAAACATCATATGCAAAATGTGATATGATATGGCTCTTACACTTGATCACTAACTTGTGCATCATGGTATGATATTCATCATTCCTATATGTGTAAGGCCAAGGTCTATGGTGATTACACTTTGGTTTGTTATAATTTCAAGAGTATCAAATTATACTTCAAATTATAACATTACCATATCATAACATTTGCCCATCAACAACTAAACTAGACGCTTCTAATTTACCCTTTGCATGTTTTTATGTGGCTTAGGGCTTTCGGAGATAGAACCGTTCTTACCTACGAATATGGAACCACAACGATGATAATCAAATTATTAGCAACCCGTTGTAAATTAGATAGTGACTATAGTAGGAGAGACAGACACCCACAAACCACTTATGCAAAACTAGTTGCATGTCAAGCGTGGAACAGGTCTCATCTGCGAGGACATGTAAAGTTAGTCCATGCCGCTTCATCCTACTATGCCACCAATATCCAAAATATATAAAGGATGCAATAACATGATCATCAATGCCCACATAATCATATATGTTCTACCCATGCAAAGCATATATGCATAGATCAGGCTCTGATACCACTGTTGGATTTGCAACATAGAAAACAAAAATATTCCTACGATATAAACAACTAAGCACCAAGATATATCTACCTAGATACAATCAACGAGTGGATATACATCTATAGAGAACTTACACTTGAAGATCGACAAAGCATTACGAGATTTAATCTCTTGGATGATATAGTCGTTCACTTGCTAATCTCAAGATCATGATGAAGTCCAGCACCACAAAGCAGCTGTGCATCTGTGATCGCACACACGTCTGATACCCCCAACAACCCCCGAGTCCTCGCTCCCACAAAGCAGCGGAAGCAGCAAATCCTTCTAGAGAAACCACCGGGAATATGTACTCCGCTAGTCCTAAGCAATGGGGAATAATTTAGAGGGGGATATATATCCTTCATGAGGAGGTGTGAGAATGAAGGAGGAGGAGGTGGACTTCTATAGGGGGTAGGGGCATACCCTCCCACGGTCGGTAGCTAAATGTGGTGCCCCCACCTCTCCCTCATTCATGTGGGTAGAGGCCCCACTCACATAAACACACCTCTACTCAAAATTCCATTCACATGTATTAATTTTCCACCAAAATTAATGCATCTCTCATTTAATAAAACTATTTTATTTATTTTATTCAGAATTTTGTTAATTACTTTAATTAACAAACATTTGCATAACCCCCTTGCAATACTTCGATATTACATCTAAAACCATTTTCAACAATTTGACTTGAAACAATTCTGGTGTCCATCGAAATAATTCCAACGCTTTCAAATTGTTTCTCTGGCATTATATTTGCTCCAATTGGTGTTGGTATCCCTTAAGTGTGTCACCCTACGATTCGCGAATAATGCATACATGATCGAGACCCTTCTCTGATCAATAATCAGAAGCGCAACATGGAGATCCGTACTCACTCCCACACATTCAACGATGACTCTAGTGATCATGAGAACCTTTGACGTTGTAACTAAATCCTTTTGTCTCATGATATATTACATGTACGAGATTCGATCATTGGTATCCTCATACCTAGTTTGATCTCGTTACCGGTAAGTACACTTTTCCTATTCCCGTGATATAACATTGCTAGTGATCTTACCACTTGCTTGCAAGCTATGTCAATGTGATATCACCGAGAGGGCCCTGAGTATATATCTCTGTCATCGGGATGGACAAATCCCATTATTGATCCATGAGCCTCTACATAAAACTTTGGGAGTATCTAAACCTACCTTTATTGTCACCCTGTTACGGTATGACGTTTGCTATTATCAAGTTACTCTTCCGGTGTTAGTGATTGGCATGATCTCATGGTCTAAGGACTAAATTAAGTTACTTTGCATGATGTTATAGAAATGTAAACATAATGAATCTGATTGTATTACTATACTTTGGATGAATGTTCATCACTTCATTCCACCAATGTTGTGACCTTGTTATTAACAACATCCAATGTCCATCATCATGAAATCTTGATCATCTTGTTAATCAACGAGCTAGTTAATAGAGAGGCATAACTAGGAACTCTATATATTTTCTTATTAAACACATATGTATTAACATTTCTAATTAACACAATTATAGCATGCAAAATAAACATCTATCATATACTTGGAATAAGATAATAACAACTTTATTATTTCCTCTCGGGCATATTCCCTTCAACACCATGATGCGTTACACCACCAAGATTGAGCTTCGAGGTTCTCTAGCCCTTTAGGGTTCTAAGAACCCAAGAGAAATAAGCCCACAATTTTTCACCAACCAGATCCTCATCGAGAACTCAAATTGATGCAAAAAAATGAAATGACAAGAACAAAAATTTGCTCAAGTCCTTCGCTCCCAAATTCCACTAGAGTTACAAAATCTATGGGGGAATAATAGAGGAAGAACATAAGTAAAATCCACAAAAGACTCTGAGATCTATATCCAATATTTTCCACTCACCGAGAGGAGAGATTGATTGGTGGTAATGTAGATCTATATCTTCTCTCACTTTTCCTGTCACTGGGAGCAAAAAGGTGTGATGCTAGTACTATTGGTCGTTGGGTGTTACTATCGCTAGAACAACCCCAACTGTCAAACAACACGACAATGAGAGGGTAGTGTTGGGGCGATATTGGTGGTCAGTACTACCGCCTCACTACCATTGTAACTACCGCTAAAATAACGCCTCAAATCAGAAGGTGGCTGCAAGTGATACGTCGTAAACGTATCTATAATTTTTTATGCACCATGCTTGTTATATATCAACTTTCTTATGTTTTGTTCACACTTTGAGGTATTTTTATAGATTTTATAGAACTACCTATTGACAAGATGCCATAGTGCCAGTTGCCTGTTTTTGGTTTCAGAAAAGCTAGTAAGGAAATATTCTCAGAATTGGACGGAACAAAAGCCAAAGTCAATATTTTACCCGAAGCAACACGGAGTCCGAAGGGCAGCCGAAGGGGGGCCACAAGGTGGCCACACCCTGTGGTGGCGCGGCCAGGAGCCGCCACCAGGTGGTGTGGGCCCCTTGGGCCTCCACCGACCTTGCCCCTTCACCTATATATTCCCCCGAGATGAAAACCCTAAAGACATGATCAAAATTCCACGAAAATTTCCGCAGCACCGCCGCCACCGAAGAGGAGATTTGGGGGACAAAAGTCTCTGTTCCGGCACCCTGCCGGGACGGGGAAGTGCCCCCAAAGCCATCTCCATCGACTCCACCGCCATCTCCATCATCGTTGCTGACTCCCATGATGAGGAGGGAGTAGTTCTCTCTCGAGGCTAAGGGCTCTACCGGTAGTTATGTGTTCATCTCTCTCTATGCGTGATCTTATTGAGATCATGAGTTTTGTAATCTATAGATCTATTCTGCTACTCAAGTGCTTTAATTAATCTCTGCTTATCCCCACGTGTGTGAAGTTGATAGTGTGCACACCATGTGGCACTTAGGCTAAGGTTACATAAATACTTATCATGAGTATAATTTGAGTTAGATGTCTCTATGAGATTGTGGTGTTTGTTGGAACCATCTAGCGCTCAAGGTGACAGTGAGGGGTTATCTAGATGGGGAATGTGAACTTTAAGGTGTGTTGTTATAGCCCTACATCGTCCAACCGGAGAGTAGTTCAGGGTAGCATAATGAAGAGACGATATTTATATGAGAGTGTCCACTAGTGAAAGTATGATCCCTAGGCCTTGTTTCTAAGAATTGAAACACCATTTACAATCGGTCTTGTTACATGTTTGCTTGCTGACACTCTTATTTCAGATTGCAATTACCACTTATAATCATTCATATTACTTGTATTTCACTATCTCTTCGCCGAACTAGTGCACCTATACACCTGACAAGTGTATTGGGTGTGTTGGGGACACAAGAGACTTCTTGTATCTTGATTGCAGGGTTTCTTGAGAGAGATACCTTTGACCACTTCCTCCCTGAGTTCGATAAACCTTGGGTGATCCACTTAAGGGAAACTTGTTGCTGTTCTACAAACCTATGCACTTGGAGGCCCAACACTGTCTACAAGAATAGAAGCGTGCGTAGACATCAAGCTATTTTCTGGCACCGTTGCCGGGGTGGTAAGGTAAAAGGTACTCACATCTTCTGGCTACTAAGCTATCTTCTAGTACTGTTGCTGGTGTGTGAGTGCTCGAAGTTATTTCCTTTAGATTCTGCAATTATATATTTTTGTTTCTTGTTTTTATTTTCACTAGTTAGGCTTAATGGAAAACAACAACAAAATTAGAAAGCTTTATAGTATTTATCTTAAGTTAGAACATGAAGTGTTTGAAGAGAAAATTAAAAAACCTATGAAACTTTATTTGCATGCTAATAGCAATATTATTAGTATGAATTCTTTGAACACCATTATTGCTAATGCTATGGAAAAGTCTAAGCTTGGGGAAGCTGGTTTTGATGAGCATGATATTTTTAGTCCCCCAAGCACGGAGGAGAAAATTTACTTTGATGATACTATACCTCCGATATATGATGATTACAATGATGAGTATGATATTTTCAGTCCACCTACTATTGAGGAGAAAATTAATTATGATTACAGTATGCCTCCTATATTGATGATTATGGTGATGAGAATAATAATGATAGCTATTTTATTGAATTTTCTCCCACTACAGTTAATAAGAATGACTATGTTTATGTGAAGAGTATTAATTCTTTTATGCATGTGGCTCATGATAAGAATGTTTTATGTGATAGTTATATTTTTAATTTTATTCATGATGCTACTTAAAGTTATTATGAGAGAGATAAACATGGTTTTATGTATCTCAACAATATTAAGTTTCCCCTCTTTACGTTGAAAATTTTGAAGTTGCACTTGTTTTGCTTTCCTATGCTTGTTGCTTTGTGCTTTCATGACTTGTTTCTTTACAAGATTATTTTTTATAGGAAGTGGGTTAGACTTAAATTTGTTGATGCTCTCTTTTACTTCAATTCATATTTCTTATGTGAGCATCATCGAAATTATCATGCCTATCTTAATGGCTATAAAGAAAGAGCTTTTGGGAGACAACCCATTATATTTTTAATTTCAGATTATTTTTGTTTTATCGAGTCTTGGAAGTTATTGCCTCTGTAATAACCTCTTCTTATCCTTTTTGTTTGGTTTTTGTGCCAAGAATAACCTCTAATGAGAGGGAAGTAAGACTTGGGAAAGTTGCTGTCCCGAAACAGATTTTTGTGCTTCACTATAAAACATCGTGAAAAATCCCTGAACGTCGGATGGAGCTATAATTTTCTGTGCTTATGTCCCAAGTTATTATCTAACTTTCGTTAGTTTAGCACTTTTCGATTTGAGCAACATAAGATCTTCGAAAAAATCGATTTTTACCTGTTGGTCTGTTTTGACAGATTTCTGCCATTATTTGCACTTCCCTCTTAATCTCTTTGTCTTTGAGTTCTCTTTGACCACTTGAGATTTTAGAAGGAATTGCTACAGTAGCTTGTGTTTTAATGGAAGTTTTACTTATGTTGAAACTAAACCCAAAGACTTATTATCTTGAATACACTAATGTTGCTAATGAAGATTGTGTGAAATTTTGTATGAAGGAAATTTTAAAGTGTAGGGAAGAATAATGTGATGATATGAAGTATGTACAAAATCTCAAGATTGGGGATGTCACCCGTGTCACCCCAAGAAATATTCAAGAATTACAAGCATCAAAGCTTGGGTATGCCCAAGGCATCCCCTTCTTCATCAATAATCTCAAGTCTTCATTCAAGACACTTTAGTTTTATTACCTTATGCACTATGTGTTGTTCTTGGAGCATCTTTGTTTTTAGTTTTCTTTTGTTTGGTTTGCTTAAATAAGTTGGTTAGATCCCAACACACTTCTTTTGGAGAGAGACATACCCCGTTATTCATTATCTAGAACACTCAAGTTTTCACTCTTATTGTTCTGTGAGTGTTCTCCTTTGCTAGCACTACGTTTAGCTTTAGTTTTCTTATTCTTTTGGCTTAGAACTTTTTAGTTACTCTTTGTAGATGGGTGAGATATGCTCTATGGTCTTTATTTGTTATTATATTTGAGAGTTGTTGCAAATAAGTCGATTGGTGTTGGAAAAGAGTAGGAAGTTTCATGCTTATAGTGGTACAAAAGGAAGCTTGTTTTGACTGTGACTTAGACTTTATCATGTCATGCTAGATGTTGCTTTGACCATATGCTTAGTGATTATTGTTGTAGCATGACTTGTTTCAAACAATTGAGATTTCTTAATGTGCCTTGAATGAATCATGCGTTGTTTTAGTATATAAAAGCATAATATTATGGTATTCTCCTTTGATGCTTTATTTGGGTTGACTTGGCACATGCTTACACCATGTTAAGACTATGAACCAGTCACCATAGCCTCTATGACCATTTAGTTTTTGACTTGCAATATAACTTTATGCTTTAATTAATAATATTTTGTCGCTTTACATGATTATGGCCAGTATTGCTCTCTTAGTTGGTCGCTCCCAGTATTTTGCTAGCCTCCACATGTACCAAGTATGAGTTCCACTCATGCATCCAACCTCCAAGAAAACCAAGTTATTCCAAAGAGTCCACTATAAATTCTTATGCATGGTGTGTTACACCATTCTAAGTATATTCATGTTTTTATCTATCTTTCAAATTAAACTTTTGTTATGTGAAAATTAGTGATTAAAGCTCTCACAAACTTGATGGCATACTTTATTTTCTTGTACTTAATAAACTTGAACCATTGTGTCCATCTATGTTGCTTATATGCTTGCACTTTATAAGTTGTGAATTAGCAAAACCATGATACCATGGGGAACGCTTTCAACATTGCACGTATTATTCAGTTGATATCATGTTCTTTTGTTTATGGATCCCGGCGGTGTGAAATAAAAGGGAAGCTTGTAAGCTCATGGAGTTTGTATGTGTGTTAGAGAAACGCCTGGACGGCTAGCCTAAGCCATGCCTAATCATGGTGGAAACTTGCAGCATAACCATAGTGAGCATTCTGTGAAGCATCCTCAATAAAAACCTATGCAAATAGCAAATAAAAAGATCGCTGAGATGCTCATTATCTGTTGCCTTGTCATTTTGATATGGGAAAGTTCCTGTGTCATGGGGTAAGGGGTACCCCGTTGGCGGTTCTCCATGGTACACATGTACTTACAATGATAAGAACTTGCTTGTGACTAAAGTTGAGTAGCATGAGGTTTGGTACTCGTAAGAAAGGGTCATGGGATTTTCAACTTATAACTTGTCAAGCATATCCTCATATTTGTGTCACTTTAACCTTAATCACCTCAAGATGCTTATGATAGGGGCAATGAGAGCTGAAAGCTAATAAGTACCATAATCTTTGAAAGCTCTTTATGAAACTTGAAATCTCTGCTTCCCTCTGTGAAGGGTCTTTCTTTTTATCTTTTTATGTTGAGTCTCCATCTTCTATCTTTATGCACCAATTGAGAGAGCATAATGGTCATTCTTAGTTTAATGTGCATTGTCCCAAAACTTGTTGATTGATTCATAACTTTGATATTGCTTGTTTTTAAATTAGTTGTATCTAGTCACCCTTATAAACTTTGAAGGTGTTCTATGCATTTATGTTTTGCTATACCATGAGGGACAACCTGAATACCACTCTTATTATGTTTTCTATATGTGAAACAAACAAACGTCTTTCAATGCATTGTTATTCACGATCTTTTGTTTGTACATTTTTATGTTGCAACTTAGTTGCTTTGTCTTATTGTTAGAACTATATATTTCATGTTTATGTTAGAGTACTTTGATCCCAGCTATCAATGCTTTACAATACCTTGATCAAGATTGTGATGGTGCATGTCACCTCAAAAATTATTCTTTTTATCACTTACGTACTCCAGGACGAGCAGGATTTATGCTTGGGGATGCTTGATATGTCGTAAACGTATACATAATTTTTGATGCTCCATGCTTGTTTTATATTAATTTTCTTATGTTTTGTTCACACTTTGAGGTATTATACATTTTCTGGAACTAATCTATTGACAAGATGCCACAGTGCCAGTTGCCTGTTTTTTGCTGTTTTTGGTTTCAGAAAATCTAGTAAAGAAATATCGCAATTGGACGGAATAAAAGCCAAAGCTAATATTTTACCCGAAGCAACACGGAGTGCGAAGGGGAGACGAAGTGGCGCACCAGGGTGGCCGCGCGGCCAGGGGACGCGCCACTAGGGGTGTGGGCCCCCTGAAGCTCCACCGACCTTGCCCCTTGGCCTATAAAAGCCCCCCGGGACGAAAAGCCTACATACCAGATCAGAATTCCAAGAAAAGTTCCACAGCACCGCCGCCACCGAAGAGGAGATTCGGGGGACAAAAGTCTCTGTTCCGGCGCCCTGCCAGGACGGGGAAGTGCCCCCAGAGCCATCTCCATCGCCATTGCTGACTCCCATGATGAGGAGGGAGTAGTTCTCTCTCGAGGATAAGGGCTCTACAAGTAGCTATGTGTTCATCTCTCTCTATGCGTGATCTTATTGAGATCATGAGCTTTGTAATCTATAGAACTATTCTGCTACTCAAGTGCTTTAATTAATCTCTTCTTATCCCCACGTGTGTGAAGTTGACAGTGTGTACACTGTGTGGCACATACTTATCATGAGTATAATTTGAGTTGGATATCTCTATGAGATTGTGGTGTTTGTTGGAACCATCTAGCGCTCAAGGTGATAGTGAGGGGTTATCTAGATGGGGAATGCGAACTTTAAGGTGTGCTATTATAGCCCTACATCATCCAACCGGAGAGTAGTTCAGGGTAGCATAATGAAGAGACGATATTTATATGAGAGTGTCCACTAGTGAAAATATGATCCCTAGGCCTTGTTTCTAAGCATTGAAACACCGTTTACAATCAGTCATGTTACATGTTTGCTTGCTACCACTCTTATTTCAGATTGCAATTACCACTTATAATCATCCATATTACTTGTATTTCACTATCTCTTCGCCGAACTAGTGCACCTATACACCTGACAAGTGTATTGGGTGTGTTGGGGACACAAGAGACTTCTTGTATCTTGATTGCAGGGTTGCTCGAGGGGGATACCTTTGACCACTTTCTCCCTGAGTTCGATAAACCTTGGGTGATCCACTTAAGGGAAACTTCCTGCTGTTCTACAAACCTCTGCACTTGGTAGCCCAACACTGTCTACAAGAATAGAAGCGTGCGTAGACATCAGCAAGATGCACCCATTTTATCAAAACTGACCTGATTCTAGCACCAGTACTACTTGTACCCTAGAGCGACCCGGTATTCCCGGTAGAACTCCTATATTGTTGGCCCGGCGAAGGGGGTCGTACTACCGGTGTCCCAGCAGTACTACCGATCAAGGAAAAACAGCTAAAACTAAAACTGCAATAACACGAGCATCCAAACTCTGTAAATGATGAAACCAGTTTTATTGGAAAGATAGCAACAAGGATCAGTAAGGGAGAAAATACCAATAGGAGAGAGGTGTGAAACCTCCCTAATGTAAGAATATGTAAAACCTTGTACATAAAAACACAATAAGATGTTTAGAAAATCCCCTTTTTAGGAACTAGAGCTTTTTATGAATATAACCACAAGCTCTAAACCCATAGATAATATCCAAATAACAACTAAGAAAGATGATACCAAAGATGCAAAGGTTTGAACTTTCTACGAATGATACAATCAAGTTACTCACTCAAGAGCTTCTATTGATAATACATCTATCTATCATATAACACGGTTCCCAACTCACAACATGAGACTGGTAAAAGAGAAAACATATCAAGATCATACCTTCTTTTGTGCATTCCACTTGATCTTGATGATGGCGATATTTTCCTTTTCAAGTTGGAACACCTTTCTCGATTAAGCTCGCTCGCACTTGCTGATGAAGACTTGCGAATTGTTCCCCATACTCTTATGGGAGAGACTCTTCTTTGATCATGTCTTCACATATCCATGATCACCATAAGGACAGAAAGCTTTAAGCATATGAATTCAAGATGACTCATCTTGAACTTGTACTTTATTTTTTATTTCTTCATTGTATTGATGATGTCTTGAAGTTACACATGGAGCTCACTAAAACTTCTTCAAGACATGCTTGACACATGCTCAACCCTGACATCACCATTCTTTAGATATTCTCTTAAATATCACCTCGGTCATCACTTGAACTTTTTTGCTTCTTCTTCTTTCAACCATGATGCCAACACATGGTTCAAGCATTGGCTATGGCTAAGATTAAGTGTAGTATATTTGTTCTTATCAGTTCAATATATAATATGTGGGCTATGTGTCCACATCGATATTAATTTATTTTTCCATCCCTATTTAGGTGTCGCACATGTTTTTCAAGATTACACTTGACCATAAGTTGACCGATGGAACATGGATTATATGTCACAAAATTTATACATTTGAGTTCGTATTTGGATATTTCTTTAATAATGTAATTTTTATAACATGTGACACATATATTGTTGGTTACTTAAGGATCTGGAAGCGATCGAGGCGGCGGATGAAAAATCCATCTAGGGTTACGTTCCCCTTGCTAGTAACGATAGGTGGCCTTGGGGTCTTAGAGAGTTGCAGGTGTGGCAGACTATGACCCTTCACCGGCAGGGGTTTTCGTTCTTTGGTCATTCTGTTTTTTCGTGTCAATGGTGAGGCGTAGACTATATCCTGAAGTTAGAATAAGATCGCACGTCTTATCCTTGCTCTGATGGTGCGTTTAGCGCCAGGGGAGGACACGTGGAATTGTTTATCCAGCAGATATCCTGTGATCTAGTCGGCTTTTGTGTTTGTTGGTTTGATTTCTGGTTAGTCTCTTTGGATCTATGGATGTTGTCACTAGCAATGGTTACTACTCTAGTGTGTTGATCCTTTGGTACCTTGGCATGATAACTTCCCATCCATCTACTACAACAAGCTCTACCACGATAAGCTTTGCCGGTTCGGGCGATGAACGGCAAGGACGGCGACGCGTCTTCGTATCGCGCTAGCGTCTGCAGTTGTCGCTAGGTGGTCCATGGGTTTATTTGTACTTTTATTATTTTAATCCTTTTTTATTGCTATTGATGATTATCGTGGAATATTCGAGAAAAATCCCAGACATGAGGGTTCCAATCAATTCAAAATATACTTCCTCCGAGTCTAGTGAAGGACGATTATAAATCTTATCAAAAGTCAACTACATGTAAGTTTGACCAATATTTTCTACGAAATATAAATAATTACAGTACCAAATCAATGTTAACAGATTTACCATATAATCCATATTTATAATATATCTATTTTATATTATAGATAGTGACATATTTTTCTATATGTTTGGTTAAACTTATTAAGATTTGACTTTTGAATAATTTTAGGAGCCTTATTCATTGAAATGGATAGTAATATTTTTAACTGAAAAAGTACAATTTTTGCTCAAGAGTCAATATGGTAGAACCTAAAAAATAATATTCTACTCCCTCCGTCCCAAAATAAGTGACTTAAGTTTGTTTAGATTCACATGTATCTAGACAGGTTTTAAGAATAGATACATGAAAAGGCAAGTCATTTATTTTGGGATGGACGGAGTACTATGTTAAAAAACATCTAATGTCCTACTCCCTCTTCCAAATTATAAAATGTTTTATGTTTTTTTAAAACTTACTGTGTCAACAGCTTTTAGTAGATAGATTCAGAAGTAAACCTACACAGTAAGAGTGCCATGTTTTAAAAAAATCACTTAATTATCTGGAAGAGAGACTACTGTTACCAAATAGAAATATTTGGTCAGAGTCAATTTGATAGACCCGTCAAAATTAATGTTTCTACTTAATTAGCAGGAAGAGAGACTCGAGAGGAGGTGGAAAGACGCCTGGCCGTAGCTTTCGTCGGATCATCGAGTGGCCTCTTGCTCTGCTCTGACCGCTGCCACCCTCCCTTCCGCCGCCGGGGCGACGACCAGCCGGCCGCGCGCGACAGCGTCCGTGCATCTGCGCGCCGGTCGAGGCCGGCGCGTCTCTGGGGTCGTGCGATGTAGCGCCGCGCCGGGCGGCCTCGGGATCCCGGGGAAGCGTGAGCTCTGTGTTCTGAAACTCGTAAGGATCCGATTGCTGTTTGTGAGTTCCTAGGAAATCTGATGTGGTTTTCTCCGATTTTGTGGGTGGCAGTGGCAGAGCTCTGGCAGGTGGCAAGGACTGCGCCTCCGGCGAACGTGGTCGCCGCCGTGGCTGCTGCGGCGGTGGTCTACAAGGTGCTGTCCGGCCTTCTCGCTCCGCCAACTCCGCCGCCGCAGCGACGGCTGGAAGTGGCTGATGAGGCGCTGCCCCCGGCTCCCGAGCCAGTGCAGGTGGGCGAGATCACGGCGGACGAGCTGCGGCAGTACGACGGGTCTGACCCGGAGAAGCCGCTTCTTATGGCCATCAAGGGGCAGATCTACGACGTCTCCCAGAGCAGGTCCACATCCTTTAGTCATCCCCCAACTGAGCAAACATTCATTTTCGGCTCTGTTGTTTGACTTCAGATGTTGTTTAGCTGTGACAACTAAATCATTCAGAGTTTGGCTGTGATCAACTAAATCAATCAGACTTTGTCGGCATGCAACTGTGCAGTAAGAGATTAATCCGGACACATAGTTGAGTAGATATCTTTGTTCTCTTGGAAACTGTAGTGACTGTTTTTTGACAAGTCTACCAAAGAAATGTTTAAACGCTTTCGGTGTTAGAAGCTATTCAACTACTAGCTCATAAGATGTTTGACTGACATTCAAATAATCATAGAAAATGCAATGCTGGAGGAGCTTCTGAATTCTGAGGCCTTTCATAGAGCATTTATGCTGTTGGTATGTTTGTAGCGATGTGGTTCAGTTGTCCAATGCTGACCCACATGGTGTATTTAGAGGTTGTGGGCTCATGTTCATTTACTGGTCCCTGTTGCATAATATTTTATTTTGTACTCTTACCTGTACCAGTAAACTCAGACCATGAACTGAAAAACTTGGAAATTATCATTTGAGTTGAGGCTCGGGTGAACTGTGATGTGTCAAATAAGGAGAATTGCACGCCTAATTACCCGTATCATTTCTTTGTAGTGGCATCAGCAAGATTATAGGTAGTGTAAACCTTGCTTAACTGAATCGTTTGCCATACAAGATGACGTTGATACCACATTGTGTTTGACACTGAGCCACATTACTTTTGCGTATTTCTGATTTAGTTTACTGTTATGCAGGATGTTCTATGGGCCTGGTGGACCATATGCGTTATTTGCTGGTAAAGACGCCAGTAGGGCATTGGCTAAGATGTCCTTTGAGCCGGAAGATCTGACAGGTGATATATCTGGCCTCGGTCCATTTGAGCTCAGTGCCTTGCAGGACTGGGAGTACAAGTTCGTCAGCAAGTATGTGAAGGTAGGAAGCATCGAAAGAAAAGGACCCGTAGAAGAAGAGGGTAGTGTTAGCACTACCTCTGAAATAAAGGAGGAAGCTGCTGCGGTGAAATTGAATGGAGAGAAAGCTTGACGAGAAAGAAAGAAAATGGAGGCCGTTGGTGCTGAAAGTGGCTGAAGAGGGCAGCTGGATGCCTCGTAGCTGATGCAGTGACACTGCATGCATCTGGACTGGAATTCATACTGTAACTTTGTAATTAGAATATTAAGTGTAACTTAAATCATGGGATGTTAGAATTACTTAATCGGAAGAGGATGATGTCTCCCGTTGCTGCACTCGATGAGATAATGTTGTTGATTTTCCTTGTTAAGAACATGCTACCATGTTATTAGTTTGATGCCTTGATTGTCAATGCTCAATCATGGCATAACAACCTTACTGAAGAACAGCTGGTTGTATGGAGAGCCTTTTGATATTTGTTCGCATCATGTCAAGAATAATTATTTGCGAAGTATTTGCTGTCCCGTCTGGTGTTCATCAAACAAAAGTCACAGAAATGCTAAGCATATTATTTGTTTACCTGAAGTAAAACAAGCAGTTCTATGAAATCTAGAAGCTCGAGTCTTCAACGATCGTCCAGGACGCGATTAGTGCTCCACGAAGAACGAACCAGGAGTTGTTTCTCTTATGCTATCCGCAAGTGACAAGGTCAGGTAGACAGCGCATGGCCAACCTAAAAAAGGGTTTTGTTCATGCCATGGCTGTTCCGTTGCATACCGAAGTAGATGCCCGTTTGTCTTTACTTTTCTCATTGCCTTTCTTTGCATAGGTTAGGCATGAGTGCATGACAACTGACTAACAAGAGCATATTCTTTTTGGGTTCGGTTTACCGGGGGGTTTTGAGTTTTCTTTTTGGTTTGATGAGGCCAAACGGCATGCTAACATCAACAGCCCAACACCCAGGCATGAAATTACTTACTATGGAACGCAAGCAGCTAACAGCCTAACAGACGTTGAGATGCTTTCCTTTGCCATCAAGTGTGAAACGCTAAGCAGATAAGAGCAACCATTTTTAGGGCATTTGGAGCTAATATAGGTGCTCTTAAACAGCCTCAAAAATTAATTCATGTATATAACAAATATTTGAAATAGAATTGATATCAATAGAAAGATTTTTGTGAAACGAATCTAATTATGTACTCCCTCCGTTCCAAATTAATGACGCAGATTTGTATAGATACACATCTATCTAAACACGTTTTATATCGAGACAAATATACGTCAATTAATTTGGAACCGAGAAAGTACTATTAATCGTGATATTGTTGCTTAATTTATTTTGGTTAAAGTTTGTCTTAAAACATGTGCATGAGCATTACGGAGGGCGTA